>OX297853.1:177616241-180016241 GCA_946477585.1 Cheilosia urbana
AGGAAGCTGACGGGCTTGCGAGAAAAGGAGGGGAACTAGGTACAGAAGTGGAAGCATGGCCCAAACCACCTCTAGGTATACTAAACGGTAAAATCAAAAACCAAACCGAAATGAAGGTTGATCTAAGGTGGTCAAACGTCACCGGACATAAAGTATCCAAGGCACTTTGGCCACAACTCAACATCAAAAAATCTAGGGAAATTTTAAAATTAGGTAGGGAATAACTCAGAATATTGGTTGGAATCCTGTCAGGGCACTGTCTTCTAAGAATACATGAAAAACGACTTAGACTGACTGACACGGACACTTGTAGATTCTGCGACGACCTTCAAGCCGATGAAGAAATCACACACATACCTACTGTGTGAATGCGAAGCAATATCTCGCAGCCGAAGGAAGTTTTTGGGTAGGTACTTTTTCCAACAGCTGGAGGAGATAGATCACACAAATTTCCAAGGGCTACTCAATTTCTGTAAGGAGATTAATTGTTTTTCAAGGAAAAAATTTTTAGGTTTTGTTCACTGTTGCTTACTGCAATTGGTTCCCCAGGGATCGCGATGGGCCCTTATGGGGCCTAGTGCCGTATGAGATCTAATTATCTCATACCCCTTTTTTACCTAACTTAACCTAACCTTCGGTTGCATTTTACGTATTGCTATTGGGACCTTAAATATATAAAAGAACATTCCATTTAATTCCAATAATATATTTTCATTGTAGTGTAGCGAGTGAATTGTGAAATTTTGTGTTTCAACTTAACCTAGATTCGAACTTACCCAATTTGGAAGTCTGAATATTTGACAGGAATCCGAAGACATATCAATTTGAGATATGAATCTTCTTAAACTCGGTTTTCAATTTCAATAAAATTTCCCTCCTTTTGGCAAAAGTATTCGATTCTATTGCAGCCTTGTATCTGAAGACCTTATGAAAAACTCATCACACACAATCACTATTCTTAAAAACTGTACTTTTTACCACATTTTCTGTAGGGATTCTGATGAAAACTAGTTGAAATAAACTAAGCACAACAAATTGAAATTCAAATGTCATACGATTTCAGAAATGGTCAGGTTCAAGGACCTATGTGGTACAAGTGATTTTCTGTAACAGTCTGCCACAAAGAGCCACACGTTCAACGCTGATCTGTAGACAAACTAAACAAACAATGTGGCGGAAGAATGGTACGCAGCCTAGATAGATTATGCTCTGCACAAACCTAAAGATTTCAATTATGTATGTCCATTCGGTGGCTTAATGCAGTTGACGTAACAAACACATAACAGGTTGTCTCGTTGTTTTTTTCATTATATTATGTCGCTATGGCAACACATTAATAATAAATAATTGCTGATGCTAATTGTTTGTAATTTGATAAAAAGGTTGCAACTCTTGTGTTGATATACATTTTTAATTATTGATGGAGCAGAAGTACTTTCTGTAAAAAAAAGCGTAGAGCAATAATAAAGAAATTAAATTATGTATAGGCAAATGTAGGTATGTGTGTGTCCGCACTTAGTTCAAGCCTTAATGTGAGTATACGTATAAGGGGCCTGTAGTCGTCTATATGGAGGTACATTTCAACTAAATCTGAAGGGGACTCCGTTTAGTGCTTGTGAAGGCTTTTAACTACCTCCAACGCCAAGTTTTCCGCTTGATTTGAATATTCTGGGACAAATTAAAGATCAACCAATCGGGAGCAGGTACCGTAATTGGCGTAAATGCTAAGTAGTCGGCCGTTTATCTGTTGAATATTAAAGTTTTTATCAGACCTTTACATGTAGTGGCGCTGCGCTGTTGAGAATATGCAAGTTTATTATCCGATGGTTGAACCTGGGGTCCTTTTGCTCATCACTTCCAGCACACAAACAACTCTGCGACAGCAAAACGAGCATTAATGCCCATAACAGAGTTTCTGGACGCAGTGAAGCGCGCAGTACTGCAGTAAACGAGATGTGCAGAAAATTGTTTGACATGCATTGCATCAGCTACTGTCATTCGCCGACTAAGCAGCTAATGTGTTTTTGGAAATTTGCTTGTAATTAAATTCGTTGAAAATTAAATTTGAGAAATTGAATAAAATTCGCAAAATTGTATTGCTTTTATCGTTTATTTACCTGTGCCTGCACCGATTAGCTGAAATGATGTTTTGGTTGAGTTTTTCTTCCATTTTTGTGTCAGTCGACTTTTTACGCAAAATATTTGAAATAAACGTCAAACGCAATGATGCCAAGTACGTTCCAGTTCGTTTTTTATTTTTTTATTTTTCTGTGTTGTGGTGGTATTGGGGACGTTCGGATTCATAGTTTAGTAAGTCTGACAGCTGTCTGACTAGACGTATTTCAGTCTTTAATGGCCCAGAGTGGTCACGTGATTAGTTTTTGGAGTTGACGTTTATCGAGAAAAACCTGCCTGCATACTCAGTTGACATTTCGAAGAGTCAGATTTAAAATAAACAGAGTGGCCGTGGCAGAATTCTGAAGAGTCGAAAAAAGGACCGGTGAGAGAAAAAGGTGCCATTTCTAAGAATACTCTGCAAGTTTCGAATTTTCGTACGATATTTAACAACCAATAGTTCGCATAATAGTCTTAGAATAGGCAACCGTGTTACATTTTAAATGTACTAATTTGAAAATAACAATATTTGAAAAAATTATGAGGGGTCTTTTCCAAATAATAAAGGGTAAAATCAAACAAAGGAAACGCTGACCGCGAGAATACAAGAACAATTTAAGTTGATAAGTCAACGCGTTCGGATTCCTAGTCATGACGAATCTAGTTGACGTTTTACATAAACTAGGTATCCGAACGTCCCCAGTGGATTTAGAAATAGCGACAACTTGCAGTATACTGCAACGCATGCTGAAATGAAATGTGTTTTCTCTCATTTAAAAGTTTTGGTTTTATTTCCACCGCATGAAAAATTCTGCACGTGTGTTTTGGGCATAAGATGACATTTAGTGCGCCCACAAAAGTAACGATTGCACATCGCTATTTAGCTTCCTGGCAGCTAGGTTCATGAACCTTGTTGAAACTACACTTGATATAGTTAGTGCGATTCCATTCTAATGTAAGTGCCCATTAGAAATTCACTTTGAATTGTATATTGATTACTTAAAAAATAAAATACAAAAAAGAAACAAAAACACTGATTTACATTTGCACCAGAACAAGCTCTTTTTAGAAAAAGAATTCGAATTATTTGAGAAACAAAAACAATTGAAATAATTCTATGAATTTAATGCAACGAAATAAGACACATAAAATTATCATAGTTCAAGCGGTCGAATTTCATCGAAATGTTATTCTGAATGTGAAAACAGCTGTTACAAAACTCAGGCAGTAGCAGAGTATATAAAACAATTGAGCGATATGTACATTTCTGTCGGCAGAAAATGCCCAAAAAGATATTTGTGTACTTGTTGTCTCGTTTCTGCATACTGTGATTGACGTTCAATTTATTAAAAGTCTTTCAGCGGCGTGCATACCATTTGAATATAATAGATGTGTATTTACCTATTATAGTTCACCAGAAAACGAAAACGACGAAAGCAAGCGTATAGCCAGTGAGTAACACGGGGTTTTAAGGTCGCTTTTTTTCCAATTTTGAGGTGGTCAACCTGTTGTCATCAGCTTTCAGGCACGTCAATATATGCGGTTCATTAACCACTAAATTCAAAGACGGGAGGATTGAACGACTAGGTCTTGCGGGTCTCCTAATTGATAAACAGGTTATTGACCAACTCACCGAGTTCTTGAATCTAAACAGCCCTTAAAGTTTATTTCTGAATTTGGCAGACAAAACAGTACCAAATAATGCAATGTTTAGTTTGAAAAATACTATTGCTTAATTATTTAGTTAAAAACCGAGTATAAGTTCAAAATGTAGGCATTACATGGTTGTTAAAGTTTTTTCGAAATCGAAAATGGGGTAGTTTTCCAGATAGGATCATTTTTAAAATTTGAGTTTTCGGTGATTCGAAATGAAAATTGAGCGACACAATAATTTTGAAAATATCAATTTTACTCTAACGTCTTCGGGATGTAAGCATTACGTGGTTTTTAAAATGTTATCGAAGTCGAAAATGGGGTTTTCGATGTACATATGAGCATATTTTACAATTAGCATTTTCGGTGATTCGATTTAAAAATTTAGGACACGATCATTTTAAGAATATTTGTTGCCGTTTTCAGGTATAAACTAAAGAACTTTTTTTTTTCTGTTACAATCGTATGGACTGTTTTCGAAATAATATGTCCAAATTTCAAAAGTACCGTTATCAGATTTTTTAGCGAAAAAACTGAGTACGCAGTCAGTTTAACCGCGCCTACTTAACCTTACATATCAAATTTGGTTGACATCGTTAGAGCCGATTTCGAATAAATCAAACTGGTATGAACATTTTATATATGGGCAGTACCTATCTACCATTAATATTGAGGTTAAAAAACGGCACCGAATTGTTGGTCCCCAAAGTCCAAATCCGAACGAAATCCGGGCAGCCGTTACAGACAGACGGACCAAATTTTACGACCATTTTTTGAGTTTGTCTATCATTGTAATGTCAGAATTGATTGATTAACATCTCGAGTTCGAAATTTTGTACGAATGCAATATCTTTCTCTTCCTATACGTACCTAATCGAGAAAATTAAAACAGAAGCTGTTCTCAAACTATATTCGATTTCTTTAATTTATTCAATGCATTTATGTATGCAATGTTACCTTTTACATAAAACGTTCATTTAGTGAGACATAAGTCCCGAAAAATCAATTCGTAACTTCTGTCTCGGGGACTTATGTCCCTGCGCCAATATAAATACCTACCGCTATTCCTCCATCAAATTGTTAACCAACTAAAAATTATGTACCTACAATGAATCCATTGTATTGCAATGGAACGATCATTGTCATATCATTTGAATAACAATACGCACTGTATCTCAGTTATCTCAGAGGCGGTCATTGTAGGTTTCATACTCATGTCATGTATGCACTCTTTATATTACAGTTAGCACTACAGCCAACATTCGAACAGAGTTAATGATTGAATAAGTGACCTACAATAAGGTGTTTATCTATACCCAACTCAAGTTTGTAAAACAGATACAATGAAGATCAAGACAAATCTGGCTGGGTATCTGTCCTAAACAAATATGTATTATAGTAAATTTTTTTGACTGCATTGACAAATGTTGACAGTCAGTTGGAATTGCAGATCCGAATGACAAAAAAATGTTTAAACATAAAATTACGCCAACTTTCGAATAGATATGCAAACACATGAAAACCGTTCACTGTATACAAAATAGTACGAAAAAAAGTCCTCAAAGATGACGCGCTAGTCTTGAGAAAATTACAAAAAAATGTTTATAGTGTACATCTGCGTTGTTGATTGCATAATTTGGATGGACCCACATGCTCCTTTGTACGGTTCAATTTTTTAAGCGATTATTTGGAAAATAATATAAAATTATTAAATACGCAGTTTTCAAAATTATATTTTTTAGTGAAACGACCTCACTTTTATGAATAGGTACTCAATGCAATAGACGGGAAGTACTCCTACCAGTGGGCAAACAAAATTATTGACGCTGATTTGCTGAAATCATAGGTTAACGTGGAGCTTAGGGCGCTCTAGTGTGCACAGTGTTAGCTATAATACGTTCGATATACGTACATAAATAATTTAAGACCTGTGTTTGATTTCAGCCCTGAGCAGACCCTAAGGCCTAAGGTATTTGTTCATGGCAAGATTTCAGTGCTGGATTTTGCTGTCAAGTGGATGAACTCATCTGTTTTTAAATTAAATACCCAAATCATTCATAATAATTAAAAAGTAAGAGCTTTTTTAATACCTACCTCAACGAGGAGTACATTTATAGAAACTGAAATGGTTGAACTAAGAGAGAACTAAGCGTACAAGCGTACTAAGCGCGAATGGGTAATACTAGAGTAAATTGAGCTGTTTATAGGTTAACGTTACACCATGGTCCTTAAAACAAAACAATTTTATTAATTATACATATTAGGTTAATAATTATTTGGAGCCTTCGTTGCTCGATTTAAAAGTCTACCTCGCGTACAAAACCTCACCAAAACTAAAATTGAGTCATACCTACGCACTTCACACATATCAACATTCTTCTCGGACTGAAATTTGTCCTCAATGTTGTTAAATCGCGGAATAATAAACTCAATTTCACTAACACTGAATTTGGACAGATTAAGAAAGAAAAGTATATGAGTTCAGCATTGCTAACCCATATAAATATGAATAAGTAAGAATTAAAAAGTTGTCTACGACTCTTTTTTTTTTTTGTTGGAACGGGAAACTAATTTTTTTTTTGTTCTTTGTCACTTTTTATGTTCGATTGGTATAAAAAAAAATTCTTTTTCAGATTTCAGAGCACTTTTGCGAATCTGGATTTTTTCACAGATTTTCTTCCGATTTACTGGTGTTAAAAACAATTTGTCCAGTCAAAAGCTCAAAGGTCTCAGCAAAGAATATTTCTTAAAATACCTAAAACTTTACAATGTTTTTAATTTAAAAAATGTCCGAATTCGATAGAACTCATCCACTTAACGAAACTTGAATCACTTTGAAACTGAAGTTGAACCCCACTTTTCGATAGGTTTAATGAACTTAAATGGCTTTTTTTTTTTAACTTTCAATTTCCCTTTTTCGAGGTTTCTTTCTGCTAATATACAGCTGATAAAGAACCAAAATAAATTCACATGAGCGTACGAGTATTCTAAGACTAGATAGTTATCGTTTTGCCTGCAATTGATAGCCGGATTACAGCTCTCTCAGTATACCTTGGCTCTAGGCTATACTGTTAATGCTGTTCCCGAGAAGCTGTTAGTAATCTTCCAAAAGCGTGCCTATTGACAAAATACAGTCTCTCCTTTTTAAGAATTCTTCCGGTGAGTTGAAAATTGGAGAAGCTGATTTCGATTGCACTTTCGTCAATAACGCGTTCTGCGAAAGAGTTTTCAGTTTATTGAATGAATGAATGAAGAATGAAACCGAATAGCATTTGACTTCATCATGGACGAGTCATTCAATCGTTTAAATTTTCATGAAAATTGCCCTTGTTCTAAATCATTTTTAAAATTAAACTTGTTAATTTGGTAAAAGCAAACACTAAAGGTGGCACCAGTCATCTAAAAGGAGCACTCATTATAAAATTGTATTTGGGATAACTTTGTAAAAGACATGCTTGCATTTTTACTTTACATTGGATTTGTTTTTGTTTATTTTTTTTATTTTTTATTACTTTTTAAAATGCTGTTGTTATTTGAAGCTTAAAACACAAATTTCGAATTAAATAATATAAGAAACAAAAGGTAATAAAAAAGTTATATAAAATCGTCGAAATCTGAAATGTTCAGACAAGTCCCAGAATATCAACCTAATGTCCTGATAAGTCTTCATTTTGAACTGGCAACGCTATTCCAACTGCCGGAAAGTTGGGTTGGCACTTGGGCACAATTTACCTATATTGCCATATAGTTAAATTGTGCCCAAGTGCATCGACTAGAGACGATAAAAATCTAATCTAAGTAATTCTTTTGATTTATTTTAATTTACGATTTGAGAATTCGAAAGTCCAAGGCCAAAGCTTGGTTCATGAAATAACCTTGCAATCAAAGTCGGATCTGCGTGGTAGATAACTCAACTTCTTTGTTTCTCGTATAAACAATAATCTAAACAATAAAAATATCGCAATCTGAAGTACTTTGATTTCGGTTTGTGGAAACACTTTTCCACGTGTTGACAAACAGCAAATTGCGTCTCATTTACTTGAAAAAGCATATTCCAAAACACCAATGAGACAGACAATGAGACAAATCAACAAGTTTCTATTATGTTTATATGCTGTTCAGCAGCCGAACACCGTATATAAAAAAATCATTCCATCTAGGCGAAGGGGAGTTCCAACTCAAATTTTATAATTGCCTACATACGCAGTAACCTTCAATTAATCGCAATTTCTTTCAAATTTATTTATAATTGCACAAAATAACAAATCGCACTAGAGATGTAAACAAGGTGCTCATGTTTGGCACATGCGAAGTTTTGTACGTAAAATACAATAATAAATTAACTTATGACGGGTAGGTATATCCAAAGATCCAAATCTATGCAGGAAAGAGGTATTGCGAACGAGAAACTGAACTGATCCCCATTTTTTTTGCAAGACTTTCCCAACATGTTTATGTAAGTTGTTTAAGGTGCATACGGCTGGGCCACTTTCTGTGGCGAAAAAAAAGTGGTCGATTTCTTTCGGGCTTATTGCAGAAATAGTGCCAAATAACATTATTAAATCATACCTAAAAAATGGTGTAGATTGAACAACTTCTTCTGCCTCCGGATTGGTTTTGAAAATATGGAAAAGTCTTATAAAATTAAGTGATTTCAGCAATGCGTACAAATACGTAGAAACGAGTATTTATATAAACAAATACAACATTATGCGTTATGTTTATTAAAAAAGAAGGATAAATGGTATAAAAATAATTACTGAATATGTTTTCATGACTTTAATTAGCCCGAAAATATTTCTTGCTATCAAATTTTAGCATAGATCTGCGAGACTCGATTTGGGATTTTATAAAGCCTTCTCTGTTACTTCTATTGTTTAATTTGGTTGAAGCCTCCGTTACAGTCTTGACTGCTCTTTCGACTGCTTGGGAATGGCATGGTAGATGTAGTAACGGCAAAATTCCTTCTCCTTCCTTCTCTTTGCGGAACATACGTTTGAACTTCTTCATCAGATATTGATTCCAATACCGGAGGATTTGTAATGTCAAGCTGCCAGTCAACAAGATTCATATAAGATGATGCCTTAAGATTTAATTTGGGTAGCTGGAAAAAGCGAACTCTATTGGTTTGAACGCTGCGAGTTTTCAAAATGCGTCGTGCGGCCAGTTCGCGTATGTACTGTTGAGAATCAGTCAGCATTGCTAGCAATTGGTTTTCAGAGTGAGCGAAGTATCCATTTCTTTGAATTACTGGATCGACTATGGATTTCAGCTCTTCTCGAAAATATCTGGTAGCAGAGCTGAGTTGATAGAAGTGTCGTGGTCGATCTTTACAGGATGGATGAGTTTTAGTAGAGAACCAGGTGGGTGCGTAAGCTTTGACGATATACGTAGCAAGAACCATTAAGCTTTCAGATGGATGTTCCGTTGAAACATACTAACGCATAATTCTATTAGCGCGAGTTAGCCAGCGAGAATGGGACATTTTTCCTGGCGATTTGTTTGCCAAATCGATGGAAAACTGTCCTGTTATCACTGCCTCTACTATTCTGTAAAGATATTTTTGGTCTGTGCTAATATCTTTTGAAGACACCTGAGGCAACTCCCCGGGAATGGGCTTAAACTTCACAACGGGTTTCTTTTCGCAGTTTTCTAGACATTTTCCAATAGACCCTGAGAATGTGTTGGGTCCTTACGTGCTGCCATCAAGGTGTAGAAATAAGTGGCGAAATGGCAATTCGTTCATGTGGAGAAGACAGATGATCCACTGTAACGGCATGTTCAATCGTTTTTCGAGCAGACGAATGATGCCTCCTTGCTAACCAACGTTCACGTTTGTTCCATCACACCCGACCGACGTGCAAATCCACTTTTCACGAGTACAATTCATGTTAAAAAGCACAAATGAAAGCAATACAAACACTTCCCAAACCATAAACAAACTATAACTAGACCGTCAACTGAGAGAAAACTGAGGGGAACTGCCTACAAGCTGCCTGCCGAGCTTTGTGCGAAAGTATGTGTGCAATGTTAAAATAAATGGAGGATTCGCATACAATTGCACCTAAAGGCTTGGACAGTTTGTTTTGATTGGCTTTTGCATTCACAGACGTATCACAGATAGCAAAATCGAGAGAGGATTCTATTTTAAAATTTGCGGCGAAAATCGGGTAGGTGCGCGGAAGTCAACACGACAGTCTATTATAGTTTGTTTATGACTAAATTGCGCGCGAACCAAATTTGGACGCGTAATTTTTCTCCTTTATTATTAAGGTAGGTTATGATACCATTTTATTTTAATAAATAGCAGGCTTATTACTTGATTCTAAGTACCTAGTCTCCATGCAACAACTTACCTACAAAACAAAACGTGAAAAAACAGTTTTTTTTAAAAACTTTGACAACGATCCGGAGGCAGAAAGACTTCTTAGAATGTAATAAGATTTTACATATCCCAATTTGAAGTAATTTTGCACCCTTTCCACAATAAGCCTCTTGGAAAAGTTAAAAAAAGTAAAAACGGCCCACCTTAATACGGGTAGACTGGTGTGACGTCATTATCTATGCATTTTCATGCACACAAGAATTGTATTCACACTTCTGAAGAGGCTAGCGGATGGAATGAGTTGACAGATTTTTTAAATAGTGTTAAGTTAACCTCTGTCTTGGATTTCAGGAACTCCCAAGCGCTTATAAAAATGCTGCATTTATTCAACGAGCGACAACCTTGGCTTAGCTTGGTTAGAAATATGAAGGCATTGCTTTCATAGCATAAACTAAAAAAAAAAAAAAAAAATCATACGAATCTGCTTTTTGTTTGTTGACAAAACTGATTTCCAGCACGATTAACATTCAAACAATTGAAAACAATCGCTGTCGACCATTTGCAATCTTCTGTAATATTTCTTTAGACCACCGGTTTAGATGTTTAAAATAAAATCATTCTTTGATTTGAGTTCTTCAATAAATGTGCGACTATTTTTCTACAGATATTGATACTGGAAAGATGGTCACAAAAGGCAAGGTATCTTAACAAATTTTGTCAGCAAAAGCTGCAGGGATGGAATGGACTCTGGGAAAAATATATTACACCAATGACCTCAAAGAACGCCCCTTGTTTTGCATGAAAGCATCGACAAGGCTTGGACCATCTAGCAAAGAAACCCCGCCAACCATATTTAAGAAGAGTCTTCAACCGGGCCGAATGGTTTTGTGTGACCATGTAAAGGTTGTCACAAAATTCAAACGTACCTTTGGTAAGAAACACAGGTTCTTTTTATCTTAGTTTGAATAGCAATGGCTGATAACTTTGGAAAGTACAAAAAAGGTAGATTGCGAGCACCCTTTCATTTTTTAGGCCACTCAATTTTAAAGAAAATTTGTCCGGTGACGGCACGTCCAAAACACCCGCAGCAAACAGTGACACTTTGTGGATGCGTTCTGTTGTTTTTTAACAATCCTTTGTGGATTGTGTAAGCCCAAGTTTACATTTTTAAAAAAACATTCCAAAAGCTGTTTGCCTGATTGGAGAATCTTAAAAATTAAAATTTCATTTGTTGGTTGGTTAGTTTAGGTGTCTGTTTTACCGCGTCTTCTGACGAGGGAAAACACAAATAACGCATTGAGCGCCGTTTTGAAACCACAACTAACGGAACCTGAAGATAAATGGGAAGAAGGAAGTTAAGCGAGCTCAAAACCAGCCTGTGGAGCTAGGAAATTTGATGATTTTGTTGAAATGGATATTTTGGATGGCCGAAAGGTCTATCATAAAAAGGGTGCCCAAGTGCACTGCGTCTGGTTGTGGCTAGGGCCGGACACTCACAAGGAAGATGAAACACTGTTTCACTCTTGTTTGTGCGTCGGCGCAGCTACGGCAGGGGTGTTATGGGGGATGTCAAGCGTGCCTGCGTAAGTTCCTAGAGGCCCGTGGCCCGTACTAATTGCCGCATTCTGGCTAAGAGGTTGTTAATTCTGGCATCATCGTTGGCTGGCGAGATCTTCCTTGAAATGACACAGTTCATCAGATTCATCTATCTTGTCTTGGCCCTTGAGGTGAAGTGCAGGAAGACTTCTGTGAAGTACAGCAGAGCCTCGGCTGGCAATTTCATCGGCTTTCTCATTCCCCTCAATGTTCCTATGGCCGGGAACACTGATTTCAAGCCGATGACAAGCCCTGGTCAGTATCTCCCTGCATTCCACAACTAGCTTAGACGTTGACTTAGTTGAACCGACAGCCTTAATCGCGGCCTGATTGTCGACGAAGATGCCTATTTTAATGAGACACTATTCAAGAACCGACATCAATTTCATTTGTAGATATTTTATAAGCCTATAGCCAGCTTTTTAATTATGTAAACATTATCCTTCATATTAATAAACAAATGGGCACAGGTAGGATAGCTATCAGACGTCAGTTCAGTATACAGAAATTTTAAGCAACTTGTGGCGACACATATAATGAACACATCCGCGCGGAGAGCGCAGAACACATTCAGTAAACGAGCCCCTCGATCACTCCACTAAACAATTATGCGAGAAAAAGATTAACACAGCAACAGCAACAGCGACGTCAACGTTAGAGCTAGTCCTAAATTCGCTGTTGCTGTCGCTGTGTTAATCTGTTTCTCTCATGATGGGGCAACTCGAATAATGATGGCGTGCCAATTTCCGCCGCCATGCTTTCCGCGAATTATTTCTTTCTCTTGCGATCTAGTCACCGGATAAGAAAATTGTGTAATGTGGTGGTAAATAATAAAAATCAGAATTGTAACGTTAGCTAATAATAAGGATCTTAGGAATAAAATAAGTGGAAAAGTAAATTGTTTCCCAAAAACTGCTGAGTAACCAGTTGGTAATTTGCAGCAGCAGTGATAAAAAGAGGGATGTGTCTTCCTATATCGTGATTAAGAAAACAATTCCAATCAGTGTCGAAATTTCTCATATATAGGTAGCTGTTTTTAGATAGAAGTGTCTTATAAACCATCCTTGTGCGGTTCTCAGCACGCAGAGTAGTAGAAGACCGACTGGCGTCCATTACACATTACTTTTTGTGAACACGTTTAAGTGCTAAACTCTGTGAATTCTGCTTTATTGTCATTCTGTCTTCAATTTCTAGATGACAGATCTTTGCTGCTAACGCGGTGAATGCTAATTCTGAATCCTTTTTATACGAAAAACAAAGCCAGAAGAGTTATTTTACACTGCATTGAAGTAGTAAGAGTGAAAAGCCTTAAACCTTAAAAACTCCGGCTTTTTCCATTGCGCCACCTCTCGTGAACGTCTGTCACACATCCGAGAGTACAACTGTCTTGACCTAGCTTCTCAATTCAGCCGTTCGGGCTCAGTATACAATTTTAGGTCCTTTCCATTCGTCCCAAAAATAGAAACTCATACAAAACGAATGGTTGTGAGAAGATATGCCTAGGGTGCACGAACCCGTCGCGCCAACTTATTATATCTTCTATATATATAAAAATAACTTGATAAATGTGTGTGTGACAGCCTACTGACTGCCACACACATCCGATTTTGATTTAGTTTTTTTTGTTGGTTAATAGACCATGCAGAGAAGGTTCATATATTAGTATGATAAATTTTTGAAAGAAGTCACCACCGCCATTCCAATAAATTCATTTTTGTACACTTTGAAAAAAAAGAAACTGGATAGAAATCGAGTAGTGACACTTCAAATACAAAAAAAAAATATTTTAAATTTTAAGGCAATTGTTGTTGTCAATTATTTTAATTATTTTCCAACCAAATTGTTGTTGTCAACAATTTTGAAAGTTTTTTTTTAAATACCTATAAATACCTAAAGGTACCTATAGGTAGTTTGTTATAACAAATTATGTTTACTATGTTACATTAAGAAACTTTTTGAAATGAAGTAGATACTTTGATTATACAAAGATGATATGGCCGACGATATTTTGCATCGAATTCGTACTGTGATATCGGATAATGTACTGGAGATGTCAGATGGAATGTGCAACAAAGCTTTGAATTTGATCGAGGATATGTGTCTGCTCATGAGTGGCAATTTGTTGTGCAAATTGGGGATGCCACAGCAAAATCGTTCAATGCAAGACGCATTTAATCTAGAATTGGAGCGAGAAATGGACTTCGGTCGAATCGCATTGAGTCAAGCTATTCGAACAAATGTGCCAATGTTGAATCAAGAATAAAAGAAAGTGTACGATGAATTGATGCAAGCAGTCGATAACGAAAATTGCGGAACTGGAAATACATTCATGATTTCACTTATTTTGGCTACAATTCGTTCGAGATCTGAGATCGCTTTGGCCCTAGCCTCTTCTGGGATAGCGGCTACTTTGTTAGAAGGCGGTCGAACAGCATTGAAATTGTAATTGAATCTGCAAGTGGAAGAAGAACCTACATGCAACATTTCAAAGAACACTGCGATGGCGAAAGTACTGCAGTAATGTAAGATTATTATATGGGACGAATGCACAATGGCTTACAAACGCGCATTGGAGGCCCTGAATCGTTTACGGAATGACCTTTCGGTGGAGCAATGATCACCGGCCTGATTGAGTTTCCACAAAATGTTTGCAACCTTACAACGACACCGGAAGAACTAATCATGAATGTTTTCCCGAATATCGCTCAGAATAATATTGACCATGATTGGCTGAGTGTAAGAGAAGAGTGATTTTGGCTGCGAAAAACAAGAACGTCGAACATTTGAGTTTCGCCATTCAAAACCAAATCGCTGGTGAGTTGCATTCATACAAATCATTCGACCCCGTGATGGATGAAGCCCAGAACGATTTGCCGTTCGTATTTAAGCGTCTTCAATTTCCCATACGTATGACAATTAATAAGTCGCAAGGACAATCGCTGGATGTGTGTGGCATAAATCTTGAATTTCACGTGTCGGCAAAGCTCTAACTTTGTACGTGTACACACCCGATAATAGAAATAGATCAAAAAATGTTGTGTACCATAAAGCATTTCAGTGAAATTAATTATTTATTTCATTACCTACATTTATGAATTTGGGCGGAACGAAGTTCGCCGGGTCAGCTAGTATAAATATATATTATATATATTTTGTTTTTTTTCTAAAGCACATTTTCTCTGCGTTCAGCTCTTCTGCACATTTCAGTTCAAAAAATCCGTTGCATAATGAACAAATTTTAAGTTACTTCCGACTTTACTCACAACTTTCGCCAACAAAATCCTATGACAGCAAGAAAACTAGCCTTGCGAAAAAAAGAAATCAAATTGAACCGGTCAACAGTCGGTAAGTGGTCAGTCTCCATGTACTGATCATTGTAAACTTCCTTCAGCTTTAAAGAGATTCATGCGGCGCGTGGCGTCTTGAAAAAGATTCGAATGGCATTCTCTTCATTGTAGGTTTTTGCCCGCGTACTTTTCCTCTCAACAGTCACGTGTTTGTAGAGCGCTTGAGCGCTTGAGCACTTAAGCTTGAGCGTTGCCAAGTATGCAGTCACTGAGACGCGGCAAATTTAAAACCAAGTATTGGGTACCTACGAGCAATTTATTTCATTACGGCGGTAGAAGATTATATTTGAACTTAGATTTGATTCATTGCCCTTGCACTTGATTTCGCAAGTGCATATTACAAACAAGCTTTTTCGACCAATGACTGAACGATGTAATGTCTAATGGGGTTGAACAACTGCCGACATCATTCTGCGATTCTCACTTCATCTTTTTATCGTCGTGTGCGATTTGTCTGATTAATTGATTAGCCCGAACTTGATTTAATTCGAAGGTTATAATGTAAGTTTTCGAACGGGGTGAATGGGAAAATGCTGACAAATAATGTACATACGTACGTGCGAGTCATATCATATGACGATTTCTTAGCGCGGTAAATAGAACGTCAATATGGATTGCGTCAAAGCGATACGAGCTGTAAAGCGCAACTTTTGCGGTGTAAACATCAACTAAATGGAATACATATTCACGAGTCCGACAATTATACATAATAAACCTAATGTAAAATTATTCAGAATGACAAGTTCTAGGTGGCAAATGGTAAATTGTCCATATGAAGCTATGAAGTGATTAATAAAAACAAAGATACGATGGATGGTTGGATAGAAGAGACTGTATAAAGACCTGCATTTAAATAACCTAAATAATTTAAAGAAGGTACAAAGTAATTTTACATTTCTCTGTATTAATTGGAGAAATTACGAAGGGTGTAAAAGAAAAAGCACATAATGTGCAATCGGTTGGATTGGGATTTTAATGACGATTGACAAACAGACAACCTACCTGGCTGTTATAGAACAGACGGCGCCACAGGAGTACGTGTTTTAATTTTATGGACGAATGGAAGGGACCTACAAGTTTATGCAAGATTGCCATGGCCATCCGATCAGTAACCAATATTTTTGGATGTTTTCCAGACAGTTTTGCGGAAGCTGAACCTGAGAACACTCGCTGTGGAGAACAGCACAGTCATCACTGAAGTAGTGCGCCCAGTAATTGTTGCACTTAAAAAAATAATAAACACCTGAATATGTAATTTCAAAAATTGACCTTGTCCGGTAACGCGTTTATGTTAATTTCTAAATCTAAATAAAAAACAATACTTTACGCGAATACTACAGGATTACAAAAAGACGTCATTTCTGACTTGCGCATGGTGTCGTTCATGACGCTCGCTGTTTTTAAGTAATCAGTTCAATAATACACAACAAATAATACATAAGGGGTATTCACGATTTGATGCAGCTGGTCGGGTACAGTCCATCCAAAAGGAGTTGAAACTTTCCTCGATGCGCAATAGCGCATACTTTTACCATTAAGAAAATTATTAACACCCGTCAAATCAACCTGTTGTTGCCTTGCGAAGAATTATCTCGTTAGAAATTTATTAAAAAGAGGTTCTACAAAAGATTTCTTCCAACCCTTTTTAATGGTGGGTTTTAAATCTGCACGATACCTTACTAATACCCAATTAATACAAAACTCAAATGTTCATCCATAAACATTTGAGAAGTGCAAATTTTCCCAAATTTCCCTTTTCTTTTTGGTAGTAGTCTAATTATGTGCTTCCGCAGATAAATTAAATTTATAGGAATTCTGGGAACGTAAGAAACGCCGAGTAACTTAATCTTAAGAGTGAGGTAGCGTAGAGGCTCTATGTTCTGTTCTGTCTAAAGCCAAATGATTCAAAGTTGAGCATGACAGTCGAGGATGAAATAAACGTGTGTGTTATAAGAAAAAAAGGTGGAAAATATAAGATCGATCCTACGAAACTGTACTTGCAGTAAAAATTATTTGTTTTTCTAACAAGTATTTAAAAAACAGCTAATGCTATTGCATTACAAAAAAAGTTTTAGTTTTTTGTAATAATTCTTTAAATAGTTTTCCGGATTGTAGCACCAAACTTATCTGTAAATTTTATAAACAACAATTTCATCAAAGTTGCGCAACGGCTGTGTAAATTCTTTCAATATGGTTTGAAACTGACATGACATTTGACATTTTGCGTTTTATTTCACGCTGTTAAAAGTATTAAAGTAGAATGAATGAATAAGTAAATTAACTTTGAACAGACCCTTAGCGTAACTTGATTATGTTAAACAGAACTGAACTATGTATTGTTTAAACAGAGCCATATAAACGTCAGAATATGTTGGTCCGATGTAAGCGAATTGAGCCAAATGCCTAGGTTTTTCGCTTTTTCAACATATTCTAAAACAGTATCGACTAAATATAAAGCTGGGAAACATTTACTGTCAAGATTGTTTTTGTAGACTACCAAGCACTTTGACTTAGCCGGATTTAGGTGTAGGTGGTTTCTTGCAGACCATTGTAAGATTTCCTTTAGATCGCTTTTAAGTTTGTCTATTCCATCTTCTAACATTCCCAGCTTGCAGCTCAACTGTAACTGGCAGACGATACTTGTGGGAGATCATTAATGAACATTTCAAAAAGTAATGGTCCAAGAATTGAGTCTTGCGGTACTCCCGATTTTAGCTCTATGTGTCGAGGGTTTTTTTCTCAACCAATACGGCTTGACTTCTTCCACTAAGATACGAGAGAATTTAGTGCTGCTGAGGTGCTGAACTGAAAATTCCGTTTCAATTTAAAAAAAAAGTTTTCCGTGATTTACAGTATCGAATGCCTTTGAGAAGTCTAGGAGTCCATGAAATCCAACTGTTAGCAATAACCAACTAGCCCATATAAATTTCATTGGCTAATATTTGCAGTTTTTTTATGGAGGGGAACTGTTTTTTTCCAAATCCAAATTCCAACCTAGCGTTTTTTTCCACTGCGCTACCTCTCGCGAACGTCTGACAAACATCCTAGAGTAAAAATTTGTCTTAGAAGGAGCTTCTCAATTAGCCGTTTTGAGTCGGCATAAAATTGTAGATCCCTTCCTTACTTACTTAAGGTGGCGCTACAGTCCGGGGTGGACCTGGGCCTCAACCAACAAGCGTCTCCAGCCAGCACGATCTTTGGCCAGCCGTCTCCAGTTTCGCACGCTAAGTTGGTTAAGGTCCCCTTCCACTTGCGTGCGCCACCTGAGTCGCGGTCTTCCTCTACTGCGCCGTCCCTCGGGTGTGGATTCGAAGATCTTCCGGGCCGGAGCATTGATGTCCATTCGCTCTACATGACCCAGCCACCTCAGTCGTTGGACCTTCACTCTTCTGGCTAGGTCGATGTCGCTGTACAGCCCGTACAGTTCGTCGTTGTATCTCCTCCTCCATTCACCGTCTATGCAGACGGGACCGAAAATTACTCGAAGAATTTTCCTCTCGAAGTAACCAAGAGTAGCCTCATCCGCTTTTGATAGGGTCCATGCCTCTGCACCATAAAGTAGGACTGGGATGATCAAGGTCTTATAAAGGGTCACTTTAGTTGTTCGAGAGAGGGCTTTGCTACTCAATTGCTTTCTTAGCCCAAAGGAACAGCGATTGGCAAGAGTTATTCTTCGTTTAATCTCAGCGCTGGTGTCATTGTCTGAAGTCATAGCGGAGCCTAGGTAGACAAAGTCCTTTACCACCTCAAAGTTATATCTGTCTATGGTGACATTTTGTCCAAGACGTCGGTGTTGGTTGTCCTTTCTTGATGACAGCATATACTTTGTCTTGCCCTCATTGACCGCCAAACCCATCTTTGCCGCTGCCATCTCAATGCTCACGAACGCGTCAGTGACATCACGCTTCGATCTGCCGACTATGTCGATGTCGTCGGCGTAAGCGAGTAGTTGGACGGACTTATAGAAGATAGTGCCTCTGGTGTTAGCGTTTGAGTTTTGCACTATTCTTTCAAGAACGATGTTAAAGAAGTCACATGACAGCGCATCGCCTTGTCTAAATCCTTTTTTGACATCGAAGGTCTCGGTGAGTTCTTTACCGACCTTAATGGAGCAGCGTGCATTCTCCATTGTCATCCTGCACAAACGGACGAGTTTGGCAGGGATGCCAAAACTAGACATTGCTCTATATAGCTCGTCCCTATGAATGCTGTCATAGGCGGCCTTAAAATCGATAAAAAGGTGGTGGGTATCGATTTGGACTTCCTGGGTTTTCTCCAAGATCTGCCGCAGTGTGAATATTTGGTCAATGGTAGACTTTCCTGGCCTGAAGCCACACTGATAGGGACCAATCAGGTTGTTGACGAAAGGCTTCAGGCGTTCACACAACACGGCAGATAAGATCTTGTAGGCGATGTTAAGAATACTTATACCTCTGTAGTTGGCGCAGTTCAGAGGATCTCCTTTCTTGAGGATCGGGCAAACAATGCTGAGGTTCCATTCATCGGGCATACTTTCCTCCGACCATATTTTACAGATGAGTTGGTGCATGCTCCTACCCAAGTCATCGCCTGCCGCTTTGAACAGCTCGGCGGCTAGGCCATCTGCTCCAGCGGCTTTGTTGGACTTCAGCTTAGATATGGCTATCTTCACCTCGTCCAGGTCGGGTGGACGGAATTGTTGGTCTTCATCGTCCAGGTTGAATGGTTCATTCTGCCTGACAGCGGGATTTTGTTCGTCATCGCCGTTAAACAGTCTGCAGAAGTAGTTCTTCCATACCCTCAGCATCGACTGCGATTCTACTACGATGTTCCCTTGTTCGTCCTTGCAGGCTTCGGTTCGGGCTCTGTATCCTTGGGAAGTTCTTTTAACCCTTTGGTAAAACTTCCGAATCTCATTCCTGCAGTAGCATCTCTCAATTTCCTCGATCGCGCGTTTCTCATGCTCTTTCTTTTTCCTCCTCAGAAGCCGGTGTTCGTCTCTTCTCTTCTGCGCGTAGAGCTCACGGGCAGCTCTTGTCCTCCTTTGCAGCGCCGCTTTGTATGCCTCTTGTTTCGCTGCATGTGCTTGCCGGCATTCGTCGTCGAACCAGGGGTTTCTTTGCGGTGGTCGGGTGAAACCCAGCACATCAGAGGCGGCGTCTCTAATGGCTATTTGGCAATGGTGCCACTGGTCTTCAATACTTGATGCTGGCTGCATAGGACATCTTGAGAGATTGAGAGAGACTCGATCGGAAAAGGCTCTGGAGATATCTTGCGATTGCAGCCGTCCGACGTCAAACTTCCTCACAGTATTTACTTGTCTTGGCGGTGTTCGGGATATCCGCAGTCGTACCTTGGCTACAACAAGGTAGTGATCCGAGTCAATGTTGGCCCCTCGGAACGTTCGGACATCCATAATACTGGAGGAGTGCCTTGTGTCGATCGCAATGTGGTCAATTTGGTTGACGGTTGATTGGTCCGGAGATCTCCATGTGCCTTTGTAAATATCGAGATGCGGGAACCGCGTACTTGCTACGACAACATTTCGCCCCGCCGCGAAGTCGATCAGCCTAAATCCATTATCGGAGGTGGTGTCGTGTAGGCTGTACCTTCCGACAGTACTACCAAAGATCGCCTCTCTTCCTATCTTTGCATTGAAATCACCTAGGACAATTTTAATGTCATAGTTAGGGCATTGCTCATACGTCTTGTCTAAGAGCTCGTAGAACCTCTCTTTGGTGTCGTCGTCTTTCTCCTCCGTGGGGACATGGGCGCATATTAGGCTAATGTTGGCGAATTTAGCCTTGATGCGGATTGTCGTAAGGCGCTCGTTCACACAGCTGAAACTTAAGACTTCTTGCCTGAGTCTACCGCCAACGACGAATCCACAACCAAATAGGCGCTGTTTTTGTTGTCGATAGCAGTCGCCATAGTAGATATCGCAATTGTTCATCCTCTTCTTGCCCGGTCCATCCCATCGCACTTCTTGGATGGCGGTTATATCTGCTTTATAGTGGTTCAGGGTCTCCGCTAGTTGTTCGGCTGCACGCGGTCTGTTAAGGGACCTAACATTCCATGTACAGATCCGAAATTCGTTGTCCTTGTATCGTTTGCCAGGTTCGTCAACAGTAAAATCATCCGTATCCGAGGCTTGTTGTTGCTTCGAAACTAGAACATTTTTCCGCAGTCGGGCATTTACCCCGGCGTACAACCCCCAACCTGGAGGGCCAGGCCCTTTGTTGGACCCCTTGGACGAAAGGGGCCGGATTCCTCCGGTGTCAGTAACCCACTTCGGGGATGTGAGAGCTGCCGTTGACCCAATAAGGGCTCTTCCGCCACCATCTCTATTTCAACACCCTGACTAGTGCTGAAAATCTGCCATGTTGACTGTTGACGCCGCCACGCATTATAGTGTTGCTATTTTCTTCGTGTTCAACACTCGCGCTTATAAGTTTAGCAAGTCATGCCCGGAAGGACAAGACCAGTACCCGGTGGCTACCACGCGGAGGTAAAATAAGCACAATTGATGTGTATGAACAGTTACAACGCCTGGGCATCGCCAAGTTGACGCCAATCAGTGTCTACCCTATTCATACAACACCCAACCCTTCCCTTCCATTCGTTCCAAAAAAGAAAAACTCACACAAAAACGAATGGTTGTGAGAAGTAGGGTCCCTCCGGACCTGTTGCGCCAACTACTTTTTTTTTTTTAACTGTTTTGTTCTCTCTTCTTGGCTCTCTTCTGCCCAATTTTTGCGTTTGACAATTTTTTTTTTTAAATAACAAAATTTATTATTGCGAATGCAGACAAATTCGAAGCGCAGATTTCTGGTTGTTTAAGGTCTGCAGCTAGGTTGAAAATCTGCAAATTGCAGACAAATCTGCACTTATGGCAACGCTTACAGACCTAGTGTTCACGATCTGATAAAAAAATAATTTCGCAATTTTACTAGGTTTAGGTCTTTTACATTTACGAACCGTGGATATCCCTATAGTTTCAGGCTGATAAAATGGAAACTACAATCGTACGCAATTCATAAGACCGCGAAATGCCTAATGCTTGATCTGATTTAATAAATTTTACTGAAGACGAAGCTGTTGTCGAATTAAACATTCGTTATTTACATATTTGCTTTCACGCTGTCAGTGACTTGCTTAGACGCTACAAATGAAAGTGTTTAGTGTTGACAAACAAAACTTGTTCAAACAGATTAACTAAACAAATGTGAATAGCTTACAGTAGTAGGTATCTATTCAACAGTAAACAATCACTCATTTGAGATGAAAATGCGTGGGAATTGTGCATAACATATTCATGGTAGTTTTCTTAATTTTGTTTTTTACAAAAAGATCTCTAATTTAGGAAAAATTTCCCAAAAGCAATTTTAGAATTTCATTAATTGCATCATTTGAAAATCTAACTCCTATACCTTGGGGGACGTTAGAAATTCAAATTTCCAAACTTGCACGCTCAACGTTTTTATTATTACTGAATATTATTACATCATAATCAGTCGGCGAATTATACACAATTCGAAACAAATTTGAATTCGCGTATTCAATTTGCAAATTTAAGATAATTGAGAGTCAACACATATAGATATTTTTCATATCATACGACATACGAGTATCATGTAGAATACGCTCCATTAAACGGAAAAGATAAGTATGTCTTGTCTATGCTTGAGAAAGTTCATGGTCACAATAATTTAAATATATTGGAGTAGTAGCGTAGTGTAACTGATAATCATCCGTATACACCATCAGTAATAAAAAGTCCATCATGGAGGAATCCCCTTTTTATGGCACTGACCAAAAATATAAGAATAGGTACTGAAGCATAATTATTTCGGAAATCATAGCTTTAAATTATTTAGGCTACAATTTGAATGAAAGTGATATTCCAAGCGAAATTCCATTTCCATGGCTTGATGTAAGTAAAAAAAAGCCAAATCTCAGCGATGGTAGCACCTACAACATTTTGCACATCCCTGCAAAGAGGAGACACTGACGCTTTATTTGAGACGTATAGGGTGTTCGCAAAGACAAAATAACATACCATCGAGTGTGCTAGATTAAAGTTTGAACGCAATGGTAGATAGGTTTAAATTGTTCATCTGCACTTCTAGCAAATCAAAGTTTTCATGTAGCTACGTAGTTATTAAAAACTAAATACAATCTGAATGAAAAAACTAGGTTGGTCAGTAACGTCATTAGATTCGTTGACTACCCAGCCATAAACGTGAAAATGAAAAAGCTGTTCAGGTGACCGATCTATACTCCAAGGAAAACACTTCAAGTCAGCCAGCTGTCAGACTTAATAATCTGTCGGAAGGGACAAATGGAGCACAGCCATTCATAAATGACGTGAAACATGCTTTTACCAAAGACTATTAGCGGAGCCCTTTCATCAAATCTATCTATAAAAATCTAAGTCTTAAGAAACTCAAAGTTATAGATTTTAGTCGGAAGTATGAATGAACCTGCAACTGAGAGAAGAACTACTGAGTCTGAATTCCATACCGCATCGCTTTGACATACCGTGGTTTCTATGCAACACACGACAGAAAAAAGACATCGTACCTATACTCTATCTGTTCGTGTCCTGTTCTAGCCGAAATCACAAGAGCTTATCTTGGTGCAACCTTACTAAGAAAAGAAACAGTTCTAGGTATTCTGAACGATTGGAAATGCATAACAACAGCGTAAAATTAAAGACTGAGAATTACAAATGAGAACTTTTACACTCCCTAGCTTATATTTTTACTTTAAAATCAGTTAAAAGAATAAACAAACATTTCACTAAATTATATAGCAAGAAATTACTTTTTGCAATTTTTATTAGGTTTGTTTGACGTGAGCTCTAGTGCGCACTATCCCACTGGGTTAAACGTTGTACGGAACTGTTCCGAAACGAAAAATGCCATACAAAAGTGAAATCATGAACGACAAATTTCGCTACCATTTTCGTTTTGCAGTACGCAGCTGCTGTAAAATGATGGCGGAAAAGTGGGTAGTAGATAGTAGATTGCTTGATACAATTCTCTTTTCGCACACGTTTATTGTCCGGACATTAATTGCTTGCGAAAATGTTTATTGAAGTGTTGCCAGCTTTTATTTGAGGTGTGGAGTCCAATTGAGAAATTTTGAAGCTGAAATTATCCAAACTCAAATCTGAAAATTAAAAGTGCACATTTTTGGTAATTCATAGGCACACTTTTTCTGATTAAACTTTTTCAAAGACGACTCTAGGCGTGTTTTTTTTTAGCTTCGACCTCAGCAGGATTTTTAGCATGCAATAACAACAATTACATAGTTGTAATTAAAAAAAAAAAAAAAACAACACAACCTCCATAATGTAAACAAGTTTTTACGTTAAACTATTTCGGAATGGGTTGGTATAAATGTGTAAAAAAAAATCAATTGCAATGGATTTTCAGTGCAAGTGAAAAATATGTTTTTTTTTCGGCCAACTCAATGCACCAAAGAACCCAAATGCGGATTTAATGTTTGTTTTGGCAGCAGAAATCTGGAATCTCAAATCAAAATCTGAAATGCCCAATAACCGAAAAAGACATAACTGTTTCGAATGTTTTGGATAGGAAAAGAGAAATAAATAGCGAGTTCTGGTAGCACTGCTACTTGTGTATCATCTGATGAAAATCGCGACAGATTATTTTCCGCTGGTTTTTCGCAAACGTTTCGCTGTCTATTTGGATTTGGAGACCACCGGAAAATTTCGTTTCGGAAAACAACTGCCTTCAGAACTAATAGGTATTTTATATTATAGGAAAATGGAATGGAAAAAGCTGAAATCATATCTAAATCATTTGAATTCCAAACACTTTCATCAAATATTTGCATTATGGAAAGCACAAGATCGGAATAGAATGCACTCATTTCATTGTTAACAATAAAAGGAAAAAAGTGTTGTCTTCTTCATACTTCCTTCACCAAAAGATAAATGTTTTTCAATTTAAAAAAAAACTGAGAGTCTTCAGGGCAACATATTTTACGTTCGATATAGTTGCCGAATTTTCACGGTTGTGTAGGGTGAAAGTTAGCAAACAAAAAAACCTATTGTAACACTTTTTCGTTGAAAAATAAAGTACACTACTATCTATTTATTCGAAATTCTCAGTATTAATAAAAATATGTGCAGTAGTAAGTTAAGTACCTAGTAAACTGCAATAATCATAAAACAAAACACTGTTCTTGTCATTCAAGATCTGTTTTTCTAAATAAAGATGTGTTTCTTAAATGCTAGTACAGTTAATGTATTTTGAGAAAAATATTTTAATAATAAACAATATTTTAATAATAAACAGTTATTCAGACGGTTTGTGTATTTTGAGAAAAATATACAAATTTCATTTGCTTATTGTGTTTATAGACACAAAAAAATTCACAAATTATAAACAAATCGTTTGTTTATCCCATTTTTTGCTATCAAATTTGTGGATCAAACGGTTTGTACATAAATTTATTCACAAACTTCTGCGTATACACAAATAGGTAGCACAAATTACCTAGTAGGTATGCACACTTATGAAACATTATCATGTAGAGGAAAGCTGAATACCTATTACAATCTACAATGTACCTATCTCCCCGTAAAAATAATAAATCAAATTTTAGATACCTGACCTGACCAGTTGTCTACACAAAAAAAGTTCATCGACTTATTTCTAAAAAAATATTGCTTGATAAATGTGTTTTTGTTCTTTGTTTACATTTTCCTTATTCCGAAAAATAACAGAAAGAATATCCGTGCTTAACAAATTGCGCTCAAAATTTGAGTAGGTAAGGTACCTACATCCTACATAATACAGTGCAAAGGTAAGTGTGAAACATTTCTTAAGCATAGGTACCTACCTAATCAATCAAAGCAAGTTAAAGGAGGGATAGTATTCATATACCTACCTAGTCTGTAACCTGTCAGACTCTGAAAGTAAAGTTTCCGTCTGCAATTCAGAACAATAAAGAGAGCGATGGCCAAAAATCAAGCTTTGTAAAGCTTAATTATTTTATGTCTTTTACAAACTTAAAACTAAACATACAATCGGCAAATGACATCGACCTCGATATCAGCTGACTTTTTCGGTTGGAATTATGGAAATGAAAGCAAAAGACCGGCAAAACACAAAATGAAACATGTTTTTACTACACTTACGCGATGCAAAAAATATAGTAAAAGCAGAAGAAAATGAAATGTAGGTAGGTACCTACAGGTAGATACAAAAGCGAAGAATTGGTACCTACCGCAAAATGTGGCGTGATTTCGTACGGCAATCTGACATTATTTCATTATTTTAAGGTATAAGCAAAGATAAAGCATGATTTTAAGTAGGGCATTAGAGAAGGAAAGAACCAGACTAGCAGCTATTTAGTTGGTGCCGTGCCAGTAGGTAACATTGCTTATGTTAGGTATACCTATATCCCTTCAGTTCAGTTGATGATGTAAATGAGACGAAAAAGGTAAGTAAAAATAGAAATACCAAACAACAGATGTTTAACTGCGCAAAATAGGTACCATCGATGGCCGCGAGAAGACGAGGTCAAAGTAATTTGTTTTGTAGGTAGGTAGGTACCTACCGCAAAAACTGTTAGATCCGAAACACTCGACTAACTGTATAAAACGAGTACGTAGAATAGAATCTCATTTATAAACATACGACACTTGGGTACTATTATACAAAAGGTAGGTACTATTCATACATTATGTATGAATTACTGGTGTGATGGGAACCAACATTTTGCAATTAGATATTCAAATCCACATATAGGTAGTTAGATTAGGTAATCGCGGGAGTTATTTTTGTTTTACAAAATTGTCCGTAGACATGCAGTGCAATAAAAAACAATTTTTGGTTCATACCTATTCAAATTTTTGTTGTAAATAATAATAATCTGCACTTACCTGTTGTTTACTACTTTTTTAATGCTCTATTTCGCTAAATATAAACACGTCACTAAAAATAACACTTGATGCTTGATCGTGTTTATGGAGATTTGTGGGCGATAGGGGTACTCTCTCTGCCCAGCTGTTTTTGCACTATTTTTATTTACTGACCCGCACGCCACACCCACACCGTGTCCGCTTTGACCTGTGAACAAAAATAACGAAGAAAGTGAAGTTCACGGTGGGGAAGAGATACGTGGATTGTGGATGTAGATTGAATAGATATAATAAGTACTTACCTACCTACATAAACAATGAGCTAAAACTGAAACACATCGCACACAAGACACAAGAACACAAAACAGATGCAGATATCAGAAATCAGATATGCAATTGCAATTAAAACAAAACACAGAGCTCGCTTCTTGCTATGGTGTAAAATCTCACCTAGTTATGTAGGTATGAATGACTAGAAATGATGGTGACGCACGACGGACGTTTGGCTATATTTATGTTTTAGTAGAATAGTAAGTACCGGTAGTAGGTACCAGGTAGGTACTATTACTTTACTAGGTTATGTCAAGTTCAATGTTTCTTACTTCTCTGTTTGGTCGGATAAGTATGAGCGAGATAGATATTGCGCCCAGCTTTTTATGTTTTCTTTTTACAACTACAAATAGGATTACATTCCGATTTCTTAGATCCTTGTCAATAGGCCTGTTTTTTTGAGCTTCGAACTCAGCAAAGCAAAGCAAAGTAGGATTTTCAGCACGCAATTACAACAACTACTGTGATTCCTCGAAGTGTCAAATAGGGCGTAGTTGTTGTAATCGCATGCTGAAAATCCTACTTTGCTTTGCTTTGCTGAGATCGAAGCTCAAAAAAACACGCCTAATGTTAACGCAATTTGCAGAATGGTCTTTTAATTTAAATCGGTGATCGGCTTGGCTATTCACGAATCACGAACGACAAGAAAAGTTTTTTTTTTTTATAAACCAGACACACGATAATAAATGATTGTAAAAAAAAACTGCAGAATGATGAGATGGGAGATCGAGATGGGACATGGGCATGGTTGCCACTTGCAAACAAAATTTGCAACCAAAAATGGAAAAAAAAGTTACCAAACCAAGCTAAAATTTACCAAAAATCTGGAAAAATTATAAAACACGAAAAAATCGTACATATCGTCTTGAGCCAGTATGAATATGAGTTTTTGGTGTCGTTTGAATTTTCTCTGATTTACGAATTTAATATAAAAAAATGTCATGGTAGTAGAAAAATGCACCTATGTTTAAGCCTTGTTGTTGCGAATAGGTTCGCATAGTTTGCTGGATGCGTCCGTATCTGAGTGCGTTCAATGACAGCGCATGCAGTACAACCTCAAATGGCAGATGGCGCTGTTTGTTCATCAAGTAGTTGAAGTAGCTGTCAATTTATTTTCTTTTTGTAACCTTTAAATTGTATTGAATTAGTCGTGCGCATGGAATTTGCGCTGTGAATAAAAGTTAGTTTGTTTAAACGTTTTTATTCCCTGCATTTAAGAAGATTTGGTTTGTTGCCGTGCGCAACAAAGTTTATTCACAAGCCGCAATATATTGCGGAAGAAAGGCAATTTAACTGGATTTAATATATCGCCAAAGTACCAGTTGAAAGGATTTCGCAAAAAATAATTGCGTATGTATTGATTTCAACGCAAAGCATCGAAATTCAGTGGGGCTGTCCATATTCAGTAAGAGTTTTGATTTGAAGAAATCAGAAAGGTATTACGCACTTGTTTTTGCATGAATAATAAAACTTCTTCCAGGCGCACGAAGGGAATGCTGCCAGCTTATCTGAAAGATTATAAGCTGGATATTAAAGTACGAAATATGTCTGAAAGCGATGAATCATCATTGGATGACACATTGGTCGACATTCCGAAGGACGTTGATATGAAGCGTATGGTTGAGAGCATGTCTATGAGACTGTTGACATTGGAGACATCGTTGAATGCAACACAAATACAACTCAAGGAAAGTGAGAAGAAACGCGAGGAACTCGGTAGACTGTTGGAAGACAAAAAGGAAGCTGGTAATCATTCGGGTACAGATTCATCGTATTTGATGGTGTCGTCAACTGCGCCAACAACAGGTCCATCGACAGCATTGGTTTCATCAGCAATGAAATTAGCTCCAGCAACATCTACAGCCACATTGCCGTATTTGGATGGTTCGACATTATCATTAGGAGTTCCTGTGGCCACAATGTCGTCAAATTTGGTGAGCCATTCAGAGGGGCTCCCTGCTGTAAAAACATCCGGGATTAGTACATGCGAGGCTATACCGTCAATGGGAATGTCAACTTCTACTAATACATCATGTGGCTATGGTATGCCTGCACCAACCCCACCAGCAACAACTAGGTTTATGACACCTCCGGTGAACTATTGGATACCACCTACAATGTATGCCAACACATCTTCATCAAATGTTTGTCACGACTCACAAAGGAGACTTTATGATTTGCCAGAATTCAGTGGTAGGGCAGAAGACTGGCCGCTGTTTATTTCGACATTTCAAGAAACAACATCCGCATTTAACTATACAGCTCTTGATAACACTATGCGACTCCGGAAATGTCTTCAAGGTGAGGCTAAGGAAGCGGTTGAATCACTTTTAATACATCCGTTGAATGTATCAGAAGTCATTGATCAGTTGGCTTTCAGGTTTGGACGACCGGAGTATTTGGTCAAAAGCCAAGTTATCAAAGTACGATCTATTCAAGCTATTGAGGAGAGTCAAATGGATCAGTTGATTCCATTCGCTACCAAGATACAAAATTTAGTTGCTTTTCTTAAGTCTGCGGGTGCCATACAGCACATAAACAACCCAACTCTACTGGAAGAATTAGTTCAGAAGCTTCCCCTTAGCCAGAGAATGGAGTGGGCACGGTTTGCGTATAACGTTCGACCATTCGCAACCATCGAACATTTGGGTTTATGGGCTAATGATGCTG
This sequence comes from Cheilosia urbana, assembly GCA_946477585.1. NCBI lineage: Eukaryota > Metazoa > Arthropoda > Insecta > Diptera > Syrphidae > Cheilosia > Cheilosia urbana. The sequence continues at coordinate 177,646,156 of OX297853.1, forward strand.
CTCGCAGAATAGTCAGTATAATGCCGACTCTTACTAACGCCCAAGGTTTCTCATCGCAGCCAAAGAGTATCAAGTCAAAAAATACTCTGCTTCATGCCTCGGAGGTAAGCTGCCCACAGTGTAAGGGTGGTCACATGCTGAAAGACTGCGCAGAGTTTTTGAAGGTGTCTGAAGATCAGAAATGGGTTATAGTAAAGAAGAAGAACATATGCTTTTCATGTTTGCGTTTGGGGCATACGTCGTTTAAGTGCCGCAGTAGGCAAAAGTGTGGAATGAATGGCTGCCAACGTTCTCACAATCAGTTGCTACACGACAGCGGCGAGACTGGCAACGAGATTAACAGCGAATGCAGCAGCGAGAAAAATAGTGACGACTGCGTAGCCGTAGTAGAGAAGCTTCTTAACTGTCAGGACGCAGCGATTTCTGGTTCTACGTTGCTCTTTAGAGTGGTACCAGTGACTCTTTATGGTGCAAAAGGTTTTGTTAGCACATATGCATTTCTGGATGAGGGTTCGTCTGTCACATTGATTGAAGAAGCTATCGCAAATGAGCTTGGGGCCGACGGTGTTACTGTTCCATTAACGCTTCAATGGTTTGGGGATCAAATAACAGCAGAGGAGTCAAAAGTTATCGATTTGAAAATCAGCTCAAAGGAAAATACAAGAAGCAAATATCATCTTAAGAATGTGCGGACAGTTAAGAAGTTATCGTTGCCCGTCCAATCACTACAATTGGAAGCTCTACAGGCAAAGTTCAAACATCTGCGAAATATACCAGTTTATGATTACGTAAAGGCCGTGCCGAAATTGTTGATTGGCATTGACAACTGCCACTTAGGAGTGCCACAAAAGACAGCAGAAAGAGCTAAGGGACCCGTAGCAACCAAAACTAAGTTGGGATTGGTTATTTATGGAACAACAGATGATAGCATTCGAGGCAAAGGAACAGCATTACACATCAACCACAATCATATGGATCTCCAAGTACTGCACAGTCTAGTTGATCAATATTTGAAAATGGAGGACTACGGCGTACAGCAGACAACCAAAATAATTGAATCGGTCGATGATCAAAGAGCACGCGAGCTTCTCAAAAGATACACCCATAGGACCGCTTCCAATCGTTTTGAAACCGGTCTGCTTTGGGCTAGAGATGATGTGGTTTTGCCCAAAAGCTATTCTATGGCTCTCGGCCGCCTGCAGAGCATTGAAAGAAAAATGGCCAAGGACAAGAATTTTGCTGAGGAGTATGAGCGGAATCTCATGGCATATGTTGACAAAAAGTATGCAAGAAAGCTACTCCCGGAGGAGGTCAAGAGGACGGGACCGAGAACATGGTACTTACCACACTTTGGTGTACGAAATCCATACAAACCTGAGAAGCTGCGCATGGTTTTTGATGCTGCTGCAGAAGTTGGGGGAACGTCATTGAATTCGGTTTTGCTTAAGGGACCAGATTTGAATCAGCCGATGCTTAACGTTTTGTTCACATTCCGGGAAGGTGCTGTAGCTGTCTGTGCCGATATCAAGGAAATGTTCAGCCAAGTACATATTCGAAAAGAGGACCAAGACTCGCAACGTTTTCTTTGGAGACATGGAGATGCTTCAAGGCCAATAGAGACTTATGTTATGACTTCAATGACCTTCGGCGCTACATGTTCCCCGTGTAGTGCACAATACGTCAAGAATTTAAACGCATTAGAGTTTAACGAATATAATCCAGAAGTGGTGCATCACATTGTCGATCGTCACTATGTCGATGATTTCGTCGCAAGTTTTCGGACGGAAAATGAAGCCATAGAAGTGAGTAAGGCAGTGAGAGATATCCATCGGTCAGCTGGTTTTGAATTGCGTGGCTTTATATCCAATTCGAGAAGGGTGGAGTGTGAACTCGGTGGCAGCAGTCATAACAATTTTGATCAGTACCTCAATATGGACAAGGAGCCTGCGCTAGCAATTGATAAGATCTTGGGAATGTTTTGGGACTCTACCAGCGATGAATTTGTCATCAAGATACGCCTTCATCGAATTTCTCCGGAAGTATTATCCGCAACCCGACGTCCTACTAAGCGTGAGGTTCTTAGTATCGTGATGTCCGTATTCGATCCCTTTGGACTATTGGCGAACTTTCTAATTTACTCTAAAGTAATAATACAAGACCTCTGGAGGGAGGGAACTCTCTGGGATGAGGCACTGCCGGATGCGATTTATGGCAGGTGGGCGCAATGGTTCTCGGAATTAAGGAATGTTGAAAGCTTTCGAGTTTCTCGCAATTATTCGCCGTGGTTGATGTCACATCCGGATCAATTGGAACTACATATTTTTGTAGACGCCAGTGAGACAGCATACGCAGCGGTCGCATACTGGCGCATTGTGAGCAGTAAGGGTGTTCATGTCTCATTTGTGGCAGGGAAAGTCAAATGTGCACCGAAGAAGTTACTTTCCATACCACGGCTGGAGCTAAGTGCCGCAGTACTGGGTGCAAGGTTAGCAAGCACAATAGCAGGCAGTCACTCGGTTAAGGCAAAGAGACGGTTCTTCTGGACGGACTCAAAAACAGTGGCCAGTTGGATACAGTCGGATGCAAGGCAGTATCAGCCATTTGTTGCCCATCGCATAGCGGAGATTTTGGACACAACCAGGAAGGAGGACTGGCATTGGGTGTCAACGAAGTACAACGTAGCGGATGACGCCACTAGAACTAAGTATCCACCAAAATTCCAAGCAGCAAGTCGGTGGACAACTGGGCCAGAGTTTCTTAGGAGCATGGAAAGATTCCTTCCAATAACGGAGGCTGAGGATGTAGAGAGTAGTTGCCCAGTAGAGCTTCGTCGTAGCTTTCAGTTACACGCCAGGGTAGTGGGTGGAGATCTACTTCAACTCGATCGTTTTTCGGACTTTCTTCGTCTCAAACGGACCGTGGGATGGGTAATGAGGTTTAACCATAATATGAGGTGCATTATTACAGGTGCTTCTTATCGACGTAGAGAGCTGACTTCTGAGGAACTGTATGATGCTGAAGTTTTTTTTTTGCCGAAAGATCCAGCGCAAGGTGTATTTGGACGAGATATACACTCTAAAAAATTGAGGGGTCATTCAAAAATCGAGCTCAATATTTCAGTTGACACCTTTTCTTGATAAAGCTTCAGTACTCCGTCTCGGTGGCAGAATCAATGCAGCTGTATGCTTACCTGAAAGTTCCAGATGTCCCATAATTTTACCACGTGAACATAAAATAACCAACATGATTATAGCCCGTTTCCATGAGGATTTTCATCATCAGAATGTGGAGCTGATAGTGAATGAAATAAGAAGGCGCTTCTGGATACCCAATCTTCGTGCTGCTGTGAAAAAGGCCCAGGCTACGTGTCAAAGATGTAAATTGGATAAAGCAGTTCCAAAGCAACCATTAATGGGACAGCTGCCAATAGACCGCTTAACACCATTTGTAAGAGCTTTTACGTATGTCGGCCTGGACTACTTTGGTCCAATGGATGTGACGATAGGACGACGCAGAGAGAAGCGATGGGCCGCTCTCTTTACCTGCTTGACAGTACGGGCGATTCATATCGAGTTGGCTGCGGATTTATCGACAGATGCGTGTTTGGTGTGCATAAGAAATTTCATTAATCGACGTGGTGTGCCTGTCAGGATCCGTAGTGATAACGGAACGAATTTTGTTGGTTGTAAGAAGGAGCTGCATATCAATCAAGAACTTTTCGACTACGACAACATTCAAACCGAGATGTCAGCTCGAGGAATCGACTGGGTCTTCAATTGCCCTTTGAACCCCAGCGCAGGAGGATGCTGGGAAAGGCTCGTTCGGTCAGTCAAAAGAGTATTGGCTTACACGCTAATGCAAGAGGCGCCTCGCATCGAGACTTTACAGAGCTTGCTGATAGAGGCTGAAAACATTATCAATTCAAGGCCCCTCACTCACTTGCCAGTTTCTTCCGAAGAGGAAGAGCCACTGACGCCTAACCATTTCCTGTTGGGAACTACGAATTCTACGCAGACACCAAATGAGGATGACAACTTATGCCTACGAAAGCAGTATCGCATTGCCATGCAACTAAAAAACCGCTTTTGGAAAAAGTGGATGCGGGAATATCTTCCAACATTAACCCGTCGAACCAAGTGGTGTCAACGAGAAGTTCCTTTGGCGGTTGGAGATGTAGCATTGATCTGTGAGGCGGAGCATCCGCGCAGTCGCTGGAGAAGAGGAGTAATTGTCAAAGTGTTCCGAGGATCAGATGACCAGGTGCGAACTGCTGACATACGTACAACCACTGGAATCCTAAGACGACCTGCATCCAAAATAGCAATACTGGACATTAAATGTGGTGAAGCCGATGCGAGTCTTCACGGGGGGAAGGATGTTGCGAATAGGTTCGCATAGTTTGCTGGATGCGTCCGTATCTGAGTGCGTTCAATGACAGCACATGCAGTACAACCTCAAATGGCAGATGGCGCTGTTTGTTCATCAAGTAGTTGAAGTAGCTGTCAATTTATTTTCTTTTTGTAACCTTTAAATTGTATTGAATTAGTCGTGCGCATGGAATTTGCGCTGTGAATAAAAGTTAGTTTGTTTAAACGTTTTTATTCCCTGCATTTAAGAAGATTTGGTTTGTTGCCGTGCGCAACACTTGTATATGCACTTTATGCAGAACACGTAAAGCCTCTCAAGTGGAATCCAATTATTCATACAAATTTTTCTCCGCGAAATGTCAAATTTAACTTTCCACGTGAAAATATGAGTAGGCAGTACGCAGTTCGAGTGAAAAATAGTTACTTCAAATACTGATATGGCAGACACTTGGGTTTTATTGTCAGTCGCATTACATTTTTGACATTTCGTTGTGAAAAATAATTTATAGGAAATCGTGAAATTTATTTGAATTTCTGAAGTTTCCTTAAGTCTTCGTAGAAACTAAAAGAAAACTGTTGACAAATATCAATTCATTTTAACATAAGTATTTTAAATTCAATAAGGTACATTACAGAACGTTACTTACTGAAGTACTAGGAATACTTTTAAACCTTACACGTAGTGGGCAGAAAAAGTAAGGCAGCATTTCCATGTGATGATATCGAGTTCGTCTTTTTGATGCTCCTGTTCAAAAAGTTACCAAAACCAGATAAAAATTACCAAATTACCAAAAATCATGAACTAAGAAAAAAATTACCAGATTTGGTAATTTATTACCAAAGTGGCAACCGTGGACATGGGAAAGTGATATATAACTAAATTATAAATAAATAAGATGTGATAGAGATGTGACATGCGAGTGACAGATGTAACAGTGACAATTATTGTGACTCAGACGTTTGTATGGTAGGTAGCAGCGTTACCACTTGTACTTCATATGTAGTACTGTGCTACCTACTACATCGTGTCCCAAAAGTACTACATTTCTTAAGAGCCAACCATTTTAAATTTATTTAAGGAGTTTCCCCGTAAGAAAGCAAATTTGGAAATTTTAAAAGAGCAGTGGCGCTTGTTGATTGGGATTTTGGATATTATTTTGAAATGTGGACCTCAAAATAGCGACATTGTTGCAATATGGGTGCAATTAAACAAACAAAAAAATAGTTTAGGAAACTTAATATGTATTTGAAAAACTATCTAAATAAGTATTATATAATATTCAACTATTTATTTGTTTATTTAATTTCAATACAAAAAAAAAAAAAAAAAAAAAAAACAGGTACTATCTACATTTTTTTTGAAAATGCAATTTTTTTTCTCTAACGTACCACATTTGTTTAAGATTTAAGTGGCAACGCTGGTAGGTAGCTAAACCCATAAAATAACCATGGTTACCTTATGTCGTTTTCCATTGGGATTTTCAGATTTTGCTCTAAGATTTCAGATTTTTCGTGCCCAATGGAACATAAAACGAGATTTATCTTCCTTTGTATCTGTGGTGGTGCGTGTTTTAAAAGTCACCTGTTCTTAAATTGTAATTTGTGTTTATAAAAATCCATTCAATTTATTTTAATAAATTTTGCAGCGGCCAAATATAATTTTTTTTCTATTTTTCACAGACTTCTCGTCTAAAAACGTAAGTAAACACACTTTAAAGTTTGACAAACGACAAATGTTTTGGTGTTAGTGCAAATAGGTGCGAATCTCGCTCGGATATCGAGACTCGCAAAGTTGCCAGCTGATTTCGAGAGCAGAAAAACTGCTCTGACTCTTTTTCTGTCCCAATGAAAAACGACATTAGTATGGTGCTAATCTTCTTGACTGTAACTGTAATTAAGCTTGACGGAACTCAACAGTAAAAATCACAATTTCACACATGAAAGATCGTTAATGGTAAAAATGTCGAAAAATAGTTCAGGTGACGGAAAAGAGAACTGTAGCTATTTCGAACGTCGTTCGGGAAACGGCTATGTAACGAAATGCTAAAGTTAAATTGACATAAATGTGACTCGCTCCACTTGCAAAAAAGATTTCCCACTTCTCTAGTATTTAATTTTTAGGAATGACCCTGTACGTTACGTAGATTTCGTAGCCATGTACCGAAGCAAAGGGTAATAAAAGGCGGCTGTAAACAAGCTGTTTTCCAGAAAAATTCATGAAGTCACGCACGTCACGCGCTCTTGCTCATTTCTTTTGTAGAATCTTATGCGAGTTCATAAATTGGGCTTTAATGCAAGAATTCGTTAACCTCTTATGTGTATTTTACTATTTTTTTTATTTAATCAAAGCCTCCACAAAAACCAATCAAATTCAATTCAAAACACAAAACAATTAAACACCGCAGTTTATCTCTTTTAAATCAGTTGATGTATACAGTTATACTATACAATCTCACAAATTTTTCTGCATGCTATCAATGTTTAATTGGCGTAAATTTCTTATCGTTTGATCTGTGCTTGATGAAATCAATAGGTACTGCCTCTTGGATACAGTCTTGGTAAGTAGAGTTGCAGTCCTTAACCTTCTATAGCTAACCCAAGAAAGGTTTTCCAACGTCATACCGCTGCGGCGCTAACAAATAGCGGAATAACGAATTTGTTGTTTTTTTAAAATGTAGGTAAACCTAAGCAACCTTAACTACCTATAACATTATAAGTTGCTCTGTTTTATCCTTAATCCAGAATGATTGATGCCCAAGCCCATAAAAGCAATATGATTGGTGGCCGGCCATTAGCAACATTCTTTTTTGTAGTGTAGGTTCACGTTTTCATATTCACAGATACCTATGGGTTGAAATTAACACGGGCGAAATGCCACTTCGTAAAAAAAGCGAAAACATTTTCTGGAAATATTTCACAACCGCCCATTGAGCAGCAATCTCGGTGTAAGTATTAATTTCTGAAAAGCACAACGGTAGCTCCGACAAAAGATACAAATTGTTTCAAAGAGCGGGGAATAGATAAAGTGAGAAAAAGCTTTCTAAAAGCTGTTTTGTTCTACTTGCACCTTTTGAGATGCTTTAAAAATTGACCTCTTAGCTTTCAATGGTTCTCAAACTGTTCATTAAATTTTTTTTTTTATGATTTACACTTGTTTTGAAACTGGAAATCGTTTTGATAATTGTGTGCTAAACGGATATTTTACATTGGGTCGTGATAAAACTTGCTTTTACTCAAGAGAAATGTCAAAATCGAAGCATTTGCTACGTTTCGTATGAATAAAAACTAATTTGAGTTAGTTCCAATTTTTGACATGTTCGAAAAGCGGTGGCACTGACCTTTTACTCAGATCGGTATGAATAAACAAAGCAAATGCTATATGCAAATTCTGAGTTTACTATTTGGTTGACTCAGACCTTTTGCTAAATATTTTGAATGCACATTTTCTACACAAAAAAAGTAAGCAATGTGAATTTTCGATGGTTTGTCTATAAAAAGTTAAATGAAGTTTTGTTCGTGCAGGAAAATCATCAAAATAGCTACCTGTGAAAAAAATCAATTATTTCTTGTCATGGGCACCTGAAGAAGAAATAAAACATCAACAACCTATTTGGCAAACAAAAATCATATTTCCAGGTGCAATTGGAGCTAAAGATTGCAATCTTGTTTCTGAATTTAATTTTTTTAATTTCAATTTCGATAAAAGTCGTTAGAATCTCAAGGAAAATTCAAAAATTCAAATTTACTGGTCAGGTTTGACAGGAACTGCAAGGCAAGTACACTTACAGCTTTTTTTGTAAATTGTCTGTGGACATTTTTTGAATTTCTTTTAAATTGACATTTCACCATTTTGTTAAAATAACTGATTTAGTGGGCCGAAGCCCGACGAACGTCGGGCATACTTCTACAATCTATATTCTATAAAGCTATTTCAAATGCCTGGGACACGATTATTTTTTATAATAGATAGATGTCACCTATTTATTACTAAGACTTTTTTTAGAAACCTTTAGAAACTACCAACCATACAGCTCCCTTAAGGATTATTCACATGAGAGCGAATTGCGAACTGCGAACACGCGAATATTCGTGGTTTCTGACACTTCATTCACATGAAAACTTTTTTTGGTCGCAGAAACCCGCGTAGGGTCGGTTAGGGTAAATGTAAACATGGGGTAAATGTAAACGGCCGTTATTTTCACATTTTAAATATAGTTCTCGGAACCCAGACATACAAAAAATCTTAATTTGGAGTGTCGCGACACCGGTGCATGCAATTATCTTCAGTTGTTGTTCGGCTTTCGTTCGCAATTTTAGTCCTGAAAAAAACTTTAACTGAAACGGAAATTCGTGTATGTTTACTTTTACCCCATAGGCGAGCTCCTACCTCTAAGAGAACAGAAATTTGTTGTCCAAATTTACCCCAGCATTTTTATAAACTATGGGGGAAATGTAAACAGGGAAGGGGTAAATGTAAACACTGCCCTATGTCTTTTTTGGGTTCTTATAACTTGATTAAGTCATCATAAATGTGCAACATCTTGTATCTTCTAACATAATATCCGTTTTAAAAAGTTAAAAAAAAAAGTAAACTTAATATTTTATATATTTCTGAAAAAAATGTGTCTTTGAAAATGCAAAAATCGTCCCCATTTACCCCAACCGACCCTATCAGTTAATTTTTTAAAGGTTAAGTTCGAACGAATTTTTCATTCGTGGGTTTGTGGATCGCGACTGTTTTGTGTGGATTGTGAATAAAGCGTGACAGTTCGCGGCAAGAATTTTCCATTCGCGGGAAAATTGCTTTAATTGTTAATTTATCTGTTTAAATCAATTGAGAGTAATGTTTTTTTAGACTAGATGTTAGATAATTTAAATATAATGGTTTTGTGATAGAACAAATACAAATTTTTAATTCATAAACGCAGTTAAATTGATTTGTTTGCAATTCGCCTATTCGCAGTTCGCTCTCATCTGAATGGTCCTTAAAAGAACTTTTCTCTAGAAAAACGACCATAATATCTGCATCTGCTTTAAAAGGGGTCCGTGTTTCAGTTGGGTAGAGCAGCACTTGGAAAGGACCGTACTACAAAAATTGTCTTCACTAGCCAGAGAATGAGAGAAGTAGTTCAAGGGATATACTTCGTTCGATTTTCGATGGGATGTCGTTTTCAGATGTAATAACCAGATTAAAGGTAGACAGTCTTTTACTACCTCAGATTTGTCGATTTTTGATTTCCCTTATTCAAACCTATTTTATCCGCTTCCGTTTCATTTTGTTTAAGTCAGGCTTTGAGGAGAAATTTGCTTTGGAAATACCAAATTTGAAGCTACCTACAGGACATAACAATTAAGCTCCCAAACACTTAATGAGTATTTTATAAAAATACGTAAATAGTTTTATTTCATCAGTACTTCCCTCCATCATACATCGTTCATCTTAACCCTACTTTTATAATAAATATATCAATTCTATTATTAAGACCTACACTACACTACACAGACTAACAAATTAACAAAAAATCCAAAATCACACAATGGACCCGATTCATAATATTTTGCTTTTTTAACGGAAGCAATACGCTGTCAGAATTTATTGCCTCTCTTGGATAACTCCCTCAAATTTTTAGTCTTTCTTCTTATTGATGATCAGTGCGGATTTGACTTCGCTTTTCGGTAGATCCTTATCGCCCCAGCCCCATGTTGCATGAGAACCATCTCCGGTCCGCTTTACACGTCTCTCAATGATATCTTTGGACACAGTCTTCAGATCGTAGGCCCAACCGATTTTGGCGAAGAAATCAAGGAACGCAGTGGTCAGATTGATGGAGTAGTTTCCCCATTCGGCGGTTTTGTAATCCCATGGGAAGACATGATGATAGTTGTGCCAGCCCTCGCCGAAGGCAAAGAGTGCCACTCCCAAAACTTCACCGGGGTTGATAGATCTGCAGAATCAAAAGGAGTATAAGTTTACGGACTTTTTTCAAACGTACGATACGACGAACTCACCTATCGTACGGCTTGTTGCCGAAAGCATGAGCTGCACTGTTCACACACCAGGTCACATTCAATAGCACACACCAACGGAACATTGTTGCGACGAAAAATGCGTTAAGGAAGCTTTCGTTCCAGAAATATATCGGGATGAGGGTTGGCAGGATGAAGCACGCGATTGGCATCAGTTTCGCGTAGTGGCTGAAAAAATCGTCTGATTAGCGCCGACTTATTTGATAGGTATAGTCTTTGTTGGAACTTACTTCTTCTGGAACATTAAAATTTTGTCAGCTTTAAGATCGGAAAGATCGAGACCTTTGCCCTTGGCCTTGACGTCGGGGTGCTTTTTGCACAGCAACCAACCGATGTGTGAGAAGAAGAATCCTCGCGTGGCATTGTGCGGATCGGCATCGGTTTCGGAGAACTTGTGGTGCACACGATGGTCACGCGCCCAATGGTATGCGGCATCTTGGAACGCAATTGTATTGAACACAATCAAAATCAGCCTCAGTGGCCACTTGGCTTTGTACGATCGATGGGCCCAAAGCCGATGAGCACCGGCAGTGATACCAAGAACAGATATTGAGTATAGGAATACAACTGCAAAAAAGGAATAGCGGTATTATTATAGCTGTGATAAGGAATTCAAGTGTACACCAATCAAAGCGAGTCAGGTTTTAAAAGGTGCCGAATAAGGTTGCTTTGCGTGATAAGAGTAAGATTGCTGGAACGGAAGCATGAGTTCGCATATCGTTTAGCTATAATTGGTATTTGTTAGCATTAACATGTTTTGACGGACAGATGCGACAGATGCGTATTGATGTTAGGTACTTAGGTCGGCGGGTGTTTGTAGGTTATCGTTTTTGGCGTAGTTTTAGCAGTGACGTTTCTGGAATGTTAACACAAACAAGTCTACCATTTGACATTATTTTGAACTGCAGTTTGCTCGATCTGACTCGTTAAGTTGTACAATCTAACTCAAAATATGAAGACAGTACGTGTAGGATTTGTTTTTATCAATCACCATAAGCAGATGGTGCCTAATTATTCTATACACGAGGGAGATACCTGCTATTTTCAAATGACAATTATCGATTACCTATCGATAAGATAGCAATATCTATCGAAATGACGAATATCCATTTCTGTTATAGCTCTTGAGAAAGTTAAACAGAAATTTGTGGTGTAGTTCGAAATAGCTATCATTCCTACCAAAGTGACTGTGTCTACGAGTTGTTGTTAAGAGTTGTTCCCCCGAAAAACAACAATTCAAAAACTGAAATTCGACAGAGAAATTCCCAACAGAAATTGTAAGGGTAACTCCCAAAAAAGCGAGAATTGTTGTTACTCCTCGCTTCCCCCACTCAAAATTAAGGATCACCGAAAGGGTTGATGACTGACAGCAGTAAATAAAGTTTGTCAACAAGTTAATGCGTGACTATTTCTAACCTTCGAGTTTTGCAAGGAAACTTGGGCGTCGCTTACAACACTATTTTTCAAAACCGATATCTCCCGCATATTGCAAGCTTTGAGTGTTGCACATGCCTAAGTCAGTGGGTGTAAAAAAATCGTTTTACAAAAGTCTAGTACAATCCGACGGAGAACAAGTACAAGTCATTTTGTTGCGGGTGCGAGAAAGACGTTTAAATTCTACTTTCCTTTCACTTACACTTGGCCGGAAGCTAGCGGGGAAAGAAGTGCTAATTGCATTTAAGGAGCTGTGCCAAATACCTACGTCTGATAAACATTTATATTCCTCAGAATCTAGTGCAACAACTGCTCAATAAAAACGTGAAGATCTACTAGTTCTTTCATTGAGTATCAAAAACACCTGCATAAGTATTGGTGCAGTTAAAATTCGAAAGCTACACAGGATGTACCTCTGCTGCGTACAGAAGAAGGCACAAAATTCGCTCTGCATCAAAACTTCAATATTCCGAAGCCTTCGCTCTAATGTCCTTACAATGGGGAGGTATCAAGTAACTATAGTTTAGTAAATCTGACAGCTGTCTGACTAGATGTGTCTCTGTTTTGATTGGCTGAAATCGGTCATATGAGCAGCTGTTTCAGTTGAGGGTTATTGAGGGTAGCCGATTCTAGTCAAGAAATTCCTGACTGAGTACTAAGTTGACAGTTCGGATAAGTGACTGACGTAGAAAAAGTTACGTTCCCGACCAATCTAGTTTTTGCTTTCAGGTTACATCTTTTCCTAACCAATCTAGTCGACTTAAGATAACTAGATTCTTGAATGGGCCCATTGTTTGACTTCGCACTTTGAGAATTTCTCATAAATTTGATCTTTTGATTCACTTGACGGTTCAATATTTGCTTTTACTTACCAAAACCAATGGTAGCCCATTTGGCTGATGTTAAGAGTAACCAGCTCCCATAGAGTGCTGCCAGATGCAAGGATGCAAACATAATTATGTTCCTCCAGACCAATTTGAGTTTTCGTTTCTCGGCCTTCTTGAGGGTGACAATATCCTTGGCGAGACCACCATCAACGGTTTCTACGTCACCTTCGAACAAGACACCAGTTGTTTCCGGAGTGCTAGTCTTTTGGTTGTTGGTTTCTTCGCCCGATGCTGGTGCGCTCAACACCTGGGTTGGGGTAGTTGCGTTTGGCGGCATTTCTGTTTATTGAGTTCTGCAAGGGTTATTTATTGTTTGCATTAATCTTTGATTTCAGTTGTTGTTTTTTTTTTTTTTTAAATAATTGCGACAGTCAGTGTCCACAAGTAAGTTCGAATTAATTTAATTTAATGGTATGGATGATGTGGACGTTGAATTTTTTTTTAAGTACACGTAAGTGCCATTCGTGAAATTCGTGTACAAAGCAAACAAAATAAAAAAAAAAATCACTCAATTCATCACTTCGAAGGTTAACAACAAATGGAAATGCAAAAAGAACTATCGAACTATGTACCTCTTGGGAGAAAATAAATATTCACAAAATTCACTTAGCACTAATGTGCGGCGTTGTGGTCACGAGAACGGTTTTCTTCGGTTTAAGAACACTTTGGATTTTGGGATTTGTTCCGCTGGAGAGCACTGGTGTCTAGAAGGCCGTCAGTGCAAATAACTTGCTTGGCTAGATTTGCGGGACGTTTTATATGAAGAGAGTCGCTTGGCTTGATTGCCATAGCCGGCCGTGTACTCCCGTGCCATATCGTTATCGCAATCGTGTGATGATATTTGCGTAGGCATAAAGAAACCGACGACGTGTGTGTTGTTTTTGTTATGTATAGTTGCGGAATTGGAAATGCATTAATGTTAAGAATAAGTTTAATCCGATAGTGATTATTTAAAAAAATTCTTAAATAGAGATACCTAGTCCATTTTCGTATAGGTACGTCTTGCAAAGTTTGATTGTATTGCCGGTGATAAATTATAGATTTCTTTGGAAAAATACTTGAATTAAAGAAATAAATAGAAAAAGAAATTGGGAATTGTAACTTCTGATACTTATGTTTTTTTTTTTAAACAAGATAACAATATTTAGGTAGTTATTAAATTAATTTTGTTGTATAGAACGAAACCATTTTGAATACACATACAGGAGAGGTGATCAAGACGTGATAAGGACGAGGTACGTCGCAATAAAGTGGAACTTAATCGGACTTACGGCGTAATGCGATAATCTGAATAAACAGGAGCGTGTGCAGGATTAAAGTTTAGTCGGTTTAAAGTGCTATCACGCGTTTGCTGGGTGTTGGGGGAATGGATACAAATTACATGTCAAAATGGTTCAACCCTTTAGACCGGAATGGTTCCATGATGAGTTCAAAATTATATAGAGTAGGTGTGTTTATTGGATTTAATAAAACATACAGACAATAATTTTAAATCAATAGCTGTTCAAAATATATAACTAATTCGGTAAAAATAATAAGAATGAGTTGTCAAATTACAAGAAACGTGTTTTTCCAAGATGCAAGCAACCACACACAACCACAAATTTCATTGAAATCAGTGGAGTAGTTTCGGAGATCGACAATAGCGCCACCTATGGCGACAGGCCAATTTCCGCCGTCTCCACGGAATTTTCGTTTCGGTTGGTGGATTTTACTGCGCCCCAGCGCCTATAGATATTTCACATCACATAAATTCATGTAAAATGCGATTAAAATTTAAAAAATATATGAAAAATTAATTTTTATGAATTTTTCAATTGCCTTTTAAAATTTTCCAATTTTCTCGACGTATAAACCTTCCTCAGGCGGAGACAGACACAACAATGAAAAGATTGCTCAAATTGGACGATCCGTTCTCGAGTGATGGGCGTTCTTACAGATGCAACTTTGTTTTATGTATATAGATGTAGATTTTTTTTGTATATATAATGGTGGGCCATCTTTAATGTCGGTTATGTGAATATTGAAACCTTAAAGAAACAACCGATTTCCATATACTTATGAGGTATTTTTGTTAAATTTGGTCCTTTACAATTTATTTGGGATTGCTTTTGAATACAACATCAATCACGTGGCCAACTCTATTGACGAAAGCTAAATGTGTCATTCTTGCTGCATTTTCCACCACTTTCTCTGGCATCTCGGGCGGTATTGGTACAGCGACGATTTCGAAACGTATGTTTGAGCTCGACAATAGTCTGAGGTTTGCTGGCGTTCACATTCCCCTACACTTCCTTTCACTTATCAGTCCGAAGGGGTAATCAGGAGAAAGTAGAAATTCGAAATTCTGCCTCCGAAGGAAGCCATCTTGGCCCCCTGCTTTTCTTGTTATATACAGGGTGTCCGCCGGGAAGGTACACTACTTTGTTTGTTTATAGTTTTTGATTAAATGCAAGAGAATGGATCTTATATTGATAAATGTATTACTTAATGTCGGCAATATGTATGGAATACAATATCAGGACCCCAATTCTCAAATTCCGCATAGGATAATTCGTATACGAGCAAATCCGCCTGAAATTTTCGCATAGCAGAAAAATTGGTATTCTCAAAGCAGTACGGGTTTTTGTTTTTTATGCGAGAATTTTTGAGAATTGGGGTCCAGGTTTAATGTCATCCTTTCATACAAAAAAAAAAAAAACTTAAATATGTACTAAATTTAACACCTGTAGCAAGTAACGGACGCAAATAAATATTCTTGAACTTGTTTTTCCATTTTCAATACCTCTCAGACACCCAAATCTATTTATAATGTGCCTTTTGGACTTTTCAAGATTAAAATATTCATCAATGAGAATTGAGAATTCTTCTTTGGCAACACGAAGCTCTTGTTTGGTTAAATTTCAATCACACGAATTCCTTTTTTTTTTTTCGTATTCATTAGCATTCCATTTGAGAATGTTGGCAGGTCTTTACGAATGCTTTGAAAAGCGAACACACTTTTAGGCAAATAAGAACCGGTAATTTCCCCTATGGTAGATCTTGACCTAAATTTACCGCCATGTATGAAGATAGAGTGTAAGTGTTCTTTCGCTCTCGCATATGTATCTCTATTACTAACACATTCATGCGGTGAGGAATACTCAGAATTCCCACACTCAATCATATGATTTTTAACATCTTCTAAAGGTGACCCGGCGAACAGTTATCAGCATAAATGTTTCCACTTTTCAAATCACAGAGTCACAGCCTGAACACAAGGCCATCAGAACGATCGCACAGGTCAACACCGCTTATGCGAGCAAGATTGTCAAAGCTTTGTGGCGCGCGTTTCATTATTAATTATCTTTCAAATGCAAACGAATTGTCTGAATGAATTGTCTGTATCAAATGTTAGTTAGATGTTTTTATAAAGTTCGCTATACATAGTTGGGAATTAGTTTGACTCATGCGTATTTTCTATGGCTTATGGAGGTTCTTGGAAATTCCGCTTACAAAATGCGATAGTGTTTCATATGCTACGCATTGCATTTTGTCTCGGACTTTCCTGGCAAGTAATTATTAGAAAAGAAATACGAAAACAATACTGACCACATCGGAAGTTAGTTAGGGTGTTAAAAATACCCAATGCGTTACAACTATACAGCTTATCACGTGTTTTCGAGAATCTACATTATGTAGAATTTATGGAAGACTTTGGATATAAAAGATTCCATAATTATAACACTCCAAATTTGAGTTTGAAATGCGGTGTATACCGTATACGTGAAGAGGGCGGTTCATATTTTAGAAGATTCTTGTAGGATAGTGGCTCAAATTTGCGACTTTAAGCAAAAAAAGAAAAAGGAAGTAGCTAATGCAATGTCTTTCAATGTTTGATGTGAAACATCTATTGTCGGCTACTCGAATGAGACGGAAATTCCGGCATGACGGCGGAAATTGGCCTGTCGCCATCATTGTCTTGAAAGAGCTTCTCAATTAGCCGTTTGAATACGGCATAAAATTGTAGATCCCTTCCATTCGTTTCAAAAATGAAAAACTCACACAAAACGAATGGTTGTGCGAAGATAGGCCTATGGTCCCTCCGGACCTGTTGCGCCAATAATTTTGTTTTTTGACCCGATAGGTGGCGCTCTTGTCCATCTTCTAAGCCACTCAACTGATTTCATTCAACTTATATATACACGCTGGACCTGGTGAGTGAACTGGTAAAGCTAGGTCATACACAGACACTAAAACACTAAACTACTGATTCAGTTGATTAAATTAAATCTTATAGTTGCAACGATATGATAACAAAATGTAAACAAAAACTCTAAAAATAGAAAACTTTGGATTTGTTTTTGGATTGCTAAATGAAAACTTTTTTAATGAATGAATACACTATCTTCTGCGCTGTATTAAGATTGTAGTAGGTATTATAAAGATTTGGATTTTAAATTTAATTTATTAATACTATTCCTGATTTTGAATGGTTCGAAGATTTATTATGAATTTGATTACATGTTTATCAAAAGGCAATATACTTTCATACAATCTAAACCTGATGAATGAACATAAATATATGTTCTCATAGCCCTTTGAACAGCAGGACCAGCGACGGCGAGTTCCCGAAATGATTGTGTGTTACCTATGATGTGATTTTGTTTAGTTTAATAAAGTTGTAAAATTAACCTTGATTTAAATGTGTATAAAAATTAATTGTGTGTACTTTTGTTTTAATTGTGTATTATAAATGTGCTTGTTAAAATTTTAAATGCTGTTCAATACAAAGGCAAAAGACTGATCGGTGGCTTGATCACTAATGCCGTGATGCCGGCAATGCATGGTTACAAGAGGGCGAGACAAATTTAACGTGAGAATCGATATAAAAGTAAATAGATCAGTAAAAACTGTCTTTATGAGTTTCACATAATAGTGTACTCATATATTTGTAGTGTGATGCTAATAATATAGGGTGCATTTGTCGATGTTTGATGATTTGGGCACAGGGTCCACAAGCCAAAAGTCCACAATGGACTTTTGACTTGAGTGAGTCTTAATTGTGAACTTATAACCCACCCTGACCCTGATAGGACAAAAGTCCACAACATTTCGAGCCATAGTTTCACAATCTTAAAAATGTAGTAGGCAATAAGTCCACAATTATTGGTATGACCTAAAAAATGTTTTAAAGCAAAGTAAACATTACGGGAATGTTTGGCAATTCAATGGTCTGGGGCCTATTTCATAGATCATACATTACATACAATGTATGATTTAGTCACTTCTGATGTATTATTTCTGTTTCATAGAAATGTTGTATGATCAACAGTCATACATCAATGTATATGAGGAGAATCGACTGGAAGTATTGGAATAATGTATGATTTTGTTTCATAGAACTTTATCATACATTGTTTTGATACAACAAAATTTAAATTTTTCATACATTTCATACAGCAATCGGTTTTGCTGTAAATCACAAATATAAATTGCAAAGCCGATGAAGTGTTAACAATATTTGTTGCAATGTGTTAAAGCTTCATTGAAATGTACCCAAATGCTCCAACAAAAAATTCTCCAGGAAATAAGGATAATTCAAGTTAAAATTTACTCGTTCTAAAAATGTTCTTGGATTTCTAACAACTCTTATACGAGACTGGTTTTATTTGTTTGGGTCTATAAGTATTACAACTTTCTTAGACTAATTAGGTACATATTCCTTATAACTAATACATATAATAATTTAGAGAGAGATCTCTCACTTTCGTCATTGACATCAATGGATAAAACCGATGAGGAGGAGGTACAAAGGTAAGACAAATGCAGCCATTTGGATTTGGAAACAGAAACACCTTCAAGCAAAGTGGAAGTATTGTTTCCAATTATATGCTTGCGAATAGATCCTCCTTAGGTTAAGCGCTAACGACGGGGTAAGGGGAACCGTATTCATGTTGGTTGCATTAATCTCCTCGACTTCGTTGATTTCAGAGTGGCTGATTTTCTCTTCTGAGCTATTGCGAACACTATTCGATGGTGATGGTATTGACGTGCTCTGGGTGCATTGACCTGATGTAACGTTTGAATCAAGTTTGTTTTTATTTTTTGAAGAACTTTTGTTGGATTTTTTCTTTGAAACGTTATTTACTGAAGAACTCAGAGCATGCGGCGATTTATTTAATAAAAGCATTTGGTCTTTTAACTCTAAGATATCTGTAGAGAGTTTATCAAGTTTATTAAATAAATCGTTTACAATTTGCCGCGACACAGTACACGAATTACATCGCCACATCATATTTGCATCAGTGACCAGAATTTTAAAGCTGGCCTCGGAAATACAAGCACACTTTTTATGATATTTATTTTTGCAAAAATATTCGCACTGAAAGAAATTAGAGTCAGATAGTTCCAAATTACAAGAACCACACAGATTTGATGACATTTTACTAATTTATAGCAATGCAAAAACAAATACACAATGCAATACAATAGAACAAGGGAGCTTATAGAGAACACGTCCGACCGAATCAAAGTTCGAAATCAGTTTTTCGCCCAGTGGTAGAAATTCAACCATTTTAGTAGCCGGGCTTAAACGCAAAATATTGTAAAACAAATTGCACATAACATTGCATCTCTGAACAATCTTCCCAATAAAAAAAACATCAAGCGAATGTGTTATGTTCAGGGCAGTGAAAGTAGTTGGTCGCCCTCGCCTATTTATACCTATGTATAAGATTCCACACCACCAAAAAGTAAATCTTCTTGACCAAACATTACATATCTTTTCAGATATTAGTTATTAATAAACTCGCTTCAATGCGAATAAAAACTCATAAATTTGAAGTGTCAAAATAATACATCACATACAACAAAATAATATTTCATACAATACTTCCAGTGAAATCTATGAAACAGAAAATTGTATGTAATGTATCAAAATAATTTTAATGTATGTTGTATGTGATGTATGTGATGTATGATCTATGAAACAGGCCCCTGGTTCAATATAAGTTTCTACATATTAATATGATACATAAGATATATAATATAATAGTTATTAGCGTGCCCGGCGAACTTCGTCCCGCCCAAAATTGACTTTTTGACTAAAATAATTTTCACTTACACCTGAAATTAATTTTATTGATCCCAACTATAGCTTTTGTAAAATACGATCTCACTGTATACTACGATGTATGGAAAATAAATTTTCACAATATTTCCAATTTCCCGTTCAAATTTTCCAATTTTGTCGCCGTATAAGTCTTCCTTAAACGCAACAAAGAAGATTAACGTGTCGGCCAACCTTCCGCTTTTTGACTAAAATGGTTTACAGTACACGATGTACAAATTCGTTCTCAATAAGCGGATTCCGTGGAATGAGAATGATTGTCTTTGAATTTTTACCTCAAAACCGTCGCTTGCATGACATTTGATTTGAGATCCTTCACCACCAAATCAAACGCGTTCTGTTACAAAGTCTCGGTTCATTGAGGTTGCGCAACAAAATTATATATGAGCCCGCTTTCAATTGTATATATGTAAGCCCGGAACATCCAAAGAATTCAAAAATTCAACTAATTCCCATAAAGTTTTGTTTTCACGACAAAAAGTAGCATATGTCCTTCCTTGGGCCCATGCGAGTTTAAGCCAAAAATCATAAAAATTGAAGGATTGGTTCCCGAGTTATGAGTGCGCACATACGGACGTCAGTCTTTTTTATATTTAGCTGTACCCACCCGCCTTTGCTCGTACCCTTCGTATTAAGTCCTGCTCACATTTCGCAAAGTCCTTTATTTGGACAATGTCCTTTAATAATTTTAATGCTTCCACAACCCGTTCTCCTATCCCGCTTATTTTTTGCAAAGTACCATCTGTAGGGTCCGAAACAATAGTATATTTCAATCTTGAAGCAACCATACCTACCCATCCACAAATTTCAATCAACTCGGTATAGCTGTTTCGGAGATCGGCAACAGCGCCACCTATCAGGTCCAAAAGTATCCTATCCTACAAGTGGAAACGAAGAATATACATCCACAAAATTTCATTGAAATCGGTTAAGCAGTTTCGGAGATCGACAACAACGCCACCTATCGGATCCAAAATGTTATCTTTTAAGACTGCCTAAGCCTGAAATACACCAATACGAACGAAACAAAAGAAGAATCATAAAATTAGGCCCAGTAAGAACATTTTCCTTGGTTATGTTATTTGTGCCGGAAATCGAATGTTATTTACCTATTTCGAACAATAATTGTACAGCTATATGAAATATGAATTACTGAAATGTCAAATTCAAAAAAGTATAGACAACTTACGCCAACTATATTATTACAATAAAATTTAATGGTTGTTGATACAAAATTGATATGCAGGGAAATCTAACTTGTCGTAAATATCTCCCAGCGCCACCTATCGGGTCCAAATTTTGGCAAAAATTTTCATTTTTATAGTGTTATAGGTATGGTGTTAATTTGAGCCAAATCGGTCCATAAATAAGAATTTTCAAAAAAGCGACCCCAGCGCCCCCTATAGCGTCTAAAATAAACATAAACCATCCGGAGCACCACACAAACATATGGTGTGAATATAAGGGGGATAGCTTCAGTGGTTCAGCCGTGATGGTGATGATGGAAGATATTTTGTTATAATCAGGGAACGGATTTTGTTGACCTAAAAAATCCAAAAAGGCATAAATGTCTTTTATTAAAAAGGAAAAAAAAAAAAATGTTAAGCATCGTATTATCGCCTGCAACATTTAAAGGGAGTTTGGAGTCAGCGCCATTTACAACACAATTTATTTTTTTGGATGGTCTTGAGTCCTTCGTTTGCAGAAAAGACGGCGTTGAACTTTTTCGCTACAACTTCAGGAACTGGTCCTTTTGCTTTTTGCAAATTCTTATCGATACCATTCCTAATATAACGATATGCATTAAAAAATAATTTAAATTAAGACACAAGCCTTGAAATCACCTGTTTTTTTGCAAACTCAAATATGTGTTCACTTGGGTCCACTAAAGAAACAATTTTTTTTTTTGGGTGTAAGCCAGTGAAAGCTGCAGTAGCAGTTGGTAAGAAACTTATCCAAAAAACTAGCTTCGACACGAAAGTTAAGTCAAACAAAGCAAAGGCATTTTGTCGAAAAAGGTTCGCTTCTACGGTAACACGTAAACAAAAATGCGACGTTCTAGTCGCGTCAGAGTACTCTATTGGCGCGATTAGTGTTCCCGCGACTTTATTTATTTTTTTTATAATTAAGGAGAAAATGCACATAAACTTAATAAATATGGCCAAAAAGGCAGAAAAAACAATATTGGTAAAAAAGGCAAAAAAAGGCAATATGGGTAGAAAAAGGCAAAAAAAAAAGGGAAGGTCAACAAAATCCGTTCCCTGGTAATAATATTTTGTACTACTGCAATAATTTCCCTACAAAAAGGACACAAAATCTCACTTCTCTTTCGATGGATTACTCCAAAACTTTTTTGAAGCATTTTTTTGCAAGTCTTGACCAAATTCAAAGGTATTTTGAAAAGTTCTTTATAATTTTTTTTTTTTTAAAACTAAATCCTTAACTGAAATAATTTGATTCGTTTTCCAAACATTTAGATTTATATTTCCATGAAGTGCCTCCATCCATGTCACTTCTATTTATTTTCTTAAAGTTTTTTAATTTTTTTTTTATTTGTCTTGCTCTTGAGTAAATATTTACAACGCTTTAAAAATGTTGTGACTTGTGAGTACTTACGAATTGAGGACCACAGTGAGCCATTAAATCACAACAGATGAGTCAAAAGTCCACAAGAGTTTCGTGTGGACTTTTGGCCCACCTGATAAATCACAATTGATTTGTGGACTTATAACCCACTGTGAGTCAAAAGTCCATTATATGTCGTAAGTTTAGAATTTCGCTGAAGATACCCGCGCATGGTGGCGTGTCCACGAATAATTGGCTTCCAAATACCGCACAGTGCCGTCAATATTGTTGTTTATTTTATTTTTAGCCAACAAAGACTCGACCAAAGACTCAGGCCTGATCGGCCTGATGAAAAGAGCATCTCCATTTCGCAAAGTCACCCGAGGATAGAGGCCAGAGGTGAGCGAATTCGCGATTAGATCCCATACATGTTTGATAGCGTATGAGCATGGGACACGAATGTATTGTCAAATTTAGTGTTTTCTTCTTTTTTTTTGCGAGCATATCGCTATTCTGAAAGAAGTGTAGTGTATACCAGCGTCTTATCACGTACACGCGCCTCAATCAAAGTCCAAAGGTACCTACCTGGGCTATTTTGAACACACATATATTGTGTGAGCAATAATAAATAGACTAGACAGCCTAGCCTATCACAGTGATTCGTAACATTACGATTAGATTTGTGTTTGGCGTGAGCTTGGAAGTGTGCCGCTTATAAACAATGTCTATAGGCTAATGTTTTGGAGAAAAAAACGAACGTGAACGACCTATTACAATGACAATCCGGTATACGGCTAGCTGATGAGACACATATAGGACTATAGGAGTAATATCACGGGTTGTGAGTGTGGATTGCCATGATTTCGTTATTTGTACAGTGTAAATGGGTAAATCACAGAAACCGCAGGGAAACTATTTAAAATACTGCGCATAGACACAGTACTAACAGAAGGTTATGATGAAATATCCCAGATTGACCGTTAACAAAATTCTTTTCTGATGAACTTTATCCCCTTTTGTTAGAAA
The DNA here is from genome assembly GCA_946477585.1 of Cheilosia urbana. Lineage (NCBI taxonomy): Eukaryota > Metazoa > Arthropoda > Insecta > Diptera > Syrphidae > Cheilosia > Cheilosia urbana. Next base: position 177,669,573 of record OX297853.1, read on the forward strand.
CTTGTAACTATGAACAAAAATCCCTTTAATACCTATCTAAAATGTCCCTTTATCCGTCGGACATATTAAATTTCGCAGAAAGTCCTTTAAAAAAAGGAATAAATCCCTCACAATGGCATCAATGCATAGACAGACTTTGATCACTCAGTATCCACGATTTTGTTCTTTGACTAATCCAATCAGTAGGTACCTCCGACCAGCGTTGTCTCTGAAAAATGTCCAAAAGGGGACTAAAAAGGGTCCCGAGCCGAAAATATGGGCCCCCACTTAATATATTAATATACCTAGTACAAAAAAGAAAGAAAGAAAGATAAAAAAAAAGCAACAAGGACGTTTATTTTCAACAAAAACGTTTTTTTTTCTTTACGAATCCCTTCTTTTCATTATGTTTGTATAGGCCTGACATGCTACAACGAGAAGAGGCCACGTAGCGTTAAAAGTTCTGAGCACGCTGGTGCTGAATGTTATCCGTCTATAGCTTGAATCAAACTGGAATTCGAACATATAGATTAAATCGAACCCGGTTCTTTTTTCGCATGTCTCAATTTCAATAATCGAAATCACAATTCGCATACCAAACCTATATCTATTGTCTGTGAATGTTATTGAATTCTTGCATTTGAAATAATTTGTTAATCAACGCAATTAGAAATTATCTTTTGAAATGGTTTCGAAAATATTTAAAGATGTTTAGTTAGTTGATACAGCGTTTTTGAATGTGTAAACCGGCGCAGTGGCTTAGTGTGTTGGACTACTACGCTAGGGGTCGAGGTTCGAATCCCGCAAAAACCCAAATTCCAACCTATGGTTTTTTTCACTGCGCCACCTCTCGCGAACGTCTGACAAACATCCGAGAGTATGACTGTATTGAAAGAGCTTCTCAATTAGCCGTTTGGAGTCGGCATAAAATTGTAGATCCCTTCCATTCGTTCCAAAAAAGAAAACTCATACAAAACGAATGGTTGTGAGAAGCTAGGCCTAGGGTCCCTCCGGACCTGTTGCGCCAACTATTTATTTTATTTTAAACCGATGAGATATGACTGGGAACCTAATAACAACGATTGAGATGGGTCTTTTGAATTATAAATCGATTGAAAGTTTTTTTTTTTTTTGATAAATAAAAAAACCGATGAAGAAGTTAAAAGTTGATCTTTTAAATTTATGCATTGCGCTAGTGTAGCTCGAAACTCAAATTTATAAAAGCAATCGGAAGTGTAAAAAATTGTGACACACTAAACCAAGGCGATACTATAATTATGTATATAAAACCTAGCATTTAATTTGAGTAAATATTGAAGCCAAGTCAAGCATTAAATTACTGCTTCAAATCGGGGTGAGTGAAAGCTTTTCTAAAGTAAGTTCGAAAATTCGAATTAAGCATTTACTTTGACATGCACTCTGTAATGTAATGAAATGTTTGTCTGTTTCAATGGACGGTTAGAAAAATGTTTTGGCTATCAAATAATTAAAAAAAGGACAGATAAGTAAAGAGGAACCCACTAAAAAAACAACAACCACTCACTCCTATGATATTAATTTAAAAAAAAAAAACTGTCAAACGGCTGGTAGTGTATTATACATTCAAAAGTTGTTGTATACGAGAACGAGTCCATGTCTAAAACTTAAGACTTATTTTTATCTCGCACAATTCACTTAAATTGCATCGGAATAATTAATCGTTGGTACGGGGACTTAAGAACCAAGTCCAATATCTGAATACACTTCGAGAAGTACAAAAATCAGAAACTGTTCCTTACACTTGGGGTCGTAATCAATGTACCCTGTTTTTATTTGTTAATCTAATCCGGTTAGTATTTCAGAAGGTAGCAATTGATATCATAAAACGTGTTCAATATCACATTATTTTTGTATTTTGTGCCAATCAGTTATTACCTACTTACTTACTCATTTAAACGGAATTGACAGCAGCTGCCGATATTGTGTCGCTTATGACGTCTTATCGTTTTTTTTTTGTGTTTTTGTATTATTTTTCTTTGTTGTTATAGATGTTTTTTTTTGTTTAAATTGTCAACAATCTAGTGACAATCAGTTTTGAAACAGATGATTTTGTACTCGTTTGAATAAATAAGCATGCACTTTGTGCAAAGTAAAAGCAATTGCTTTGAATAGTTATGAATAAAAACCCACTTTGCTTAAGTTCGAAAATTCTAACATAGTATTTTCGCTGCAGTTCCTGTCAAACCTGCCCAGTAAATTTGAATTTTTCTATTATCCTTAAGATTAACAAAAAAAAAAAAAAAAAATCCGCCATTATGAGTGCAATCTATAGCTCCGACTCCGATTGCAACTGGAAACATGATTTTTGTTTGTCAAATAACTTTTTGATGTTTTATTTCTTCTTCAGGTGCCGGGAGTTGTATCCGATCATCGGTTTGTTGGATATAATTGTTGATACACTAGCCAAATAGTTAAGAAGAACTATGAACTACGGAAAGGTTTAGTTTTAACCAATTTCAACCGAATGTTAGTCGGAGTATGGCCAGCAGATGTCCACTACGTACGCGGACATGGATGTGTTAAGTACTATTCCAAGATTTTTTACTTTGTTGGAAAAAACTATCATTTCTTTGGATAAATAGATGTGCGGAAATTCGTCAACAGCACCAACATTCCTGGCTTATAGGTGAGCACAAAGATGGAAACAGCCCAATCATGTATTGCATTCAAATCCTCATTTAACCTGCCAACACAATCTGCAATCTGTGATCGCGGAGACGAATTATATATTCATTTCATTTCATTTTATTCATTTCATTTTATTTTCTTCTTCTTTTACAGTTTAAAAATTAAAACTAAATAACTTAACAATTATATATTTAATAAATATTACATTAAATAATAATGTTGTTTTCAATATAAACATATGTTTATCACAAGAGACAAGTTAAGAAAAGAAAAGGCACGATCTGTTGTCAATCGACAAGTGACGAAAGCACCAAAAGAAAGTATATAATACAATAATACTTAAATGCATATTTAATCAACAAGTGTTGTGGGGTAAGATGTCGAGAAAAAACTATCTACAATTATATATATATATATTTTTTTTTTTTTTTTTTTTTTTATGTAAGTGGGTGGAGATGATTCAATTTTATACAAGTTTAAACTAATATTTTAATAATGTTACCAATGTCATCAAAATCGAAGTTAAAAAGCCATTTTTTAATTTGTTTAATGAATGAATGAGTAGAACGAATGCTCCGTATTTCAAAGGGTAAAATATTAAACAATCTAGGTGCTACTGATGTATAAAAGTTAAGAAAGCTATGAGTATTGTGCACAGGTATAATAGCAAGATTTCTGTCACTACTGCGTAATGTGTAAGCTGGATTATTGTGGCTTGAAAGATAACCACTTCTACAGAAAAATATTTTTAGCACTTTATAAAAGTAGAGGTGTTTAAGCGGGAGAATACCCGAGCTGACAAACAACGAAAAGCTGTGTTCAAACCTTTTCTTTCTCCAGATGGTTCTTAAAATATGCTTTTGGGTAACTAACAAAGGTTGAAGATTGTTTTTGTAAGTACCACCCCAACATATAATTCCATATTGTAATTTTGATTGAACCAAGCCGTAATAAATGGTCTCCATAAGTTTCCTGCAACAAAGGTTTCTCAAGTGAAACATCACATAAGTGGTTGACAATAAATATTTTTTCAATGCTAATGTGTGAACTTTCCAGTTCATTTTATTATCAATTGTTAAGCCAAGATATTTATATTCATTAACTGGTTCGATATGGAAACACTTAGGAGAACAAACAGCGTCCACAATATTTGTTGGGACACTATTAGAGACACAACAAGATAATCTACTTAGCGAGAATTTGTTACAGTCAATGCTATGCTGAATAAGAATTGGAGGATTCAAATCTAAAGCAATTGAATTAAAAAACATAACTCTTGTTTTTTCACTAATAACCAGCTTATGAATGCCGAACCAATGTCTAAATAACTCCAAGTCAAAATTGATATCCGAAACAAGATCTAACATTGTGGGACTAGAATATACACAAGCTATGTCATCAGCAAAACCACATACTTTTCCTTTAAGGTTAAGACTAAATACACTATTGATATAAATTAGGAACAAAATTGGACCTAAAACTGAACCTTGAGGAACTCCTATATTAATACATCTGGTTTCACTGAAACTACCACCTATTTTAACCCTTTGCTTCCTGCTTTTAAGGTAGGAAGAAAACCAATCTAGCATAAATCCTCTACAGCCAGCCTTTTCTAATTTTCTTAATAGTATGACGTGATCTACTGTATCGAAGGCCTTTTTAATATCAATGTAAAGAGCAGCAGTGTACTTTTTTTGGTCAATACTTTCATAGATATGACAACAATGTGCTAGAAGTGCATCTTCAGTTGATTTACCAGCTCTAAATCCGTACTGTTTTGAGCTGAAAAAAGAGATTTTCTCAAGATAGCTTACTACTTTACACTTGATGACTTTTTCGAAAATCTTTGAAAAGACTGGTAATAAAGATATTGGCCTATAATTATTAACACACTTTTTGTCACCTTTCTTAAAAATGGGAATTACTTCCGCTACTTTTAAACTTTGCGGGAATTCACCGTGAAAAATACTTTTGTTAAATAAATGTGTTAATATATCAACTACATTTAGACTAACTTTTGGACATCATCGGCATATAAATGTACAGAGATGCGCCTAGAAACAGATGAAAGGTCCAAGAAACGAACCTTGTGGAACGCCATTTCGAATTTCCAACATCGTGGAAGCAACTCCGCTTAGAGAAACCTGCTGATATCTATCGCTAAGACAATTGACAAAAAACAACTCGTAGCAACAACAATGCACAGAGGTTGGTCTTCTTCTCTGTTCCAATCACCAGTTGGCGGCCTTGTACTCGTCGCTCAGTTGGCGCAAGAGGTAGTCACTTGGTCAATTGGAGAAAAATTGAAATGCAAGTTCATTTCCTGTCAGGGAAAAAACAGAAATGTCTACTGTCAGAATTCAAAACTATTCAAATACTTGGGGGGTAATCAAGTTTCGGTTGTCAATGTTTGCAAACCAGGGAGAAAGCTGATTGGCCGAAAATCAGAGCATCCTGAGGGATTTGATTTATTTTTTTTGGGATTGGTGTTATTCTAGCAAATTTCCAACTTGAGCGAAAACAATATTTTATTAGGCAGCTATTATATTATATGCGTTAAGGTATCGATCAAAAATTGTACGATAATTTTAATAAATTTAAATGATATTCCATCCAACCCAATAGCAACGGATCATATGCAAAATAATGCAAAAATAACATCAATGGTAGGGTGGAGTGGGGTAAATGCGAACCTTATAATTTTTTTTAAACTTCAATCTTTTGCGATTCGAAGACTAATAGCTTTAGATGTTTAATTTTTTCTGAGTTGGAGAAAGCGTATATTCAGGTATCTCAGCGAATATACATTTTTTTTTTGTATGTGCCATATAAACATAGTATACACACTTAAACAAAAAAATTGCAGCATTATTACATTTCCCCGGTGAAATGGGGCAAATGTAAGAAGGACTCATATATCCTGTAAAATGAATCCCTGATGAAAACGCGATTGCAAAAAGAGACACTCTTTATGATTATTTTTTTATTATAATTATTATATTGGGATCCGAGTAATACTTTTGAAATAAGAAACTTTTTCATTCCAATTGTACTTTAACATTAAAAAATATTGCTATACCTAACTTATAAGGAAATACTCCAGTCTTTGAAGTCAAAATCGAAAGATATAGCGCCGCGACTTGTTATATTATTATATCAGGATTTGGCAACAATTTAACTACGGTATCCTTTGTGACCCGAAACTCAGTTTTCGAATGGTTTAACTTTATATTCCACATACTGTCGTACTATCTCAAATATTTGTTTACGGGTGAGTCCAAATCCCCATTATTGTTTAATGCTTTAATCGAGTCTGGTAAGGTGTTTTCGATATTTTCGGGAAGGGGTCTAGCTCCCTTTCGAATTTTCAATTGCACCACGATAACCTTCGACTCGAGTGTACAATGTGGAAAATTGGATTTTGTACACAATTATTGATTTATTGATAGAACTTCAGTATTTATTTCACTGAGAGCTAATTCAAAACCTGCTTGTGAGTATTCTATGCGTTCCACTATACATACTTCTTTACATAGGTTCGTATCACCTGTAAAAAAAACAAAATGTTTACATTTTTAATAAAATTTATATGTACAGCCCTTTTGCGCACTCAAATAAATGATTTCTATAGAAAAATAATGTAAACATACCTTGCGTTTTTATTCCAAGTCGGATTTAAAATTTCACTGACAACTTGAGATGCGACCAATTTGAGCTGCACTTGCGAAATGTATTCTATCTTTCATCTCGGTCGGTAACACAGATTCGATAAGTAGCAGCCGTGTAGATAATGAATTTGTCTAACAACTCCAGGTATGGAACACTTTATTCTGTTGTTATAAAGGGCCAAAAACAATTTCTATTACAATAACCCCGCTATTACAATTACCCCACTCCACCCTACCAATTTACCGTTTTAAAGACGAACTTCTGTCCCAAATCCTCTGGGCAAGTATGTTTGACATCGGATGAGATATCTGGATGCGATACATAGGATAAAGGAGACGGTTTGGACAAAGATGGGGAAGCGAAGTAATCGTTTAATGAAGTTGGACTAATATCGATGTTTACAGAAGTATATTTTTTTATGTGTAAAATTGAGCTTAGGCAAATTGTTCCATATAGATCACGGCTATTCAAGTTATTGTTGAGCTTAGAGGCGTCAAAAAGTTGTTTCCTTCTACGTACTTCCGCAGTTGTGTCATTTCTTAATATGACAAAGTTAGTCCGATTTCGTTTTCCACCTATAATCGGTTTTATCCCGAAGTATCATAAGCTTTCTTACTTCTTCGGAAAACCAAGGGCGTCTGGGATCTTGTACGATAACTTCTTTTAATGGGACATGCTTATCAAACAGCTCTGTAACCATAGAATCGAACAGGGCAACTTTATTATCAGTGCCAAACAGATTCCAACACAAATCCCAAGGGTAATTTGAGGCTTCAATATGAAAAGCCTCCAGGTTAATATTTTTAAAATCTCTAAATCTCAACATTTTTGGTGACTGATGAAGATTTATGTGGATATCGTAAGTAAGAAAAATTAAATCATGAGGCGAGTTTAAACCAGGTACCGATAGTTGATCGTGAAATATAACTCTGTTTTCGTCAGAGGTTAAAAAATGGTCCAAGAGCGAAGGACGTTTTGCAACAGGTTTTAATTGAAATCTTCACATAAAATGATGTTTTGATATATTGAGCTATAACACGACAATTCAGTTTTTATAATATTAAGAGCAGTTTAACGGTCTTGAACATATACACAGCCGACAAGACATTCCTGACAATTGTCAGATTTCAACAAACAAAAACTCGATAGCAGTTGAAGTCGCATTCTTTTTAACAATATCGCACTTGAGAGAACACCTGTATTGCAACACCACAACACCCCCCCCCCACTCTGACAAATCTTGTAGCTAAAAAGTTCATCGCTATCGCCGGCCATGTTTTTTTTTAGGAATTAATGTACTTTGGCTTAAGATATTTATGAAAAATGTACAATGTAGATTAGTTGAGGGGAAATAAAAACATTTTCAGCAATTTCTTTCTAAAATTATTTAAGAAAAATTTGCTCATGAAATCAAAGTTAAAGGTACCCATTCAAAAGCGGAAAATACACAACAACGTTTGTCCTAATATGTTTCTAGTATATAAAACAAATCATTTGGATAGTATTATTAACCAAACAACTTAAATTAATCGTTTTATGAAAATTTATAATAACCAACCAATAGCATTCAGTTATCTTAAAATGTGGTATTCTCGAACTCCATCACATTCCTCCACCGTTGGCAGCGGTTGGCTTCATTTATTTTATAGTTTATGTGTGTTTTTGCATGTTACACGGATTCTAAATTGACAGAACATTGATAGGAAAACAAAATGGCGAATTTGAAAAAGAGTTTAGGGGGCTAGCGGCAAGAGGATTGCGAGTTGGGGGTCTGCGTATTGTGTCTGGTCTATGGTATTTTATGTGGAAAATAAGCGTTTACATAATTATAAGACAATTTGTTGGTGGCTAATTGTTTTTGTAAACCATTTTGTGAAATGGAGTAGGTGCTACAAAGACAGGTTATTTGTCGAATTTTTGTCTGTCATTTTCTCAAATTCTCTAAAGTTCAAACAATAAGATTTTTGAGAAAATAAATTGACTTTTAGCTTGACAGTGGCAGAGTTGAGATGTAGATGGCACTAGGTGCGAAATTTCGCTGGGGACAAGTTGTCCGGGGATGATTTGCAACCGACCCTTTTGGGGGAAAGATCGTTGGTAATAAATTCATAAAATTCAAGTATTTAAGCCGGTAAACAGCAAGTCTGAACGATAAAAATAATTAATCTTAATCTAAATGTTCGTACATAGTAGGCAATAATTATTATTATCGGTATTAACAATCCCACTTGAGAGAGTAAAAATAAAATGTAGTAACTTTTGTTTTTACCACCTAAGTTAGATACTCGAGTCAGAATTAAATAGAAACAACAAATACGACAGATTAACTAGAACAATTTGTCAAGATTGTAGATTAGATTAATAAAATATGACTTATGAATATTGGTTGCTACAGAAACAAATGTTTTTTTTTTTTTTTTGCTGTAGAACGTTCTCCCTCTTAATTTTCAATGAATATTTTGGAGTGATCTAGCGTAATTTAGCACTTTTCGTTCGGGATTTTATCTCCCTGCGGTTAAAACGACTCTTAGTCCAATTTTCACGGGAGCTGCGAGTTAGAGGGATTTTGGATTATTAATATTAGGCGTTTTTTATTAAGCCCGCATGCCCATATAGATAATTGGTTTTCATGGTTTACAACAACAATTGGATCTCGTTTTATTATTGTAAGCCCCGGAAATAAATGGTCTATATAGAACATCATTGTAGGCGCAGTAGCTTAGTGGTTAGTGTGTTGGACTGCTATGCGAGGGGTCGAGGTTCGAATCCCGCAAAAACCCAAATTCCGACTTAGGGTTTTTTTCACTGCGCCACCTCTCGCGAACGTCTGACAAACATCCGAGAGTATAAATGCCTTGAAAGAGCTTCTCAATTAGCCGTTTGGAGTCGGCATAAAATTGTAGATCCCTTCCATTCGTTCCAAAAATGAAAAACTCACACAAAACGAATGGTTGTGAGAAGCTAGGCCTAGGGTCCCTCCGGACCTGTTGCGCCAACTATTTATTTTTTTATTTATTTATATAGAACATGTGGCCATAATAAAAAAACGCCTATTACTGTTATAATTATTTTAAGGTATCTATTTAACATAAAAGGAAACAAACAAATTTCGGTGCATTCCCTGTGCTTTTGTCCTTCTCGTTTCTATTCACTCAAAGTGTATCCCTCCCGCTGGACATGATTTGCTGTTATTTCCACCACAACATGTCTTTCGTATTTTAAAAAGCACAGCGCCAATGCGGTACATATTCAATTAAATGCGTGTTATTGATGGATGCAAGAGTTTTGAGACGGCGCCTTCTTGTGCAATGCAAAAAAAGTGTTCAATACGAATGAGAGGAGGTTCGACTTAGAAGGGCTTGACTGTTTGTTGAGGCTTGCGGTTTGTGCAATGAATATATTATTGTAGTTTGTACATGAACCTTTTGAATGCCGCGTCGGCTTCGTAAAGTTTTGTTTCGATGATAGGTTCGAAGCTTGTTTGATTAGGAAAATTTAATTGTTGGAATTCGTTAAGCTAAGAGCGCAACCATTTTTTTTTTTTTGTAATAAATCTAGTTATGCAGGTCTCCCATAATTATAATATGTATTAGATGCCTGCCTAAGACACCATAAAACTTGAAATTAATGTGGTATTCCATTGGCCTTGTTATTGTTCTTGTTATGTTCGTTTGGTACAAAAAGAAAATCTTTTTCAGATTTCAGAGCACTTTTGCGAATCTAGATTTCTCAAGTTTGCTTCAGATTTACCAGTGCGTTTTAATTTGACAACTGGTGGAGTTTGTTTAGGTTTTCGTGATTTTGTTCCACAGCAAAGAAAGGCATTGCATCGGGTGAATCTTTTTTTTTTTTAATTATTTGTGTACAGATATTTAGAAATCAATCGGGACGCAAATTTCGAATGTTTTACTATAAAATCTAACCAGTGAATGGAAAACGTATATCGAAGGCTGCACATATTCGAATCGCACAGATATAAACACAAAAAAGAGCAAGTGACGTTTTTACGTTCGATTAGGCGCATGAAATCTGAAATCTGAGAGTGAATCTGAAAAAGCCCTATCGAATACCACATTAAATGCATTGCTTATCCTTGGTACCGATAAGCTTGTTGGTCGTCAATTGGAGTTTGAAGTTGCTAGCAAAGTGTATCAGTGCTCCATGTAAATTTAAAACATTGGGGGCTGATTTTTAAAAATGGTTTATTTCAGCATTTTGGTGTGTAAAAGTCTTATTGATTCTGACAGGTTTTTTAATATTAAATCTGTCACAGCCCACATCTCAATTGCCAACATAACATACCATTAGACGATTATTTTGGAATGACCATCCCTTTTATCATACCTGAAAGGTTTTATGACATAGTAGTTATATTTTTTTTTAACCACAAGTGGATACATTTCAAATTTCACTTAAATAACCCCCTGACTGTTTTCACCAAATCCCTTTTATATTTAATCTATTACTTAAATCAACATTTATACATTCTAGTACATTCTAGTATCGCTGCTATAACTCGGTTCGAGAGTGTACTGCTACTTTTTGCTATAATTTATTTCAAAACGGTTATAAATTGGAAAATAATGGAATGGAAAGTAGCAAACGCGATGATTGTTTGGCAAGAGGCACCTCCTATCCACTATGCCTGACCCACGCCTTAAGAAATGGAAAGATGGGTGACATTGCTGATTACTGGATCAACTCCAAGGGCCAGGAGCAAACTGCCGGATGTACTAGCAGATTACTGGGAATAAAAAACACTCTTGACTGCGATTCTGCTGCGGAAAAGGCAAATTACACTGAGATCACATGAATTTTTAATCTTCGGCACAAAACAAATGTCAAGACACACACCAAACTTCTGCTTGTAATAAATGGTTGCATGCTTTTAGGCTAGGGACACCGTATACTATTTTTTTTTGTCGACATATTTGCTGAGATGTTCAATAAAATAAAAAAAAAACTTGCATCAAAAATGTTGGGATCAAAACGGTGAATGTTAAATTGCACTTGTCCAATAAGACGCTCTCTAGTTGAGTCTGCCAAAAAAAAGTCGCTCAAACTATTCTTAGTCATCATACTAACCCAGCAAATCTGTTTATGATTTTTAAATTTAATGTTTCAATTAAAAGCACTAGTAAAAATCCTTCCCAACTTAATTACGCCTTTAGTTGATTTTATATACCCAATAAACCCACCTACTTGATTAGGTATTCCAATTGCATGCCTATAAAACTGGCAGTAACCCATGCATGCATTCACTCATATGTCATGGAAGCCTGCAGTAAAAAAAAAAACACACACCCAGCCAAGTGTTCCAATCGTTAAAAGATCATCAGAGGTATACCATAATTCCATAATACCATTTGCGTGTACCTGTACATCCTTCCAAACAGAGCACCGTGCTCACTGCTCATACCATTTAGTCATCACACACGCTGAACAAATATTGAACAGTAAAGCTCCGCATCCTCATTTCACGAGCAGCGCGGTCAATGGATCGCATTGATCCGAAGGCACATCCAAACACGCAACATGCGCACAACACAAAGAACCCAATCAAGGATAATAAATAATCGCCGCATTCGAGAGCATGAAAATTGCTCACTTTAAATTATATTCACACTTTGGCCCCAGAAGGCCACAAGCCCACAAGCCCACCAGCCCACAACCACAGTCAGCATTTAAGCAACAACGTTGTGTGCATAGTGTGATCCGCTTCACACTCCGAGCGCACACTCTCATTTTCGCACTTCGCCCAGGATGCGTCGAAGTGCCAACAAATAAAATCGAATTTGCGGGGATGCGCGAAATTGATGCTGCTCCTCAGCCCCTCGTCGGCCTCGGGCCCACTTCGTCCTGGACGTCGCGTCGTCGTCGTCGTCGTCAAATTGCGAACATGCGCAAAATGGACATCAATAAACCCATTAATCGCCTACACAAAGATTCCATAAGTATCGGAGAGATATAGCCGCTCTGGCTGCCGTTCCAGCCGCTGCGCCGATTTATGGTCGACAATTGTTGCTGTAGCTGCTGCCTCCTTCTTCAGTTTTTAGCAACAACGAACAAACGGCAGACATTTGAATTGGATTTGAGAGCGATTCAGCCGCCGAATGCAGAGAATTGAGTCCTTTTTTTTTGTTTTCATTTTTGGCAGTGGGACTGGAAATGATTTGGATTAATGGGAAGTTGCACTCTTGACCTGGTGTTGAATGGTAAATAGCTTATCTCGGCTGCGATGGAGGCGATGCTGGCGCTGCATGCATCCGTAGTTGTCTGTGGGGAACGCATAAAGTGAATGGGATTTGCGCTTGGTAGGCAAACATTTCACTCGTGCGGGTTTCGCGTTGAAATATTATTTCAATTGCCGCATTCTGCTGCATTCAGTGCCGCCAAATGAGATGGTTTGGCCACAGACTTCTTAATCAACTTGCATGCGCCTTCCGTATATTTACGCAATTATAGAGAAATGTTCGAAATGAGATTCTTTTTCGGGACAGAAGGTGCTCTACTTAAACAGGTGTACCTATACTATATATCCGTGTAGAGTGTTAAGCAGATGCAGAGTGTAAAGCTGCAGCCATTAGAATGAGAATGAGAGCTCATTTTTTGGGCTTTTGCTTTTGACCAGACACACAATCAGAGTTACGGTTGATTCAAGATTGAGATTCCTTGCAGAATTTTCGTCGAACGACTCAAGTAATCCTCATTAGACTTCTGCGAGTTGAATTTTGGCAGTCTATTATTCATACCTCTTGCAGAAACTAAGTATTAAATAGACTGACAGCTTCAGCAAAACAAAAAAAAAAGCTGCCAGCAGCTGGAAAATGTAAATTGAATGCATGCTTAATGCATTTTTGTACATCTCTACATTAATACCTAAGGTTGGTGCGTATATACGGAAATATTCGTTCTAATTTTTCTAACTGCTCTCGTTTCATTTTAAAAGCAAAAAAAAAAAAAAAAAAAAAATGCGAACAAAAATATAGTGCCATACGGACATAGACCATTAACAACAGCATTAAACAAAACTGACAAACTGTACGGTCGCTTAAAAAAGTGTATAAATTGTGGACTTCTGTTCTACACTCACGGTGGTGTCTTTATTTTATTTTTCAAAAAAGCCCTTTAATTCCGAAAGCTCGTTTATTCGAAAAAAAAAAAAAAAAAAAAAAAAAAAAATCCGAATAAATGAGATTTTAAAATTTTTTTTTATGTAAGAATTAAAATTAATTAGCAAAAATTAAATAACACAATGATTGAACACGTATATGTAGCAAATAGACCTCAAATATGTAGGAACAAATCATCAAACTGTCTTTTGGGGGATTCCCGGCAATTCACATATAAAAATCGGGAAAAATCATAAAAAAAAATGTACTATGTTGTACTTAATAATTTTTCGTTTTAAGTTCTTGCATTTTTTCAACAATAGGAATAGAAACGCGTTTTAGTGCATACAAAAAAATCTCATTAATTCGGAAAATTCGTTTATTATACTGACCTTCCCCCAACTATTCCGAATTAACGATCTTTTACTGTATTTTCATTTATAAAATGTCAACCAAAAACGTTTCATTTGTGTTTTTTTTTTTTTGTAGCAAAAAAAAACAACAACAATAAAGCTCTTATTAATACAAAATGTCAAAATGTACAAAATGATTAATAGTGATTGGAATTGGTATGAATTCGTTCTTTCCCGTACATTAAAAAAAATCTCAGGCAGTGTTATTAGCATACTCTCTCTTTATTTTTCCCATGAAGTGTGCTCATTTTTCACTTTTCACCGAACTCAAATCCCCTCGATTTTTTTTTATGAAAAAATCGAACTTTCAAAAGTAAAATTTGTATTATTCCGAAAGAAAATCCCATTAAATTAAATTCAGTAAAAATCGCAGTTAACATTATTTATTTATTTATATATTATATATTTATTTGACCATTTTTTGGTACCTACGAGAATTTTTTTTTTTAACTAAAGTCTCCTTTTTATGGACATATTTATTGTGTTTTGATATTCATGGTGAAATGAAGTTTAAATGTTTTTTTATCAGATTATTAAATTTCCACAATTTTGATGTTTTATCCTTTTACCGACGTAAAGTTTTTCAAAAAATCTAAATTCCCACAAAAAGGTAGAGATGCCACGATGTAGGAACACTACTTAGTGTCAATAGTTTATTACACCATTTAGAATTTTTTTTTTTGCTACTGCTTACGTATTCACAGCGGAGCTGCTGTTTCAAAATTTCTTTGGGGAGTATATCAGAAAATTATGAATTTAGTATCAAAATAAGTGTTTGTCAGTGAAAATGTTGCGCCCATTTTATGGCAGACGCGGTGGCCCTTCAAAGTCTACTCTTCAACGTTTGGTAATCAAATTCTTAATAACCGGTTCGGCAAAACTTATACCCTTCGGATCCGTGCCATCATGAGAAGCCGCGGCGGACATTTAAACGGGGTTATATTTCATGAATTGCCCTTTTAAATTAAATAAATATTTCGTTAATACCTTTTACACAGTTTGTTTCATTCCATTTCAAATGTTTAACAGTGTTCGACGCGAATGGAACAAAATCGAATCACAAAAATGTGTTTTTTTTTTTTTAAATTTGTTTTGCAATTTACTAGATTAAGTACAAATAATTCAATCCGAAATTGAAAATAGCAGTATAATTTGTCATTGGGGAGTACCAGAGTATGACTGATGAAAAAAGAGTCCAATACTCCTATTGTAGTACTTTTGGCAGCGCTGACGATTGTACAGGGTGGGCCAAATACAAGTTTCTTTTTAAAAATGCAATAAAATGAACAAAATTCAATTTTGTCCATGTATTTTTATTTTAGTAAGAACAAACTTTTCCGCATTCCAAAACCTTGTTGATGGTTTCGGTCAGTAGCTTACGGACTGCTTGGATGATATTGGCCCTAAGTGCTTGAATCGTTTCCGGATTGTTGGCACACGATCGGTGCTTCGCACGGTTGCCAAACAAAAAAAAAAGTTCAAAGGAGTCAAATCGCTACTCCGAGGCGGCCGATCGACATCGCCAAGACGGCTGATAATTCGATTTGGATTTGGACCGCCTTAGGCTAGTGCCTAAATAGACTGACAGCTTCAGCAAAACAAAAAAAAAAGCTGCCAGCAGCTGGAAAATGTAAATTGAATGCATGCTTAATGCATTTTTGTACATCTCTACATTAATACCTAAGGTTGGTGCGTATATACGGAAATATTCGTTCTAATTTTTCTAACTGCTCTC
The DNA here is from genome assembly GCA_946477585.1 of Cheilosia urbana. NCBI lineage: Eukaryota > Metazoa > Arthropoda > Insecta > Diptera > Syrphidae > Cheilosia > Cheilosia urbana. Next base: position 177,685,148 of record OX297853.1, read on the forward strand.
GTTTCATTTTAAAAGCAAAAAAAAAAAAAAAAAAAAAATGCGAACAAAAATATAGTGCCATACGGACATAGACCATTAACAACAGCATTAAACAAAACTGACAAACTGTACGGTCGCTTAAAAAAGTGTATAAATTGTGGACTTCTGTTCTACACTCACGGTGGTGTCTTTATTTTATTTTTCAAAAAAGCCCTTTAATTCCGAAAGCTCGTTTATTCGAAAAAAAAAAAAAAAAAAAAAAAAAAATCCGAATAAATGAGATTTTAAAATTTTTTTTTATGTAAGAATTAAAATTAATTAGCAAAAATTAAATAACACAATGATTGAACACGTATATGTAGCAAATAGACCTCAAATATGTAGGAACAAATCATCAAACTGTCTTTTGGGGGATTCCCGGCAATTCACATATAAAAATCGGGAAAAATCATAAAAAAAAATGTACTATGTTGTACTTAATAATTTTTCGTTTTAAGTTCTTGCATTTTTTCAACAATAGGAATAGAAACGCGTTTTAGTGCATACAAAAAAATCTCATTAATTCGGAAAATTCGTTTATTATACTGACCTTCCCCCAACTATTCCGAATTAACGATCTTTTACTGTATTTTCATTTATAAAATGTCAACCAAAAACGTTTCATTTGTGTTTTTTTTTTTTTGTAGCAAAAAAAAACAACAACAATAAAGCTCTTATTAATACAAAATGTCAAAATGTACAAAATGATTAATAGTGATTGGAATTGGTATGAATTCGTTCTTTCCCGTACATTAAAAAAAATCTCAGGCAGTGTTATTAGCATACTCTCTCTTTATTTTTCCCATGAAGTGTGCTCATTTTTCACTTTTCACCGAACTCAAATCCCCTCGATTTTTTTTTATGAAAAAATCGAACTTTCAAAAGTAAAATTTGTATTATTCCGAAAGAAAATCCCATTAAATTAAATTCAGTAAAAATCGCAGTTAACATTATTTATTTATTTATATATTATATATTTATTTGACCATTTTTTGGTACCTACGAGAATTTTTTTTTTTAACTAAAGTCTCCTTTTTATGGACATATTTATTGTGTTTTGATATTCATGGTGAAATGAAGTTTAAATGTTTTTTTATCAGATTATTAAATTTCCACAATTTTGATGTTTTATCCTTTTACCGACGTAAAGTTTTTCAAAAAATCTAAATTCCCACAAAAAGGTAGAGATGCCACGATGTAGGAACACTACTTAGTGTCAATAGTTTATTACACCATTTAGAATTTTTTTTTTGCTACTGCTTACGTATTCACAGCGGAGCTGCTGTTTCAAAATTTCTTTGGGGAGTATATCAGAAAATTATGAATTTAGTATCAAAATAAGTGTTTGTCAGTGAAAATGTTGCGCCCATTTTATGGCAGACGCGGTGGCCCTTCAAAGTCTACTCTTCAACGTTTGGTAATCAAATTCTTAATAACCGGTTCGGCAAAACTTATACCCTTCGGATCCGTGCCATCATGAGAAGCCGCGGCGGACATTTAAACGGGGTTATATTTCATGAATTGCCCTTTTAAATTAAATAAATATTTCGTTAATACCTTTTACACAGTTTGTTTCATTCCATTTCAAATGTTTAACAGTGTTCGACGCGAATGGAACAAAATCGAATCACAAAAATGTGTTTTTTTTTTTTTAAATTTGTTTTGCAATTTACTAGATTAAGTACAAATAATTCAATCCGAAATTGAAAATAGCAGTATAATTTGTCATTGGGGAGTACCAGAGTATGACTGATGAAAAAAGAGTCCAATACTCCTATTGTAGTACTTTTGGCAGCGCTGACGATTGTACAGGGTGGGCCAAATACAAGTTTCTTTTTAAAAATGCAATAAAATGAACAAAATTCAATTTTGTCCATGTATTTTTATTTTAGTAAGAACAAACTTTTCCGCATTCCAAAACCTTGTTGATGGTTTCGGTCAGTAGCTTACGGACTGCTTGGATGATATTGGCCCTAAGTGCTTGAATCGTTTCCGGATTGTTGGCACACGATCGGTGCTTCGCACGGTTGCCAAACAAAAAAAAAAGTTCAAAGGAGTCAAATCGCTACTCCGAGGCGGCCGATCGACATCGCCAAGACGGCTGATAATTCGATTTGGATTTGGACCGCCTTGGGCTAGTGCCTAAATAGACTGACAGCTTCAGCAAAACAAAAAAAAAAGCTGCCAGCAGCTGGAAAATGTAAATTGAATGCATGCTTAATGCATTTTTGTACATCTCTACATTAATACCTAAGGTTGGTGCGTATATACGGAAATATTCGTTCTAATTTTTCTAACTGCTCTCGTTTCATTTTAAAAGCAAAAAAAAAAAAAAAAAAAAAATGCGAACAAAAATATAGTGCCATACGGACATAGACCATTAACAACAGCATTAAACAAAACTGACAAACTGTACGGTCGCTTAAAAAAGTGTATAAATTGTGGACTTCTGTTCTACACTCACGGTGGTGTCTTTATTTTATTTTTCAAAAAAGCCCTTTAATTCCGAAAGCTCGTTTATTCGAAAAAAAAAAAAAAAAAAAAAAAAATCCGAATAAATGAGATTTTAAAATTTTTTTTTATGTAAGAATTAAAATTAATTAGCAAAAATTAAATAACACAATGATTGAACACGTATATGTAGCAAATAGACCTCAAATATGTAGGAACAAATCATCAAACTGTCTTTTGGGGGATTCCCGGCAATTCACATATAAAAATCGGGAAAAATCATAAAAAAAAATGTACTATGTTGTACTTAATAATTTTTCGTTTTAAGTTCTTGCATTTTTTCAACAATAGGAATAGAAACGCGTTTTAGTGCATACAAAAAAATCTCATTAATTCGGAAAATTCGTTTATTATACTGACCTTCCCCCAACTATTCCGAATTAACGATCTTTTACTGTATTTTCATTTATAAAATGTCAACCAAAAACGTTTCATTTGTGTTTTTTTTTTTTTGTAGCAAAAAAAAACAACAACAATAAAGCTCTTATTAATACAAAATGTCAAAATGTACAAAATGATTAATAGTGATTGGAATTGGTATGAATTCGTTCTTTCCCGTACATTAAAAAAAATCTCAGGCAGTGTTATTAGCATACTCTCTCTTTATTTTTCCCATGAAGTGTGCTCATTTTTCACTTTTCACCGAACTCAAATCCCCTCGATTTTTTTTTATGAAAAAATCGAACTTTCAAAAGTAAAATTTGTATTATTCCGAAAGAAAATCCCATTAAATTAAATTCAGTAAAAATCGCAGTTAACATTATTTATTTATTTATATATTATATATTTATTTGACCATTTTTTGGTACCTACGAGAATTTTTTTTTTTAACTAAAGTCTCCTTTTTATGGACATATTTATTGTGTTTTGATATTCATGGTGAAATGAAGTTTAAATGTTTTTTTATCAGATTATTAAATTTCCACAATTTTGATGTTTTATCCTTTTACCGACGTAAAGTTTTTCAAAAAATCTAAATTCCCACAAAAAGGTAGAGATGCCACGATGTAGGAACACTACTTAGTGTCAATAGTTTATTACACCATTTAGAATTTTTTTTTTTGCTACTGCTTACGTATTCACAGCGGAGCTGCTGTTTCAAAATTTCTTTGGGGAGTATATCAGAAAATTATGAATTTAGTATCAAAATAAGTGTTTGTCAGTGAAAATGTTGCGCCCATTTTATGGCAGACGCGGTGGCCCTTCAAAGTCTACTCTTCAACGTTTGGTAATCAAATTCTTAATAACCGGTTCGGCAAAACTTATACCCTTCGGATCCGTGCCATCATGAGAAGCCGCGGCGGACATTTAAACGGGGTTATATTTCATGAATTGCCCTTTTAAATTAAATAAATATTTCGTTAATACCTTTTACACAGTTTGTTTCATTCCATTTCAAATGTTTAACAGTGTTCGACGCGAATGGAACAAAATCGAATCACAAAAATGTGTTTTTTTTTTTTTAAATTTGTTTTGCAATTTACTAGATTAAGTACAAATAATTCAATCCGAAATTGAAAATAGCAGTATAATTTGTCATTGGGGAGTACCAGAGTATGACTGATGAAAAAAGAGTCCAATACTCCTATTGTAGTACTTTTGGCAGCGCTGACGATTGTACAGGGTGGGCCAAATACAAGTTTCTTTTTAAAAATGCAATAAAATGAACAAAATTCAATTTTGTCCATGTATTTTTATTTTAGTAAGAACAAACTTTTCCGCATTCCAAAACCTTGTTGATGGTTTCGGTCAGTAGCTTACGGACTGCTTGGATGATATTGGCCCTAAGTGCTTGAATCGTTTCCGGATTGTTGGCACACGATCGGTGCTTCGCACGGTTGCCAAACAAAAAAAAAAGTTCAAAGGAGTCAAATCGCTACTCCGAGGCGGCCGATCGACATCGCCAAGACGGCTGATAATTCGATTTGGATTTGGACCGCCTTAGGCTAGTGCGTGAAATGTTGAGCTGTTATGAGATTGATGGCGAGTTGATGTTCGGGAATGGAGTCTCACACTATCGGCTATAGCATCCACATTCTAGTCTGTGCGCACCGTACGACGACGGGCCCATGAATGTTGTCCACTAGCATACCGGTCACATGAACTTTTTGCATAAGCTTGCGTACATCAGAAGCGATGGGTGCTTCATTTCGGTCAAACTTCTTTTCAAAAACGCAGTGTTTGGGCTACACAGCACTCACTTTGTAAAGAGTACTTTACGATCTCAAATTAAATAAATCCGCTGGTCCAGATCGTATCTCCCCCATTGTTCTGAATAGGTGTTCTTCCACGCTGTTAAAACCACTGCGTAAGCCTTTTCATCTGTCCTATTCATCTGGACTCTTTCCGATTAGGTGGAAAACAGCATTTGTCCAGCCCGTCCCTAAAAAAAGGCGAATCTTCTTCTCCCACCAATTACCGACCCATAGCACTTACGTCCATTCTTTCTAAGGTCATGGAAATGCTGATAAACCGTCAGCTTATGAAATATCGTGAATCACGGAAACTCCTCAATGACCGGCAGTACGGTTTTCGTGGCAACAGGTCCACCGGTGATTTGATTACTTATCTTACCGAGAAGTGGAACCAATCTCTCCATCACTTCTGTGATTCAAAGATTGTTTCGCTCGATATTTCAAAGGCATTTGACACAGATTGGCATCAAGCTCTTTTGTCGAAAATACGTGCTTATGGGATCGATGCGTTTCTTATTCAATGGATTAGAAACTGCCTTTCTGGCCGTTCAATTCAAGTTGTTTTGTATGGTTTCAGTTCTGAAACTACCATATAAATGCTGGTGTTCCCTAAGGCTCAGTTTTGTCTCCGACTCTCTTTTTCATTTTTATAAATGATCTCTTGTCTGCAACTTCTAATCCAATCCATTCCTTCGCTGATGAGAGCACTCTTAGCTTTTCATATTCTTTCCAGGACTCAGGTCCCTGCTCTTCGGCCGTAGAACTGGAACGGCAACGTATGTTAAGCTCATTAAATTCCGACCTTGACAGCATTTCAAAATGGGGTTCAGGAAATAGAGTGGAATTTAATGCTTCAAAAACACAATGCTGTCTGCTGTCTCTAAAGCGAAACCCGAATCTTCAGCCATTATCCATGAATGGCACTTACATTACCGAAACCGAAAGACTTTCTATTCTCAGTATGTGCGTTCATGACAACCTTCGTTTGAATGACCATGTACACGAAGTCGCCAAGAATGCAGCGAAATGTATAGGTTTCCTCAAACGGTGCAAGAAATATTTTACCCCTTCTGATCTGCTTGAGTACAATTTCCACATCTGGTCTGGTGCACCGAAAATTATATTGCACTTACTATTTAGGATCCAAAATCGTGCGTTGAAACTAATCGGAGACACGAATATAGCGAATTCTATTAATTCGCTTGAACATCATAGAAACATTTCGTGTCTCTCATTGTCTTATCGTTTTTTCTACAAACAGTGAAATTGCCAACTGTATTCCTCCCCTTCAGGAATTCAACCGCAATACTCGCCATGCTAGGAATGCCCATCAGTTTATCATCCAGCCTATCTTCGGACGTACTATGAAATACAGAGACTCTTTCATAAGCCGTACAACGCGAATGTAGAATGCCTTGCCCAGCTCTGTCTTTCCTCCCCAGTGCAATTTACAAACATTTAAGACCAATGTGCATCGGTATCTCCTATCTCCTCTATCCCAATTTCCTTAATGCCCGCGCTGTGTAAAAACACTAAAAGAGTAGTCACAACCTCTTTAGCGCGTGTTAATTATAAAAAAAAATTTTTTGTTTTATATTTCCCAATGTTGTTCAAGCGTAAGGCGACTCATTTCGATTCGCGGAGGTATGAAACTGACTGTCAAGATTTTGAGCGGGAAACAGCTGTCAGTGTCAAAATAACCTATGATTTAAAATGAAGTGTGTTGGACTACTAAGCGAGGGGTCTCAGGTTCGAATCCCGCAAAAACCTAAATTCCTTTATGCTTTTTTTTCCACTGCGCTACCTCTCGCGAACGTCTGCAAACATCCGAGTGTATAAATGTCTTGTAAGAGCTTCTCAATTAGCCGCTTGGAGTCGGCATTAAACTGTAGATCCCTTTCATTCATTCCAAAAATGAAAAACTCGCACAAAACGAATGGTTGTGAGAAGCTAGGCCTGAAGTCCCTCCGGACCTGTTGCGCCAAATATTTATTAGAAGGCCCACCCTTTAGTTTTCACAAGTAGAAATTGTAACTTTTAGGACTGAAGTGTAACTTTATCGTTGTGGAAATTCTTAGCTATATGAATATTAAGTTAAATATACCCGCATATATTTTTTACTACTTGAAAGGACATAGGTAACTTATTCGTTTTTTGTTTGATTTAACCATGAATTGGGCGAAGAGTACTTACTGGGAGTTTATGGAACATAACCGAGGGGAAGACAACCGTAGAAAAATGTTGTCATACGTTTTTCAGTCATTGAAAATTCTAAATATCTGTGAATAGTTGCAGCTCCTTTCATCAAATGTTGCATGAGTTCCGTATGAAATTTTTGGATCGGAATGGACTATATCTGCGTCCGGTTTAAAAATGTTTAAAATTGAGGCTCTGAAGGCAGTCTCAACAAATGATGGAAATTTAAAAAAAATCTTATTTCAAATTATCTATATATACACACATTTTTCGGTTCGACCGATGCTCATATTCACTGTATAGCCACTGATTTTGCATCCTTCCTAGCGACGTATATGCCACTAAAAAAGACACAACATATGGAACTGCATAGCTCATCAGATTAACCCATCATCATCGGCATTGCCAATTGCCAACCACTCAGGGTCACACTTCCAAAGGAGACAAACAAGCCGAGATTGGCCAAATTAATTTCCCTATTCACGAAGCAAGACTGTTGTGATCCGCACAACCATACCCTACTCATGACCTACCCTATCAATCCATTCCATACACCATACACCATACACCAAATACATTACCAGAGCGCACGGCTATTAATAGGTCATTCGCTTCGTTTTCATCTGTTTTTCCATTTACCCAAACGCCACCCAAGCGCAATGAGTCAAGTGCATACCTACCCATAACGATACACACGTAACCCAAATCCGATCCGATTGCACAGCGGCACGCCAACATATGGCAAAAATGCAATAGTTGCATATCGGAGGAATACTACGTTGTGGTATCGGGGAAATAATAATAATTTATGAATGGATGACACTTGACACCAGCGTAAGGCAAATGACACCCAAGATGTCATTTGGGTACTTTTTAATGGGAACGGAAAACAATTAAGCAATGCCTAAAATAGCGCGTGTGCACATATGGTAATTGGTAAGGAAACCATGGTGCTTGGAGGGGGAAGATAGGAGGCAGGTCATGACTTAAAATTAAGTATAAAAGGGCATGGTTTTGAAAGGAACGAACAGAGTTAAGTAACCATCCTAATAGATCGCAGCCATTGCTGAAGACAGCGGGTCTAATTAGTGAAATAAAATAAAAGAATAATTAAATAAAATAACTCAGAGTCGCAGCCTTGCTATAGACAGCGGGCTCTGCAGTACAAAATTTAAATAAGTCTTTTAATCTTAACCTCTCCGTCCAATACTCTTCTCCCTTTTGGGAAAGCACGGTATTGACCGTACAACATTGGTGGCAGCGGTGGGATACCCAAAAGGTCCCAACTACCGAACCAAGAACGAGTCTACTTCGAACTCGATGCGTACTGGGGCTATACACCAGTGAGTGAGTGCACAAATAAATTTTATTAAAAAGTGATATTAGTGACATTGTGAGCGTATCTGTGGCCTACAACAGAAAAGTGTTAAAGGAAGTTTTTGTGATAGCGTCTCTGGGGCTTACACCAGATATAGTGCAAGTAAAAAGAAAAGGAAACGAGAGTGAAAAAGGAGCAGCAACCCAACACCACCAACCACTACGGTATCACGGCAGCAGCAATATTAAGTTAATAAGGTATTCTAAATAAAATAAGAACATTTAAAAAAAAAAAAAAAACAATTTTGTACACACAATACCTACACTAAAAGTTGCATGTAAATTACATATTAAATAAGTACATTTTATAAACATTTTTTTTTACACATTGTTGTTGTTATCTGCTCCCACTCTTTTAACCCCTGCAAAGTCTTTTTTTTGAGTTCGTGTTCAGTCCGTTTATATTTTTTTTTTCAACATTAAGCGCGTCACTCGACAGACACATAGGCAAGCAGAAATCATTGCTGGTCTGTTTAGAAATCTCCCGTTCAATATTCTTTCTGACGAAGTAATACCCGAGCCAGAGATGGACATTAAAATCGGAATTACGGATGTTTTTAACATCATCCCGACCTTTGATGGAAAACCTTCTGAGCTAAATAAATTCATTTCCTGTGGAAATATTTTATTCAAGGCAGTAAGAGATTCAGATCAGCCGACGTTTCTCGAAATTGTCAAGACTCGTTTAGAAGGTCCTGCCTTCGAGCTGATCCGATATCACACACTGACCACTTGGGCTGCCCTAAGAGAAAAACTCGAGTCAGAATACAAAGAGGAAAAATCTCGGAATTCTGCTCACAATGAGATGCTTTCGATAAAACAAAATGTCAAAGAAACTGTCAGGGAATTCGGCAGCAGGTTGAATGACTCCTTAAAAAATTTAAACTCTGCCACTTATGCCTTTACCCGCGACGAGGCAGTTAGGGCTTTTCTCATTGAGGAAAACAATAAGTTGGCAATTCAAGTATTCGAGGATGGTCTGAAAAACGATCAGCTCAGATTGATAGCCAAGGCCCATGGTGAAACAGACCTTAAAAAGGCTATCGCCTTCGTAGAAGACCACGCTGTAAGGTTGGAAAGGCTAACCACTTCACAACAACCACCCACGAGACTCCCTCATGCACCAAAACCAATTTGCGAAATATGCGGTATACCAGGTCATACCAAACAATCTTGTTACCGAAACAAGTTCCCCCAAGTCCGAAATTTCCCGCCTAACCAAATCAAAAGGGAAGTACAGTTCCTAATATGCAATTACTGCAATAAAAGAAACCATTCATTAGAGGAATGCCGACTCCGCCAATCGCATATACATATGCAAAATAATCCCCAAGGCTCAAATCAAACACGAGTCCCCCAAAATTCCAATTCTGCGCCACAGCATTACCCACCTAGGGGTAATAATAGAAATAATGGTCATGACCCAAGGCGGCAGGTAAATTATCAACACATTCCGCCTAATCAGCCATTAAACTTAACGGGAAACGACCGCAGTCGGGAGGAGGAGAACGGCTTCCCTTCCCGGCTACAGGTAGAAGCCGTAGTTCACCAGGAGATGGTTTAAAACTGGTTACATCCATTTTAATCGAACTCCTGCCCAACAACAACCTCAGCATGATCAGGATCCCATCCGAAAATGGAAAGCTACGAAACTTAGTGATTGATACTGGTTCCGAAATCAGTATAATCAAAAACCCTAGTAACCTACCAGCTATGAGTAATGCTAGCAACATGATCGTTTCCACCATGAATGGAGATAAAACCATGAGCGCTAGTCTTACTACTGAAACTTTCCATCTCAGATCGGGAAATGATCTTTTTAAAATAGAACACCCGTTCCACATCCTACACGGAAACACCTCCTTCAACTTTGACGGAATCATCGGAAATGATTTCCTCAAAAGATATTCTTGTGTGATCAACTATGTTCACAATACTTTAAGACTGTACCCTTCCTCTAAAGTACCAACAGGAAATCCAGCAACACGTAAGACTGAGGACAAGAGTGCCTCAGCAGAAAGTAAGCCTGAGATGGCAAACAAAGACTCAGCAATAGTCAATAAGACTGAGCAACCAAACAAAGACTCAGCAATAGTCAATAAGACTGAGCAACCAAACAAAGACTCAGCAATAGTCAATAAGACTGAGCAACCAAACAAAGACTCAGCAATAGTCAATAAGACTGAGCAACCAAACAAAGACTCAGCAATAGTCAATAAGACTGAGCAACCAAACAAAGACTCAGCAATAGTCAATAAGACTGAGCAACCAAACAAAGACTCAGCAATAGTCAATAAGACTGAGCAACCAAACAAAGACTCAGCAATAGTCAATAAGACTGAGCAACCAAACAAAGACTCAGCAATAGTCAATAAGCCTGAGCAACTAAAGAAAGACCCAGCACATATAAAGTCTGAGGCAACAACAAAAATCATTAACAAACAGAACATGGTAACACTTCAACCCCGAACTGATGCACTAAGTCGAATTCCTGAAAATACTAACTGTCAAGAAAAAGAAAGTAAGGTATTAGTCACCACTAGAAGTAAAGCAAAGAGTCAAGATGTTGATGAAATAGTTGTGATAGGTAGCGAAGAAATTGCATCTCCACCAGTGGAATGTAAAATAATCGAAACTTTTAAACCAATCACATTCGCTAAACACTGTTCACCCATCCAAATTTTTATTCTATCCCAAGAAACACGCCGGGAAGAAGAATTACTCAAAACTATTACTAACTACATGCGTCCGGAACCTACCGAAATAAAAACATACCCGAATACATCCAAATCTTCCGTATATATCGTCACTACCTTGCCATTGGACATGACAGACACATCCATTTTTGAGAGAATCCTCACGGAAATTCGAAACTACTGCATAAAAAGGGAGACAAAACAAATAGACATTTCTATCCCATCAGGCGAACCAATAAACTGTCGCCTCAAAAACATCATATTTCGAATATTTTCGCAAACAAAGACCACTCTGTTTATTTACTCAGACAATCGAATAAGCTTAGAAGACCCACAAGAGATCAATAAAATTCTATGTGATTACCATAATTCACCTCTCGGAGGCCATCAAGGTATCTCTCGAACCATTAACAGACTCAGAACAAGGTACTTCTGGCCGAGTCTTGTAAGAGATACAAAGGAATTTATTCGCAAATGTGAATCGTGTCAAAGAAACAAACTAAGGCAGAATCCACGGATTCCTATGAAAATCACTTCGACGAGCACAAGTCCCTTTGAGCGAATAGCTTTGGACATTGTCGGACCACTTCCAACCACTTACGAAAACAATAAGTATATCTTAACATTTCAAGACGATTTGAGCAAGTTCACGGAGGCAATACCACTACCTAATGCAGAGGCATCTACAGTAGCCCGAAATTATGTGGAAAAAATTATATGTCGTTTCGGGGTACCCGAAGCGATACTAACAGATCAAGGTACTAACTTCTTAAGTAATCTATTTAAAGAAATATGTAAGATTTTAAAAATCAAAAAGATACAAACAACCCCATATCACCCTCAAACGAACGGAGCCTTGGAGCGTAGTCATCGAACGCTAGCCGAATATCTCAGGCACTATGTCAACAGTGACCAGCTTTCATGGGACACTTGGCTACCATACGCAATGTTTGTTTATAATACAACACCCCATAACAGCACTTCGTTTAGTCCATTTGAATTACTTTATGGTTTTCCTGCACGGATACCTAATTCCATTAGTAGGAATCCCCAAACGCTATACAATTACGATAACTACGCCAACGAGCTTAAAGCCCGGTTACAGCATGGTTACCAAACCGCTAGGGCTATACTACAAGACAAAAAGGCAAAATCTAAAACGTACTACGACAAGGGTTCAAACAATAAAACATTTAACGTAGGCGACAAAGTGTTAATCAGGAATCACACTCGAAGTAACAAACTCTCACCGTTATGGGAAGGACCCTATAACGTAACGAACATCATATCTTCAGAAAATACTGAAATTCAATTTCGGAACAAAACAAAAATAGTCCATAATAACGACCTTAAATCCTTCACGGAATAAACTTCCCAGCAGACCATTAACATTCACATCCACGCTTACACAAACCTACACACTCCCGCGCACAATTTTTATATACCACCTATTAATATTTCAAATTCTTTAATCAACATTTCTCTTCCGGCAACAAACGTTACTAATCCTCTGGCATTTATAAAATTCTCTAGCCAAGATGGATTTAAGCTCATTTCAGAGAAAATAAAACATTTTAAAACAGAAGAAAGCGTCCCTCTTTTACCATTAAGCTACCACGACATCCATCACTATACGTTGATTTACATAACACTGTTTTTGATCATTGCCATTTGTTTATACTGGTCGGCTAAGCGCCTACAAACAAAGAGGGAACCACCAAAGAATAATACGGAAATACACGAAATCAAAGAAACACTTCCATCCCAGATCCCACTAAACCCTGAACATCCTACACTCCCAGGTCCAAAACTAGTGTTAACCACAGGTTTTTAACAAATATTAATATGATAATTAAAATAAGTAAAACACCATATAACAATCCATTTTTGTAAACAATACTTAAGCAATCTATACATAAATATCCACTTTCCTATTGAATTTACATCTAAATATTTATATAAGTCAACCCAATGTGACTAGAAGTAAAAATTTATCTTTCTATTCAATTGTATCTAAACATTTATGTATAAGGGAAAAATGTTTTATTCGATTATATCTAAATTTAAGTTTTCTATTCAATTGCATCTTAATAATTATAAAAAAAAAAAAATGTTTTATTCAATTACATCTAAATTTAAGTTTTCTATTCAATTGCATCTAAGTAATTATAAAAAAAAAAAAATGTTTTATTCAATTTAAGTTTTCTATTCAATTGCATCTAAATAATTACAAAAAAAAATTTTTTATATATTTCATATCAATGTAAATGCAAAATGTATGTATCATACCTAAATAATAATTCATCCAATTCATGTAAACATTCCTTTCACAACCAACCGCCATGCAGAAAATTCTAACCCTTCAGGTAAGAATTTTCTTTTTCTAAGGGGGGTGGGATGTTGTGATCCGCACAACCATACCCTACTCATGACCTACCCTATCAATCCATTCCATACACCATACACCATACACCAAATACATTACCAGAGCGCACGGCTATTAATAGGTCATTCGCTTCGTTTTCATCTGTTTTTCCATTTACCCAAACGCCACCCAAGCGCAATGAGTCAAGTGCATACCTACCCATAACGATACACACGTAACCCAAATCCGATCCGATTGCACAGCGGCACGCCAACATATGGCAAAAATGCAATAGTTGCATATCGGAGGAATACTACGTTGTGGTATCGGGGAAATAATAATAATTTATGAATGGATGACACTTGACACCAGCGTAAGGCAAATGACACCCAAGATGTCATTTGGGTACTTTTTAATGGGAACGGAAAACAATTAAGCAATGCCTAAAATAGCGCGTGTGCACATATGGTAATTGGTAAGGAAACCATGGTGCTTGGAGGGGGAAGATAGGAGGCAGGTCATGACTTAAAATTAAGTATAAAAGGGCATGGTTTTGAAAGGAACGAACAGAGTTAAGTAACCATCCTAATAGATCGCAGCCATTGCTGAAGACAGCGGGTCTAATTAGTGAAATAAAATAAAAGAATAATTAAATAAAATAACTCAGAGTCGCAGCCTTGCTATAGACAGCGGGCTCTGCAGTACAAAATTTAAATAAGTCTTTTAATCTTAACCTCTCCGTCCAATACTCTTCTCCCTTTTGGGAAAGCACGGTATTGACCGTACAACAAGACCAAGCTCAGCCTCATCCTCGGTACCATCATCTTTCACCGCCATCAGGTCAAATTAATGTTGCGAGATATTTCGCAAGCAGACGGTCTTTGACACTTATTTAAACACACATGTAATCGCACCTCAGAGGAGCATGAGGCATATCTGAGGAGTACCTATATGCGAAGCTCCAAATCTTATTCACACAGCGCGTCATCCCAACCCAACTCTTCTTTATTACCTGCTGGCCTGCTGCTGCCGCTGCGCTGGTGCTGCTCATAAAATATGACACGGACACGGATACGATGGGCAACGCGAATGAGCTAACAAAGTAAATGAAGTGGCATATCGACGAACAGAATGGGGCCGCGCCCGCACGCCGCCAGAAAGAGAGAGGTCCTCCACTATATGCCAAACCGTTGCGTCGCATCGCTTCGTCCGTTGGTATACCACGCAGATATCGATGCCGTATTGAATAATTTTGAATAGCTAAGCAGGAGATGATCGATGAGGTCTTTATGGTTACACCGATATGTGCTAATGACGGACATTATTCAATTTAATTTTCAGCTAATCCCAAACATTCGTGCGCTCCGCTTCGATCGCGGTCGTCGTCGTGGGCCCTCTTCCGCAGAGGAATCTCATCATCGATCGGAATGACAACAAAACAACAAGACAACAATGGCCCGACCAAATTTATCATCCCAAATTGATTATGATTGAATTATGATTTTCGAACACAAATCTAGCAACCAAGAGACGGCCAACGAAAACGGAAAGCACGCTCGTACGTCGTACAAGTCTATCTTTTGTGACGGTGTTCTTGGCCATACCGAGGATTTGCATTTTCTTTTCTACTTTTGTGGAGTCCAAACCGCGGGCAGTGGGGCGTTCGTCTTTCTATTGATGTAATCAACTTGTATTATCGTGTGGTCAGGTCCGGATTGCAATTTATCTCGGTCTTGGAACCAGATTCGGTGACCTATTTTCCACACGCCGTACTCAATTGAATTGGAAGACAATTAGTTGATAAATACAACAGTTTAACGCTGCATAAGTTGAGCGCTTAGTTATTTAAATTGAATGTATCGTGATCGAATGGAATTTTAGAAAGACATTCAGGTGGAACTGTATGGCTTATTGTTACGGCCACAAGAACTGATGAAAAGCTCAATCTTTTCAGCTTGATAAAAGTGATAAAAGTGATAAAAGTGGCGCTTGGTAATCAGAGTGAAGACTTTCTTTTTGGGAATAGATTACATTGTGGGTTATTCTGAGCCATTGCCGTCAATGTTAATGACAGCATTTGTCAATGAGCCTTATTGATCTATGACTTGGGAAAGATCGAAAATGTCTTGAGTTGGAGCGTTTTTTTCGCCTTTAGTGGAAATCATAAGATTCAATCATTCAATCTTTCAAATTGGCTGCTTGATTCTTTTCTTTTAAGTGAATTTATCTCTGATGCTTAAGGTTTTCAGTTTTCACACGATTATGGATAATTGGCTGGATTAACTAAAAAGGAGCGTATAGTGGTTAGTGTGCAAGATTGCTGAGCGAGGTGTATCAGGTTTAGTCCGCCGAAAATATCACTCTAGCGAACGTCTGACAAACAGCCTTTCTTACTTCGTCTACCTATTTAATACGTCATTATTGACCACCAGACACGGCATAGTGTTCATTCGTCAAATAATCAACCCTATTGCGAAGATTAACCATCAATCGGTTGACGATTGAAATAATTTATATCAATTAAAATAAAATAACGCAAAAAAATAAAGTTATTGTGAATAAAAACCCAACTTTGACAGTTCTAAAATATTTTTGATTTGAAGATTTACGACTTTCGAAATCCATTTAATTAAGCAATAATTGAGAGTGTTACAAATCTAGGAAATTTATTGAAAAACATGTCATCAGTGGAATTATTTTTTTATGATAGGTAACAAAGGCGAGACAGAGTACGCGGATATGGCTGATATACGGAGGGGCTTGCGAGATGCATCTAATGCTTTGGAACTGGAAAACCGAAGGTAACTAATTTAATTTCCAAGAAATGAAATTAAGCTTATACTGAGCTCAATTTCAGTTATTTTTAGAATACTTTCGGCTGTCAAAAGCTGCAATCGTTGACTTTTTGAAAGACATTGGACCCAAACTTAAACCCATTTAAAGTCAAAGAGCAGTACCGACAATTCTTAAACTTGGAGCTCTGCTCAGGTTTTGCGCGCATGGGAGCTATCAACGACTTCAACCTTCGTCTTGCGCAGCCAACAGTGTGCTTTATTTAAAGTGAACTGCTAAATGTTACGGAAACCATCAAGTGGATAAAATTATCAACACCGAAATTGCGATTGATAGAAAAATTGACAGCTGCCAATAAAATTGTTCAAGATGTGAAAATAATAATACCGAGCATGCATAATTCACATGTCCTTTACGGTACACGATGTATAAAGCGGAAGGTTATGCATTTGATCTTAGGAGAAACAAGCATGATCAATTCCCGAGTTATGAGTGCACATACGGACGTCAGTCTCTTTACACATCGCCGTACCCACCATACCAAATTAGTGTCCTATCTATCCAACTTTAACGAACCATAGACTGCCCCAAAATTTCATTGAAATCGGTTAACTGGTTTAGGAGATCTTTCAAACTGTAACCAACCATACACAGCCACAAAAAATTCATTGAAATCTGTTGAGTGGCTTAGGAGATCGACAACAACGTCACCGAAAAAAAAAAACAACAAAAATTTACTCAAATTCATGTTTTTTTTTCACACACGCATAAGTTTTCCGATTCCAGCGTAGGAACCGTACAACTCCAATTTTTCAAAATGTTGAGAAAACTGAAAAAAAAAAAACGACTGGAAATTCGAAAAAACTGATTTGACAAAAGAAAAATTTATTTCTCATAAGACAAAAAAAAAGCAACATATTTTGCAGTACAAATATATTTTTTTGCACCGTTTTTTGTAAGCAAATTACACAAACATATGTTTAGCAATTGTAACAAAACTTCACAAAGATTAGGTATATAAGTATAGTCCAATACCAAAGATGTGTAAAAGTTTGGTTAAAATCGGTAAATGCGTCAAGGCGTGAATCGGCGACAAACGAACACAATTTTAAGGCTAAATTTATATATATATAGATTTATGTAAAAATAAAGTTATAATAATGATAATAATAAAAGAGTACAAATTAAGTTAAAGTTAAGACTTTTTTTAGATGTTTACATTTTTTAATACAAATCTGCCACCGCACACCCTGTACAATTAGTAAAACAAATTAATGGGGACGTTCGGATTCATAGTTTAGTAAGTTGACAGGCTGTCTGACTAGATGTATTTCAGTTTTGATTGGCCCAGAGTGGTCACGTGATTAGTTTTTGCAGTTAACGTTTATGGAGGGGAAGCCGACAAATCTAGTCAAGAAAATCCTGCCTGCATACTCAGTTGACATTTCGAAGAGTCAGATTTAAAATAAACAGAGTGGCCGTGGCAGATTTTGAAGAGTCGAAAAAAGGGCCAATGAGAGAAAAGGGTGCCATTTCTAGAGCTACTCTGCAAATTTCGAATTTTCGCACGATATTTAACAACCATTAGTTCGCATAACAGTGTAATAGTGTTGTGATAGGCAACCGTGTTACATTTTTTAATATGTACTTATTTGAAAATATCAATTTTTGAAAAAATTATGAGGGGTCTTTTCCGAATAAAAAACGGCAAATCAAACAAAGGCAACGCTAACCCCAAGAATACAAAAACAATTCAAGTTACTCAGTCAACGCATTCGGATTCGTAGTCACGACGAATCTAGTTGACGTTTTACATAAACTATGAATCCGAACGTCCCCAATGCTGTATGGTTAATGGGCTTACTACATCTGATCCGAGCAACCGCTCAGAGCAATAGCAATGTAGATTTACAAATTTCTATTTTTCGATTTTTTTAAAGATTTATTTAAACAACTTTCTATTTTACCACAAGTTTTCTAACAACATTAAAACAAAGCCGATAGCCGGAAGCCGTGCGTGGCTGGGTTTTGGTAAAAATAAAAACGACTGCATTGAACGACAGAATTGGAAAATTAGTTTTTGTTAAGCGCCATTTTAATTTTAAAACCGAAAGGCAGTAGATTTTATTTAAAGGCAGTCGCAGCGAAGTGACAACACTGGTAGAGGAGACGGGTACGTTCACGGAAGCAAGCAGTCTTTGGTCTCTTTATTAGTATAGTTTGTGATTAAAAGGTACTCCGATGATAGAGGAAAAGGGAGGCGATAAAAATATAGTCTCCTGGTTTTACCAACTGTTTAATGTAGGTAAAAATTGTAGGAATTTCGTAGCAATGCGCGTGGAAAAAAATACAAATTTGCGTTTAGTATCAGCAGGAGTAAGTTTTACAAGCCCCACTTTTAAAAAAAAGGCGATATTTCGACATCTTCTGAGCTGACTTTACAGGACTTTTTTTGTGAATTTTGTAGCCTAAATATTGCTGTTTGTTTTAAAATCGGTTTGGCTGAATTTTTCACATTTTTAGGAGCAGCTTCAAATTTAGTCGAAAGCGATACTTCTAGCCCCGATCTCCCCTATTGTCACATCAACTGGCATCACATCATGTTCCTATCTCATATACCTAATATTAAAAAAATAACGCAAACTATTTAAGTTCCTATAAAAATTTCTTCATACAATAATGGCCTTGACAATAAAGTAAGCATCTTCAACCCCGCTTTGCGTGAACACGCGAATCTTATTTCAAAAACTCTCAAACATTGTTATTCAAATGAACGTGCTATCTACGAACTCATTCCAACTATGTTGTATCCGATTCCCTCTCGCTAGTGGGGATTGCCTGCCCTAACCTCTTCTGGCCATTATCTGATTCACCACAGTTTATCATAACGACGGAGACACTCCCTGAAACGCACTCTCAATCTCACAACAACCCGTTAATAAATTCCCCGCAGCAACTGCAATAAAACCGTAAAGCAGTGTTGTACCCGCCAGTCAAGACTCAAGAGCACACACTCACTCAAACAGGCCAAACGGCAGATGCAATTAAACGCCATGCAAGATGCAAGCATCAGGCCAGCCGACACTCATCCTCCACCGCGTGAACACGAACAAAAAAGACAGTCAACAAGAATAACGAATATTAAATGCGACTAAAACGGACGCTTAAATAAATTTACATGTCAATTTAGGATCAATTTCCCGGGGCGTCAAAAATAGCGTGTGAGATCGATATCGGGCGTGCGCCCATCCACTTTCCCGTACCAAAAAAAAACTCACTTCTCAGCATGAGATGGACTGATGGAGATCTCGAGATCAGCCATCGCGGCTCTATCTTCATGTGCAATGGTCCGTCTCTATAGATCAGGATAGCTATAAGCTATATCACCTGAATAGGCGGTGTGAAGCTGTGTCCACACTGGTGTGCGAATCACGAAACAGAGAGCCACTTTCTTCACCGCCAACACGCTTGCATTTATACGGAATGCGGTCCGACTTCGTTAAGTGATTTTGCGTCGGAATGCAAGGCGGTCGTTGGTTACATTGGATGCATGCGAGTCATGACTGAATATGCAATGGCAATGGCAGACGCAGACCACTGCACCATTGACAGTGCTGCAATTCTGGTCCAATGCTGGAACAGGGAATTGTATAAATTGCAGAGCCAACGCCGCCCCAGTGGGAGGTTCTCCCTGGTTTCTCTGTCTGTGATTGTTAGTTCGCCTGGTAATTTTATTAAGCCTGGGTTTTGTATGCAATTGGCATTGGCGCTGGCTTGCCGTGGATTTATGTCTCGATTATTATTATTGTCCGGGTGGAAAACACACAATGAATGGTTTGTTTCTCTGCGTTGGTCCTAATCAATGGGTTAAGTGACTTTAGTGGCGGTGAATGTACGCTCTCTGTGGGTAGGGTACGAGTAGGTAAGTTGGAGAAAATTCATGTTGGTAGTTTCAAATGCGGGGTGGGTAGGGTACGGCGACTTGATTTTTTTGTTGTTGTAGTAATCGAATTGAACTTGGAGAGATTTTTCATTCTTCTTAATCTGGAGTATAGTCGTGAGTTTTCGAAATACCACCTGACCAAGATTTCTTTATCGCCAAAATAAACCAATTACAAGG
The DNA here is from genome assembly GCA_946477585.1 of Cheilosia urbana. Taxonomy (NCBI): domain Eukaryota; kingdom Metazoa; phylum Arthropoda; class Insecta; order Diptera; family Syrphidae; genus Cheilosia; species Cheilosia urbana. The sequence continues at coordinate 177,705,419 of OX297853.1, forward strand.
AAATCCATAAGACCTGGGACACTTTTGATTTTGGCGCAGAAACTTAACCCAAAGTGCCAACGGTCTCAAAAACATAAGAAAATCAGGCAATTTTGCACTCTTTGCCCTTCCAAAATTTGGGGAAGGGCAATAGAATAGAGAGAGGTTTAATGTTCGAACTTCAGGGGACGAACCGAAAAACTTTCCATACAAGTCAGTGGCGTAGCGTAGGTTGGGGCCGCCCGGGGTAGACCCAATTTATGCCGCCCCTAATAATTTGTTCACACGCTAAAAAATAAAAATAAATCCTTTGTCTACAGTTTCAACCAGTTGTACCTACACATATGTATGACAATAAACTCGGTCAAATTTCTCTTCAAAATTGTATGTTTAGACTATCTCTCAATCTTTTCTCAGTCCTATCAGCGATAGAGTTTTGAAGTTTTTAAAGCAATTGCGCAAAATGATAGTCAACGTATAGTAGGAGAGATACTTTATGACAGCACTCTAACTTCAAAGCCGGTGCCTAACTTTTTAGTGCATTATAAAAGCTTTGTAACCTACCTACAACGCTACAACTAGGACTGCAACCTTACACTGAAAATAAAATACCTACTAGGTAATATTGACAAAATTCTGTTTTAAAAATTCAACAAAAATAGTTTTGTAAGCCATTTTTCAAAATAACAAAACATAATTTTCAGTTTAATAAATTGATATTGTATCCATTGAACAAATTTATTGTACTAAAAATAAATAAATAGTAAAAACCATTCGTTTTGTGTGAGTTTTTCATTTTGGAACGAATGGAAAGGATCTACAATTGTATGCCGACTCTAAACGGCGAATTAAGAAGCTCTTTCAAGACATTAGGTTAGGTTAGGTTATATGTAGGTTGGGTGGGGTTGTGAGATCGTCACAAAAGGCACCAAAGCGGGCCCATCGCCATCCCCAGGGAACCATTATGGTTAAAAACCAAAACCAATTCGCCCAAACAATCAATTTCCCTACAGAATGTGGTTATGGTCCCAATATTATTTGAGGAACCTGCCTAGGTGCTTCCTTCTACTCCGAGCAATTGCTTGACACTCGCATAGAAGGTGGGAGATGTCCTCCGTAGCTTATAGGTCTCTGCCTAGTCTCATGGCATGCTTCCTTAAAAGGCAGTGTCCATAGAGTATTCCTACCGTTAATCTTAACTTTGTTCTACTGAGATTGATTAATTCTTCAGATTTCTTCCGATTTAAAGTGGGCCACAGTGCTTTTGAGACCCTGTGCACCTCTAGCTGTGACCATCTGGTAGCTGCTTTATTGGTAGTTTTCTCAACGATAACCCTTCTAGCAACGGCCATAGGTGGTCTGATGCCCTCAATCATTGTATTTACTGGGAGTTCCGCTCCTTCCTTAGCCAAAACGTCGGCCCTTTCGTTGCCCTCAATATCACAATATCCAGGTACCCAACATAATCTAACACGGTTCTGCGAACATAATGCCTTAAGCATTGCGCGGCAATTCCTGACTAGTTCAGGGGCCAGATTCTGTAAGACGAAACGATCAAACGTTTTCGTGCGCAGGAATATTTTGCCCTATGTTACACAAGCAAATTTCTTCGTGCAAACGAAAGCGTTTTTCGTTTCGTTTTTTACAGAATCCCACCCCAGATTTAGTGGTATGTGACTCTAGCGCTTTAAGCGCAGCCTGACTATCAATGTAGATGGCGATAATCTTATTGGATATCGATCTCATCTCAAGTACCTCCGCAGCTTTGAGTACGCCCAGAATCTCTGCCTGGAACACACTGCATGTGTCCGGTAGTCTCAGGGCCATATGTAGGTCCAACTCGTTGAAGTATACCTGACCCCGTACCCTCACTGGTTTTAGATCCGTCAGTATATACTGAGATCTCATTTCCCATCGAAACTAAGTTCCTATGCCACTACTGTCGGTCAGGGTACGACACATCGAACGGTGTGTCAAAATCAAGTGTACCGAGACTTTCATCTGCTTTTCCCGGAATTTCGGAGAATGTTTCCTTTAAAATAGTACTGTGTCCTATCCTACTGTTTTTAAAAAGCCCTGCATTAGTGAGCCGTAGCGCACTATTACCTGCTATTGATTGTAATTGTAAATCCAGTGGTAAAAGATGCATAAACGCTTCCAGTGCAGTCGTTGGTGTGGTACGTTAAGCACCCGTAACGGCAATGCAGGCTGTTCTTTGTACCCTGGTCAACATATCCCGTACATACTTCTTGTTCGCGGCTTTCCACGGCAAGTTCCACTCCAGCAAGCCTGGGCAGCTTGAAGGGTGGTATCTTGTATTTTGTTTCAAGACATTTATACTCTCGGATGTTTGTCAGACGTTCGCGAGAGGTAGCGCAGTGCAAAAAAGCCATAAGTTGGAATTTGGTGTTTTTGCGGGATTCGAACCTAAGAGGCTTAGTAGTCCAAAACACTAACACTAAGCCACTGCGACTACATTTACATTTATTTGTATTGCTACATTTTATTGTATTGTTATAGGTTATAAAGGGTTTCCGCCGGGAAGGTATACTACTTGGTTTTGCCTCCATTTTGTAAACTTTAGTTTTGACAGTTCAGATTTGGCAGTCGGAAAGTAGACACTTGGCAAATTTATTGTGGAAAAATATTCGATAAACCAACGTGCTTTACATAATGCCAATAGGATGTTACAACTAGCCCATGACAACCCCGATTTTCATGAAAAAATCATAATGAATTACGAGGCACATTTTCATTTGAAGGAATATGTGAATAAACAGAAAAATCAGATCTGGGCAATGGAAAACCCTTAAATTATTCATCAGTCACCTTTGCATCCTCTAAAAGTTACAGTCTGGTGTGCAATTTGGTCAGGAGGAATCATTGGACCTTACTTCTTTGAAAATGAAAACGGCGTAACGGTAACTGTGTGATGTGCTTTTTCTCCGGCCGGGGTTTTGCTCGCCGGATCCAGGGTTTACCAAAGAAACACCAAAACTTTGGTTTAGAGGTACACTTTATTCGCAGTGTGTTTTCTTAATACTAATTACAATGTTGTCTTACAACTCTATACAAACTACTGCCTGACAATATTTGAATAATGTGTACAAGGTTCTCTGTGTTCACTATACAAACTACTTCTTGACAATATTCGGATAAGGTGTACAATGTTCTCTGTGTTCACTATACAAATTACTTCTTGACAATATTCGGATAAGGTGTACAATGTTCTTTGTGTAACTCTATACAAACTACTTCCTAACAATATTTCGATATGTCTCTATACAGATTACTCATATCATAATAATAACGTCTATACTACGTCTCTAACTACGTGGCCCGACTACTGCGTGGTTCCTTAGCGGCCCGACTACAGCGTGGTTCCAGGGGAAAGGAGGGGGAGAGGCCCGACTGTAGCGTGGTTCCTTAGCGGCCCGACTGCTACGTGGTTCCTAATGGCCCGACTACTGCGTGGTTCCTTAGCGGCCCGACTACAGCGTGGTTCCAGGGGAAAGGAGGGGGAGAGGCCCGACTGCAGCGTGGTTCCTTAGCGGCCCGACTACTACGTGGATCCTAATGGCCCGACTACTGCGTGGTTCCTTAGCGGCCCGACTACAGCGTGGTTCCAGGGGAAAGGAGGGGGAGAGGCCCGACTGCAGCGTGGTTCCTTAGCGGCCCGACTACTACGTGGATCCTAATGGCCCGACTACTGCGTGGTTCCTTAGCGGCCCGACTACAGCGTGGTTCCAGGGGAAAGGAATAGCAAGCCAGCTGGGATGGCTGACCTACTTGATTTAAGGCCGGTCTCCCAAATGGGAATCCAGCCACCAAAAGTTCAGAATTTGACCTAAGTCGCCTTCTATAAATGGAGCCTTATCTGGTACACGAGATTGGTACAGTTCACTGGCAGACAGGTCTCGACTAATGGTTTTCTCACTCGGCTACTCATTGTTTTTCCTTCAAAAACACAGTGTGAATTCTATGAGCCGAGTGTAAAATTCTATACCACATACGGGATTGGTATGTGAAAGTGTGACGAACGCTGGCGTTTCGTTACATTCCCCTCCCTTTTCGTCAGACGAGAACCTTCTCGTCTATTAGTTTATTTATATTTCTAACATATATTTACAAATTTTGCTTAACCATACTCTATATTTGCTTATGCTAGTTGCGCCTGGTAGCGTTGGATTTGCTCTGGGGCTCTGGTTTTCGGCTGTTGCTCGAGGTCATATAAGTATCGGATCAGCAGATAAAGTACGGTTCCTTCTTGGGCAGTTGGCAGTTTTGACGGTATTACAAAAGTTTTCTTTATAACTACGATATTTAGCTTAAACAATTCGGGTTGATACAGCGGAATTCTCCTTCGCTGACGGGTTTACGGGTTGCGATCTGTTCCTCCTAGTGAGGTCGTGATCCTTCTTTTCCGGTTTACGGGTCTACTCGGCGGTATCTCCTTGGCCGATGGGTTTACGGGTTGGGGTCCGTTCCTCCTGGTGAGGTCTACGGGTTGATTCAGCGGAATTCTCCTTCGCTGACGGGTATACGAGTTGCGATCGGTTCCTCCTAGTGAGGTCGTGATCCTTCTTTCCGGTTTACGGGTCTACTCGGCGGTATCTCCTTCGCCGATGGGTTTACCGGTTGGGGTCCGTTCCTCCTGGTGAGGTCTACGGGTTGATTCAGCGGGATTCTTCTTCGCTGACGGGTTTTACGGGAGTCTACTGGTTGATCTCCTTCGTGGACGGGGTAACTGCTTAGGGCACCTCTATTGAAGTCCCTGCTCGGGCGCCATTTGTGATGTGCTTTTTCTCCGGCCGGGGTTTTGCTCGCCGGATCCAGGGTTTACCAAAGAAACACCAAAACTTTGGTTTAGAGGTACACTTTATTCGCAGTGTGTTTTCTTAATACTAATTACAATGTTGTCTTACAACTCTATACAAACTACTGCCTGACAATATTTGAATAATGTGTACAAGGTTCTCTGTGTTCACTATACAAACTACTTCTTGACAATATTCGGATAAGGTGTACAATGTTCTCTGTGTTCACTATACAAATTACTTCTTGACAATATTCGGATAAGGTGTACAATGTTCTTTGTGTAACTCTATACAAACTACTTCCTAACAATATTTCGATATGTCTCTATACAGACTACTCATATCATAATAATAACGTCTATACTACGTCTCTTACTACGTGGCCCGACTACTGCGTGGTTCCTTAGCGGCCCGACTACAGCGTGGTTCCAGGGGAAAGGAGGGGGAGAGGCCCGACTGTAGCGTGGTTCCTTAGCGGCCCGACTGCTACGTGGTTCCTAATGGCCCGACTACTGCGTGGTTCCTTAGCGGCCCGACTACAGCGTGGTTCCAGGGGAAAGGAGGGGGAGAGGCCCGACTGCAGCGTGGTTCCTTAGCGGCCCGACTACTACGTGGATCCTAATGGCCCGACTACTGCGTGGTTCCTTAGCGGCCCGACTACAGCGTGGTTCCAGGGGAAAGGAGGGGGAGAGGCCCGACTGCAGCGTGGTTCCTTAGCGGCCCGACTACTACGTGGATCCTAATGGCCCGACTACTGCGTGGTTCCTTAGCGGCCCGACTACAGCGTGGTTCCAGGGGAAAGGAATAGCAAGCCAGCTGGGATGGCTGACCTACTTGATTTAAGGCCGGTCTCCCAAATGGGAATCCAGCCACCAAAAGTTCAGAATTTGACCTAAGTCGCCTTCTATAAATGGAGCCTTATCTTTATCTGGTACACGAGATTGGTACAGTTCACTGGCAGACAGGTCTCGACTAATGGTTTTCTCACTCGGCTACTCATTGTTTTTCCTTCAAAAACACAGTGTGAATTCTATGAGCCGAGTGTAAAATTCTATACCACATACGGGATTGGTATGTGAAAGTGTGACGAACGCTGGCGTTTCGTTACAACTGTGAATGGGGAGCGATATCGTGATATGATTGAAAACTTTTTAACGCCACAACTTCATGCTTTGGGCTTGATTAACATGTGGTATCAACAAGACGGTGCCACTTTGCATACAGCCAGGATAACAATGGAGTTACTGCGAAACCTCTTTCTACAACAATAAGTTATTTCAAGAAATGGTGATATTGATTGGCCTCCACGGTCGCCTGATTTGACTGCTCCGGACTTATTTTTGTGGGGATTTCTGAAAAGCAAGGTTTATGCAAACTAACCAGAAACGCTTGGGCAACTCAAACAAAATATTCGTGATGAAATTAATGAAATACTGCGTGAAATGTTTGAGAATGTAATGAAAAATGTGCTCAAAAGGGCTCGTATTTGTGAGACTAACAGAGGCGGACATTTACCTGATATTGTATTCCATACATAACTGCCGACATTAAATAAAATCTTTATCAATATAAGATCCATTCTCTTTCATTTAAACAAAAATTATAAACAAACAAAGTAGTATACCTTCCCGGCGGACACCCTGTACGTGTACATACCTATCCATAAAAACAGAACCAAAAATCACTTTGTAAATGTTTTTGAAATTGACAAAACTTATGCAAAATATTTTTTAGCGAAACGAAATACAGATAATCAATATTAAAAACATTTTGGTGAAATGAAAAAAATGTTTGTAGATATGACAATCATTTTGTAGAATTGATAACACACGTGTTGAATCGATAAAAATACATTTTAATCAGTGTAGGTACTCCTTTAAATGCAATGCTGCTTAGGGCGTCGTTTATATTTTCAAGTTAGTAAGTGGTTTATTAGTGCGACTAAAAACATATGAAAAAAAAAAAAAAAAAAAAATACATTTTAAACGGCTTGACTGATTTTGAAGTGTGAGGTGTCATTAAATTGTTATTCTTCTTGTTTTATTTAAATCGTTTTTTAAGTTATGTACTAGACAAAAACGATTAAATCTAATTTAGGACTAACATTTAACTTAATGTATTTTACTGGCTCTGAGCAATTTTCTAAATTTAACAATATCTATAGGTATTTAATTTGTTTTGTTTTTTAATTTCCAAGAAACTTTATAAAACTTGGGTTCTTTATTATTTGTTTTATTAAAACTACATACTTGAATCTACCTAAGCTACTTAACCCACATTACCTATAATCAGGGTGGTGAGCAATCTAAACTTACTAACTTAGCTATATCTAGCTTAAAACTAAGGAGGAATGCTACATAAGTAGCGCACCGGTCCGGGAGAGCGTATCTACCCTCACCTCTTCCTCAAGCCACCAAAAATCGGTGAACTGCTTTACCGTATCGACCCTGTCCCGATCCGCAATTGCGATACTAAAACGGAGGCCACCATAATTCGGTGATTTGCCCCTGTGTTTTATTTGCAGCGTGCGGTTTTTATACCAACCAGCGACTCGGTGATAAGAGGGTCCATATAAAATATTCTATCAAAGATTCGCAGAATGCCCTTATGCTTATTGGAAGGACATTAGATGGGGTGAAAGGACTATTAACAAGAATGCAGGAAAAAAAAAAAAATAATAATTCTGTAATATATAAAGGATTTACCAATAAGAGGTGTTATTTTGGTTTTCAAAGAAAAATGTCATTTTTTGAGATTAATGATTGATACTAGAATCCTTTATCATTTTTGAAGACCTATCCATATATACCCCACACGTATGGGTTTGATGAAAAAAAAAATTTGAGTTTCAGTTCCGTTTGTTGCCATTTGACTACGGAACCCTAAAAACACCTTCTTTTAGGGGTCTCATGAGCTTGAACAAGGCAAAAGTGTATTTCCAAGGCATTCATTTTCGAGAAGCAATAAATTCAAATTCAAAGCAATAGTTTTTAAATGAAAACGATTGAACTCAAACGATTGTAAGTGTAGGTGTTTGTGTACTTATACTAAGCGATCGAAGAAATAATGCTCAACCTAGTTCTGTAAGGCTGTTTACGTACAACTCGACACAAATTTTTTTTTTTTTTTTTTATCGCCATCTATTTATCTTACAAAGCTTTTAACAAAAGTTTGATATGTTAGCAGATGTAGCACAAGCCAAAACCCAACTTATACAGCATGATTTTTAAAGCTATAGTCTTCTGATTAATACCCGAACAAGTTCTGAGCTCATCATTATCCATCAGTCAGCTCTAGGTCTTCCCTGGCCCAACTCGAACATCAAAGGCGGTTTAATTTGTTTAGTTTCTCTTGATTTCTACAAACTAATTTGTTAATAGCAAATTAATGAGCAGTTTTAGATGTTTTCATTTCCATTCGACGCCCCAGCGATTGGCGGCGTCGTTCGGCGTTCGGCCTCCACCCGAGGGCTATTAAACGAATATAAAACAAACATATATTCCGATGAATATTTCACAGTGTAATTACCACACTGACCATATACGATAACGCATTAGATCCATTGTTGAACTATTAATCTTGTTGTGCGTTTATCTGAATCGAGACTGACCGAACAACCAGTGCGAAGGCGAACTGTATAAATACAAGCGCGAGAGGCGGGGAGAGCACCGACTCTCTAACAATATCTTTAGCAGATTGGATTTAGATTTCAGTTTTGCTTTTTGGGTAAATAAACTTCTTGGCATGGTAATAAACACATCCGTCGGTTCGACTGGTCAATCAGTCATTTAACCGCATCAATCAATCACAGACAATCAAACTTTCGTCGGCGGCGTGGCTATTGCGAGCTGCGATCGTTTATGGTCAAGCCAAACGATCCGAGGCAATGGTGGTTCTAAGGTTCGGTTCGGCCCAACCGAAAGACGAACGCACGCTCTTGGCGCCGTACCAACACATAATCCAGTTAGGCTGTTAATTGCAAGATATGCACACCAATTAATTTGGGTTTTTATTGAGGGAAGGGAACCTATACAAAAATATGGAGAAACCGGTGATTAATCATGCGGTGGAATGACATTCGATCGTTGACTTGGCGTTTTGAAGTCGAGATCGAGAATGATATTTGAATCGTATAGATGTGGGTTGTTGCATTTAATGTGGAAGTTAGTCGATAATACAATGATCGAGGGACAGTTGAGCTTTGCCAAAAAAAAACAAAAAACAATTGCATTAGAGTAACAGGGGCAAGATAGACATCATCCTGGATACCAAAAGGAATTTCATATCACATTCTGGCAGAAGAACGTTTTCGGCAGGACGCGGAATTCATTTCATTTGTGTTTTGGAAAGCTATTAACAAGAAATCCCATTAATGAGTACTCACCAAAATCAGAGAGGGCTAAATGGTCTCTTAAGAACTTCGTCTAGTGGAGAAATGGAGGTAGTTCTAAGTCTGCTCTTTTCCTATCCAATACCAGTGCATTAGGTATATTTTGAAGTGTGGACATTCCTGCCTTGCAGTGCCTCGAAAGAGAAAATTCTGAAATATCCATGATTACACCCAACTTTTGCCTTAACGAGGGGAATTGTGATTTACTGCTGTAGAATTTCTGACAAAAGACAATGAGCAAAGTTGTCACAAAAGAGGAACAGATAGCTGTCTGTCTCTACCAATAAAAGTTGTGAATTGTTGCAGGCGTCTTTTGTGACACATTGCACGGAACCAGGTTTTAGGTATTTTTCGAGCTGTAAGATATATAAGTTGTGGAGATGAAGAGACGCAACCTCGTCGATGGAAATATCACCGTAGGTATACATACTTTGAACTCCTACAGAAAGATCTTGACATTGACGTAACAGATTTGTACCTTTGGCCTAGATTCTCACGGCTATTCCTTTTATGTGAGGTTTTTTTCTGTTTTTGGGGTGAATGGAAATGGAAAGGATCTAAAATTTCATGCCGAGTCTGAATCTGAACGTCTGAACTAAGAAGCTCTTTCGTGACGGTCACGGTCCCGGTCATAGTCAAATGTGACGCAGTGGACAAAAATATTAAGTAGTAACTTGTGGGCCATGGCAGTCCTAAGGTATTAAAATATAGGAACCGCGCTAACCCTAGGTAGTGGATAGAAATTCGGTCCCATATTTTAGAATTACTTCCGGGGATTGAATCTTGTAGCCCACCCTCTGTAGTTCAGCACAGTAAAAGTGGAACTGTGCCATATATGATGACGTCCAGAATAGCGTACATATCATCTATAGAATTCCAAGGTCTAAGAGAAGCTATCATTCGCCTTTTCTGCAAATTTATGTCATTTTTCATTTTATTTTTTTCAAGTCTCAGTTCCTGAATAACACTTGCCTTAGATGACTTTAGGTTGCAGTTCAGATGAAAGTAATTTTCCACTCCCTCGATGGCCCAATAAACTCCTTTCCAGTCCCGTTTAGTTTTGCCTCCTGTCATTGAGACTGCGTTGTGCCTCGGAATATCGATTTATTTCGTGACTTTCAGAGCCCTTTCCAACTAAACTTTATCACTTGTGGTCCACGGTTTGGGTCGTGCCAGACAACTTTTTATTGTTTACTGGTACGCCTTAATGACGCTTGCGGGTCTTGGTTATATCCAAACAGAGTTCGCCTCTCCCAGTAATGTAAAGTTATGTCCACACTGTCACCTGTTTTTGCAGGGTTGAATTCAAAAGACCCGTGACCCTATAGGAGAAGGCATATCTCATGCATTGGTGATTGCATAACAACTCCAATGCTAGATACTTCCGGAAAGATGCCTCTTTAGTAGAGTGCTTGTCACAATTCAAAGACTGGCAATCTGTGGAGCATTTCAAAGCCTCTGTTTGTTTCTGTCCATATCCAGAATCCTACCATAAAGGTCTTTATTGTAATCTTCCTTCCAATCGCGACTACGAAATAAAACCCCCGACTCTGTTTTAACTATACGAATAAGTTTATTAAAATTAAGAAAATCGTTGAGAAAAACTACAAGAATTTCCGCAACTATATCGAATCGCCATTTTTCCAGGTCCCGACGCGAAAAAAGATCCCTCCGCAGCAGAATCAAAACGCAAGGCTATTACGGCATTCCGCTAGAAAAAGTTTTCCCTTTTTTTTTTACGTATATGTGTGTTATTTGAAATTTAGGCTTAACTATAGCTAAACGCGAAACAATCGTCCTCCAAAACTCTAACTTCTTAAAGTTAAGGTCAAGTTTTTCAACGCTTCCATATACCAATCTTAACAGCCATACTGATTGACATCTCATGGATTAAGGCCGAATTTATTTCTTCAAAGTTCTTGGCGCTTGATTCGCGAACACCTGTCTGGTTGCAAACAGGGGAATTAAGTTTAGAAGTATGGTCAAGGGACATATTTATATAGCCGGCGTTAGAAGATTGAGAATATTTTAAGCACTAAGGCATGTTTGCTGATATACTATCTATACTCATAGCGATTTAAATTCCACTTAAAATCTTATTTGTGACCGTTTATGACATAGAAAAAGCGATGATGCCAACGCGGATCAAAGCTTCTATGCCTAATTATTTAAAATCTATATAAATAAAAATGAAATGATGTTCGTTGGTAAGGGCATCACGAGAGAATGGCTGGACCGATTTCGCTAATTCTTTTTTTGTTGTGTTTGTTATTGTCAGGAGAACAAAGTTATGAAAGAAAAAATTAAGAAAATTGCGCGGAAAATTAGAAAATTAAAGTTTGAATGGTGAATAACACTTTGAAAAAAAATTAACAGGATAGAAATCAAGTAGTGACACTTCAAATAAAAAAAAATATATTTTGAATTTTAAGAGCAATTGTTGTTGTCAATTATTTTAATTATTTTTCAAGCAAATTGTTGTTGTCAACAATTTTGAAATTTTTTTTTTTTTTTAAATATAGGTATAGGTACCCAAAAAGTTTGTTCTAATAAATTATGTTTACTATGTTACATTAAGTAACTTTTTGAAATGAAGTAGATAGATACTTTGATTATACAAAGATGATATTATGGCCGACGATATTTTGCATCGAATTCGCACTGTGACATCGGATAATGAACTGGAGATGTCAGATGAAATGCGCAACAAAGCTTTGATTTGACGCAGTTAATCGAGAATTGGAGCGAGAAATGGACTTCGAACGAATCGCATTGAGTCAAGCTGTTCGAACAAATGTGCCAATGTTGAATCTATATATATAAAAATGAATCCCTATTTCCCTTGGTCGCGGCATGACGCGTGAACGGCTGGACCGATTTCGCTAATTTTTTTTGTTGTGTTTGTTATTGTCAGGAGAAAAATCTTATGAAAGAAAAAATTAAGAAAATTGCGCGGAAAATTAGAAAATTTAAGAATACTTAACCACCATATTAAATTATATCTAATGTAACCATAGCGCTTTTACAGTTCAAACTTTTTTGATGTAGCCTTATGGCGTTGGCATAACATTGACAGAATGCGTGCTGCAAATATCGTCAACGAGGATGTAAACAAAATAAATATCGTTTAAAACAGATGCTTCGATCGGAGTTATTATATTGATAAAATACATATAAAATAACTAATTTATTATTTTTAACAAAAACTGAATTTCTTAGTGCACATCGTCGGAAAATCCTCAACATGTGGCGTTGTAGGCGTATGTCGTTATTCAGGTCAATTAAATTTTCTTTAATTATAATCTTCTATAATATAATATACCTATATATAATTCTTTCGGGATGAAACTCGATGATGATGATATAACTCGATAACCACTGGGTAAATTTTTATGATTCTTCTTTTGTTTTGTTCGTATTGTTGTATTTCAGGTTAACGCAAACTTAAAAGATAGGATTTTTGACCCGCTATATGGCGTTGTAATCGATCTCCGAAACCACTCACCCGATTTCAATGAAATTTTATAGATTTATATTCTTCGTTCCCGCTTGAAGGATAGGATACTTTTGGACTTGATAGGTGGCGCTGTTGCCGATCGCCGAATCAGCGCTACCAAGTTGATTGAAATTTTGTAGATGGATATGGTTGCTTCCAGTTTTAAATTTCGGATAGTTTTTGACCTATAGGTAGAACTTTGAAAAACACAAGCGGGATAAGAAAACGGATTGTGGCACGTCCCACTCAAAAACAAAATCAAACGCTATTTCTAAAGTCATATGATGAAAATTATTAATGGACGCTGTCCAAATAAAGCAATTTGCGAAATGTGAGCATAATTTAATACGAAAGGTACGGGCAAAGCCGGGAGGGTACAGTTACCTACATATAAAAGAGACTGACGTCCGTATGTGCATCCATAACTCGGGGACAGGTAGTTCGATTTTTATGATTTTTTGGTTGGAAGGAAGGGCATAATTCTACCTTTTGTTGTGAAAAAAAACTTTATGGGGATTAGTTGAATTTTTGAATTCTTTAAATGTTCCGGGCCTACCTCAACATAAATTGGATTTGAAAGTCGGCTCAGTTAAAATTTTGTTGCGCAACATCAATGTACCGAAACTTTGTAACGGATCGCATTTGATTCGTGGGGAAGGATCTCATATCAAATATCATGCAAGTGATGAATTTGAGGGGAAAATTCAAAGGCAAACACTCTTATTCCGCAGATTTCGCTTATTCAGAACGATTTACCATTCGTTCGACTTCAATTTCCCGTGCGTCTCGCTTTCACTATGACCAATAATTTATTGCAAGGATAATCGATGGATGTTTGTGCATTTGTAGCATCAGTCTTGATTCCCCATGTTTCTCACATTGTCAATTTAGTGAAAAAGCGGATGGTTGGACGACACGTCAACATCATTGCCGAATTACATAAATTAGTAAGTGCATTGTGCATGCTCGGAATTATTATTTTCATTACATTAACAAATTTGGGCGGAACGAAGTTTGCCGGGTCAGCTAGTAATTAATTAAAAATTATTCATTTTTCAGCAAAATTATGACTTTTTGGTAAAAAATATCAAAACTGCATATTTTACAAATAAACTAACCTACAAAGTGATTGAATTTTGTTAACATAATGTGACTTTATCGATAGGTTATTCGACCTTTTTCGATCTCTATAATATAATCCAAGGTTTGGGCTTAGAGTAGGTCAAGTAGAGAATTGGAAAATAAGCATGGCGTGCACAGTTGCGGATATCCCAGACACCACAACAACGAAAAAATACTGTGAGGAGATTGAACGTCGGACGACTACAAACACAACAAACCGCCAGAACCTATGCCGATCGCGTATCCCTCAACCTCTCGAGAAGTCATATGCTGCCAGCATCAAGTGCCGAAGACCAGTGGCGCCGATGCCAAGAAGTCGTCAAAAACGCCGCAATTGATGTGCTCGGTTTCACCAGCCCACCCCCCTGAAACCCCTGGTTTGACGAAGAGTGCCGGCAAGGACATGCAGCAAAACAAAGTGCCTACGATGCGTCGCTGCATAGAAGGACGAGAGCAGCTCGTCAGCTCTACGAGCAAAAGAGGAGGGAAGAACATCAGTTTCTCCGGAGAAAAAAGAGAGAGCATGAGAAGCGCGCGATCGAGGATATAGAGAGGTGTTACTCCAGGAACAATGTTCGGAAGTTTTACCAAAAGGTAAAAAGAACGTGTCACGCCAACAAGACCCGAACGGAGACCTGTAGAGATGAACAAGGAAACCTTGTAGTAGAGTCACAGTCGGTGCTGAGGACATGAGGACATGGAAAAACCATTTCTGAAGACTGCTAAACGGCGAAGACGACACAAATTCCGCTGTCAGGCAGAACGAACCATTCAACCTAGACGATGAAAGCCAAGACTTCCGTCCACCTGACTAAAATGAAGTGAGGATAGCAATATCCAAGCTGAAGTCCAACAAGGCTGCTGGACCAGACGGCTTACCTGCCGAGCTCTTCAAGGCAGCCGGAGATGACTTGGTAGAGTGCATACATCAACTCGTCTCCAAAATTTGGTTAGAGGAAAGTATGCCTGATGAATGGAACCTCAGCATCGTTTGCCCGATCCACAAGAAAGGAGACTCTCTAAACTGCGCCAACTATAGAGGCATCAGTCTCCTGAACACTGCGTATAAGATCATGTCTGCTGTACTATGTGAACGCCTGAAACCTTTCGTCAACGATCTGATAGGTCCCTATCAGTGGGGTCTTAGGCCCGGTAAGTCCACGACCGATCAAATATTCACACTACGGCAGATTTTGGAGAAAACCCAAGAAGTCCAGATCGATACTCACCATCTTTTTATCGATTTTAAGGCCGCATATGAAAGCATTTATAGAGACGAGCTATACAGAGCCATGTCTAGTTTTGGCATCCCTGCCAAACTTGTTAGATTGTGCAGAATGACGATGGAGAACGCTCGCTGCTCCGTAAAGGTCGGAAACAATCTCACCGAGACCTTTGATGTCAAAAAAGGATTTAGACAAGGCGACGCGCTGTCATGTGACTTCTTCAACATCATTCTTGAGAAAATTGTGCGAAACTCACAAGCCAACACCAGAGGCACAATTTTCCATAAGTCTGTGCAACTACTTGCATACGCTGACGACATTGACATTGTTGGCAGAACACAGCGAGCTGTTACTGGAGCGTTTGCTAGTATTAGTGCAGAAGCGGCAAAAATGGGTTTAGTCGTGAATGAGGGTAAAACAAAATATATGCTGTCAACAAGAGGGGACACACAACTTCGACGAATCGGACAGAACGTCACGATAGACAGCTATAACTTTGAGGTAGTTAGGGACTTTGTCTACCTCGGATCCGCTATTAACTCTGAAAATGACATCACCTCAGAAATCAAGCAAAGAGTCACACTTGCCAACCGCTGTTTCTTTGGCCTAAGACGGTAATTGATTAGTAAGGCCTTGTCAAGAAGCACTAAGGAGATTCTATATAAGACTCTCATCATCCCTGTCCCGCTCTATGGCGAAGAAGCATGGACCCTAGCAAAAACGGATGAGGATCTTCTTGGTCGCTTCGAACGCAAAATTCTTCGAGTGATTTTTGGTCCCGTTTGCGTTGACGGGATTTGGAGGAGAAGATTTAACAGCGAGATATACCAAATTCAAAATTCATTTGTATGAATTGAATGTAAAAATCAATTTACAAAAAATTACGCCTGTTTTCTAAAAAGATTCCTCAAGGCCTCAGCATCGGAACTATGCCTAAAACGCTTAATTATAACGCATTTGGCATCAATGCGCATAAGGTATTTAAGTAGAACTTAAATCGCTATAAGTAGTATAAGCAAACGGGCCCAAGTCGTTTATTTAACAACATTTTCAAGAGGTCAGAATTGGAGTTGGATTTGCCTATGAACAGCTTCAGCTATTTGAAGCAAATTCAGTACTTAAGTTCACAGATGGCCCACATAACTGCGTACTTGTTTTTTATAGCTTAAATTTAGAAAAGCTTTTTTTTTGTAATAAATCGTATTTTCAATAATTGCAAAATAATCCCCTCAAACTCGTAAAGATCCTGCAATGAACGAGGAAGTTTCATGATATCCAGCCGGTCACTTTTTTTTAAATGGCTCCCTTTGACTAAATTAACATCCGTTTTTTTTTTTTTTTTTTTTGAAAGGTCTCTATTTTTGTTCGGTAAGGAAAGCACAAGTTTAAAATCGTTCCAGTGCGTCGTAGTTTAAAGTTAAATAATATTTAGGTGACCCACTGCTTTACCCCATCACTGGTTCCTTAACTATTTACCTCAGAGTTTCGCATTGTACTTGGTCACTTGGTGTAACCAAACTCGTTAATGTTACCATCAGCGAATTTACACCAAATTTAACCGCAATGCCAAAATGTGCTCAAGCTGTTATATACCCTCCGAAGAGACCATCGTACACCGGCGCTGTTATTTGTTTTGCAAACACTTTGTCTGGGAAACTTCCTGCAAATTAACTCATCATCACAGGCATCTTCCTTCCTCCGCAAGAGCAGAGTGCACTGCACAGGTACATACCGACAACAAGAAAAAATCCATCCCCCCGACCAGCTGAGACAGATGATGTTCCTTAGATAACTTGACATTAGCAAGCAATTTAAATGCAAATGAATCGTTGCATTATGATTGATGGCGTCATTTGATAAAATTAAGCAGCCATGCTGGTTTCACTCAGTCTCAAGCGAGTCAACGCACTGGCACCTCATCACCCCGAGGCGGTAAGCCGAAGAGTAAAAGTCGTTAAGGCAATTACCACATCTTAAACACACACAACATGCCTGGCCATGAGTGAAGTACAGGGAATACACCGAACCAGAGAAACGAACAGGAATCCATCTCTCGCAGCTGACCCCTTGGAGCTTGGACTGGACTTTGGTGCAGTCTGCTGACTGCGCGCAGTGGCGGCCGGACTAAGCTAATACCGATAGAAATAATTACTTGTCAGGTTCGGCATAAACGGACGCCTCCAAGTGAAGCTGTAGCTAATTTTCACTCACCACATGATGCTGCTCGAAAAGCGCACCACTCCGCGCTCCGCCAGCCGCCGCGCCATCCAACCGAAATTGATTCGTTACAGAAAACAAATTTGAATCTGTCCAAACGACCTATCATAATAAAATTAACAAAATCCATCAAATGGTAATGATACCGAGCTGCACTCGAGCTGGTCCCAGAAGTTGGCTGGCTTCGCTGCTGATTTGGCTGCTGCGCTGCTGCTGTCCACGAGGCATCCATCCGTGTCCAGCAGTTGCCGGATAATTAATGGTCGGGCAATAAATTCTCGAAATAAAACAAACGAATCATCGCACTATCCGCTGGGTCTTGTTCTACGGACTACGGCCAGGACGGCAGGGCAGGCATTTCACCTCGAGACACATGATGGCTGCCTCGCTCATCACAGCGGGCTGTGGCATCTTTATATTTCCATTCCAGTCGGCGAAGATGGGATGCTGATGATGATGGAGCTGCTGTGCATGATTAAAATGTTTTCAGATTCATTAATTTAAATGAACGAAGCGACTGATCTGTTTGCATTCCCCGGTGAAGGAGTGTAATCCCGGAAATCGCGCTCCGAAAACCAGATCGAGATCATCACTAATGCATGCGGCCATTTGGTGCGACTGGAGCGCTCTTAATGCGATCCACATCTCTAACCGGCGCGATTCCAAAAATACACCTCCAATCAGAGTTGAGCAGCGGAGCCCCCTCTGGCCGAAGCTGATCTGGGCATTCGAGACATGTCCGATCTGATAAGCCGTATTTTCGAGCGATTATTCTCCTGAATTCGTTGAAATTATTAGCGATCTGAAGATTTGATAAGCACTATGGCAGCGGCTTTGTGTTCCCGATACTCCGTAGCCATACGCGTACAGCCAGCCAACAATGACAATGGCAACAACCACGATGACGATGACGACGACAACAATGATAATTGTACGCGCGTACACCGTTTATAGCGCTGGAGGTGCCCACACGGGTACACAACATATCATCGTCTGTCAACGTCGAAGCAGTCAACCAGCATCAGCATGCAGCGAGCAGTGACTATGGCCAACGTGATGGTCAGTCATATCCTTTTCAAGGGCGAGTAAGTGATTCTACGAGTTGGCTGGGATTACCATTTGTGGCTGTTGGCTTTCATTCTGATTCTGAGTTTCTGACTCAGATTCATGGCCAATTGGCAATTATTGGCTTGTTTTGTTGACAAAGCGCGATGAACGGCTACATTGCTGGATCATAAAAGTGTGACATGTGGTTCGCTGGGCTTTGTTAACATGCAAAGCAGTTTGTCAAAGTGTCGTTGATGATCTGGCTATGGAGGGGTGTGATCGGCGAGAGTGTGCATCATGGGGAGCAATTTGTGGACCTGACTGGCGGACTGTGCAAAGATCGGCTTTGGCATCAACTTGGCAGTTGAAATTGTCTCATCTCCAAGATTTGGTTGGAGGAAAATATGCCTGATGAATGGAATTTCCTCATTGTTGGCGCAAGAGGTCCGTATTAGGGACCCTAAGCCTAGCTTCTCATAGCCATTCGTTTTGTGTGTTTCATTTTTGGAACGAATGGAAGGGATCTACAATTTTATGCCGATTCCAAACGGCTAATTGAGAAGATCTTTCAAGACAGTTATACTCTCGGATGTTTGTCAGAAGTTCGCGACAGGTGGCGCAGTGGAAAAAACTCCGAATTGGAATTTGGGTTTTTGCGGGATTCGAACCTGGGACCCCTCGCTTAGTAGTTCAACACACTAACCACTAAGCCACTGCGCCGAATTGTTTGCGCCAATGAAAAAAATTGAAGGCCTTTTAAACCCCGCTACAAAAAGCCATAACTCTCCCTTGCATCGCGTAAAATAATGAGGGTTTTTTTCGGTACTTTAATTCATTGAGGGTCTTTCGGTTTTTTAGAGAATTTTTCGAAACTTATAATTAGGTCCTTTCTCGAGACGTTTCTCGGGCGAAGCCTTAGCAGCATTACTTTAAGGTTTTGAATTGCGTTTAAGTGCGTTTTACAGACGCATTTATTGGGCGTTTTTTTTTAATCTTTTCTTGAGTCGTTTTCGGGGCATTTTTTAAGTGTGTCTCGTGGCGGGTCCTGTTGCGTTTTTTGGCCCTTTTTCGGACTTTTTTGTGAATGTTTTTCCAGGTTTTTTTTATTCTTTTTTTTGCGTCTTTTATGGAGACATTTTACGTAGTGCTTTCGGGGTAAGAATTTAAATATTCGACCAACAAAAGATCGAGTTGAAGTACCGGATTAAGCCAGCGCTGGGCCTGTATCAAATTCCATCAAGGGGCCCATGGATTGCTTTCGGTTCTTATGGTTTATGGTTTTAAATAAAAGAACTGTTACAAACAAACTTTACTTGATCATGTTACCTACGATTAGTTTGACGAAATTTTGTTTTAATAAATGTTTAGTCCATCTACCCAGAATCGAACTCGGACGCGCCGCTTAAAAAAAACAATTGTAAATAATAAAACCACATAAACCCAACAAAATAATTCAACTTTACAGACAATGTAAACACTGCAACGACAGCGATCAAGCTGACCAGTTAAAATATCCAATTGATATTGCATTTCATTTACAGGGTGGCGCAAAAGTAATCCTCCTATCAGAAAATGCTATAAATGTTGCGATTGGCCCCTAATGTCAGTTCTGTTTTGACATTTGTGTAGTAAACACATGCGAAATACACGTTAATAAACAATGTTACGCTACACTGCTACAGAACGCGGAATATTGGTGACTATTTATTTGAGCAATAATCGGTCGGTGACTTTTAAAAATAATCATGAGTGATGAGGCCCATTTCCATCTTAGCGGGTTCGTAAATAAGCAAAATTTACGCTTCTGGGGCACTGAAAATCCGCGTGTAACCCACGGAGAGCCATTACACCCGCTCAAAGTCACTGTATGGTGTGCTGTTTTCGCTGGAGGAGTCATCGGACCTTTTTTCTTCGAAGACGTCGCGGGCCGTCTACAGAGCAATGATCAACGAGTTCTTTTTGCCGCAACTTGATGAATTGGGATTGGAACACATGTGGTTCCAACAGGACGGTGCAACGGCACACACTGCACGTGCCACAACCGATATGCTGAAGGATGCATTTCCCGGGCGCCTAATCTCCCTTTTTGGCGATTTGCACTGGCCAGCAAGATCGCCTGATTTGACCGCTTCAGACTTCTTTTTGTTGGGCTTTTTGAAGTCGCGGGTTTATGTCAATAAGCCTCAGACTCTTGCAGCTCTTACAGACAATATCCGTCAAGAATGTGAGGACCTATCGCCGGAAGTTTTGGCCAAAGTGATGGAAAATGCCATAAAAAGGGCTCAAATGACAATCAACTGTGGCGGCGGCCATTTACATGACATCATATTCTCGACTTGATGTAAAAAAAATTAAAAGACCAAGTAAAAATAATCCACAAGAAGAATCAAAGTTTTTCTTTTTTTTTTTAAATTACAGCCAAAAAACATCGGAAGGTTATTTTTGCGCCACCTTGTATTTCACATATTTTATTAGGTATATAATTATTTCGTAAAAAAATGTACATGTACATAAGAAGTTCATTAAAGGAATCCGTGCTTTAAATTGTTTTGAAGAGCTTTCTGATGACAAAGTTTGCCCAACAGTTTCATTCGCTCCGAGTTTTTTTTAAAAGAAAGTATCCGTCCGACACCGCATTCACCCCAGAATTACAGGCGAAACATATTTTGGATGCAATTGATTTGAAGTCACACAAATGTTGACGGAAGAATGCTCAAAAATCCCCACTCGGAAGAAGAACAACAAAAACAAGAACATTTTTCTAGAGAATATATACGCAAATGTATAGAGAAAGATTGCGCACACCCAAAAGAAGAGTATGCGAAAAGTGTGCCATTTGCCAAAGGTAACCCATAACGCCCACAAATAACGGGTGATTTTTTAGCTGGTTTGGTTTTGGCAACACTGGTTATGACAGCTGACGTGTGTTTAGTACCTTGTGTCCATGGTTGCCACTTGAAAATAAATTTTGTGTCCAAAATTGGAAATAAAAATGACCATATGTACCTAAAAATGACCAAATTTTTTTTTAATTACCTACCTATTAATAATAAATAACAACAACAAAAAAAGTCGATGTGATTTGGGAAAGATTTTATTAAAAGAATTTTTCAATCTTCCCAAGATAAATCGTTATCTGGTAAATTTGAATACCGTACCCTAGCCAACCCAACAAGACGGTTTTTCATGTGGTATATGGTAGCTTTATCATCCCAGCAGTTAATAGATGAAAGGTGATCAATTTTTGTACTTTTTGCGGATACATTTGGGGGTCTATTAGTTTCTCAAGATACTTCATCGGTGACGGTAGGTCTTGATGTCGAACGTTGCTCCGCTAAATTTTCGAAGCAATACTAGTTCAAAGCATTTTTAAGAAAACCGACTTTTTCCCAAAATTTGCATGTGTCAATTTTTTCGTTAAGATTATGATCATTTGAAAATCTTAGCATTCTCCACTCCGTCACTACATCTTCCTGATTACCCTGAACAAAGTTAGGAAAACTATTAATTAAAGGTGAAATTTCGGAATCCAACAAAACTCCTTTTGGAGTTATCTCTTCTCTTCTCTTCTCACTATATATAAAAGAGAGTTGCAAAAGCGTTGTGACTTTATAACTCACGAACGGTCAAACCGAATTCGATCAAATTTTTGGGGTTTCTTTGCATGGCCGTGTAATTGGTTTATCTTAAGTTTGAAATTAGTCAACGCGCTCGTGAGTTATGTCAATATCTGATTTTGTCCATATAAAAAAAAGAGAGGCGCCTATGAGCGTGTGTTGTATGTTTACTGTGTGCAGATGTCATACATGCGCATTGATGCATACAGCTGTCAGTGAGTTATTATCTTACGGTTTTTTTTTTTCATCGAACTCGTGAAGATATATATATTTAAGTCCTTCATGCTTCGTCATTCAGTGCTGTATTGGTAATTTTTTTAGTCGTCAGCATAGTTTCAGTGATTCCAGTGAGATTATCGAAAACAACTTCGAGCTTCGTGCACCATAGCTCATACGACGCATTGCAATCCACTCATGCACTACAATGAAGAGGATGGATATCACTTACAAAAAAAGTAATGATCAATCCATCGATAGGTTAGTAACCGTGTAGTTTAAATGTTTTTGAAGTTTCAGTGTGTGTCATTTAATCAATCATCAATTAAAATGCAACTGTAATCGATCGCAAAAGTTAGATGCTCGAAAATATTTAAATCAAAAAATCTGTTTTGGGCGCGACGAAGTTTGTCAGTTCCGCTAGTTATGGATAAGTTTCTCAAATCATTATTAGTGCGATCAAATCTTAGTAGCTGTTTCGATAACTGGTGGACTGTATATTGCTTGAGTTGCGCTCTTTTATATTTTATATATTTTTTATTACTTTTCTCGTTTTTAAAATGAAGTATCTATCCTAATAATAATAAAAACTAATTGAGAAAAACATATTATTTCGTCGGCAGAGTTGATGTGTATGATACATAGTGGATTTTGTATCTAACTTATACTTTGTTAGTTTTGAACAGTAGCAGTTGTTTCGTATTTCTGCCAATAAATTGTCAAATGAAGGAATTGAATTCATTCAGTGATCGTACATGCACACATTAATGCAGCATTTACATCAGACAAAAAAAGAAGCGCATTGCATAAAAATTAAAGTTGTTTCTTTTTTCATTTCGTAAAAAATGACCAAATGGAATAAGAAATGACCATGTGACCAAGATAGAAAAAAATGACCAAATTTGGTCACAAATGACCAATGTGGCAACCGTGCTTGTGTCACTGTCAAACAGCTTCAGTTTGGTTTGCAATTTAACCATGAATTTTACTATCAAAATTCGTGCTCGGTTCGAAATGTTCATCGCGCGTTGCTTCCATTTTATGATCGGCATTCTCGACCTTCTGAGCAGTCTATTCGGAAGATTGTGACCAAATTTCGCACCAAATTTACTTTGTTGGACATTAAACCACCAACACGTTTACGTACTGTGCGTAGTGAAGAAAATATTGCGGCCGTATCAGCTAGTGTGACAGAAGACCGCGAAATGTCGATTCGGCGCCGTTCCCAGCAGTTAGGCCTTTGTTACAGCACTACGTGGAAAATTTTGCGGAAGGATTTGTGCGTAAAGCCTTTTAAGATACAGCTTGTGCAAGAACTAAAGCCAGGCGACATACCACAACGCCGAATTTTTGGTGAATGCGCTCTTGGAAAGCTGGCCGAGGATCCGCTTTTTTATCGAAAAATTGTGTTCAGCGATGAGGCTCATTTTTGGTTGAATGGGTACGTAAATAAGCAAAATTGCCGCATTTGGAGTGAAGATCAGCCAGAAGCATTGCAACAGCTACCAATGCATCCCGAAAAAGCCACTGTTTGGTGCGGTTTATGGGCCGGCGGCATTATTGGGCCATATTTCTTCAAAGATGATGCGAATCGCAGCGTTACTGTCAATGGTGAACGCTACCGAGCGATGATAACAAACTTTTTTTTGCCCGAAATGGAAGTTCTTGACTTGCATGATATGTGGTTTCAACAAGACGGTGCCACATGCCACACAGCACGCGAAACAATGGCGCAATTGCGAGGCGAGTTTGGTGAACAGTTAATTTCACGTTTCGGGCCGGTCAATTGGCCGCCTAGATCGTGCGATTTGACACCATTAGATTATTTTTTGTGGGGGTATGTCAAGGCTAATGTGTATAGGGACAAGCCCGCTTCGATTGACGCACTGGAAGCCAACATCCATGCATTCATTCGTGAGATACCGGCCGATATGTGTGAAAGAGTATGCCAAAATTGGACTCAGCGGATGGACTACCTGAGACGCAGCCGCGGTCAACTGCATGAAATTATCTTTAAACATTAAATTGCAAGGTTCAAACTATCGATTCAAATAAATATTTCATTCATTTTTTCGAATTTTTTGTGTTTTTTTTTAAAAAAAAGTTCTAAACCTCTTAAAAAATCACCCGTTATATGTTGAAATAATTTCTAGTAACGTATCCTATGTACGTTCCTACGTGACGCCCTGTAGCCCATATGGCTTGAACGATTTTGAAGAGTGAGGTGTCATTAAATTGGTATTCTTTCCCGGAGTGTCATAGGCTAAACAAATAATAATATAAAAATTTGCATTAAAAAAAAAAACAAAAAAAAAAAAAAAACAATTGTCACACAAATTTCAGTGAGTTCTCTTTTACAGTCAGTCGGGTTTTTTGTTTTTGAATAATGTATATGAAAATAATTTGAACAAATTATGAACAAATGAATTTATTAAGAACTTACCCATAGGTTATAGCCCTGCCTAGGAGTTTAATTCTTCAGTTATCAAAGATAAAATGATTGATAAAACAATTATAAAGGGAAACAAAGCTTTGGAGATATAAGTGCAATTTTAGCTCCTGAAACAATTGTTGAAAATTGAAGCAGCAGCATCTAAACATACATAATTAGAATTACATATATTAAAGCTTAATTGTATTAGTAACTATGTAGCACATATACATTTCCAAAAAAGCTTTTAGCTTACTTCTTTCTAATATTCATTTTAATAATCAGTTCTTCTTTTCCTTTCATCATATTAACCACGCTTGAATTATTGTCAATTTTCATTGCTTTAAACTGAATTAAAAGTACAATTTAATAATTATAAAGGAACGGTGTTTTCTTTGGAACCCTGGGTCTCTTAACGCTTTTACATTTTTCACATGGTGCCGAAACCCGGGAGCAAGACACAAACGAATAAACGGTTTAAAATTTTGCAAGCATTTAGTCTAACGGGTTAGTTATGGAGTTGGCAAGGGAGTTGGCAAGTCGCGCTACATACCGTGGACAAGTAACTAAACTTGTAAATAGCGCGAACGAGTTCCTAAACTCAAACGGCGGGAAAATTCGTGAAAATATGAATAACTTGGATAACGTTGAGGAGGAGCTGACGGTTTTTTTGGATCGCTTGTCTGCTGCGCATGAAAGTTTACGAAATCTTAATGCAGATGTAAGTCCGTCTATTAGGAAAGAAGATTTTGAAAAGGAAGCTGAGGCTATTGCAGATTACTCCGATAAGGCCATTGCAACGATCACGCGTCTCCAACAAAGGCTAAATAAAGTAAGGCAATATCAGAAGCAATCAACGAACAATATTTCTGCTAATGATATCGCCAATAACTCAATGGCGTCATCTGTTACTAAAGTAGCGGCAGTTCAGTTACAAAAGCTTCAGCCAAAGAAATTTTCTGGCGACTTCAAAGAGTGGATACCGTTCTGGGAACAATATAAAACGCTAGTACATGACAACGTAACGCTATCAACAGTTGACAAGTTCAACTACCTAGAAGTCTCACTCACTGGAAGAGCTGCCAATACACTTTCAGGTCTAACTCCCAGCAAAGAAAATTATGACACTGCGATTGCCCTGCTTCAAGAAGAATATGGAAATTCTGAAAAAATAGTTGACCATACAATGCAATGCTTGCTGTCAATTCAGTCAGTACATTCCAGAGTTGATGTCATTGGATTAAGAGGTCTTTATAATTCTGTTTTGTCATCTACGCGGTCACTAGCTGCCCTTGGTATTCCGTCATCCAATTACTATGTAATGCTCAAAGGTGTATTGCTCAGATGTATACCCAGCGATTTAAGAGTCGATTTCCATCGATATTATGACAACCTTCCCAATGAACTTCAGGCATCGGCGGAAACAGGGGCCAGATTCTGTAAGGCGAAACGATCAAACGTTTTCGTGCGCAGGAATATTTTGCCCTATGTTACACAAGCAAATTTCTTCGTGCAAACGAAAGCGTTTTTCGTTTCGTTTTTTACAGAATCCCACCCCAGATGTCGATGAAAATTCATCGGCAACAACTGAATTCTTCTCAACAAAGGAAGCTGGCGAGAGGCAGGTAAAATATTTATTAAAATTTTTGAAGAGCGAGGTTGAATCCCTTGAAAAGGCAAATGAGGCGAAACAAAGCTCTTCAAAAAATCAAACGCATCAAAATTCCAAGCATAAGTCAATTAAAACCGCAATCGGATTATTTGCCGCTGGTATAAATGACAGCAATAATTGTTTTTTCTGTAAAGCTTCTGGGCATTATGCTACTGAGTGCAAAGGGTCGAAATCAATGCTGGAAAAGAAACGAATGTTGAAGGAGGACGGAAGGTGTTACAGATGTCTGCGGAAAGGCCACTATTCAAAAGTATGCAAAAAACGATTTAACCTTGTGTGTAAATTGTGTAGTGGTAAGCATGCGACGTCAATGTGTGACCCACAATATAGTAAGCAGAAGAGTACATCTGGTGCATCAAACGCGAACACTCACACAACGTCTTCGCAAAGCTCAATGGAAAAAGAAACAACAAATTCACCGCAACAATCATTGAACTTATATGCTGCACACTGCGAAAGCACACACAAGGCACAACGGTTCGATAATGTGTACCTACAGACTGCATGTGCATTCGTCTCAAAACGGAATTCCAGTCAGTCAATGTATGTGAGAATTGTGATGGATGGGGGCATGGTTGCCACTTGCAAAAAAAATTAGCGACCAAAAATGGAAAAAAAAGTTACCATACCAAGCTAAAAGTTACCAAAAAAATGATTCAGTATGAATATGACTTTTCGGTATCGTTGGATATTTCTCTGATTTACAAACTTAATATAAAAAAATTGCATGGCAGTGGAAAAATGTACCTATGTTTAAGCGTAGTATGCACGATATACAGTGCACGTAAAGCCTCTCAAGTGAAATACATTTTTTCATACAAATTTTGCGCCGCGAAATGTCACAACTAACTCTCCACGTGAAAATATCAGTAGGCAGAGTGAAAAATAGCTGTTTAAAATTTATAATTAAAATTACAAGTAATACTTTTAATCCTTTTTCTGAAAAATTAAGGCAGTATTTACAAGTGATGATATCGAATTCTTCTTTTTGGTGTTTCTGGTTCAAAAAGTTACCAAAACCATATACAAATTACCGAATTACCAAAAATCACCAACTAAGAAAAAAGTTACCAAATTTGGTAAAATATTACCAAAGTGGCAACCGTGGATGGGGGCAGCCAAATGTCTTTCATTAAATCAACTATCGCGCGAAAACTGAATTTGCCCATCGTCGGCTCCCACACTTTAAGAATCATACCGTTTGGAAGTAAAGAACCGAAGCCAGGTGTTCTTTGCAATAAAGTGAGTTTGATATTAAGAAGTCAATATAATAATAATTCTGTTGCATTAGAAATGATGGAAGTTCCGGAAATTTGTGTGGACGTGCTTTCAGCGCCAGATCGAAGTATAGATTCAATAAAAGACTTGTTGTTAGCAGATGTTCAAGTTAATAATTTGGGGCCGGAGGAGGGAATTAGTGTGTTAATTGGTGCGGATAATTATTGGCTGTTCGCCACTGGAGAACATAAAAGAATTACACCTAATTTAACTGCGGTTGGTACAATTTTGGGCTGGACTTTGCAAGGTCGTTCTCCTGTTACCTCAGATTGTGTTTCCATAGTTAATTTTGCACGAGTAATATCCGTGAACGTTTGTGCATGCGAGGAGCTTAAACATTTTTGGCAGCTGGAAACTCTGGGTATAACCAATGATAAAAAGGTAAGCCCTAATTTAAGTTCATGCATTCGTAAGAATGGAGATCGTTGCGAGGCGTCTTTGCCTTGGAGGGAAGTTGGAAGAGAACTTCATGACAATCGAGTTGGATGCCTTTATCGGATGCATGCATTGGTCCGAAAATTAAGAACTTCAGGTAAACTAAGAGATTATGAATTGGCGATGCAGGAAATGATTGAAAGCGGCGTATCTGAACGTGTGGATGAACATCTGTCAGACAAAGATCGCATATATTATATGCCACATAGACCAGTCTATAGAGATGACAAGGATACGACTAAATTGCGCATTGTTTTCAATGCTTCGGCGCATGCAAGCAATCATCTTTCGCTGAATGATCATCTGGAAGTAGGTGAAAATTTGTTGACAGATATTTTGATCGTGCTGTTGAATTTTCGCTGCGGAAAAATTGCTTTGACGGCTGATATAGAAAAGGCTTTTTTGCAAATCGGTTTGAGGCCACCAGACCGTAATAGTCACCGATTTTTTTGGTTTAAAACTCCATTTGTTGCTAACGAAACACGAACAGATTTTTCATTACAGGCGTACCGCATGACGAGGGTAACATTTGGAGTTGCTAGCAGTCCCAACTTGTTGGGAAAAGCAATACAACATATATTGGATGAAGCTGAGAAGAGATACCCGCAGACAGTTGAAATCTTACGCAGAAGCTTTTACGTCGATGATCTTGTTGTGAGTGTCGATGACGAGGAAGCAGCACGGAACGTTCGGTATCAAGCGGTTGAAATTATGCAGAGTGGTTCAATGCATCTACGTAAATGGAACTCTAACAACTCATCAATTCGAAATGAGCTTTCATCCGAGAAAGCGCCTCCAGAAACTCAAAAAGTTCTAGGTCTAAGATGGTTTGCTGATGTTGATGAATTAGCTGTCGATCTGAACGCATTGGATATTCTAACGAAATCTGAGCAACTTGACGGGACTAAGAGAAACGTTTTAAAGGTAATGTCAAAAGTTTATGATCCCTTTGGTCTACTAGGTCCTTGGATTGTTCGAATGAAAATTCTTTTCCAATCGATATGGCGACAGAAGTTAGATTGGGATGAACGACTACCGCAAGAACTCAATAAGATCTGGATTGATTGCTGTACTGATATTGGTGAACTTGCGCAACTAACGATACCACGATACGTGCACAACGGAGGAGTGACAACACAGATTCACGTTTTCGTTGATGCAAGTCAGTTTGCTTTTGGAGCAGTAGCCTACTTTAGGACGACAGATGAGTATGGCAACGTTTACACTCGATTTCTCTGTGCAAAAAATAGAGTAGCGCCTATAAAAACTGATGCCAGTGACGAACTAACCGTTCCAAAATTAGAGCTTACTGCGGCTCTAGTAGGTGCTAGGTTGCTCAAATATTTACGCTCTAATTTACAGATCTCATTTGATGAAGAATTCTTGTGGACGGACTCGAAAATCGCGCTGTACTGGATCTTAGGCACGAATAAACGTTGGAAGCCATACGTTGAAAACAGGGTAAGAGAAATTCGTTCGCTCTCTAAGATTACTTGTTGGCACCACTGTCCAGGCTCCCAGAATCCCGCTGACTTAGTTACAAGAGGAATGAATGCATTTTCCCTGCTGAACTCGACGCGTTGGTTGTCTGGACCAGATTGGCTTCAGCATTCGCAGAAAGGTTGGCCACCTACAGATAAGAGCACTGTCACACCAGTGGCAACAATGTCGCTGCTCGTCGAGGTGGAGAAAAAAAAAGAGGAATTGGTTTCGTCAAAGGATTCAATTTTCGACCCCACAAATTTTAGCGATTGGAAACGTCTTCTGCGAACAACAGCATATTTCTTTCGTGCCATCAACGCCTTCAAAAAACAACGACGCACGGACTCACTTTCCAGTGAAGAAATTAACGAGGCTGAAAAATACTGGATCCGCCAAGTACAACGGTTGCATTTTGGCACTGAAATTATAGCACTTAAT
The DNA here is from genome assembly GCA_946477585.1 of Cheilosia urbana. Lineage (NCBI taxonomy): Eukaryota > Metazoa > Arthropoda > Insecta > Diptera > Syrphidae > Cheilosia > Cheilosia urbana. The sequence continues at coordinate 177,735,282 of OX297853.1, forward strand.
CAAAAGAAGGGTATATCTTTGAAGTCTAAACTAAGTTCCCTTTGTCCCATTTTAGATTCAAGAAACGAATACCTGCGTGTAGGAGGGCGCCTTCATTTGCTAGCTTCAGTGATCGAGGCACATCCAATCATTATGCCAAAATCATCTCACATAACAAAACTAATTGTAGTGGACATACACGAAAAACTATTCCACGGTGGAGTGTCTGCTGTTTTATCTCACCTCCGAGCTGCATACTGGATCATTAAGGGACGACGGTTGGTCAGGGACGTCATTAAAAGTTGCCCCATTTGCAAAGTTCTACGGGCAAGACCTGCAACTCAACCATTTGCGCCACTGCCTCGTGACCGTATCGTTTTCTCTTTACCATTTAACTGGACTTGACTTCGCAGGACCAGTATACACTTACGACTCGGGACAAAAGAGGAAGGCGTACATAATGCTGTTTACGTGTGCATCGATAAGAGCGGTACATCTGGAGTTAACTTCCGATCTCACCACAGAAAGTTGCATAATGGGTATACGACGATTTATAGCTCGCAGAGGAGTACCCAGTACAATATGGTCTGACAATGCAGCTACGTTCAAGAAATCTTCGAAGGAGCTACTGCAGTTAAGTTTAACCGACGAAAAATTTAAAGGTTTTTTATCCAATCATCGTATTCGATGGAGGTTCATTGTGGAGCGAGCCCCGTGGTGGGGAGGTTTTTGGGAGCGACTGGTTGGAGTTGTAAAATCGGCCTTAAGATCAGCAGTGGGTCGAGCAACATTAACCACCGATCAGCTTTATACGTTTCTCACCGAAGTCGAAAATGTGGTCAATTCAAGGCCCCTCACGTACATCGCAGATGACCCCCTCGATTTGTCGCCACTAACACCAGCTCAACTTTTGCGCGGACCACAGCCTCCTGCACGGCTTGATGTTTCGAACGAGAACGTGAACAAACAACCAACTGGAGATTTACGTCAGAGATGGAAACAGCGACTACTTTTTATATCATGTTTCAAACGGAGGTGGTATGGTGAGTACCTTCAACAGTTGAGATCATTTCACCATATAAAGCCTACCAAATCGACTGACTTTGCTATCGGCGATGTCGTGCTGTTGGAGGATCGTGCTATGCCGAAAACTCTTTGGCATTTAGGTATCATCATCAACATTTTTCCAGGAAGAGATGGAAAAATTCGTTCCTGTGAAGTTCGTCTTTCTACTGGCTCAGTTTTCCGACGACCAGTTCAATTGCTTTACCCGCTGGAGATTAGCGAGCGATTTAGAAACCGCGGGCCGGAGGATGTTGAAAATTGAAGCAGCAGCATCTAAACATACATAATTAGAATTACATATATTAAAGCTTAATTGTATTAGTAACTATGTAGCACATATACATTTCCAAAAAAGCTTTTAGCTTACTTCTTTCTAATATTCATTTTAATAATCAGTTCTTCTTTTCCTTTCATCATATTAACCACGCTTGAATTATTGTCAATTTGCATTGCTTTAAACTGAATTAAAAGTACAATTTAATAATTATAAAGGAACGGTGTTTTCTTTGGAACCCTGGGTCTCTTAACGCTTTTACATTTTTCACAACAATCTCGTGCTGTTCAACACTGCATTTGCAGATTTTTTAAATAGGTGGTATAGGTACTATTTATCAATTTAAGCAAAAGATTTTATAAATTCAAGGTCTTCCAGCGGCCATTTTGCACCGAAAAACAAATAAAAAACCAAGCTTATTCCTACTTAAAATTGCAGGAAAACTATTTTGTTGAGCTACAGCTACCTATACGCTATACCAGAAGTTAGTAAAGCGAAAGTCGATGTGTAAAATGAAGATCGAGTCTCTTATGCCACTCGATTCACAGACACTTCTGACATTTCTCCTTGGTCGTAGCCAAACAGTGTTGGTGTTATCTGCAGGTCTTTCAAACAGCATCTGATGCACAGACGCGCATGCATAATGTATGCCTCAGATTCGCTCGTAGATAATCGAAAACATTTAGCGATCAATTTGCACACTCGCAAATGGGTGAAGCCTGATTGAAATTCACGCCAAACTGGTCACTTATTAGCTAAACAACTGTGAAACCATTTGTTTATTACCGAACGTGAGCGAAATATGCACGTCAAGAAGGCTGAAACCGAAACCCAACTCGCAGAAGGCAAAGCCCCCTGATGGTCTGCGTCAACTGAGCCTATATACCCACCTATACCTCCTCTTCTGAAGTGTATACCTGCTCATTGGTGGCAAGTGGCAACTGGCAACAAAGCGTGTTTTCGCCGCACGGCTGCCATCTTGGGCACTTTTGCAATCGCTTTTCATCCCGCAACAGTGCCATTAGAATAACAATAAAATGGCTGTTATTAAGCCGTTCATTAAGAGAATAATTGGCTAGGCCATTATTGCTCCGCTCCGATATGCACCGACGAAGACCGACGACCGAGTACGAGTCAGGGATGGAAAATGCCATTTTCGATTTGTACTGAAAACTGTTGAAAGATTGTACTGAAATGGAGCCAATTGTATTGAACACAATTTTTCGTATAAAAAAGGCTTAGTAAACTCTCATTTTTCACATTCATATCATATTAAAAATATTGCCCTGAGCTTGAAACTCATAACAGGCTGAGTTTCTAATGGCGTTTTTCATTGAAGCTGCGAGAGTATGGCCCCAAAATTCAGAATTGTTCTTTTCAATGAAATTCTGTTCTCTGTTGCAACTTTTTTTTTTCTACAGTACCTACATATATATGAATGTTTTAATACTAGACCAAATCAATATAATTCAACTTAAGTTTACATTTGCACTCATAATTACATATGTTCGGATCACATAGCGCAAAATTTATTTCGAACAACACAACAAACATTACAGTTTGACATTTTGCAAGTGTGTGTTGGTGAGTTCAGGGCAATTATTTAAAGAATTAATTAAGTTAAGAATTGACCTGTAAATGCCATTTTTTCTTCAATGAAACATAGAAAACATAGAAAGAGCACTTCTAGATTTGATCTTTTGATAGAAAGGGCAATTCTTTTCTTCAATCGAAACCGCCATAATGAAAAGTAGAACTCAGTCAACGCTTTGCGTAAAACTTAGTACCTACAAATAGTTTGTGAATTGATTTGATTTTCTATTTTTGAAAAAAATACAAATTGCAATAGAATCTTAAAGATACAGATAAATAAATTGTATCGAAATAAGGCATATTGTACTTTTGTACTCCAGGAAACTCATTTGTATCGAATTCGATACAATTGTATCGACTTTTCCATCCCTGGTACGAGTATGCTCGGTGCCCGCATTGAGCTGGCTGTGAGGCTGGCCAATGTATGCAGTGGTAATTCAATGTGTTGGTGGGGCTTTTATCGCTGTCAAAGAACCATAAAAAGTCTCGTTTCGGATCGTTAAACGGTCCGTGGTTGTGGTGTTGTTTGGTTAATTTTCGTGAGGCTGCTCGTTAAACTGGAGCACTAATAGGGTTTTGTTGAAATTTTTATTTGCGGTCGTGGCAGATACTCGTATACACCTTCGAGAGCACGTATCGATAGCGGATTTGGGTGATATTGTGGTGAACCGATGCGCTGATGAAGAAGATAAGCTTTGAAGTATCTGTGATGGCTCGGTCGCCTTAACTGTTGGTGGGCTTAAGAAACGATTAAACGCTGCGTGTAACTAGACACAGACAAATTATTTGACGAACTTTCATGTCGTAAAGGTTACATTTGTCATGTTCGCTGTGGTTAACAATAGCTGGAAAATGCACAATGGACAACAATGGCATGTTACAGCGGCGCGGCGGTCTTTAGGTAGGTAACATCCAATGGCAGCAGGTTCGTCACTGAATACAAATGCGCACCTAGGTGTAGGAATTTTGAAAAAGAGGTCCCATTCTGAGACAGGTTCTGGCCTCAATCTGATGGGGTTTGTGGAGCTAAACAGTGTTGCGGGAAAACGAAAGTAATTTAATTACTACCGAATTACTCATAAAACCATCCAAATTAACAAATCTATTGATCACGAAAAGGACCACCTAATTTGCTGGAAGTCGAAGACTTAAACCGAGGCTGACTAGATTATAAAACGTGTTTGCGTATTTTTAGCCGAATCTGAAAACGATCGCAGGTCTCAAAGCCGTGGACGAAGGTATAGCGCACGTCATAGGAGTGGTGTTGACAACAATTCCACAGGGGTTAAGTTAAGCAAAATAATATAGCACATTTTGAACTGCAAAATCTTTCGAAAATTTCAACCTGTCTGTTGCTTAAACAAGGATTTTCGGATTTAGAAGTTCAATGGCAGCTATACCATATATATTGCCATATTTAGACAAGAATAATTTATGATCTATAGTGTTCACAGCTTTGGGCAGGACAAGGGGGAAAAAAAAAACGAGCGTTTCGAAAGCAACTTTTAAATACCACCTGTGAGTTTCCGAGGTAAGGCTTATTTTCTTATATTACTTTCATATGTTAGCCTGAAATATAGTACGAGCTACGAGGGTTCAACTAGCCTAACAAGATTTATCAATTCGGTCGTTTAGATTCGGCCTAAAACTTTGGCCTCATCCAATATGGCCAAAGTAGCTGAACTCTCTTTTTGCTATACCCGATTTTGATTGCCCTGACGGCAGAAGAAAGAATTATGTAGGAAGACAACAACCTGATACACTTAGAAATAAAGTGCACGACCTGGTCGAACGAAACATTCTCGTTCATCAAAAGTTTGTTGGACGGTACATACGTAAAGATCTGAGAAGCAATTTTATAGATAAAAGAAACAGTTCATGATATATAGAAAAAGAAATAGTGTTGAATAAAATTCAATTTTGGGTTATTCATCTGCTATATGGCAGAACATATCAGTGTGAGTTTTTAAAAGTAGAACCTCTCAGTATCAGACAATTGTCGCAAGTTCTGGTTAGAGAGTTATAAGCGCCTACTATATTATATTACACCTTTCAAGTTTTTGAGTACGAGGACAAGCGCAGTAAGAGTTTCTGTTTTTTGATCTGATAGGGGATGCTTTTATTTTTGATTGGAACAGATTAATGACGCTGGCTGGTTTAGGTTGTCAATGATTACAAGTAGTGTTCCTGATAGATCGAGAGTTTTTTTTTGTATAAGTTATTGGGATGTAAGCATAACTTGGTTTTTAAAGTGTCGAAAATGGGGCTTCCGAGATATGAGCAGTTCTTAAAATTAGCGTTTTCGGTGATTCGAATTTAAAATTAAGGACGCAATAGTTTTGAAAACATCAGTAGTATTCTAAGTTTGCATTTTCGTCTAAATCGTTTTTGCCCGTTTTCAAGTAAACTAAGAAAAACTAAACTTTTAAAAAATATTTTTTTTTCAAAAATCTATTTTACGATAATATAGAGAAAAACTGAGTTAACTATTAAGCTATAAGTGACCATAGTACCTACCTTAGAAATTAATTTTTGTTACAATCGCACGGACCGTGTTCGAGATATGTCCAAATTTCAATAGTACCGTTATTCGAATTGTTAGCCAAAAACTGGGTATGCAGTCATGGCAACCTCACCCACCTAAGCTTAAATATCAAATTTTGTTGAATTCGTTTGAGGCGTTTTCGATTCAATCAAACTGATAAGAACATTTTATTTGGGAAGTACCATTAATATTGAGGTTACCTTTTCCAAAAAAAAACAAAAAACAGCCCGAACTCCAAAGCCAAAGTTTGAACTTAATCCGGGCAGCCCTTAAGGCTGTAGGCCTCGGGCACATACGGACAGACAGACGGACAGAATTTGCTACCCACTTTTTTGAGTTCCTCTATCATCTTAATGTCAGAATGGATTAACATCTCCAGTTCGAAGTTTTGTGCGAATACAATATCTTTCTCTCTGTTAATTTTTAAAAAATTATAGGCCAAACGTCATCATCATACATCATTGCCAACAATTGTATTCTTATATTATTATACATTTATAAGGGACTATCGTGAATAAATTCCGTGGGAAATGTTTCCCTTGTCAGCAATGTAAGTCAGATTGCTGAACAGAAAATATTCCCGGGGAAATCTTATTCCCGATAGGGGTTATAATAATTTTGAGAATTGGGTTCATTTTAATCAAGGAAAAGTTTTGGCGTTACAATTTTTTTTCCTGAGAGTAGGAACTTGACCTGATGATATGCAAGTTAGTTTTGAAAATCAGTAGCAGCTTCAATATATTAGCAGCCAATATAAATTTAAGGTTTGTGTCTCTAATAAGGAAATGAAGCAGTTTTGGTCAATCTGTTATACGTCAACTTGCAAGCTGCAACTCTGTAGACCTAAAATCTGATAAAAAAAAATACAATTTGAGACTAAAATTCAGACGTGCTTCAGAAGAATTGTAACTCTTCAACTAGTTTGGAAATACGCTCATCTGCTTCGAGAAAACCCTGAACTGGCGCGTTTGGTTTTGTATCTTAGAACTGCTGAGGAAAGTGAGGAATAACTTTCTAAACTACTTCGATTTGTTTTCACTGCAGCTTTTTCCTTTTATTCATGGAGTATCCTGGTCTAATTTGTGAGTTTGTGTATGAGAATCGGCTACAACTAACGCCGTTTTTATTGGATTATAAATCTTTGCCCTAATCTCTGATTTCGTATTCGAACTGACGTCCATTTTCAATGAAATTGCCAAACTGGGAAAGCATAGAGTCGAATTAGGATGATTTTAATCTTATGCGCCTGACGTAGCATAGACTTATGACTGTTGGATATTAGCCAACTTGATGTCCAACACTGATGGCTAAAAGGCTACTTCGTTGAACCTCGGATCCCCAACGAACCAAAAGAGAAATCAGAGGTAAAGAAAGCTACTTGAAATGCCATTTATTCATTTTTCTCTTCCTCTAAATCTATTCTTTATAATCTATTGTAATCTATTCTTTCTCTCCCCATTTGGTTCGATTTTATAATTTTCAGAAATAAATCACATTTCGTTACGCTTTTGGTCTTGAAATCGCGATATATTAACACTCTGCGAATGGATGCAAAATTTTCTTCTGGGAAGATCGATCCAAGTTGTTGTAGATGGTGTATCATCCAATTCGTTTGCTATAAATGCAGGAGTGCCCCAAGGATCTATTCTTTCTCCAACTCTATTTCTTCTCCACATCAACGATTTGCTTGGATCGACAAATAATAATATCTATAGCTTTGCAGATGCCAGCACTCTCATATCCTCCATCTCGAACAATGGGCCTGTGAATACGGCTACATCACACAGTCAGAGATGTGAACAAATTAATTCTCTAAATGATGATCTGGACAAAATCTTGAAGTGGGGTTGGTTGTATTTAATGCAAACAAGACACAGCTCACAACATTTTCCAGAAAAAATGCATCAACAGTTCCTCAGATCCAAATGGATGACCATCCAATCCATCACAAGGACTAAATGCACCTTCTAGGAGTCACAGTCAATTCAGGAATCACATGGCAGGACCACATATCCTATATCGCAAAATCGGCGTCCGCAAAGTTGAGCTACCTATTTAGAGCAAAGAGGTACTTTAGCCCCAAGCAACTTCTCCTTCTCTACAAAGCACAGGTTAGACCAGGCTTGGAATATTGTTCCCATATATGGAGCTCGGCCCCAAAACATTCACTTAACCTGCTTGATAGCATACAGAGACGAGCAGTTCGACTCATTGGAGACCCTACACTCACATCGAATCTACAACCGTTGGGGCACAGAAGACAAGTCGCTGACCTATGCTTGTTCTATAGGTACTTCGATGGTAGATGTTCTGAGGAACTCAAAGACATTATCCCTCGAAATGCAACTTTTGGGCGCCCAACAAGACAGGCTGCTAATGCTCATGACCATACAGTACACTTGACAACCGCGAGGACATCAACTTTCAAAAACTCCTTCTGTTACAGGACAAGCAAACTTTGGAACTCGCTTCCTGGGGATATATTTCCAGAAGACTACAATTAGCAGCAATTTAAGTGCAGAACAAACATACATCTGCAGGCATCTCGGGGCGCTGTTAAAGCGTTATAGGTTCGCCTTTCCCGGGAGAAGTATATATATAAAAAAAAAAAAACATTTTCCACATAATACTAAAAATCGTACCGAATCAATACAGAGAAAGTTGAAAGATAGCAGCAGGTTTGCAATATCTAAACAGGAGAATGAAGGTAAACCGTCATTAGCCATATTCAGGATGCACTGAGTCACCTCTACGCAGTACATTTTGCTACTTACGAAAAGATTTGGACTCCAAGGTTGTTTAGCAGGCAGAAGCCTTACCAACATGATTGGCAAAAAAATTGCTTCCATCCGAGAGAGATATGTGATTTGGAAGCTCTAGCAACCTGGTCCTGACAGAACTCCATCTACAATCCACGATTACCTATAGATAATTACCTTGTTTCTTTTGTAAAAAAAATATGTACACAGTGTCTATTTCCTTGCGTGTTAGTTGGTTGAAGCTGAACTCCACCACAATATGTTAGTTGAAAGCGATATTTTCACAGAATGACCAAACATCTTGCGAAGCCTAATAGGCCTTGTTTTTCTGTGTCACCGCAGCCACTAAATGATGATAGCCTCATCTGCCGAAATTCGAGTCTGCTGGACACTGTTCGTGTTCGGCTATTAAATTCAACACATTTCGTGTAACCATCGTTAACTTTGCAGCCCGACTCATAACTAAACCACCATCGTAAACAGCTTTTTGCTTCATAAAACGAAATTTGCGCACCTAGTTATCTCCGGATATTTACGATCCTCTCGACCACTAATCGCTGCCTCATAAATGCTAATTCGTGAACTCAGCACAAAAATTTCTCGCCATAAAAAACGGAAACAACAAAAACCAGACGAAAACCGAACAGAAAAAAAAAAATATGCTGTTTCGGCCTCCAAAAAACCCACTCGAGTCTCGCATTCATGTTGATCACTAAATGAACTATAATGACCGTAATAAAGAGAAATGTATGCGTTGTCAAAACAGCCAGAGGCTGCATCTCCACTCAATTCCAGGCCACATATATAGCATATCCCGGCAAGCGGCACCATGCATATCCCCGCCAACGGATGGAGAGCCTGTTCACGTCCGGGACCGATCATTTTCGGTGGAACATTGCTCAGCCATTATGGAGTTATTATGATCAATAAGACAGGTTAAATGGTGCAATTAAGTGTTGTTGTTGTTTTGTTTTTGTTTTTCTGTTGGCCGCTCTTGCTGCCTGTCGATCAGAGACCGCTTTCCGTAAAGGAGAGCAGCGAGAAAGAGTCGTCGTCGCTTTAATGCGAAAGGGGGTTGCGTTGCACATAATTGCATTTAATTTGCAAACTCATTAAAATTTACGGCCAGACGATTGATTATAATCGGTCATATATACGAGTGTATCCGTAGCCACCGAAATGCGGACACTGGACACTGGACACTCATCGATAAGGAGTGGTTCGGTTTCGCAGCTCGCTCGTATGACTGTTGATCGTAAAACTGTAAGCTGTCCCTCAGCTAAACATGTAAATTAGGCTTATTTTCCATTCCACAGGAAGAACGTTCACCGTGTATGTGATAAGTAATTAAATTTCCGAAACAGCAAATGTGTCGTTTTAAGTGATGATGGGACATTCGTGCAAAAAACAGTGTTCAACGCCCCTAAAGATGATAATGTGTTTTTCTTGCCTGACCCTGAACCTATTATATCGATGAGCTGTTAATTGCTTTAGGAGTTTGCTCAAATACACGAGAATCTAGTATGCTGCGAGTTGAATAGAATGGAAGGACCAACCAAGAGGAAATCGACACAGCACACTTCGACAGACACCTTGTAACAACTTCCAGCATCTACATTCATCGGCAAAAGTATTTTGACTGAAATGCAAGTTGCTTTTCAAGGCGAATAAGTCCTAACCGATACGTTACAGTTTTCACTCAATGATTGCAAATGGTGTATATATATGATTTGCGTATGTAAATGAGACCATTTAAGACCCATCGATGGATTGTGGTTAAAGTACGATTTTTTGACGGGTAAAATTATTTTGACAAGCTCATTTTTCAAGGTTAGTTTGGCGAAAAATACTGCCATCGCTTGAATTTAAATTAAATATGATAGATTTATTCTGTCCAGTTCCGTTTTGACTAAAATATGAGAAAATAACAGAGTTTAATATGGAAGATTGAGTAGCTTTTGTAGCAAAATACGAATGCGGTATTTCATTTAAAAAATATGTAAATATCGAAATTAATAATCATAAAAGAACGATCTCTGTGCAAAATTTACCTCCATCGAGTAAAAAAGGAGAGAGCCATGCCGAAGAAGGTAAAAGGTTTGAAGATATATTTTAAGAAGTTTTGGTTAAAATCAAAGTTTAACTGCTGAAATTCTCGAGCTTTAAATAAAAAACTAAGATAAAAACCCGATAATCGGAAGGATAATTCAGAGGTGGCTTGTTGAACTCCATTTGGACACATATCCCGTAAGAAAAGTACCGCGTATATAACTACGAAAACAAAATAGAGAGGCTACAAGTCGCCCAAGAGTTTAAAAATAAACCCATTAGGTGGGGAATCGGGTTTTATGAACGGATGAAAGTTAATTTCGGCTTCTCCGGAGAAAAAAGAGAGAGGATGAGAAGCGCCCGATCGAGGATATAGAGAGGTGTTCCTCCAAGAACAATGTTGGGAAGTTTTACCAAAAGGTAAAAGAACGTGTCATGCCAACAAAACCCGAACGGAGACCTGTAGAGACGAACAAGGAAACCTTGTAGTAGAGTCACAGTCGGTGCTGAGGACATGGAAAAACCATTTCTGCGGACTGCTAAACGGCGAAGACGACACAAATTCCGCTGTCAGGCAGAACGAACCATTCAACCTGGACGATGGAAGCCAAGATTTCCGTCCACCTGACCAAAATGAAGTGAGGATAGAAATATATAAGCTTAGATCCAACAAGGCTGCTGGACCGGACGGCTTAACTGCCGAGCTGTTTAAGGCAGCGGGAGATGACCTGGTAGAGAGCATACACCAACTCGTCTCCAAGATTTGGTCAGACGCAAGTATGCCTGATGAATGGAACCTCAGCATCGTTTGCCCGATCCACAAGAAAGGAGACTCTCTCAACTGCGCCAACTATAGAGGCATCAGTCTCCTTAACACTGCGTAAAAGATCATGTCTGCTGTACTATGTGAATGCCTGAAACCTTTCGTCAACGATCTGATAGGTCCCTATCAGTGCGGTTTTAGGCCCGGTAAGTCCACGACCGATCAAATATTCACACTATGGCAGATCCTGGAGAAAACCCAAGAAGTCCAGATCGATACTCACCATCTTTTTATCGATTTTAAGGCCGCATATGACAGCATTTATAGAGACGAGCTATACAGAGCCATGCTAGTTTTGGCATCCCTGCCAAACTTGTCAGATTGTGCAGAATGACGATGGAGAACACTCACTGCTCCGTTAAGGTCGAAAACAATCTCACCGAGACCTTTATTGTCAAAAAAGGGTTTAGACAAGGCGACGCGCTGTCATGTGACTTCTTCAACATCATTCTTGAGAAAATTGTGCGAAACTCACAAGCCAACACCAGAGGCACAATTTTCCATAAGTCTGTGCAACTACTTGCATACGCTGACGACATTGACATTGTTGACAGAACACAGCGAGCTATTACTGGAGCGTTTGCTAGTATTAGTGCAGAAGCGGCAAAAATGGGTTTAGTGGTGAATGAGGGTAAAACAAAATATATGCTGTCAACAAGAAGGGACACACAACATCGACGAATCGGACAGAACGTCACGATAGACAGCTATAACTTTGAGGTAGTTAGGGACTTTGTCTACCTCGGAGCCGCTATTAACTCTGAAAATGACATCACCTCAGAAATCAAGCGAAGAATCACACTTGCCAACCGCTGTTTCTTTGGCCTAAGACGGCAATTGATTAGTAAGGCCTTGTCAAGAAGCACTCAGGAGATTCTATATAAGACTCTCATCATCCCTGTCCTGCTCTATGGCGCAGAAGCATGGACCTTAGCAAAAACGGATGAGGATCTTCTTGGTCGCTTCGAACGCAAAATTCTTCGAGTGATTTTTGGTCCCGTTTGCGTTGACGGGATTTGGAGGAGAAGATTTAACAGCGAACTCTACGAGCTGTACAGCCACATCGACCTGGTCAGAAAAGTACGCATTAGTCGTCTAAGATGGTTAAGACATGTAGAGCGAATGGACACCAACGCTCCGGCCCGGAGAGTCTTCGATTCCAACCCGGAGGGACAACGCAGTAGAGGAAGACCTCGCCTTAAGTGGCGCGCGCAATTGGAAGGGGACCTCAACCAACTTGGAGTGCGCAACTGGAGGCAGTTAGCCAAAGATCGCGCTAACTGGAGAGGCGTATTGGTTGAGGCCCTGATCCACCCCGGACTTACCTTAAGTAAGTAAGTAAGAAAGTAAGTAAGAAAGTTCATTTGAGCCTCATGGACCACGGTAAAGAAGTTTTGTTCGAATGCCGAAATTATCTCGTGAAGAGTACGCATCAGTCGTTCATACCAGTTATAGTATGTTGGCGGGTTTGTAATGTTTTAGGGTTGTATACCGTCCAACGGTTGTGCATATTTGCTTCCAATCGATGGAAGGATACTCTAGCATAAATAATTACGTATTCCCATCTGGCGATAGACTAATCCGGCAGTCATTTATTCTCCAACACAAAAGCCCTTCTTGTCACAAAAGCCCAGTGTTGATTTAACTTTTAGGGGATATTGAACCAGAAACACACCAGAAAACACACTCCCGAGGTGCAGATTTAATGTTGTTTAATACGTATGATATAGCATTAAAGAAAAATAATTGTTTTTCTGACACAGAGATAATTTTTGTAGTAACAAAGCTTTGGGATGTTTTTGTTCCTGCATAAATACAGCAAAATCACGTCGGAAAGGTTCCAAGACGATTCCAGTTAAAATAATTTTATTTTGTTCCTTTTTTAATTTCAAAATATATTTCTTTTTAAGTAAAACTTATTTGTCAAAATAATGTAATATAAGTAAAAAGTTAATTTTAATAAAATTAAATGAATGTATTTATAAAAAAATTTGCCTATATTCACCTGTTTAAATAGGTAAGCATATTGTGCATTAATTTGTTTCATTTCTTCCTCGAATTCATAAAATTTAACTTTAAGTTTTGTTAAAATATCTTTCCCGATGAGTGTATATATATTTTATGGTTTTCGTGTACTACTTTGCACCGATAAATATGTAATTGTATATAATATGGAAGCGATTTTAGTTAAAAATTTTCGTGGTAACTTTTTGACTTCATAATAATTCGGCCATTCGGTGGTCACTCGTGTGATGTGTGTCTTTCCTGAGAGTGCGCTGCGAAAGCCCTCGTGACCAGACGCTTGACAAATTTAGGTCAAATGTTTACCCCATATTGAAATCGGCATTTAAAAATTTGACCAAATTTTATGCCAAGTCGGAACGGTTATCTGAGAGCTCGTTCATGACAGTTGTAATCTTGGACGTATGTTAGGCGTTCGCATGAGGTGGCGCAAAGGTAGACAAATTAAATTTGCGTTTTTACGGGGATAAGCACTGAGCCATTGTGTTGGTTCCCTATGAATTATTTTTTTCTGTTTACTATTAATAACAAATTATGTAATATCAAGTTAAGGGCAGAGTGAAGTAAAAAAGTTACTTCACTCTGCCCGCCCGCCTGAAAAGTAGGCGTGGCAGTGAACGATATATCCTATAATCGATAGTGAACGATATATCCTATAATCCTCTCGAAGACTTAATACACTTTTCAGATCTTTTGTTATTGATATCTGAGCAGTAGATTTTACGTCACATCAGAAAAAACGTATAGAACTCCTTTAATGAATGTGTAGATAAATTTGCTTGGCTAAGTTAGCCAGATAACTTTTTTGAATACTTTGATAGGCTTTCGTTAATCAATATTATGGTTAATCGCGTGGCTAGTCTTAATACGCTATTGAAGCGAACATTGAAGGACTGGTATATGTATTAGTTTCGGAGTTAATATCTACTTTTTTAATTACATGTAGGTAGAATTCATTTTATGCAAGTCTTATGGTTGGTTTAGATTTAAATCCACGTCTCTGGATAGAGGCTAATAGGACTCGAACTACCTTAGAAGTTCCAATAGCGCTTCCCCTTATTTTTCCTCGAAAAGCAAGAAGGCATCAGTTTATTTCGAAGTATCTCCGAATACATAACTTTCAGTGCACCGCCTGCCCCAATCGTGTTCATTTCGATGTCTAAACCTTCGCAATACGAATGCACCGCCCAAAACGAACGCTGTGTATTTAACAGACCATAAATTCTTGCATTTAATTTGCAGCGAGACCCCAACAATATGCCCTGTGCTCTCCTCGGGGCATCCATTCACTTAACTAAACAACCCATTCGATAGCACCATCAAATTATCGTTGCAGTTAAATTACGCAAAATTTATTTAACACCTCCAGTACCATGCCGTGGCCGTAGCTGAGCAGGGCTCAGCACAGCGATGCCATACCAAATAGCGTTTCGCGCGAACACGGCCTTCCATGTTCCTTTGAATGTCCAATTCTCATAACGCGTCGAATCCATTAAACGTCCTTAATCGCTTCGCCAATCCCGAATACGAAAAACAATTATGAAGCCATGCAACACAGCCGCAGATAGACGATAAAAAACACGACCAAAAAGGAAGGATTGCGAGGAATCGTACGTAACGAGGGTCTTATTTATGATTTGTTATGTTTCCGGCTGCGCGATCCACTCTCTCGCTCTCGCTGTCGCCGATGCCGGACGCCGGAGCTGGGCTCCAAATCGATTTGTAAAGGCAGGCAACACGCAGCCAGCGATTTCCTTGGCAGCAATCATAAATTATTCCGCACAGCGCTCTTCGATTCGTTTAAGTTCTGTTTGCAGTTCCAGCCAGCGCGCACAACAGCACCAGATGCATCCATTGGAAAAAAAAACCTAATCCGCCCTTGGACGCTCGAATACAAAACAGCCGTACGACTAAAAATCAAATTAGCCAATGTGTTGAAAATTAAAAACAAATTCTGCCGGGACTGCAGGACGAAATGCAGACGGATAGATGGATGGACATGCGAATGGAATTATTATTTAAGACTTCCCCCGTGCATCGACGAGCTGTGCTAGTGCTAGCTGTTCCGCGTATGCCCCGAAGGTGTTGGACGTGTTCGAGTATAGCGTATACCGTGCATCTGCACTGCATTGCCAGTGCGTTTCGCAAGGACCTGGGCTCACCGAAAGTGGGATGGGAATTAACACAACTTTTAGTCACGAAATGGATTCGTTGCTTGGTCGCATCCCTGCCCAATTTTACTCCATTAATAAATCGCTGAATGAATTATTCTGCTGCTGGCTTTTAAAGTGGCTGTGTATGCGATGCGCGGACGGTAGGTAGGTGTATGCTGGTATTCTGCGAAATTAATGGGGCTTTTGGTGGCGAACAACAGAGCATACAGAAAACGCCTCCTCTTTGGGGAAATTATAATCCCCGGGTGAATGATGGGGGACGGCAGAGGAAGGATTATTTTCAGATGGTTCTCTCGAAGCGAATTGGGTTTTTAGGGGGCTATGGGCTGGCAACTGTGGAAACTTTATGAGCACGTCATTTAGCAAATGAATTTACAACCGTGAAACGCCCAAGTGTCTGGCGTTAAAAGAGAAAAGACAACAACTCTGCAAATGGGCAGCGAATTTGCGAGTGTTTTTTCAATAGTCAGCTGGTGCAAGTACGTGGGAGCTGAACTTTGCTCAAAATGAGTAGTGGGTATTGCACTTGGCGTTTGCGTTTCTGTTCGGGTAATTCGCGGGGATCGTGTCTTTAATAAATGAGGAACCTAGGTCGCGTTTAGCGGCTTTTTCTGTATCTTCATACTGACTTGGTCTTGTTACCCGCATATGTACAAGTTGTGAATATAGGCATTCATCCTTAGGTGGGCCCAGGATGAGATGGTCTCTTTTCATACTGTGTTTCCTCTGATGGCTTGTCAAATGCAAAAAGTTTTGGAGTGTAAGCAGTCATTTTCCGCGATCCTGTGTATAAAATGGTTAGAAGGGAGTTTGAAAATGATGACACCCATGGTGCGTAGCAAGAGATTTTACGCCAACGACTATGTTTGTTTGAACCCTGTGACAAATAAATAAAGAAGAAGAAGTGAGTTCCCATATAGCTATGGGGGCACATTAACGCACCTGTGAACGATTAGTCCGTGACTACATCTGCTTGTAAATTTGGCATAGTTCCAGTGACGTATTGTTCGCTCACGCGGGTGCAGTAATTCGACCCCTGATTCATTAAACTCAAAAATGGCGGTTCTTCTTCTTTTGTTCCTGCACAGTTCACCTTATTTTACGATTGGATTACGAATTTGTTGGTTACGACAGAAGAAATCTTCCAAGCAACACTGCACGCAATTGATTTCTCTCAATAAATCCCCTCAAATTGCATTTAATATCTTAATTTCCTCTTTTTATAGTCGGATGCAGCATCATTTCGTTTGAGCATTATATTACTGCGCGCATCAATAAAAACCCGATATGCAAATGAACATAATTGGGACACTAAATGAAGCAATTAAAAACGATTTCCCAGGTCTCGTTGGTATCGAAATGACGCACATCATTAACGATAGCATTTTGGTCATAATCTGCGGTGCTAGCCATTGATGCGGTCCCGATCATATCTATAGTCGTAGTCAAGTCACCACCGATCGTTTTGTTGGGTGATTAAGTCAACAGAGCACTGTGAGATCGGGAATAACTTAAATGCTGACGGCTTCAGCTGGAAGAAACGGGTTTAAGCCCTGATGAGACTGGACTTGATGAGCGATATCTTTACGATGTAATTAAAGCGCCGTGTATATCTTTGAGATACATCGATCCTCATTTAAATCTACCTATAAAGTGTTGTGTTGTGAGAACCCTAATGAAGTTGTAAAAGCGTAATAAAAATAGCCCCCGCATTAGCTGCCAAATAGAGGGGGATTAGTAATTCAATCCCTGTTGGAAGTATAATTTTTAGCGGTTAATAGCGGTAGTGGCAATATTCGCTATGGGCTGATGGCCTTTTGGATTTTAATTTTTTTATTTTTGGACCCTCGACATTTACCGCTTTCAATGCTGTAGTGTTGTTTTTCTGGTTCCATAAGCCTGGATTGACATTTTCCGTCGCGTATTTAAGTGACTCGTATAAGAATTTAAACAAGAAAATAAATGTGGGTCAGAACCAGCGCTGCCAACCTAGGCTTTTTCATGCCTTTTAGGCTAAGGCTTTAAGGCTTTTTTTTCCCCAAAAAGGCATCTTTTTTTTATTTCAAATATATATATATATATTTTTTTTTTTGATTCAACGTATGCTGACTTTTTATTTTTTTAAACATTCTTAAAAAATCTTGGCAAAAAGGTGCTCGGTGCTCGGTCTTAAAGAATGTGTTTCCACCTTCAAACTCTGCCCATTTTCCGAACACTTTATCTGTCATTCTTAATCATAATTCCAGCTTCCACTTCCAGTAAGTAGAATGAAGTTGGAAACAAATTTGAAAGCTGTTTTGTCGGTGTTCGTTGCTTTGCTTCGGCTGCGTTTTTTGGTATTATTTATTGTTGTTAATAAAAAGAAAGTAAGTAAATTATACACCAATTTTATTATTTTGTCTTGAAATGTAGAACTATTCAACAGATTTTAAGTCGAAAATGGATGAACAAATAACCAACGAAGATGATAATAACGAGCGCAAAACAAAAAGTCAAATAAAAAGGTATACGTACCAACAAATGGGAAGAAAATCCTTTGCTTTCGAAATGGATTACAAAAAGTGAAAAAGGTTTCATAAATATTTATAAAATCCCCGAAACGCCAAATTCTTAACTAGTTTAATTTTGTTAGGACCTTCATACTACTACTGCAAAATATGCAAAGCTGATGGTAAAGCAGCCTCTTCTGCCGTTGCTGCTCATATGAAAACAACTAAGCATATCACCATGTCATCAACTCTTAAAAAACAACCTACTTTTAGAAATGCAATTGCATCAAGTAGAAGTAATTCCATTAACGTCAAAGTTAAAGAAATCGAATTAAGCCTGTGCGCATTTATCGCAGAACATAATTTGCCATTTAATATAATGCCACATCTATGTTCTTTTGTCAAAAGAACGGCGGACAGTGCAGATGCAGCAAAGAAAATAAAATGCGGAAGAACGAAGGCAACTATGCTGGTAAAAAACGTCCTTGGATTGGAAAGAAAAGATGTGTTACTCCAATTTTTAAGGACAGAAAATTTTTCTTTAATCGTGGATGAATCAACAGACAGAACTTGCGTTAAGGAACTAGCTCTCGTTGTTAGAATTGTGATAAACGGTAAGGTGGAAGACGCTTTTCTCGAACTGATTGAAGTAGAAGACTCGACGGTTGAGGGATTCTATCAATATATAATAAATTTTTTTTGTAATAATAATATTCCTTACAAAACAAACATGGTTGGGCTTGCATCAGACGGTGCAAATGTAATGATGGGCAAACACAATTCCGTTTGTACTAAATTGAAAGAAGATTGTCCGAATTTATTTTTTTTCAAATGCATTTGTCACTCATTTCATCTGGCTGCGAGTTATGCGTGCTCCAAAATTCCAAATTCCGTTGAAAAACTTATGCGCGATGTTTATTCGTTTTTTAGCTGCAGTCCAAAACGTGTGTTTGAGTTTAAAGCTTTTCAAGAATTGTGGCAATTAAAGCCGAACAAAATGCTTCACCCGTCAAGTACCAGATGGCTTTCTTTAAATCAATGTGTTAAAATTATTTTGAAACATTTTGTAGCACTTCAAGGTTTTTTTAAAGTGCAGGATCAATTTTATTCTGTGTTGGGAGGAAAACTAATTAGCCAAGAACTCGACAATCCTTTCACCAAACTTTATTTGGAATTTTTGTCGTATATTTTACCGGCGTTTATATCGATCAATACAGAGATGCAAAGTGAAGATACAAAAATTCATGTTATCTACAAAACAGTGGCTAGTTTTTATAAAAACATTTTGGCAAACTATATGAATTTTGAGTATGTACGGAATAATGATGTTGCTCTTTTAAAACATGATAGCCAAGAAAACTTTTTGCCACTAGAAGAAATATATTTGGGAGGGAAAGTAGCTGCATACTTAACCGTTAACTCTTACACTTTAAATGAAGAGGATTTAAATTTATTTCGTCAAAACTGTAGAAATTTTTTTATCGAAAGTGCAAGACAAATTTTGTTACGATTTCGCTTTGAATCCCTTTTATTATTAAAAGATGCGGCAATTCTAGAACCTTCAGAATTGGTAAATAATCAATCGATAATACCACTTACACTGCATTTTCCGCATGTTATTAATGAAAACAACTTCAATGAAATTGATTTGGAGTTTAGGGCATTAAGAAATTTAGATCTTGCTACTGATGCTACAAATATTTCTGAGTTTTGGAGAAAGGCGTTTCAATTGGAAAAAGGAGATGGTTGTAAAATGTTTCCTTGTCTTGAAAAATTAATATATATTTATGCTTGCCGCATTCTTCGGTAACTGTTGAAAGGATTTTTTCATCTATTAATTTAAACAAGACAAAGCTCAGAAATAGTTTTAAAACAGAAATTTTAAGTGGAATTCTGCACACAAAGTCGCTTTTTAAACATAAAAACAGCTATGATCTACAATTCAAACAAACACACATATCCTTGTTTCAAAAATCAATGTACGATTTCAAGGACCAAGACGATGATCTGATGGACTAAAACTATGTTTGTTTTGTTCAACACTATTTACCTACCTACTCACGAAACTAAAGTCATGATCATGAATTTTGTTCCTTCTACTGTGATTTATATTATTATTTTTTTTTTTTTTAGAAATAAAAATTGTTTTTGTTAATTTTTTTATATTTGTGTTTAATTTTTGATTTATTGCTCCAATTTACATAAAAAAATATTTTAGGCATTATTTTATTGAAAAAGGCATCTTTTTTTTTTCAAGTTAGGCTTTTTTTCGTCAAAATTGGTTGGCAGCACTGGCTCAGAACGCAAGTTAGCAACATTAGAAGAACATATATCGCGCTGCCATACACTGCACCCATCTTAAGTAGGTACCGCATTTTATTTATTTAGTTCTTGGAATTTTTCTGGGAATAATTCTGGGATCCATTTTTTAGGCATGTTAACTTTACGAAGCCCCCGGGGAGAAAGGCCGAAAAAGTCAATAAACTATAACACGAAAAATGATTTTCTTGTTCACTTAAAACTATTCATAGCAATTAAGTAAGTCTCGATAAATGCTGTTTTAGTGACTTGATTGCGTTGTTTGCAGTGGGATAAGTGGAATAGGCTGAGTATCTATACTGATCACCGTGAGTACGAAGATATGTGGGTTGAGGTCAAAATTCTGTTTTCAAAATTACGCTTTTCATTGCTTTTCAAAATCGGAAAATTGTAAAAAAAAGCTTTTTAAAATTTTCTATACTTTTTTTCATTTTTTGCAGAATAATTGTGTAAGGAATATTTTCTTTTTACTTTTTTTAATTTGTAATACATATTTTAAAATTTGTTTTTAAATTTTGAACTTTTCTTTTTTTTTTAAATAAAAATTAAATAATACCTACATAAATATTAGGCACTGAAACTTTTTTTCTTAATTAAATTTCGCATTGCTTTTCAATGGATATTATTCTATTTTTTATATTAGATATTTTTTTTTTTCAAAATTTAATTTAGTTTTTATCTACCTATAGTACTTTATTTTTATTTTATTTTTTTTAATGTAAATTAATGTACCTACTTTGAATTTTAATTCTTTTTAAAAATGACTCTTTTGGAAATACACGTTTGTAAAAGCTTAGTTCTAGAGCAGTATTTCGACCCAAGATATGTCTAAATGTTTAGGCAAGGCACCCACTAAACAAAGAATCGGAGCTAAAAGGTGGTCTTTGTTTTGTTGCACAATTCTTGAACTAGTTAGACCCTAGTAGATGTGCTACCTCTGAAAATTTATAGAAAGATCCCGTTTTTTATACCTTAACCGCGCTTATAATTTTGTATACCCTTGTACCGATTCAAAAAGGTAGTTTGTTCCACAAACATATTGACAAAATGCACAAATTCGTAAATCAGGAAATTATGTTTACAGATTAAGTCAATTAAAGGAGTTTCACAAGTTTACAGAAAAAGCGTCCTACATTTGATAAAAGAGTCCAATTTAACTCATTTCCAAAAAGATGAATCCGGAGTCCGGCCTGTCAAAAAGGAGTCCAAATGACTCTAAAGCGTCCCGTAGGTAACGCTGCTTAGGAGTGAAGATCGTTGTTTAGGTTTTGATTGGCAGGCTGAGAGTTGTAAATCGTTTTAAACTCGGAAGAAAAATTCATTTTTCTTAAGAAGCCAAGCAGGTGCACAGGTTGAAAGGTTTTGTAAGATTGATCCCTTATAAAACTTTCAGTTGGGCGCCTTTTGACTATCAATTAGCGTCTTCCCTTTGCTTTGATCTAAGTTGACTTGAACAAAATTAAAATCAAAACACCTTCTTTCTGCTCAGACAAAGTTCTGCGAAACAATAGCAGTTTTCAATATGCGATGGTCATGAATAAGACACAGTAGTTCAAAGCGCCCAGTAATATGCTTGTTTAGGTCTTAAACGTCTCTAAAAGACCGATAGAGGAACCTTTTTGGCGGTTATTTCCGATCAATTTTATTTTGTTTTATTTACATTTTTTCGCATGATTCAAATAAGATGCGTTTAAATAAATAAATAAATAAATAAATAAACTTTCTAAAAAGCTAAAAACTGTTTAAATCTCTCTCTTTTGATTATTTTAAATAAGAAAGTTGTGAAAGTTAAAAAACGCTGTCCTTGGACTAGGTACACCCCGTTATCACATTTAATTCCTTGTAGTATTTCGATTTCTTAACAAAAAAAACAAACATTCCTACCACGGATAGGTTACCGCTTGTGGAAACATTTTGAGAAATTTTCAGAAAACTCGTCTTATCGCCGAATCAATTTGCCAGGCTTAAAATTGCCAGTACCTAACAATACCATTCAAAGCCGGCCCTTGGCTCCAAAATCACTAATGGCGAACAAAAGAGCGGATCTCCAATCAAGCTTTGTTCCCACAAGAGGCGGGTATCTATGTCGCCTCTAACAAAACCACAGTGAACTATGCTCCATTAGTAAGGTAATTGCTCCTTAAAATTCCAGCCACGAGAACGTGCTCCAAATACCCAACAGCTATCTACCCACCAGCACAATCTTTGGCGCCAATCTGGTGCGAGCTAGTACAATGCCATACCCGAGTTACATTATCCATTTGACAAATTCTATTACTTATCCACAAAATCATCCTCAATATCACCCTAACTCATGTCGCAGACCATAAATCTATATCTGCCTCATCCATTCCCAGCCATACACTACACACACTAGGCCCACAGTGGAGCTATCAAAATCTAAACAAATAAAAGGCAGTTATAGGTATACCCCACTGGCTGCGGAATCATTAAATCGATTCACGCAAATTCGCTCCCATTTCGTTGTCGCCGTCGTCGTCGTTGACAATCACGATTTACGGGAGACGGACTCCATCACCATCGTTTCAGCCACGCAGAACGGGCCCTTTTATTAATCGGCACTTTTAATGTATGCATGTTTCAATTGTCGTACACATCATGTTCTGTGGAATTACCCTGCCCCAACACACATTAATCACACCCCATGCGCTGCTGTGGGAGCTGGAACTTGGAACCCACGACGGAATTCCAGTGGCCACATTACCGATTCCCAATGAGAACTCACGATGAGTTCTTATCACTCAACTGACAGTTGAACACAGGAATTTTGATAGTAAGTCCACTTGTGCCCGGGCGTACAGCGCCAGAACGAAACGGCGTCTTCCCTTTTCCGAGAATTCTAATTAAAAGTGTCGCACGCATATAAACTCAGCAATTTGAAAGCTTGACGCTTGTTAGTTATTTTTTAATCACCGGCCACTTACGTGACATTTGACCAATTCGGGAAAGAACACTAGATATCGCTCGTGGTGCTAATAAATTGTATCTGTCACAACGCGCGCCATATAGGTTGCGCTCTGCGACAATTATTGCAAAAAAGTTGTTTATCCGTTTTTGATTTATTTGCGGTATTTAGGCCTGAAACTGCTTGCCTGCACTAGAACACCGAATTGGGTGCGTTTAGTGTGTGTTTACTCGTATGTGGAGCGTGAACGGAGACAGAGCGCGAATCAAGTGCTTGGCGCTTTGACATATGACAGTCTGACATTGTGAACACATATCGCTGATTAATGTAAGTGCTGAGTGCGAAATGATTAATAGACCGTAACGAACTTTAAATGCATGCGCTTTCGCAATCGCCGCCGTGAGTCTAGAGCGACAGTGAATTGGTATTTGTTCCTGTACACAAGTGACTCGAATTCTCTTTGATGCAGGTTAGATACTCAGTCCAGCAATTATTGTAACGCGCCAAGGAAAACCGCAGTACCTTTTATGGATAAGTGGAAACTTCAAAGGTTAAAAATTCCTTAAAAGGAAATGCAGCGGATTCGCAGTTCTATCGATAGGTAGGTTGGAAGTGAGTCCTCGCAGTCTGGACCTGGACCGCTGATACTCTTTAACTCTGGTAGCTTTCTCTACACTTTATGAACTTTTTCGGCTACAAAAGGGAGAGGTTTTGCTTCCTAAACTGTCAAAATCGAGAAATAGTCCACCCTTTACATGTTATTTCTGTTGTAACAAGAAAAAACCGCTAAAGTCGAGTTTAGACGAATCTGAGCTTTTGATACCATTTGATTCAGCATATCCAAATCTCCAAAATAATTTTTTTTTCTAGCTTTTTATCTTCAAAATTGGAGCAAAGCCGATTTTGTACATTTCAGCACAACTTTCATATTCTCTCCTGAAGCAGCATGAATGAAAAATTCGACTTCAGCGGTTTTCCTTGTTACAACAGAAATTACATATAAAGGGTGGGCCATCTATTGTGGTTTCTTTTTAAATCATAGGTCATTTTGACACTGACAGCTGTTTCTCGCTCAAAATCTTGACAGAAAGTCAGTATCATACCTCTGCCGACCGAAATGAGTCGCTTTAGGCTTGAACAACGTTGGGAAATATTGAAAACTTATTTCCAAAGTGCTGTGTAGCCCAAACAGTGCGCTTTTTGAAGTAAGTTTCGGCCGAAATGAAGCACCCACCACGCCTGCTGAAAATGAGGCTGGCGACAACGTTTCGGTCAACGGTGGGCGTTACATAGCCGACTTTTTTTTAACTGAAATTGAAGACATGGATTTGGACGACCTCTGGTTCATGCAGCATGGCACGCATTGCCACAAAGCCCATACCACAATCGATCTTTTGCGCACCAAATTCCCAAATCGTGCTATCAGTCGTCTTGTTGATGTCAATTGGCCGCCTCGGAACTGCGATTTGACCCATTTGAATTTTTTTTTGTGTGGAACCGGTGTTATGCCAACAATCCGGAAACGGTTCAAGCACTTAAGGCCAATATCATCCAAGGAAGTCGTGAGCTACAGCTCGAAACCATCGACAAGGTCTTGGAAAAATGGAGTGACAGAATGCGCTTCTGCGATTTCTGATTAATGGGAATGTTTCCTCTCACTTATAAGGAAACATTTGAAATTTCTTCATTTTATGGCATTTTTAAAAAGAAACTTGCCCACCCTGTATTTAATGTTACATTTAAATGGGAACTTGAAAACCTGGGTGTCCCAATACCGAAAAGGGTTTTCGTCATTGCTGGCTTGAACAAACGTCACGATGGACACAGAAATATAACTTCGAAGGAGTAAAATATTTGCTTACTTCTGGGCACTCATTCTGTAACTTTTCAGTCGGTTGCCGTTGAAACGATAAAACTCTAGATCTAGCAGCACAAATTACGAATTTGACCGCTTAACGCAGTTCATTTTCTACAATTTGGTCACTTGGGACTGCAAGTTGTACCTGCCGTAACTCCAAATCAAAGATTTAAAATTAACAGAAACTTCCATCACTTTTTAAAGGAAACTTTATTTTTTTTTTTTACCCCTGACGATAACAGGCAGGTGCTGGACTAGGGACTTAGAAAGAATGCTTCTCCAGTCAGTTGAATACATGCCTAGCTGTCACCGGTTAGGTACGGTTTATGTTTGTTGAGGATCCCCTTCAAGCGGATGCTGCCTCTACATGTTTGGAGTAGAGTTGAAGAATATCTGGGTCTAAGTATTTATGTTCTGCGTCCCAGCCTTTTTAAGCGATAAATAGCCTTATTGACTAGGTCAATATTACCATCCAACTAATTAAGTAAGGTTATTTATTGTATCTTCTTCTTGAAACATCTTTAATTAAAAGTAGCTCTGAGATCACTCGGGGAGCTGTTTCCCGAATGGAAAAGAGAGCCGATTGCGTTGTAATCCGCTCTTGGAAATAGGTTAGGTTAGGGAGGGGTAGTAGGAACTTCTAGCTTAGTTTTTGGGGTATATGGCAAAGTTTAGTTATTATCAAATTTCAGAAGCAGGGGCCCGTTTTCCTTGCCAGATCGTTGCTGATGTGTTTTTTGTTTTTTTCCTCCTTGAGACAAACGGCTTATTTGGCTGCAAGGCTTTGAATAGAGGGGAAAGACTTAAAATCCAGCCCATATTGAGGTGTTGAACTCATTACTCCGTCTTCACTGATACTTACCAAGCCCTGTGCTTTTTTTTCAATTTTTATTTCTGTTACTTCCATAACCATACAGATGCCATGAGTTCGTATAGTGGGGGCGATACTTACTAGGATTTGAATACCTGCTGCGTATGCTTCTTTTTTGTACCATTTGATCGTTTGAGACATTAGGATCATTTTGACAACTTTAGAAAAGAACTGTGGACATCCGCTGGACAATATTTTCCTTATGTTACTATCTCGGAACTCTGAATTTAGCTATTCTGCTGTTAAATATTTTGAAAACTGCGACCTAAGAACTGCCACAAGGTTTTTTTTTTAAAGCTCCTTCAGTAAAAATGTTGCAAGAGCTGTTTCTGTATAAAGTGAAAGTATTTTTCAATGACTTGTACAACTTCAAGCAGCGTTGCTTCTACGGACTTACGTTTCAGCTATAAAGGTGTCGAATGAGTTAACTTTAAAACGAAAGAAAGTACAAATCAGGTGGCAGAAGTTATTGACCGCCGCTTTGAAAAAGTGTTGCCAAAGTCGGAAAGTAAACCTTTACAAAATAAAACCACTTATCAAGCACAGCATATTAATGTGAACTAGAGTTCGCCAAGTGGTAGATATTCCACCATTACAGTGACCTGGCTTATACGCAACATTTTGGAAAATAAATTACACACAGCATCGCATCTCTGTACAACCTTCCCAGACATAATAAATAAATAAATAAAGCGAAGATGTCGTGTTTAAGGCAGCGAAATTGGTTCTTAACTATTTAAGATTTTTTAAGAGGTTTAGAACTTTTAAAAAAAAAAAAAAAACACAAAAAATTCGAAAAAATGAATGAAATATTTATTTGAATCGATAGTTTGAACCTTGCAATTTAATGTTTAAATATAATTTCATGCAAATGTTGACCGCGGCTGCGTCTCAGGTAGTCCATCCGCTGAGTCCAATTTTAGCATACTCTTTCACACATATCGGCCGGTATCTCACGAATGAATGCATGGATGTTGGCTTCCAGTGCGTTAATCGAAGCGGTCTTGTCCCTATACACATTAGCCTTGACATACCCCCACAAAAAATAATCTAATGGTGTCAAATCGCACGATCTAGGCGGCCAATTGACCGGCCCGAAACGTGAAATTAACTGTTCACCAAACTCGCCTCGCAATTGCGCCATTGTTTCGCGTGCTGTGTGGCATGTGGCACCGTCTTGTTGAAACCACATATCATGCAAGTCAAGAACTTCCATTTCGGGCAAAAAAAAGTTTGTTATCATCGCTCGGTAGCGTTCACCATTGACAGTAACGCTGCGATTCGCATCATCTTTGAAGAAATATGGCCCAATAATGCCGCCGGCCCATAAACCGCACCAAACAGTGGCTTTTTCGGGATGCATTGGTAGCTGTTGCAATGCTTCTGGCTGATCTTCTATCCAAATGTGGCAATTTTGCTTATTTACGTACCCATTCAACCAAAAATGAGCCTCATCGCTGAACACAATTTTTCGATAAAAAAGCGGATCCTCGCATTTCGAACCGAGCACGAATTTTGATATAAAATTCAATAATTTGCAAGCGTTGTTCATTTGTAAGACGATCCATGGTTAAATTGCAAACCAAACTGAAGCTGTTTGACAGTGACACAAGGTACTAAACACACGTCAGCTGTCAAAACCAGTGTTGCCAAAACCAAACCAGCTAAAAAATCACCCAGTAAAAGGTTAAGCGCAATCATTTTAGACAGCCTTAACACGAATTTAACCTAAGAGAGTTCACATTTTCAAAGAACGCGAACGCTCAAAATAAGCAATTTCAGGCTCAGATCACTATAGTTCTACTCGTGTTTCAGTGAAAGCCCGATTCCATAGAAGTCGCAGCCGTTCGTCTTAGCTAGCACGACAATTTGACAGTTTCAATGCTACTTCTTAGAACTCTCCCGCTCAGCCATTTGGCCACAAATGAGGAATCACTTTGGCCATCCCTATTTAGCCAAAGAATCGGATTAAGCCATTATCTAGAGGAAGAATTTTTGCGAAAACAATCATCTGTTTGACGAAAATTCCACGGAAATTACCCCAAAAACCAAATAAATTCAATTTAAATTATATTCCACTGCATGAGCTGCAAATTCCTCGCATAATCATTTCCAAGAACCGCGAAACACCAAAGTGCCCATCTCCTATACCTATAAGAGATAATCCACGACGGACATCGTTGGGCCTCAACTCTCAAAAGGACCATTAACATTCACTCTCAATGTCACCTTAGTATCATCGCAATCAACGATTCACCATCCATCCCAGAAATGAAGCTAATCCATCTTCGAGCCATCTCTGCCTGGGGCTGACGCATATAACGCATGGATTCCCATCGCCATCACCGCTCCAAAGGGACGATGCTCCCTACGTACATGCGCGACACAGACGCAGACGAACAGCGATGAATTTCTTGATCAGATATCGGTAGAGCAACACAATGCCATGTTGGTGTCCTTTTTTGTGCGCGCTTGCCCCTCTCTCTCTCTTTACACTAAACGGACACAAATTGATGAAAAAATTTGTAAGTTAACTGTAAAATGATTTTATTTCGGCGATTGTCCGTTGTCCCCCGAAAGTTGGCTGGGGCTCATCCGAATTTGGGGCTACCAAAAAACAACCCGCGACTATCAGTCTGCCATGGACCAGAACTGCTATACGGCTTAAAACGCATAAACATGCGTATACGTTCGTATACAGATAAAACAAAGGAGATGGACACTGTCGGACATCCTATTGTCTGCGGAGCTCTAATTGATTCAGTGAGGCCATAAATTTCATCGGCGATTTGCAATGGGCCTCAGACATTCGCCGAAAACTTCCGAGGATTCAGTTTTCAGTCAGCACGCAGTACCTATACCAAAAGAAACGGCAACAGGATCAGTGCGCGCGCACACTAAGTGATGCTGGACAAAGCGTTGGCTCAGCCGATGCCACCTAAATGGCTAAATGCTTGGGTAATTCTTTGATCGGCGTTGGGTGGGGGACAAAAAACACGTGTAAACAACACAAAGCGGACAAGGCGACATCATGAATTGAAATCGCCTTCGCCTCCTTTGACTTGGGGCCGTTCATTGTTTTTGTCGCTCCGCTGAACACTGAACTGAGTGTTTTTTTTTTTTTGTCTTGTGGCAGATATATACCTTCATAGAGGACCGACTTGTTCGGTGGTGTTCTGCATTCTAAAGTGCGCAGCGCATTCGAAGAATGTTTTTTTTTTATCCCATGCAACAAATTTGTTTATGTTCAATTATGGTGGCGAATTTGGGTACCCTACAGAATTTTGTATATATAGATACAGGACGGGTACCAAATTACGTACATTGTTGGCTTGTGGATGTCCTTATTTGTGGGTGAAACAGTGCAAATTGGGACATTTTTAGTAAGAGATACACTTATAACCATTTTGAACGTTTAGGTTTATTTTAAATATTTTTTAGGTAACACAATCTATTTGTACATATATTCATAAAACTAAAAGGGGACAGACTCGTATGTATCCCTCTACCGCCCGTGATTTTCAACAAATTTTTTTTTTTTTAAATGTAGATAATTATAGTACAAAGTGACAGGTGGGAAAACATTTAAAACATTCAACAACTTAAACAAAAAAACACCAATCCGTTTGAGCTCAAATCTTCAAGCATTCTTCGGTATTAACCCGGTAGTGTTCCTGTAAAGTTTGGTCAAAATTAGACAAAGGGGAGTGGCACTTTCCATGCAAAAGGGCATCCAAAACGCTAGTTTTAGACACTTATGGGAGCTAATCACACTATTATATAAAGAGGTAATGTTTGTTTGGGGAAGGTAATCTCCGGAACTAACGAACCGATTTCAAAAATTCTTTTACTAATAGAAAGCTACGGGATAGAGTATTGCGATTTTTTAATTTTTCCATTTTAGATTTTTTTGATTTTCCGCGCTATTTATTTTGACTTTTCTATATCAAAAATTAATTAGAAATCTACGTAGGTACCAACTTTGTGCGGATTTTTTTTTTCAAAAAGTGGATTGATAAAATCGAGATGAAATTATACGTTGGTCAACAGTGATGGTTTGTTTTTGATTTTGTGCATCGCTCCAACAGTTTTATTTCTTTTACACAGTTGATAAGTTAAAAATTAAATGTAAAAAGTTTAAACGGCAAGCAAGTTAACAACAAATATCAACGAAGCCAAACTACAGAAGAAAGCGAAAAGTGGGACATCGCATGGCATAAGACCAGATCAACAGTCAAGAAAATTGAGAGTGTAAGTAATGAGAACTGCGTCAAATCCTACTATTGCTGGGATGGGAGCAAGTTCAAATCGGAGTGGCAAGATGCACGTCGTTTCTGACATTCGAAGGACTCGCATTTCAGTAGAAAGAACAGAAAACTATGTCGGTGATGCTATTTTCGATATTGGAGCAATGACTATAATTGTGTGCCACCATTAAAACGCGCTAAAAAACTGCTGTGCGAGTGGCAAAGTAAAAGTAGCACCTGCGGAGCAATTTGAATCGGAGGATTTTCTAAAGAACATTTGACAGTACAACTACTGTTATATACTGAAATAAGTATATTCTCTCCGAAGGTGTTGGTGTCGTGCATATAGAAACTAAAAATTGTAATTTGTTTTTACATAACGTTCTGTATGTTCCACACTTGAAGTCCAATTTTGTGTCGGTGAGCAAGTTAACAGACAATATGTGTAGCGTAGAATTTGGAAATGATTTCGCAAAAATAAAATCGGTAAATGGGTTAGAAGTAATGCGGGCGAAGAGAACTGGTGATTTATTTACATACTCGTATGAAGGAAAACAAAATAAACTTTGTGTTGCAACCATAAATAAAAAAGACAATATTTCCGCATGGCACCGTAAGTACGGCCATTTAAATGTACAGAGCATCGAATTGTTATATAAGAAAAATATGGTGCGGGGAATGGACATAACGAAATGCGAAAAATTTGAATGCGAGGTTTGTTTAAAGGGGAAAATAAGGGCCTTGTCATTTCCTAAACATTTGAACCGGGTGAGCAGGGATGTATTGGAAATCATACACAGTGACGTTTGTGGACCAATGCACACTTCCTCCCTCAGTGGCGCAAAATATTTCGTTTCATTCGTGGATGATTTCAGCCGCAAGATTTTTGTTTACTTTTTGAAAAATAAGAGCGATGTATTTGAAAAGTTTAAGGCATTTAAAGCAAGTGTTGAGCGCGAAACTGGGAAGCAGATAAAAATCCTACACACGGATAATGGCCGGGAGTACATCAATCAAAGCTTTAATGATTTTTTGTTGCAACAAGGCATCCGCAAGTATAATACTGTGCCCTATACGCCACAGCAAAATGGTATCGCGGAGCGTCTTAATCGCACAATTGTTGAAATGGGCCGATGTATGCTTATTGATTCGAAGTTACCAGAAACCCTATGGGCAGAGGCAATTAACACTGCTGTGTACCTACGAAATCGGTCTCCCACGAAAATTCTAGGAAACAAGACGCCATATGAAGCATGGTGCGGTAAAAAGCCGAATGTGTCTCATTTCGAGGTGTTTGGGAGAAAAGGTGTAGTTTTAAACAAATGCGCTCGAAAATCAAAATTTATAGCTAAGGGTACCGAATGTTTTATGGTTGGATATGCCAGCGAATCAAAGGCATACCGACTGTATGACCCAAAAAGGCGAACGGTGATTCTAGGACGTGATGTTAAGTTCCTACATTCAGAAAATGAATCCGTTGTCCCCATGCGTGTTTTGCTGGACGATTGCTCTAATCTGAGAACAGACACTAAGGATTATAGACCGGATGAAGATAATGTCTCAATCAAATATGACGTTTATTCATCTGATGACGAAGATTTTAACGATGCATTCGGACCTGGGGATGCTTGCGCTGAAGAAAAGGACGCTGATGCTGTTTTGGAAGGAAATTTAAATGATGCTGCAGATTCAAATGGCGATGATGCTGAGGAAAGTGATGCTACCAGTGATAAGGAGATTATTAATGAAGAGAATGTTGGCGACAATGAGGTTTCTGACAATGTTAATGCGGATGATGACTGCAACAGTCCCCGATTTCAAATGAAACTCCGGCCACGAAAACCTGTAAGTTCAAATTCAGTCAATTTTATGAATAGTGAAGAAAAAACAGCCAACCCTCTTACGGTGGAAGACGCTTTGCAACGACCAGATGGCGATAAGTGGAAAGCTGCAATGTTGGCTGAATACAATTCATTGATGAGAAACCAAACGTGGGACCTTGTGAACGTGCCTAGTAACCGATGCCCCATCAAATGTAAATGGGTTTTCAACCTCAAGCGTGACAAAAAGGGACTTCCAGTTCGATATAAAGCACGGTTGGTAGCGAAAGGGTGCAGTCAACGCTATGGGGTGGACTATAAAGACATATTCTCACCTGTCGTGAGATATTCCTCGATCCGTCTAATTCTTGCACTGGCTGCGGAATACAGCCTGTTCGTACACCAGATGGATGTATCCTCAGCTTACCTAAACGGAAAGTTAAAAGAAGAGGTATTTATGTTTCAGCCCGAGTTTTTTGTGGACAAGAAGAACCCAAATAAGGTGTGTAGATTAAAGAAGGCACTTTATGGACTGAAACAATCCGGACGGTATTGGAATGAGGAGCTGGACTCTGCTCTAAAAATCTTGGGATTTGTGAAGTGCAACGGGGATGCGTGCGTCTACGTGAAGAATAGGCCAGGAGAATTCAATATATTAGCAGTTTACGTGGACGACATCTTGATCGCGTGCTCTAGTTTCAAGATGCTGGAGAAAATAAAGGAGCAAATTAGCCTAAAATTTGAAGTGGTGGATAAGGGACCCATCGACTATTTTCTGGGTATGGAGGTTACCAGAGGAACAGAAGGAATTCAAGTTTCTCAACAACAGCTGATTCTAAATCTCCTTGAAGATTTCGGAATGTCTGAATGCCGAGGTGTCACAACGCCACTGGATCCAGGGACTAAATTTGAGAAGTGTGCGGATTGTTCTCATTGCACGAAAGTGGACCAGAAGCGATATCAGTCACTCATCGGGTCGCTGACATATTTAAGCATCTGCACGCGACCAGACATCATGCATTCAGTCTGTAAGCTTGCGCAGTTCAACACTAATCCTCACGTGGAGCATTTAAATGCTGCTAAGCATTTATTAAGGTACCTAAATGCAACCCTAAATGTAAAACTTAAATATTTTCAGACAGGTACGAATCTTAAGGGATATGTTGATGCTGACTGGGGTGGAAATTCAATTGACCGAAAGTCATACACTGGGTTCGCTTTCTTCCTAGCCGGCGCTGCAATTTCTTGGGATAGCAAGAAACAGAACTCAATTGCCCTTAGTAGCACCGAAGCCGAATACGTAGCTCTCTCGACGGCTGCAAAAGAATTAGTATATCTTAGGCGCTTTCTGAAGGAGTTGGGATTCAACGAGCTTGTTAAAGCTCCAACGGAACTGTTCAGTGACAACATAAGTGCGCAGAAACTAGCAAAAAATCCCATTTTCCATAACCGGACGAAACACATAGATATAAGGGAGCACTATGTTCGTGAAGTTGCGGACAAAAATCTTGTTGTTTTGAGATATATACCTACCGATAAAATGGTTGCCGACATCTTAACCAAAAACTTAAAGAAATTAAAGCATAATGAGTTTTCTAGCATGTTAGGTATTAAATCTTAAAATACAAAACCTTTTTTGATTTAATTAAATGAATTTAAATGAATTTAAACATCTAGTTTAGTAATACTGTTGCCAGTTTTGAGAGAAGGATTGATAGTATTGATTCTTATGTAACATCTATATTTGCATTTATGTTCTTGTATATCTATACACTCAAACATATGTACATATCTCCTTATGTTAAATTACATAAAGAATGCTATATAAACCAAAACTGTTCCTTAGCTTAAGCGCAGTCTTTGTAATAAAGTTGGATTATACACAACCGGTTTGTTCGCTCTCCTTTTTTCTTTTACTTTGTCCCAACAGTTTTCGTATGATTTCGTTGGGATTCTACGCCGCAAAATTCAGATTAACAGATTCCAGGCCAAATTTACCATCCTTCTGCCTTCTTGTCAGTAAATGATGACGTACAGCAATATTCGCAGGTGTACTTCATTTTGTCGGGGGATGATCAAGTCGATAGCCTGTACAGACGGCAAACAGGAGTGAAAAAAAAACGTCATTCGACAATTGCAACCATTATAAATGCAATCAATGGTTTCATTACAATGTTTAAAACGGCGATAGAGAAAATTAACTTAGAAGATCGCAGATTTGTCTTCAACCCTGATAAAGGAACCGCACTTTGGAAAAAATGGAATGGATAGGAAACGGGTGGTATCACTTCCAATACAACAAAAATTATTTAAAATTTTAATTTTCAATTTTCAGCTTCACAATTTGTAATTAAAATTCGGCTCAGTTATCATTTTGTTGAACAACCTTAGTGCCGTTTTATTTACTCGAAGTTGAACACAACTTGGGGATTTTTATACATATATCAAACTCCTCAAGTTGTGTTCAACTTCGAGTGAATAAAACGGCCCTTAATGCACCGGAACTTTGTATCGGATCGCGTTTGATATGATTGTGAAGAATCTCAAATCAAATGTCATGTAATCACGATTTTGAGTTTAAAAGGCAAACGTTGTCATATCGCGGACTCCGCTTACTCAGAACGATTTGGCATTTAAGTGTCTATGACAAAATAATAAGTCGCAAGGATAATCGCTGGATATTTGTAGCATCAATCTTGAATTCCCATGTTTTTCACATGGTCCAATTGTATGTGGCGTGCTCACCTGTAGGCAAACCACTTTAGTACAAAAGCGGAAGGTTCGTCGGCACGTCAATCATTGCGGTTTTATTGAAATACATCGACATTGCTATACTTCAGTTATTTCTATTGTATTCAATATAACTTTTGAATAAAGAATTTGAATGGACGGAATTACGTAAAGTAGCATGCGCTGTGCATGCTTGGAAATATTATTTTCATTACATTTATGAATTTGGGCGGAACGGAGTTCGCCGGGTCTGCTAGTGTTTTATAATTTAAAACGTTGATACTTTAAGAAAAATAAAATTATATTATTGAGAGCTTTAGCCTTGAAATTTGGGAAATGGACGTATTTTGCCTGCTAAAAGAATTCTTCACAATGTGACTGGGACTAATAAAAAAGGAGGCTTGGCCTTTGCACCTCCCACACAAAGAAAATACCCTTTAAACGTTTTCTTGCAGCCAAAGTGGTTAAATTAGGATTATTAATGTGGGGTTTAAGACTAAAGGTAAGGCACGTGCAAAGCCAGCCGAGTATACTGCTTCTCATAAGGAACTTGTGAGTCCGTAATTTCATGACAACAGTAGTGCAGTAGTCAGCAATTAAACAAATCTTTTGTATTTGATTGTGGTCTTTAAAAATCCCTTGTTCAACTACTTAAGCAAGTATTTAGTTTCCCTGACTGTTTGAAGTGCATACATTTTAAAATGCCAAAAGCTTATGAGGTAGGTATGTATATTTTCTTACCTTATGTAAACTTAAAATAAATAGTTAGCGCAACAGGTCCGGAGGGACCCTACTCCTAGCTTCTCACAACCATTCGTTTTGTGTGAGTTTTTTTCATTTTTGGAACGAATGAAAGGGATCTACAATTTTATGCCGACTCCAAACGTCTAATCGAGAAGCTCTTTCAAGACAGTTATACACTCGGATGTTTGTCAGACGTTTGCGAGAGGTGGCGCAGTGGTGAATGTGAATGTGGGGACTGACAGCTGACTGCTGAAAAAGAGAATTGATCGATATTTTTGCGATAATCAAGACCGATTTAAATTTCCAGTTATGGAAAAAGTATTAACGTAGTCTTCAGTAGTCGGCCGGAGGGAGCTGAGCCTGGAATAATCATAAAACTTATCTTCTCTATATATATAAAATAGAGTTGCAAAAGCGTTGTGACTTTATAACTACTCACGAACGGTCAAACCCAATTTGATCAAATTTTTAGGGTTTGTATTTGTATGCATGGTCGTTGGTTTATCTAAAGTTTGAACGAAATTGGTCAACGCGTTCGTGAGTTATGTCAACATCTGATTTTGTTCAATATAAAAAAAAACGTAGGCGCCTCGCCTATGAGCGTGTGCTGTATGTTCCGTAAGAACGTCCATCAGTCGAGAACGGATCGTCCGATTTGAGATATCTTTTCTTTGTTGTGTTTGTCTACGGCTAAGGAAGGTTCATACGTCGAAAAAATTAGAAAATTTTAAAAGGAAATCGGAGAATTTGTAATAAATAATTTTCCATACATTTTTACAAAGTTTCTGTATTGTGCGTCATTCAATCAATCATCAATTAAAACGCAACTGTAATCGATCGCAAAGTTTAGATGCTCAAAATTATTTAAATCAAAAAATCTATTTTGGGCGGGATGAAGTTTGCCAGGTCCGCTAGTGCCTCATAATACATAATTATTTTTAACATTTTATGATAAGGAACAAGAAAAATGAACTGTTAGTAACAGAAGTGAAATTTCGGCCTCGAATAATTCAACGCATCCTTAAAGAACTAGATTGCAATAAGGCAACGGGACCCGATGGAATCCCGGCTATAGTACTCAAGAACTGTGCACCAGAACTTGCACCTGTACTCTGTAAGCTGTTTAGCATGTCGTACTCCCAGAAGACATTTCCTTCTTGCTGGAAGACCGCTCGCATTCAACCTATTCCAAAGAAAGGGAAGAAATGTCTGCCACAAAACTATCGTCCAATAGCGTTACTTTCAATGCTCTCTAAAGTAATGGAAAAGGCAATAAATGTCGAAATAATCAAGTATCTAGAAGGCCATCGATTAATAAGCGACAGGCAATACGGATTTCGGAGCCGTCGTTCCACTGGTGACCTGCTAAGCTACGTAACGCTCTTATGGACACAATCAATTGAACAACACGGCGAATCCAGAGCCGTAGCCTTGGACATATCAAAGGCATTTGACCGAGTCTGGCATAGAGCCCTATTAGGCAAGTTAGCGTCTTACGGATTACCACAACAACTCTGCGGATGGATGCAAAATTTTCTTCTGGGAAGATCGATCCAAGTTGTTGTAGATGGTGTATCATCCAATTCGTTTGCTATAAATACAGGAGTGCCCCAAGGATCTATTCTTTCTCCAACTCTATTTCTTCTCCACATCAACGATTTGCTTGGATCGACAAATAATAATATCTACAGCTTTGCAGATGACAGCACTCTTATATCCTCCATCTCGAACAATGGGCCTGTGAATACGGCTACATCACACAGTCAGAGATGTGAACAAATTAATTCTCTAAATGATGATCTGGACAAAATCTTGAAGTGGGGAAAGGACAACTTGGTTGTATTTAATGCAAACAAGACACAGCTCACAACATTTTCCAGAAAAAATGCATCAACAGTTCCTCAGATCCAAATGGATGACCTTCCAATCCATCAAAAGGACTCAATGCACCTTCTAGGAGTCACAGTCAATTCAGGAATCACATGGCAGAACCACATATCCTATATCGCAAAGTCGGCGTCCGCAAAATTGAGCTACCTATTTAGAGCAAAGAGGTACTTTAGCCCCAAGCAACTTCTCCTTCTCTACAAAGCACAGGTTAGACCAGGCTTGGAATATTGTTCCCATATATGGAGCTCGGCCCCAAAACATTCACTCAACCTGCTTGATAGCATACAGAGACGAGCAGTTCGACTCATTGGAGACCCTACACTCACATCGAATCTACAATCGTTGGTGCACAGAAGACAAGTCGCTGACCTATGCTTGTTCTATAGGTACTTCCATGGTAGATGTTCTGAGGAACTCAAATACATTATCCCTCGAAATGCAACTTTTGGGCGCCCAACAAGACAGGCTGCTAATGCTCATGACCATACAGTACACTTGACAACCGCGAGGACATCAACTTTCATCTCCTTCTGTTACAGGACAAGCAAATTTTGGAACTCGCTTCCTGGGGATATATTTCCAGAAGACTACAATTTGCAGCAATTTAAGTGCAGAACAAACATACATCTGCAGGCATCTCGGGGCGCTGTTGAAGCGTTATAGGTTCGCCTTTCCCGGGAGAAGTAGGTATATAAAAATAAGAATAGTCACACGAAGTTAACCCTTCCATACGAAAGAACTCTTGTAGATTCTTATTCCCTATTCATACCGAGCCGAAAACCTGGTTTTCGCGAAAATACTCAAAAATTTTATCGAAAACAGAAGTATTCCCATAATTATTTCAGTTTTCAAAAGGAGTAGTTTCGTTTTAAACGAAAACGACTTTCAATCTTTGAACTGTTGAAACAAACTCATCTTTTGCAATATTCAGCAAATTCGGCTCCCCGAAATTACTCCAAAACATGTTTTGGAAAAAAGACCAAAATAATTGGGGCGGAATAATTTTGGCAATGAATTTTGATTCTTGCACGGTTATGGCAATATGTATTTCATGCCCGATCACATTATTGACACTGAGAAGTGTTGATTCACGGCTTTTGAGGATCAATACAACTTTATACGATTTCTAGAATTGCGAATAAAAAGTCGTGAATTAGTAAACCCTTAGCTAAGCTCTAAAATGAGACAAACTTTTCGTGATCCGGCGGATAAAAATAATTTCTTGATTTGATCTTAAACTTTTTTCCGTGTGATCGTTACAAAAACTAATGCGCAATTCACAATTCGGCGTTGCA
Organism: Cheilosia urbana; assembly: GCA_946477585.1. Lineage (NCBI taxonomy): Eukaryota > Metazoa > Arthropoda > Insecta > Diptera > Syrphidae > Cheilosia > Cheilosia urbana. Next base: position 177,773,754 of record OX297853.1, read on the forward strand.
CGCGTGAGTGCGTCGGCTCGCTTTCACACGCTTTATCAAAATTTTACGATTTTAAATGCCAAAGCGCGCGAGCAACAATTTTGTTAAACAAAATGCTGCTTTGAAGCGAATACGCGCTAACAGGGAAAAGTTTGACAAACTAAAAGTTCTGTTTGTTTTTTGGCTGAAAATACAAATTCAGAGCAGAATTAAAATTTCAAGTCCACTCCCTTTTTCTTGAAGCTGTTATTTTTATGCACGAATTGAAAAACGATTTTCCAAAATACAAGAAAATCATATTTAACAATATATCAAAGCACACAACAACTGCCTTAATACGGATACAAGACCCTTGATTAATATTTTTCCTCCAAAAAATCTAAAGAAATTAGTAGTTGCCCTACAAAAAAAAATGTTATTCCTCCTTTCCACACACTGAATTAATTAATTATGCTTTGAAAAAACATCATATAGCTTTTTAAAAGTTGTGTGTAATAAACATTAGCGGATCTGTGCCACTCCATCTACAAACGGCACATTCTATGACTTCAAATCGGACAATTCGACATACTAAAGTTGTCAAACGCGCGTGATAGTAGAAAGTAGCTCTACTCAGGCGTCGCGTTGAACTTTACGATATTTACGATCTAAAGTCGAGTTAACGTCTGATGTTGTATTTTGTGTGGCACCATATGAACGCTTTGTTTCTACATAATCTGCCAACGCACGCGCGCGTCAACGCGACATTGTGAATTGGGCATAAGGCTTCCAGGATACCTGACGACTCCAGGAACTCGTTGCATTATTTCTCTAAAATGCATTTGTCACTCAATGGTCCAACCAACAACACCTGAAAAAACTTGACTTCCATTTCTATTTGCATGGTGGGTATGCATTTTCGAGCGTATATGCAAATACATCTCTCCCTTCAGTATTCAAGCTTACACTCCATTGCCCGATCTCCCACTGCGCTAATATGACCGCTTCGATCACTAAGCCATAATTAATAGTTTCTGAGGAAATCGGCTTTAATTAACGACACTAAGCACATAATAAATTCCGAATAAAATTAATTGTTTGTCGCCGCGGCGAAAAGGTCTACTTGAAATGCAAATTCCGTTGCACAAATCCCAACTGAAGCAGCAACTGTCAAAACGTCCACTCGATGACGCTAATATCGCTCGTTCTAGCGAATACCAAATTCAAATTCCCAAAGTGATATTAATTAGCCGATTAAATAAATAAAATAAAAAAAATCTTTACTAACCGCAGCAACTTTTCAGGCGGAAAATGAAAACACAAAATCATCAGCAGTAGTCACAGCTCACAGCAGCAGCGACACTTTTTCCAGGAACCTCGCTCGCCGGCTGAATTTTAAAACCATCCTCATCCTACATACCTATACGAAGGCACTCTCGCTGCGTCTTATTTTCATAATGACTTTTAATGAATAAATCACTCAAGATACGATCTCTTAATAATGTCCATTAAAACGATTCAAACCGCGCGAACCGTGGTCGAGATACACAGATACGTATATACTCGTACGTACACCATACAGAAGGCGAGGGCCAGCACCAAACGCAGCAGTTCCACGCATGCGCGCGCGCTTATTGTAATTACGCGCTAACAGCGATAGACCATGGGACGAAGCGCGTATATATAGGTACGCGTCGTGTTGGGCGGGAGGCAGCAGAAGATACCATACTGATGTCTCCATTGGGGGAGCGTTTAAAATTCACCTCACAGCATTCAAAGTGATTGCACATAATGGCCATCAATTAAAGCTCATGTTCATGTCCTCCATCCGAGGCATGATTCTCCTCTGCGTATAGCTCCGCTTGTCGCCGCTGCCTCTGCGGGCTCTGCGGGTACACGCAGCAGATAAGACACATTGGGCCTAAAGTAAAATCACTGTCAGGCCAGTTGCAATTAATAACTCACTCGAAAGCTGAACAACAAATTAAACGATTTTAATGCCAGCGAGTAATATATATTTAGCGAAACTTCAGGTTGACAATCGGAGGGGTTAGTTGTTCCAGCCGCGGTCCCGCCATGACAATGGGATTAAGTTGCGTTCGCGCATTGCGAGTCTGCTCAGGGCGGTCCGAACGATATCCGCCGCGCCGTATACGGAATCACAAGAAGTTGAGCCGGAATTTACATTGCCAGGAGATTAATTGCGCAGATAGGCGAGGAGTGCGCAAGTACGGGCCAGGCGAGGTATGGTATCGGTATCGGTGTACTAATATATGCAAATGATACCCTATGCGAAAAATGTGCACTCTTGAAGGACAGCGCATATGGCACGAAGCTGTGATCAGCTGTATGATGGATGTGCGCTGAAACTTGAAGAACGGTACGAAACTGAACTGAGGAGTGCATTCATTTGCAGCTGTCAAAGGAGGTGTGAGAAGGAGGTGGCTATATGCCTATAATGCCATTTGCAGAGGCGAATGCTACAGATTTTAGTGTTCGCTTTGGGGAATAAGAAGAATACGTTTTAAGCTCCCTTCGAGTCCTTGTGCGGGTCAAGTCAAATATCAATAAGAAGCGAGAGACTATTTCCGAGACTTCTACGCTGTTGGGTAAGGGTATAGGTCAAGGGGTGGGTGATCGAAAAGTCAACCCCCGTACGTCAAAGTTGGCAATCCTTGGATCGAACGAGAACATGCGGCCATGAAAGTGCAGAGGACAAATCGAGGCAGTCGATTCTTCGTCGTGCACGTGTCGGCCTTTTGTAGACTCTAACTTGATGAATATTGAGTCGAGACTTGGACCTATACATCCGTACAAGATCCAACTGAGCCAGGACCTCAAAGTTATAGTGAGCATATAGACAAAGCCGTTTGTTCGCTGACTGCAAGAGGACCTCAATTTTGGCCGAAAAATCATATTTAGCGGAGACCTTCATTTTTCGATGAATATGCCCATGTTAACAAGGAAAATTGACGTGTACGAAATAAAGCAAGCCCACAGGAGGTTCACCAGGTGGCAAATTTTGCCAGATTTTGCTCGCAGCTCGACGGGACAAATATCAATAATATGGAAAAATCCCGGGATTTCCAAATTTCTCCGGGGACAAAATAAAAAAATATTTTTATTAATTTTTTCGAGCGCCTTTCATAGTTTTTTGCTAATTTAGACCTTTTTTTAGTTGGAGATGGCGCTTAATTTTTTTTTCAAGTGCTGTTAGGTCCAAAAAAAAACCCAGTTTCCAACGCCTATTCCAACAATTTTATAGTGTTAACAAAGCCAACGCTTGTTAAATATCGTTCAAAAATTCTAAATTTTCAGAAATGACACTTTTTTTCTCATTGGCCCTTTTTCTTGCGACTTTTCAGAATTGTGCAGCGGTCACGCTGGCGTGTGCTTGATTGCAAATTTTAACGAGAATTTGTTAAGCCCGTATCCCGTATGGTATGATACTAATTTTTTTCTCTTCTTTTTTTTTACATCAAATCAAGCCGAAGTCTGAAAAAGGCAAAAAAAAAAAAAAAGACTTAAGATCAATTTAGAATGCAGAGAGTGTGTTGTGTAAAAAATAAAAGATGTTTGCAGTAGTTTTTCTGTTTGTGAGTTTTTATTAGCCCGGGACAACCGAAATGCTGTCTTAAATCAATTCTGTCTTAAATCCTGGCAACGCTACATTGCACCCACACAGTTACTGTTTGTTGACATAACCAATGCCATTGCTTAAGTTCAACTGAATACTTATGTCGGAACCATTCAAAATTGGGCCGCTCGGATACTTCTGCCGTGAAAAGTCGCGGCCGACATTTGACTTCTATTATTCCATTTCAAGCTCGACCCCGAAAAACCCTTTACAAGATTCCAACCGGTGGCGGGACTGCTTTACTGTCACCGAAGACATTCCTATATCTAGAAAGATGACAGTTTTCTATGTATTTTCAATCCCTTCTTTGTCCTTTCTCCAACATTGGATAACTTGGAATCGAGAATGACGCCGCCGAGCTGTTTCGAGAGCGATCTATTGTCGTGCCATCTACTGTCAGTAGTGCGAAGTCCGGCAGTTGGAAGCTCTTTAAAAGAAGATCCCATTAAAAAAGGGATAGTTGGCAACGCAAAAAAAAATAATTTGAACTCAATCTTGCACCCGTTCCAAGCCAAATTATTCGAGAAAAACTGATTTCCTTAAGCTTCTCCTACTTAACTTCTTCAGGTTCCGTTAGCTTTGGTCTCAAAACGACGCTCAGTGCGTTATTTGTGTTTTTCCTCCGTCAGAAGATGGGTGAATACAACCACTTCAACCAACCAACCAACACACCACCTACTAGTTAGTGCCTTTCTGCCTCCATGCCTCTATTAATGACCCACCTATTTTCAAAGCTAAACTACCGCTCTATCTCTCGCTGTGCTGGCATAAAGGCACTCCGTTTTACACATCACCTTTGATGAGCGCCATTGTAGCTTGTAGGACCGAACTTCTTTCTCACTTTTCCCTGAAATGACCCATAAAAAGAAAACAAACAATCACACTCCAAACGGGACACAATTAATATGTTTACCGATGTTTGCTCGAATCATAAAATTTTGAATTTTCAAATTCATATTATGACGAACGGCATCAATAAAGCGTTTTAGGGTTTTCTCTTAAATTGAGCAATTAAATTGGACTCTCTCTTTGATTTCCATCTATTTGTGGGCCATGAAATTTGGATACACACCCTTGGAGGCAAACCGCACTGCATTTCTGGCCATATAAGTTCTCGAGTTAGCTAAATCATTATGCGGCTCATTAAGTCATTGGCGCATCTGAAACGTTCTTTTTTCTCATTGGGATTGGGACACCATGTCGAGAACTGGGAGAAGAGATGCTAATTGGAATCGATGCCGGCGAAGAAAAAAAAGTTTATTTCCATCTCATTGTGCTCTGCATTCGTCGTACGTAATTTTGGATAAAGACTTTTCGAAAACGATTCAAGGTTTATTATTGAAAAGTTCTTTTTGGTTTGTTAAGTAAAAGGTTTCTAAAGTTTTCTGACTGAGGAGTGATTTTCCCAGATATACATACTAACAATAAAAAGAAAAAAGTGCACGACTGTGTCGAACGAAACTTTCTCGTTGAGCAAAGGTTTGATTAGTTGTTTTCTTATTTTATTACTGAAAGTAGGATTCGCGATATATCTTTACATAAGAAATATGTGTAAGAATTCAGAGATTTATTTCTGAATTTGCATGAGCAGTTATAAACTAAATATCTCGATGGACGTGTGTGGGGGTGTAAATGAAGTGGGATTTACTGATTGTGTAAACTCCAAGTGGTTGGAATTATTTTAAGGTGCATATTCAAAATGGTTGAAAAAAAGAAGAAGTGGGTAGTATTTGCTTAAAATAAGTTTTACGTTGCTGTTATTGCATTTTTAATAAGTGTTGCAATTTTAATTTGTAAGTGCGTTACTGACTCTTAAAAATATAAGGACACAGATCGACTTTTGGGTAGTCATTTTTTAGAAATAATTAAAGAACTGGTTTATTCGAATTTTTTGACAATAATTAAGTACGGGATCTTATTAAGAATACTGATATTATCATTAATATGTATTTTGATCAAAATCGTTAGAGCGTTTTTTTTTTTAATTTAGCGGACAAATCAGTAGCAAATATTGTAATGTTTGTTTTGAAAACTACTATTTGTTAAGTTATAACCCGATTATAAGTTATTTTTTTACTTGGATTTTAAAGTTTTATCGAAGTCAAAAATCGGGGTTTTCGAGGTATGAACAGTTTTTAAAATAAGCATTTTCGGTGATTCGAATTCAAAATTAAGAACATCAATTTTACTCTAAGTTTGCATTTTGGTCAAAATCGTTATTGCACTTTTTTTTAGGTGGACTACAGAAAAATAATTATTTTAAAAATTACTTTTTGCAAAAGTCCATTACGATAATACAGAGAAAAACTGAGCTAACCATTAAGCTATAAATGACCATATTACTCTAGAAATGATTTTTTGTTACAATCGCATGGACCGTTTTCGAGATATGTCCAAATTTCCAAAGTACCGTTACTTGAATTTGTAGCCAAAAAACTGGGTATGTAGCCATGGTAACCTCACCCACTTAAGCTTAAATATCAATTTTGGTTGAAATCGTTAAAGCAGTTTATCGAGCAAATCAAACTGGTACGAAAACTTTGTATGGGAAGTACCATTAATATTGGGGTTGCATTGCACAAAATTAAAAACGGCCCCGAACTCCAAATCCAAAGTTTGCGAAACTTAGCGACCAACTTTTTTTAATTCCTCCATCATCGTAATGTCAGCATTGATTAACATCTCGAGTTCGATTTTGTACGAAAACAATATCTTTCTCTTACTAAGTAAGCGAAAATGTTAAAAAACTTGGAGCCTTCCTTATCCTAATAGCAACTTTTTTATATTATGTAAATATTCAGGTAGTCCTGTAGTGATGCTATGCCAGACCTAATACCCAACGTAGGATGTAGTTTTTAGCGTCTTTCCTAAGTTGGCCCTACGTAAAACTGTTAAATTTTTCGATTGTACCGAGATCTCCGGTTATTTCATATTTAAAAGAATGCTAAAAGAGCTGAGAACTGATGCATTACAGCAAAATTACGATAAATCGAAAGTGATACTTTGCATTCTATAAAAAGGTAGGCAATTAAGCCTGGCAAAGATTCCAACTAAGAAGGTTAGCTCTTTAACGATTCGCTTTTTAAGTCAGACACATTAGAGCTCTGATTTTCTGCTTCTTTCCTTCAGTCTGAAATAAAAGGAGAATCCAAGATCCCAAGACCCTCTCACTCTTAACTCTGTTCGTTTCCAAAAGGTTTAGACTCACCAAATTTACCATTAAAAATCCACTTCGAAAACAAAGTTACCAGTATATTTCCTTGACAATATACCGTGCAATAGCTCTCATCAAACGCGTACGTTATGGCAGCAGCCATAAAATTATGTCAGCATTCCTCGAGTCGTTAACATTCACAATTCACAGATCGTTTAAAAACTCATTCAATGCTATACTAAAACTGGCACAAAAGGCGTGCAATGTGACACTCGCTATAAAATCGCCGTTAAATGACTTTTATGCGCATGAAAAATCTCCCAATTGAAGCGAATGAGAATAAAAATCCGAATCAGTTGCCACCGATGGACATTAAATTTAAAAACTAATAACAGAGTCGAAAAGACTATAGCTGTCATGCGTCGACATGAGTACTTTATGATGCAAGTCGCGACGGCCGGCCAGGCCGTCCCGTCCTTGCCTGGGAGAGCTCAGACTACATGACTGCATACCGTGCCACTCCCAACCGAATGCGTTATCTGGTTATTGTGGCCATATGAACAGGAACACAAACTATGCGCAAGTATATTCCCTGAACAAGAGTGTGATTTATTTATATTTTTGTGGTGTCAAATTGCCACTTCGATCTTCGGAGGACCTCACTGGCACTGTTCGCCGAGTGTCTGTGTCTGTATGTCAGTGCGGTATCCTCTTCCCGTGCTCACTTCGATTTATCTTAATTCATGTGACCGTGTGACTCGCCTGTCAACTGAGGCCTACGACATGGCTTGTGAATTGTGATTACTATGCAACAAGAAAAACGGAAAGTAATGATGGCGTTTTATAAACTAGACCCTTGTTAAGTTGTGCATGGTTATGGTTAGATAAATTGATGTTCTACTTGGCAGAGGTGCATCGGGCACGCTGACTTTTGATGATAAAGGAATTTTGTGGGTTGTCAGAAGTCGGATCAGTGCGTTGAAACGATTTAGTGCCCAGTCGGGAATTCCTTCTAATTGGTTGTAAGTAATTGCGATTGTACAATGTCTGGTGAGGCGGTGGCTTTACTTTTGGCAGGACGATTCCTGGGGGACTTTCGACTGATAAAACGGTAACGAGTTTGGGGGTACGATTATAGTTGCATTGGAATCATGTTCACTTTTCTTCTTTTTTTTTTTGACCGAAATCGATATTTTAGATCCAATTATAATTTTTACTTGTTGAGTTAGGGCACAAGTGTGAACTGACAATTTTACATAGGAATTCAAACCGGATAAGGGCGATAGTCAAACTAATTTAAACCTCTAGCGTGCGTGTATTTTAATTGTACGCAAACTGATTAAGCTAGTTTCAAAAGAAACGAAAAGAAAGAAAAAAGTAAATAGTTGGCGCATCAGGTCCGTAGGGACCCTAGACCTAGCTTCTCATAACCCTTCGTTTTGTGAGAGTTTTTATTTTTTTTTGGGAACGAATTCCAAACGGCTAATTGAGAAGCTCTTTCATGGCAATAGTCTCGGATGTTTGTCAGACGTTCGCAAGATGTGAAATTTGGGTTTTTTGCGGGATTCGAACCTCGACCCCTCACTTAGTATTCCAACTAACTAACCACTAAGCCACTTCGCCTACCAAAACGAAAACGCATGTTAAAATAAAGTTTACGACTGGGTCGAACAAAACTTTCTCGTTCGTCAAAAGTTTTGTTGGTTGTTTTCTTATTTTATTAGATAGGTATATGTAAAGATCTGAGAAGCAATGGCAGGTAAAAGAAAGGGTGAATACATAGTGTTAAATAAAATTCACTTCTAGTAAAAGTTGAAGCTCTAGAAAGAGACAATTGTCGTAAGTTCTTGTTAGAGAGTTATAAGCGCCTATACTGCTTTTAAACTTTATAAGATTTTTGAGTACGAGAACAAGCATAGTAGGAGTTTCTGATTTTTGACCTGTTAGTGCATGATTTTATTTTTGGCTGGAATAGGTTAGTGACGCTGATTTGAGTTTTCATTGACTATAGAAGTATTGTTCCTTAGAAGTCAGGGATTTGTTTTTGAATTTGTATGAGCAATTAAAAACTGAATATACCGATGGACGTGTGTGGGCGTACAAATGAAGTGAGCTTTTCTGATTGTGTTAACTCCAAGTGGTTGGAATTATTTTAAGGTGCATATTGAAAATGTTTGAAAAAAAGTAGAAGTAGGTAATATTTGATAAAAGTAAGTTTTGCGTTGCTGTTCTTGTAGCTTTAATGGCTATTGCAATTTGAATTTGAAAGTGCGATATTGAGTTTAAAAAATACCTATAAATGTATGCATTTTTGAGAAATAATTAAAAAAATTAATTTGTTCGAATTCTTTTGAGAAAAACGAAGTACGGGATCTTATTGAGAATACTTATAATATCCTTACTATAATAAAACTGTAAATTTTATTCCGGCTGTAAGGTATATGTTCGGAAGCAGAGACGACAGACTCAGTATTGTCTCTGGCAGAGACCCCAACTCACAATCCTCTTACCGCTGGCCCCCTCAGTTTTTTTTTTCCAAATTCGCCATTTTGTTTTCCTATCGGTGTTATGTCAATTTAGAATCCGTGTGACATGTAAAAACATACAAAAAATATAAAATCAATGCTGCCAACCGCTACCAACCATGGGGGGATGTGAAAGAGTTCGAGAACACCACATTTTAAGATAACTGAATTGGTTGGTTATTATAAATTTTCAATAGACGATTAATGTAATTTGTTTGGTTAATAATACTATCTAAATGACTTGTTTTATATACTAGAAACATATTAGGACGAGCATTGTTGTGTATTTTCCGCTTTTGAATATCATTAACTTCGATTTCATGTGTACATTTTTCTTAAATAACTGAAGAAAAATTGCTCAAAATGTTTTTATTTTCCTAGAACCATTCTGCAATAATCATTTTTCATAAATATTTTTAACAAAAGTGCACTTATTCCTAAAATAGAATACTATTCACACGTAACGAATAATTTCAAATTTAACGGACCAAATTCTATGAACGCTGGCAGCAACTTTGCCGACACCGGAAGTCACCGGAAGATGTTGATATTTTTTGAGGGTGTGTTGGTGTGTTGAAGTTTCGTGACATTTGTCAATACGAATTTTTATGTATCAATACTAGCGCACTAAATTGTGTAAACTCCGTACAAGTATTGCTTGTAGGCAAGGTAACGGAAAATCGGCCGAAGTTGGGGGTCTCAGTATTGTCTCTGTTCGGAAGAGATTAAAAAAGTACAGCACGAAATTGATTTTGGTTTTCACAGTTGGATTGAAAATTGTCGAGATTAGATTATAGGACATATGTTTTACCATTATCAGCTGTCCGGAAGCGGAAATCTAAGCTGATGTCTAATAAAAGTTTTAATTCTCGAATGCCTTCTAGCTCCAAGCTCCAAAATAACGCAGTCAAACAGTAAGTACCTACCAAATAATATTGCAATAGTTTGAAAAATACTATTGCTTAGCTATTGAGCTGAATACCGATTGTAACAATAACCTTGTTTGAGAAATAACAAATAAGCATTACTTTGTTTTTAAAGTTTCGAAATCGAAATCGAATATGGGGCTTTCGAGATATGAGCAGTTTTTAAAATTAGCATTTTCGGTGATTTGAATTGATAATTAAGGACGCAATAATTTTAGAAACATCAATATTCGAATTTTTAGTAAAAAACTGGGTAACATGATAACCTCGCCTACTTAAGCCTAGTATCCTGCTCGCGCTAAGTTTTAGCGCCCATAGTCTCCACTTCGTTTCTCCACTTACTTACTTACTTACTTAGGTGGCGCTACAGTCCGGGGTGGACCTGGGCCTCAACCAATACGCCTCTCCAGCAGTGGCGTCTCGTCAGGGTGTGCAAGGTGTGCATTGCACACCCTGATCTAACGAAAAGAAGTCCCTCATCAAACACTGTGTAATAATAATAACACACAAATAATGATATGCACAATTCCATAACCCATAAAACCTCCATATAACAGCCAACAGCTACAGCCTACACCATACCTATTCATATTCATCCTTTATAAATTATAAATCTTCTTTCAAAATTCCTTCAGCGCTGAGAAAAAAAAAATTAACTCGTACAAAAACTCGCTGTGCACCATTCTGTTGATTTCATCAAATAAATTCATCCAACTCCAAACTATAAACTATATCCCTCTACAAGATTTCTCCAGTATTCATCCCCATCGTCATTCGTCACCCGCACGCCGCCGTACTTAAATCGCTTTACTTTGATGAACTTGTAGTGAACTCGTGCGAAGGTTTTCTGTGCACGGGCAGTATTCATTTTCTCTTCTTTTGCATCTGTTGGTTCTGTTCTGTTTCCGTAAAGCGTCATAGTCAAATACACAATGTATTACATCGATACTCGTGCAAATAAAAGCTGTGCACGAAAGCCGATGAATGAACTTATGGTTGAACTTAGCTTTTCGTTTAAGTGGTTGGGGATTGGGGTTGCAGTTTCGTGCGGTGCTTTTGATTTTGTATGCGAAAGTTTTATTTTTCTGTATTTTATTTTGAAAACAAAATAAGATATCAAAAACAGCAAAACAATGATTGAGAAAACAATAAATGGGACGTGTTTTCAGGCAATTAATTGATATTTCTAAAAAATGTATAATTTTAAAGAATTTGCACACCCATCTAAATAATTCACGCGACGCTGCTGCTCTCCAGTTAGCGCGATCTTTGGCTAACTGCCTCCAGTTGCGCACTCCAAGTTGGTTGAGGTCCCCTTCCACTTGCGCGCGCCACCTAAGGCGAGGTCTTCCTCTACTGCGTTGTCCCTCCGGGTTAGAATCGAAGACTCTTCGGGCCGGAGCGTTGGTGTCCATTAGCTCTACATGTCCCAGCCATCTTAGACGACTGATGCGTACTTTTCTGACTAGGTCGATGTCGCTGTACAGCTCGTAGAGTTCGCTGTTAAGTCTTCTCCTCCAAAACCCGTCAACGCAAACGGGACCAAAAATCACTCGAAGAATTTTGCGTTCGAAACGACCAAGGAGATCTTCATCCGCCTTTGATAGCGCCCATGCTTCTGCACCATAAAGCAGGACTGGGATGATGAGGGTCTTATACAGAGTTTCCTTAGTATTTCTCGACAAGGCCTTACTTTTCAGTTGCCGTCTTAGGCCAAAGAAACAGCGGTTGGCAAGTGTGATTCTTCGTTTAATTTCTGATGTGATGTCGTTATCAGAGTTTATAGCGGAGCCGAGGTAGACAAAGTCCCTAACTACCTCAAAGTTATAGCTGTCTATCGTGACGTTCTGCCCGATTCGTCGATGTCGTGTGTCCCTTCTTGTTGACAGCATATATTTTGTTTTACCCTCATTCACCACTAAACCCATTTTTGCCGCTTCTGCACTAATACTTGCAAACGCACCAGTGACAGCTCGCTGTGTTGTACCAACAATGTCAATGTCGTCAGCGTATGCAAGCAGTTGCACAGACTTATAGAAAATTGTGCCTCTGGTGTTGGCTTGTGAGTTTCGCACAATCTTCTCAAGAATGATGTTGAAGAAGTCACATGACAGCGCATCACCTTGTCTAAATCCTTTTTTGACATCAAAGGTCTCGGTGAGATTGTTTCCGACCTTTACGGAGCAGCGAGCGTTCTCCATCGTCATTCTGCACAATCTGACAAGTTTGGCAGGGATGCCAAAACTAGACATGGCTCTGTATAGCTCGTCTCTATAAACGCTGTCATATGCGGCCTTAAAATCGACAAAAAGATGGTGAGTATCGATCTGGTATTCTTGGGTTTTTTCCAGGATCTGCCGTAGTGTGAATATTTGATCGGTCGTGGACTTACCGGGCCTAAAACCGCACTGATAGGGACCTATCAGATCGTTGACGAATGGTTTCAGGCGTTCACACAATACAGCAGACATGATCTTATACGCAGTGTTCAGGAGACTGATGCCTCTGTAGTTGGCGCAGTTTAGAGGGTCTCCTTTCTTGTGGATCGGGCAAACAATGCTGAGGTTCCATTCATCAGGCATACTTTCCTCTAACCAAATCTTGGAGATGAGTTGGTGTATGCACTCTACCAAGTCATCTCCGGCTGCCTTGAAGAGTTCGGCAGGTAAGCCGTCTGGACCAGCAGCCTTGTTGGATTTAAGCTTAGATATTGCTATCCTCACTTCATTTTGGTCAGGTGGACGGAAATCTTGGCTGTCATCGTCCAGGTTGAATGGATCGTTCTGCCTAACAGCGGAATTTGTGTCGTCTTCGCCGTTTAGCAGTCTGCAGAAATGGTTTTTCCATGTCCTCAGCACCGACTGTGACTCTACTACAAGGTTTCCTTGCTCGTCTCTACAGGTCTCCGTTCGGGTCTTGTTGCCATGACACGTTCTTTTTACCTTTTGGTAAAACTTCCGAACATTGTTCCTGGAGTAACACCTCTCTATATCCTCGATCGCGCGCTTCTCATGCTCTCTCTTTTTTCTCCGGAGAAGCCGATGTTCTTCCCTCCTTTTTTGCTCGTAGAGCTGACGAGCTGCTCTCGTCCTTCTATGCAGCGACGCTTCGTAGGCACTTTGTTTTGCTGCATGTGCTTGCCGGCACTCTTCGTCAAACCAGGGGTTTCGGGGGGGTGGGCTGGTGAAACCGAGCACATCAGTTGCGGCGTTTTTGATGGCTTCTTGGCATCGGCGCCACTGGTCTTCGGCACTTGATGCTGGCAGCATAGGACTTCTCGAGAGGTTGAGGGATACGCGATCGGCAAAGGTTCTGGCGGTTTGTTGCGTTTGTAGTCGTCCAACGTTAAATCTCCTCACAGTATTTTCTCGTTGTTGTGGCGTCTTGGATATCCGCATCCGTACCTTGGCTACAACAAGGTAGTGGTCCGAGTCTATGTTGGCCGCTCGGAAAGTTCGGACATCTAGAATACTGGAGGAGTGCCTTGCGTCGATCGCAACGTGATCAATTTGGTTGACGGTTTGATGATCAGGTGACCGCCATGTTCCTTTGTGTATATTGAGGTGAGGAAACCGTGAACTAGCTATGGTAACATTACGTCCCGCAGCAAAATCAATCAGCCTAAGTCCGTTTCCAGACGTGGTGTCGTGTAGGCTGTGTTTTCCGATTGTGCTACCAAAGATGTCCTCCTTTCCTATTTTGGCGTTAAAATCACCCAAGACGATTTTAACGTCATGCTTAGGACATTGCTCATATGTTTTGTCGAGGAGCTCGTAGAAACATTCTTTGGTAGCATCGTCTTTATCTTCTGTGGGGGCGTGAGCGCATATCAGGCTGATGTTGGCGAATTTAGCCTTGATGCGGATAGTTGTAAGGCGTTCACTAACGTGTCGAAAGCTCAAGACTTCTTGCCTAAGTCTGCCGCTTACAACAAATCCGCATCCAAATAGACGCTGCTTTTGTTCTCTGTAGCAGTCACCGTAGTAAATGTCACAGTTTTTCATCCTCCTTTTGCCCGGCCCATCCCACCGCACTTCCTGGATGGCGGTGATACCTGCTTTGTAGCAGTCTAGGGCCTCCGCTAGTTGTTCGGCTGCACGCGGTCTGTTCAGAGTTCGAACATTCCACGTGCAGATCCGAACGTCATTGTCCTTTTTTCGTTTTGCAGGGTCGTCAACAGTGAATCCGTCCTTATCCGAGGCTTTTGGTTGCTTCGCAACAGTGCTTTTTTTCCGTGGTAGGGTAGTTAACCCCACGCACAACCCCCAACCTGGAGGACCAGGCCCTTTCTGTAACCCCTTGGGCAAAAGGAGCCGGAATATTCCGGAGTCAGTAACCCGCTGCGGGGATGTGAGAGCTGCCGTTGACCCATTAAGGGCTCTTCCGCCACCATCTCTATTTCAACACCCTGACTAGTGCTGAAAAATCCTCAATGACCTCAGCTCCAAATACGTCGAAGTAGCTCATTGAGGTATCTGCCATGTTGACTGTTGACGCCACCGTTGATTCAGCCATGTGAATTCATCCGCCGTACGTCCTCTTTCTGAGGGGCTCATGTAAGACCTCTGAGACTCGATCAGGCAGTCATTCCGACAGAGCATTATAGTGTTGCTATTTTCTTCGTGTTCAACACTCGCGCTTATAAGTTTAGCAAGTCATGCCCGGAAGGACAAGACCAGTACCCGGTGGCTACCACGCGGAGGTAAAATAAGCACAATTGATGTGTATGAACAGTTACAACGACTGGGCAATGCCAAGTTGACGCCAATCAGTGCCTACCCTATTCATACAACACCCAACCACCACCGTTCGTTTCTCCACACCAAAGATAAATGGTCGCTAAATTATTATTAAACATGATATAGATGGGACAAAAACCATATGTTTATGAAGCATGAGTACCATGACAAATATCAGTAAACGTAATTTGAATAGAATTTTCGAATTTCAAACTTGAAAGACGTAAGAAACCTAGAAATTATAGGAAGAACTTCGACATATCGCGTCCTCAAGCTTTCCACAATCTCCTTACCATAGTGGAACACTTGTTATTACCCAAAAGACGAGGCCAAATGAAATGAAATGAAAGACCTGAAATGCGGGTCGCTTTATTTATGTTTATATATCTGGTTTGGCTCTGTTGTTTGGCTTTTCGTTTTATTTAAATTATTACACAAACATTATCTGCGTTTTCCGCCAAAAAAATCATAGCAAACACAAGACAAACTCTTTTCTCCGTTTTGTATGTCAGAATTTATCTTCGATTTAATGTACCGGACATTTATTTCGCGAGCTAAATGAGTGGAGACTTTTCATCGGCCCATCTATATGAAGTTAAGGATTTAGCGTGCGAACAGGATACTGCTTTGCTAAACTGCCCCGCTAAATTTTATCTTTGTAGACATTTTTGTATGGGAGATAAAATTTAGCGCGAGCAGGATACTAGGCTTTAAGCTTAAATATAAAATTTTGTTGAAATCGTTAGGGGTGTTTTCGAACAAATCAAACTGGTAAGAACATTTTTATGGGAAGTACCATTAATATTGAGGTTACCTTGCACAAAAAAAAAGAAAAAAGAAAAAAAGAAACCCGAACTGTAAGCCCCGAACTAACTCCAGAGCCAAAGTTTGAACGAAACGAAATCAGCCGTTGAGGCTGTAGGCCTCAGTTCATACGAACAGACAGGCAGACAGACAGACGGACAGAATTTAGCGACCAACTTTTTTGAGTTATCATCGTAATGTCAGAATTGATTAACATAACGAGTCCAACATTTTGTATGAATACAAAATCTTTAGAGATGTCACGAATGTTCGGCAACTACTCGGTATTCGACTATTCGTCCACATTTTGTTCAATATTGCAAACTTTTCGGCCGAATACCGAATAGCAGATCATGAAAGAAAATAACTCAAAAATCAAAATACTCCCCACAAATATTTTTATCTATAAATAAATAAATAGTTGGCGCAACAGGTCCGGAGAGACCCAAGGCCTAGCTTCTCACAACCATTCGTTTTGTGTGAGTTTTTCATTTTTGGAACGAATGGAAGGGATCTACAGTTTTATGCCGACTCCAAACGGCTAATTGAGAAGCTCTTACAAGACATTTATACTCTCGGATGTTTGTCAGACGTTCGCGAGAGGTAGCGCAGCGGAAAAAACCCTACAAAGGCGGAATTGGGTTTTTGAGGGATTCGAACCTTGAACCCCCGCATAGCAGTCCAACACACTAACCACTAAGCTACTGCGACTACTGTCTATCTAAGCAACAAATTAATTAATTAATATTTAAAGTCTACCAGTGGTAAGTTATGATGGATGAAAATAATTTTTTCAGCATTTGTCGATAGCTGACGATTGCGTTTTTCCTGATAAATTATACGTGCTTCTGAAAACAGACGCTCGCTATGTACACTGCAACCGGGAGATGGTGAATAAATCTTAGCAAATTGTTAATGGGTTTGGTATTGTTTTGTCTTCACTTCGGCCACCAGCCTCGTCGAATATTCGGTATTCGGTATTCGGCGAAATAACTATTCGTAGCATCTCTGAAAATATTTCTCTTACTACGTATCTAATTGAGAAAGTTAAAAATAACAGTACAGCCTTAGGCGATTTTAATCATACTACCTTCCTCCTTATGTGTCAGCACGTCAGCAGTCGGACGACAGTTGTGGATTTCAAGTTTGATAGTTAGCCTGCTCCTGCTGTTGAGAATTGAGAGGCTGATCCAAGATCTCTTCCCTGATTGCCTGTACATATCACAACCTAAGTGGGTATAAGAACACCACCTAATTGACTCAATCCACCCTAAATAAGTCTAAAAAAAATAAAACTATCTACGTACCACCACCAATCAAAATATACTATTTATTAATTGAATTGTTTTCCCACGATAATCAACCGAAAGGTACAAACCACAAGTACTCACATTTGTACTGTAAATCCAAAGCCACAACAACCGCTTGCGTGAAGCATGCAGAATTTTATCATTAGCACCATCCCCGGCCCTCCTTATATGCACAGAACGAGAAATGGAAAGCCTATAACAACTGAAAAGTCGGTTTTTCGCTTTGCATTCCTTAGTCCTTCAGTAAATTAGATTATAAGAGGCAAGCAAAAAAAAATCCAAAGAGAAGTGTTTATTAATGAATCCAAGGCAGGAGGTAACCAAACCAAACACAACTTCCCACCACACACGACACACATCGCTTCGTCGACCGACGAGGATATAACAATGCAACAATAAACTGCTGCCAGAAGCCCGTAGTAGCCCTTCATATCTGATGTGGGGCATAATTTAGTATTCTCCTCTTGGCCGAATGGCAACGTGTGTGCATATATAGCTGTAGGTAGAGTGTAGGACGGCTGCTCAGGCTCACTGCTCCTTCTTTGTACTCGGAGAGGAAATGAGGACTGAGACGCGCGAAATTAAGAGCCAATTTGCACGAAGATAAATGACCCAACATTAAACACGCTGACCAGTTGTCAGCAGGTTGCAGCAGTTTTGTATACAGTCTATAGTCCGGTGGAATGAAGGAGTTGCATTGATGGAGCACTGAACGATGTCTGGGATACCGAGGCGCGATCTAAGTGGCACTGGGCAGTTGGACAGTTGTTTTTACCAAAAATCTTTAAATTATGAACAGCGGGTTCTCGCGCTCCCCTCTTCCATCCAAGTCGGCAGTCACTCCCGTCCAGTATGGCTGGCCGCAGTAATGAGGACGTTTTATGCCTTTCAATTAGGATCGCTTATTGGAATGTAATTTTACGATTGTTAGCCAAACGGGTGCGGTGTGCTCCTAGCGCTGTTTCACACTCGCCTAATAAAACGGTAATGAAACTCTAAATAATTCACCGTGAAATCGTTATCCTCCGCGACGAGCATTTGGAAAGGACACACACAAGCCGATTTGTTCCTCTTTTTTTTATGTCGGACAGCGCACAACGATGTTTTTAATTCGTCTCGGGCACTTATGGAAACCATGAGAGTCACTGGCTTATATGCACACTCGTTGAAAGGAAGGATCTGTCGGAGGATTTTCCACTTGAGCTGTGACGTTCGCCGCCTTCAGCTGTTTCAACTTTCAAGTGCTATGGTAGAGCGAAAATTAATTTTCTGATATGCATATTGGGTGACGCAATGGTGGTCGTGTGGTTGGGCAATTGCAACATAATTGCTATGAATGATATGTGTGCTCGGCGAGGACATGTGTTTCTGTCAAGAGGGTGCACCTTAAGGATGTTCAGTATAATTGGGGACCACACACCATACACCATTGAGATGTGAACAAAGTTGATCTAGATTGAGTTGATCTTACGAAGGAATTAGAAGCGTTATCACCGTAATTGGATTGGGCAATTACCGGAGATCTGCTATCTAAATGCACTTGTTAATGACTTGTTCAATGGAACCCAGTCGAAATGAAAGGGATGTGCATGGGAAAGTAAGGGGCGAACATTTTAAAACAGTCTTAAGGAAGAGAAGAGTTGATAAGCAGCTTGTAGGTTCTAAATTCTAATGTGTGCCATGCGATTAGCCCTGGTTAAAATTATTAAGGTGGACTTGGGCCTCAACGAGTGTGCATCTGAAGTTGGTGGACTTTTTGGCTAATTACCTCCAGTTAGGAGGTTTTTCGTTCCAAAAAAAAATTAAAAACTGACATAAAACGAATCATTGTGAGAAGGAACAGGGTTTCTTCGGACCTGTTGCGCCAACTATTTTTTTGTATTTTTTTGAGGAAGTCCAAGTTGGTTGAGGTACCCTTTTTCCATCTATTTTGGCTTTATTAGTAAGAGCAAAGACATTCCCATTAAATATGGAACACAACGTTGTTCAAGCTGCCTGGCTTCGCTGTAGCGCATTCTGTCACTCCAATTTTGAAAGAGCTTGTTGATGGTTTCGGGCTGTAGCTAACGGATTGCACGGATGATATTGGCCTTTAGTGCTTGATTCGTTTCCGGATTCTTGACATAACATCGGTCCTTCAGGGTTTCTCGCAAAAAAAGTCCAAATGTGTCAAATCGCAGTTTCAAAGCAGCCAATCGACATCGCCAAACGACTGATATGCGATTCGGGAGTTCGTTGGACAAAAAATCGGTTGTTACATGGGCCAGCGTTGTTGCTGAAAAATTTCGAAAAGGGGACTAAAAAGAGGCCCGAGCCGAAAAAAGGGGCCTCCACATAAAATACTAATAAAGCAAAAAAAAAACAGCAATAAAGACATTAACAAAAAACACTTATTTTTATATGTTTGCAGTATTTTTCGTTAAATAAAGAATAAAATCTTACTTAAACTGATAAAGGGGCCATCTTTATCACTTTTCGAAAAGTGAAGGCCAAGGGCTCTGAAGCTCAAAAAGTGCCAAACGGCAACGCTGGCATGGGCTGTATGGCATGTCGCGCCACCCTGCATGAACCAGAGGTCGTCCAAGTCCATGTCTTTAAATTTCAGTAAAAAAAGTCGGTTAACATGGCTCTGTAACGCCCATCGTTGGCCCAAACGTTTTCCCCAATCTCATTTTCCAAGAAAAATGGTCCAATGATGCCACCACTCCACAATCCGCCCCAAAATGTCACTCTCTGTGGATGCATTGGCTGACGCGACGGAGACCATGAGCAGAGACAATACTGAGACCCCCAACTTCGACCGATTAACAGTTATTTGCCTACAAGCTAAATTTTACGCTCCCAAAAAGTTTAGGTGCGCTAGTATTGTTGCATAGAAATTCGTATTGACAAATGTCAAAAATCCTCTCAACCAACACATTCGCACCTAATCTTTTTACATTTTACTGTGGGCAAAGCAAAACGGATAGGAATTGGCGTACACGGATAAGAAAACAAAATGGCGGATTCCTGGCAAAAATTGAGGGGGCCAGTGGCAAAAGGATTGTGAGTTGGGGGTCTCAGTATGATTTGTTTATGACCATGAGTGTTGCCCACTAGCTTACCAATCTCACGAACTTTTTGCACAAACTTGCGTATAACAGGCGCGGTGGGTTCTTCAATTCGGCGGCCAAAACTTATTTTCAAAAAAACGCACTGCTTAGGCTAGCACTCACTTTGGAAATAAGTTTTCAATATTTCCCAACGTTGTTCAAGCGTAAAGCCACTCATTTCGTTCCGCAGAAGTATGACACTGACTTTCTGTCAAGATTTCGAGCAGGAAACAGCTGTCAGTGTCAGAATAACCTATGATTTAAAAAGAAACCACTAGATGGCCCACACTTTATACTTCCTTGTCGGTCGTCGGTCGGCAGTAGAACGGGCCTGTTATAGAGAAAAATTATAAAAACACATGAACGTAGACAAAAAGCATCCTATTGAGAAGATATTGAATGCCTACACTTTACGTAACACTTTGTTGAAAAATGTTCTCAAATAAAATGCATCCAATCGGAGTAATTTGAAAATAAAACACATGAACGGAATCACTTAAATCGTGCTATTGTTACAAAAATGGTACTTTTGTGCTGGTTGTTGTTGGGCTTCGAGAATTCGTACCAAAATTGGTCCCGCTCTTTTTATAACGTCCCGAAAAACTAATTTCTCCAATACTTTTGCTCATAGACCTTACAAGTCGTACGCGTCTTTCTCGGCAGCGAAACTTTGTAGGTTTTATGGGAGCTATATTTTGCTCGGAGATGTCTCTTTGTATTACGATGATGTTGATACTGTATATATGAGTTGCCAGTAGGTATATGAAACAAAGCGCATAAAGCGCCATACCTGTGCAGCTACACATGTACCACAGCTGTCGTTAACCACGTTGTTCAATGTTTTGCTACTTCGTTTACTATCGGTAAATAAACGCCGCACTAATGACGACAGACAAATTGGATTTTTTACTACTCTCACATTTAATCGAAACGAAAAATAAAGTGCCACACCATTCATGTAACGCGGCGCATGTATATCATGTTCCCCTCTGTGCGCAGCACACCCATTACCCTGAACATGATCCACTTACCACAGCATGCCACCCGCATGCCACGTCATTTGCCAAGGGTGACAATCTAGAAACATGGCACACACACAAATATACGCTTTGGCTTTGTGATCGGTTTACTTTTTTTTACGACAAATCATTACATCTCCGCCCATTTACAGTAAATCCACCCTCGGGAGTAATTGAACGTGATGATTGTGATGATTTATCCCCGCATGATGTTGATGTTGTACTGACAGACTGAGTGTTTTGCACACCCCATCATTTAGCCTACATACCCAGCTGAAATAGACTGTGCCTGGTTTATAATAGAAGACGTGAGGCTTTGCTTTGATGATGATAATAATGTGGTGAGTATGCCGCATCTTGCCCTTGTACACTATACAATGGCGGGGAAGGACATTCTTGTTTCGGGGTTGTTACACTTTTACAGCTCCAATTTAGACTGATGGTGCTTTTTATGAGATGCACATAAAAATATGGAAATTATGAAATTGAGAAGGCAGGACTAAAATGGAATTTCCTTTGGTGGGTGGTGGTTGAGTGGTAGTCTATTTAATCGGCTTATTGGTAATGCAATGAGGGTAGAATGAAGCTGTTCATAGAAGGGAACTTTGACAGTGGAATGGTATTAATTGTTAAAGTGGAATTAAGTGGGAATTTCATAAAACGCACAAGTTGAGTTGTGATCTCGATTTTGGATCTTGAAGTCTCCATTTGGGGTCCTAAAAAATCCTTCACTTCGTCCCCTCTATTACTGTTTTTGAGAAAAGAAACATAGCCGAAGGGCGGAGCGGGCCAATATTAACTAAAAAGTGACACGATTTTTCATTTGGTATACCAACTTCACACTTGCTTGACAACCTCAGGTGTACGGGCTGAAAAGGGACACTGTTCCAGCTCTAGCTCGAGTTTCCTACGCAACAACTTTGATGCTTTGTCTTTGAAGTCAGTTTTAAGATAAAGCTGTTTAGTTAAAATTGTAAGAAACCAATATCGGACAGCTCAGTTTTTAAGGCCAGATGGCTTTGGGAGCATGGGATTTATGGTAACCATCGCACCATGTTTTCTGGGCGGATCCCTTCTTTGAAATTGAGGGCCTTGCATCAAAAGGGGGGCCAGTCCATATTTTAAGCTTAACGGATTTTTTCACTGACAAATTGAACAAAAAAAAAGCAAACTTTTGGTACATAACCGAAGCAGTTGCGACTAAAAATAAGGGCGTTATAGCAAAATATATATCTGCCACTCTAGTGCGTTTGGTGCAAAAAGGCGGCAGGTCCGGACCTGTTTCTTTGATTTCCCACAAGAAGTAAAATTTGGCCTTGCCCCCCTATAGATGTTAAAAGTTGTTGATCTTAACCTTGTTAACCTTCGTTGTAGGAAACGCTTGTTTCCAGCTCCTTTTATAGGTAATCCTTGTATTATTTTTCTTTTTACCTTTAATAGAGTCAAACGAAAAGGGGGGCAGCGTTCAAGCCAAAAAAAAAACTTTAAATTTGATCCCAAAGGCAGTAATGTCCGCAATACTAGTGACCTCTATGCTTCACTTTCTAGTTATGCTACCGATATTCTAAGGCTATCTTTCCAAGCCTTTCAGTATTCAGAGGCGATCGGGACAGTATTCTCTTGGACTGAGTTTGGGTGGGGACACATATTAACAGTTAAATATGTCTGTTTGTAAATGGTAAAAGCGTTGTTACGATCTATCATGTCGAGAAAACCGAGAACACAGGCTTTACAAAGTGTCACACTTTTCACTTCCATTTCGGTGAACCATCACTGATTGGCACCACTGTCGCTTTCCATGAAATCATTTTCTTTCAGTTCAAGGCACCTTCCCTGCCAAAGGTATCGTGTTCAGTGACGATATATAACAAACTCAACTCAGGCCACAGATTGTTCCTCGTTCTTTGGGTTCAGTGCAACACTGGTTCCCACGAACTGAGAAGACCACGATTACAAAGTTCACACTCTAAATAAGAAGCGCAAAGAGTGTTCCAAAAAAACTGGAAGTGAGTTTATTTATTTGAAAAATTCAGGAGCGAAAAGTAGCCAATAAAAATGCTATCTTCTTCTCAGTTTCGGTTAGAGTGCAATTAGGTTAAGAAAATTAATATAATACAAAAAGCAAACGTCTGTCAAAGTGACATCTCGCATATTTGACAGCAGGGAAAGATTGGAAAAAGAACTTTAATAGGGCAAATAACACTTGTTGGCTCATAAGTAAATCATAGACAATGATTAATTAATTCTGAAAATTATATCACCTCAGAAATGCAGTTAAGGTTTTGCCAACCGCTGTTACTTCGGTGTGAGAAAGCAATTGATAAGTAAGGCCTTGTTGCGAAATACGAAGGATGAAGATCTCCTTGGTAGTTTCGAACGCAAAATTCTTCAAGTGATTTTTGGTCCCGTTTGCGTTGACGGGCTATGGAGGATCAGATTTAACAGCGAACTCTATAAGCTGTACAGCGACATCGACAAAGTCAGAAAAGTACGCATTAGTCGTCTAAGATGGTTAGGACATGTATAGCGAATGGACACCAACGCTCCGGCCCGAAGGGTCTTCGATTCCAACCCAGAGGGACAACGCAGTAGAGGAAGACTACGTCTTAGGTGGCGCGCTGAAATACGGAAGTGGAGTTTAAGCAACTTTATTATTATTCTTTATTCATCTACCGAGCTTAACTCTAACAGACTAGGATTCAATATATTAATAGTTCAAAAAAAAATTATATAAAATATTCAGTAGTATTATCATTTAGGACATATTTACAGTGGGTTGCCAAATTAATAGGGACAGTCATGGATTTTAAGAAAAATTATGTTTCCGTATCAAATTAATGAAAATTAGCCCATATAACATTGACAAAAAGTTATTTTATAAATAATATTGGTTATTATTACTTGTCGTTGGAAATTACTCGAATGAATTAATGAAATTGGTGTTTCCTTTTTTTATTTTATTTTTCTTGGAGTGATATCAGTTCCTTGACCCAAAAAAAAAAAAAAAAAAAAAATGCCTGAAATCATTAAAAAATATTTTTTGATTTATTTTCTTTTTTAGAAAAATACATATTAAAGTTAGTACATTACTTACGTTTTAATAAAAAGAAGTTTAAAAAAAAAAAAGAAGCATTTTTCGACTTCTGGCTTTGATTGCACTTAAAGAATAAAACCGGGTTTTTCCCGAATAAAACCGTTTTAAATATCCGCCAACAATGAAAAATAGCGGTAGGTAGCACGTAAGTTGTGAAATAAAAATCACCACGTACACTAAGAACCAAAACAAAAGCTCAAAAGACCACTGAAACATGAAAATTGAAAAAAAATTTACAATGTCCCTATTAATTTGGCAACCCACTGTATATTCAATAAGGATAATTTAAATTTCGATCTATCATCACATAAATCTATTTCATTGCAAAGAGAATTAAACTTTTTTATACACTTCGTTATTGGCTCATTAAGGCCATAGTTGTAAGAATGTTTAGGGCTCGAAAAAAAAATGTTTCTTGTTCGAAGAATTCTTTCTGGTGCATAAAACTTGAAATGTTGAAGTAAATCGGGACATACTATACGATAAGAGAAAACATCATGAATAAACAGCATACAATGAACACTTCGCCTTTTTTCTAAAGCATCTAATCCTATTAAGGCACATCTTGTTGGATAAGAGGGCATTATATAAAGATTCCATTTCATTTGTCTTATAACAAATCTTGTAAAGGATTTTTGTATCCTTTCAAGACGTGTTATAGAATTTGCATATATAGGACACCATACTAAAGAGCAATATTCAAGATAAGGTCGTACTAAAGACATATAGACAGACTTTAGAGCATATGGGTCCGAAAATTCAGCACATGTTCGCTTAAGAAATCCAAGCATCGAGTTTGCTTTGTTGACAACATAATCAATGTGAAAAGAAAATGCAAGCTTCGTGTCAAAAATCACACCAAGGTCTTTAATTTCGGTTTTTCGAGAAAGGCTGGTCCCGGAAATTGTATAGTCATTAAGTACAGGCACTAAAGCATGGTACACAGAAAAAGAATGACATTTATTTATGTTCAAGGTAAGTCCATTAAGGTCACACCATTGAACTATTGTGTTTAAATCATTTTGTAGATTTCCACAATCAAAAATATTTTTAACACGAATAAATATCTTTAGGTCATCGGCATACATCAAGCAGTTAGCGCTATTAAGCAATGAAGGAATCTCATTAATAAATATATTAAAAAGTAAAGGTCCTAAGTGACTACCTTGGGGGACACCAGAAGAGAGTGGACTTGGAGTGCGCAGACGTGTATTGGTTGAGGCCAACGTCCACCCCGTACTATAGCGCCACCTACGACTATGAGGTTCGTCAATGTGCCACTTGAATCGAATCGCAGTTCCTATAAACCTTTCAAAGTCACTAGAAATGTTCTTCTTTGAATACAACCTCTTTAGTATTTGCTATAGTTCATTTTACATCACTATGGAATGTAAAAGACGAACAGAGGGACCATTTTACACCTCATAAGGTGAAGCTGTGAGCGAAAAGTTCCACGCTGACGCGAAATGGACCATATCCGTTTGGATGACTAAGGAACTTGTTTAGTATAACTCCACATGAACCAAAACTGCTGCATAAAGGCAAGCAAATTACGGTCAATCATTTTGATGTCAAAAAACCACTCATTACCACCCAAAAAGCACAACTTTCCCGGGACAACATTCCGTCAGCCAGCATCACAGGTCTACATTTTATCTTGCACACTCCCAAGCACAACCACCGCCGCCACATCCATTCGTTCATTACGATCAGCGACTTAACTTGTCCATTGTCCATCCGAACGGATATGAAGATAAATTGGTTGAGATTGAATTAAAGATGGTTGCATATAAACACAAGACAATAACAGGCGTACAGTACAAAAACAACGACAAGAGCGAAATCGGTGTGGCGCAGATACCCCCGACGCGACGCATTCAAGCGCAACAACTGTCAGAAACGGGCGAACGTTCGCTAGCTCTCATTAAAGACCTATCATTTTGTCTTATTTATCTGAACTGGTGTTTCGGGGCGGGCGCTGTGGCCGATGTAATGATCCATATTGAGGTGCCGGCCGGAGGCCAAGCCAACGAGCAAATAGTCATTTGAGTGGACATGCGATTTGTTTCAGCTTTTAAATGCGCGAGTGACATATGGAATCGAAACTTCTCAAACTCACTTCGCTGATAAATGGGATTGATCTGCGTCGCACCAGATGCAGGCACCTTTGATTGTTGTCCCCAAGTGGGCCGCGTAAGTCCGCCCGAATTTGGGAATACCAACGCCGTAAACGATTTGTGGATTCAAGAGGAGGACACAAATATTCGCCACCAACCATAAACTTCAACTATTGCATGCAAGACCTCTGCACGCGCTTGCTCTCCCTTCGAAATGTCACAGCGGTCCACGGTGCGCGTCTCATTGCAATCTGGCTGAGGAGGTCCCTTTGGCCCGCTCTCGCAAGCGCATATCGCCTGGCCGCAACATGTGTACAACATGAAATAAAACATCGCGAATTGGATAAATAATTGGTGTTCACGAACTCTGTGTCTCGCGCTTTGATTTTCTTTGCTATCAGATTCGAATATCAAATTGCGCGCACACATTGTCAATGGGCAATGGTGCGCTGTGCGGCCATTCCGCCTTGTCCACACTGTGCGCTGCATCGTCGTCTGCCGTCTGCCCTTATGCAGAATCTCAGCAAGAGCAAAACGACCCAGGCCAGAACACAGGATGGACGACAAAATGCCGATTTGTATATGGAGCGATTGGATCCGATGATCCTGGCCACACTTTCTGCGACTGCGGCCAACAACGACCGGCAATATTCCAATTTCAATCAGCTCACCTCTCCGCCTAGGTGTATCTAAATCTGACTTATAACACGCATTGTGGCACATATTCCCGGCTGGCAGTTGTTCGCCGCGCCGCAGCCGCCGCCGCCGGTGGTGGTCGTCATAGGCATTGTGTGTTCTGAAGTTGGCCGCAATGCGGATGATGACGAAGCGTTTTTGCTCTGCTCCTCTTTCGGTGGATGTGCATTTCTTGTGCGCATTTCTGAATAAATTTTGAAATTCAATAGCTGTTCGGAGCGCCGACAACACCGAGATCACGATGGACGAGGACGACACAGACACAACACACAAGCGGAGGAGGGCACTGCTAGAGCTCGATGTATCCTTGAATATTTTAATTTAACAAGACCAAGGAGAGACATTTGTATTCGCACGCAGACACGTGATTACGAACACCTCTGATTAGGATGATGGTCACATGATTATGTCCTTTTTGTTGCATTGCTTCGCACTATTAAAATTCGATCGAACTTCATAAGTGTCAAAAGGCTGGCCGACATTTTTTTGCTCAAGCCCCTCGTATGTGCGGTTTTTCTTTTTATGACGGATTAGAGATGCCAATTAAAAAGTATTTCGCTTATCTGTCTATCGGAGATGCGAGTGTTGAAACTGGGGAAGCCGCATTTCACGACGGACAGGGAATCAACTGATTGTGTGTCGGTCAGCTTGTTAGGGCTAATTCTTTGACGACGGGACATAGTTGCTCAACAGATGTACGCGACAACAAAGTGGGCAAGAGTAACCTCTCTGTGGTAGATTGCAATCTCAGGTGTGGAGTTATGACAGATAGACCAGCTCACTGTAGGTTCGAGTTTTTAATAGCTACAGTTGGAAAATATATGCTTTGCTAAACAAGCAGGCTCAACATGGACTGCGGATCGTTATTGAACAGTATGTCAAATACTGGTATCCACTCACTGACTCGACAGTGTCAACAGTGCACTTGGCTTTGCTTGCGCTGAAAATGAAGACCCTAAGAGCTAAAAGGTATCTAGGTTAGTCGAAGTTTCATATTCTGCATACAGAGGAAGTCTGCCAGAGGAATTTGAAATCAAAACAAGGATTTATATTCTGTCACCTATAGGC
Organism: Cheilosia urbana; assembly: GCA_946477585.1. Lineage (NCBI taxonomy): Eukaryota > Metazoa > Arthropoda > Insecta > Diptera > Syrphidae > Cheilosia > Cheilosia urbana. The sequence goes on from OX297853.1 coordinate 177,801,893, forward strand.
TATGCTCTTTCGTGACTCTGACTAGCGACATGTTTGGCGCCGCTTCTGTCGACGGAAATTGGAGAAATTCGATGGACGCTCACAGCACGACTCAAACGCGTTTGCTGATACTACTCATAGCGTTTTAAGTTCTACTTAAAATCTTATGGGCTACTTTTTCTATGTTAAAAACTCTTACATAAAATTTTAAGTCGAACTTAAATCGCTATGAGTAGTGTTTTTTGCAAATGGGCCTCAAACATCTAGACTACGCTGGATGAGGTAGGTAACCTTCAATTTTCCACAAAGTTAGGGTACCGAATAATAACAAAAAAAAAATTTAAGAATTATGGAGATGGAGGCACTTGGTGTTCACCTGGGCACAAGGTCTGCCAAAACAAAGTTCAGCATATCAGTTGTATGTAAATATCTCGGGCTAGAATTGGTAAGACAGCAATTACCTATAGAGAGTGCCTTACATATCTGGGATGATTGCCTCGAACGAAGGCGAAACTGAGCCTGAACGTGGGAGGTTGGTTTCAATTTGGCGAACAAGGCAGTCAGCGTAAACGACAAGCTACGTTTGTTTCGTCGAGTCGGTGTTTCTACTCGTATATGGGCGCAGCATTTGGAAAATTATTGACAGTAATGCGGGCAACCTTCGGCAGGTCAGGATGGAACCAAAGGATATTACCAATTGACGACGAGAGTGACAGCGACTTGAACACACTTTCGGAAAGGGCAATACTTTCATAGCCAAAGACACAAGGAAATGGAATCCGTTGTGCACAGATGCGACGGTTGGGTAGGTGTGTGAGCTGAAAAAAAGTTGGAAAGAACTAAGGCCAGAGAATTAAAAGCCCCCTAGGACCTAAAAGAAACATGACTTAATCGAAGATATACTTACTTACTTACTTAGGTGGCGCTACAGTCCGGGGTGGACCTGGGCCTCAACCAATACGCCTCTCCAGTTAGCGCGATCTTTGGCTAACTGCCTCCAGTTGCGCACTCCAAGTTGGTTGAGGTCCCCTTCCACTTGCGCGCGCCACCTAAGGCGAGGTCTTCCTCTACTGCGTTGTCCCTCCGGGTTAGAATCGAAGACTCTTCGGGCCGGAGCGTTGGTGTCCATTCGCTCTACATGTCCCAGCCATCTTAGACGACTGATGCGTACTTTTCTGACTAGGTCGATGTCGCTGTACAGCTCGTAGAGTTCGCTGTTAAATCTTCTCCTCCAAAACCCGTCAACGCAAACGGGACCAAAAATCACTCGAAGAATTTTGCGTTCGAAACGACCAAGGAGATCTTCATCCGCCTTTGATAGCGCCCATGCTTCTGCACCATAAAGCAGGACTGGGATGATGAGGGTCTTATACAGAGTTTCCTTAGTATTTCTCGACAAGGCCTTACTTATCAGTTGCCGTCTTAGGCCAAAGAAACAGCGGTTGGCAAGTGTGATTCTTCGTTTGATTTCTGATGTGATGTCGTTATCAGAGTTTATAGCGGAGCCGAGGTAGACAAAGTCCCTAACTATCTCAAAGTTATAGCTGTCTATCGTGACGTTCTGCCCGATTCGTCGATGTCGTGTGTCCCTTCTTGTTGACAGCATATATTTTGTTTTACCCTCATTCACCACTAAACCCATTTTTGCCGCTTCTGTACTAATACTTGCAAACGCACCAGTGACAGCTCGCTGTGTTGTACCAACAATGTCAATGTCGTCAGCGTATGCAAGCAGTTGCACAGACTTATAGAAAATTGTGCCTCTGGTGTTGGCTTGTGAGTTTCGCACAATCTTCTCAAGAATGATGTTGAAGAAGTCACATGACAGCGCATCACCTTGTCTAAATCCTTTTTTGACATCAAAGGTCTCGGTGAGATTGTTTCCGACCTTTACGGAGCAGCGAGCGTTCTCCATCGTCATTCTGCACAATCTGACAAGTTTGGCAGGGATGCCAAAACTAGACATGGCTCTGTATAGCTCGTCTCTATAAACGCTGTCATATGCGGCCTTAAAATCGATAAAAAGATGGTGAGTATCGATCTGGTATTCTTGGGTTTTTTCCAGGATCTGCCGTAGTGTGAATATTTGATCGGTCGTGGACTTACCGGGCCTAAAACCGCACTGATAGGGACCTATCAGATCGTTGACGAATGGTTTCAGGCGTTCACACAATACAGCAGACATGATCTTATACGCAGTGTTCAGGAGACTGATGCCTCTGTAGTTGGCGCAGTTTAGAGGGTCTCCTTTCCTGTGGATCGGGCAAATAATGCTGAGGTTCCATTCATCAGGCATACTTTCCTCTAACCAAATCTTAGAGATGAGTTGGTGTATGCACTCTACCAAGTCATCTCCGGCTGCCTTGAAGAGCTCGGCAGGTAAGCCGTCTGGACCAGCAGCCTTGTTGGATTTAAGCTTAGATATTGCTATCCTCACTTCATTTTGGTCAGGTGGACGGAAATCTTGGCTGTCATCGTCCAGGTTGAATAGATCGTTCTGCCTAACAGCGGAATTTGTGTCGTCTTCGCCGTTTAGCAGTCTGCAGAAATGGTTTTTCCATGTCCTCAGCACCGACTGTGACTCTACTACAAGGTTTCCTTGCTCGTCTCTACAGGTCTCCGTTCGGGTCTTGTTGCCATGACACGTTCTTTTTACCTTTTGGTAAAACTTCCGAACATTGTTCCTGGAGTAACACCTCTCTATATCCTCGATCGCGCGCTTCTCATGCTCTCTCTTTTTTCTCCGGAGAAGCCGATGTTCTTCCCTCCTTTTTTGCTCGTAGAGCTGACGAGCTGCATGTGCTTGCCGGCACTCTTCGTCAAACCAGGGGTTTCGGGGGGGTGGACTGGTGAAACCGAGCACATCAGTTGCGGCGTTTTTGATGGCTTCTTGGCATCGGCGCCACTGGTCTTCGGCACTTGATGCTGGCAGCATAGGACTTCTCGAGAGGTTGAGGGATACGCGATCGGCAAAGGTTCTGGCGGTTTGTTGCGTTTGTAGTCGTCCAACGTTAAATCTCCTCACAGTATTTTCTCGTTGTTGTGGCGTCTTGGATATCCGCATCCGTACCTTGGCTACAACAAGGTAGTGGTTTGAGTCTATGTTGGCCGCTCGGAAAGTTCGGACATCTAGAATACTGGAGGAGTGCCTTGCGTCGATCGCAACGTGATCAATTTGGTTGACGGTTTGATGATCAGGTGACCGCCATGTTCCTTTGTGTATATTGAGGTGAGGAAACCGTGAGCTAGCTATGGTAACATTACGTCCCGCAGCAAAATCAATCAGCCTAAGTCCGTTTCCAGACGTGGTGTCGTGTAGGCTATGTTTTCCGATTGTGCTACCAAAGATGTCCTCCTTTCCTATTTTGGCGTTAAAATCACCCAAGACGATTTTAACGTCATGCTTAGGACATTGCTCATATGTTTTGTCGAGGAGCTCGTAGAAACACTCTTTGGTAGCATCGTCTTTTTCTTCTGTGGGGGCGTGAGCGCATATTAGGCTGATGTTAGCGAATTTAGCCTTTATGCGGATCGTGGCAAGGCGTTCATTTACGTGTCGAAAGCTCAAGACTTCTTGCCTAAGTCTGCCGCTTACAACAAATCCGCATCCAAATAGACGCTGCTTTTGTTCTCTGTAGCAGTCACCGTAGTAAATGTCACAGTTTTTCATCCTCCTTTTGCCCGGCCCATCCCACCGCACTTCCTGGATGGCGGTGATACCTGCTTTGTAGCAGTCTAGGGCCTCCGCTAGTTATTCGGCTGCACGCGGTCTGTTCAGAGTTCGAACATTCCACGTGCAGATCCGAACGTCATTGTCCTTTTTTCGTTTTGCAGGGTCGTCAACAGTGAATCCGTCCTTATCCGAGGCTTTTGGTTGCTTCGCAAGAATTCTTTTTTTTCCGTGGTAGGGTCGTTAACCCCACGCACAACCCCCAACCTGGAGGACCAGGCCCTTTCTGTAACCCCTTGGGCAAAAGGAGCCGGAATATTCCGGAGTCAGTAACCCGCTGCGGGGATGTGAGAGCTGCCGTTGACCCATTAAGGGCTCTTCCGCCACCATCTCTATTTCAACACCCTGACAAGTGCTGAAAAATCCTCAATGACCTCAGCTCCAAATACGTCAAAGTAGCTCATTGAGGTATCTGCCATGTTGACTGTTGACGCCACCGTTGATTCAACCATGTGAATTCATCCGCCGTACGTCCTCTTTCTGAGGGGCTCATGTAAGACCTCTGAGACTCGATCAGGCAGTCATTCCGACAGAGCATTACAGTGTTGCTATTTTCTTCGTGTTCATCGTAATCGAAGATATAATAAAGTATAAAGTGTATTTTTTGTTGTCTGTGTCAAAGCAGCTCTCTTAAAATCTTAATAATTGTTGGAAGTTGCTTCTCAAAGAAGTTACACCAGAACCCAAAAGCGAATGAGATGACTTCCTGTGTACAGCCTAAATGACTTTACCACTTACCCACTGAATAGAATTTAATTGACACAAAAAAAAGAGCTCTCACACATCTCTGCGCGTTTTCACCACAAATGAAGGACCTTATCGTGTACAACATGGCGTCTCTAAATTGATATCCACTTCATCCATCAGAATGTGGAACTCTCCCTTGTTGACATTATAGACTTCACCCCAATTACCTTATCGGATCGACCCATTTAATTTGGTGAGCGCGCAATGATTTCACAACCCTCGAGCGAGCAACACTACAGAGGGGTATAAAAGCAGCGCAACAGCAGGAACAAAGATGAATCGCCTGGGATGAAGTGAAATGTTCCCATGGGACGCATCAATTTCGCTACAATATCTACCGGGCGTATTAAATTACTCGTTGTCTTGTTAGGGACACAATCACTGCTGAGGCAATTTGTGGTTGATTTCTCAACTTGTACGCCACATGAAGATGGCGATGGAGCTGATTACAACCGATTATTGCTGCCGAATCCAGCCTTAAGTCAATATTCCTGCGGTCAGGAGTCATAATTCGATTTGGAAAAATCCGGCAAATAGCATTAATCGATGCGAAGACCGCAGAATAAGTAGGTTAGCGTATGTGCGTCCGAGAGATGAGAACAAGATTATCGTATGCGAAAGGATGTTGTTAAACATCTGGTCAAGGGGAACACGATGGATTCCTTCCTGTCCTAATTTGCGCTCTCAATGCATACCGGTTTTGTTACACAGAAAAAAAGAAGAAGAAGGATAATTGCCCTTACACAATAACAAATTACGTGGCATATGTTCCTCGGCCGCAACTGGAGGCAGCAAAACGTCGTCCTTTTGAAGCCGTTTAGCAAAGAGCGATAATTTGCTAAATCTGTTTGTCGGAGATGGTTGCGTGATTTCCAGATGAAACTGGCACAGAGTGTAATTTCCTTCTTTTGTCCTTAATTGCCATTGTTTGAGGGAAATTGTTAATAAAAAGTTGTTAAATTTGCTGCAGGATATGAGACAAAGTGACCTCGTTTAGGTGGTGGCGGCAAAAACTCAAGTTTCAATTAACATTCTCTTTTTCAGTTCGGTCTCGCTGTTATACTGCTGTGCAATCGGATAGGTAGATAGCTACGTGCGTTCGCTGATTTACGGATTGCATGTGTCACGGATGTTTGTGTGTGTATGTGTGCTTTTGTGCGTCACCCCCCTCGGCGTGCATTAGGTGGGTAGTAACAACCCAAAATGATGATTAATACCGCTGTTTAGTTCTCACCTTAGTCGGACCATTCGGACCATTAGTTTGATGCCATTCGTTATGTCAGAAATTACACACGAATTTACGAAACAGCGCCTGACACCAACAAGGCGACTAATAACCGGCTGCTAAGCACGCTCTCTCTTGGAAATTAAATCAAAAGAAGAGGCTAATGAAAATTGCATTTGACGCGCAGTAAAATCACGCACTTTGCGTGGCTCGATGGAAAACAGTCTGTCGACCAGAAATATCACTGGAGGAAGAGAGACGTAAAAATAGTTAAGTACCGGGAGAGATCTGTGAAAAGTTGTCTGTCAGAGTGCGTGCCCACTTGTGCCGCAACTTTCTTTCGTCTACTATGAAAGGGATAGACATCGATGGTGATTTTTTCGAAAATTATGGGGGAAAAACTTGCCAAGAAATGTTTAGTACAATAATCTGTAATGTACAACAAGGTGTTGCAAGAACTACGGCTGCAAAGAATATTTAAGATTTTTGTTAAGATTGTTAGCCCGAGATAAGACCCTCACCAGTCCAATGACCAAAATCCTTCGCTGATTGTAGGGTACACCAGATGGAACACATGTGCAGAAATAAATTTGTCAAACGATAATAGAAGTGTGAGAAAGTGCACATGTAGATTTTTCTTTTATCTTCAGTCGACTAGATTGGTCGAAGTTGTTATTAGCCGGTAAAGTCATTTTTCCTACGTCAGCCACATATGCGAACTGTCAACTTAGTACTCACTACTCAGTCACGAATTTCCTTACAAAATTCGTCGGCTACCCTTCTATAAACGTCAACTGAGAAAGCTGTTGTTGTGACCGATCTAGGCCAATCAAAACTGCGACATATCTAGTCATTCAGCTGTCAGACTAATTAAACTAGATACTTGAACATCTCCAGAGAAATAGAAAAATGTTCATATCCGATGCTGCCAAGACTGTTTTATTTAAGTAAGTATTGCAAGATTGATCATATTACTCATACCGATTTAAGTTCCACTTAAAATCTTATGTGACAGCTTATGGAATAGAAAAAGTGGTAGTAGGTATTTAACTTAAATCGCTATGGAGTAGAATCAGTTGCTGTTCGGTGGAGTTAAAAACTGATTTTTTTCTTCATTGGGAAGACCAGTGAAAATCAATTTGACAGGTGACGTGTGATGTTTTTCTATTTCACTATTTTCATAAATAGACTTAGGCCAAATCACCGCGAAAATTGCTCAAATTCGTTTCGAAAATCGTGGTTCAGTTCGCGAAGATAGCTATCAGTCGGTCGGTAGTAGTGTAGTCGTCTATCCACGTCGTTAGTTCTTAAAAGAATGGATCCATAGTTGAGAATGCGCATCCACGAGCGGCGCCCCGACATATACGAAGAAGTTGTTGCTGTCTGCAGCTGTAGGCATAGCCACTCATCCACTTATTGAACGATTTTGCAGAATCATCTGTCTTTCGAACCTACAAGACCCCGCTTGTGTACTTTCGCAAACGCACAACAGATGGCGTTCATCTGAAATCTGAGAGCTCACCAGCTTCCGCAGCTACAGGTCCGTGTATGGTTCTCACAAGTCACAACCGCAATCGTCGGTAAGTTCTCACTTCTTCATTTCTGTGGTGAGAACAGGGGTACTTTACACATTTTTGGGCATTTCCGAACGATTTTATTGGTAAGTTTTCTCAAAGGAGTTACGCCGTCGAATATTTCTGATAGCAGCTCGCAAAATGTGTTGTAACGGAACAAGCTTGAATAAGGTGAAGACCGTATATTTTTAGCAGTGGTTTCACCTGAGACGAAATTAAAGATGCTGTAGAATTTTATATATTGTTGCGCACTCGCTTAATTCGGTGATTCTCGAATCGTAAATGAATAAAATGCCGAAAGAATTAGAAAGAGCCAAGTAAAATGAAAACGCCAAGTTAACCTCTTCGTTTGGTAGCCACGTTTATTCTCTGAAGCAAAAAATGTCTAATGACAATCAGAAAAGAAAAAAGAAATTGACAGCGGGAAACTGTCAAACTGACAACTAGCTCTTGTCTGCGTTCACGGGTATGCAACACTCTCCCCCCCTTGAACTGATGATTCCGCTGTTGTGAGCCTGCGCTCGGAAGGCCACGCTTTTAGGTTAGTTCCTTGGTACTTCGCCAGTCGATTGACGTGTACAATTTTGGATTTAGTTCGTGGTGTCTTTTGGATTCTAATGGTAACGTCAGTTATAATCTGCATGACCCGATAGGGTCCCTCCCAATCCGATTGAAGTTTAGGGCAAACTCGTACTCGTCTTCGGGGGTTGTGAAACCACACAAAACTCCCTTCTTGAAATTTGGGAACGTTTGAGTTGAAGTCATACCTACTTTTCATTCGACGAGCCGCGCGATGCATTTCCTCTCTAGCCCGGGTATGTATAACTTGTAGTTGGTCCTGCAAGCGCTGAGCAAACCCCTGGTAGGGTATCGGTTCCGGTACCGGTCCAAACACTAGGTCTTGAGGAAGTCTCATATCTCTACCATAAAGCATCATGAAAGGAGTCTCCTTAATCGAGTCCTGTTGGGAGGAGCGATAAGCCATTGCGAATAGAGGTAGGAGTTCATCCCAGTCGTCCTGTTTGTCATCGACGAATTTGGCGAGATAATGCAGTATGGTCCGGTTCATGCGCTCCACAAGACCATCCGATTGTGGATGCAAAGGCGTGGTGCGGGTTTTCCGTATTCCCATTATCTGCATAACATTTTGGAAAACAGCAGACTCAAAATTACGTCCTTGGTCCGAATGTAGTTCCAGTGGTACGCCAAAGCGACAGAACACTTCATGGACTAAAGTTCTGGCAACAGTATCGGTAGTCTGGTCAGGGAGTGCAAAGACCTCCACCCATTTTGAGAAATAATCCATCAGGACGAGCACATATTTGTTTCCTTGCTTGGTTGGTGGAAGTGGTCCTAAAATGTCCACTGCCACACGTTGAAAAGGCTCACCTACCAAGTAAACTTGAAGCTCACCTTGGGTTCTACTTTGTGGACCGCGCTTTGCTGCGCAGACATCACACGCAGTACAGAAGCGCTCTACATCTCTTCTTGCCCCGACCCAATAAAACCGGGATCTCAATTTTTCAAATGTTTTGTTTGATCCGAAATGTCCACCGGACAGTGTGTTGTGGTACATTTTAATTAATTCGGTGGTCAGTGACGGTGGAACGATGGGAAGTAGACATTCAGGATGTTGACGTTTAGATGGTACCCATTTCTTACACAAGAGATTATTTTGCCGGCAAAGAGAAGCAAATTGAGCCCAATATGCTTTAAGGGTGCTGTTCTCCCCCGCTATAGCTTGCCAATCTGGGCGAGTGCCATTTACAACCCATTGAATCACCTTCGAAAGACTTTCATCCGTTTCCTGCGATAGTTTAAGCTGATCGAGATCAAAATCGGTACTCACCAACATGACCGCATTAACGAAATGATTCTCCTTTAAGTCGAAGCGATCCTCTTTTAAAGAGCAGTGATTGCAATTATCACTAGCACAGGGTCGGCGAGATAATGTGTCAGCATTCAGGTGGGTTTTTCCCGTTCGGTGTTGAACGCGATAGTCATACTGTTGAAGACGCTCCATCCAGCGTGCTAATTGACCTTCGACGTTCTTGAACGAGAGCAACCAGTTTAATGCAGCGTGATCCGTTCGTATCAGAAATTGACGTCCAAATAAGTACACATGGAAATGCTCGATGGCCTTTATCATAGCCAACAGCTCCTTACGGGTGGTGCAGTAATTGCGTTCAGATTTATTTAATGCTCTGCTAAAGTAGGCGATGACCCTCTCTGTCCCGTTCTGTAGCTGAGACAGCACTGCGCCTACACCATAGTCACATGCGTCGGTATCCAAAATAAATTCGCCCTCTGATTGTGCATGACCCAAAATGGGAAACGACGTTAGACGATCTTTCAAATCGGCGAACGCTCTGGCACACTGGTCGGTCCACAAGAAACGTGTTTTTTTCTCTGTTAGCTGGTGTAATGGGCGTGCGATGGCAGCGAATTGTGGCACAAATTGCCGATAATAGGTACAAAGTCCAACAAAGCTTCGTAATTCAGATAAATTCGTTGGGGTGGGCCAGTCGCGTACAACCTCGATTTTTTCGGGGTTGGGGGATACACCATCAGCACTCAGTATGTGTCCCAAGAATTTAACTTTACGTTGGAATAGCACGCACTTTGAGGGACTTAATTTAAGACCAGAAGTTCTTAATCGACTGAAAACAGAACGCAGGTTAAGAAGCATTTGTTCAAAGGTCTTACCGTGAATCAGGACGTCGTCTAAATAAACCAAGCAGGTGTCCATAGGTAGCCCTCGTAAAACGTTAGACATGAGGCGCTCAAACGTAGCCGGGGCGTTAGTCAGCCCAAAACTCATTACTTTAAATTGCCAGAGTCCGTCTCTTGTCACAAAAGCTGTCTTCTCTCGATCTGCTGGATCTACTTCTACTTGCCAGTATCCTGATTGGCAATCGACCGTGCTAAACCACTCCGAACCAGCCACTGAGTCTATGGTGTCGTCAATCCTGGGCAAAGGAAATGAGTCTTTGATGGTGACGGAGTTCAACCGGCGGTAGTCGACGCAAAATCTCGTGGAGCCATCCTTCTTTCTCACCATCACGATTGGCGATGCCCAGGGGCTCGAACAAGGCTCAATGAGGTCTCGGCGCAGCATATCGTCGATAATTTCGCGGGACTCCTCCTGTTTCGCCAGTGGTAAACGACGTGGCGGCTGCTTAACCGGACTTGCTCCTCCTACATTTATTTTATGCTGAACAGCGTTTGTTCTTCCCAAATCGTCGGGACCACTGCTAAAGATATCCCTGAATTCGCGTAGAAGCTCCTCCACGAGTCTCTGTTGCTCCGGGCGTAGGTGCTTTTGAGATCGTTGAAGTAAATCGGCCAAGAAATCTGGAAAAACACTACTTTGCGAGCATTCCATATCCATGCACTCGGCCTCTTCAAAAAGCGCAACTTGCGTATTCCCTGGTAATACCACCGAGTGGTCAGCAATATTAGCCACTCGCACCAATACCTTCCCATCCAGTATTTGGTTCATTGACTTGCCAATCAAAATGCCCTTCGGCAAGCTATCTTTTATAGGAGACACAACACCTTCCAAGAGGGTAGATGAACAAGATGCTGTTGTTGAAATAAGAGTTTCGGCTCTAGGAGGAATTGTTAGTTCGTTTAGGGTTCGGAGGAACACGACTTGCATAGCTTCTTCAACCAATTCCCCACTAGGAGATGAGTGGCAGCCTTCAGAAATCAGCGAAATTCGTTCTCCACCAATTCGTAGTTCATGAGATGAAAAATTCAAAACACTTTTCGTGGCTTGTAGTACATCAATACCCAGGATGCCGTGACAACTAGTGGGCAGGGGAAAATCAACCACCATCACTTTCACACGACGTTTAAATCTACCGAGTTGAATTACTGTAGGCCAAATATTCGTTGTTTGGAATGTGCTGCCGCCTAACGTTTGAATGCTTATATTTATGGATTTAAGTCGAGCATTGGATGGAACCATAGCTCGACTGACCAGCGTCACCGATGAGCCGGTGTCCACTAATAATCTACATGACGTGTTGCCGAACAGAACGGGAATAATGAATCCACTGTGACGGCTATTAGTGTGTACGTTGTAGATTTGGGGTCGAGTATGTAACATCAGCGTTGACCCCTGGTCGCTGACTGCCGATCGTTTCCCGACTCGGCGAGTGTCTCCATTATTTCATTATTGCGTGAACGGTTCCCGCGTGGTTGATAATGATAACGAGTGTTGTTGGTTGAAGTCGATGGTACGTCATCGTTGGAAATTTCAATGGATCTAGCCTGGTGTGTGGTTTGAGTAGCGAGGCGAGCGGCTTCCACTGTAATCGCTTTAGATACAGCTTCCGTAAATGTTTTCGGGTCGGCGAGTCTGACACTTTCTTGGATAGAATTGTCGTATATTCCATCCACAAACTGCATAATTGCAATGCGCTCCTGGGCTTCGGATGGACAGTCTTCAAACACAATGCGCGTGAGTCGCCGTATGTCGCTTGCAAATGCACCAAGATCTTCTCTTAGTCGTTGCCGCCTAGAACGAAAAGTAGAATGAGAGACATGTTTTTCTTGACTAAGAAACCTTAGCTGTAAAGCTGCAGCCAACTTATCGTAATCAGCACGATCACCGAATCTAAATTAGTTAGTACCGCGACACTTTCTCCTCGGAGTAAAGATGCTAAAGTTTGAGCCTTCTGTTTGGTATTCCATCCGTTTGCTTCGGCGACAATGTCAAATTGAACCTGGTAGTCACGCCAGTGTGTAGCATGGCCGTCGAATGGTGGGGGAAGGAGTGCATATGCATTGGGAGATGCATTACCTGGTGACGGTGGACATGATTGGCGAGTCGGTGGATTATCAATTTGATTTCTGGTTACAGTGAGTATGGCCGCTTCGTCGGGGGCTTTTTCTGCGGGAGAGTTCTGATTGGGTGTAGAACACTGCATAACTTTTTCGACGAACGTGGTTCCACTCAATGTACGCAACTCCTCGGTTTGTCGCTGCTGCTCCTGTTTAAGCTGACTGATCGTATCGCCCTGCTGTTCCAAACTAAGCGTGAGAAGATTCAACTTGGAGAAGATTTTCTCTAAATGCTGGTTATATTCTTCCGACATGTCGAATCGAGAATCCCACTTCTGACACCAATGTTGCGCACTCGCTTAATTCGGTGATTCTCGAATCGTAAATGAATAAAATGCCGAAAGAATTAGAAAGAGCCAAGTAAAATGAAAACGCCAAGTTAACCTCTTCGTTTGGTAGCCACGTTTATTCTCTGAAGCAAAAAATGTCTAATGACAATCAGAAAAGAAAAAAGAAATTGACAGCGGGAAACTGTCAAACTGACAACTAGCTCTTGTCTGCGTTCACGGGTATGCAACAATATGATAGGACATCGAAAAACTCTCTGTCGTGTACGATGCCTGTCCCTCGGTAATGCCGGGCATTATTAAAGAGGAAAAATCTTCTTTTGCACCATCGGCAGAAGTTATAAAAGGGTTTCAGATGAGCAGTGGCCTTCGGTGTGTATAACGATTCTAGTCTTCTAAAAATGATTTCTGTTGCTTAAGTGAGTCCAAAAACTGAGGAGATAAGCTTTTGCTTCATTGGCTTCTGAGATGAGCCCAAACAAATATCAGTTGGCAAGAGTTGTTTTTTTATTTAATTTTTGTTGCTCGGTGTTCAGATTGTTCGGTGACGATTCTTGTGAAAAGCTATTATACATGTGTTTTAAGGACCCGCCACGCACGTACCTATATAAGGTTAGTTGGTTAGGGAGTTGGCTGCCTTCTGCATTTTTGTCAGCACGAGACCTGTGGGTAAAAACGAGCAAAATGGTAGTAATGCTTAAAACCAACCTATACAGTTGAGAAAGTTAATAATGTTGATGAATTTAATGTCGTCTTGCTGGGTGTGATTTTGGTGTAATATTATATCGAATTTTGATCACTCTTTTTCAATTTTAGCCCTGAACCCTACGGTATTCTAGCAGGCTTTGTAAAAATGTGCGCCCTTCCCTTACATTCCTTGTTTGGCCACATATTCAATGTATCGTTGAAGAGTGGTATCTTTCCTTCCCTATTTTTAAATCCGGCAGTGAAAACTACAGAGTGATCTGATTGTAAACAATCGTCCATAGGTCTGGTGTCCATACTACAATACTCATGTTGTAAGAATAGAAGCAATTCAAAAAAACTTTTCTTAGGTTTGCCCTCAGACGTCACCTTTGGTCGGATTTTAAGAACTTACCCCCTTATTCAGCCCGATTACAACCTATTCGACTTGAGTCTCTTGAGGTTAGGCGAAAGGTGTCAAGAGTTGTTTTTCTTCACAGAAAACTTATTGGGGAGATTCACTGTCCTAATATTTTAAGTCTTGTAGTTCTTAATGTTAATGTTAATTTTGTAGGCGCAGTGGCTTAGTGGTTAGTGTGTTGGACTACTAAGCGCGGGGTCCCAGGTTTGAAACCCGCAAAACCCAAATTCCAATTTATGGTTTTTTTTTTCCATTGCGCCACCTCATGCGAACGTCTTGAAAGAGTTCCTCAATTAGCTCTTTGGAATCGGTATAAAATTGTAGATCCCTTCCATTCGTTCCAAAAATGAAAAATTCTCACAAAACGAATGGTGGTGAGAAGCTAGGCTTAGAGTCCTTACAGACCTGTTATTTATTTATTACATTAATATGACAATACCATTAATAAAATCCATTTTGTTTAATTATTTCCAGTTGTAATTGTAATGCTCAAATTTTAATTAGTTTTGTGTTTGCTTTTTTCCGTATTGTCTTCATTTACTTAATTTTTCTTCAATTTCTGTCTCTCATTTCATTTCAATTTCAAATTAAAATTCCTCATGTCTAAAAAAGGGGTAGTACCTGATACTTTGTTGACAAGAAAATAAATAATAAATAAATTAATTATTCGTGTCAATAAACACAGTAGGTAGTCTTTTTAAATTAAATTCATGAAAATATTTTGCAAATTCCGTGGCTTTACTAGATAGTTCCATTTCCTCCAAAACCAAAAGGGGACACTAGACACTCAGAAAAATTTGTAAAAAAAAAATGCTTATGAATAAAATTAAGAATTTTGAATGAATATTCGGTTTAGGTACTTAAAGTATGTAGGTAGGTATTCTAATTGAGTCTTTTTCGCAGTTTCGTTCCCCCTTTGTTCCCCGTGAAACTCAATTCTTACAACCATTCTCCCGCTCAGGGCTGTCGTTGTACTGCAAAAGCAGTATTTGTACTGCTTTCTGTATCTTTGTACTTCTGTACTGTACAGCTACTTAAAATACTGTTTTTTTTTTTCTAAATATGCGCATCTTGTTCGCCGCTGCAGCCACAAAGTCGACAAACCAATCCATTTAAATGCATCTGTGCTTTTAATTTAATTTCTGAATAGAGGCAAGCCCACTACCTAAATCAAACAATTACATAACAACGTCATCAAATGCACATTCAGTCCCCTCGCACACAAGTATTTATCTTCCAAATAATTGCTACAAGTTAACACTCCGTTAAGAATAATATTCAACCCCAGCTATAAGCGAACGCGTATCCTGCAGTTATTTTTACGAGATTATGTGCGCAAAGTATCAGCGCGTAAAAGGAAAAACACAATATCCGAAAAAAAGAAAAACAAACCATCGGGCATCAGCATCCAGGACCAGGCGCAGGCATCATGCGGCCAATGGAACGGAATCACAATGATCAACTAGGGGGTTAAGTGAGACTATCATATCTTTATTGGATTTCCAAAACGAAGAGGGTAGCTCTGCGCAATAAATCCACAAAAAGTGGGTTAGCTTTCAGCAGAAGCCGAGTCTTGTGTCATGCATTCCAAGCAGCTAGCAACCCCAGCCACATGTGTACGAATAAGTAGTTTTTATAGAGAGTATCACTGACGAAAAAAAAAAAAAAAAAAAAAAAACGAAACGTTAAGGACGTTTCTCGATTCCGATTCCAAATAGCGCAGACCGAATTCCTTTTGTCCATATTTTGATGGTAATTTTATAGGGGTTGAGTTTCGTTTGGCACTAAATTTATACATCTACCCTTGCTACGACTGTGTCATCATTTATCATTTCGATTTGATTGCCTTGTAACGAACTAAATCAAATGGTAATTTGTAAGTTCATAAAGGATGTGAACGTTGTCGGCCATTATCCGCCAGAGCCTAGGGTAAGGACACATGGGGGTTGAAATGTTGATCAATTGGTTTTTGTGCATTTCTTCTTCTATTGTTTGGGTTTTGTGAAGGGTTAGACATGACATCCAAGTCATCCATCTTTGGTATGTTAACGTCATGGCTTATTTGCTTGATGAATGGCGTTTGATTAGTGTAGACACTGATAGTGATCCGTTGCGATGTTAATTGACTGATTGGTCAGACAATTAGAACTGATTTTCGACGGGACGGTAACATTTTGACTTGAATGGAGTGGTCGAAAAGAAGCTGGAAGACTTATAACGGGTGAGGTTTTTAAGAGGTTTAGAACTTTTTTAAAAAAAAAAACACAAAAAATTCGAAAAAATTAAAGATAATTTCATGCAAATGTTGACCGCGGCTGCGTCTCAGGTAGTTCATCCGCTGAGTCCAATTTTGGCATACCTACTCTTTCACACATATCGGCCGGTATCTCACGAATGAATGCATGGATGTTGGCTTCCAGTGCGTCAATCGAAGCGGGCTTGTCCCTATACACATTAGCCTTGACGTACCCCCACAAAAAATAATCTAATGGTGTCAAATCGCACGATCTAGGCGGCCAATTGACCGGCCCGAAACGTGAAATTAACTGTTCACCAAACTCGCCTCGCAATTGCGCCATTGTTTCGCGTGCTGTGTGGCATGTGGCACCGTCTTGTTGAAACCACATATCATGCAAGTCAAGAACTTCCATTTCGGGCAAAAAAAAGTTTGTTATCATCGCTCGGTAGCGTTCACCATTGACAGTAACGCTGCGATTCGCATCATCTTTGAAGAAATATGGCCCAATAATGCCGCCGGCCCATAAACCGCACCAAACAGTGGCTTTTTCGGGATGCATTGGTAGCTGTTGCAATGCTTCTGGCTGATCTTCACTCCAAATGCGGCAATTTTGCTTATTTACGTACCCATTCAACCAAAAATGAGCCTCATCGCTGAACACAATTTTTCGATAAAAAAGCGCATCCTCGGCCAGCTTTCCAAGAGCCCATTCACCAAAAATTCGGCGTTGTGGTAGGTCGGCTGGCCTTAGTTCTTGCACAAGCTGTATCTTAAAAGGCTTTACGCACAAATCCTTCCGCAAAATTTTCCACGTAGTGCTGTAACAAAGGCCTAACTGCTGGGAACGGCGCCGAATCGACATTTCGCGGTCTTCTGTCACACTAGCTGATACGGCCGCAATATTTTCTTCACTACGCACAGTACGTAAACGTGTTGGTGGTTTAATGTCCAACAAAGTAAATTTGGTGCGAAATTTGGTCACAATCTTCCGAATAGACTGCTCAGAAGGTCGAGAATGCCGATCATAAAATGGAAGCAGCGCGCGATGAACATTTCGAACCGAGCACGAATTTTGATAGTAAAATTCAATAATTTGCAAGCGTTGTTCATTTGTAAGACGATCCATGGTTAGATTGCAAACCAAACTGAAGCTGTTTGACAGTGACACAAGGTACTAAACACACGTCAGCTGTCAAAACCAGTGTTGCCAAAACCAAACCAGCTAAAAAATCACCCGTTACAACAGTTAGATTCGGTTGTATTTCTTACAGTGAAGGTGAAATTTGTGTAAGGCGTACAGTGGTTTGCAGCTAAAGTTCAAGCGAATGTTTCACTATTTTCGACTAAACTTCACCCCATAAGTTCAATAATTTAAAACAAATAGTTTTTCTGATTATTTTGACAAATAAGTTTTACCTAAATAAAAATAAATTGAAATTAAAAAGGGATCAAAATAAAATTATATCTGCTTTAACCTCAATAACATTCTGTAATTTTCTTGGAACCGTTTCGACGAGTTTCTGCATCATTTCTGCAGGAAAGTCATCGCAAAGCCTTGTTATAGGTACTACAAAAATGATCTCCTCCCTGCTCTGTTTCAGAAAACCAGTTATTTTTGTTCAATTCAACATCATACATATTCAATAACATTAAATCTGCGCCTCGGGGTGGCCAGGTTTGTGTTTCTGGTTCAATATCCTTTAGAAGTTAAATCAGCATTGGGCTTTTGTGACAAGGAGCGTTATCCTGATGGAGAATACATTACTACCCGATTAATCTATCGTCAGATGGGAATGCGTAATTGTTTAAAGTTTGTGCTCGATCATTGTTCCATCGATAGGAAGCAAATATGCACAACCGGTAGACGGTATACAACACTGAGCTTCGATGACACCATTTGACATCAAAATCGCGTCAAAAAGCAGTCATTTTAATGTCGTTCTTTGTGATCGCCTTTTTTGGGATAAAATTTTCGGCGTCATTTAATTGGCTGTGATCGTGACCGTGTGATCGCATTAGGACAAATGACCAATCTTTTTGGCTGTAGCGTCATTTAAATGCCAGCCTCCAAAAAATGACCATCAGGCACGAAAATCCTGCCATGTCATTTTTATACGCAAATGTCAAATGACGCAGCATATAATTTAGTATATCTGTGCCTTCATTTGGTGTTTTTCTCGCGGCGAAAAGACGTGTCGCATGTGTGTGGCTACTATATCGGTAAAAATGAATTAACTGGTTTTTACTTGTTTAGTTCGGTATTGAGAGATATGCAAAGAACTGTAAAGTCACCAATTGCAAAATTTTGAGTTGCAAATCACGAATTATATATTTTTCGCAAATCACAACGATTTTGTCTTGAAGTGATACAAAAATTTGTAACTCGACATTGAAAACGGCGAAAAATATCAAATTTTGTTTTTTTAATATTACGATTAGAAGTATTAATTCGAGCT
Source organism: Cheilosia urbana (assembly GCA_946477585.1). Lineage (NCBI taxonomy): Eukaryota > Metazoa > Arthropoda > Insecta > Diptera > Syrphidae > Cheilosia > Cheilosia urbana. The sequence goes on from OX297853.1 coordinate 177,820,086, forward strand.
TCATTTCTTTGTAGTGATTTGCGACATTTTTGGCGCAATTCACCACTTCAATAGGTCAATTTCTCAAACACCACTTTACAATCTCAAACTGCAAAAAATATTTCGTGATTTACCACCACTGAATGATGAATCAATAAAATCTAATAATAATTTCGCATATGTAAATTGAAAACGTAAATTGACGTAGAGACGTCGTAAATTGCAAAATATGATTTGCAAATTGATAAAATTAAGTTGCAATTTACGATTAAGAATTTGTAAATTGCAACTACTGAAGTATTAAATCATTCCCTGTTGCAGTTTACTAAGGGATGAAATCGTATTTGCAACAGAAAAGTGGTAATTTACGATTTTTTTTTTTTGCATTTCACAACCACAATAAAATTTATAACTATTTGTGTCAAATTGCGATCGGTTGTGGCAATATGTATTTCACGTCCGATCGTCTTATTGACACTGAGAAGTGTTGATTCACGACTTTTGGTAATCAATATCTTCACTTTGTACAATTGCTAGAATTGGGAATAAAAAGTCGTGAATTAGTAAATCCTGAGCTAAGCTCTAAAATGAGACAAACTTTTCGTGATTCGGCGCTTATTTTTCTTGATTTGATCTTAAACTTTTTTCCATATATGGAATTGCGAACCGTCGCCGGCAAGTGTTGACAATTTGGACAATTCCGTCAACTATGTTGTGAATTTGAATACACAAAGTACAACAAAGTCGAGAAATCTAGACAAAACGCAAAAAGCAGGAGTGAATCGGGATCGGAATGGGCAAATTGTCCATTAGTGGAGCGACGAAGAGAGTGATTTTTGCTGAATATTTGAAATCAGACAAAAAATTCACGGCAACTTTACTCAAAATAAAAATTTAGCTGCAACAGTTTAGTCGCAAGTCAAATTTAGGCCAACTCTGAGGGTTTCTTTCAGCTGTTGGTATCATTTCTAAACACGCACCCCTATACCAGCGGTCGAGTAGCCCATAGCCACCGATAGCTTACCGCAGCCAAGCACAAGAGAACAAATAAATTCTTAATAAGCTTGTTACCAGGAATCTTTAAATCAGATTCAGGAAAAAAACAACAACACACGCGTTACGTGTGGAAGTGATATTCCACCACTCGTCCGAACGCATTAAGGCATCTAATTTAACGAATAGCAACAAGAAAAAATAAAAACAAACAGAGTAAAATCCCTGGAACGCATATTACAAACTTTTATACATGCGTTCATGTTCTGAGCGCGAGTTAAGTATCCATAGCAAAACATATTGAGAAAAAAGATAACATTATTTGTATTCAATGATATCTTTAGTCTCTAGTACAGTCTTGCACACAACGCTACAATGATAACATATGTAAAAGAGATAATATCGTTTGTATACAATGTTGGAATATTATCTCTTCTTCATTATCAAGCAAGACGATTGTACGCTTGGGTCTCCTTGTAGATAGATAAGAAAAGTATATAAATACGACTGTATGATGAATTTATCAATAGTCTTATTGTAACTACATAGTAGCCTTAAGCTCCTTTTAGAATTAGTAAAAAGTATTTCAATAATAAAGGACATAGTTCCAAATAAATATTGTTTAATTTTAAAAGTAAGAAACAAGTGTTTTAATTGGCGATCCTGCCAGGAGGTTAAATATACTTTTTAACTTCAATCGAGCGGACCTCGGGAACAAGTAGTGAAATCTAGTATAAACAGAACACTCGCGTTACCGGTTACAAGAATTACCTAGCATAGCAGGTACAAATATAGCTTCTTCGTACGAAGCAGCAAAGCAATTCAGTGAAAGTGTATATGTGGAGAAAAAAAACACACAAATTCGACGACAACAGACACGAGTTCAAAATGGAACAACTCGCAGTATTAATGGCAAGATTAGAAGCTTTAGAAACCAGGAGCAACACAGTAACACAAACCCTAGAGCACACACGCACAGAGAATGCAAGGTTAGCAGCAATAATAACTAACCAAAATCAAATAAACACTAATTTAGAAACAAAACTAAATGAAGTAAAATCTGGATTAGGCATAGTACCAAACATACCTGTGCTAGAGGAAATAAGAACCACATATACAGATGGTAGTGAAATACAGTTAGACGCATTTAAAAGCCTACCTATTTTCAACGGCGATCAATCAAATTATCGGTCGTGGCGCGAAGAAGCATCCAGATTAATGGACAGCATTAAAAACTTCAAAACACACAGTAAGTACGCAGCAGCATTGACTATAGTGAAAAGTAAAATACAGGGTGCAGCCGCGAATGTGTTAACTAATTATAACACAATTTTTAATTTTGAGGCGATACGTAACAGATTAGATTATACGTACTCTAATCAAGAACCTCTATACGTGCTACAAGACATGATGAAAGCCATCACGCAAAAAAGAAGCACACTGTCTGAATACCACGACGAGATAAATAAAAATCTCAATTTAATAATATCAAAAATCACTATGTCAGGTGATCCGCCGAATATAATCGACAGACTAATTAAAAATGCTAACGACGACGCAGTTCGTATATTCATTGATGGTATGAGTGACAACTTTACAAGAGGATCATTATATTCAGCTACAATAAATGATCTAGAACACGCATTCGCAATTGCTCGCAGAATAGAACATGATAATGTGCACAGGCATTTACATCTCACTCAGGATAAGCACCACAAAAATATGCCACATGAACGCAGAAACGAAAGAAGACCAAATTATTCGAGCCAAACAACGAATTATCAACCCCAGAAGCAATACGATAATATGCAGCAACACAATCAAGGACCACAGCCGATGGAGATAAACTCGAGACAAATTGTACATGCACAGCGACAAAATTGGAATCAATACAAACCCGATGTATATAATCCACCAGCGAAACGTGAACACAGCGGGAGTTTCAACACACACAACAGACCGCAACGATCTTATCAGCAGAACTTCAAGCAGCAGAGAGTAAATAACTCCCGACAACAACGCAGAGACGATGTCAGCAGTACATATGCAGAAGCAGATGAAACGGAATGTATGGTAAATAATAACATAAGAATAGATCATTTAAACTAGTAGACGGGTTGCCCTGCTTAAATTTAACTAGTACTATTTCTAAGAAAATTTATAAAATTCTTATTGATACTGGTGCAACCCATAATTACATTAATAGAAAATGCGATTCTAGCAAAAAAATTAAAATTAAACCTATAAAAATAAAAACAATGCATGGTTATTCTATGGTAGATACAAAGAAAGTAGTTAGGATATTAAAGAAAAATATAACATTTTTTGAATTAGAGGATATTCAGTCTTTTGATATGATATTAGGATATGAAGGACTTAAAGTTCTAAACGCGGAAATAAATTTCAGTAATATGACTCTAACTACCATAAGCAGTGTCGAATCTATTCAGAAAATTAATTACATAATTGGGGAAAATAATATTTATAAAGCAGACATAGATAGACTGATGAAGATTAATAACAGCATAGGACCGTTACCCTTTACAGATACTATAGAAGCAAGCATTAGGACGACCAATGATAATCCGGTTTATGTTAAACAATATCCATATCCCATAGCAGATAACGAATTCGTAAACAAAGAAATACAGAAACTCTTACATGACGATATAATAGAAAAAAGCCATAGTCCTTATAACAGTCCCATATGGACAGTACCTAAAAAAGGTTTGGACGAAAAAGGAAAACCAAAACGGCGCATGGTTGTTGATTTCCAAAAACTTAACGCTCACACTGTAACAGACAGATACCCCATTCCGGATGTCAACATGACAATTCAAAATTTAGGTAAAGCCAAGTACTTTACAACATTAGATTTGGAGTCAGGTTTCCACCAAATTAAAATCAAAACAGATGATAAAGAAAAAACAGCTTTTGCTATAAATGGCGCAAAATATCATTTTAAACGAATGCCTTTCGGGCTCAAAAATGCACCAAGCATATTTCAGAGATGCGTGGACGACATTTTGAGAGACTTTGTAGGTAAATTCGTACACGTTTACATTGATGACGTATTGATATATTCTTCATCTGAGGAAGAACATATACAGCACATAAGTCAAGTATTCGACGTACTCAATAAAGCCACATTAAAAATATCTGATGAGAAAAGTAAGTTTTTTCAAGAAGAAGTAGAATACTTAGGTCACATAATCAGACATGGTAGAATCACTACGAACCCTGAGAAAATAGCAGCTATAGAAAATTTTCCAGTCCCACAAACGGTAAAGGATTTGAGAGGATTTTTAGGTCTTACAGGTTACTATCGTAAGTTTATAAAAGGATACGCAAGCATAGCCAAGCCCCTGACATTATATTTACGAGGAGATAACGGTAAAGTAAACAAAAAACAAAGTAAAAATATTAAGTTAAATCTGAATGATTCAGCATTAGAAGCGATTAGAATTTTAAAAAATTATTTGAAAGAACAAGTCGAACTTTTTCAACCGGATTATAGTAAACCATTCGAGCTTACTACTGATGCATCCAACATAGCTATTGGAGCCGTACTAAGTCAGAATAAGCAACCTATACACTTCTTGTCAAGAACACTGAGTAAGACAGAAGAGAACTATAGCACAAACGAGAAAGAGCTATTAGCGATCATATGGTCCTTACAAAAACTCAGAAACTACATATATGGTATAGCAGACTTAACCATATATACCGATCACCAGAGCCTTATATATTCTGTATCAGAAAAAAATCCCAACACAAAGCTGAAACGTTGGAAGGGAATCATTGAAGACTTTGGAGCAAAATTAGTTTATAAACCAGGAAACCTAAATCTTGTAGCTGACGCATTATCACGTCAACGCATAAATACTTCTACCATAGAAACAGCACATTCAGCTGAAAGTTCTTCTAATGATATAATAAAAACTGTGAATCAGCCTTTTAATGCATACACTGCACAGTTCGAACTTATTGAAGATATAACAAATAATATCGAAACACAAATCTATTTTAGTAACAAAATAAGACTCATAATAAAGTTTAAGGACAAAGACTCTTTACTAAGGCAGATGAAAGAAGTTATACAACCCCAAAAGATTGTAGCTTTGCATACGAAATTTGAAAACATATACAAATATGGTGAAAACATAAAAAAAGAATTCCCACTAGTAAGATTTATATTCACACCAAGAAAACTTCAAGACGTGACAAATTTGGAGGAACAACTAAAACTTGTAAGGGTAACTCACGAAAGAGCACACCGAGGGTTACGTAACAATATACAAGAAATCTCAGAGAAATATTACTGGCCCGATCTAAATAAACAAGCAAAGAGTTTCAACAGAAAATGCATAGCATGTCTATTTGGAAAATATGAAAGAAAACCTATCAGAGAACCTCTGAATAATTCAGAAATACCAACACATGTGGGAACACACATTCATATGGACATATACTTCAACGACAAGTATACTTTCCTTGTAACAGTAGATAAGTATTCTAAATATACAATCCTTCGGGAAATCGAAACTCGAAACAGACTGTACGACGTTATGGAAGAGGTCTTATCTAATTATTTCCCAAAATGTGAACGACTCATGACAGATAACGAGAAGGGATTCAAAACAGAAATGGTGAACCAAATGTGTTTGAAATACAACATAACTAAAGTAGAAACTCCAGTATACAGATCGACAGCGAACGGTCAGGTAGAACGTGTAAACGGTACAATAACTGAACTGTCTAGAATATTCACAATTCAGAATAAAACAAGACTTATCGAAGAAATATTTAGAACAGTGCGTGAATTAAATAATTCTATACACTCAGTTACCGGTTTGAAACCTAGAGACATTTTCTTTAATCAAAATAAATATAGCAATAGTGAAATTATAATAAATAAACTAAACTCAGCATCCAAAAAAGTGATCGAACGTCTAAATAAAGGAACTCGACACAGAGAGTATAAAAAAGGAGATAAGATAATGGTAAGAATCACAGGTCTTAGAAAGAAATCTAACGCCAGATACATAACAAGAATAGTAGAAGAAGATAAAGGAGACACTGTAATCTCTAAAGAAGGAATAAAAATTCACAAGGATAACATAAAGAATTATCATTTTTCAGATGACGAAAATATTAATATTCCTAACATTACTAGGAATTGTACAGAGTCAAGAAGGGCAAGGAAACGTTCAAATAACTGAGTTACTAAACAAGAAGTTTATACTTACGCAAACAGATGACGTGTATTTATTCAAAGAACAAACTTATTTGTTACATGCCACCAACCTGACTTCGATATTTCAACCTTACGTAAATATCGTAACTAGTAAATATCAACCTACACAAGAAGAAAAAATTTGGTTAAGTAAAATTAAGAATTTAGCAGACCAATTACAAGAACATACTAGGCATACTAGATCAATTAACTTTTTAGGAACAGCTTTCAAATATGTGTTTGGTAATCCTGACCATTATGACTTAGTTAACATAGAAACGAGTATAAATAATCTCATAGAAAACAATAATAAACAAAAAACTATAAATTCTAGATTTGAACAAATTTTGCAACAATTCGAAGGTCAGAGCCTTAAAGAACATTTAGTAATAGAACAAGTGTACGAACAATTATTATTATTGACCAGAACAATTAATGCAGCAAAAAATAATGAATATTTATCAGAAAGCCTAGACTTAGATGACATTAAAAATATTATTCAACATGAAATAATTCAAGTACCCATAATAAATATACTTGAGTACTCTAAAATATTATTAGCTAGAACTGATGAATTCTTCATCACAATATATAAATATCCAGTTCTAATTAAATCATGTAAATTGTATAAAGTAACACCTTTAAATTCAAAACATGGAAAAATCATTACAGATAAAACAATTGCCTTATGTAACCAAACTTATTTAAGAACAAGAAATTGTCAAAATCATCTAAGTAAAAACATTTGTGAAATTAACTTTGAAGAAGAAAATTGTCTTATTCCACTTTTAAAGAATATAACTTCAAAATGCAACATTAAACAAGAATACGATTACGACTTAGAAATTGAATCCGGTGTTATGTTATTAAGCGGTAAGCATAAGTTAAATAATCAAACAATTAATGGTATAAACTTAGTTACTTATGAAAATACTATAAATCTAGACGATAAAATATACAAAAACATGCATAAGCAAATTAAAGAAGTTATATTAAGAAATCATAATTCAGAGTCTTACATCGACCAAATAATTAAAGAAGATACAATGTACAAATTCGATAACATAGATACTTTAAAAAAACTAATTATTCCTTTTGAAGAAAAACCGATATTATCAACTATATACACAATTGTAACACTGATTGTTATTCTAGCATTTACGTACGTAATGATAAAAACTATACAATGTATAACAGATCGTCAAAAACAAAAAAAGATTGACGCATATAACAAAACTTATGAAAGAGAAATGTTAAAAATAGCGTCGAAAAATCGGGACGATTTCGTTTAACAAGGGGGGGAGTTAAGTATCCATAGCAAAACATATTGAGAAAAAAGATAACATTATTTGTATTCAATGATATCTTTAGTCTCTAGTACAGTCTTGCACACAACGCTACAATGATAACATATGTAAAAGAGATAATATCGTTTGTATACAATGTTGGAATATTATCTCTTCTTCATTATCAAGCAAGACGATTGTACGCTTGGGTCTCCTTGTAGATAGATAAGAAAAGTATATAAATACGACTGTATGATGAATTTATCAATAGTCTTATTGTAACTACATAGTAGCCTTAAGCTCCTTTTAGAATTAGTAAAAAGTATTTCAATAATAAAGGACATAGTTCCAAATAAATATTGTTTAATTTTAAAAGTAAGAAACAAGTGTTTTAATTCGCGCGCGTTCCAATCACATACACCGGGGCCCCATCCATTCAGCACCCTGCACACACCTATTTATTCCAACGTCATTAACTTAAGTGGAAACTTATTCAAACACCTCGCATAAGTCATCCTGCTGCTCCGCAGCCCTGTTGCACTGTTGTTGCATTACCTCCGAACACAGAGAAACAGAACACAAGGGCACAGGTACACAACAGATTCCGATCTCAGCAACTCCAGATAATATATCTAAACAAATTAATCCCATCGCACCGTGGCCGTGTGTCCTTCTTTGCAGCCTCCTGCCAGCGTGATATTTACATACGGTGCGCACCATGTGGATCGTTGCACCGCTCTCGACCAGTAATTGAGATATCTCGCTCCACGGAATTATGACACCAGAGACAGATGATTCCGCAGCAATGCAGGCGCAACATTCAAACACCACACAACATCCATAATATTAATTCTTCTAATAAGATTGTGAATTAATGGAAACTAATCGATTCTTCGGAGGATTACTTGCACTGTTGCCGTCGCGTCGCTGCCGCTGCTCTGCTGCGCAGGAAGTTCAGCTTCGGTCCATGACGGATGCCTTATTTCGTTCGTTGGCTGGCTGATGGCATGGCGTGGTGTGGCATAGCGATGTCAACTGGTTTTGGTGTCGCGACGATATTTTAATAATCGCTTAATAGGTGCGATCCACATTCCACACAGATATAGTGCTCCAGCTCCAGCTACAGCTCCAGTCATCCAACACCGAGTGTGTATGTGTGTAAATGTGTATCGGACGGATGGCTAAACAGCGATCGAGACAGATCTTAATGTCGTATAATTTCGCTATAAATCATTGGGAATCTTGTTAGTAAGTGGGTATTATCATTATTTATCGTTGGCAAAGATGCCGCAGAGGAGATATCCGGATGTGGACTGTTAGGTGTATTTAAAAACGAATAAACCATTGTAGGCTTCTGTTTGGGATCCAGCTCTGAGTGTGGCCCTTCAGCGGGATTTGCATCTTCTTATGGGTGTTTGACCCCCTTGTGCCCAAACAATGGCACAGATGAATGGAAAATTGAAAAGTTCTCGTGCGAACAAAGCATTCTGAAGAAGAAATGAAGAGTGTGTACCCACAAGTAGGCAAAACCGTACACCTAGATACGTATTGTTGTTTGATGATGTGCTGAGGAAGTGAAAGCTGGATTTGGTGTCGCCGGATGCATCGTTCGAAAACATTTCGTTCGCCGGTTTGTTATCTAGGATTTAGTCATTGGTTGTACGATCCTCTTCAGATGACCACACACAGAGTAATATAATAATTGTAAAGTTTGTCTGCTTTTATTTGGATGGCGCCTCTTTAAAATTGCTCACCAAAGCCGCAGTGAATTTCTTACACATGAAATGGGGCTTAACGTGGAGCAACTTGCAGTTTTTATTTCATGATAATCGAAGCGATTTAAAATTTTGTTCAAATTTTCACAACACATAGGGGGAAAGCGGAAGACTTGAACCACTCTCAATTCACTCAAATTCCACTCAAACGGTAAACTCAAATGTCGCAGAGCGTGATCCTTCCATACAAAAATAATTTTTAATTGCCAATTGACTTTGGATGTTAGAAGTGAAAATATGTTTTTTGGCGCAAAAAGTTAAAAAAAAAAAATGTTTTTTTTTTTTTTGTATAACTTTTTTTTTTAACGTGGTAAGTAATAATAGTTAACATTATCTTATAAAACAGTTATTTGGCTTTGTAGATATTAGAACGAAATCCAGCTAGATTGTGTTTTACAAATGTTATTCGTTTTTAATTGCGAAAAAATGTGAACGGGAGACTTGAGCCGGTTTCAAAGGGGAGAGTTGATCAGTGGTTCTGATAAAATAATGGATATGCGTCTGTGCCTCTTAGTAAGAAATATGTGCATAAGATATGTGTTGGACTGACCAAAAGGGACAATGAGAGCTTTAAATGTCCTAACCAATCCTAATCCTACACATGGCTAAAATACCTTAATGATATGGTAGTTTATTAAGAAATGAAGATTTACTTATTTTTGTTAAGATTTTGAATATTTTTTTAATATTGTTTTTTACTTTTTAGTCTCTTATATCTTATTTTTATTTGAAAATTCAATAATTTTGAGTTTTTATGTCTCTTTTAATATACACTATATAGCTATATTTTTCAGTTTGTATTAGTTTTTTGTTTTTCTTTATAAAAAACGTTATACAGCTTTTTTGTTCTTTCATAATACCACAAATAACTATAATGAAAATGAATACTAATGAGATATTAACTAATAATTAAATAAATTATTTGTTCTATTGTTTTACCCGAAGAATTTAAGTATGTTCAAGTTAAAGGGGGCTGGTCAAGTCTCCCGGCTGAGCGAGAGACTTGAGCCAAAAATCTGTTCCCAAACATTTTGCACGCGGCAAAAATCTCTTGCGTGTATATAGAGTTTATGTGACTAACCCTAACATAGGTAAATGTATATTTAAAAAAATGTATTCAAAGTGTGGCTAATATTAATATAAAAGTTGTATTGAACGATTTAACAAAAAGTATGGCTCAAGTCTCCCGCTTTCCCCCTACAATTTTCCAGTCCTACGTCGTTTTCACTCAACTTAAGTTTTATGTGCGTCATAGACTGAAAATAAGGCCCCAAGAAAAAATCTATTAACCCCGAAACTGTGAATTCATTAAATTAGTGACTTTTATTTTTGGCGGTTTTGAAGTTCTATTTTTGTTGAAAATGTACTTATTTTTGAAAAATAGCTCGACTCTACGTATAGCTTAAACGCTTTTGCTTGCTTCTTATAAGTGAACTGAAAACACAGGCCACAACACATAAGTATTTGTGTCTCGTTGTTTTCGATGGCCATTTCGAACACAAAATTCCGCGTTGTGTTTACAAATAATGCTTTTGAAATGCGCCCACTACCTCGAAGCAGAGCTACAATCAAAAAGAATCATTTTAACATTTTCTCGTATTTGATCAAATATGTATGTTCTGTCTTTAAAGTACTATAGCTCAGCCTCTCAGCGGAACATATGAATAAAAAAATAAATATATAAATAGTTGGCGCAACAGGTCCATAGGGGCTTAAGGACCATAGGCCTATCTTCTGACGACCATTCGTTTTGTGTGAGTTCATTTTCGGAACGAATATAAGGGATCTACAACTTTATGCCGACTCCAAACGGCTAATTGAGAAGCTCTTTCAAAACAGTTATACTCTCGGTTATTTGTCAGACATTCGCGAGAGGTGGCGCAGGGAAAAAACCCTAAGTTGGGATTTGGTTTTTGCGGCATTCGAACCTGGGACCCCTGGCTTAGTAGTCCAACACATTTTTTTTCATTTTCATTTTAATTTATATCTTTAATTAAACTTACATACCAGACAAAAACGATAATCTAATTTAAGACTAACATTTATCTTATTCTAGCTTGCTCTAAACTTAACAAAATTATTACACCTGTTAACTTGCGAGGAAAACCTTGAAGCTGCCTCTGACTGGGAGAGACGTTAGTACACCGCATTAATCAGCAGACGAGTCTGAAAATTATTGTAGTGATTCTCGTCATTGATAGAAGGGTGCACACAACACAAGGCTTCCTTAGTCCTATGGTCTAAATTTTAAGAAAGAAAAAAAAAAAAAAAAAAAAAAAAAAAAAAAAAAAAAAAAACAAACACGAATCAAAGTGTGTGAGTCCTTGGGCCAGCTTGCGAGCAAATGGCATACTAGTTAGTTTAGTTTAGTTTAGTTTAGTTTGACTTTTATTTTCAACAAAATTTTACAGTGTAAAGACTAACCTAAGTCATTATTGGATTGGCCTATGGCCGTCTACCAGGTTGACAAATTATAAACTTAAGTTTTACATTAAAAATCTCCTTCTTTGATACGTTTTCTATAACAAAGTGCTGCTACTGAGTAATCATATAGGATCTCCCATCCTTTTTCTCCATTTAAGGTGCTTATTACTTCATCTTCGTCTAACACATGTTTTCCGAACATTGATAGTCGAAATTCTTTTAAAATCGGACAAACACCAAGAAAATGCAAGATATTTTCTCTCTTCTTCATGTTGCAGAGGTCACAGATTATTGGTAAATCTGATCGATGGGGTATAAAGTTTAACTCAACGAGTTCACCCCTCAGTTTGAAAATAGTACTTATTTTGTCGACTCCGTAATTGTCAAGGAAGTACGTTTTTTCATATAAAAAATGGTTTAGTTTGCTGTAGTAGTTCCTGAACAGTGACGATTCAGCTTCTTCGACATATTGGTCATATGTATGTCTACCAAATTTCTCTAAAAGCGTGTTAAATTTTTCTCTTAATAGATAAGGTTGTTCTTTCACTTGAATAGACAGGTTTACTCCGCATTCATAAGCTGTTTTCTTCCATTCCTTGCAAATGCTTCCGTTTGTTCTAATTAGACTTCTTAAAACTACGTTTGGTAGTCTGCATTCGTTCATCTCTAGTACTTTTAAAATATAGTTGAAATGCGTTTTAAGCGTGTACAAGATCAATGGAGAAGTTTCCGTTTCAAGATGTAACATATAGTTAGGGGTATTTTTTGGTAACCGAAATATCTTCTTCAAAAAGTAGCGGATAAAATTTTCAACAGTATCGTAACTTTTGTGACCCCATACCTGAGCTCCGTAGAGCATTATCGACGCAGCAGTTGAGTGGAATAAAGTCTGTTTTGCACTTTGTGAAATGTACTTATTTTTGAAGCAGCGTTCCCAAATCGAACAGATAGCTCTTTTAGCAACAGCTAATTTTTCCTCAAAGTGCGGTTTGAGATTTAAAGAGGATGATATTACGATACCTAAGTATCTGTATCTGGACACGACCTCAACTTGTTCACCGTCTAGCTTCCATTTTTCCAAGTGAGAGTAACGTCCTCCTGCATTTCTGAATATCATCATTTTTGATTTATCAAGATTTACAGTGAGATTCCAACATTTACAAAAATCATTAAGCCTGTTTATCATTAACTGCATACCTTGGATACAAAACAAAACAAAAGGACGATATCATCTGCGTACATCAGCGCAGGAATTGATACATCGTTGAACCTTATTCCGCCCTTAACAGCATCTGTTATATCATTGATATATAATATAAAAAGCAGCGCACTTAGAGTACATCCTTGTTTAACACCCATTGAGGTTTTGAACTCTTCAGAAACTAAGTCCCCATCCCATACATATGCAACATTATTCTCATACAAGGCTCTCAGGATTCTAATAATATTACTTGATACTCCAATCTTGGAAAGCTTGTAAAAGAGTGCTTCTCGTGGTATTGAATCAAAAGCTGCTCGAAAATCTACAAAGAAGGCGTACAACTTTTTTTTCTTACTCTTATATGTTTCAGCAATACTTGTTAAGCAGAATATCTGATCGATTGTAGAATATCCTTTTCTAAATCCGGCTTGAAATTCTTTAAGAATGTTATGTTCTTCAACCCATTCATACAATCTTTTGTAAATTAATGAAGCAAAAAGTTTTGCTGATGTGTTTAAAAATGTGATTCCTCTATAGTTCTTCGGGTCCTTGTAATCGCCTTTTTTGTGGAGTGGGAAAATGATTGATTTCCTGAATACACCGGAGATATTAGCAGAGTTGAATAATTGATTAAATTCAATTGTGAGAGAAATCATGAATTCATGTGTGCAATTTTTATAGAACTCAAACGGAATGCGGTCAATACCAGGGGCCTTATTTGTTTTCGAGTTGCTTATTACTTCTTTGACTTCTTCCAGAGTAAATGCAGAGTCTAATTTTTCGTCTAAGATCAGCGGGGCTGCATATTGAAATTAATTAATTGGTTAATTGGGCATTGAGAAGTTTTTCAAAATGAGTCCTGAGTTGCGGGGCTTTAAGAGATGCAGAGATGTTTGACGTATAACCGTTTAGATATTTCACAGCTTTCCAAAACTGAGCCGAAGATTTTGAGGTGTTTATGAGCGCAATGTTTTGTTGTTCAAAGGCAGCTTTTTTGATTTGACATATGTGCTTATATTCCTTGTTAGCATCTTGATAGAGCCTTTTAAAAATATTGCAGTTATTCAATCTTAAAAGTTTCAAACATTTAAAGGATTTGGATCTAGCTTTCAGGCAATCTGAGTCAAACCATTTCTGCTTATATATTTTAAAAGTTTTTGAATCTTTCTGTTGCGGAATGGATTTCTTTATAATTTCCGTTAGAGCTTCAATATTAGGTGTGTAACGCAGTTCCATAAGGTTCGTATTCAAGCTTCGCTGATACGATTCCAGTATTCGGTCATTCCAGACAAATTTCGGCAGAAGTCTTAATGGTTTTGTGCAAGCATCGCTACCGCTAGCAGTAGAATTAAGGGTTAATTCCAAGGGCATGTGGTCCGAAAAGATTTCTGTTCCCACTTTAAAACTCTTTAAAAGCTTGAGCCAATTTCCCGAAATAAAGCAGTAATCTATTATTGAGCATGATGTTCCTCTGATAAAGGTTAGTTCACCTTCTGGATCACCTTCGCAGCTACCATTCAGCATACACATGTCATATTCATCGGCAAGTTCAAGTATTTTTGCTCCTTTGTTATCACAGATTGGGTCTTTAGATTTGCGACACTGTTCCAGAAGAGTGCTGTTGTATCCGGATATGAAATTATTTTGTGATAGTCCTACACGTCCATTAAAATCCCCAATAAGCATTATATCTGTACAGTCCAAGGAGTGCAGTGAGTCACAGAGTTTATCGAAGTCACGCTGCCAATGATTACAATTTAAGTAGATAGGTACTAAAATCACATCAAATGTATTCAGTTTTAAGTTAATAACATCTATTTCGCCAGCTTTTATAAAGGTACTTATGTACATTCCTTCGAGGTCATCACGAAAGCCAAATAGTGTTCCACCACTTCCTCTCCCAAAAAGTGAAGTTTTTACAGCAGAAGACCAGATTAGTTCATAGTTTGAAAAAATATTCTTAAATCTAATTTCTTCATTATCTAATAGGTGAGTTTCAAATAATACAAAAATATCAAAACTTTTTACATAATTAAAAAATGTTACAAAATTCATTTTATTTTTCAAACCAGACACATTGTAGCTTAAGATTTTTATTTTCTTCATAACAACATTTTTTTCAGCATCATTCTGGTAGACTGGTGCGCATCATGCGTCCCGTGCAACCGCCTTAGAGCTTATGGATGGACCCAAAGAATTTTCGCACATTGGTATTTTGTTACGTTTGGCATCACTGCTGCGATTGACATTAGCCGTCAAATTTGACGTTTTGTGAGAAGTGTTTTCTTTCGTAGCTGTTTTATTTGTAGTTTTGCTTTCATTGATATAAAGATTTTTATTTAAAGAAATGTCTCCAAAAATCGATTGTATTATTTCTATGCCACTTTTCTCACCACACCTCAACCCCAGCGCGGCGTCCCAAGTAAAGACTTTCTTGGCGATGTGAAGCTTATCATCACGAAGAGAAATCTTTATTGATGCGTTTTTTTGCCGCAGCTCCTTCATGATGGGGATCATTTTTGCCCGACGTTGTCTAACATTAAAGGGTAAGTCCTTTTGGATGCTTATTTTAGTACCCTTCAATTTGAAAGCATTCTTCATAACGTTCCAAGCAGATTCCTTCGATCTCATCTTTAGAATTATCGTAGATTTAATCGAGTTATGGCTGTTCATCCTATACGCAGACTCGACGATTTGATTCGGAGTTGTGTCAACTAACCCAGCGCAAATGGATTTAGCCTTCTCACTCATGTCGGCTTGCTCTTCAAAGGGCATGTGAACTATAAGATTCGCTTCAGTACTCATCTGTTGGAGTCGGTCAAGCTGGTTCTCGAGACGTTTGTTATACTCTTCCAGATATACAACTTTTTGCTCAAGTTCTTCTTGTCGTTCACTCAAAGCTGAAATTTGTTTGAAGAAATCCTGCAAATCTGTCTTTGAGACTAATTGTTCTACAAGTTTTTTGTTGTTTTCGAGCAGAATTTCCTGCAACCTCTCAACACTCAGGGTAGAAGTAGATCCCATAGCGAGTTTTGGTTCGCTTTCACTCAAGCTTTGGTGGCGTTTTTCGTTTCCTGGGTGTTCTGGAGAGGTATGGGATATTCCTCTTTTTACCATTTATAGGTTAGTTTGTGGATGGAATTTTTTACTTGGCTATAATATAGCTTAGAAGTTATAACTTACTCGAATTTCAATTATTTGAGGTAGCGCCTCTCTTCATTTATAGGGTGAATGGGTTTTCTCTATTAATTTTCACTTAAAACACTTTTCACTTTAGCTTTTGGATCCGGAGATAAATGTTCTGCTTCTGTCAAAGACTGTTTTCGTATGTATTCGTTAAATGGCATACTATCAGAATGATATGAGCGAGCAAAGGCAATCTTTTTGATTTACTTACATAAACAAAAAACAGCTGATATCATTTTTTGCAAGCTTGCAACCCTACTAGGCTCATTTTTGTGTGCTTGATCATTATAATACTGACAGTATCTCGGACCAACAACTTTTGATTGATCGCCCACATTGAACAGCCCTCTCTTGACAGTATTCGTATATCGTATCCAATGTCTGCAAAGTATTTGGTGCATAGCAATCCTCCTCCTCAATTTATACCTAGGCATTCGAAAAAAAGATTCTCATTGCCCATTGTTTCTCATTTCAAAATTTATAAACTTCGCCCGCAATCCCCAATCGAACATATGCGCATCCTTCCAATATCTGAACACTTTTCATATGCCAACGAAAACGAATCCTAAATACAAATACGAACCTAATCCTGAGATATGATCTTGTTAAGTCGAGACCATTATTTATCGCGCCCCATGCCTTCGGCCATCGCACAGTCTTTCATTTATTATTGTTAAATCTGCACGCTGCATATGCTCCGCGAGTGCGCGCGCAACACCACCACATCAGAGCTGCAGATCGGACATCATTCAATCTAAGCGCCTTATCCTTGCACCAGGTCCATTCAAAGACACGATTTAAGTGTAAATTTTCATTTTTCCTTCTTAAGGCGCACACGCAAACCAAATGTGTGTTTGGATATAGGGTTTTTTGTTGTTTTTTTTTCGCGCCTTGCGCGTCCACAGATTCCCCACAAGTTGTTTCCTTTATTAGCGTGGTATCTTCATTGTAGCAAATACAAAAACGAGGCGATATTCGAAAAAAGAATGTATGCGTCTCGCGGCCGAACAACTTCATTCACAGCGTGATTCGCCATAAATGTGTTTTAAACTAGTGTTAATAATTTCAAAGAGATTTCCACTTAACGATATTGGCTGACACCTTCGGACTGAGTATTAGCGGGAGCACGAGGACGAGGACCAAAGCAAGGTACACAAAAGGGAAATCATTTGCATTCGACTTGGAATGCACAAGGTGAGCCGACAAGTGTAAGTGAAAAAAATTATTTACATTATTATGATATTTCCGGTGTTGATAATAATTTAAGTGGAAAAGGACAGATGCATCGGATGTAGCTTAATTAGGATAATAGTGTTTAGCGCAGGCAATAAATACTGCACTGGATGTGAATTCGGTTAAGGGAGTTCGAATTGCAATCGCTTGAAATCGAGCCTTGGTAGGATAGGAATCTTGGGAAAACTTTGGTGCATTTTCGAGTTAGTGGGGTGGGAAAATAAATCTGAGGATATGCTCAGATAGATAGATATTTAAATATTTGTCTCTATATTAATAAAACAAAGTTTAATCCGCAAGATCGCCCATAACTCGAGAATGGATCGTCCGATATGAGGTATATTTTCTTTGTGTGTTTGTCTAAGCCTAGGGAAGGTTTATATGACGAGAAAATTGCAAAATTTTAAAAGGAAAATTGAAAATTCTTAAAAATGTATACTCCATACATTTTGTACGGGGAATTTTCTTTTGTTTCAATTGAATTCAATTTTGTTTACCACGGGCAAAGCCGGGCAGGAACAGCTAGTTTCGTATAACAAAGAATGTTATAGGATTATTGTTATTGCATATTTCAGAGAGATTTGGTAATTTGAACTTTATCTTTCTACTGAACGCAGATGTCTCAAGTAAACGCAAAACTTCGGGCGAAGTCTAGGGCTACGAGTGACTCATAGTGCTTTGCACGTTTTTCGAAATAACGTCCGAAAAGTCGCCTTTCCCGGCAGATGTATTTAAAAATTGGAAAATGACGTGCCGCCTATTACGAGACGTTAACAATAGATTCAAGAGCATTCTTAAGAGACCCATGGATAGATATACGACGCCTAAATGTGTTCTTCGTCATTCGAATATATGTAGCTAAAAGGACCTTTCATTGTTATTTTAAAGTACTTGCGGAGAGCGAACTCAATTACGCTTTCTATTTATCCAAATGCAACGGTTTGAAAGTTTTATACGTAGGTACCCGCACCCTTTCCCTGTTCGATTTATTTTGTCAACCAGAAAACTCACTTCAAAATCGGTATTCCCCTCAATTAACTACCCGAAACGAATGCGACACTGCCCATTGGCCACGTACTGCAACATCAATGACTCCAACTATTTGAACACTTTAAAGGTCATTAACTGACTCTCGTCGTCCATCGACATCGACGCACAACCGCCGTGCGGCAGGGGTCCTTGTGCGGGTGCTTTCAACACAGCGCGCACGCATGTCCTGCTGTTGCCTCTGAATAGCGACTCTAATTTTATAAAGCCAAACATTACGCAGATAAATGATTTCATCTTTATTACACTCTATTGTGACCATTGTGAGGACTATATACCATGCGAATACGAGTAGGCGTTTGGAATGTCCTCGTTGGCATTCCCATCAAACGCTTTGATTTGTGATGACAATCGTCGATCGCCAACCAGCCGAACGGCACATCTGCCTTCGACGGAATTCGCAATGAAAAATCGTTAAAAATCAATTCCAATTATCACACAACAATAAGATTCAAGGATCCCTTTTGAAAATACAACGAAAACGATTTTCTACCCGATTGGTCACATTGTGAGGATCCATTCAGGTGTTGAGCACAAAAGTCAACAAGTCCTCGCTATTGTTGGCAATGTTTGCGATATAAACACCAATAAATTGATATTTTATTTTTATTTCTTCGAAAGGGACACCCAATCCAGCTCGAACTACAGATCTCTATCAGAGTAATCGTGTATACCAAGTAACCAAGTATTTTTAAGGGACAACAAAAAGTAGCACTTAATTTTTCACACCACTCCACCGTGACATGATCCAGCCCTTGACTGTGCATTGTCCTGCGATTGTTTTGCTAATAAATACATCGGCCATTGTACAGTGGTCAACTTTAACACATTTGTACCTCGAAGAAACCTCTCTGGGCTGTCCTTTTTACTCGGCTGATTATCTGTTTTTTTTTTTTTTTTTTGTTCGATTTACGTCCGAAGAATGTCCCTTTGTTGTCCTATATTTGCGAAACCTATATACGATCTCTATTATGTTGCATGTTGAAGTGGGAGTTTTGGGAATCGCATGGACAGATGTTCGGTGATTATTATGAAGCTACTACTCCTGTTGTTGATGATGATGAAGAGCAATTTCGAGGACTCACTTTCAAATGCCGAACAAATGATACCCCTGCCATTGATCGATGACTATTGGATGAAGTCGTCATGGGGTGTGACTCTGGAATATTGTTTGTGGCTATTGTAATCGACTGTGACATTTGCCTGTTTGGTTAATAACATTATTCCCCCTGGCATCAGATGTACTCGCAGAGTGTTGGTCCTTTTCGTTTGCGGTTTCTTTTACAGATATAAATTGCCTTTGTGATTGCATTTTATCGAATTAGCACCAGAAAAAATCGTTATTTAGATTTTGTAGCAGAAATTGGCTAATGGGTGATTGTGATTCAGTTCGACTTTGTTATTTCGGTTATAAGTTATTAGTCAGGGGTATTTTTAGCATTACATAATAGGAAACCGAATCACCGAACATGGTGATGGTAACACAGCAAAATACTCTAGTGCAGAGGTTCCCATTTTTGTTCAGACACGGAACCCTAAGTGACCAAACTTTTTTTGTCGGACCGCGGACCCCCATATTGATATTAACAGAAAACATCGTTCCTTGAAGTGCGGATTGGATATTTTTATGTTTGACCAAAAAAGGGAAGAGTAATAAACGATATAAAAATAATTCTTTTAAGAGTTTAAAACATTTATTGTACAAACAAAAATACTGATGACTAGATGTATGAATTTGGGCAACGCTGCTCTATTGAATAAACTTGAATGTGTGATTTGGTGGAAAAATAAAAAAAGGATCTTATGGATCCGATTCTGATGACGTTTAAAAAGTAACAGGCCATAAACGGAGCTACATATGGGGCAATGGTATATTGATGCTACAGCAGCTGCCGAAGTAGGCTCGTCGTAATAGATGGTTCAGTCTCCCAAACCAGAGCTTGAAAAGTCCATATTTTTAATAGGAAATTTTTAATAATTTTAACAGTACAAATGCCGCTTACAATGCAACACTAAATGGGGCCGAAAACGCTCCTATCTTCTTCTTACCTCTTGGCAACTGATGTTGCACCAATAGAAAATTTGATAAGATGTATTTACTTTATGTCTTTAAATGGACTCTTCAAAGTGTGGGGTGTGTTGAGCATGGCGTGGGACTACTCTGTCCAAGAAAAATTGTCAATACAGGCCTTATGGAGTAGCCTTTTTTCTACCAGTGGTGCCTGTAGCTACTCTCACGGCACTCAAACACAAGATTTGCCACTGAAATAAAAACGAAACCACTGGCATTCCAAAGAATTTGTTGTTGTAATTATCCTGAAATTCGCATACATCCCACCACAACCAATCTGCCACACAGCCGCGGGCAGAATAAGCACGATCGTCTTGTGTTCGCTTGCTATCATTATCAACCAAAATAAGCACTGTGTGTGACTGAAGCACATCAGAAGAGTGTTACCATAATGTCAATGAAAGCATATCCTTAAGGTTTTTTTTTTTTTTTTTTTTTTAATTTTGTCAAAGAACTTTCGGTTTTGGTGCTTTTGAGAACGACTTATTATGTGTGGCGCTGCCATTCGGTTTTAATTTGCTTGTTTTTCTGAAGGATCCAATAATATTCAGTTTAACCATTTTCTTAAATGTTAAAGGTTTATTCGTGATGTTTTTTAATGCATTCATTTGATTAACGTAACAAGTGATCATAAGTGAGTTGTAGTGATATTGGGATAGATAAATAAGTACATATTTTCAGCCCTATTAGTTAGGTTATATTTCTGCATATTTGAGTATACCTAAATGCATATTTCACTTTGTAGATCATATTTTTGTCATATTTTAGAATTTTTGTTACATTTTTGCATATTTCTCAATTTTTTCAGCAAATAGTTTTTCACACTGAAATATCAAAATGACAAACAGGTAGACCTATACTGTTTATTGTCGGTCGTTGGGTTTCACCAAATCCGGTCACTGTCCCCAGTAAAGATAATGCCTTGAAAGGATTGTATGATCCTTTTTTGCTACTGTTCGTCATTGACGGTGTTCAGGCCAACAGAACATAGAACCACAACAGACTGACTCATCTGTTCCGAGCATACACAGGTCAAGCCAACGACCGCATCATGCTGGTAATGCAGTTCCGGAACATATTGGGTCAGTGTGTCAACAGGTGATGACAACAACCGTCAACGCTGAACAGAACAGAATAAGCATAAAAATACATAGTATAAAAGAAGCCTTAAAGTCAATTATAAAGCGTGTTAAGTTAAGTTTTAAGGGCCGATGTTGATTTTGAATAAAACACAAATTATTTAGGAAATTATTGTCATTTCTGTTTATTATGTTAATATTGGTATGGTTCAATTATATATGGAACAAAATATCGGCCAAATGGCCGCCGCAACCTCGGCGGTACACCTCCATCCGATAGTCCAAATTTTCGATGACGCTGAGGCATAATTGAGGTTCTATGCCGTTAATGTGCCGAATTATCTCATCATTTAGCTCTTGAACTGTTGCTGGCTTATCGACGTAACCCCAAAGAAAGAAGTCCAACGGTCCCAAATCAAATGATCTTGGCGGTCAATTGACATCACCACCACGTGAGATGAATAACTTAAATGCGTTGCTCGATTATGTATCTTTCCATGATTCAGAGTTAGTCTGAAATTGAGAAATGTTAAATCAAATGCAGAAAAAACTTGACGTTTTATGTGTGGTTCACATTTAACATCGGCCCTTAAAATTTAATCACCCTTTATGAAGCAATTTTTAATTGGACATTCGGTGTTTAATTTCATTCTTCCGCGTTTTCAGCCATCATAGTGAACAAGTTAAAGTGCGTATTCACAACACACACAGAGTATCAAGTTAATGTGCTTGATACTCACAGATTTAGACAAACGAGTGTAAACAGACGGCTAATAATTTTTTAACAAATATGTAATCTAGGTATCTATGTCTATATTCAAAAATGCGTGTACAGCTGCACAAGTGCATGTGCAGTCCTTTTACCATCTGTTTATGTATAAAAAAAACGCGCATATTATCTTACCGGAAAAGGAAATAGATAAACGGGATTTATTTCGTTCAGCAATATTTTTATTTTAAATTGGAAGATGGTAACCCCAACAGCATTGCTCTCGGAGTTATGGCAAATTATCATACACACTACGGCAACCCTGTGAGAGCTTTAAAAAGGGACCGAATTATGTTAGTCATTGCAACCAGACTGAGAGACGAACATCCTTTTTTTTCCTGTACTGACAATTTTTCTTGGACAGAGTATAACTACTACTGTACACAAAACACTAAAAAAACGTGGCTATTTCAAACTCTGACTTACACTAGTCGGCAAAATTATTTTGACAAAACTAAAAGTGAAATTTTACGAATTCTAAATTTATCATAATAAATAAATTTAACTTTTAACTTTGGCTTAATTATTTTGACAAATAAGATTTCCTAAACGATTGGTGGATTTATTTCATGTATAACTTCGGCATGAATTCCGTTCTGAAGACCCGGTTGCACACCTTATGGGCTTACAGGATATGTATCCAAATCGGGTTCAGCAAGGCGCCCTTGAATTATCCTTCCGATAAGCGGGTTTTTAACTTATTTTTTTAATTTTCATCTCGAGAATTATAGCAGTTTAACTTGTATTTTTAAATTTTAACAAACTTTCCCAATATATAAGTTCCATCCTTTACCTTCCTCGGTAGGTATAACTTTTTCGATTTTTTTCACGAGAGTGGTCAATTTTGCGCAGAGATCGTTCTTTTGTGATTATTGATTTAGATATTTACAATTTGCTTCGACAAATTAAATTCTTTGCTTATTTTTTAACAGGAAGACCGCATTTGTCTTTTGTGAAAAAAAGTTACTGGATCTTCCATATTTAACTCTGTTGTTTTTCCCCATATTTTAATCAAAACGGAGCTGTTACACAATAAATCTATCATATTTATTTTAAATTCAAGCGATGACAGTTTTTTTTTTTTTTTTTTTTTTTTCATTTTTCGCAAAGCAAACATTGAAAAATGAATTTGTCAAAATACCTTTGCCAGTCAAAAAATCGCACTTTAACCACAAATAGGCCTGAGCTATGCAGCCATGGATCTCAAATGATCTCATTAAGGCACACAAAGGTCACACCATACGCAATTACTGAGTGAAAACTGTAGACCGTTAAACCGTGACCGTTAGGAATGATTCGCCTTGAAAAGCGACTTGTATTTCTGCCAAAATACTCTTTCTAACTAGTGTATATTGGCTTTTATAGTATTTTTTATAGACAAAGGCCTTTTACAAAAAGGCGCTCAAAAGTTATAGCTAGCTCAATAAATGACTTGTTGTCTCCGGAATTGTGTGGCCAAGTCTTAAGTGTAATCATTACGTTCGTTTTGAGCAATCGTGAGAGTTTTGACGTTAATATGCAATTGCACATTGTCATCGTTATTTTAACAAAGTTCCAAATTTTTATTTCCAATTTTCAGTGTTCAATATTAAATTTGCTTACTTTCAAGAGCACTTGCGTTTTAGTTCAAAATAAATGGTAAGCAATAACCCTGGCAATGCTTAAAATTGGAAAATGCAAAGACGCAAGGGTAAGACCTCAAAAGACAGAACTTTTTTTAATTTTCTTAAGCGAGTTCCTTAAACGCACAAATTCTCCAAACTGTTTTACCTTTACGGAAACCTATGGAAAACGGAAGTCTTGAGGTTGAATGCTAATAGGAACTATATTAATTTGTATAGGTAGGCATTTCAGGTATCAATTTTTAAGAAATTTTATTAGCAAAACGGATTGTTCTATGGGTAAATTGTTGTTTTATTTCATACCGTCATGTACGAGTGTATCCTGTTTCGTTTTACATAAACAGGTACCTACCTTCTAATAAAAACACATAAAAACATCAATTAAAATTTCAGCAAAATTCGTTGAAAAGCTTATAACTGATGGGAAGGGTTGCCACTTATTTGGCTACATTATCAAAATAAAGTACGATATGCTGCAAGAGCTATTAGCTTTCGAGATAGCTATACCTACTCGATTTCGAGCTCAAAGATATAAAATAGTCTGACAACTTTTAGACAAAACACCGCACAACTTCACTGTCCACCTATTTTGTCAATTTATTGTGCTTCACTTCCGATAACTTGAAATATTTGCAAAATTACGATGGACCCTATAGGTTACATCTCTCCCCATTGAAAACTGAATTGACCCTTAATATTGGTAGAGTATAAGTAGGTAGGTCCAACTAGCATCATCACCGCCATGTTCCTTCAGTTAAAACATTTTCAATACCGTACAAAACCAAATTGAATTAAATTATCTGCGACTTTATTAACCACACATCAGCGCACAGGACGACATCTTCATGGCGAGAGTCTGTCACGGACATTCCGTTCCGTGCAATTGCAATAAATCTCTCCCAATTAAAAGCGCACGTAAATTTACAATCTCTTTGGCAAATCGATTCCGTCCAATTGCCAGGATAAAGGTGGCAATTCCCACAAATTATCCCAGCCAATTGCAGATGTTCCAATAAATTTTGTCCCATAAATTGAGCTCAGAGCTCGAAAAGAGGTTAACTGGCCGGGCCAAAAGGTGCAATTATCCCCATTTGCCATGGCCAATAACAGCACTAAACCAACACACACACCCATACACAGGCTCACCTCTCTGACTCCCGTACACACGTACACCCACTCCAACTGCTACCAATTTGACGCAAATTGGAAAATGACTTCTTCTCCCAGTTGCACATGCACAGCCACCACACCACCATCATCAGAGATAGAGCCCCAGACACGTCTTCGGAGCTCAGAGTATGGAGCATCACCACTGCCGCATATGCCATGAAGCGAAAGCGCATTCCAGTTCCAGCTTCGTTTGACATTCAGCACGAGACGAAGAAGCTGGGGAAGCGGTTTGTTTGGCGCGCAGAAATGGAACTGGGCGACCCGCCACCGCCGCCACCGCCACAATCAATGGCTGATCAATTACCCAGCGAAACCATGGAGCTGCAGCAGCAGTTACAGCTTACAGCAGCCAATAAATTCTGCATTACGAGGTGGTTGCTTGCGAAAAGGAGGCGTTGCCCTAGTCAAACATTCGCATCCAGCTCGTGAGCGTGAGACGAGTGATGTGCTGCGAGATAAGGATCACTGCTGGCAGTGGCAGCAGCAGCAGCATCCATATGGCCATGTACTGGCAGCAGTACGCAGCTTCATGGTCAGGTCATGCTCATAGGGGAGCCCGTGTTGGAGCACAGGATTCCTGTGATGATATCCAGTTGCTCTATGTACCTAACCTATACTACATGCATCCGGGATTAGTAGTGGTGCCAGTGCTGGGCGGGGCTCTCCTTTGGGTGCTGATGGTGCTGGTGCTGGTGCTGGTGCTGGCTGCTCGTTGGGGTAATTTATACGCGCGGGAAATTAATGCTCCGTTTAAGTTCATTTGATAATTGCATGAGGCCTCGAGGTGCCATTATATGGCTCGAGCTTTGTGCAAGGAGTGGGAACATCCTTTGTGCGCTTGTAGCTGTGTTTGTGTGTGGGGGCAATGGTTGGGGGAGCATTACTTCATTGTGTGTACATAGCAGGGTTAATCAGGCGTTGAAATGGAACTGAATTATGGGACGCAAATTGGCACCTTGGAGATGGCGATGATGGGTGCAGATAATGACGTAGGTATAAGAATTATGTTTGTTTGAGATTCTTCCTTTCGCCTTCTTTTTTATTTTTTTGCAGAGTTTCACTAAGAGGATAATTAAGTCTTTGGTTGCATGAGGGATGGGCGGGGTATGATGGGAGAATACGAAGGCGCAGAGCCGACGGCAATGCAAGGGAAGAGTGGAAAGGTTCACCTCACTATAGGTAGGTATGGTATATGGGGTACCTATAACGTGTTACGTATCAGACATCCAGGGGGAATGCTTAAGTCCTTTACAACTTCCTTCGAACTCTCTCCACCAGTAAGGATTGATATAGAAGTCCGAAAAACCTTGTATTACACCGAATGTTAATGTCAGGTAGGTACCTACTATACACAAAGATTGATTTCAGTTGCAGGGCCCATCAAACCTAGATCTGGTTGAGCAAACCGAAGATTTATGTGTCACCTGGAATCATACAGTAGATCACCAAGGAGCTGCTACCTATAGCTCCGTAGCAGCTTGTAACATTAACCATTTGAAGAGTTTGAGTCGGTACCCTGTTGGTTTTGATATATGGGTTATTGGTCAATTTAAAAGATTCCATTTTGAGTATAAACTCCAATATATCTTCCGGTGCCTATATGTGGTGACGATTACTCTGAGTCCGTGGGAACATCAATACCTACCAGGTACCAGCTACCATTCTGCCTTATGTTAAATCGCATCATGTTCTTTTCTCAAAATAATGTGAAACAAGCTGTTAGCGAGATACACTGTTCAACTCTGCAAAAGGCTTGCATAGGGTCAATCAGTAGGCACCTGTCGGACTTATAGGTAAATTGAACTACCACATTAAGTTTGGAATCTCGTAGTAAAGTTTCATTAAAGACTTGACTCCCGATGTCGACAAATAGATCGCCTTCAGCACGATAATATTTAAGTGCTTAGTCTTCAGTGCAAATCGCAGTAGGTACCTACCTGTGAAAACATTTGATAGGTTCGTCATAGGCATTGTCTTGATGTGCCAGAGAAATAAAACATTCTAAGAGATCGTTCTTGGAACCCTATTTATAGTATCGAACAAGGCCCTCAACATCACTCATAGCGTTCTTAACCAGGCAGGGACTGATTTCTGAATACCCATTTATCCGGTTCACAACGGAACTCACTCTATGGTACATATTTTTTTTTAGATATTTTTCAAACGCTCGGTGTAGTGTAAGACCGCAAACTCTTTGAGTATTCTGACATTTATTTATTTTATTTATTTTTAATTTTATTAACTTTCAGTAAAAAAAATATTTTAAAACTATTATTGTGAGAACATCAAGAGGTAGGGTGGTATTTATATACAAACACTGGGCTGGAAATGCAGCTTTTAAAAAACACCAACAACTTTGTTAACCGTCGGCTATACATAAATAAAATAAAATAAACGCATTTAAAGTTAATATGTTAGTTAATATTAAAATTTCAAAGTGACCACATCTGTAAAAATATTTAAATAATAATGTGTTTGTTTTTGTTTTTCCTAGTTTTAAATTATAATTCGCGCTTATAATGATTAAAGATACTAATTTTTATTTATAAGCAACAAAATGGAGTCAAATGGAGTAGCAACACGATAAAAACGATAGATAAGAGTTAAATAAAACACCCACATATTATAACTTCTTAAAATGCATTAAATTTAAAGTTTAAAATGTAATCGCATTCAAAACTAATTTTACTAATGAATTTCATAAATGAATTAATTTATATTAATGTTCATATTGAATTATTAAATTATATATGTACATATACAACTTGTTTTAATAATAAAACTAAACTAAACTAAATTAAAAAAATATCTCCAGGTAAGCCGACACAAAAGGTGCAGGGAAATAAGTCCCCGAGAACTAAGTCCACTGAGGGACTTCTTTCCTACCTAATGGGAAATAAAACCACTTTTGTGAATTGGACCTAGTTCCCATGTAAGGTATGAAATAAATTCCCTTTTAATGTGAAGTAAATTCTCACTGTCGACTTAGAACAAAGTAAAACTAAAGAGTCAAGATGGTACTTTGCAATTTTTATTAACTAAAAAGAAATTCAATCAAACGGCTCTGCGAAATAAGGCCCCAAAAAATTATACAGGAAACAACAACAACGATTTTCAATAGAATTTGGGGTGTTATTTCCTTTTTTGGGGTCTTATTTCATTATAAAATAAGACCCCAAAAGAAGAAATGAAATAAGTCCCCAAAATTATTTTTTTATTATATTAATTGTTACCCTTCGATATGGAATGCAACCCCTCTGCTTGGATTTACTGTTAGATTACGGGGTGGGTGCGAGGTTGAGTATATAAAAAATTCCTTTAATCTAAACTAGTTTATCCAATATCAACAATATTAAATGAAAAGTAGTTTTCATTATTTTTAATTTCATTATGAAATAAAACACAAATTTGGGGCCTTATTTCTTTTTATTTTGGGGCCTTATTTCATCGCAGTGGGGCCTTATTTCATATTTGAAATTGGGCTGTTATTTCATTATGAAATAACACCCCAAATTTGAGGCCTATTTGAGCCTATATAAACAATTTCAAAATCGAAATTCAGTTAGCAAGACACAGAAAGTAATCAAAGAAAACTCGGCGCATAGCAAGACGGGTCGTGCGAATTTTTTACTTTTATTTTCTCAAATTTTCGAAGTCTAAAAATGCCAATTTATTTCCTTAAAAACATTTTTTTTTTTTAGCTTTCGAAAATTTGAGAAAATAAAAGTAAAATATTCGAGGGAATTTAGTCTCGTCGACTTATGTCCATGCGCTGAAAAATCACCGCAAATTTTCTTTGATTATTCTTAGAGCCTTGCAAACTGAATTTCGAATGGAGTATTTTGTCAAACAAAATTAAAAATTCCAATTCTAAATGTTGGAAGTTAGTTGCCTCTTCTTATCTTTGAATGTGTACTAAGTTCCTATAAGAAAGTGAACTTAGTTCCCACCTTACATGGGAACTAAGTCCCCTTTACGAAAGTGGATTTACTTCCCACTATAGGTGGGAACTTAGTCCCTCAGTGGATTTAGTTCGTGGGGACTTATTTCCCTGCACCGAAAATAAGCACAATTTTGAAATAGCAAGTACGAGTTAGGTAGTAGAAAGGAATTAAAGATTGCTCCTAAAAGTTTTAATCTTTTATATTATTCAATGCTTGAAGCTGTATATGACAATACAAAAATAAATAGTTGCTGCGTCAAGTCAAGATAGGACCCTACCCTTAGCCTAGCTTCCCATTACCATTGATTGTACTTTTTTTTAATCTTAGCTTCGAATGGATAGCAAGCTCTTCTAAACACCGCCAATACCAAAAAACTTGAAGAATCCTTTATCGCCATTTTGATCCCCGAAGGAGATACCAACTTACATTTACGACAATAGGTACCTATACTCATACTTGATAAGTTACTTAAGATTTGTTGTGTCTGGCGATATTATATGGTTTAACTTTCAGAACCAAAACTCTGCAGACTCGATAGCATCTTTTTCATATTCCATAAGCCATATTTGGGTACCTTACTTTTCCAAGACATTTTCTTACAACAAAAGGACTCATAGAGACACGTACTTTGCACCGCTATTGC
This sequence comes from Cheilosia urbana, assembly GCA_946477585.1. NCBI lineage: Eukaryota > Metazoa > Arthropoda > Insecta > Diptera > Syrphidae > Cheilosia > Cheilosia urbana. Next base: position 177,849,744 of record OX297853.1, read on the forward strand.
TTCGAATAACGATTACCAAAAACTACAATACCATACCCAATAACAGCATCTCCTTGCGAAAGCGATCTCTCCCAATCAAGTCCATTGAAACCCCAACAATACAAATAAATGACAAACGAGTCAACACAACGAGTCGAGTCGATGTCCTTTCTATAATGGCACATTGCAATTGAATATACACACATTGAGCAATCAAATTGATTCAATCCATTCGAGTCTTCCACCCAATTTAACGCAAATCTCTCTCTCGTACCGGGATAGGATATTGCTTTTAGACCGACCTACCAACCCTTGTAAACACGTTCTCATCACAGTTGAGTGGATGCGATATTCTTCGTACATCCTGTCCCCGGGTGTAACGTATTTATTTTATAACATTGCCAATCAAGATGGCTGAACAAACATAATCATTTGTCCATACTTGAATGGATGTCATGCGGATGGTATATGATGGTACATAGGTCGTGCCCAATGTACAGGACAAACATTTTGCCAAAAAGGATATGTGAAATTGTCGTCGTTGTAGCCATTATTACTTGCATCATATAGATGCTGCATATCTGTATCACATGGCTAGAGAGTAATTGAAAAAAGTTTGAAATTGCTATTGGTGTCTGTGCAAAAAGGACATTTAGTCTGGGGGTTTAAGGAAATTTGGAAAGCAATTTAAATGCGGGGAATATTAATATGGGGGAGACATAACGAAGTCGGGGGACTTATGTCCCTTCGCCATCTATGTGACATTTGAGAAGAGAGCATACTAATACAAAGATCGTCTAGTATACGCCTGAAAGATCAGGTGATTAAAGTGAATTTTAATCGTTTTCTTTCTTTCTGTTGACCATATTTTTACACAGATCTACACTCGAACACTATTTTCTAGCATTTTCCTACGAGAGGTTTTTTTTTACCGTCGAAATCCACAAGAAATAGCGAATTTAACACGACCCCGTAATACCCTATTCACACCGAGCCGAAAACTGGGTTTTCGCGAAAACACTCGAAAACTTCATCGAAGAAAACAGAAGTTTTCCCATACATATTTCAGTTTTCAAAATGAGTCGTTTAAAGTCGTTTTCCAATCGTTGGGATGTTGAAACAGACACACCTTTTGCAATATTCACCAAATTTATAACAGAAGTCGCAACCCACAACTTAAAATCATTTTCCACGCTTAATTGATGGGCTAATATTATTGAAAACGCTCTGAATTCATTTTATTTGCGATCTAAATTTTTAACCAACACCAGTTTACACAGAAATTTAACCACTAGTGTCTCACAGCTGATTGAAACGTCAAACGAAAACTCGTTTGTGTTCGGTGTGAATTCATCGACGAGCTTACAGCGAAAACATGGTTTTCGGTGCGGTGTGAATAGGCTATAGCACTAAACTGCGATAGAACTTGTACGGTGATCTACGAACATCTTAGGATACTGTTAAAGCGTATTTTATGATGCTAATAGTACTCCCTGTCGTCCAATCCGACTTTGCAATTCAACGAGCATATATTTTGTGACTTAACAACCTGCAGAACAACCTGTGAAGATTTCCCACCTAACGACAAATCCAATTAGAAAGGTGCGTCCGCTGTAAGTACCCTACCGCCAAGAAAGTGATGTGTCGCCGTAGATAGTACCTATCGATTCGCAGCGAAAATGTAGTCCACACCTGGGACCTTGAATGAGGAAATGCAAGTCGCCAAATACCAGCAGAGATTCGTCTTCGAACTCAAAGGAAATTGTTTTCTCATCGAGCACTTCATTTATACCCTGATGGTGGAATGCAAAACCAGAAAATTAACAAAACATGGACAAAAAAAAAAACAAGAAAAGCGAAAGGACGATTTGTCTCCACGACGACACGCATTAAATCCTTTCGATTACATTCCGATTGATTCTGGCACTGGCGGGCCGGCCAAAGTGGTCAACTTGTAATTCGAAATGTTGAATGCGTTCGCAAGGCACCAGCCCGGAGATAGTAGGACACCCCACCCCGAGCATACCCACTGAGCACTGACGCGCGCGGATGTAAACCGATCTAAATATTTTATTGTCGTTCACTTGTGTCCAATTTTCGACTCGAACAAGAAATAAAAGCGAACAAAAATCCCAAGCCTCGTCGAACAAGGAACGAACACGAATGAACACATGACATCTCATCGAACATCGTGTAATATGATACTTAATAGGCGATTGGGTCGTAAATTTTCTGGGAACACGGTTTGTCGCATGGAAGTGGAGTGGATCTGGAGCTGGGTCGGGTGTATGCTTGTTTTTTTTTTTTTTTTTTCTTTGGGCCACTCTGACTTATATCATTGTTATTATATTTTCACCTCGTTTGAGGGCGACAGATTATTGGTTTTGTTATTGAGATACAGATATGTATACCTATACCTGCCTACAGATGTTACAATTCCACTGAGGCCATCTGGGGAATGAGTTTTGTTAACTGGACCACTTGATGCCAGTGTTAATCAAAGTCATGCAAGTGGTTTGGTTTGGGTAACACAATTGTGCAAATGAATGTAATCGATATGGGGATACAAATCGACTGTCAGTTTTCGTGAAACCGCCAGGAATTGAGATGTAGTTGTGGGACAGAGTTGGACTTTTATATACAGAGGTCGGACAGTTTGTTTTTTAAAAGGGCTCAACTTGGTACATGCCCGGGGGAATAATGTTGTACATAGCTATAGTCTGAATTGAAATTGGAGTCTTGCTTCACATGTTTGCCTTAAGCCTCGTACTATTTTCTTTTTAAGAATCCTGAATAAAAAAACCGGATTCAAAATATGGCTTCAAGCAAAAGAAGGCTAGATATACGACATTCAAAGCTGAATTAAATGTAATAAAAATTAAAAAAACAAGATCATCTCTATTTAAGCCTTGAGGAGGTTTGTTTTGAAGCCCCTTCGCCTTATAATTGTTCCGCGAATTCTTTGATTTAAAAATGCCTTTGCAAGAATAAATATACCTGAGATATGATGAGATTCATAAAAGAACCTGAACTGAATGAAGGGCTCTAATTCAGTTAAGTTCCTTTTATGAATCTCATTGGACTGAATTAGAGCCCTTCATTATGTGGTATGGCCAAGGTCTGCTTATCCTGTGAGGGCATATTTCGGCAGACTTCTTCTGACTATAAACAATTTCGCCCAGGTGCTACAATGCGCTGTCAATAAACCTTATTTATGATTCTCAGGTTTGTGTTGAAGCTCGCTCCAAAAAAATCTCTTTTTTGCGTCAAAAAATGGCGCTTTGACGACAAAGTCGCGTCACAAAGCCGTCATTTTAATGTCGTTCTGTATGATCGCCATTTTTGATATAACATTTTCAGCTTCATTCAAATGAATAGGAATATGGCAGACATGAATTTCGTGCCAATAAAATGCCGACAAAAATTGACCGTGTGATCGCTCTTTAATGACGCCTAGGACATTTGACTAAAACTTTTTGGACGAAGAGGAATCGCGTTTGATTGCGGCGGTGCAAAAGCATCTTCCACTCTTCTCGCGCGACGGTCCAACCACTTTTTTGCCAAATACTCCGCTTTTGTTGCGTTGGCGACCTGCAGATAAGCACTTTGCCTTGCGGGTAAAATTATATAAATGTAAAACGATAATGGCAATAAGAACACTTTAAACTAAGAAAAAAAAAAAAAAAAACTGGCTCGTAATAAAGATTGTCGACAATGCTTTCCAAGCTGCCAAATACGCCGACTCCGCGATTTCCACCATCAGTGCAAAAGTTTTTTTTTTATTATTTTAATAAATTTGTTTCTTTTCACTGCAATTTATTTTAATTAAAAAAGTCGTACCACACGTATGCGTCTTCGCCAAGAGAAAAACACTGAATGACAGCTGCTATATTTTTATCATTGGTCATTTACCACCTACGTCTGATCACAAAACAGATAAATGACGCGAAATCAAAATAATAAGAGGTGTCATTTTTTGTCGATGGGCTCATTCAAGAATCTAGTTATCTTAAGTCGACTAGATTGGTGTGGATAAGATGTAACCTGAACGCAAAATCTATATTGGTCGGGAACGTCACTTTTTCTACGTCAGCCAAATATCCGAACTGTCAACTTAGTACCCAGTCACGAATTTCTTGACTAGATTCGTCGACTACCCTCCATAAACGTCAACTGAAACAGCAGAAAGACCCAGAATGACATGGTTAGATCAAGTCCGAAATCTCTCCTCGGCCCGTATGGGGATTGCCCCTGATGATCTAGAGTCGGTGGCGGAAGATCGGGAGCTATGGAGGGTCTACTTAGGCATCCTATACCCGCAACCCTACTAATGGAAGAGCGGCCATTGAAAATGAATGAGTGCCAATGCCATGAGATCGTAATTTTTTCGCTCGTCATTCAATGGCATCCCAGCGGAAACTTCTAATGATGCGCACTGTCCGTCGTTTTATTTTGAGACAAAAATGACTATGATGGTCATTTCTTGTGATCACCATTTTTTCGCAAACGACCAATGACGAATCGTAGCTTGAAGGGCACTCTAATGCGATATTTTTTCCTGATGTCACAGCGTCATTAAAATGACTCGAAAAAATGTTCGCGTAATCGTACCTTTAGTCTGACTCAGAACTTTGAAGTTTCAGAAGTTTGTAACCCCTTGCCCTTATCAAGATTAGTGTGTTTTTCGTACAAAGAGTGTTCGTCTTATCCGTAGATAACCTCGGGCCTTTATGAAGCTCCCCGCTGCCTCTTGTCCTGATCGAAAAACTTCTGTCTATTACTCTAAATGACGAGGAATGGCATTGTACCTATAAGTTTGTTAAGTCTTTGCAGGCGTATTATCAAAAGGAAAGTGAAAATGACTGGAAGGCACTGAGCTATAGGCATCGCATAGCTAAATGAACAAAGTTGTTTTGCAAGTGTTCATATTATCACCCACAGAAAAAGTCCCTAACCGACCACTGTTGTCAGTCTTATACGGAGACTTCGAGTATACCAACCCGCAGTGACTCTGTCGGTCTTCGAAACCCCTCTTAAAGTGAAAAATCCAAAAGCTGTGCCTTACTCTAACAGAAGACACAGCTCTTACATTTCTTTGTGAAAAAAAAAAAAATAAAAAATGCTTAGACAGCCAAACAGAGAAATCAATAAGAACAACTAATCCAGGTTTGCCAAGGTCTTTCATCCTCGTTTTGGGAGGCACAGTCAATTCGGAAATTGACCTCATCTAGTAGGTTATTGCAGCTGCAAGAGCCTTCTCTTCAAAAATAAGTTTCCGATATAAGGCAGGGAGGTACTTTAGGGCGAAGGAACTTGGAAGTTGGAACTGTGGATCTGGGGCCTGAAATATTCACTTAACCCTCGTTGAATGTGTATAAACCTTGAAGACGTGGGCAGGCTCTTCTACTAATCTTCCCTTCAGTTAACACATCACGAACAATTTTCAGCAATTTAGAACAGCTTCTTAGGCATGCAATTGGTCTTGACACCGACCGATTCACTTACACCATCGCATGTTAAACTGGTAAAATACACCAAAAGATTCTAAGGGCAAGCTTCCCTCAGCAGGTAAGAAGATCACAATCTAATTGCTATTAGACCTATGTGACGAGATCCTTTTTTCCAATTCTGCTCAACTTAAGCAAAGGCACTTCCGAGCTTTCTCCACACTAGAATTTCCCCTGCCAGATACGACTCTAGATCGCTTTCTATTTTTCTCGGATACTCTTCGAAGTCGCCCTCAAGATCAGATCATTAGATGCACATATTTCTATTTCTTAGCCAATACAAAAATTTCCAATTTGAGACACAAGTCTCGCCTCCAAACAATGACAACTTATTAAAGAGACCACGTGGGCGCGGGATGCCCCATGCACGCCAAACCAATATCATGCGTATGGTGTGCACCGCAGCCGCTGCCCCCGCTGCCTTCCAAAACCGGCTTCGAGTGACAAATTTAATGACTCACTTCGTCGGTTGACAATGGGTTATTAGCTAAGTTGGTATTTTTAATGGCATAATTTTCTGGTCAGCTCTCTTCCAGGTTCCAGGTCCCACAGCACAGGGCCAGGCACTGCACAGCACCATAGTGTCGTGTTGTTGTATGGTTCTCCTCTTGTCTTTTTCGTGTTTTTTTTTTTTTTTTTTGATTTTTCTTTTCGGGGTCTCTCGCTGACTCTCGGACCCTGATTAATTTATACGAGTGTGTGCCTCGGCGATTGGTAGAAGATTTATGCGCCAATTAAGTGTATCCTGTCTTGTTAGATTTGTTGTCGAGGCAAATTTATGGGACAAACGATTTGTGACGTGCTGTTGTAAACTGTTTTGTTTCTTCCTTAGAGTTGCTTATTCAAATGATTTTATTGAAGCCTGTGCTGTAATTAATTTATGGGAATTTTATGTAAGACTCGCGATGGGGTGGATATTCGAATTGAGTTGTAGCTATATAGCCGCGCATGCGCGCACGACATTGGAAATGGAATAGAGGAACTGTGCACGAGGTGATAATAAAACCATAATTGTGTTGTATTGGCATCTTTGAGTATTTTATTGACTGTGATGATCACTAATTGAGGGAAGTTTGATTGTGGATGCTGAGTCTGGGGAAGATCCGGATAAATTGGAAAGTAAAGGATGCTGCAAATAATTTAGTTTACACTAAACGTTTGGATTGCGGCATCGGGCATGCGATGGTTTAACAACTTGGACGGTGGCAGTAGGGACTTGAATATGCCGTCAGCTTATGAAATATCTTGAATCACGTAAACTTCTCAATGACCGGCAATACGGTTTTCGTCGCAGCAGGTCCACTTGTGATTTGATGACTTATCTCACCGAAAAGTGGAACCAATCTCTCCACCGCTCTGGTGAAACGAAGATTGTTGCGCTTGATATTTCGAAAGCATTTGACAGAGTTTAACACCAAGCTCTTTTGTCGAAAATGCGTGCCTATGGGATCGACGCGTCTCTTCTTCAATATTCTTCTACCTTTCTGGCCGTTCAATTTAAGTTGTGTTGGACGGTTTCAAGTCTGCAATTCACCATATAAATGCTGGTGTTCCCCAAGCTCTGTTTTGTCTCCGACAGTCTTACTCATATTCATCAATGATCTCTTGTCTGTTACTTCTAATCCAATACATTCTTTCGCTGATGATACCACCCTCAGTTTTCAATTTTGGTTGGTAAGAGCCGTTTTCGAACAAATCAAACCGGTCGAAACATTTTGTGTGGGAAGTACCTTCCTACCATTAATATTACCGTGAACAAAAAAACGACCCCGAACTGTAAGCCCCAAACTCCAAGTCCAAAGTTTGAACGAAATCTGGGCAGCCATTTAGGCTTTAGGCCTCAACACACACGGACGGAAAAGATAGGCAGACAGACAGACAGACGGACAGAATTTTGCGATCCACTTTTTTGATTTACTCTATCATCGTAATGTCAGAATTGATTAACATCTGACAATGAGATTAAGTACGAACACAATGTCTTCCTCTTAAGAACATTAACAATTTAAAATGTATCTAACTGTCCAACGTTGCAATTCGGTTGCTAAAGTACTTGACAAAGTTGACGGTGCCTCCTGTTAGCGTCCAAAATAAACCTACAAATGGTTGTCAGAATCCATTATACGCATTTTTACTGATCACCTTGGGTTTTTTACAACAGTGGGATCAGTCGCTGTAATGCACATAGGGGGCTATCGGTGGTTGTTAAGTTTTTGGTATACTCTGATGTGATAATTCATCCGATAAATATTGAGATGTCTCTTTGACGCGGTCGAAAAGAAAGAAACTTATTTTGCCGTCTTACAGTGGAATCGGGATCAGCTCTTAAGGAAAATAAAAAAAGAATGGAACACCATAAGTGTGTTATACGGAATAAACTGATATAAATCGAATTAAATTTTTAAGTAGACTTTTGAGCACTCTAAAATGGATGCTGAAATGGCTCGTTCCAACTGGAAATCCAGACCCCAATCTTATACCAAATACGCGCTCCATTAACCATATTCAAATGCGCAACGTGTAAAAATAATATCAAGTTTTAATGCGCAATACCTACTGTAGAACGACACTAAAGTCGTCAAAGTTGCAGCAGAAGTTAACTAGCTTCACGCTGCGCTAATTAAAGACGGCTCTGTTTTCCCATCAATCTCAAGTGTCACCATCCACCGAACTATCAGCTCACAAAGGTTTAATTTAAACGTCTGCTTGTATTACATTCGCTTCCGTACTTTTATGATTATTGCCGGTTGACATATCAACACATCACACTGTAGACATTCGTTCAATCAAACAATGCAGCCATATCGTATGTCAGTGCCCATAAACTGCCCGCTTGATATGTGACATTAATTTCCGGCAATTTGCACCAAACGTATAATATAACTGTAGCCCGTCTCGGATTTAACTTCTTCGATTTAAGTACCCCAATCGAACGGTTATAAAACTCTCAGCGAGTCGAAAGTCGTTAAGTCTAAACGCCGAGATGTCTTATCGCGCCCCAATGACATCAGTAACGTCAACTGTCACATCTGCATTTCCATATCAAATACCGATAGAGCTCGGCCGAATTCGATTTGAAATTCAATCAAAAGGCCAAGCTTCAGCCGATCATCAGCCTCAGTCATTGTATGCGTGTAAAGTGGACTTAAGTTTGATGATCGTTTTCGATTAGAACTGTCGATAAGTGTGAAAATACGATATAGCTCCTCTGCGGGTATCGCTGTGCCCGATCTATTGAATATCATTTTGGTCGAGTTTAATTTGTTTATGTTACGCCTCGGACGATCAAGTAATTAGTTGACATCTCGATTTTAGACAGAGCTTCACTGTGCATTTGGATAACTTGTTTTGGCCGTGTTGTGGACATAATTTTGGAGTTAATTTCGATCAGCGAGGAGTGTTATCGCTTTGTTGGAACAGGAAAATTAAATCATTCAAAGAGAATGTATTTGAAGTTATTAACAAGTTTTTTTTGAAACTTAATCACCGAATTAACAAACGTCTTATCGCGGACGAGATTTATTTAGCTTCACGCCAATAAAATAATCTAAAATGCACGTTCATCGGAGATGGGCAATAACATCAATTCGAATCGGAGGGAATGGAGTACTGCCGGAAATTCGTGGGAATTTTTAAGTATGCAATTGACTGTTTTTGACATTGTGTCATGCTGCAGTTTTAGACCGAGCTTGGGCTGTTGGATCTACGACTGATGTTTTGAAAGCCATGTTAAATGAGGCCGAGTGTAGGCAGGTATTTTGTTACTGTTATTGTTAATGGAGGCATAATTTCAATGAATCAGCTCTAATGAGCGTTGGGAAATGGTTGAAAACAGTCATTTGAATAAGAAGCTTACAATTAGTGAATAAGTTAAAAATAAGATGCCATTCGCATAAATTTTAGTAGATCAATATCAAGCGAATGCACATTAACATCGCTATTTAGAGACACCCACCAGCAGCATTGCATCTGAAAATTTCAGATTATCGGCGCAAACTCTTTTTGGTGTGTTCAAATTGTCAATTATGATCTCATCCTTACGGAGGATTTTGAATCATATTCGGACATTTCTAGCCATCAGGTTTTTAACTTTCTCCATTACGTAGTAAGATAAAGATATTGTTTTCGTACAAAATTTCAAACTCCAGCTGTTAATCAATTCTGACATTAAGATGATACACGAACTCAAAACGTGGTTCGCAAAATTCTGCCCGGTCTGTCCGTCCTTCCACAGACCTACAAGCCTAAACGGCTGCCCGGATTTCACTCAAACTTCGGATTTGGAGTTTGTGGGCTCACAGTTCGGAGCCGTTTTTTATTTTGCAAGGTAACCTCAATACTATGATAAAATTTTCGTTCCAGTTTGATAATAATGTTCGAAAACTTTTCTAACGATTTCAACCAAAATTGATATTTAAGCTTGAGTGTGTGAGGTTACCATGACTGCGGACCCAGTTTTTGGCTAAAAATTCGAATAATGTTACTTTTGAAATTTGAACATATCTAGAAAACGTTCTATACGATTGTAACAAAAATGAATTTCGAAGGTAATATGGTCATTTCTAACTTAATAGGAAATTCAGTTTTTGTCTACATTATCGAACAACAGATTTTTGAAAAAAGTATTTTTTTTTTCTTTAGTTTACCTGAAAACGGCAACAAAGACTTAGGCCAAAATGCAAACTAAAGTAACAAAAGTAAAATTGATGTTTTCAAAATTATTGCGTCCTGAATTTTCAATTCGAATCGCCGAAAACGCTAATTAAAAAAAAAAAAATGCTCATAAATACCTCGAAAATCCTATTTTCGTAGAAGTTTTAAAAACCAGGTTATGCTTACATTTCGAGCAATATCCTATACTCAGTTTTCAGCTAAATAGTTAAGCTAAACTGTATTTTTCAAACTAAACTTTGCACTATTTGGTACTGTTTTGTGTGCCAAATTTTACAAAAACCGCTCTGACGTTTTTGATCAATATACATATTAAAAATATTAGAAGTTGGTACTCTAAATGAGACCCCGTACTTAGTTTTTTCTCAAAAAATTCGAATAAATCTTTTTTTTATTTATTTCTGAAAAATGACTACCCAAAAAAAATGATCTGTGTTCATATACATTTATAGGTATTTTTAAAACTCAATACCGCACTTTAAAATTCAAATAGTCATTAAAACTGCAAAAACAGCAACGCAAAATTTATTTCTGGAAAATATTACGGCTCTGCGAAATAAGGCCCCAATTTTATCTAGCATCGATTCTCAGATTTTTACCTACCTATCTAATAAAATAACAAAAAACAACCAACCAAACTTTTGATCGACGAGAAAGTTTCGTTCGACCAATGTCGTGCACTTCATTTCGAGTGCGGGCGGTAAGACTTTATATGAAAAGCGGAGCAATTCCAGACTCAACATATATCGCGTAAGAAGGGGTACTATTAGGTACCTAATCGAAAAAGACGTTTAAAATATAAATGTTGCACTTCCTCACATTCTTCAAAAGTTAAGTAACCGAACGCCTGGACCCCATAGCTAAGTCTATGTTCAGCTTACCGAAAATGTTTGGTCACATAACACTCAGAGCTGCTTTAGCTTCTGTACTTTTCTCCTTTGCCTGCTTCAAAAAATTAAAATTACTTGTAGGGTGTACTCGCAAATACTTAAATTCTCCGACGACTTCAGTGGGTTCACCTTGATAAAACCAATTCTCTTCCGCCAATCTCCTTCGAGGATGATGTGATTCATATATCAGAAACTTTGGTTTTTTGGACATTTACTTTTAGGTCCCATTGGTCACAGTAATTTTGGAGCCTGTTGATTTGTAATTGCAAAGTACTCGGGACGACGGGACGGTCTTGTTATGGTGACATATACCATAACACGGTCGTCAGCATATAGCAGAACCCCAATATAAATCCCTGAAAACTTTACTCCACCGGGCAAATAATTACAGGGCTTTAGATACACCCTTGTGGTACACCCGCGGTGTCAAACCAGTTGGAAACCTCCACTCTGCCGTACACCGAAAGTATAGTTTTGAATAAATTGTTTGCTTTTCACTTTCCTTAACACCGATTCCAGCTCGATCATCTCACCGACTGTAACCTCAGCATGGCATGGAAAGACAAATATCAATTATGTAATAGGTGTCCCCGCACTTTCTGCTAACCGACCCCCATACCGCCTCTTATGGTTATCAAAGTAAGCGATGCCATGATATTTTGGGAAGGGACGACTCACCCGTACTAAGCATAAAGCCGAGTTCAGAAACATGCGTTACTTTTCTTCAACGCTACCTCTGGCAATGCGCTAAACAAAGTCTCCTGCAGATCCACCAGCAACATCCATTGTTTGCATGTCTTTACACTTGGAAACGGAGGATCCATCCTCCACCATCATGTGCAATTGATCAATTAGCAGATAGTGAATCTATTGCGATGGCCAACACAGAACACTCGGATCTTAACAACATTCCTGTCGAATGCGACAAGCGTTCATCGAATTCAATGCATTCATATATGTTTCCCCAAGAGGCTAACATCCTTGTCCGCCGCACACCCATCGCCATCGCCCTCGGCGAACATCCCGAATTTTAAATTTAAAACGGATTAACCAAGACAAAACAGATCCAACGACAATTTGTTAAGGGAATTCCTCTTGGCTTCGAGTTTGCGAACAGATACGGCAACATAAAGCCGCAAACAGAAATACCACTTCACACATGCATGCATATAGACACACTTCGGTCGGGTGAACAGCGAGTATATGGTTCGGCTGACTGTCATTGTCATTCGCGTCATCCGCGAGCTTACATATCGTCACCATTTATACGTTGCAAAGGGCAACAGCTAACGCTGCAGACACAGCGACGATGGGAGCTGGTCGGCCAACTGCATATGCCAGTAACCCACCAAAGGGACTAACCGACCGTTCGAGCCTTGTTAAACAAAAGATTAACTTCGCTTGGTGTCGTGATCCACTTTTACGGCAGCACATCGCGCGCGTACGGCATCGATCGCAGAGCCAGCAACACACTTCCAGGCTAACGAGCCCGAATCTCAAATGAATTCCCGCGCACACCGCGTCGTCCAACAAGTAGTAGCAACCTTGTCACCACGTCACCGCATCGCCGCATCACACCGGTCGGTCCACGTCCAATCGACATCGTGCGGCCTAAGCCGCGAATGGAGTGCACACTGTCCGGCGTATTCAATTCATGTCATGTTTTTGTCGGTTTATGGAGTCCTAATCGGCGATTCCATCAAGAAGCTCACAGCATCAGCATCAGCAGCCGGAGAGTGCTAACAAAGTTTTAAAAAATTAAATCACACAGCGTGCTGGAAAAATGCTCGGATTAAGATATTTAGATTGTTGCCCCCCTTTGCCACTTGCGACCTAGCTCAAGAGAGCTGCTGCCGTCGTCTTCGCCTTCATCGTCATCGCCGTCGACGTCGTCCGCCGAAAAGGTGTGAAGATGTGTGCAACTGGAGGGCCGATATAGGTATACGCAGAAAATTCGCACCTTACCCGGGAAGTGTGAGCAGATAAAGAAGACGTCCGGTCCCAAGCACGAGGGGTGTCGACTCGTAGCCGCACAGAAAGAGGTTCAGTTCAAACTCAATCTCGGAGACACATTCCGACCCAAGGTAATCGTGGGGGAAATTTAGATCCATTTTACCATATACGCACAGGTAACGAGTGTATCAGGGGCCTTGGTATGTCGTCGACATATTCGTAGATAGAGTCTTTGCCTGTTGGCCGATGGCCGATGGCCGATGGCGACCGGACCACAAAAAGGTGTGAATTGCTCGTTGGTACTGGAATCGGAATCGGAATACATTTCTGAGGCTTTGTGCGCACTCAGCGGATATGGGCATCTGGGGACTTTCAAATCTGAATAAATGAGTGAGTTGTGCACCCGTAAACGACTGGGGCCCACCATTCCATTTAATATTCGAAGGCGATAGTCGAATATGGTCAGATTGGGTGTTTGATTTTGGGGCGGATTCGAACAACGACGACGAGGACGACGAATTGAAACTTATTAAAAGGAAATGCTGTGCTTGGGAATTGGAAAATTGCTTTTGCATTGATTTTTGGATTTGCGGGGTTACCTGCTATAGTGTTACGGGCGTAACTGGAACTGGAGCATGGGAATTGTTTGAATGGAGCTATTCAAAGTTGCAAATTGTTTTTCCAACCCAAAATGGGATGTGGCGTAACTTTATCTGTGACGGCGGGAGTGATGTGACGAGGGAATCTAATTTGCCTGTCTAACTAGAGTTGTTTTTCAATTAAAATATAAAAAAAATAAATAGTTGGCGCAACAGGTCCGGAAGGACCCTAGGCCTAGCTTCTCAGAACCAATCGTTTTGTGGGAGTTTTTCATTTTTGGAACGAATGGAAGAGATCTACAATTTTACGCCGACTCCAAACGGCTAATTGAGAAGCTCTTTCAAGACAGTTATACTCTTGGATGTTTGTCAGATGTTCGTGAGAGGTGGCGCAGTGGCAAAACCCTAAGTTGGAATTTAGGATTTTTGTGGGATTCGAACCTCGCCTCGACGCCTCGCTTAGTAGTCCAACAAACAAGCCACTAAGCAACTGCGCATGATAGATATTCTCTGCGAAACAAGCAGTATTTTGCGGTGCTTTGAGGCCCGTTTGCTGATACTATGAGTAGTAGCGATTTAAGTTCTACTTAAATATCGTATGCGCTACTGTTTCTATTTCATAAACTGTCACATAACATTTTAAGTGGAACTACGGGTAGTATCAGCAAACGGGCCTTTTTTTTTTTTTTTTTGTATTTGTATTCTATCGATGAAGGACTAAAATATTAAACAAAATAGTAATGGAATAAAAATATATTACTGCATTTGAAGTTCCCTCTTACTTCTTCTGAAAGGTACTCAAAAATGTCCTTATTTCCGTCAAGCTTATTTAAAAATTTCTGTTTCCCAATTATTATATGGGACTAAGGAAGATCCTGTTCAGAAGAAGTCAAATGGTTCGACATAGTTTCTTTTTAAAGCTTAGTACGCTGCTCGAGCTAAGCTTTTACTCCCATAGAAAATTCTCTCCAAAATTTAGCTGAGGCGAACACATTAAGCTGAGAGGTACGCTGCTCGAGCTAAATAATCAAACATTTTTTTCAGAATGTACTCATGAGTGGTACATTTTCTCAAGCTAAAATAATAGGTACAGATCGTTGTGTTCTGTTGTTGTTATGCGTTTTTATAAGGCAGAGAATGGGATCAGGAAGCAAAGGCGAATTTTTTTTTAATTAATACCTCAACTCGGAGTACCTACCTAGAATTGGAAATGGTTGAAATTAGAGAGTGCTGAATTTCGGAAGTAAGTAATTTTCAAAGAACAGCTGTTTTCTGTGACACTTATCCGCGGCGTCATCTGTGTCAAAATTTAGCTGGGATTCTAGCTAATGTTTGGAGAGAAAAGTAAGAGAGCAGCTAAAATTTAGTTAAACTCGAGCAGCGTACTAAGCATAAGTAAAATAAAGTAATTTAGGTACAAATTTTTCGAATGTGAGAAAATTGTACCAAATTTCGTACAACGTTTGAGTAAAATGACAGCAAGTATAAATCTCGAGTTGAAAATTAAAATCTAACCCCCGTATTAATAAACACTGTGTTAAAGTTATCAACTTGTTACTCAGCAGTTATGTCCAATTTTTGTATGCTATCTGACGTTTGCTAAGTAACTTCCTTGTGCACATTTTTTTTATTAATAAGGGGGTTAGTTGGTAAAAAGGGAGGTATAGAGCAAAAACGGGCGTTCATTTTCTGCTAAATGAAAAACGATGATAGTAGGCGCTTGCAAAAATACCTACTGTCATGTCAAGTGTCAATATTTACTCGTATGTGGTAAGTCGTATGTCGTGTCTTTCAAATCAACTCTTGCCATGAAACGATAATTATAAAGAAAACTTTTTTTCTTTTTTTCAGAAGCACATTCAATTTCGATTCAATTCTTATTAAAAGAGTAAAACGCAGTAGATATGTAATGTATTATTTCTTTTGCGTTGCTATTTTACAAAGATGTTGACCTGATTGGAATGGAATGCTCCATAGATATAATTATAAGGCTCGAAGGAGTTAGAAAACTTCAAGAATAAATTATGGAAACGTTGTGTGTTTTAAAAAAAATGCAACTGATACCTAACTCACTCGAGAATCCATATCCGAGGTGCCATCAAAATGCAACTACAACTCTATAGATCGAAACTTCACAAAGAAATATGTTAGGTAAGTTTTGTTTCCCTATAGTCTTAACTCGTAATGCGACATAAAAGACCTTCTGTATTCAATCGGACTTCCAATTCCCGAAAGTGTCTGACCCCTAAGACGAGCAATATTCCACAGAAAAATTCCATACTCCTCCGGCTCCGATTATGATATTCCTTCGTACCTTCGTCCAACCTATGACGTTCGCCTCCATTATGACGATGATACACGATACACCACCTTCTTGCACAATTCTTCCCGACTATGTGTGTTTAAAATTCAACAGATGCGTGTGCCTCCAATTGTCTTCACTCAAAATGCCTGCATTTTTACGTCGCTCATATTCGTTCCCGTCCATCATGCATATGGCTGCAAAGGACGCAGTCCAACCACATCGCTCGTCACAACAACAATTAGATGTACTTAGCATTTTTTAGAAATTAATCATGCCCCTTAATCGGAATCCAAATGAGACGAACATGGAAATTATTAAATTTCACTCGAAGTGAATAATTTTTCCGGTGTTGTGTGGTTTCGCCTTCTTCATGCTGCTGCAGTGATTCAAATTAAAAATGTAAAATCAATGTCAGAAACTCAGTGGGCACGTATTGGGACTCATTGGACGTCACATAGATTAATTATGTGTCCTAGACGTAGGTGTATACGACCGGTGAGTTGGCTCTCGTACCTGCTGCTGTGCCGGTTTGGGTGCAAATATCTGGGCACATTTTATGGGCGTTTAAGATCGTTGTCTGTCACACGGATTTCCAGTGGAGTTCTCCATTAGATGACAGATTTGATAACGAGTATAAATGGTCGGCGGAGTGTACCTGTTCAATTCGTCGGAATAAAACGCGGGACATACGGCATGCGAGATGCATTTTCGAGATGCGTCTTTTTCGTGTGTTCATTTTTGAGAGGAAGTTCGAAGTAGCCGTGGAATTGTTCCCTTAATTGGGATCTTTTTGTTGGGCCATGTGTACGTGATCTGAGCCAGTTATATGGCTGATTTCTGAATGAATTTGGGATTCCAAGATTTATTCATTCATAGGTTTTGGGCACGTCATTGTTGCCTGTGATTGCTTTTAATAGGAATTTAGAAATGACTTTGAGCGACTAATTTTTTTTTTTTTTTGGAGCAGGTCGATTGCGTGACAAAGATAGCGTAAAGATTAATGCGCCGTTCTGAGTAATTTTCGATTGTCACTTTCGTTCACGAATTTGATTTTTTTTTTTCTCTCGGTGAAGACGAGTGAGGATGAAGACTGAGGCACAGTGATGAAAAATGAGCTTTTCGAATTGTACTGAAAACTAAATGCAAATTGTACAAAAACGGGTTCAATTGTACTTTTTTCGTTTGGCTGGTTAATATAGCGACATACATTGAGTGCAATGATTTTCTTTATGATTTTTACTGTGATTATTTTTTTTTTTTTTATTTTTCATATAACTAAAACTACTCACAAACAAAAAAAAAAAACAAAATCACAAAGTAATCACATTGGTAATTCATAAATACTTAACTATGTATATCCCTACCTTAGGTAGGTACTAAATAGGAACATAAATATTGCAATAAATAAAGTTGTTTTTTTTTTAGTCCAAAAGTTCATCTTCAAGAAGATCAGCATTTTGTAAATTTTGTTCAATAAGGTCCTTGCTTATTGTAAAGTTATGACAGGACACGTTTCGTATTAAGTTTTTAGTCTGTTTTAAAGAAGCACAAGTTTCAATTTGTAAGCGATTGCGGCACTTCGTTTTAATAATATTTTGAAACGAAAATATCCTTTCAACGCATGCCGATGAGTGGGGAATTGAAAGCAAACCTTGAGACATTCGATATATGTTTCTAATCTGAGAAAACTAATCTCAGTCCAAAAAGCGGAAATTGATTTATTTTTAAATTGTTTGATTTGTTCGAAGTCGGCTAATGCCCGAAACTCATTATTAATAACATCAATTTGCAATTTTTCAGACTCAGGAAAAAAATGTAGTATTAGGTTCGTTATGGATTTGTATCTGTATTAAATTCGAAAGAATTGTAATTATGTATTTTTCTAAGTAAAATAATGTTCGCCTGAGTGTACTTTATTTGGGAGAATTGTACTTGCGTATTTTCTGAAATCGATTGTATCGAAAAAAGTACAATTGTAAGTCATTTTTCAACCCTGCTGAGGCATGGGTAGGTACTCTGTAATAGATACGTTAAAATTGTAATTTTTTGGTAACTCGTGCAGGCAAGGGACAGTTTTATTGTAAGTACCTAGGTACGTATCTCAGCATTATTCCTTCTTCAATTGCATAGGACTGATTTGAGGCACAAGACTAACAACTTCAATGTATAGTTCACGCATGTGTGGGCTACAGCTGTGCTCTGGTGCGATTTGGTCAACAAATACCTAGATATATACCTTCCAAATATGTCTATTCTGTATGAAAGATCTGACATCATTACAAATATTTAAAGAAACATTTTTTCACAGGAGCTACTTGAAATGCTGTACAGTCGAAACCGTTTAAATGAAATGAGAAAAAATCGTTACCTTAATTTCAATTAACCGAGTTTTTCATTTAAGCGGACTTCGGACAACTGAAAAAAAGGTACACGGGGACAAATTAAATTTGTCATATAGCCGGGTTTTCAATTAAACGGCTCATCTCTTAGAAAGAGTCTTGGCGAAATGTTAGATTGTGATCACAGATCTGCAAACCGAGATCATTGAAGAAGTCAAATCCAAGGTGCACTCCATTCCGATGAGAATAACTTTTTATATAGTCGTTCCGAACACTTGTCAAAGTGGTTTAATCGAGAACGTGGCTGACAGATCCATCGCTTTGAGCAGGAAGAGCACTATAAGAGCTGCCAAAACTGCTAAAAATGGATATCAAGATTAAGATATCTTTTTAAAAGGTGGTAAAACAGCCTGTGGCCAGCCAGCCTGCCCACCGCTTGACACGACTGACAAATTGCTACCAAAAGTTGGATACCCCTTTACAACCATCCGCAACTTGCAATCCACATATACCACCAACCGATCAGAAATCATTTCATGTTCAACAAAACAATTGTGCCATCGCTCCCACTGAACTCCATCGTATACACGCAGCTTTTACATCCATCTGAATCTGAAGTCTGACCCTGAAAAACGGCCACAGTCTGTCGCCCTAAAGCCGTCCGCAAGGCTTTCCTTTTCACATAACCACTGCTAAGTGAAAATTAATCGCTTTATTAATAATTTTGTTTTTCTTTTGATTGCCTCTTCTGCGGCTGCTTCATCCTTCTGTCGCGTGATTGGATTATAACGTTTTAAATTACCCCAAACAACGGTCGAACAATAAAATAAATAAAAAGATGTTTAGAAATCGCTTCGGGACCAGCTAACACCGTATCACAGCCATAACTCATTTGCCTAATAAATGACGGCCGAAGTCAACCCACGCGCCGCAGAGCAACTCTTTTTTTTCCCCATTCAGATTTATGAATTTTTTTTTTTTTTTTTTGAATATGAATATGAAATACAAACGTAATCTGTCCCGATATATCGGTACACGGATGGCAGCTTACGGAAGTCAAAGCAGCATCTGTTACGATGAATAAATACATCTTTCAAACGCATTTCTCCGTGTGCCACAATGGACGCGCAGCCACCATTAGAGCCGATTAATGCCGTGGCGATAGTGGCGTGAAATAATTTATTTCCCAAGAAATCCGATTCCCTTGTCCGCACACAATTTGACATTTGACAGTGTTTTTCGGGAAGAAAAGTTTAAAATTTCAAATTTATTGCACCCGCCATGTGTCTGCGTTTATATGAGCTCTGTGGTGTCTGTGGCCGATCAAAACGAAGGCAAAGTGCCAATTAAGCTTCATTTCGTGTCGGAAAAAAAAGATGTCCTCCCCTGGTTCATGGCGAATCCGCAAATAATAATTATTTCGATAATCCGCAGTTTTTATTCTCACCTGGCGCGCCAACAAAATGAATCACATGTCCCAGTGGACCTACCATCGGTATATCTCGGTCTTGAGTGTGCGACTCCCCGCTGAGCCGTATGCCTCTTAATCTTTGGGCTGGATCTCATCGGAAATCACTTAGATCTCAATAAACAACCTTATCACCTTGGATCCTGTTGTGGTGGCCAGAGACGGAGTACGAGGTGAGCATGAGAGCGAAACGAAGCGAAATCGCATGAGACGATGGGGCTACAGGGACGGAAGATGTGGCAGACCCCATGATGCCTGGACAGGGACACTGACGATGGGGTGTCCCCCCAGCATCAGAAACTGGGGAATGTGTCCTGGCGAACATTAATTGCTCGTTACTTAAAATCTAATACGGGCTACAAATTAAGACGTGCTACGTCGCATCGGTCGCGTTGGTCGCCTGCCGCCGCCAGCCGGTCTTCTCTACACACACGTTGCTATACGTAGCTCTGTGTCGTGGTCGTGGTAGCTTGAGGCAGTTCGCTGGTGTCACACTGATTTTAGCGATACTCTATGAGATCGCTTTGCATTCGTGCGCAGAACCTGCGGGTGTACCACTTGGGTAAATTGATGTGAACACGAAAAGGCTGATATAGTAACACTGAGAGAAATGGTTTGGCGGTGGACATTTCGTTTGGCAAATTGACAGAGTTCGGGATCAAATGTGTCTTTGTCTTGAGACTGTAATATTCGTGCCAGAGTATTTCATTATTTTTTAATTTATTGACTTCAAAAATAAGTACAATTTACATTTTTCAACTTTAAGTTTGACTTAAGCATTTAAATGGTTTGTCCGAAGGCCGTCTACCAGAAGTGTTAGAGTATTTTGAATGGCATTCATACGATTGAGGCTGAAAATACCTAGGTAATCACTTTGTCAAAAACGCCCCTGGCGGGTATAAGCTGAGAGTCAATATGGTGCCAATTGAACACTTGCCATTCCGAAAGGGTTGATATAAATGAAGGGTCTGACTAATAATCATTTTAAACCTTCGCCTTATAACAGGTATGATATGAATAAAACATAGCAATTGCAATTTTTAACATAAAACAATTTTGGATATTTTTTTTTATAAATACAAAGTTCAGTTTAATATGTACTATTTACAAAGCTCACACCTTCCCCATGTAGTTACCTGTGATTCTCAGATCCATTGGTGATGGTGAGGACACTTTTAGATCATAATGTTCCCTGACTTTCGTGAATAAAGTACGCGAACACATTTAAAAGTGTCTTGTGACCTAGAGATGAAATTACAAGGAATTTTACTAACGGTCTGTCAGTGCAGGCGCAGTGGCTTCTTGTTCTTGTGAACGTCTGATAATCGTCGGAGAGTACTTAGTGTGGCCGTTGCAGAGTTCTGAAAAGTCGAAAGAAAAAGTGCCAATGAGAAAATGACAAATGAGCTGACATTTCTGAAGCTTTTCTGCACATTTAGTATTCCTGAACGATATATAACAAGCATTGGCTCGCTAAGTTGTGATAGGCAACTGCGTTACATTTTTAAGGTTAATGTTTCGAAAAAAAAAAAAAAAAAAAAAACTCACACAACACGAAAGGCTAGTTATAGCCATACGTAATGCCCAATTCACAATTCGGTGTTGCACGAGTGCGTGCGTCGGCTCGCTTTGACACGCTTTATCGAAATTTTACGATTTTAAATGCCAAAGCGCGCGAGCAACAATTTTGTTAAACAAAATGCTGCTTTGAAGCGAATACGCGTTAACAAGGAAAAGTTTGACAAACTAAAAGTTCTGTTTGTTTTTTGGCTGAAAATACAAATTCACAGCAGAATTAAAATTTCAAGTCTACTCCCTTTTTTCTTGAAGCTGTTATTTTTATGCACGAATTGAAAAACGATTCTCCAAAATACAAGCAAATCATATTTAACAATATATCAAAGCACACAACAACCTTAATAACGGATACAAGACCCTTGATTAATATTTTTTCCTCCAAAAAATCTAAAGAAATTAGTAGTTGCCCTACAAAAATTATAACAAAAACAAAAAATTAAAAATAGAAAACTTTTAAGTTTGTCATGCGAATCTTGTAGGTTTCTCCAATTGACCAAGTGACTACCACTTCCGCCAACTGAGTGACGAGTACAAGCCCGTCAAATGGTGATTAGAACGGAGGGGAAGACCAATCTCTGTGCGTTGTTGTTGCTGCGAGGTGTTTTTTGTTTCCGTCAATTTTTTTTAAAGAGTTTATTTGGTTTGCATATTAAACTGATGAAGCAACTCAGAATTAGTTGAAGTTGAATTTGAAAAACTAAAGTGGAAGTACCGTTGGGCTGATGGACAATTTTATTTTTTTGATATTAATTGTTCGAATTATGATTTTTCCCTCGTGCTATTTTCATGTAACGGGTGATTTTTTAGCTGGTTTGGTTTTGGCAACACTGGTTTTGACAGCTGACGTGTGTTTAGTACCTTGTGTCACTGTCAAACAGCTTCATTTTGGTTTGCAATTTAACCATGGATCGTCTTACAAATGAACAACGCTTGCAAATTATTGAATTTTACTATCAAAATTCGTGCTCGGTTCGAAATGTTCATCGCGCGCTGCTTCCATTTTATGATCGGCATTCTCGACCTTCTGAGCAGTCTATTCGGAAGATTATGACCAAATTTCGCACCAAATTTACTTTGTTGGACATTAAACCACCAACACGTTTACGTACTGTGCGTAGTGAAGAAAATATTGCGGCCGTATCAGCTAGTGTGACAGAAGACCGCGAAATGTCGATTCGGCGCCGTTCCCAGCAGTTAGGCCTTTGTTACAGCACTACGTGGAAAATTTTGCGGAAGGATTTGTGCGTAAAGCCTTTTAAGATACAGCTTGTGCAAGAACTAAAGCCAGCCGACCCACCACAACGCCGAATTTTTGGTGAATGGGCTCTTGGAAAGCTGGCCGAGGATCCGCTTTTTTATCGAAAAATTGTGTTCAGCGATGAGGCTCATTTTTGGTTGAATGGGTACGTAAATAAGCAAAATTGCCGCATTTGGAGTGAAGATCAGCCAGAAGCATTGCAACAGCTACTAATGCATCCCGAAAAAGCCACTGTTTGGTGCGGTTTATGGGTCGGCGACATTATTGGGCCATATTTCTTCAAAGATGATGCGAATCGCAGCGTTACTGTCAATGGTGAACGCTACCGAGCGATGATAACAAACTTTTTTTTGCCCGAAATGGAAGTTCTTGACTTGCATGATATGTGGTTTCAACAAGACGGTGCCACATGCCACACAGCACGCGAAACAATGGCGCAATTGCGAGGCGAGTTTGGTGAACAATTAATTTCACGCACTGGAAGCCAACATCCATGCATTCATTCGTGAGATACCGGCCTATATGTGGGAAAGAGTATGCTAAAATTGGACTCAGCGGATGGACTACCTGAGACGCAGCCGCGGTCAACATTTGCATGAAATTATCTTTAAACATTAAATTGCAAGGTTCAAACTATCGATTCAAATAAATATTTCATTCATTTTTTTGTGTTTTTTTTTTTTAAAAAGTTCTAAACCTCTTAAAAAATCACCCGTTATAAGACACATTTTTAAACCTCCACAAGTTGCATATTTTGTCGAATAAATGCAGAGCAATATTTCTATCTCCTCGACAACTGCATTTTACAAGGAAGACCGCTCTGAAAATGCATACTGCTAACTTTCTGTTGGTTTAGCTTGGACTTGTCCATTAATAAGATCGCTTAAACTTTTACTTATTTGCTAAAGGTTATATAAAGCCTACCCACGGGACATTCTATGTTTGTCAGTGGTTGCACAAAATTTATACGAATGCATGATCAAAAGATCTCCCCAAAATCCCTAACAATTTTCGCTGAGTGTAACTCCACACGGAGACCTACAGCCAAAATAAGTTCCTTCTAATATCTCGAATGAATGTCTCGTACATTACCCCTTGTGTGCGATAGATCCCACTTAAATTTGGACTTACTGCCCACAGAGCTGCACCGAAGCTGGTTCTCCATAAAGTCTATGGCACACGTAAAACAAAAATTGTTCGCGTAATTAATTGATTTTAAATACTTGTTGTCCCCAAAGGATTATGTTTCACTTAACGATCGAGTAATAATGCCCAGCATGGACCCATGATCCTCTGGCCAACAATATATATACATTTTTTTTTTTTTTTTTTTGTAAGCAATATTGCGTGTTATGCGAGTGTTTATGGTGATTTAGTCAAAGCGTATGGCTCATAAAATTTTTTGATAGCTAAATTTCGTAAATATCCCACACCCCGCTGCCAGAGTAGCAGTGGGCACTGGGCAGTACGTAGTAGTCGATGATAATACTCCGAGTCCGACGCGAATAATCGCCTCGATGATGCGACATGGCATGTGAATATTGACTAAACGGCGAAATATCGAATTTCACCTCGCCGGTAATATATTCCAGTGTTTACGGCCGGACTATATTTTTACTACTCCAGCGGGAAGATAAATTCGTTGAAAAGACCACAAAATCACATCTGCGTTGGCTATAATCCGTCCGTATAAGGTCATCGTATCTGAATGCGCGAATTATGAATGACATCAATTTATTGTTATTGGGGATATTTAGACTTCATTATGGGCATGGGGAGATGAATTCCACGGTTCTTTGTGTACCGCAGACTTTAATGGGAATTTTATTGAATTTAATAAGTCGGCAACGCACCTATTTGTGTTATGCTTAAGCTTAGAATTTTTACTGCCGATAGCTATTTGGTTTGAGTGCTGTTTTGTTTGTCAGATGGGTTTCAGTGATGCTGTGTTATGACTTTTAATTAAAAGACTCAATGGAATGCTTGGGAAATTACTCTTAGAGTATGGATCCAGTTTATTTTGGGCCAAGGGAACATCAAACGTTACATACCGAGCTTCAGGAAGTTTTGCGAAACATTTTTTGGCTGTATCTAGCCAGTAGCTTTATGAATCTCCAGGTGATGAAAATATTCGCTTCTGTAGTAAAGTTTGAAATCGAGACTCTGCCTTTTATTAACTTTCTCCATTACGTAGTAAGAGAAAGATTTTGTTTTCGTACAAAACTTCGAGCTCGAGATGTTAATCAATTTTGACATTACGTTTATAGACGAACTCAAAAAAGTGGTTTGCAAAATTCTGTCCGGACTGTCTGTGCGTCCTTCCACAGGCCTACAGCCTAAACGGCTGCCCGGATTTCGTTCAAACTTCGGATTTGGAGTTTATGGGCTTACAGTTCGGAACCATTTTTTTCTGCAAGGAAACCTCAATATTACTGGAACTTCCCACATAAAATGTTCATACCAGTTTGATTTGTTCGAAAACGGCTTTAACGATTTCAATCAAAATTGATATTTAAGCTTAATTGAGGTTAACATGACTGAATACTCAGTTTTTCGCCAAAAAATCGAAAAACGGTATTTTTGAAATTTGGACATATGTAGGTATCTCGAAAACGGTCCAAATGATTTTAACAAACATTTCTAAGTTAGTATGGTCATTTCTAACTGAAAAATGAACTCAGTTTTTGTCTGTATTATCGTACAATGGATTTTTGAAAAAAGTAATCTTTTAAAAATTTAGTTTTCTTTATTTTACCTGAAAATGGCAAAAACGATTTTGAACAAAATGAAAACTTAGAATAAAATTCATGTTTTCAAAATTATTTCGTCCTTAATTTTCAATTCGAATCACCGAAAACGCTAATTTTAAAAACTGCTCATATCTCGAAAACCCCATTTTTCGATTTCGATAAAACTTTAAAAACCAAGTAATGCTTACATCGCGAACTATAACTTATAATCGGTCTTCATCTAAATACTTAACCAATTATATTTTTGGAACTAGACATTGCAATATTTGTTACTGTTTTGTCTGCCAAATTTAACAAAAACCGCTATAACTATTTTGATCAAATTACACATTGAGAAAATTATCAGTATTCTTAATAAGATCCCGTACTTAGGTTTTCTCAAAAAAAAATCGAATAAATTAGTTTTGGTTTTTAATTATTTCTAGAAAATGACTAGTTACCCAAAATCGATCTGCACTTTAGAATTGTTGGAGTCCAAAGGCCCTTACAACTTATTATCGGCGACAAATTTAAGGTACCTTCTAGACCTTGACCTAGACGCATGACCAAATCAAGCTAATAATAAATAAATAAAGAGGAGGAGTGTGTGTGTGTAACAGCCGTCGTAGATTGGCATTGATTTCCGTGTACCTAGCCCAACACTCATTATAGGTACCTATTGACCCTGAAAACATTGCCTGCTGGTTGTAACATAAACAGTTGCTCCCTTCTTCCGATTAACCACACAATCAATTCCTTTGCCGATGTAATGCTGTCAAACGCAGTCTTCAGTGTGAACGCTTCATGAATTCTCAAAACAAGCCCTTGTCTCGTGTATGCCTTTACAGTGCAAGGATGTGTTTTCTCCAAACAAAGTATTAAGTTTCCCTGAATGCATCGCTCGGGCTGTCGATTAATCACCTGTTCATATATTTTGACAGTTACCCATTGTCATCGACAACACCCTCCCCCGATAATTTACATTATCGATTAAGGAGTAACAGAAAACGCATAAAAAAGGACACCCCAGCATGAGTTGCTGCACAAGCAAGATCTCATCAGCATTTCACACAACAGGTTGAGTACTTTCATTACCTTTACCCAGGAACAACCGTTGGGTTGCGACCGATGAGGAATTAATTCCCGGAATGAGTTGACAAGCAAAACAAAGGACATCGTTTCCATCAAGGACACACAACTATTGTCTTCACGGGGATTGTGTCATGTACTTAGATATGAAGATAAAGCAAACAATGACCATCCACCGTGGACAATGGGACACCTACTGCACATGGTGGCTATGGCTATATCCCAGCACTAGCCATAGCCAGGTAGATGGAAAGAAGCTGACCATTCCCTCGCAGCGGCAATTATCCACTTGAGTCGAAAATTAATATTTGGAGCCAGAGACGAATCAATTAATTGGATGACTATAATTGCGGCCGACACCTGTTAGTTGGCACTTCCTGCTTCTGGTGCGCATAGAACGTATATAGGAGCGACGAGATTGGCATCGTTTTTGGGCTACCGTCTGGACATCTCAAGAGGTGGACCAATCTCATAATATGGTCATTTTCCAATTAGGCATGTTGCATGGTTTGTTGATTCAGTAGCAATGTTGGATGGGTGTGCTCGAGGTTGTTGTTTGGACAACAAATGGTTAGAAACCAATTCCGACCAAATTGGGCGTGTAATTGGGAAAATGTTTACCGAGTGTTTTGAGTAAATTAATTAAGGCACCAGACGAACAAGGACGAACGACAGGTTCAAGTGTCTAAGTAGTATTGCAATGTCGTCACGTTTCCTACATCATCCTCCGCAATAATCTGTTTAGGGAGAGCTTCGTCTGCTTTGATGATTTTTGTGTCTCTTTAGCGATAGTCTTGTGGTCTTACTCGGGTTCGTCTTCAGTACTATTTATATAGGGAGCTAACAGCTATGAAGAAACTACTCCGAGTATCACTGAGAAAACTAATTTAATAATATGGGTACCGAAAAGTTGTTTCCTACACCCATAACTTGGCTTGGTTTGCCCATACCTTGGATTTCATATCCAAATCGAGGCTATTGTAGCCAACAAAGAGTTACCATAGCTCTTTAAGACGCGGTTGTTAACGAACTTAATTTGGGTCGGGTATGAACACCAAACACCCATGTCCTGTTACCGGCTAAGTCTGCTTGCTTACAACAAACCTTTTATCAGCTGCGTTACTTAGTCATTACGGTACAGGCACTGACATACGGCTATGACAGCCCTTTTCTCTCTTTGCGCGCCATAATAATTGTTAATAAATCCTTTTACTTATGAGCGTTTCCAACTAAATAACGTGCAATCAGTCCTCATCTTCGCCAATTCATAATGTAAAAATGTCTTTTGAACTCTAAAACTTTTTAAAGTCTTAACAACTTAGAAGATGTAAACTGACTGTGAAACCATTCTTTGTAATAAATAAAATAAATAAATAAATAAACAAATAAAAATCTAGCACAATCTTCGATGTAAACCTTGCAAAAAGCTTTCCTTTTAAAAAGTGTTTCTGTCTTCAACTGATGATTGATCCCCTTCCCTAATCCGAGGACCAGCTGTTGACTGGTTGTTTAGTGCATCTCCAAAGCTCAGCCACTCGCTGACCTCTGCAAGGAGTTCCCCGGGAGAACCGGAGGTACATAGGTATAAAGCAGAATAAAGCCTTCGTATATCTATACCAGTTCGTCAACTACCAGCAGGCATTTGAGACGAATTGTGAATGGAGAAGTCTGTCTCCTGATTTGACGTCGCAAGGTTACAGCATTTTTGCCGATCATGACTCCCTTAACTTAGAAGGCTCAATGTCAAAACCAATTACCTTGAGGCCAAGGTTTTCAAAATAGCCCCCACTATAAATTTTAAGATATGTTCCATGACATTTAGATTAAAAGCAAACTTATTAAACGTCGCGTTGTCTCAATCAATGGACTCTTCTGTCCATCAAATGCCGGTACCTATAGTCAGTCGCATAACAATGGCTGGGTAACCACTTTTGGAGGCAACGAATCTGCAGGTGAGCTAGCTACAGGTGGCTTAAAATTGTATATTGTAGGGATCGGGACCGTACTGCAGTCTTAAATTGGGCAAAGCTCCAGGATTGTTATCGAGTGCTGGGAACACCTATCGTCAAGCCTGCCGGAAGAATGTCCAGCGGCTTATGCAATTCAATAGGTTTATCGGTCTATTAGGAGATCTTTATGTTAGATGAGGTAAGTATTAGGCAGCTGGAAGGACTTCTCACATGGTACTAAGCATAGTGTTGTGGTCATAAAACCCAAGAGCACCACAATGGCTCTACTCATGGATGTAGGTAGGTAGGTAGGTAGGTGGCGTTTGCCAAAGCTTCACTTAGACCATCAGTTGGGTCCATTGTGTCCAGTTACGGGAGCCATCAAGTACAAATCGAAAGACAAGAATTCAATCGCTTTTCATATTGGAGCCACATAGATTTAGTATGAATCTCATGGGTTCTTAAAACTCCGTTGTAACCTGATAAAGCCTATTTATCTAGTTTGCGCAGTAGGTTATTGGTTAGTGTGTTGGAATACTAAGCGAGGGTTCGAGGGTCATATCCCGCAAAAAACCAAAATTCCAACTTAGGGTTTTTTCCACTGCGCCCCCTCTCGCGAACGTCTGACAAACATCCGAGAGTATAACTGTCTCGAAAGAACTTCTCAATTAGCCGTTTGGAGTCGGCATACAATTGTAGATCCCTTCCATTCGTTCCAAAAATGAAAAAATCACACAAAATGAATGGTTGTGAGAAAGTTAGGCGTAGGGTCCCTCTGGACCTGTTGCGCCAACAATTTATTTATTAATTTATCTACTAGAACTACCCAGATTTAAGTATGAATCTCAGGAGTTCTTTGAGATCAACATTTTTCAGTTCTTCTAGGTCGTCATTGATGTAAGGGCATAGGTTTTTCTGGTACCTTTCACAAAGAAACACTTTTCTCGACGTAGTTAAATCACTCTTTCACTACCGGCGCTGCAGCTACAACAGGCGATTTAGGCCCCTTTGCCCATAGCTCACAACCAAGGAAGGAAGGAAGGAAAGAAGCGACTTGTTGCAAGTTTTAAGGGCAAAGATAGCCGAGAGGTAAAAGGCTAAAATGTGAGATGAGTCTATGGAGCCACCACTCGTATGTTCCGACTCATAAGACTTCGTGTCAGATAACTTCCAACGTTTCCCGCCATTTTTTTTTCAGTGAAAATCAAAGTACCAACAGCCCCATTTAAATAAGACCACGAAAAGTAAACATTTGCCTGATGTCACAATCCACAAAATGTTAAATCAAAATTAACTCACTAATGATTTTAAATTTCCATACTAATGTGTATAGTTTTGAATAATTATTCGATCAACATCGTTAGATTGACAAGCAATTCAATGAAATTGGACCAATAGCTGATACATGAATAAATTTATACAAAACGCGATCTAATTAACGCCAGTCCAAATTTTAGACGCGCCACCGTCTGTCGCTGACTACGAAGAGACGGAGTCGACAAAGCCCATGGGATGATGGGATCTGCCGGCCTACTATACCACCATAGAGCTTGAAGCAACAAAGCAAACCCAATCCGCTTAGATTAAGAGTTTTGGAATCATTGGCTTTTGAAATTTCGATTTTATTACCGGGGAATTCCAATAAATTACCGTTGCTTTGTTCGATTGTTCCGCACTCGGGCAATAAAACGTGAAAATCGAAATAAAAACTCGATTTTGAAAACGATGTGCTAACGAAATTGGAAAATATTAGATACTGCCACCTGGGGAGCGATTTTTGTCGCATCAATTATTTTCAATTGCCATCTCGGATAAATGAGCGTGATGTTTGGGCTGGGAGTGAGTCTTCAATTCAAAGGTGAATGGGGGGCTGGGGACGGGCGGGAAAGTTCCATTGTGGCTTGGTTAAAGTTTAACAGAGGGTTCGATGGGAAAATTTACGATTTTCCTTTCGCGTGGATATGGTGTTTTATTTTATTGGAATTTTATTGCTTCGAAGTGGGACGATGGATGTGTGTAGCTGGACGGATTTGAGTGGCGCGGCGTTTAGATTTCCGCTGTTGGTACCTACGTTAGATGTGGGAATTTAATATCGTCGCAGTGATTAGTTGGACAAGCTTACAAATTCACTTAGGGAAATGCGCAATGAAATCCGATCGAGCAGTAGAATTTTATTTGACAAGCCTACGCAGATACAGATGCAGATCCGGATGTCTATATATGCCAGGCCAGATGGTGGCAACTGACAACTTTACGCCTTTTCAAAGTGTCGTCGTGGTTCGTGTTTGGTGCTCGTAAATTTTGTTCTATTGTCCATTTTTTTATTTTGTATTTGGGGGTCCTAACTAAAAGAGCGTTTGCTTTTTTTGACCGACTGTCGGAAATTGGAAATAGAGGTTTGATTGAATCAGAATTATAGGTGGGACTTGGTATTTCACTGCGGTTCGAATGCGTAAAAAAGCAGTTCCAGTCACATTCGCATTTGTGCTTGAGTGATATTAATTGGTAGAAGGTGTTTTAAACTCGTCTTTTAGTTTGCATTTTTAAGATAGTAATTTCTACCCACATCATACCAGAAAAAACTGATCCTTTCAAACCTCTTTCACTTCGGACAAATACGTATATCTACGTACATAGTGTGAGTTTCAAAAATATCAAGTAGGATGAAATTGTTGTAATTGCGTGTTCAAAATCTTACTTTACTTTGCTCTGCTGAGTTATAAGCTCAAAAAAACACGCCCATTGTGCCATATTCGAATTAAGGTTCACTTGGGAAGCTATCAGAGTTACCACATCAGACTCAGCTAATTATTTACTTAAGTGATAATAATATCTTTTACCTCGAGGTAAGACTTATCCATGAATCGTAAACATAACTATAACTTTGGATACCAGCAGAAACCTCTTGCCTTTGGGCAGATATATTACCAAAGAAAGGTGGACGTGTTTTTATCAATCATAGCAACAGTATACTCAGTGCTCTGCTGATCTTTGGTCCGTTTTCCTTCATGGCCGTATTTGGAAGGGTATTTCTATTTCTCTATTGATTCTTCGACGACCCAACTCTATAGGCCATTAATAACTAATTCACGAAAAATGTCGACCTTGATATATTTCTCATCTCTGCGTCCAACAAGACGACGGACACCTAATCGATGGCACGTCTTGAAATCCGAGTTTGGGTTTGCCTCTGCAAGAGAGGTTTGCGGAGTGAAGCGGCTCGGTGTGGCGGCTGGTGGTGAGAAAAGAACTGCGTGGTCTAAGACTGTTTTGGCAGACTATCCACTGACTTAGAGGAAGGAAGTGGAATATCATCGAAGGAGTTAAAACCAAAGATGGGACACTTCTTTCCGATGAGAAAGACATCTTGCGAAGATGGAGCGAGCACTTCTCCGAATTGCTTTATCCAGAATAGGGCACTGATGATGACAGATCCATCGCTTTGAACAGGGCGGAAAATAGTCCCGCGGTAGAGGAAGTTACTTTTGAGATTAAATCTGTAAAAGCTGGCAAATCTGCAGGAGTGGATGAAATCCGGTCAGAAATGCTCAAGGCTCTTGGCGAAGAGGGAGTTATATGGCTCTCTCGTGTCATTAAAGTGGCCTGGGAATGCGGTGAAACACCCGGTGATTGGCAGACTGGAGTGATTGTGCCCCTTTTCAAAAACGGGGATAAAAGGGATTGTTCCAATTAAAAGGAAAAGTGTTTGCCAAGGTGTTGGAATCGCGTTGCAGAGCTGTGGTCGAGTCACGGTTGGAGGATGAGCAGTGTGACTTTTGTCCGGGCAGAAGCCACAACCGACCAGTTGTTCACTCTCAGAATGGTACTTGAGAAGGCCTGGGAGTATGCTACACCTGTCTACACATGGTTTGTAGACTTGGAAAAGGCATACGACCGAGTCCCTCGAGGTAAACTCTGGAGTCTGTACTGCAGGAGTATGGAATTGAGGGTTCACTTCTCGGAGCGATTCAATCTCTTTACAGAAACTGTACAAGCTGCGTTCGGGTAAACGGCGTTAAATCAATACCTTTCACCGTGGGCATTGGACTTCGTCAGGGATGTGTTTTGTCTCCTCTCCTCTTCATTACTTATATGGACTGGATGCAACAGCGCAGCCTTGACGAAGGACGATTTCAATTGGGAGACCTAAGAATAAGTCATTTGCTCTTGGCTGATTACTTGGTCATTCTTCGTATAAGGAATACAAGAATACGTGAGGAACTGTATGTTGAGTAGCTACTTCCCGGACGGAGCGGTCCATACTTCGTTGGTTTGGTCACGTTAAGCGCATGCTTCCAACTCGGATCCCAAGACGTGCAATGGAATCCGTGCGATCAGGTAGGCCTAGGAAGATCCAAGATGAGATGGTTAGATCAAGTCCGAAATCTCTCCTCGGCCCGTATGGGGATTGCCCCTGATGATCTAGAGTAGGTGGCGGAAGATCGGGAGCTTTGGAGGGTCCACTTATGCATCCTATACCCGCGACCCTATTAATGGAAGAGCGGCCAATGAAAATGAATGAATGAATGAGTTTTCTGTTTACCCGCTCTCTCGAAATCTCTATGCCTCTGAACTTCCTTTCCGAGTCCACACTTTGGACCCCACTGTCCAGTCCATGCGACCCAAAACAGATCAAAATATTTCGTCAAACGTTGTAATCGGTTTCGCCGCACAAATTTCTCATCATCATACATAACTGTGAAGCAGCATAACTCATCGACAGTCGAATACGAAATAAATTGGCAGCAAATTACAATAATTTGCAACCTATATTCGGGCCTCCGCAAATGGGTATCCGCGAATACCCGCACCAGCTCGGCGGTCGTCTGACTGTCTCTTCGCAACAAATGAATCCAGTCAGACTCTTACAAGTTTGCATAATTAATTTAAAACAAACCCACGACAAAGTCGCTAATTACTGAAGACAGCGGGATATTTCCGCCATCGCATTAATGAGCAAACAATACATCCGCAGCGGTCCGTCAATTGTATAAATGTATAGAAGCAGAAGGACACGGGATCCGCTCCGGCGATCTTATCTCGCGCGACCTGCAGTAATATACGCACATTAGACAACAAAAGCAGATGTTAGCCTTCCACCTGACAAGACAATATCACAATTACTGCCGCTAAAGTGTTAGCCGTTCATGAATATTTATGCGCCAATCCGTTCGCAGATAGACATTCCGCAACGCAAAGCAACGGAGCGACTTGCTGTAATTATGTAGGTATATATTCATGCAAATTAGCGCCGAGAGCCGATACTTATATACTTAATCCGTGCGTTTCGTGTCGTCCGATTGAACTTTGGAGAGATGCGCCGATAATAATTAAAAACTCGTAACTCGTAAGTCGTAAGTCGTAAGTCGGGCTGTCTATCTCTCTTTGGGGAGGGGGATAAGGGATTCAAATCAATTAATCATTCACGCGCATGTGGCTTAGCGGGTGTTCGATCAAAAGTGCTGTGTTGTCTTCTAATTGTCATTCGGCAGACATAATCCAGTCGCGCACACACGGCCGAGATTCGCTATCGCACGAAATTGATCTCAATATGGCTCATTTCCGTCTCTCAGATGTGGAGTCGTCGATCAGCGCAGCGAGTTGGCTCCAATGAACCAAATAGGTGGGTGTGCTGTAGATACCTACCCCGATGCCCTATCCCCGACCCCGACTGCGACCGAGGGTAGGGCAGCTCTGAATGGGATTGTGTTTCGGTTTCGTTTTTTGGCAGTCCGATTCCGGAACGCGCGCTTACCTGTAGATACACTCGGGTCTAATATTTCCGCTCATTTGTTATTCAGCGAATGTGACAACTGACAATGCGACAATGGGAGTTGGCAGAAGCTGCGCAAGGGGCTAATTAAGCAATTGACTTGCTGCTAATTATGTGCGGTTACAATCGATTCGCAGTTCGAATAAATCGGATGTCGGCGTCTCGGCGACTATCGCAACTGCGATCGGCAGTTGTCCGATGTTGAGTGACGCATATAGATGCGAAATTATCAACGCTGCATTACAGCTTGCGTGCGTTTGGCTTGGCTTCAAACGCAGCGAAAGTAATTAGCAGCCAGTTGCGGAGGGTGCGCTTTCTATGGTTGGCTTTGGCGAGGTGTTCCGTAGGAGCCTGGTAAACGCAATAAAACAGACGGTGATGTAAATTGAGCGTAATGGGAATTTATAGCTGGTCACTGGAACAATTGTCTGCTGCCTGAGAACGTGCGTGGTTAATTAGCCGAGGATGAGAATACCTACGGTGGCCACTGCCAGTTGATGGCTTTATGAGGTGTTATCATGATAAGCACCATGGCCACATAATAAACAAAGATGTGGACGGGGTCTTATTTAAATTGCATTCAATTCAATTGCCATTAGTTATGCTTCGGCGAAGCTCAGCAGCCGAGTTAGAAGCCGACAAATTGCCCGCCTCTGTTTGTCCATTTTGCACGAATATGTAATTCGCCCGTTGGTGGTGTTGAATAATGGATGGGCCAGGTTACATGCGGGATATAAAAATGTATAAGCTCTGTTTTATTGTTGTGAGGAGTTTCAGCGAAATGAGACGGTGAGGCGGGCTACGGCGCTTCTGCTTTTGCTAATGCGTTTCGGGATTATTTGAACAAAATGTCGAAGCTTCTTCATTGATTAGCGGAGTTTGGAAACGACAGATAGGAAGTGGGGATCGGTTGACCACTGTAGTTCGGCATGAACTTGAGGTTTTATTGCAACTTCCCACTGAAACATGCAACCCTGTAAAATCATTGAGCTTGAATGCAAACATCGACGTTATCCGTTTAAACAGTAACATTTCTAACCTCAAGCTTGAATTTGTCGAATTTGAACATCGGATAGACCACCGGCTCCAATGCGATAGATTCAGGATACCTCGTCGGGACCCGTCTCTGATTGCCGTCAAGTGGGATGGTGAGTGTTTTGGGGGCGAACTCTATATACATAGGTATAAACGGGAAGAGTAGTCGAGGCCTGACTCGGCATTCTGTAAGGCGAAACATTGAAACGTTTTCGTGAGCACGAACGATCATTTACGTCTGCACGTTTTCACGTTTTCGTTTTAGAGAATCTAATCCCAGGTCTAACCTGATGTGTTTTTTAGAAAATGAGGGGTAAAGTACCTCTTTGCTTGTTGATAGATAATAGATAACTTAGCTTTGAGGACGCCGATGATGGACAAGTGTTCCCGGCATTATAACGGGTGATTTTTTAGCTGGTTTGGTTTTGGCAACACTGATTTTGACAGCTGACGTGTGTTTAGTACCTTGTGTCACTGTCAAACAGCTTCATTTTGGTTTGCAATTTAACCATGGATCGTCTTACAAATGAACAAC
Source organism: Cheilosia urbana (assembly GCA_946477585.1). Lineage (NCBI taxonomy): Eukaryota > Metazoa > Arthropoda > Insecta > Diptera > Syrphidae > Cheilosia > Cheilosia urbana. Next base: position 177,885,401 of record OX297853.1, read on the forward strand.
GCTTGCAAATTATTGAATTTTACTATCAAAATTCGTGCTCGGTTCGAAATGTTCATCGCGCGCTGCTTCCATTTTATGATCGGCATTCTCGACCTTCTGAGCAGTCTATTCGGAAGATTATGACCAAATTTCGCACCAAATTTACTTTGTTGGACATTAAACCACCAACACGTTTACGTACTGTGCGTAGTGAAGAAAATATTGCGGCCGTATCAGCTAGTGTGACAGAAGACCGCGAAATGTCGATTCGGCGCCGTTCCCAGCAGTTAGGCCTTTGTTACAGCACTACGTGGAAAATTTTGCGGAAGGATTTGTGCGTAAAGCCTTTTAAGATACAGCTTGTGCAAGAACTAAAGCCAGCCGACCCACCACAACGCCGAATTTTTGGTGAATGGGCTCTTGGAAAGCTGGCCGAGGATCCGCTTTTTTATCGAAAAATTGTGTTCAGCGATGAGGCTCATTTTTGGTTGAATGGGTACGTAAATAAGCAAAATTGCCGCATTTGGAGTGAAGATCAGCCAGAAGCATTGCAACAGCTACTAATGCATCCCGAAAAAGCCACTGTTTGGTGCGGTTTATGGGTCGGCGACATTATTGGGCCATATTTCTTCAAAGATGATGCGAATCGCAGCGTTACTGTCAATGGTGAACGCTACCGAGCGATGATAACAAACTTTTTTTTGCCCGAAATGGAAGTTCTTGACTTGCATGATATGTGGTTTCAACAAGACGGTGCCACATGCCACACAGCACGCGAAACAATGGCGCAATTGCGAGGCGAGTTTGGTGAACAGTTAATTTCAATTGGCCGCCTAGATCGTGCGATTTGACACTATTAGATTATTTTTTGTGGGGGTATGTCAAGGCTAATGTGTATAGGGACAAGCCCGCTTCGATTGACGCACTGGAAGCCAACATCCATGCATTCATTCGTGAGATACCGGCCGATATGTGTGAAAGAGTATGCCAAAATTGGACTCAGCGGATGGACTACCTGAGACGCAGCCGCGGTCAACATTTGCATGAAATTATCTTTAAACATTAAATTGCAAGGTTCAAACTATCGATTCAAATAAATATTTCATTAATTTTTTCGAATTTTTTGTGTTTTTTTTTTTTTAAAAAGTTCTAAACCTCTTAAAAAATCACCCGTTATCTCCGAATTGACATGACTCCATGAATTTCTTTGGATAGATGTTGATGGGTTGGTTGTCCATTTTAGCATGTGGCACAATCGAAGCATTTTTCTTTTCTTGTTTGTCCTCTATGCGGAGGTTTAGTGACTCACAAATTGTACTCTGTAGATAGGTACCAGAATCGCAGTCCAAAACGTTGCACTTCGTCGTCTTCCTTGACTTCTTCTTCGACTTCTTCGGGGAACATTTGAAACGTATCAAGTTAGCACAGACTATCTCCTAAGAGTCGAAACAGCGCGTTGGACTACCTGTTCCGCCGCCATTTGGGTGAAATTCTCCTCAAATGATCTGGTCATATGATGATGGCTCGAATACAAACAGGACCCCGGAAGCGCTCTATATTCATCAATGGCTAACTGGATAAATGTCATAAAGATGTTTGAATATCCAATTACAATATTGGCCACTTTTGGCGCCTTTATAATGAAAAAGAGGCTTAAAAAGGGGACAGATTTGCAAATCTCTGTGAAACTTAAATTGCTTAAAAGTGAAATTAAAACGCATTTTTGTTACAAACAATCAAATTGCATTAGCACAACAAATGGTTTCCATAAAGTAAAAATTTCTGAAATCTTAAAAATAAGGCAGATCTTTTGACAAACACGATCTCACTGTTTATTACGATTAAAAAAAAAAAATCCCAGTACAAAATGTATGGAAAGTAAATTTCTGCGATTTTTCAATTCCCCTCAAAAGCAATGAAAACATTAAAAACTGAAATCTCCACTTCAATATATGGCGGTGGCAATATGGGCAAGTTGCATCCGTAAGACCCAACTTTGTTTTTATATAGCTGTTCCCGCCCGGCTTTGCCCGTGATAAAAAATTAAATGAAATGACAAAAACAAATAAAATGAAATAAAATATAAATTATAAAAAAATCATGCGTTTTTATGACTCATTCAACAAATGGAAAGAGGGAGACATCAGTTTTTTTTTAATGTAAAGACCACAGGCTGGCTTTAGTCAGTCAATTAAAATGTAGCTATTTTAGCTTGGAAATGAATGAACCAAAATTGTTTAATTATGCTTAAGTGAAGTTTATTTATCAAAGGAAATTTTTAGTTCTAAGGACAGTCTCTCCTGCTCAGTTATTCTCTTTCAACTTATTTTCTTCTCTATTCAGCGTTCCCGTGGCGTTGCACGTCCGTTTATAACTTGGAATAATTATTTAAACGTGTTGACTATTGCATTATCGATTTTTTTTTTTTTTTTATATATATACTTCTCCCGGGAAAGGCGAACCTATAACGCTTCAACAGCGCCCCGAGATGCCTGTAGATGTATGTTTGCTCTGTACTTAAATTGCTGCAAATTGTAGTCTTCTGGAAATATAGGGTGTTCGCGAAACAATTTTCGAATTTAAAATTAAATAATAAAAGATTCACAGGTTTTTATATAATCGTTTTTATTTTAAAATAAAATATACAAATGCGGATTTATGTTTTGAAAATAATTGAAGTTAAATGTTTACCACGGAGACGAACACACTCATTTAAACGAAACACCATATTTGTGAAAACTTTTTTGCAAGTTTCTTGCGAAATTCCTCTGATTTCGTTGCGAATATTTCTTTTCAGTTGCAATAAATTTCGCGGTTTGTTAACGTAGACTTTAGATTTAAGAAATCCCCATAAAAAAAAGTCCGCAGGTGTTAAGTCTGACGATCTGGGGGGCCATGGGATATCATCATAACGACTTATGACTTTTTCGGGGAAAATGCGCCTTACAATGTTCATTGATGCTCGCGAAGTGTGTGGTGTAGCACCATCCTGTTGAAACCATGTCGATCCGTTTACCCATTCATTGTTCTCCAACTCAGGTTCCAAAAAGTTTTCCAACATAGAGGAATAGGTTTGGGAATTTTTTTTCTTAGTGAAAGACGTGGATTTGCAATAACATCACGACGAACTGCTTCAATTGTTTCGTCAGTTCTCACAGTTCGCGATACACCTGGCCCGTGTCCCACTACAGGTCCTTGTTCACGAAAACTTCGCACCCACTTGCCAATAAGTTGCGTACTAGGACAATCCCGTATACGCCGAATATTGAAATGTCTTGCGAATAGCCACGGGAGAATCGTTATTTTTAAAATATGCCTCTACAGCAAACGCACGATGCTCCGCCGACCAACGATCCATGCCTACTAAAATCCGCACGACGCGTAAGTGTAATGAATACGCCTCCCCCCTCCGCCGATACCCCGCTCGCCGTTTATTCAAATTCAAAGTCGAAAATTCTTTGGCGGACACCCTATATATCCCCAGGAAGCGAGTTCCAAAGTTTGCTTGTCCTGTAACAGATGGAGTTTTTGAAAGTTGATGTCCTCGCGGTTGTCAAGTGTACTGTATGGTCATGAGCATTAGCAGCATGTCTTGTTGGGCGCCCAAAAGTTGCATTTCGAGGGATAATGTCTTTGAGTTCCTCAGAACATCTACCATGGAAGTACCTATAGAACAAGCATAGGTCAGCGACTTGTCTTCTGTGCACCAACGGTTGTAGATTCGATGTGAGTGTAGGGTCTCCAATGAGTCGAACTGCTCGTCTCTGTATGCTATGAAGCAGGTTAAGTGAATGTTTTGGGGCCGAGCTCCATATATGGGAACAATATTCCAAGCCTGGTCTAACCTGTGCTTTGTAGAGAAGGAGAAGTTGCTTGGGGCTAAAGTACCTCTTTGCTCTAAATAGTTAGCTCAACTTTGCGGACGCCGAATTTGCGATATAGGATATGTGGTTCTGCCATGTGATTCCTGAATTGACTGTGACTCCTAGAAGGTGCATTGAGTCCTTGTGATGGATTGGATGGTCATCCATTTGGATCTGAGGAACTGTTGATGCATTTTTTCTGGAAAATGTTCACTGAAAAAAAAAGTCGGCGTCGTATTGATGAATGGCGTTCATCAACATGATATTCATTGATATGACGTAATTTTCATAAATATGATGAACAAATTCATGAAAACTTTTTGACAACTGATGAACAGTTTTTTAATATGATGAAAGTGAATTCATCAATTGTTTTAACAGGATTCTGAAGAGAATTTAGCGTATGTTTTTATGAACTACGTTCATTATTTCATCAAAACATTTCATCAATATGACGAAAACACTTATTTTGATGAATTTAGTCATTTGTTCATCCAGTTGATGATTTATTCGTCTTATTGATGAATGGAATCATCATATTCAAGTACGATTGCCGAGTTTTGAATTTTTATCATATTGATAACGACGTTCATCGTTTTGATGACGGCTTTTATTATATTGATGACAGCGTTCGTCAAAAAACAGACATTCATTTTTATTAAGGAGAACGTTGATGTAAGCCTTCATAATATAGATGAACTAATTCGTTATATTGATGAAAAAAATTAAATTCACCCTTATATTCATCATATTGATGAATGGAATCCTCATATTGATGAACTTCTTTCATCGGTTTCTTCAATGTGATCCACAGATTGTTAATATGATGTATGCTGTAGGTGTACACACACGATGTTGGTACAGCATTTGTACTCACACACGCAAGATACATCTTTTAATGTATATATGCGTAAATCATATGCCATTGCTCATCAAGCGTAAAGTATCTACACAGGGTGGCATAGAAGAAAATTGTGAATGGTTTTACGATGAACGATGAATATCTTAAAAGATTCGATACATGTAATTTAGAAATTTTGTCATATAATTATATGTTTATCTTTTAATTAATATTCCCCCAAAAGTATCCATTTGCATTTTAAACAATGTATTGACAATTGCTTGCCGATGAACAAACTTTTTTATTTTTGCTTTTACTACGGGCGAATGGTTTTGCTAAATAAACTGCAGTATATAAAATTTAAAATAATTAATGAAGTGTGAAAAATTCAATATTAGTGTAAAAATGGTGGAAATATAAAAAAGCTATAGTCTAACTTCGATTATTCACATTATATAAAATGTTATAAATTTTGCATAAATAGCTTTTATACATTAATATATTTTAAGTGTTTATTATCGTATCAGTAGAATGAAACTTATATAATTAGAAAGGTACTGTGCTTATCACTTAATTGAAAGTATTTTGGTAGCAGTTATGTATTCAAATATTAATAAATTTAGGTTAGAACCTATATCTTCGATGGAGCGTCTCATTTACCCAAAAAAGAATGCAATTTACCTACCCTTAATTCAAGGTATGCAATTAATGTATAACTTTATTTCAGTTGCATAGATATATCTGGGAGGTGTTGACCAACCGATTTCGTTACAATGATTTTGCTATGTAAGCGAACGTTTTTCGACATAAATTGTTTGCTCTAAATATTCATAGCGACGTTTTAAAAGCTAAATCACGAGTAAGACTATCTAATTTTCAAAGGGGCTTATTTTTCCGATATCTTGATATAGCTTTTTCATTTGTAAAAAGTAAAACGTAAATATCGAAAAATGTTGTTGTACGTGTTTTATAATACATACTTCTAAAAGGTAGGTTAAGCTACGCTTCCACGGAACACAAATCCCAAGATTAAGTACAAGAGGTTTAGATTTGATCCCGAAGTGTTTAAATGGCTCTGTCCATTTGAGAGAAAATGACATTTCACGAGAGAGTGTGAGAGAGAGAGAGAGACATTTTTCCATTTTTGATGTCTTTTCTTTCATTTTTTTTTTTTTCACTTTTGACATATCGAGCTGTGAAAAGTGTGTTTGTTTTATTTCTAATCTCCCTTTTTATGAGATTACTTTCGTATGATAAATTCCGAGATTTATGCGGGATTTACGGAAATTTTTCTAAATCTCGCAGTTATTCTCCGGTGGAAACTTAGCAGTAGGGTCGATTTTTAACGTTAAATAAATATGTCATTAAAATAAAACTACAATTACCTATCATGAATTTTCTACAACGATTTTCCTTTGGTAAAAAAAGAGCTCGATATATAATTATAACGATGTGATTTCATTACACACATAAATGTAAATAAATATTTACTTTTTAAAAATATTTTCAAAATCAATGTAATATTGTTATTTAACCAAACTTTTCTCATACATTGTTCTCTCACGCCTCAACATTATAAAATTCAACAGAATGGATCAATAAAATTATAACTAAATAACAAAAAACGCAAAAACACATTTCAAACACAAATGTATGCACATGCACCCTGTGACTCTATGCATATGGCAGGCAAATGGCCGTTCTCTGATTCTCATTGGGATCCATTATGAAAAAAAAAAAAAAAAAAACTGGTCCCAGGAGTGATAAAAGTAAGTCAGAAATAAAATTTATTTTTATAAATCTTCAATATTTCTTGAGCGCGTGAGTTTTTGCCACTACACTTTATTGACTTTCGTGGTAAAACTGATTTTCGTTTGAATATTTTCCTTTCGGATGCGAAGAAATTCAATAGTTAAATTCACATAATATTACCATTACCATTTTCATGACATTATGCTCGTTTAAGTATTTTAGCATCCCCATGAAAGTGGGAAGGCTATATCTTTACGATTTATATTGGTGTCAGTATTTTTATTTCATGTTTTTATTTGTGTGAATAATCTTACAACTACATGAAAACAAATTTGACAGCACAGAAAGTGTGCATCATATTGATGAACAAATTTGTCAATATGATGAATACATTCATCACATTATGAAATTAAAGAGGAATTTGGGTTCATCATATTGATGAATTTTTCATAATATTGATGAACAAAGTTGATGAATGATGAACAACATAATATTGACGAAATCGGTTCCATCATACTAATGAAAAAGTTCACTGGACTAAAATTGTTGATTTTTTCATCACATTGATGAACTTTTTCACTACTATGGTGTACCTTTTTTTTTCAGTGTTGTGAGCTGTGTCTTGTTTGCATTAAATACAACCAAGTTGTCCTTTCCCCACTTCAAGATTTTGTCCAGATCATCATTTAGAGAATTAATTTGTTCACATCTCTGACTGTGTGATGTAGCCGTATTCACAGGCCCATTGTTCGAGATGGAGGATAAGAGAGTGCTGTCATCTGCAAAGCTGTAGATATTATTATTTGTCGATCCAAGCAAATCGTTGATGTCGAGAAGAAATAGAGTTGGAGAAAGAATAGATCCTTGGGCACTCCTGCATTTATAGCAAACGAATTGGATGATACACCATCTACAACAACTTGGATCGATCTTCCCAGAAGAAAATTTTGCATCCATCCGCAGATATTTGATTATTTCGACATTTATTGCCTTTTCCATTACTTTAGAGAGCATTGAAAGTAACGCTATTGGACGATAGTTTTGTGGCAGACATTTCTTCCCTTTCTTTGGAATAGATTGAATGCGAGCGGTCTTCCAGCAAGAAGGAAACGTCTTCTGGGAGTACGACATGCTAAACAGCTTACAGAGTACAGGTGCAAGTTCTGGTGCACAGTTCTTGAGTACTATAGCCGGGATTCCATCGGGTCCCGTTGCCTTATTGCAATCTAGTTCTTTAAGGATGCGTTGAATTATTCGAGGCCGAAATTTCACTTCTGCCATCGATGATTGAATCCTCGGGATATTTGGTGGCTCTAGCTGTGCAGAATCCAGGGTGGAATTCTTTGAAAACATGCTAGCGAAAAGATCTGCCTTTTCTTTAGGTGTTGTTGCTAGCGTGCCGTCTTCTTTTACTAGAGTTGGAAAAGAAGAGCAACTAAAGTTATTACTGATTGCCTTTGCCATGGACCAGAATGCGCGTGAGCCGCTAGGACATCCAATCACTTTGTTAGTGACTCTTTCTAGTTCTGAAGGGTTTGACCGCCATTCACGGAAAGCCTTGTTTTTCGATGCGGTAGCTCGAATATAAGTAATATATTTCGGTACCGATTGCTTCCCCTCTAAATCATATTATGAGTTTGGTAGCTGAAAACCATCCCAAGTATTGATGACCGTCATTGTTCTTATGGGATCTCAAATTTGCGATTTCGTTTTCTACCTTATATTTAGATGTGGCTTCTGTCAATCTGCAGAGAATATATCTGTGTCAGCCAAGCTTCCTCTTGTCGCTTCAATCAGCTTATTATTTACTTAAATGTACCTAGACGTGTTTTGTTTAGATTAGAATGTGCATTACAACTTGGCAGAAACCGTGGATACAGGCTGTTCTAAATATGCTTTAGCCACAATGTCTCACGTTGGGCGCCATTAAAAAAACTGTATTAAGCCAAGTACTTGACTTAGCTCTATGGTACGTCTATATTCTCGTTGCCAGAAGCGTAGATTTGTCTGCATATTTCAGATTTTAAAGAAAGGAAAAATAATAAACATTTGAAGGAGTTGCCAGCTCTGAACGATGTACACTAATACAGGTGATCGTAATTTTTGCCTAAACCTATTCCCTTTCCAACAAGGGCCTATAACTAAGAGAAGGTCGACCAATGTACCCAATACCTACCCCGTATTAATAAACAAATGTGCACAAGTCGGTAAGTTAGCTAATAGACGTTAGATAGCATACAAAAGTCTTACATAACTGTGCTGAGTTAATAACTTTTACGAAGTGTTTATTAATACGGGCGATAGCGTTTTACAACCAACTTCTTAACACCTTGAATCGGGAGGGAACAAAAAAAAACAATATCCAGATCAATGACAGAGACAGGCGTATTTACTTTTCCGATCACATTCATGTTCGAAAACATCGACACTGTTTACGTTTCATGGTTCGAAAACAAAATAAAAAACTCACCACCTGATTGCGATTCCAAATAATAATATTCGCCAGAGCCCAATCCCATCGACGATGTTTTTCCAGTTGCACCATAGTCCAATATTATTCTACTAGTGATATTTTACAAAATCAACAACACGATCGGTACCTAGGTTTTTAGTTAATTGGATCTGAACGACTCAGTAGCGGTTAATCCCAAACCGAAATGTTTATTTATTTTACCAAATCAATCCTCGCCAATTTAGCTGCTATATTGACAAGCATTTACAATTGAAAGGTGGGGAAGACCTCTGAGGGCCGGCAGGAAAGCCGAGATCCCTTAACAGGATTTTCGAAATATCCCTCAGCCAGAATTGGATATTCGTAAATCCCTTTCGCCCAATGACAAAACAATCAAACAATGCTGCTGAAGACGATATCATGCCGGTGTCTGAGCAGTGTGCGCATTCGAACTCATTCTAATCTCACAACCAAACTAACAGGATTACGGATTAAGGACCAGTGATAATCCTTTCCTTGTTACTTAGCAAAAGATGATAGGGTGCAATGTGACACCGACCGGCCTGCGAAGTCGACTCTGCCAGACAGTCAGGCATTCAGGCAGCAACAATACGAAAAAAGGATTGTAAACGACTACCGCTAACGGGAGGTTAATAATATGCATGTAATCATAAAGAGGTCCTTTGGTTATTGTCTTGTCCCAGATTCCGCATCTAACGATGGGCGGTGATGCCGTAAATCATAATTGTGCAGTTTGCCAGGTTGGCATGTTTGCTTCAATGAAAAAGTGGGCTGGTAAAAAAGGATAAAAATTCATATTTAATAATTTCAACTGAATGGACTCCCATGGAGTACGACGAAGGAGTTTAGCTCTGCTCCTGCTGGTTCGTCTTCTCTTTCTTGTGATTTGACAAAGCACGCACTGCCAGCAAGGGCATCCATCAGGAGCGGGTACATGGTAGCGCGTGTGTGTTTGCCATTTAAAAACCAATTCACCGCATTATTGAGGTTTTACGGTCCGTTGTGGGTTTTGGCTCTTTGTACCAAACAAACTAAACGAGATTAACTGGAAATTTTACGGTGGGTCCTATTATTGCATGTCGGAGGCGTTGACGAAATTTAATTAATACCAGAGAGCAGAGAGTCACTTCGACAGAATATACAAGGCAAATGGTGCTGACTTTGTTGCGGGAATGGGTTAAGCCGGTGTTGAGTACGCTAAAATGTGCTTGTCAGAATTTTGTGTAAAAGGGTTGCGGAGGATTTTTTCAAACTGTTATGAGGGACTTTGATTTTTCGCATAAAATATACAAAAATTATGCCTACGTCTGAAAGATTTGCAGGTGAAATCGTTTTGCAACAACGACAATTTTTAAAAAGTATTAATGGCTTGAAGGAGTTTTTGAAAACTTCAATTCTCGATTTTTGGGCAAATTCGGCCAGAATTCCTTTACCCTCCTTGAGGAATTAAAGCTCTTATATTAGTCAGTCAGCAGCTAGACATTTTAACTGTGTGCACATTTTCCTTTAAATCGCAGCATGTGCTACGACGCACCATCGGAGGTACTACTAAGTTCACGAAGTTAAAAGACATTCTTCAACGTACAGCCCCAATCCCTACCAGTTGCGAGTCAGGAGCGATAAAAAATACTTGTCTAAGTCTTGATTTGGAATCTTTCGTCTGTGGAGTAGAGTTTCCCTGGAATACCAGTTTTCGATCTTCTTGGCATAACCTCCCCTGTTACAACCCTGAGCTTCGCTAATTCACTCTATCTTTTTTATTGCTAATGTTGCAGGTTTGTAGAAGTCACAGTATCTTAAGTCATGGAAAGCGATTAGTTTCACAGAGCCTTGATGGCATCCGACTAAACGCAAGTCAGTTATGGTCCAGGGTATTACATAAAAGCTTTTTTTTTTGACCACCTGTCACCGTTCAAAAGACGTCGTACTATAGAAGTCACTTCTGACAATCTTATCGATCACGAGTTTGCTTTGAAGGGTGTCACTAAAAATCTCCTTGATCCTGCATCCCTGCTGGGCGAAGCATGTACATAACTTTGGAAAACATATGGCTGAATTTTCCGTTCGTGATAGAATTCACACCGGCTTGCTGGTGTCAAAACAATGAGACCAGCAGCAGAATTTCGAATAAACGAGCAAAACTCAGAGTTGAATAGTACCAATCTGACCGCAGAGTTTGATCTTCAAGTAGTTGGTGGACTTCTTGAAATCTTAGGTGCTAGCTCTTCTGTGGGTAACCAGCGAAAGTTATCCGCAAGGAAGATTTCCGGGACCATCGCAATCGCAAGACGGACCTGTAGATTGGCGGGGCTGTTTCCAAACTAGCCTATAGATTGCCAGGACTTTCGCAAGATGGACCTATTATAGATTGCCAGGACTGTCGTAACCGCAAGACGGACCTGAAGATTGCCGGGCCTGTATATTGCTGGGATTTTCGCAGCAAGGACCTGTAGATTGCCGGGGCTGTTGCAAAACGAACCTATAGATTGCCGGGACCATGGACCCATAGATTTCCAGGACTGTCGCAATATGGATTAGTAGATTGCCGAGACTTTCGCAAGATGGACCTATAGATTGCCGGGACTGTCGCAAGACGGACCTGTAGATTGCTGGGTCTATCTCAAGCCCACCAGAGCCACAACCGAGGACTGAGCCGGTAACCAAACCAGAAAATAAAGGCCAGTTTAAGCCATATCAGTTGTAATTAAAAATTTGTTGAAATTAAAATTGTAGATCGTAAAATTGATTAAATAAAATCCTTGAATTGTAAACTAGAACATAGATATAAGAAAGAAAAAGAATAAAAAGAAAAACCTCTACCTGAAGTTTGTGTTTCTTTAGGAAGAACCTTAGCGATTCGGCGAGCTAACCTAAGCCAGAGACAAAAAGCACTTTACAACATGTATCGGTGTTTTTCACAGTTTATGCCTTTTAGAGACCGACATGGGTGGTCGCTGGTGGACTGTTTTTTAAATAGCTATATTCGCACAAATTTTCCATTAGAGCTAGAGCACTAGGTATCAATGAAGATCGGTATCGACATTTTGCTATTTTCTAATATGCATCTCTTATACGAATAGTTGCTCAGACATTTTAAAGATTGTACCCTCGGCTTCATGTTGATTCGGCCACAGATTTCAGCTCAGTTTCCTTGCGATGTATTGAGTCATTTTTTTTTTTTTTTTTTTTTTTTTTATTTAGCATGCACGATTCGCGGGATATGTTTCTCCAGTGCCTCGCGCCTCACGTACTAAACCACACCCATGTACTCTTCTACCACTCTCCCCGCGGGACTGCCGTTAGGTATTACTTCGCGGGGCTGGTTAGCAACTCATGCTAAATCATCAATGTCTGCCACTTCGACCCTTCTTTGTCTTTCGGCTCTTCTTAGCTCATTTTGTACGCTCGTTATATATGAACATATTTCCAGCCAGTCGTCTTCTGAGCTCATCATACGCTCTATGAGAAGCTGTGGAGTGGGTAAGTTCACTCTTCCTCCTGAAAATCTTCTGCAGTGGAACATTACGTGCTCCGTATCCTCCTCTTCATCTGGGCATTCGGGGCATAGAGGCGAGCTATCGTGGCCGAATCTGTGAAGATAACTTCGATAGCCGCCGTGCCCGGACAGGAACTGCGTGAGGTGGTAGTTGCAGTCCCCGCTTTTTCTTCTTGTCCAGACCTCGATGTTTGGGATCAGTTTGTGGGTCCATCTGCCTTTTGCCGTGTTATCCCACCGGACTTGCCACAGTGCTAGAGATGTTGCCCTTTCTTCTTCTTTTATCCTTTTTCTTATGATGGACTCTTGCCTGTTGACAGTTAGCCTAAGGTAGATCCTTTGCCTTTCGTTAGCGAGAATGTCGATGGGAATCATTCCCGCAATAACGCAGGCTGCTTCGTCCGAAATTGTTCGGAATCCGCTTATTGTTCTTATTGCGCAGAGCCTGTATGCTGACGAGAGCTTCCTTCTTGTTTCCTTAGATGTAAGAGCCCCTGCCCAGACCGGTGCAGCGTATATCAGTATTGAGCTGACCACCCTGGATAACAGAATCCTTCTGGCGTATCCAGGGCCACCGATGTTTGGCATAATCCGGGAAAGAGCTGCCTGCATCTGTGACGCCCTTTTGCTGGCGTACTGGATATGCGTTTTAAAGCTTAACCTGTTGTCGAGCATTACTCCTAGGTACATTAATGACTCCTTTGATCTAATTAGTTGGTTTCCAACACGGAAAGATGCATATTCCACAGTCTTTCGGCTGGTTATCAACACAGCCTCGGTCTTGTGGTCAGCTAGTTCTAGCCCTGCAGACTCTAGCCAATTCTTGATTCTGGCTACTGCTTCATCCGTAGCGGACTCTATCTCATGGATATGTTTGGCCACAGTAACCACAGCGATATCGTCAGCAAAGCCTATAACCTTAACTCCTTGTGGCAGCGTTAATCGGAGAACCCCGTCGTACATTATGTTCCACAAGAGGGGTCCAAGAACCGAACCTTGTGGTACTCCCGCGGTGGTGTTGTAGTACTTAACGCCATCGTCAGTATGGTATCTTAACTTCCTGTCGGTAAGGTAGTTTGCTACTATATTCAGCAGGTAGTACGGCGTTTCCATTCTGACCAAGGATCTCCTAATGCATGACCAGCTTGCCGAATTGAAGGCATTTTTAACATCAAGGGTCACAACCGCGCAATATTTCTTCATCCAACCTCTCCATCTTTTTCCCCGTATTGCTTCAGCCGCTGTATCTACTACCGCCTTTTTGGCTTATAATCGATATATTGCCTTCTTTAGGAAAGCGTTTCCCTCGTGAAACATCTACCTCTGTCCATTGCATAAAAGCTTACTCTTTCTAAGTTTGCTATTGGGTAATTCAATTCAGAGAAATGCTGTTATATTTGGCTTTTCAAAATGAAAAGTGAAATTCAGCTAAAAACTCTTCTGCAGATCAAATGAAGCAAATACATTTTTTTAAGTCCAATAATCCAACAGTTGAGGTCTGTACTAAGTAATCGAGCATCTTAGTGCACAGATCAATGACAATTGGCCGCCTCGGAGCTGCGATTTGCCCCCTATAGACTTTCTTTTTGTGGGGAACCGTGAAGGACTGATGTTATGCCAACGATCCGGAAACGATTCAAGCACTAAAGACCAATATGATCCAAGCAATCTGTGAGCTTCAGACCGAAACCATCAACGATGTCTTGCAAAATTGGAGTGACAGAATGCGCTACTACGAAGCCACCAAAGGCAACTACTTTAACGACGTAGCGTTCCATAATTAATAGGAATGTTTGCTCTTACTAATAAAGCTAAAACTTGAATCTGGTCCACCCTGTACAAACTTCTCAAAAACAGCACAGTATATCCAGTTTATAGTCTTCATCGAAGGCAAATTTTATGTGAGCTACATTTTGACAAAACACGGCTAATTTGACATATCTAACACGGCCCATCAGCAGACCAGTTACCCGTCGTATAATATGCCAACTAGAACAGTAGGTATCTCATGTGTTTATTATAATTTTAAATGTAAAATCAAGTTTGTTGCGACACGAAATTGTATAATTGTATATCTCCGGCAAATTATGCTAAATGTTATACTTAAGCCTACGCAACCCATCTGCATGTTAATAAGGCACTTTGTCGCCAGATATATGGTCGTATTTAAGGCCGAAAACATTTCATGCTAAATCAAACGTCATTACGGGACAAAATAAAATATCTTAATCGACCCGAAATACCGCCGTTCGACTTTCGCTAATTTATCGCCTATTAAAAGCCATTTAAAGCGAAATCTCCTTAATTCGTTCGAGTCTTATGTTATAACAAAGTTGTGCATTCTCAAACGGTTATTTATGAGCCAATTAATTAGGAGGGATACACGTTTTCAGACACTTTGCAACAGTCGGTTATATATTTACTGCCTGCCAAGTAATTCTCTCAAATGTGAAATAAATTTGTTGCTTTAATTGCTTTATGGATGTGTCAGCATTGACAGAATGAATATGTATTTGTGACGGTTTATTTCTGACAAAGGGATTATTGAGAAAACAAATTGCACAAATTAAATTCGAAAACTAATTTCGTTTCAACAATGTGTATAATTATCTTTTCGGATTTTAACAAAACGTTTTCGCTTTCGAGTTCGAGTAGGTAGGAGTAGGTACATCGCAGTCAATCTGTATAAATAATTAAAATTTCTTCTTTCAAGGCCGTTACAATTATTTCCGTCTATAAAAGTTAATTACGTGACTATAACTTTGTACAGAGTGGCCCCGATGGGACTATAATTGGTTGTGGTTTCAGATTGGATATTGTTTTCTTGCGGATTGCGCAGCACAGCCTAGAGAATGAATAATATTCATAGGGTGGTGGGGCCTTCGGCTGAAATGATCCGGCTCCAGGTACTTAATCCTGTTGAACAGAATATGTTTTTTGAACTCCAGTCGTTCCAAAAAATAAAGTTTGCAAGTGGATAGTGCTGCGAAGGTAGGCTCGAGGTTAAACCTGTTGAAGGAAGTCGTTAGATTCAGCGTTTTGTACAAAGCACACAAGCTTTCTTAAGCAAGATGGATTAAACTATAACAGAATCGTCAAAACTTTAGCAGCACACCCATTTTCCTGGCAGGAATCATTGCGTAGGTCTCGATGTGTCTTCCCAGGCAACGCAAATCGGGAAGAAGTGTATGATGAACTATAACCGAGGAGAAGATTTTTTTGAAAATTCGCAGCTTTGCCCGCTTTAAAGCGGCGCGGGTTCAGACCATTCATAGAATAAGATGCACTTGAGTTCGCCAGTGGTGGAAATTCTACCATAATAATAACCTGGCTTATACGCAATATATTGGAAAACATCTTGCACACAGCATCGCATCTCTGTACAATCTTTCTAACAAACAAATTAGACGAATATGTTGTGTTTAAGGCAGTGAAAGTGGCGCTTAACTATTGGCCTTCGCCTATTTATATAAGACGTACCTCTAGACCTCAACATGCGAGCGGTCCTGGTCAAGTCAGCCCAATTTATGGCTCACCACACTCACCTTAAGGCTAATTTAACTGAAACAGCCCTGCATGAAGTAGAGCGAAAAATAGAGACGTCAATCTACCACCGCCACAAAGTAACTTACATAAACATCTATACGTTAGCTTCTTTCTTAGATACCATACAGAGGACGGTTTTAATAACCTTCACACTGAGCCCTTCTCAGAGTCTTTTATAAAATTTATACAAGTCAGGAAGGGGTACTTATTGCCAAAGCTAAGGAGTTGTCTTTTGACTAAATCGACCTCAAGGAGGTGTGATTTCGACTCTTTAATGGAATCCTGAAGAAAATCAAACTGTTTATTTAGGTCTGGTTGAAATGTTTCCTGACGTGATTGATGGACATTTTTTAAATGTTAGAGAGAAACTCGAATAATTCAGTCTTCAAAATAATCAGTCCAATTTCATTTAAACTATATCTTAGAACTTAGATTATTCCTTAAGCTGCTAATTAAACAATTGCGACCTTCCACACACGGCCGCGAAACTCAGAACGAAAACCGGCAACATCCCGAAGGTTGACGGCTGTATCCAACACGAGCAAAGCTGACAAACAGAACAAAACTGACCTGGGCGAGCAATTAGTTCAAAATCGCTCTTGAGTATACTAATTCGTTCATCTAAATTCTAAGGAATCGCTATCCACAGAGTGAAAGAGGTATTGAGCCAAATTCATGTTCGGTGTAGTAGCTTGTAGGTGTACTACTTTCACAAGGTAAGCCAAATCGGTGTCATTATTTAAGGTGGAGGGTCTCCTTAAAAGTTATAGTAGTGAAAAGGTTAGAATGGATTTTTGAGCTTACTTGTGGAACATGTAGTAATTGGACTCAGTCTTAGTCGGGTTAAAACTGAGACACACAGCTGTTTCTTTATTCTATAATGTTATTTTACCAAGTGTTGGATACAGTCAACATATCCTAGGCCCAAAGGACTAGGTCTACTATTCGATATACCTACAAAGTAGAAGTTATGTCCATCTTATACCGCACCGAAAGTCATCTGGAGCTGGGCGGCAGAAATGTCACCTGCTATTTAATTCGTTAGAAGCTGTCAAAATTAAAGCGCTTTACAGCTGATGAGGTCAATGCAGAGGTCCGCTGCGGTAGGGGTTTGACCACATAAACGGCAAACACCCGGCAAAATAAAAGTCCGCCAAAGGGCTATAAGATCCCCTTTCAGATTCCGTCCATAATCTGTTCTTTCTACGACACTCAAATGGAAGGCATCGAAATCATTTTTTCTAACCTAACTACTCGACTTTAACTGTCTAAGAGTTTATGTTAGATTCACTTGTATGGACCCTTAAACGCCAAGAATCGGAGGATATATGTAAGATCTTCCATAGGACCTAGCGATAGAGGGATAGAGTCTACACAGCTTAACTCCATCTTCGTCAGGAACTGCCTTTATTAGCTTCGATAAATCTTGCAGCAGATGAAGCCAATAGGCGTTTTTTATTATGCCCACATGATCTATATAGATCCATGGTTACAACCACAATACGAGATCCAACTGTTGTTTTTTTTAAACCTAAAAACCAATGATCTATATAGATCATGTCGGAATAATAAAAAAATTGGCAGACAAAACAGTTCAATGTTTAGAAAAGTTGCAATGTTTAGTTTGAAAAATACTATTAGTTGATTATTTAGCTGAAAACCGAGAATAAGCTATTGCTTGGGATGTAACCAATGTTTGGTTTTTAAAGTTTTATCGAAGTCAAAAATGGGGTTTTCGAAATATGAGCAGTTTTTAAAATTATCGTTTTCGGTGATTCAAAGTGAGAATTAAGAACGCAATCATTTTAAGAACATCAATTTCACTCTAAGTTTGCATTTTGGTCTACGTCTTTGTTGCCGTTTTCAGGTAAACTAAAGAAAACTAAATTTAAAAATATTCCTTTTTTCAAAAATCTATTTATCGATAATGAAGACAAAAACGGAATTCGTATTAAGTTAGAAATGACCATATTAACTTCGAAATTCATTTTTGTTACAATCGTATGGACCGTTTTTTAGATACATATGTTCAACTTTCAAAAGTAACGTCATTCGAATTTTTAGACAAAAACTGGGTACGCAGTCATGGTAACCTCACCTACTTAAGCTTAAATATCAATTTAGTTTGAAATCTTTAGAGCCTGGTACGAAAATTGTAGGTATATGGGAAGTACCATTAATATTTATGTTACCTTGTAAAATAAAAAACGGCCCGAGCCCTAAGCCCACAAACTCCAAATCCGGAGTTTGAACGAAATCCGGTCAGACGTTTAGGCTGTAGGCCTGTGGGACAGACAGACGGACAGACCGGACAAACTTTGCGACCCACTTTTTTGAGTTCGTCTATCATCGTAATGTCAGAATTGATTAACATCTCGAGTTCGAAATTTTGTACGAAAACAATATCTTTCTCTTACAACGTAACGGAGAAAGTTAAAAACGCCTAATGTATCCAACAAAGGACAGTGGCAGCACCACAAAATAAAATCGATGTTTCGCAACACTAGCCATACTTGAAACCACTGGTTTAATGCTGTACCTGCAGAGTTGCACTCCAGAAAGCCACCGATTGCCAGCAACCAAGCACCTTCTACATAATGAGGGCAACCCCAACTACAGGAGATGCAGAGATGTTGCGGCAGCATAAAAAGGGCAACCCAAGGTTTTACTACCCATAGGTGTAATAAGGACGCAGATTGTGCCGAAGGCCTGGAACTACTTCTTCCGAATATTAAACTTCGACGCAAATCCCCGCTGTCAACCAGTTTTCACCTGCGGGTGATGACCCAAATAGCAGCAAATCTCCGTTCAGTTTGAGAGTTCAGGCATCAAGCTCAACCAACTTTATATCCACTTCCTTTTCGCATCTGCGAAAGTTACATTGTAAGCCTCCGCACAACTTGACCACAATAATCCATTAGCTCGCTCCTTAAACGCCGCACGATTAACTTATTACTTCCGCACGCCGCACCCGACAACGTCCATTCATCGATAAAAACAGTTTCCACATAAATAGTGTCCTTGTTGGACTTTCTCACGATCAAGGGTCGCATTCAGCAATCTACACCAATAGTGAGGAACACCTTGTAACTAATCACCTTCGTACGCAGCGCGCAGAAGAAAAAAAACACAAATACGAAGACAAGAGATATTAAATTCAACACCAATAACACGAACATGGCGCAGAACAAAAAAATAAAATAAAAATGGAGATACTCGCACACAATACTCGCGTCGTATACTATAACGACAAGTACACATTTAATGTTTTATAATCGATTTAACAAATTTCCTCGCGCAGCCATCCGCGCATGGCTCATATATGGAGGAACGAGAAACACAAACATAAATAAATGAACACAGAAACATAAAACATGGTGCCCATGGGTCTTCGATTCTCGCCTGACACCATAGCCCTCCACCATCCGTGGGCTCACACCTCAGACACGACACCACAACAGCTATATTTAGCTGACCACAGGTGTGCCCAGTGCGCAGTGCCCCATCAGAGAGGAAGATTGGATTCCAATCCAATGCAACATGCTGGCCAATTAACCTGTCTAATGATCGACGACGACATCGGCGAATTTTTACGCAAATGTTGACGAAAATGCGCGCCAAACTGAACGACGCACAGAAACGCAGAGCACCAGAGCCACAGTTGGATCGAAGCCGAGGCATTCTGCAAATGGAATGCAGAAAAATGTTTGTCAAACATTGGCATCATCATCGTTTGGTCTCAGTGGTGCCAAAGCCAATCGCATCAGCCCCCTGCTCTGCTAGTGCGAAGGTGATAATGACAATGATCAGTCTTCTTCGGCCGGGCTCCGGTTTATGAATTCCCAGCACGTCCTGACTGGGCGACGAGTGAGAATTACCTGCGCCCCTCGTGTGTCGTCGTCGATATCGGTTTGTATACAGTGTACGCTGCATAAGATGATGACGACGACGACGACGAGGATGACCCTCACGCGGGGGTAGAGCCAAGCAGAACATCCGAGTGGATGTTGAATGTGTTGTACCTGGATGTTTAGCGTTTAACGTTTTTCCTGGAAGATTAATACATGAAATTAAATAAAATAAATAAATGTCATCGTGGAACAAGATCGCTATCTTATTTAACCATAATTACCCTGATATGGGCCCAGGATCATCTGTAGTCGTTTTCTTTGCTTTCTGTTTTTTTTTGCCTTCTTGGATATATGTGATTTCGTCTTCTCTTGCCATCTTCGTTGATCTGTGTGGTGTGATTTTGAGTGAATCGGACAGTGGGGCGAGCGGAGAGCGGAGGAAGGTGCGGTGATTACTTAGAAACGCTGTTGTACTACAAATGACCATAAGTTGATAAGATTGGGATTGACCGGACTGCCAGTGAGGATCAGGCTTTGGGTGACAAATTTATTGAGTTAATTTCAATTCAGTTGATAAGCATTTGTGGTTGTTGCTGGGGATCTCGCTTAATAAGGCAGCAGTGTGAAGGAATGTCCGTAAGGATAGACGTTCCTTGGCAATAGGTCCGGGTTCAGAATATTTTAAGTAGTATAGAGTTCTTTTCCTAAAAAAGAAAGTCAGGTGAGTGAGGTGCAGATAAATTTGAAGGAACCAGTTTGGGTCATGCGTTAGGGTTCAGTTGTTTCGGCCTAGACTCCCCTGTAAAAGTCAAACAGCTTGTATTACTTTGTACGAAGAAGTGTCTAAGGTGAGTGGTAGGTCAAGTAAAACTATTTCCAGTTCGGTGTTGAACTCCTTTGATTTCGACGGGAAATGTCAGAAAGGCTCAAAACCGTATGTGGGCAATGCTTTTCTGAATATTTCGAGCTAGCTTTTCGGCATATTTTCCCTTCTTACGAAGGTTGACCTTCAATAAGTTCAAAACAGATTTTATTTGATACTAGCTGACCCGTGCTCGCCTTGCTTCGCCAGAGTTCCACTTCTCAAATTAAAAAGAAAATAATTGGCACTATACAAAAAGTAGCTTACCCGAAAAAAGAGAAGAAAAACTGCCAGTAAAACAATCCAAACAAATACCTTGGTAGGCTAACTTCTTTTATACCCCATCTCAATCCCATAACAACTCGCTCACTTACTACTTAAACACAAACATCCTCAAGTTCAAATTAAAAAAAGAGAAAAAAAAACATAAAGCAAAAAAACTGCAAATGCACAAACAGGTTTTAGCATGCACGTGAATCAGTATCACTATCACTAATAAGATCAGAATCACTATAGCGCATTTTAAATATCACAATCACAATTAACAACTGATTGTGAGTGTGACTCCCTCAATCTCAATTACATAACTATCTCCCTCAATCTCATGCACCACATTCGCTCTACTACTCATTGTCATTATTCACTAATAATTTAAGAACGTGAGCAAAAAAAAAAAAACAACACAAAGCCCAAAAGTTGCATAAAAAAAGAGAAGCACACGGCAGAAAATGTATAGAGAGAGAAACAGGTTTTGACGCACACACACACAAAATTTCCTCCACTCAACGCTGGAAAAATCCAACGATCTAGCTTCAATCGAACATTTTGCTTTTTTCAATTGTATTAAATTTATAGTTTATTGCTTATTGTTCGACTTCAGGATAACGTACAAAGATGATTTATATCTTAAAATCTTTGTACATAATTGAACTTTGTATTAAAAAAAATCCCATTTCATTTGGATGAGTGATTCCGAAGCTAGGTGCTAGAAGGCATCCGAGAATTACAACTTTTCTTAGATATCAGCTTAGATTTCCACTTCCGGACAGCGAATAACGGTAAAACATATCCTATGTTCAAATCTAAACAATTTCATATGCAACTGTGAAAACCGAAATCAAATTCGTGCAGTACTTTTTGAATCTATTCTTTGCTCACAGATTACAGCCGGAAAAAAAGTTACAGTTTTATTATAGTAAGGAAAATGCGGAGAAATAAAAAGCTCCGCTTTAGGGGTTATTGGGGCATAACTGACGTTTATTTAGTACCTACCTCCGTTCTAACATTAATATTGCCAGCATCCAGGTCAGTGGAGAAGACGTATGTCTTGAATTCCTTTGTATATGCAGATAGAACAATTAAAAATCACGCGTCAACGACAAGTATCGAACTCGAAAAAACGCCGAGCAAATTTTAAGGTTTTTTCCACCTCTCGCGAACGTCTGACAAACATCCGTGAGTATAAATACATCCGTCATGAAAGAGCTTCTCAATTAGCCGTTTGGACTCGTCATAAAATTGTAGATCCCTTCCAACCGTCCCAAAAATAAAAACAAAACTCAAGACGATTGCTTGTGAGAATCCAGGCCTGGCGTCTCTATACGGACCTGTTGCTCCAACTATTTATTCGTTAATTTTATGGTTGCTTTCTTGGATAGATGAAGCACTTTCAACAACGTCGATACATTGGTATAACCTTTCTGTGAGTTGGCACCGTTTCTAGGCTCATCTATATAATCCTGGCAAACGGCAGATTAAACTGATCAGTATTACGAACGTAAGAAGAAAAGTCACTTGTACAACTCTCTACAGCTTTAGAAAAAAACAAGCGGCAAAAAGTGGGAACCTCGCGTTGCGTACTAATGTCCGACTTCTACCTAATGTAAGGGGTTCTCGTCTGCCATAACTCAATTTCAGCGTGATCCTTGTGCGACTAAAGTTGCAATTTTTTGCGAGAGCCTGCCACAATATTTTGCTATTTTGGCCCTTTTTAACTTTTTCGGTAACGTATAGTAAGAGAAAGATATTGTTTTCGTACAAAATTTCGAACTCGCGTTGTTAATCAATTCTGACATTACGATGATAGACGAACTCAAAGAAGTGATTCGCAAAATTCTGCGGGTCCCTTCGTCTGTCTGTCTGTCCGTATGTCCCGTGGCCTACATCCTAAACGGCTACCAGGATTTCGTTGAAAATTCGGATTTGGAGTTTGTGGGCACAGTTTTTTTGTTTTTCAAGGTAACCTCAATTTTATTAGTACTTCCCATATAAAATTTGTATACCAGTTTCATCGAAAACGACTTTAACGATTTCCACCAAAATTGTGGATGTGGTTACCTTAACTGCATACCCAGTTTTTGGCTAAAAAAAATCGAACAAAGGTACTTTTGAAATTTGGACTTATCTCGCAAACGGTCCATACGATTATAACAAAAAACAATTTCTACCTTAATATGGTCATTTCCAACTGAATAGCAAAACTAATTTTTCTCTATAGATATTATCGAATAATAGGTTTTTGAAACAAAGTATTTTTTTTTTAAATTTGGTTTTCCTAAGTAGTTAGGTAGCTATACCTAAAAGTGGCAAAACGATTTTGACCAAAATGCAACTTAGAGTAAAATTGATGTTTTCAAAATGATTGCATCCTTAATTTTCAATTCGAAGCACCGAAAGCGTTAATTTTAAAAATTGCTCATACCTCGAAAACCCCATTTTTGACTTCGATAAAAATTTAAAAACCAAGTAATGCTTGTATCGATCGGTTTATAGCTATATAGTTAACAAATAGTATTTTTCAAACTAAACATTGCAATATTTGGTACAGGTCAAAAATCAGAAACTCCTAAGCTTGTTCTCGTACCTACTCAAAAATCTTGTAAAGTATAAGAGTACAAAGTATAGAAGACGCTTATAAACTTCTAAACAGAACTTGCGACAGACCTATACCTTTTTAGTAAAATAAGACAACAACTAAACAAAACTTTTGATGAATGAGAAAGGTTTGTTCGACTCAGTCGTGCACTTTATTTTCTCACTGGCCCGTTTTCTTGTAATTTTTCGAAATACTGCAGGGGTAACCCTGATCTGCAAATAACTGCCTGTATTTTCATAAAAGGATGTCTAAGAAGGACTCTTATAGTGCAGCAAAGTGGGTGTTCATCTCTAAGCGTTGGACATCTTTAGCCGTGGGTCAAAATACAAAAACTCATACGCACAATTCTAAGATCCTTGGTCGTTCTACCTTTCTGCAAAAAAAAAAACGACTGTTTACAGCATTCTTAGATTAGACTCCTGGGAAGAATAATGTCGTTGCGAAGTATGATTGTAGCCATATTTTCGCTGATATACTTAAAAAACCATGGACGAGGTCACAACTGGTGCGTTGTCCGTTTATTTTGAGGAAGCTGCATTATACTAGGTTCACCTCATAACAATTTAGTTTTTACGAGCCGCAGCCTTATCTCAAAAAAGTATACTGCAGCGTGGAACCTTTTATTTTGACAATTTTGGCTAGCCCCCAAATTGTGTCCATAACTTGGACCATTGGTTTATTGGTTCTTAAAACTTATAATCATTGTGTTTCGGCAGTTTGAGAACTGCCGCCCTGCCTTCCTTCATATACCGACCTATACCTTGTTATACCCCTACCCTTTCACGATATAAGTCAATTAAACCGTAAACAATTTTGACTGATGAGATGAGTGTATATTTGGTGTTCTTCTTCGTGTTCGCGTTGAGTTGAACGACTTCTACAGCCGCTGCCTTCAAAGCTCAATAATTCATACAAAAAACGTCTTCGACTGAGAGGTCTCAAATTGATAGGATAAAACCAGGTATGCAATAAATTAATGGGCAATAAAAATATTCGACTACTACTGCTACTACTACTACTAAGGCCTTAAATAACTCCACGAATGTATGGCTGCGCACATTTTGTATTCCTGGTGATTTGTTAAGCTTTGATTAATTTATACAAATCAACTTAAGAGGCGACCCCATAAAACGAGGTCGTAAAAATGTTTGGTGAGGATTAAAATAGCCTACACAATTTTGAATACAAAACTAGCAAATCGCGTAAGGCCAGTAAGGCCACACTAAAATTAACAAAATAAAAAACAACCCACAGCGTGATTTGCAATAGCTACATTATTTTGCTTTCGACTGTGATGGTGCAACGCCTTCATGTCAAAACAGAAAATAAGACTAAAATATCTATCCTTAAGCTTAATCTATTGATTGAAAATTGTTTCTAAAACTTGTAGAGAAGCTGAAATCAGAGACAATACTGAGACCCCCAACTTCGACCGATTAACAGTTATTTGCCTACAAGCTAAATTTTACGCTCCCAAAAAGTTTAGGTGCGCTAGTATTATTGCATAGAATTTCGTATTGACAAATGTCAAAAATCCTCTCAACCAACACATTCGCACCTAATCTTTTTACATTTCACTGTGGGCAAAGCAAAACGGATAGGAATTGGCATACACGGATAACAAAATGGCGGATTCCTGGCAAAAATTGAGGGAGCCAGCGGCAAGAGGATTGTGACTGTGAGTTGGGGGTCTCAGTATGATTTGTTTATGGCTGAAATTTTGTGAAAAGTCTTGATTTCGGTGACGTCGCCGGCACTTTTCTACGGAGCGTCTATACCTATACGGTTGTATCTCACCGGGTGATATAGGTCCCTATCTACCACCTAAGGGTTTGCGTTTTAAATAATTCTTGCAACAAGTTTGTGCCGTAGGGTTCATATAAAGTTAGGGTGTATGCAAGTCAAGCTTGGATGACACAAGCATGCCAACCCTTCATCTCATCAGCATGCTGCATTCGAATTTTGAGCAATTGACTGCGGCTAGTAAAAATAGTGCGTGGAGTCCCTCCGCGCGGAAGAAGTGAAACTTCGTAAAATGGAAATGAAAATAGGAAGGGGTAGAAATAGATTTTTAGTGAAATCATATTGTTTCTTTAAGACAAACTTTATTAACATTGCTTACAATTCACAATTGATCGCATCTTTTAATTATCATTTTCGAGTGGAGAAATATCCAAATCTATAACATTTACAATGGGATTATGACAACTAAAGTAAGATAAGAAATGTTGGAAGTCGCATTAGAAGTTTTACTTCAAAAATACTACCCTATTAAGTTATATGTGTATCAAATTAAACTAAAACAAGTAAATGAAATAATGAGGACGCTACTCGTTGCTAACGCTCGCGCTGGCCGTTAACAGGTATACTACACGCATGCGTTCGAGTGCCACGCATTCACTCTCGCTCTGTCTCCTTCTATTCCCCCTCCCCAGGAGCGTTGAACGTTTAACGCAACAGTGCTTTCATACCTCCTCCATGGTAGCGTTAAACGTTTAATGCAACCTTGTTGGAAGTCGAATTAGAAGTTTCACTTCAACACGACATTAATTGCCGATTTAGTCATTATTTTTGAAAATTAATCTTCACCACAGAATATTCCTCTCCCAGCATTTGGTGCCAATAAACTCACTCACCATTGCATACTCTGAAGCGTGAACGGTACCCTCACACCTTTGAGTATGCAATGCTTATAGTAGCGTTAAGCGTTTAACACAACCTTGTTGGAAGTTGCATAAGAAGTTTTACTTCAATAAATCAAACAACATAATTCACCGTCTATCGTCTTAACTTCTTGAATTCTTTACTGTAGGTATCAACGTAGGTAGGTACTATAACAACCATTAAAACAAAAACCCTGAACTCAATTTCTATATACACCACCATACGTCCATCAGCGCACGTCAACAGCCATCTGCGCATTTCCTCAGAAACACATTGTCGCTGTTGATTACATACACATTCACCTCGCATACTTCTCTTTCGTTTCACTTATTTTGGAGAAAACACCACCCAGTTTTTTTTCATATGGACGTGCTTGTGCAACGTGCGCCACCCTCACCCTCGCTCACACCTTTGAGTATCCAATGCTTTTATTAGCGTTAAACGTTTAACGCGACCTTGAGTTGGAACTTGGAAGTCGCATTAGAAGTTTCACTTCAAAAAAAATCGACTAAAAGTCGCAAATTATCGATTGTTGGCGGTGAATTCGTCTACAGACAAGCTACCTAATTGAAGAGCAACAGATAAACTCTCATACATATGTCACTGACCCGAGTGAATAAGATTACGTAATTTCTTCCAGTTATTCAGATCGAAACAAATTTACGTGTCGAAATTACCCCAAACATTTGTGTAGGTATGTATACGCCTACGGCCAACCTTTAAGCCGGCAAAATTAAATTAAAAGCTTCTACACCCACAAATTTGGGTTTTTATTCGCAAAATAAACATTAGCGCGGGCTATTGTATATTTATGACCGGTAATGAGCATACGCGTGCGCCATTAATTACACTCCTCCTCCTTAGCTGAACCTAAATTACAAGAAAGCAACCCCAATTCATTACGGCTGTTTGAAATTGCTGGCGGGACACACCCACCCAGCCATGGGGTACAACAACCCATTACTTACACCGCGAGATTATTAAAAACGAAATTCACATTTTAATTGCGCACCGACTGCGACTGCTGTTCCTGTTCCACATTAAACTAATTTTTCTCCTCTGTTTCTGTTTGCTTGTCGTCTTCTATCGCCCGTGCCCCGCACCCCGATCGCGCTCATGCAACACACAACGCACAGGTAATCGAGTAATTTACCCAAATTGGATTACTCAATTCTTTTCATTCGAATGGGGCATGGGCATTTGAATTTCTTGGAAAAACTCGCCAGGAAAATATTTATGACGTCCACAGTCCAGAACGGGCCGCATTAACATGTATCTCCGTCTCAGACGAAATGTGGGTGTAATTTATTATTAATTATCGGAGCCCGAGGGCTACTCCAACTCCAACTCCAAGTCCAACTTTGAAATTATTGTAAGAGAGAACTGTTCTAATTCTGATGCTGTAAGCGCATGAGGTTTATACAAATTCAACGGAAAATCAAGATCTCAACCGATCGGCCGATCCGATCTACCTGCTATGGATAACCGGGGACCGGGCTGCTGGAGCTGGACTAGGGTTCGCTTTACAGGAGACACGTTCAGGTTCCAGTATCGATTAGATCGTGTTTGTTGTGTATTTTGTGCGGATTAAGTGTCTATAAAAATGTATCTACTCTTATTCGCCTGGTGGTGTGTGTCTGTGTAGTGTATCGTCGATTGGGATCGCTCCTCCGGAATTTTATTGTCTCAAGTGAATGGTGGCGTTCAGCAGAGCTGATGCTGAGTTCTGAGCTGAGCCTGTCGTGATTCATTTCGATTTCGATTTCGATCAATGGGAGACAGAAATATTTTGATACGGTGTTCGGTTCATTGATTGAGGAATAATAACCGTTTTTGATTGAGTGTGTTGCACGGACGACTATATATATGCTCGGCAGCGACAGGCGACAAATACAAATTAAAGCAATTACATTGTTATTGCCTGGCGATGGAGAGGCAGAGATGCGAGTGGGCGCGCGTCTGTGCGACGCATGCAGTTCGACTGGGAGTTGGAGTGGCGTACAGCTTTGACCTCATGTGGCGTCTTACGATCGCAGGGAGTTGCTCTGCAGGTCCGATTAAATGTGGGTTAGATCTGAATGCGATCTGATAATGGCAATGGCGCCGAATAGAGTTGCTGGGGATCAATGTTTTGTGGATATGGGCTCGTGATTAAAATTTCCAAATTTTCAAATCGCGTCGCTGTTTATAGTTTTATTGGGGCGAGGCAGACTCTTTATTGGAATTGCCTTTGAGATTGGTGAATGGCATCTGCTACTGCACAATTAACTTGACTAGTGTTCGCCAAGAGGTAGAAAATGTACCTTTATATTAACCTGGCTTATATACAAGTGAAAGTGATTCTTAACTATTTCCCCTCGCCTATTTTTATAAGATAACTATCATGCGTACGAGTATGCTTTTTGTTTACATCCTGTTTTTGCAGTCGCATTAAAAAAGCAATCAATTTGGAAATGCCTACAGAAATGTGTACCTACCCAGAGTTGGACTTATGGTGGTCCATTATTGGAATTGGAGTCAAAGACTCTTCGGGATGAAGCGTTGGTGTCCATTCGATTTACATGTTCTAGCCATATCTTAGTCGACTGATGCGCACTTTTCTGACCAGGAAGCGCGACCAAATGGTTTATATAAAACAGTGCCACTTGCGTGAGTAGGCACGCTTCCATTCTTAGAGATTATGCTCTCAACTCAATAAATAACTAAATAAAGTGCACGACTGGGTCGCGCGAAACTTTCTCGTTCATTAAAAGTTTGGTTGAGTCAATTGGTTTATAGAAGCAACCGTAGATATAAAATAAAAGAATAGGTAATGTTAAAAAAATTACTTCGATTTTAAAGTTTAATCGAAGTCAAAAATGGGGTTTTCGAGATATGAGCCGTTTTAAAAATTAGAGTTTTCGGTTCTTCGAGTTGCAAATTAAGGACACAATCATTTTGAAAACGTCAATACTACTCTAAGTTTGCATTTTGGTCAAACTCGTTATTGTCGTTTACAGGTTAACTAAAGAAAACTACATAATTTAAAAAAAAAAAAATGATTTTTTCCAAAGATTCATTGTATGATGATATAGAGAAAAATTAAGTTCGCTGTTATTTTAGAAATGAACATATTACCTAAGAAATGAATTTTTGTTTCAATCGTGGGTAGTTATTAACTGTTTTTGAGGTATGTCTAAATTTCAAAACTACCGTTATTAATTTTTTTTTATTGAAAAACTGAGCATGCTGTTGCAGTTATGTTAACCTCACCTACTTAAGCTTAAATATCAATTTTGGTTAAAATCGTTAGAACCGTTTTTGAACAAATCCAACTGGTATACAAATTACATATGGGAAAAAAAAAAAACAACTGTAAGCCCTCAAACTCCAAATCCCAATTTTTAACGAAATCCTGCTATAGGCATGGCACAGACGGACAGAATTTTGAGACCCACATTTTTGAGTTCCTCTATCATCGTAATTTCCGAATTGACTAACATCTAGAGCTCGAAATTTTGTAAGAA
Organism: Cheilosia urbana; assembly: GCA_946477585.1. Lineage (NCBI taxonomy): Eukaryota > Metazoa > Arthropoda > Insecta > Diptera > Syrphidae > Cheilosia > Cheilosia urbana. Next base: position 177,915,109 of record OX297853.1, read on the forward strand.
ACCCATATTTTTCTCTTACTACGTAATCAAGAAAGTAAAAAACAATATTCGACTTTAAAGTCCTCTTTGCTATTCTAGTGAGCTCTAAGTTCCACCTGGTGCATTTCATAAAGAAAACAAACTTAACAAAAGTCAATCATCTGCGAGCTATTGTGATTTGTGACTCAATTTAGTTGTTTCACTAGAGGCGAGCTTAAAGTTGTCGTCGATGTTTACTAAAGGAAATAACCAAAAATAGTTATGATTTGACAGATAAAGCAATGGGAAAATCGAAAAAGTGAAAACGCTTGTGATTTGCCTTGCGACTTGCGGAACTAGCCCCGATCTGAACTTTAACTGATTGGATTTGACAAATTCCACTTTAGATTTTCCTAACTTTAAGAAAAATGTAATGCTTTCTTATAATTTAGACTAAGAGTTGATTTTTTTTCCAAAAGTCGTGCCTAAAATGTTTTATGGCTTAGGCCCTATTATGTCGTACCTATATATATCTAGAGGGCTGATTGAAGGAGGATCGCACCTCAAGACAGCACTATCCGATGTTTGTCAGGCGTTCACCGAGAGATTCGATGTTGAGCCCCAACTTCCAACTGAACCACACTGAGCTACTGCGATTTGGGTACCAAATTCCAGGGTTACAAATAACCAGTCATATTCCTGTTGTATATTGTCCTTCGTAAGCGCGGGTAGTAGGTATTTCGTTTCATTTTTAATTCGGTGTTTTCAAAAACGGCCTGAAAATGAAAAGAACGTCAGTCGCTTTCACGGCAAAGTTACATAAGTCCAAAATGTATGATTTTCAAGAGCGCTGTTTAACGTCACACTAAAAAATTGTTTTCTTTTTAATTAAAAGCAATATACAAAGTACGCTTACATAAAATTGAAGTATTTTCTCCCTCTTTCAGATAGTATATAAATTTTCAGAAAAGTCTGATAGTTGTTTTAGTTTTTATTTTCTCATAAGTTGCAAAAGTGTCGTTTTGGCCTGAAATCAAATTATAATGCAATAAAAAAAATGTTGAAATGGCACAAGAATCTTACCTGCTTGTTCTTGTGTGGCTTGACATTTTGTTCTTAGTGAAAATCGAAACGACACTTTTGAGAACAGCCGTTTATGCAGAAAAAATAAATATTTTTTTGTGATCATTTCTGTAGGTATACTTAACTCGAAAATTATAAGCCTCGATTGAAAAATAAAAATAAGTCGTTAATATGGATGCTCAAAAAAGGCTGTAGCTCCCGTTTAAAACGATACGATAGCTACCTAAATTAGTCGGATACGTTTAACGACATATGGCGAATAGAAGTGAATAGGTCACCTAAACAGGTGGGCTTTCAATCAGCTTTTGGTATTGTGCCACTAGACACTTAAGTAGAGACTTCAGCATAACTGTATAGCTGTACACTCTATTTGAAACTTCTGAAATCCCAGCTCTAGGCATTTATCCCTAGCGAATTTAGAAGCCACTTACTTTCAGCGAGAGCGTATAAACTAAGAAAACAGTAAAAACCTTGAAATTGTATATTCAAATCTGTCGCTTAAAACGGCCAAAGTTTTATACCTATAAAAAAAACTGTGCTAATTACAGCTTAACAATAGCAGTTGAATATTTTTTGTATTTTTTTTTAGAGGCTTGCAAGATGAAAACTGGCAAATCCCTTGCCCAACACTAAGCCCAATCAGGAGTAGTTATTCCAGTTTTCATCTCGTAAGCCTCTAGCGCTTCTACTGAGTGGCAGTTTGAAGTGGCAGAACACTTCTCGATGTCCAACTGCAAGTGCAACGTGGCCTTCTCTTTAAAACACAAGGGATTTCCCTTGTTCAAGTTAACGTTTGGCATTTGCTGAAACACTTCAACCAGAGTCGCTCCGTCCCATATCATTTGCAAGAACAATGATTCCAGGTTGCCGTTCGAAGTAGTCTTCGTCCATTTACGCAGGGTCGAACCAAAAGCCGAGACAAACACCAAAGTAACCGCAGTTAAGATAACTTTCACTTACCTAAATGCTGATTCGGAGCAAGTTACCCACCATAATTTTTTTTATCGAGCATTTTGTACTCAAAAAAAAAAAAAAAAAAACAAGTCTGCTTGACTTTTAATGACATCCGCGTCAACAAATCCCACGACGGCAATAAATTAAAAAGAATATTTCAATTTGATTTCCTTTTTTCTTTTATTTTAATTTACTTAACTAATCTTATTTTCACTTAAACTATCTACACAAGTTGTTTACGTTCTAAAATCTAAAATCTAAACAAAACTGATTTCCTTACTTCAGCTAGACCTCAATTCGTTATTAAAAATGCTTGTAAAAGAACTTAAAACAATTATTACAGCACCGTTTTTTCGAAAGAGTGCCACAAACTATTTACAATTCGCCAACAAAAAAGCCAGGTATAGGTTACATTATCTTTTAGGACAAACAAATTGCAAGTCTCATCAGTGCGCTGCACACAGATCTACATTTTGGCACAAAAGTGTTGCTTTCTTTTTAAATATTTACAAACTCCCTACACAAACTATATAGTATATCACAAATGAAGACAAAGAAATCATAAATAAAATTCAAATCTATTTACAGTTTACACGTTCAACGATATTAAAAGCGTACAACAGCAAAGCGCACGCACAGACTTTTCCGCCATAACGAGGAGGGCCGTAAGACACCAGCGACTAGTGACTCGTGTCTAGCTCATCGTCGCTGGGGCAGTCATCCATCTCCATGTCGATTAGTTCGTCATCCTCCTCGTCACAGCTGGCGCCGTTGTTGTTTGAGTTCTTGTCGGAGGAAGAGTTGCCGGGACCGCCCTTCTCATCTTCTTGCTGCATGCGTTTGTGTTTGGTGCGGCGATTTTGGAACCATACTTTCACTTGTGTCTCGGATAGATTCAGCGACTGAGCGAGCGCCTTGCGTTCGGCCCCAACAACGTACTGATTGCTCTCGAACGCGTGTTCCAATTTCAACAGCTGTGACGGTGAGAACGCCGTGCGAATGCGTTTCGGCTTGCGGAACGGTTGCAGCAGGAAATCTGAAAACACAACAAAAAGACTCGGATTAGTACGGGTATCTATTTCGACGGGCTAATATATTCGATGGGATTTATTTAATTAGGCATACGCCTAATGAATCTAAGGCTTCTTAATTGGATAGAGGGAAAAAATGAAACTAATGACAGCGTTGTTTTGCTAATTGAATTGTTAATTTTCATAAATTAACAGCTAATTCAAAGGTGAATGGGTTTCTGTTTGTGGTTGTGTTTCGTGGGTAATTAATGTCAATAACTGGCGGACAAATTTACATCGACTCGTAAAGCAGATGAGATAGGATCTTTATGTCAGAGAATATTGGCCCGAACGTTGATAGTTCATGGTTAGGCATTTTTGGGCACCAACCGGTGGGCAGAAAGGTCGTTAAATTTTATGGGATAAACGTTTGATTTCGAACACGTAAATTACTCGCAGAGAACGAGATATGTATCAGCAACAAACTAATGCGGGCTGTTGTGGAAGTTTTGAAAGCCGATTGTTTTTGACAGAAGTGTGCAATTTCCGATCATTGAGATACACGAAACTGAAATGCTCGCAGCGAATTATTTTTTGTGGTGCTTTTCATTCCAAAATCTGGGGGTTTACCATTTTGATGTAATAACAGCTGTACCTTGCCTTTAAAGCCACTTGTCCACAGGTTTTTGTTGAGTTTCTGACAAAGACACGTCCACTCAAAACATATATTTGTGCAACTTGCGGCATCTGCGAGTTTTCCAGACGATTGCGTGGAGATTCGTGCAGCATAGATATCGAGGATGAAGCTTTTCGCATAACGTGTGAAACTTCACAAAGGTGTGTCGAAAAAACACAAAAAAAAGTCCGTCATCTCTGTCAAATTTGGCGGCAGGCTATATGATGACTTACGTTGGCGGAGCATCAAGAAGCAAATTTGGAAACTAAATAGAATACCAGGCTGTAAAAGGCGACCAGTCTTCGCAATCCCAGTCTTACTACACAGAAAACACATTCAGTTATATGTCAATCTTTCTTAAAAAATTATCCACCAATTCTGACCACAAATTGAACCCAATCTTTCGTCGAAAAAGACCCACCAATTCTGACCACAAATTGAACCCAATCTTTCGTCGAAAAAGATCCACCAATTCTGACAAGATCCACCATTTCCGACAACACTTTGAAGATATAGGAGTATAAAAACTACGGATACTTACTTCCTGGAAACCGGTGCGGGAAGATGCGCCCGTGTCTGCTCAACAGCCAGGGATACAGGGGGTAACTCTCGCGCGGCATTGCACCGGGATTTGGCAAGAACGGCGAATGTGGCGGTAGGCCGGCAGCAGCAGCCGCTGCGGCGGCGGGTCCCAGAACGTGTCCGGCTTGTAGGGCAGCAGCCATTTGAAACTGCGCCGCGGCCAGCAAGTGCGGATTGTGCGACGGCACCGACATCTCCGATGGGGCATTTATGTACGGCGGCAGGGCCTTTATGTCGGGCATTTGATTTTGCGGGTGCTGTGGTGGAGCCGGCCCCATTGGGAATGGCCGCATAAGACCTGCCGGCGGCATTCCCGGCACCATTATCGGCCCCTTGTTGTACGTCGGTGGTGCTTGCTGCTGTTGTTGTTGTTGTTGTTGCTGATGTTGTTGTTGCTGATGTTGGTGACCAATGGGGGAGGCATGTGAGGATATGGGAGAGGCAGATTGCGGAGGCGTATGTGGCGGCTGGTGGCGTATCGGATGCGGCAGATGCTGCGGCCCCGGCGAGCGTTCCCGCTTCAAGTGCATAATCGACTCCTCAGGCGTTAGTCGCGTCTGCGGCGGACTGTACGAACCACTCAGGATACTGTTGTTGTTGTTGTTGTTGTTATTGTTGTGAATGGCGGCGGCGGCGGCGGAATTGTGCAGCCTATTGATGATGTCCTGGATGTCGTGGCGAGCCTCGGACTTTGGCGAAGTCTGCTGCTGCAGAATGTGCTGATGCAGCGACGGAAGATGGTGCAGTTGGTGGTGCAGCTGATGATGGGTGGCGCTGTTCGGTGGCGGCGATGACGGGTTCGAGGCATCGTTTCCGCCAACAATAGACTCAATGCTGAATCCAATCTTCTGTTTGGGTGTTGGCATCATCACAGCTGATGTAGGAACCGGCGGAATCATTTTAGTCATAAATTACCAAATAGTTTGAGTATCCCTTTATGCAGTGGCACAAGAGCAGATATGGATGTGACGTGTTTCCTCTTATGTTTTCGCGTCACTTGGTTTCTTTCTTTTTTTTATAACATTAGCACTTTAGTAAAACTGAGTTTGAATGAAAGATGTATTTCATTCCACTGATGGGGTATCGATCACCGTTGGTGAATGCACATAATAGTCGCGCGCTCACGGCAGAACCGGAATGATGTCGAACTTGTAGTGATTACCGATTAATTACTTGTACTTGGAAATTGTTGTCACAAAGACGCGTCACTGTGTCAATCAATTAACGAGGAATGATGGCGGTGTACAAACAGAAAAAAAATTAAACGAACGAATCGCGCACGCTATGTGATCTCGACGACAGTCAGAGTCAGAATAAAATACAAACTCGACGACGATTCACCAAGTGTGCTGTGGCCTGTGTGTGGGAAGTCGGGTTTTTTTTCTTGGTTCAGTTCACACCGAAAACCAGTTTCGTATATGGACACGGACAGGCTGTGTGCCTGGGCATGTGTGCGACGACGATTAAGTGGGCTGTCCCTGTCATATATAAACTGTTTTGTATCTAGTCGGGGGGATACAATATACAAACCAGTTGTATCTTTTGTGGTGAGAAATGGAATGCGCATGGATGCCATTGGCCTTTGGTGGCTGTAAATGGAACTGAATTGTCCCCGAGAGTGAGAGAGAAATTGTGGTAACAGGCTAGCAGTAGGCGGGACTACGACTTTCCCGATGGCAGCTCGGCTCAGGCTCTGCCTGGATGAGTGTGTTTGTTAGGGAAAATTAGCCGGGTTCATTTGGTATAATTGTATTTTATTATAAACTGATTTTTTCCTATTAGTCTATTTGGTTTTTGTGCGAGAGGATGTACAGATACATAAGTATCTATTTATCTATTGTTTGGAATTTTGCTCCTAATTTAGTACAGCGGCGGAGAGGAGCTGCAGCATCTATCTCATTTCTTGTGGCATTTATCTCATTGCTCTAATAATGATGTTGTGGTCTGAGGGTTGGATTTTGGATTTCCGATTTTTTTTTTTTTTTTTTTTTTTTTTCATTTACAAGTTTTTGTTGAAATTGTTTTATTACTGTTTGTTTAGGAGCTAAGGACGGGGGATTTACGAGCATAGATTGAGCGCTGAAGAATTTTCCTGTGCATATTTGTGGCAATCCAATTAAAATGGTTTTCTTTTTGTACGGATCCAGGTAGAAGCGGTGTGTTTTGTTGGCCTGTTTCTTGTGGATAGGTAGTAGCTGCAACTAGATTGATATTTTTATTTAGGTACTTTGCATTTTTTTGGGAGTACCTAAGTTCCTATTTAGGTCTTTATTTGAAATAAGAAATCTGAACCGAAGTGCCCTAATATTTTTGTTTAAGGTCGAAGAGGAGCAGTTAAATATCCACTAAATAAGAAAAAATTTGTGATTTTTGCAATTGGCAAAGTGGGTTAAAATGTACCTACCAATAAATACCTACATTATGATAGAAATATTTACACGCAGATGTCATACTTTTAAGCAATCCTTGCCAATAAACCATGTGAGTCTAAGTCGGCTCGCATAATGCGTCTCATCATGGTCTTCGGTTGGGGTAATACCGACGGAGTTTGGAAGACCAGATCGGTCCATCCTACATATTATGTTGAAAAAGTATATGGAGGCTTTAGGTAGTAGGGCATGTGCCTAGTCAACAATTTGGCTGAATAATTTATAAAATATTTCAGGCTTTTATGAGTTCTCCTTCATTTAAGGGTCTAGAAAATTATACCTACCAAAGGGGATGACGATGGGCCCGCTTTGGTGCCTGGTCTTTTGTGACGATCTCACAACCTCACTAACCTAATCTAAAGGGAGCACAGCGCCACCAGGGCTGCCGTTTGAAAATTTCTTTGGGGAGTAGGTACCTTCCGGAGAAGGGTAGAACGAAAATTAAGAATTTAATTTTTAGCTAAGCGTTTTTCAATTGGGACGGTTTCGATATTGGAAGCCTGTGGCGGCCATGTTGTTTCGGTAGAGTCTGTCTTATCTCGTGTTTATTATTCAGTAACTGACTTTAGTAGGTATCAAAAAAATTGTTCGTCAGAGAAAATGATGCGCCCATTTTACGGCAGACACGGTGGCCCTTCGAAGGCGTTTCTTCAACGTTTATTGGCCAAATTTGACGGCGGATATTTATACGACACGTTAGTTATATTGCTTACATAATGGCATGAATTCATAAATAAATAAGTAGTTGGCGCAATAGGTCTGTAGGGACCTCATTACCTCTCATTCGTTTTGTGTGAGTTCATTTTTGGAACAAATGGAAGGGATCTACAATTTTATTCCGACTCCAAACGGCTAATTTGAGATGATTTTCAAGACAGTTATACCCTCGGATGTTTGTCGAAAGTTCGCGAGAGGTGGAGCATTGGAAAAAACCCCTGAGTTGGAATTTTGGACTTTTGCGGAATCCCTCGCTTAGTAGTCCAACACTTACTTTACTTCCAGAAAAAAGGAGTGGTGAAATAGTTATTTTCACAGATGGATCCATGATGGATGATGGAGCCGGTGCCGGTATTTATTCAGCAGAGCTGGAACTAGCCCGTCACGTTAGCTTCGGGAATCACACTTCTGTATACCAGGCTGAGATGATTGCATTGCTGCATGCGTTGGACTACTTGCTTGAGAGTCAGGTGGAGGGAAGAAATATCCTTGTAGCACTGGACAATCAGGCGGTGATCAGATGCGTGGAACAAACAAACATAACAACATCATTGGCATTGGAATGTGTACTTAAGCTCAATAAGTGTTCATCTAAAAATGAAGTAACACTGACTTGGGTACGAGGACACATAGGTATCGAAGGCAACGAAAAGGCGGACTCCCTTGCAAAACAGGGGTCAACTGAAAAGTAGCTGGGACCAGAACCATTCTCTTTAATTGGCAAAGGAATGGTAAAACAGCTGATTCACAAATGGATCACGGCAGAACAACTGAGAAGGTTGTCAACCGTGGAACAATGTAGACAGGCTAAATGGCAATTAAGTGGCCGACCTGCTCCACTCAAAGAAGGGTTCTAAGCATGAGTCGAGGAACATTGAAATGGGTGGTGGCTTTGTTAACAGGACATGGTAATTTTGGGTATCACTTAAGGAAGATGGGCCTTAGAGAGGATGATACCTGTAAACTATGCCATGGAGGAACCTGAGACAGCGGCACATATACTGTGTCAATGTCCGGCGTTGGCTGGCAAAAGAATGAGGATCCTAGGACATCATTGGGTCGAGACCCAGTCGATGAAACAGATCTCCCATAAACAGATGCTAGCGTTAACACTAGGAATTGAGCTCAGGGAAGAACTCTGGAGAAATACAAAAAAACTCTCTGGGAAAGATTTATAGTGGTAGAGAGACGAAAAGAGACCCGACACAATGGTGGTCTGATTCGAATATCTCTAGAAATCTATATATATATATATAGTAGTCCAACACACTAACCACTTAGCCGTTGCATCAATAAAGGCATGAATGACACTTGCAAATTAAAAAATAATTTCATTAATACCTCATTAAATTTTAATATTTTCTCGGCGTTGTCATATATAGGTACAGGGTGTGCCAAACAAAAATTTCTTTTTAAAAATGCAATCAAATGAACAAAATTAAATGTTAAATTGTGTGCTTGAATCGTTTCCGAAATGTGTGGCATAACATTGGTCCTTCACGGTTCCCCACAAAAGAATTGAGTCTCACACTTTCGGCTACAGCAGCCATGTTCTCATCTGTGCGCACCTTACGACGACGAGGATCATGAGTATTGCCAATAGCATACCAGTCTCACCAATTTTTTGCACAAATTTGCGTACAGCAGGCGCGGTGGGTGCTTCATTTCGGCCAAAAATTCTTTTCAAATAAAGCGTTGTCACTTTTTGTTGTTAAATGTACAGATTTGAATTTGTAAAATTGCGATCTTTTTCCAATTTTATTGCTAAAATGAAAGCAAGCTCTCGAAAACTTATAATTCATTGTGAATATACATTTGCTGTTTTTTTTTACACAAATATAGAATTTATTGTAAATTTGACTGCCACATTGACTGCCTTATCCGAAATTTAAATTTTCAGAGTAATTTCGATGATTAGAAACCGTCTAGAGGAAAAATGGGAAAATGTATACAATTTTGTGGGAAATTCGACTTACAAACAAAAAATTGTATACTTCAATTTCAACCTAACATTAGGTAGGTACATTCTTTGCCTTTCTGGTTTTGGCGTTAAATCGACATCAAGACCAATCCCACTTAGGGCACTTATCATACGTCTTCTCCAGTATATCGTATAGAACACTTCCTTGGCTGTGTATAGTGTTTCTCCTCAGTGCCAGCGTGAGCACAAATCAGGGCCAGATTCTGTAAGGCTATCAAATGTTTTCGTGCGCACAAATGATTTGCCCTATGTTACACAAACAGGGCAAATTTTGGCCCTGATGCGGATGGTCGATGTGTATAAAATAGTTGCGATAACTGGACATATACCAAATCTGATGCCATTCCTATTCATACAACACAGCTTGTGCGGTATGTGTTACATATCTGAAATTAAGGCATAGTCTCCATTATGTGTCAATTTGGCAGTTTAAAGAGATCGCAATATGTACGAGAATAACTAGGTACCTACCGAATATTTGTTTGAAAACACGGTTTAAATTTTAAGAAGAACAACAATTTAACTGCAGCCCCTCCAGTTATTTATTAGTATGTTGTTCAAGTTCAATTCATTTCAATTTTAAATATTCCAGATCTCTCGCGATCATCTGACAAACACCCGACAGTTTAACTGCCCGGAAAGAGCTTCTCAACTCAGCCGTTCGCCATCAAAATAAAGGTCCCTTCCATTAGTTCTAAAAAAAAAAAGAACAAATTCAAACAAAACGAATGATTGTGAGCAGCTACCCTTAGATCATATGGACTCACAGTCAATGCTATTAATTTATTTATTGCAGTTTCACGCATCACTAAAACCGTCAGCCGAATCTGCGCAAATGCGACTACCTAAACTTTTGAGCCGACGACATTGGGAAAATCGTGGTTTCTTCATAAATATAGTTGTCACCTAGAAACCTCTGACGTCTGACATCCTACTTCTCTCTCTGTATAAAGTCTCACATTTCCTAGGTTCGTAAGGTAAACGAAAAAAAAAACCTTTCCATGGTGTGTCGATTACTCAAATCGGCTGCCACTACGATAATGATGCCATCAAAATGATATCCCAAATCGTGTGGTGTCTGCCTCGCCTCGTAATCAAAAATCGTCTATTTGGGTTTTGATTGTCATGCCTTTGTGCTCCTGCTGGGGAAACATTATCCGTCAAACTGCGGTAATCCACCACTTCGGAGCGAACGGAACGCTGCTCCACTCAACTACCCACAGAGATCCTCAATCACGCAAATCACCGGCGAAAGCATGATCAATTTCTAATTTGATTCCGATGACTCTTTAACGAAAAATATGGGAAATATAAATTGAAACAAGCGCTCCCAACAGAAAAAAAAAAAAAAAAAAAAACAACAACAACCTATTACTTCGTTCACGCCTCAGAGATCTCTCTCTGGTGATCGACTGATCGTGCAACAATAACGCCATTGCCTGCCGTCGTCGTCGTCGTCGGTCGGGAGGGGCTGCATGGACAGCAAATAAATATTAGGGGCAATATCGATTTCACAGATGATAATTTCATCTCTTGTTATCACGCAGCGTGCGAGATGTATCCACAGCAAATTATTTGTCCCGCAGTAGTTTCCCTATACCCATGCACGGGCTCAGGGTGTCGGTTAAGCGTTAAGGTATCCATTCCATATTCAGTTCCAGTAACTCTGTATCGGACTTATTAATATGTCATGATTGGATGATTGGGATGGAATCGATGTACGTCGGCTATTGTTACGGCGTTGGGCCCTTTCAGCGACGGCCATTGTTTCATCTGACAGGGTATAGGGTGGCTGAGTGCGTCCCTTGTGGCACCTCCGTGCTCTGTGTTAATTGTGCTAGCATTTCGGTTCGGTTGTTTGTTGGTTTTGCTATTATTATCGGGAAAAATGCGAGAACAAACTGCATCACGCTGTGCGAATGCATCACCAAATGTGTTGTTCCTTGACACCTTTTTCAATTGATAGATACATTTATATTTTTTATGGTGCCAAACAATGGCTTAAAATTGGAAGAGAATTCTTTTTTGTTGGTTCTCATTTATTTTCTTCATCTCTACGAATACAGTTTTAGCAACGGGATGTCTTTATTCCCAGATCCAAGTATAAACAACACTTTTCTCTGGAGAGTTGTGATCTTTTTTTTATTTCTTTTTGCGTCTATCGTATTGACGGACGGTTGAAACTCACTTAAAGGCGTGTGAAATTTTATTGGTTTGAGCTCATTGTGTTTGAATGGGGACAAATGATGTGATAAGATTTTTATTTTTCGCAGAATACTTGTTCCCCGGGCTCTGGATACAATATGCAATGTATTTCATTGGTGTGCTTGCGGTTGTATATCATCATCAGGCAGAAGAGATTTGATCAATTGAAAAGAGAGGAATTTGAGTTCGTACAATTAGAGGGAATTGCAGAAAAGGTAGGAGCGAATATACGGTCTGGTGGTAGATACTTTTTTTTTTTGAGTTCCACACACATAACCTTTGCTTGGGTTTTCTACATAATTTACATGTCAATATCCTTAAAATGCGGTGCTCTAAGGAAATAGTTAGTACGTTCAGGTTGCACCTGATCGTTGGTTCATTTGTGCTGCTGATTTTCGCACTTGCCGGCTAGTTTTTATAAAGTAAAGAGCAAGATAGGTTCGAAGGTTAAACGACAGACTTCGTTCAAAAATAAATTGTGTTTACCCACCCTACCTGATGCGATCTTGCTTTTTAAAACTCCATCGCTATAGAATATCCCTGTATTTAGCTGACAAAACCATTTGTTTTATTACTTATTTACATAATCTCAATGTTTTATGACATTTTGGGTAGGGCGCAATAATTATTTGTTTTACGGGTTATGAGCATTACAACATTACCTTGCTAATCACCCATATCATAAAAAGCTAGGTACCTAACACAATTTTTGTACACATTTCGCGTATTAACGCCAACCCTGTGGGTTTTCTAGTTATTTAAAAATTTGGAACCTACACATAGTCGATAATCCGGTTAGGGATTTCTTTATTTTTAGAGAATCGGCTTTTGGTTGCACTTTTATTTAGATGAATTTTGTTAGTTTAGGAAAACGTTCAATCGTTTTCTATCACACGAACATTTGGCTCCGTACAGCTTTAAGATGAAAGTATTTTTCGTCTGTGCGGAAGCGAAAAAGTTGGTTGACTTTCACACCAACTTGGAGTGCGCAACTGGAGGCAGTTAGCCAAAGATCGTGCTAACTGGAGAGGTGTATTGGTTGAGGCGCCCTGGTCAACCCCGGACTGTAGCGCCACCTTAAGTAAGAAAGTAAGTAAGGAAGCGAAAAAGAAACGAAAGCAATGTCATTCATGTTTTGGCTTTCATTTTTTTTTTTTCCTTTTTTATTCGTTTATGTAACTTTAAAACGAAAAACATGTTCGTTCTTACGAAAAAAAGAAACGTTTTGTTTTTTCATTGACGTTTTTCATTTAGAGTAATAAGAAAACGTCCGATTGGTTTGATGTGTAATTCAGAGAAGAGTTTTGTTATTGGTAGGTGGCTTACAAAGTTAAACAATTCTACTTACTTACTTACTTAGGTGGCGCTACAGTCCGGGGTGGACCTGGCCTCAACCAATACGCCTCTCCAGTTAGCGCGATCTTTGGCTAACTGCCTCCAGTTGCGCACTCCAAGTTGGTTGAGGTCCCCTTCCACTTGCGCGCGCCACCTAAGGCGAGGTCTTCCTCTACTGCGTTGTCCCTCCGGGTTAGAATCGAAGACTCTTCGGGCCGGAGCGTTGGTGTCCATTCGCTCTACATGTCCCAGCCATCTTAGACGACTGATGCGTACTTTTCTGACTAGGTCGATGTCGCTGTACAGCTCGTAGAGTTCGCTGTTAAATCTTCTCCTCCAAAGCCCGTCAACGCAAACGGGACCAAAAATCACTCGAAGTTAAACAATTCACAGATGTTATATGATATATTTTATATTATAAAATGTATACAAACGGAGTAGAAACGAATATTAACACAACAGCAGAAGGCTTGAATGGTGCTGGAACACTCATCATGCCAAAATAATTACACAAGCTGAAGCTGTCTGCGTTCTTAATGGCATTGTGTTGAATGATTCCACATTTAAATGAAGTCCCTATTATTGTAAAATGGTTGAGATAGATTTATGCAAATAATCTGTAGAAACAGGGAAAAACAGCATAAGTAATTTTTAGCCACTTTTTCGGAGCTCAGTTAAGAAAGTTTGAAGGTCGATATGAGTATAAATTTGTCAAAATTAAATTCAGAAAAAATTGTTTTTAATAGTTTTGTTTTAAAGCAATCCAAGGGCCCCTTGATAGAATTTGCTACACGCCCCGAGCTGGCTTATTCCCTGACTGCATCCGATCGTAATATTCACTCAATTTTGACGAATTATGTTTTCTTCTGTTTAATAGAAAGTCAGGATAATCAGCATATTCAGATGCTGATGTTCAAAATCGCAACTTTTCAAATTATGAAAATAACTCTAGATAAAATGGAGAAATTTAATCTTGAACGTTTCTTAAAGGTTTGTGAAGACATTTTCGCTTTTGTTTGATTTTTTTTCGTTTTTTGAAATGCAAAAGTGGAATTCGTTTCGTTTTTAATTAGGGCTATCGTAAAAAAAAACCTTTCCCTCCGAAATATATTTTCAAAAAAAAAAAAAAGGAAACAGCAATAAATTTCGAAAAAGGGAAAAAATTGGCCCCGGCAATAAATTGGTATCGTGAACAAAAGTTCTCCACGGAATTTGATGGGATTCCCCCGGGAGCATTTTCTTCGTAAATTTGTAGGTGGAAATTCAAAACGTATAAGCGTTTCTATCACAGAGCTAAAACCACCACATAGAATAGAAGAAAAGCTATAAAATTTCTCTATAGTTTTCATCCAAAAAAAATGTTGAACATATTTTTAATAAGACATATTTTTCAATATTTTTATGACGGCATCTTGAAACAATACGAAATCTAGTTTGTATTTGGAAAACCAAAGTCATCACACCTACTGCTTGGATTTCTGTAAAACAGGACCAGGCGTCATTCTGTAAGGCGAAACGTTGAAACGTGTTCGTTTGTACGTACGATTTACTTGTGTTACTTAGAGCAAAACAATCGTACGCACGAAAACGTTTACAGAATCTGACTCCAGGTAAACAACATGCAGTGAGCGGTAAGCGGCTAAAAAGTTTTCTTCCTGGCCACAGTAGATCGTATTTCTGATCGTGGAACATTGCTTCACAGCAACCACAAACTCAAGGACTCATATGAACTTTGCAAACCTTGGAAGGTTGTTAAAAGAACGAAAACTACTCCGGAGACATTTTATCCGAATGTTGTGTACAAAAGTCAACATTGCCTAGTCCGCAACTGAAGTAGGTACATCGCATGGGTATGCATAACATTTATACATATTTTGTCGAAAACCTCAACAGCTTAGGCGACTCGGTGTGATATTTATAATTTCTCTGCCCATGACCGGCGACTATTTAGCAATTAAGTCTTTTCATCGTAAGCACCCGACGACCCTTACTAATTGGAAAATAAGTTCTGACACCAAAGTTTCCCTCTATCAAAATAATCAGTCTTTCGACAGATTTCAACATTGCAGACTTAATCGCTTTAATTACAACAACAAGTTCAAGAACGCATCTAATGTAGTAGCACTTGTGTGTCAAAACTGAATCAGTTCTTGATAAGAGAACAGCTTGTCTGTCCGCACAATCAGTGGCACGTTTTGAACTGTCGACAAAATTAATTGGTTGCCACTTCCGATTGCTATAGCTCGACAAGAATACTTTCAATTCACCGCAGTCGAAAATAGAAACAATTTTTTTTTTTTTTTTTTTATTAAAAAAGAATAAACAACACCAAGTGGTTAATCTTAATTGCCACAATTAAAATCACTTAAATGGCCATTTGCAAAAGATCATTTTTTTATTGCGGCGATAAGAGCACAATATATAACGCCATTGTTTTTATTCGACTCGAAACCAATGTGTAGGTTGCTATCTGAAAAAAACAAATTTAAATCCCGCGCTCATGATAATGATCCATCGTGGTGTTATGGCACGAGTAGAAAAGGACACAGCAGGTCAACTCGGCGAATGATGAAATGCATGAGAACATCAACAACAGTCTACTTGAGCTCACAGGAATTTGAAAGTTTTCGAGATAGCGTTCGAAGACTTGTTTTGATGGTTTATAGCAGTCGTCTTTATAGCTAGGTATACTCGTAGGTACCCATGAGCAACCGAAAAATGCCTTCTCAATGATGGTCGAGTGGACTATTTCTTTTAGAATTTTTGCTTCAAATACGTAAAACTGTAAAGTTTGCTTTATTTATCGTGGACGACCGAGAGTGAAATCTTTCCTCTTTCAGATTCGTCCATCATCTGAATGAATTGGGCGATTTTATTGATGGAATAAAAACTATGGATATGTTGCTTCAAGTCCTAGGTTATGGATGGCTGAGAAATCCATGTGGATTGGGTGAGTATGAGTAATTTTAATGTGATGCGGTAACAAATCAACATACAAACGGAGAAATTTTACAATTTTACATTTTTCTAATCAAGTGTCAAAAGATTTAGAATTCCGACCGATTTGAACCTCTTACGGTCGTAGTTTTGGTGTAGGTTAGGTTTGGTTAGATCGGCTTCCAGCTACGGTAGACATCACACTTAGACAAAGCACCGAGAAAGAAACTAAACATATTCGTGTTCAAATCAAATTAAAACAAACTATGATTTGGTGCCAAAAGGATTTTTGTTTAATTTTAACTTGAATTACTTTTGTGATGATCTCACAACCCCACCCAACCTAACCTGATTTAACCTAAACTTTAATGGTGACGTGACATTGTGCCAAAAATAAAAAATTGGCATAATGATGCTTTTAAAAGAGACATAAGGCCAAATTCTTGTATTTGGTATTATGACACTTTGAGAAAGCGTCATTATGACAACTTGGCTCTATGACACTTTCTTGGTATATGTATGAGGGGGCATGCTGCCCTCCTGCAACCCCCCTGCTTGGGCTTCCTGTTGGATTACGGGGTGGGTGCGAGGCTGAGTATATGCGAAGTTCTTTAATATATGGCGTAATGTCACAAACTACTTTGGCCTAATGACACTTTACCTAAGCGACATTATACCAAATGCTAATATTCGGCCCAGTGTCACTATTTCAAAGCGTCACCATGCCAAATTTTTATATTTTACACAATGGCGCTTGGCAGAATTTCACGGCACCATTTGAATTATTACTGCAGTTGATTTTCAATTGGGACAACTCGTTTTCTGTTTGAAATAAATGTATTCACTGTAAATTTTATAAACAGATATCTTCTATAGAAGGTCCATTGTGATACCGTTGGATCAGGAATCCTAAACTCCAACTCGAAAAACCAATAAATGAGCATTGGGCTGTTGAGACAAATACATACCTTTTGCGATATTCAGCAAATTCAGCAGAACAGCTGACCGAACAGTAGGCATAACTCACAACTTAAAATCATTTTCCACACTTCATATTATTCTTAAAAGCTCTGAATTAATTTTATTTGTTAATTAATGCAATCGATTGTAACCAAAATAGTTACACAGAAATTTCACGACTTTGTCTCACAGCTAATTGAAACGTCAAAAGAACACTAGTGTTCGGTGTGAATGCGTCGACGAGTTTTCGGTGCGATGTGAATTTGGCTATAAAGCGCAATTTTTAAATTAAGCTCATAAACTATGATCTACGAGACACTTGCAATAAAACATTAATTTACTATAAAAGAGCAAGTTGCGTGCGACGCAGTCTCGCACATTTTTAGGGTTCCGTAGCCAAATGGCAAAAAACGGAACCCTCATAGATTCGTCATGTCTGTCTGTCTGTCCGACATTTTAAGAACTATACTGTTGAAACTTGGTAAGTAGATGTATTCTGTGAACCGCATTAAGATTTAAAAATAGAAAAAAAAAAAAAAAAAACAATAAATTTTGGATGCATAAGTACTTAGAACTGAAACTCTAAATTTGTTTGTTCATCAAACCCATACGTGTGGGGTATCCATGGATAGGTCTTCAAAAATGATATTTAGGTTTCTAATATCATTTTTCTAAACTGAATAGTTTGCGCGAGAGACACTTCCAAAGTGGTAGAATGTGTGTCCCCCGGTTAGCTCTTTCCTGCCAAATCAAATCATGATGTAGAATCTGCAGACATATCTGTCGGTCGGGGTCCTAGCCCTGGTTTTAATTGCAACGATTCGCCTGACAGAAGCCAACAAACCCAGCGCTGATCGCACTTAGTATTCCAATCAGAGTTAGGTATACCCCGCGTGCGTACTGTACCAAGTCTTAGTCCATCCGCTCCAAATTCTTAAAAATTCATATTTCACTCAGCAAATTGGGTTATGGTTACGACTTCAGATATGTAGCATCTCCCATTCCACATTGATTAATCAGTTTCAATTTTTTTTTTTTTTTATACATTTCCTGTCCAATTGATATTCGAACGATGATTGAGTGCGTCGATTTTTCATATATCTGTCCTGGCAAATTCGTTCGATTTGGGCCCGAAACACGTATCCGACAGTAATTACGCTGATCTCGACGCTGTCTGTGTATTAACACAAATTTATACGCTAATGAGTTTTCTTATCGCAAAATATCATTTTTTACTTCGCATAGAAATTGAACTCATCATTGCAAAGTGCGAGCGCAAAGTGCGAATGGAATTAATAATATTTAATTTTTTTTATTTTTTGGGGGCGAACGACAGACAAATACGAAGAACGTGTCAGTTAAGTGATTCTACAAGTGATATGACACATTTATATGTCAGATCCGCAGCAAGACTTGACACTTTTGTGGAAAATTGTTTTTTTTTTTTTTTTTTCTAAATTATCGCTGGAATAGCTGTTGAATATTTTATTTTGGGCAATGGGCATATTGGCTGGTGCGGTCTGAAAGATTTGATTATTCTGTTAATTATTTGTACAGAAATCAGAAATTCATGTAAGGAGATAAGGATATGGCTTTTGGCTCGTGCAGTGATTGCGTAAGTATTGTGGTAGACAAATATCTCGCCTCGAGCTATGCGAGGATGTAAAGAGTGAAGTCTTTGTTTCAAGTGGTGGGAATAAATTTTCTTGAGAGCTTTGCTTTATTTTGTATGCTTTTGAAGGCGCATTTCTCACTGATAGGACGGAAATATCTCAATTTAATAAATGCCATTCGTTGTTCTCGCTTACAGGATTTGCAATTACATCTATAGGAATTTTGAGTCAAGGGAAATATTTTGTAGCGTCTGTATTAAAATTAGGAATGCTATATTTTATATAAAACAAAGTTACCCTTATATTGAGGAACCATTTTTAAAATAGGTATGAAGAAGCGCGCAGTGGCTCAGTGGTTAGTGTGCTGAACTTCTGAGGGAGATGTATCAAGTTCCATCCCCGGAAAAACAAAAATCGCATCTTAAGTTTTTTTTTTCACTGCGCCACCTCTCGCAAACGGCTGACAACCGCGTTGCAAGACAGTCAAAATATTTCCCGCCAGATAAGTCTGAAAAACCTTCAGATTTGGTTATTTATTTTTCCAAAAAAAAAAAGACACAACTTTTGTCAAAAGAAAAAAAAAAAATCGAATTTGAAATGCGAATGTGTAAGTTTGATTTTCCGAATGCAAAAGTGTGCGGAAAAAATCTAAATTCAACGCAAATTTTTCAGTTTGAAAACATCCTGAAAGAATTAACACAGTTCTTACGCAACTTTATTGAAATTGATGTTTATAAAATTTACAGATAAGGTTGGTGCTTAGATGCGAAAAAAAAATATTTAAGGAACTATTAAAAAAACTATAACTAATTCGTAATGAAACTGGCATTTTAGCTGTTTTTTTAAGACTTGTTTTATGATTTGTAAACAAAAGTAGTCCAATATCTTCGAAAAAACAATTAATTTTCACTGCAAATATAGTTTTGCAGGATCGAACTATTATTTAACAAGATTTTAAAACAACTACATATATTTCATCCTCGATTGCCGTGCTCAATTTTGAACCATTTGGTTATCGCCAGAACAGAACAAAGAATCTCCAAGCTAACTCATTCTTAGGTTTAAGTCACTCAGCCTTTCTTATGTTCCCAGAATGCCTATAATTTTTCTGTGGAGGAGGTATATTTTAAGGTTACCAAAAAGAATTATATTACAAAATAAAATTAAAGCAAAATTTAAAAAAACATCAGATTTCCCCCTAAAAAAATTCTACCCCCAGATTTTCCCCCGTCGACCAAAAAACGAAATCTGAGGGGAAAACCCCCAAACTGGCAACGCCGGCTGACAAAAATCTGAGAGTATGTATTAATATCTTCTCAGTAAGCTTCTCAATCAGCCGTTTGGACTCGACATAAAATTGCAGGTCTCTTCTATTCGTCCTAAAAATAAAAACTAACACGAAACAAATGGTTGCGAGAAGCCATGCCTGTGTAGGTATATATGAATATGAGGCGCCAACCATTTATTTATTTTTTATGAGCAAGGAAATCAAATAATCATACCTTGTAGGGCATGAGACTAAAGACACGTTTCTTTTCTATCAAAACAAGAATCAACTAGGACCACTTAGGCCCAAGCAATCGGTACCTCTCGAACTATTGTCAGAAAGTTATTTTTCTTTTTAAACTTTTTAATACCCTCCTGAAAATAAAAATAATTTTTTGAAAGAAACGTGTTTTTAGCCTCACGCCCTACAAACTACAATAACAAATTTTAGAGACAAAAATGCAAAATAAAACGTAAATCAAAACATAAACTCAACTCTAAAAAACAGCATAATCTCATGAAAAGTCCAACTTAAAGCAGTTTGTGTATAGATCGTCCTGAAGTAAGGACAGTTATTCTCTGTCTCGTCAAGTGAAGCTCGTTGATTAACTATTTTTGACCTGATTTACCAACCTCCTGATCGACAGCAGATGAGTTTCATATTTCAGAACCGACTGACTCAAATAAATAATGTCTTGCCATTAGTGAACGACTGACTGACCGACTGATCTATTGTCTGATTGACTCATAAACGAAAAGTCGCATACAACACGATAACTGACGAATTTTATTCATCGTATTAATACTCTTTGGGGACCCTTAGAGGCCAAATATGACTTTTTTTTTTTTAACCTCAAAACCCTTGGCTTCCAATTTTTAAAAATTATCAAAATGGTCCCTCTTGTTTTATTGAACGAAAACGAATGGAAAATAAATAAATAACATTTTCTGTAATCGATAAATATTCCTTTTAACTTTCTCGATTACTTATAGTAAGAGAAAGATAATCGGCCTTACCAAAAAACATTTTTATTTTCGACTTTACATTTAGTAGTTTACAGTGGCAATATTTTCCATGCGAATTTCGCAATTGTGAGCTTCCGTAAATTTAAAGTCGTGATCAAAATTTGTTATTAGTAGGTACGCCGGACTGTAATCGTACAAAATTTCGAACTCGAGATGTTAATCAATTCTGACATTACGATGTTAGAGGAACTCTAAAAAGTAAGTCTCGAAATTCTGTCCGTCTGTCTGTATGTCCGTATGTCCCAAGACCTATAGCCTAAACGGCTGCCAGGAAGGACCGTTTCTCTTTTGTGCAAGGTAACCTGATATGTTCCAAAATGTCCTTAACGATTTTAGCTAAAACTAATATTTGGGCTTAATTAATTTTTCGATAAAAAATCGAATATCGCTTCTTTTGAAATTTTGACATACCTACCTACATATCTCTAAAACGGTTCATACGATTGTAAGAAAAATTAATTTTTTAGGTAATATAGTCATCTTTGTTACCTTTCAATGGATTTTTGAAAAAAGTCTGTTTTTTTAACTTTTGATTAACGAGAAAGTTTCGTTCGACCCAGTCGTGCTGTTTTTTCCTTGATATACCTATTAGTACTTTATGCGAGGGCCCCTTTCTCGAACCCATATATTTTCCAGCGGGCAACGCTGCCTATTGGTAATCTTCTTCGTTGCGTTACTCTCACTTGAGCTGAGATCTACGTTTATGCGTCATTCTAGCGTGAGCAGATTGCTAGAGAAGGAGTAGGTAGTTGTAGATATTTGAAATGAAGACTTATTTTTAATAAACAGAGTCCGCAAAAAAACAAAACAAAATCAGGGGAGTTTTGACTACTTACCTGAGGTTTCTCAATAGGTATAGGTTCATCCATTCCAGATAAGGAATGCAAATGTGTCCACTTCATTCATTTCAAAATTAAGAACCGAATGGTTATAAGAAGATTGGCTAAATGACCCTTACAAACCAACCACTGTTATCTATTTATTTTTCTTCATATTTTTTATTTCTCTATATAAAATTTGGCTGAAAGTTCAGCACTTTGTTTTTATGTGTGACAGCAGTGTTTCGAAATTTGTTTAAATGAAAGTCTATAGGTGGCGCTGATGTTTCTACAGCTTTTTAAATTTTGCCTTTTGCTGCGCCTATCAGTTCTGATGTATGACTGGAGCAATCTCAAGAACGACTGAACGGATTTGTGTGCCATTTACACTGTTATCATCCACACTTCTCAAGAAAACAGACATATCCATTAAATTATAATAAAATAAGGCGCATATTATTTAATATCCAATATCAATTTTATTCAATCATCTATTCAGAAATTTAAGTGCTCGAACCCCTGAGACGCTAGTTTCTCATAATAACATCAATTTTCAAACGCATTTTTTAGTTACATATCTTCCAACATCCAACTCGAGCTCATTTCCCTCAATTCACAACTTAACAAATTGCATTTGCTCATCGCGTAATCCCCGGTTAATTGCGTCGCTTCCCTGCAACAAAATTACACGCAACTCGAAATCGGAATGCCGTCGTTTTATTATACGCTCGACAACAAATGCCATTACGATGCCATTTAAACTAACAACCCTCCTCACATCACAATCGCCACCCGTCCTTGATAATTCCTGCCAGGATATAAATTCGGTCACACACACACAGCCAGCCCAACCAACGGAAAACGTCTCACGCAAAAAGTTAACGATGTGAGCAATCACTTCGAGAACAACCACCACCGACATCAATGTTCAGATCCACTTACTTGCCACTTTGTGCTTTAATTCATCCCCTAATGACAAGAAAAGAAGTAGAAACTGCTACCCCAAGGATACGCCGTATACGCAACACCGATACGGATACCCTCACTCCATTGCTGCAGCTTCATCATCATCGTGGCCTCGTCTTTCATTGTTGCGATAATAATGAGGAAAATCTTTTGGCTAACTACCGCGTATCCTGCAAAGTTTATGGCGATCCATTACAGAAGTTGACAAGACCATGGCTAGGGGCAAGCGGGACCAACACCGAAACAATCGAGATTATAATGACAAGGGTAATAAAAAGAAAATTGTCGCTCTTCTCTATGTACGCCGTTCAACCCCTCTGTGCGATGCGCACGACCCAATTCATTTATTTTATGAGCGCTGATAATCAAGATGGCTGAACAAATATTATACGCCGAGGCTGACAGTGACAGTGGCAGTGGTTCAACGGGTCGAATCGGATGTATCTGATGCTATACTGCGCGTTTCCTATATCCTATGTACCGAAAAGTACTTAAGGGAGGAATTCCCGCTCAAGGGTTGCTCGTGGTCGTTGCTCTATGTGCACACAGAAAATCTCATTTTGTAATGCGGACAGGATGCGAATTTACGATGCGCATGCGGCTGTCAATATTTTTACATCGACGAGTGTGTGTCTTTTATTTTTCTGCCTAAAAGCGAGATTTAGGGCTGGAATTTAATTTTCCTCACTTAAACAAATGGACAATGAACGACGACGTCTCGATGACGGTGTGCGTGTGATGAAGGTGACGATGACACAGCGACCAAACGATCATAATCTGTGGAGCGTGTCGATAATGAAAACATTAAAATTGAGTTTTATTTGACTTTTCCCCTTGGTCCTATATATGTTGACGGTGCAATTGCCGTTACCGGTGTGGCTATTAACTCAACCCTTTCCGAGGCTGTTCGCTCGAAATGATAGGAAGTTTTGCAAGGATTAGAGAATTTTCGATTTTAATTAATTTTAACGACCACGTCCTGATGGTTATGGGTGTGGATTGTTTGCAGGGCTTTTCTTGGCACTTGGGGAAATTGGGAATTGTGACGCGATTAGGTGTGCGATGTAGTGACTCTTTAGGGGAAGGAGTTGGAACAAATTGTGTACCCATAGACTCAGAAACACTCGAGGTGAGAAATGCCTTTTACTTAGCCATGAGTACCTATATACTAATAAACTGCTTCACCAACAGGAAGTTGAGGCTCAAAGTGCCGATATGTACCTACCTCCGCAGGAGTTCCACAGGGCTCAGTCGTTGGGCCATTGCTTTGAAATATAAAGTAAATTTGACGGAGTTTCTACACATACGCAGCCGGATGGAGTAATAGTTGTAGACTAAGAATTTAGCTGATGTTATTACTGTATGGTGACTGTCCCCATCACGTGGCAGATCCGCAGTCATCAAAATAAAAAAAAATCGTACGCGGATTCCGCAGATTTCGAACTAGAGCCGCGTAGAGGATTTCAAATCATTCAAATCATCCATTTTAGAGAGATAATCTGTTGAATAGAGTTCTAAATTGCAAGACCAAATTACTATAGTTCATAATTTACTTAGGTAGGTAGTAGGAAATTTCTTTATTTAACAACAAACTCACAAAAAAACGCAGCCGAAGCAAAGTAACGAACAAAAAACAAACAGCAAACAGATTTCAAATTTGTTTCCAATTTCATTCCACTTATTCTGGAACTGGAAGCTGGAAATATTTTTAAAGAATGACAGAAAAAGTCTTCGGAAAATGGGCAGAGCTTGAAGGTGGAAACACATTCTTTAATACCGAGATTACATATAAAATTCTTGTTGGCCAAGATTTTTTAAGAATGTTAAAAAAAAAATAAAAAGTCAGTATGTTGAATTAAAAAAAACAAATACACCTATTCGAAATAAAAAAAATGCCTTTTTGGAAAAAACAAGCCTTAAAGCCTTAGCTAAAGAAATAATGCCTATAAGACATGAAAAAGCCTTAGTTGGCATCGCTGGCTGGTTACCTCGGAATTTTACCTCAATCCCTTCTTCACGCGATTCCGGCGTAAACGGCGCACTTTTAACAGCGGACACAAAGAAGAGGCTTTCATCAGAATGCAAGTTCTGAGCTATCAAAACAGGAGTAGGTTAGTGGTTTCCGAACAATTTAATACAAAACTGGCTGCTTATAGACAACAAGCAGGCCGATATCTCTACAGTTTTGGTGGTGGTCCCTCTCGCTCCAACCCAAATCGAAGTTTTTATGCCTAAACCCGAAAAAAATTTGCCTTTTTGGTGAAAAAGATAAAAATTGCATAAATTTTACAAGGAAAGTGCAACGATTGGTTTTGGTGAGGCATGACGAACAGATGTAAATGAATATTAGTGATGCGACTTTGATCATATTTGCCAATCTCAAAATTTATCCAAAAATGATGCCTCTTTTCTAAAATTACTATTCCTAAATTTTTTTTTTTTTTATATATTTCTCCCGAGAAAGGCGAACCTATAACGCTTCAACAGCGCCCCGAGATGCCTGCAGATGTATGTTTGTTCTGCCCTTAAATTGCTGCAAATTTTAGTCTTCTGGAAATATATCCCCAGGAAGCGAGTTCCAAAGTTTGCTTGTCCTGTAACAGAAGGAGCTTTTGAAAGTTGATGTCCTCGCGGTTGTCAAGTGTACTGTATGGTCATGAGCATTAGCAGCCTGTCTTGTTGGGCGCCCAAAAGTTGCATTTCGAGGGATAATGTCTTTGAGTTCCTCAGAACATCTACCATGGAAGTACCTATAGAACAAGCATAGGTCAGCGACTTGTCTTCTGTGCACCAACGGTTGTAGATTCGATGTGAGTGTAGGGTCTCCAATGAGTCGAACTGCTCGTCTCTGTATGCTATCAAGCAGGTTAAGTGAATGTTTTGGGGCCAAGCTCCATATATGGGAACAATATTCCAAGCCTGGTCTAACCTGTGCTTTGTAGAGAAGGAGAAGTTGCTTGGAGCTAAAGTACCTCTTTGCTCTAAATAGGTAGCTCAACTTTGCGGACGCCGATTTTGCGATATAGGATATGTGGTTCTGCTATGTGATTCCTGAGTTGACTGTGACTCCTAGAAGGTGCATTGAGTCCTTGTGATGGATTAGATGGTCATCCATGGAAATTAAAAGACATAACGCACTGTTCTTCTCCGGGGGCTTCGAGGAGTAGCAAAGAATGAACCTGTTGCGAAAGCTTTTTTCCAAAAATATTGTAAAATAAGCTTGAAAAAAAATTTAAGGCTCAGAAGAGCCAAAAAGTCAAACACCGAAGACATACTAACAAAGCTCTCAACCTATTGTCAGTCTTGTTGGGAGCGCGGTACAAGAGTGAAGAGGTAAGATTTAGTACGTGGGCGCCAGTTTATACGAGCAAACGGCTGCAATCATAGCATACCTCTATGAAAGGTGTAAAAAAAAATATGTTTACAGTTGACGCAACAAGTCCAGAGAGTCCCTAGGCCTAGCTTGTTACAACCGTTCATTTTGTTTGATTTTCCATTTTTTGGACGAATGGAAGGGATCTACAATTTTAAGCCAGGCCCAAATGTCTAATGTTTTGTTTTGTTTTTTTCACATTTTTTTTTAGTTGTCCAGCATAAAAACCACTAAGCCACAAAGAACCACCTATGGAAGGTGTGGGTAGTCCTATTTTCTAAAATCTAATGCCAGTAAATGCGTTAGCCCAGTGCCAACAAAGTCCAGCTTAAACCATCAAAAACTGTAGACGAAACTGTACAGAAGAACACGACTTGCTGTTTCAATCCGTTGTTAAAATTTGGCGTAGATATAGGTAACTATACCCTATGCCTAGGACCTTCAATTTTATAGCTGTCAAGTCCGGTTGGCTGCACTTATGCTCTCGAATTTTTGTCAGACTTGACCAAAGACCTAATTCGTGTTTTTCCGGATGTCGAACTTGGATCCCCTCCCTTAGTAGTCCAGCAAACCAACCACTGTGCCTGTGCAACCTTACAGAACGCATTGTACAGCGGGTAAGTGCTAATAACCATTTTGGATATAGAGCCAAACTATTTTCCGCCAGGCGGACCTGGAATTTTTCACAAGCCGGTCACTAAATTTCTTAGCCACTCTTCATTACCTACTTAAAAATAAACCAAATATGATCTCTATGACTTGAAAGACTACTGAAGTAACTTTACGTGCTGTCCCTCGGTATTTGGAAAGGACATTCGACCGAGTCCTTATGAACCGGGTATCTCATTATACCAACCTTTCACAGGGTGGAAACAAAATAGCTCGTTCACGGAAGTGGCGATTCGACCCCAGGTTTAAGCCGGTTAGGGCGGCCTATGGTCCATGCGCGAGCTTCACCTTAAAAGGAACAGATACTCAAAACTGTTCAGTTCAGTATCAGTATCAGGCTGTGATTGAAAATGTTCGGTGAGGATCTGAGCCTTATGTCTAGCAGTCACATTAACTGACGAATGTTTTATTCTCCGTTTGATCTACCTACTGTTGAATTTCTTTCATTTATTCCAACACCAACACCACTTCACAATTTATTAGCTACCATGGGCACCCGCGCCGCCATTTGCAAGAGTATTTCCACGGCAATATTTTCGATTCAAAGCAATTTTTGGCACTAAAACTGCCATGGGAATTTAGTAATCATAACCAAAGGACAAAGAATCACTTGAAGTTGCATAACAAAAGGACGCAGATAGAGGAGCAATCGGTACTTGCAATCAGAATGTGATAGTCTCCTTCCTGCGCTGTACTATCCACCAGAGAAAGCATGACTGTGCACAGTAACAGTACCCATGTACGATAAATAAGTTGTCACATATGAATAATGAAACAAGTTCGTTATTCCTGTTTGTCTTCTCTTTTGGGTGTCCTTTTCCTTATGCACATACCACTTCCACATACGTGGGCAATAAAATATAAAATATTATTTGAAAGAATATTCTTCTGTTGATGGGAACGAGTTTTTTTTTTGTACGGCCACTACTACCATCAAAAGCAACCAACTTGCCTGCCAACGAAAACACAATTATCCGCCAATTATATAATGAATTACCTACCGTGAGAGAGTACCTCACATCACTCTCGTCCTTCCCAGAATACCCCGCTGATGATCACTATGCGTTGTGGTCTTGTTTGTCCTTCTCTACCTATAACGATTATGCAACTGCATGTGAAATCCCATCGGTACCACCTGCGCACTCGATACTTGCAACTTTCCAGGCCATCAAAACAAAAGGACTTCATTACACAGATCGCAATCGATGATGATGTGCATCCGCAATGATGCGTAAATTGAGATCGCATTCGCAGTGCTCGTGTTAGTCCTGCACCCACATCACACGCAAACGCAGAACTCAAATCAACTTCATCATTTAAGTTCATTAGGATTACATAAAGAAAGTCAAAAAGTTCCACCGAAAACTCACAGCTCCGAGCATCGCACGGATCAGGATCAACAAAACGCAAGCCGGTCCCTCTCAGTTTCTCGCATATCTATTACCCACAATAGACGCAGAGGAGCGCATACTTGACTTGATTTTAAGCCAATTTAGAGTTGTTTTCAGCCTCGAGGATTATAAATATGTACACACACTGTATGTGTGTGCGAACAGTTTGATCCTTTATTTCGAAAATCCTCAACTTCTGGACACACCACAGGAGTTAAACCGATCGGCATTGTAACTTTGTGCACCTTTCTTTATTGGATTGAAATTGGAATATTTTGTTGTTGTTGTTGTTGTTGTCGTCTTTCCGAAAAGGATCCTTACCCATGGCATGGTCCTTTGTGTGGTGGAAAAGAGTGTTTTGATAGTTTTTGATGTGCAGTGACTTCAATGCATGGATTAGGAATTTTTTTTCAGTCACCCATATGAGAGTATTGTACGTTTTGTGATGTTCAAGGACCTTTTTCGGTATTAAATTGCCTTTTGATTATGCTCATAAGTGTGCACTTCAGAATGTGGGTGGGGGCATGCGAAATGCCGGACTCTTTGTAGTGTATTTCAGGAGCTGACTATCGTTAAGGATTAAACTGCCATTTTTGCGATGTAAATTACTTTTTTAATTGCATGCGGCTGGACTTTGATGTTGTGTGACTGGATGAAGGCCGACAAATAACACAGTGATGCAGTCGAACGTGAAAAGGAGAGAAGTGTGCTGCGTTCACAAAAAGAAAAGCACTGCAAAATAAGGGGGAAACACGCGGGGAAGCGGGTGGACTTTATTTTCTGAAGGACTTGTTTCGATTATCAGCAGTTGTATTGTATTTGTGAAGACTGAGTTGGATGCTGCTCTCCAAGCTTGTAACTGAAACACTCTTTATCATATATTTATAAGGACCTTTCATAAAATCGGTCTTCAATTGATTTGGAAGGGTCTGCTGTAGGGCAAATTGTATACGCTCTGACAGTGTTGGTTTATTCTCAGAAAGATGACCGGCGATAAGTGTGACTCAGTGTCATAATTAAAATGTGCGTCATGTTCGGCATAGGCCGATTCAAGTCACTTGAGGCCAGACTCCGAACGGAAAACAGTTTTCTCATGTATTTCGGTATCAAGTGGCTTGGAATAAACCATTCCCCATGCCAGTCAAATTGCACTGGCCTTCAGTGAGTGAATACCCGTGACCTACCTACCGCAAGCTGTAAGTCACGAATTGACGAATTGTTAACCATAAAGTCACGCACTCAAATTGAACATCAACGTTTCGCTGGTCATTGAGGCAGTATGAGCCATATGAATATGCTATTATTTGCCACAGAACATTGCTGTTCACACCCTTTTAGGAGGAGTGCGAAATTGAAGGCAAAGAGCGGTATACGAGTATATAGTTCTGAGAAAGGTAAATGACAGAATAATAGTTTTGTGCCGATTTTGGCAGTCGTAAAAATGTATGAGTCCTTCTCGAAAATAAGCTAAATTGGAATTAACTCGCAAATTAAACAATTCACAAAGAGCAACTGTGCAACTGAAGGTGTCTAGGTCTGTCTGAGGTATATGGCGAAACGTTGATATAGTCGTACTTCATGAGATAAACACATCAAATCTTACTAAGGAAATCTCAAGAAAAATCCTCTGTTACAAAGCAGCAGCGGCTATACAAAGACTCGCATGCAAGGATATCTTCGGTGCCGTCCTACAGCCATGCGGATAATTCGTTGGACTTACGCCACTCCCAATATTTTTTTACGAAAATTAATTGCTGATAACGCAGTTTGCAGCAAAAGTCATTCCAATTTTGGGATTCTCTTCTTTGGCATAAGGTTCAGTATCTGTGACTCTGGGAGGCTCTTAAAAACCTCAGTAGGTGCTAATAGGAAAGTTAACAAGTGCGGCTGAAGCAATACTCCACTCATGAAGAATTTAATCCAGTAAGAAGTTTTAGATTAAGTCTGGCAGATTACCCAGATGGCCCCCATCCTTCAACATTATCCAAATGAATTTCTGCAAGTAACCCATTCCTGCCATCAATTGCCGATTATCTATTAACGAGAATTCAAAATTCACCTTATATGAGTGCCGGGCCATAGAGACATTCCAGGTAATTGCATGGCCGATGAACTCGCCAGACAAGGCACTACTATGTCGATTCTACCGGAAAAGGAGAATCTCCACATGCCTCTTGCTACTTGCAAACTCCTAATTAAATAAAACGCGTTAAGCGCTTCTAATCGCAGGTGGTCTAATTATGCAACGTGCCACACCTCGAAACAGATCTGGCCTCAGCTGGATCTCAAGCGCTCTAAAAATCTAACTAAACTGAAAAGACCCATAATAAGCACTCTAGTAGGTGTCATAACGGGACAGTGCATCATAGGGAGACATGCTCTAAGGTTGGGCCTAACTTCAAACGATTTCTTCAGAAGCTGTATGGACGAGGGGGTGACTATTCTTCACCTTCTCTGCACGTGCCCAGCACTGTCATTCCGTAGAAAACTATATCTCGGAGAATACTTCTTCGACAATCTCAGCGAACTCGCAAACATAGGAATCAACTGCCTCCAACGCTTCATTCTTAGCTCCAGTTGGTTCAACGGGTAGTTTATGAGAACATTGATCCTGTGGTACCACAATGGGCCTACTTAGGCCTAAGTGAGACTGCACTTGAGGCGGCCTGCCACTCTAACCCAACATAAGCTAACTTAACACATTTCTGTAACAGTCAGAGTTAGAAGTTAATATCTCCACTAAAGTTCAACAGGGACTAGAGAGACTTGTGCACTTGTTGTTCTATAAAATGTAGGTATTCTACCTTAAGGATGAACCTTAGTTGATAACGTGTTTCTATGGTAAGTTTGCCGTCTAGACTAGAAACTAGAAAATATATGACTTAAATTGTTCAAAAATATTCAAAATTCAATCATTCACTTGAGTCTGATTGTGAGTAAAAATTACAACAGCTTCAGATGTTTGAATAAGTGCTTTATCGCCACCAGCGTAGGGGTCACAACAGTGCATATTTGAAGGCCTAATTAAGCCTTATGAGTCTTTAGTAGATTTTCTCAATTCCACTCTACAAATACAACTTTGATAGCTCAGAATCCCTTTGAGCTTCATCACTAAGCACGATTTTAAAAATAGTTCGAAAGCGTCCTGAATGGAGCCTCCATACCTCTCGGTCTATATGCGTAGTAAAGAGATTTCGAACGGAATTAAGTTGATTTTACATGTGAAAAAAGAAACAAATTCCGTCACGCAATGCTCGTTCACGGACTACTCGTTTCGACCCAAGATTTCTAGCACACATCATCACAGCAACATCCATGATCCATATCGAAATCGCGTAAGAACGTAACCCTAAATTCAGTGTTACTGTGCAATCGCTTCCAACGCTACGGAGAACTTTTTGAGCTCTCTAATGATGGCTGACGAATTCCTGTATTAACGGTACCAAATAGGCTAAGAATTGCCACTTTCTGCATTTTTAGGATTTCTTTTTTCCTGAGAGGATTTAATATTTAAGCTGTTGACTAAGAAGCCAAAAAGTCAAAAATTTGTTGCTTTGGAAGCTATTAAATTAAATAAATAAATAAATAAAAATAAGAAAATAGTACGGTAGGTTAAGAACGGATCAATTACTCCACTCATAAAACCTGAGCCCTTCTGTGGTGTCAGCAAAACAAATTTCAAAAGTCATGCTGTGGGGCTGGCTTGCTTAGAATCCAATGAAGTCTGGCTTAATACAGAACTGCACCAAACAATTCTTTCCCCAATTATGCCCCAGAAAATCTAAATTCCTAATCAACCTGGATAAAAATAACCTGAGAATTCCAACAGCCTAAGAAAACATCTTCACTGCATCGGCCTCTCACCAGACCCTACATGCAGACTTTGTCTAGAGAGTGACAAATCCTCTCTTCACTTAGGTACTCATGGAATGCCCGGCCCTCCTTCATCTTAGGAAAAACATCCTTGGCGAGAAAATCGTCCCATCGGAAAATCTTGCTGAAATACTTCCAGAGAAAATACTCGTCTTCCTGAATTCCTCCCGAGTGAAAAGTTGGCTCTAGGACCACATCAGGTAAGGCACAATAGACTCTCTTTAAGGAGGCCGCACTTTTAGAGCCCCGGGAAGGCTGCCCTATTCCAAGATATATACATCTATCTATGGTAGGACTAGGAAACGTTCCGACCCGTAGTCTTCTATTCCAACCCGGAGAGACAAAGTGGTAGACAAGAACCTCCCCTTAGCGCATTTGTCCGAATGATCGCCCTATCTGGATAGGCCCAGGTCCACCCCAGACTGCATCACCACCTAACTAAGTAAGTAGGTAGTGATGTGTTGCTGTTAAATGGTAAATTGCGAAAGTTTCTGTCGATATTTTCGACATATTTAACACGACTTCTAATTGCCAAAGCTGCTCCTACTGTGCTCATCTATTTCTCGCCATACCAAACTTGAAGCTCACCCTGATTAAAATTCAGTACTTAAGAATCGACACTCGAAAACTTTTCAATCTTCTGGATAAAATCTCCATCTATCTATTATAGAAATCATGTTTGAGAGAAGAATTAAAATTCCACGAAACCGATCACATGTCGAAGAGCCAATCAAGAAACGACGAAAAGTATCCATTCCGTGCTAGATGTTGCACGTGGTGTTGTTCTCCTCCGATTATTTGGATCTTAATTAATCCCGTAACTAATCTGATCGAACGATCGTATAATCATATGAAATCGATATGGACTCCTACTCCTCCATGCAGTTGGCAGTTCTCTTCGAACCCGAGACCACAGTCCACAGTCGACGGTCTCTAATCCTATAATTATGGTGTACATGCTTAAACCGTCGATTTCGTTAGCTGTCAATTAGGTGATCTGTCAATGGAACCCACAGATGTCCGACCGATTGATTTGGGTTGTGAAGAGCAAGGTTTTGTACTGCTTAGCATGTTGTTTTAATAATTTTATTTTCTACTCCGTTGACAGGACTCGGAGTCCGGAGCAAACAAATGAACTCGAAATTAATTTGTGTGCGAGCGCGCACATACCGCGCGAGAGCACGTCGACAAAGTGAGTCAAACATGGCATCACTTTGCGCCATCGTCGAGTGCTCGTGACGATGACGACTTGTGCGGTCTGTCCTTTGTTTAATTAGTGACACATGTCAAATCAAATTTCGCCTATTACCTGTTGCCTGTTCGATGGTCAATTCGGCCAGGGTCGTCCAGTATATACGGAGTGCCGTCAAGTGGACGAGACAGAGAGTGATCATAAAAAAAAAAATCCAGACGGGATCTTTATAGTCCCTTGTGATGTTGTGCATAAGTGGAGCCGATGAAAGCAATCTGCGGATGTGAATGGTTAAATGGTGGGTGTGACCGTTGCACGAAATATAAGAGAGCTACTGTTCGGTTCACGCTTCACGGTACGTGGTGGGTCCGCCTGGTCCCTAAGTGGACAAATTGCACTGAAGTGGGACTCGAATTGAGGGCGAGGAATTTACATGACCTTGTTTTCGTTTTACTGTGAGCGAACTGTGGACCACCATAGACGAAGGGAGGCGAATATTTTTGAAGATATTCGATCGCGCTCTTAACATAATATGGCGGAAGCATGTACCTACCTCTATTTGGCTCGTTTACTTTGTATACTCGTTCCTTTCTTGTTATAGTTATATCAATGACCACTGATCTGAAAGTGGTAGTTTTTTCTTGCGATGAACTAAGTTCCAATAAGGTAGGAGATAATCTTTAAACCTTGCTGTAACTTTTGATAGTTCTTTGAGATTTACTAGTCTTTGACGCAGAGAGACTGCGTAAGCAACACTAGAACACTTAAGGTAGGTATTCAACGTCGAGCAGTTATTTTCAAACGGAAGCGCATGTCGCCAATTCGTACTCTAAAGGGTGTTATATGCAATCCGTATACTATCATGCAATCGTCTTCTATATAGGTACCTAGTCCAAAGGTGGTTAGATAAAGGACGAAATATCTTCTCTATGATGGGTATGGGAATAGGAATTGCAGTTGGCACTTTAGAGCCGCTGGCAAAAGATCTAGAGGCATTTTGTCTCCATTTAAGGTCCTACACCCGCGATTCTCGTAAAAGACATATGCGGGACATTGAAAATCAATAAAATGCAGAGTGGGCCTAAATTGTTAGCATACAAAATGAAAAGTTCAAAGAATGATTATGAATCATTGTTTTGGGGTCTTACAATTTTTTCTTCATTCTGACTTTTAATTTTTACTATTTAAAGGACTTTTAATTTTAATTTTAGAAAATTTAAAAAGTAAAAGTTAAAAATTCACGCAAATTCAGCGATGAAATTGATGCACTTGAAACGGACAATGACGAAGAGGATGACATTGTGTCAACCCCTGTACCAGAGAAGTCAGACCTGTGCGGAATTTGCAGGAACTTGTGGGCAAATGTTCTTTTTTTGCCTTGCAAGCACTTAAAAGTGGCAGAAGTAGTATAGCGGTGAATAACACGCAAAACTATTAATGCCCGTACTGCAGGCAAAACGTTGAGAACACAATTCGAGCTTTTATTTAACAGGCAATTTGTTTCCTTTTATTGACTATTTGTTGTAATTTGTGGTTATACTTTGAGTTTGTGGGCCAATTTTCATTAGGTACCTAAGTTGGTGTGATATTTCATCTATTTCAAATTATTTATTTCCATAATTCTAAAAAAAGACCCCAATAATATTACATTTGGGTATAATTTCACAAACAAAATTGAAATTTTACCCCAAATTATCATTGACAAAAGGCCCCAAAATAGTGAAAAATAACTCCACTCAAAAGTTGTTGTTGCTAATTCAATAATTCTTCATTTTTTAAATTTATATTTTTTTTCCATTTATGTATCATTCGTGCATAATTTTATGGAGCCTCAAAAATTCGAAATAACGCTTTCATAAATAGGGATTGTAAAAACGCAGCGGTATTTAACGAAACTCTGAAAAAATAATTACCTACTAAGTGACTACAACCCTGGTGTAAATACCAATCTTCTAAATGCCATGAAAAAGAGACTTCCATGTCTGATCCCGACCTTTATTAATGCAGCTATGTAAAAGTATTTCTTAAACCAATGTTCAGGCTCACTGCAGAATTTCTTTTGCTACCGATTTGACTCTCTCTGCCACTTGAACTTGTTAGGGTTACACCACCACCGATCCATCTTCACTTCAAAGCTCCGAATCAAACACCCGACACCGCTCAAAGCGCAGCCCCCATTGAGATAGTAACTTTTTACCATAAGCACGACCCATCAAAGCGCATTCGAAATGTCAGCCACTTGACATTTGACAGACGTGTGCATCTTTCGCTGCGCTCTGTCTAACTCCAGAATTTATGCCGACCAAATTAAAAAATATGAGAGGCGAATTTGAAAATATTTACGACTCCAAATGACCATAAATCGCCTGGAATTTGTATACCCTCGCCCTCACCCTCGCCCTCGGGCCTCAGCCTATACCCTATACATGTGCATGTGCACGACGCATGTTGCATGCGGTGTGGGTACCTATAGGACCAATTTATTATTACAAAGGTGGTCCTCCTATCCAAAATACAAAACAAAACACCAAGTTAACAACCGAAACGTGACGTAACGATAATTTGAGTCGCACACAGCAATCCCCAGTCAAATTCGATATTCAGCCGATGACAAACCAGCGATCACCGATCACCGAAACCAAAACAAATTTCAATTTGGTTCGTCCATTCGGTTTGATTTATACACAGCGATGTACATCAAATGTCATCCATCAAAATATTTTTCGACAGTTGAATGCGAACGATCGGAAAGCCATCGAAGACTCGGCCCCAGAGCCATCACAGGTACAACACTTTATACAGCGTATACAGCAGTCGTCGGGGGCAATTATTATTGTTATTGTGAGCGGCTATACCGCAACTGAATGCTAATTGAGTGTGGGGTGGCAACACTTGCTTGGTGTGTCCGAGGGGGCTAATGGCGTCAAAATGCGACGCTCAGCTACCGTATGGCTGGTATTGTGATGCGCGACAGCCACTGCTTAAATGGCCACTTGAATTAACATTATGGATTATGGGTGACTTTGCGAAGTATGGGTAATGGGTATGGGTATGTGCGGCGGGACGATGTGATTTCTTTGACATTTGAATGGATTCTCGCTCATATGGTAAACAGGGCCGATGTGCGGTGCGCTACTTCTTTGTGGTTCGTTTGGAATTACACTTGACGCGACATTAAGTGCTTTTTGTCTCCAAAAATGGACTCCGCGCCGCAAACTAGCCGCTAACAATTGTAGAGCAAACAGAAGTTATTCTGAACGGTGACGCACGTGCACGCAAATAAATTTGAAAACAAAAGAAGCTAATAGGAGTTTTGGGCTGTGATAATACGGTTTAGAGTTATTTTCCAGGATTGCCCTTATTTTGTGCATACGAGCAGAAAAATCACTTATTGAAAATCAACCAACTTTTGGTTAAAAACTACCAAATACCTCAGAGTTGGGAAATTAAAAATTGATCGAATTGACTTTTTTAATAACCGATTTATTAATCTCCGCTCTTATATTATGACACCTTCACTTTATCTACATACATGGGCCCGACATTTTTCCCTCCCATGCCCGAGTTTTCTACCTACGACCCTGCTCAGGGCCCTCGAGAATTTCTTAAATCTAAAATAAGCACATATTATCTTGTCCCGTTAAGTGCAACAAGTACAACATATTAAATTTGTCACACTGCCCGTAGTATACTCATCAACATACTTACCCGTTATAAAGCCCGTCAGGGGAAAGAGGTAGTGTTTACTTGTAATGACTTCTGACCCGGCCTGGACCTATACTGCACCTTATTAGACCATAGCTTGCTCTATTCCGTAGCCCCTCTGTAAATCTGTAGACTCTTCGAGCCCGAGCACTAATATCTAAACCGTTCCACATATCTCAAATACCTTACCCGATTAATTTGCATCTTCTTGACTATTTTGCTGCGCATGCGTTCCTTGGCTGCTGCTAGATAGGGATCCGACTCGATGTTCACGTGGTAATGCCCGGACATCTGAAATACTGCAGCACTATAGGTAAGTCATCTGTCGATCAATAAACATTTTTAATTTCGACACTAAATTTTAGCAATACACGGTGGCTATATTTTCCATACCAATTTCGCAAGCTTCCGTAAATTTAGAGTCGAGACTAAAATCTTTTTAAGTACGGATCAATGTATTTAATCAACCTGGGCCCATGTTCTGTAACTATCACTCGAAATATTTGTCACTAAAACGATATAAATTGAAAAAACATGTTCTTAAGTCTGCAAAAAATGATCGCATGAGTTACACAACATGGGCCCTTTTTTTTCCTTTTTTTGATAAAGGGACAGTCTTGTAGCATATAGCAGTTGTTCCGACCAACCACATGGGTCCAGTCCGCTACGGCGCTACCGCATTCATGCAACGGTCTTGCCCTCCTATCCTATTTTGAGACTAAAATCACACAACCATACTCAAGACACTGCACATATAGGTCCTCTCCAGGAGCTCGTAAAAGCATTCTTTGGCTTGGCATTTGTTGGCATAAATCCGCTCCATATGTCAGGTCGGAAAGTTCTTTTGTCAATATCAACATGGGTACTAGGGTACATATTTCTTTTGGCCGTTGTGGCTCGATCACTATAGCACTGACCCATCTGCGTTTGAACCAAAGGATTTTTTGGTCTGTAAATTTGGAAGACACTGATGATGAAATTGAGGGCGGCTACTTTGAGAATGTGAAGACGGGGTCATATCGTTCCGAAGTGTTAGAACGCATCTCTCACAGACGCCGACGGCCAAACGACCTTTAAAACAATAGGGATTGCCGATGAATGTGGGAACTTTGTTGTAGGACGTCTCAATTGTTAATACTCAGTTCTGTCCTGCTTACCTGCTACTTGCAGCGACTCTTCAAAGCCCCTCGTAACAGGGTCTGCATTTTTGACTAGGTAAATGAATGAGGAAGGGAGAAAGAGTGAGAACCATTAAACTACATTATGTTGTAACTGGGATCATGTAACAAGGTTACATCCTTCTTCCAGCTTAACAACTCAACACCAAACAGTTCAGTATGTGAACGTCGGTCTATCCATATCAATTTGAATACCTCGATCCATCTATACCACCACGAAAGGAGCTAAAAGTGAAATCCATCAACCGCTGCATCCGCGCTGTGTTTCAAAAACTACAACCATAATTTCCATTTATAGGACACGACTGCCGACTGGTAAGAATAATTTACCACTATGTACACAAAGATTATTCGCCGTCACTTGCAAAGTGACTCTCTCCCAATTAGGTGGCGGGCCCGGCCACCCCAACGAAAGTGAATCAGAAAATTACACGAAAATCCGTTGTAAGTTTGGTAAATTTTCCCAAAAAGCACCGCTCAAATTGGCTTCCGTCTGACCCGAGCGCGAAACCCTTTAAAGATTGCCCAACTCTAGTATATAATAAGTGGGCAAACTGCAAATACCCAGGCCGACTGCCTCTGCTGCGGCTGCCGCTGATCTATGCAAGCCACATCGCACATCATCCAGTATATCCACACAGCCGCAGTCAAGCCTGGGTATGGGTAATCACTCGGGTTAATTTCGCGCAAATTGCCAGCTAACTGAAAAATCGTGCAGCACACATTTGGATCGAATGCAAATCAGCTGGTAATTGCCCGGCTATAAGGCTCCTTCTATGCCAGCTCCACTTGAGGTGTAATTTCCAATTCCCATGGCCAAATGGCACACAGAGTGCACTTATACTTGGCGCTGCAGCGGTCCCTGTCCCTGCGAGTCAATTCAATTGCTGTTAATCATATGGCAATTGATGGCAGTTGGCAATTATTTACAAATACAAGACTACCGGGAGAGCAGTGGTGGCGGCGGCGGCGCGGGCTGTTCGGTCCTCCAACATACCCCGCGTCCATCGTTGCGATACTTTAAAAGTTCAAATAAAGATGCAGTCTGTTATTTGCAGCAATTGCAACCACATTTAGAGCGGAATTCCTCGAATCACTGCGAGGTATCATTGCGGTTGCGGAGGGAAGAGCGCTTTGGATGTGCGTTTCGTTTAGAGAGCCGTACGAGTGAGTATGAGTACACGAGGGCACTTACCTCTGGCCGTAGGCCGTTAAACCGTAAAGGCGTATGGTTAATATGCCATTCCCAAGAGGTGGTTTTGATTTTGCTGTGTCCACTTGTCAATCGGTTGATCTTGATTGCGGTGGCAAATTGACGTTTTTAAACGTTTTCGCCAATAAAATTGCAATTGTTGCGAGTGTCAAGTGGATTGCCAGTCTCGCTGAATGACATTTGCACTTGTGGCTGGCGTGCGAGAGCTATAAGCCGTATGTGGGCTGTCTGGTATGGGATTGGGATGACGGGACAGTTAGAAAGTGTCTTGCATAAACCGGAAGCAGCTGGATGGGGGTTTAGTTGGGCATAGTCTGCCTCTTCTTAAGAACTTGAAACATTGTTGTTCAATCGAATTTCTGACAGATATCTGCACTGAGAAAACTAAGTTTAAAAATATGGGTACCAAACCCGAAAATTTCTTTCCTACACCCATAACATGGACAGCTTACCCATGTCTTGGATGTCATTCCCAAATCGAGGCTAATGTAGCCAACAAAGAGTTACCATAGCTCTTAAGCACGCGGTTGTTAACAAAATTAATTAAAATTAATTTGGGTCGGGTATGAACACCGTACACCAATGTCCTGTTACCCGCTAAGCTTGCTATGTTTGCTTACAACAACCTTTTATCAGCTGCGTTACCTAGTCGTTACGGTACAAGCACTGCCATACGGCTATGATAACTGTGACAACTGAGTGGTTTTAGGTATAACAACTGACATGCGGCTATGACAGCTCTGTGTTGGTCTAAGCAATTCTCTTACTTCGTTTCTACTGCTAT
This sequence comes from Cheilosia urbana, assembly GCA_946477585.1. Taxonomy (NCBI): domain Eukaryota; kingdom Metazoa; phylum Arthropoda; class Insecta; order Diptera; family Syrphidae; genus Cheilosia; species Cheilosia urbana. The sequence continues at coordinate 177,955,003 of OX297853.1, forward strand.
TAGTATCGAAGACATTGCGCTGTTCAGACGCGTTATTAATTTCGCCAGGTAAGAGTTCAATTTTTTGTAAAACTGTTCTAATATTTTTGTATGCATGTAAATGTATCAAGAGTGAAAAAAAGACACCGACTCTTTTTCAATTTTATTTTTAAATACAACAGATAAGGACGAATATATGCAGCTATGAATCGGGTTTCAAGAGACAGCTGCCAAACAGTGAGATTTCAAATTTCTTAGGAAGTCAGGCTAAGTATAATAAGGGGCTTCCTATTTGGGTTGTCAGAACCTCATAATAAGGTGCTAACAGCTCTGTATGTAGCTACTACAAATCTTAAAAGAGGCTGTGACAGCCTTTCATGAGGTTCTGACAGCTCTGTATATGGGTACCATAAATCTGTTGAGAGGCTGTGGTAGCCTCCACTGCCTTCGCATTAGCTCTGGAAAGAGGTATTAGCAGCTCTGTATGCGGGTCTGATAGCAAACTTTGATGTCCTCAAATATATTTTGTTGGTTACTGCAGCTCTGTTAATGTGCTGTTCCCATATTACTGAAGGCACCACACCTTACTTTTGGTTGTACCAGCAACAAAGTTAGCAGTTATTGTGCCTACACAAACAGAGGTGGCGCATTTAGTAGGGCTATCGTAGCTCTGTAGTTTTCTGAGTGTGGGTGATATGGCATAGCTAGGGAGGAAGGTCAATACAGGAGGAGGTGAATGCAAGTATTTTCCCCACAGGTATGACTTTGTTAACCTTTCGGCAACACAGTCAGTCAATACCCGAACGTCAAAGGAGCACCAGTTCGGCCGAGAACATTTGCCGCGGTCCGATCCAATTTACAGGAGAGTCAATTTCCCGGCATGCACAAGAAGTCGGCCTTCCGCATTCTTGAACTTGACGAATTGTTCGTGGGGACTGGGATTTAAGCCTATTCCCTCTGGAGCTCAAACCTAATGACCATAGATAACGCCGTTTGTTCGCTAACTGGACCTGTGCGCGTTTGGGAGAGGACCCTGCATTTTCGGCCAAAAAGTCATCTTTAGCGGAGAGCCGCATTTTTTGACAAATTTTAAAAAGTAAAATTGCCGTATGTACCTACATGTATATGAGACGATGCTAACCCACCCGAGGTTTACCGTTCTGCAGGTATGGCAATGTTTCCACAAAAAGTTACTGTGCGGATTTTGAACCGGCGCGGGGATATTGGTCCGTACACTGAAACTAGAACCCTGGTAAATATACCAAGGAAAATCCAACTATCTAGCTTCAATCGAACATTTTAGTTTTTTAAATTCTATAGAATTTATAGTTTATTGCTTATTGTTCGACTTCAGGATAACGTACAAAAATGTTTTATATCTTAAAATCTTTGTACATAGTTGAACTTCATATTTAAAAAAATCCTATTTCATTTGGATGAGGCATTCCAAAGCTAGGCATTCGAGAATTACAACTTTTCTTAGATATCAGCTTAGATTTCCGCTTCCGGACAGCGGATAATGGTAAAACATATCCTATAATCTAATCTCGACAATTTGCAATCCAACTGTGAAAACCGGAATCAATTTCGTGCAGTCCTTTTTTAATCTATTCCGAACATACACCTAAGAACCGGAATAAAAGTTACAGTTTTACTATAGTAAGGATTTTATATGTTTTAATTTTGTTAATTTTACCTAAAGCAGCAGTAACCGTTATATAGTGGCGTTAGGGGTTGAAAGAAGCCGTTTTTCGGCTAACTCACGGGCTAATCATACCCTGCGGATGAACAAAAATAGCTGAATATTTCGCCAAGTCACTATTTTTAGCCATAGAATATATGTAACAGGGATCCATTTTGCTGTACCTATATAAGAGCGTATGGAAAACCTCCCTGGTTATTCGCAAACTACCTTAACCCCTGCCATTGCAAGACTTCGACACAAACTTTCAATAGCTCCGTCCTGTTTCGCACCAAACAGCTCGATATATAGAAGTTTGGTGCAGATCTAGGTCAGCCGTCTTCACATACCTGCACAAAGATCCACGCAGAAGGAATCTTACTGGTTTCTAATCCAAACCAAGTCAAACAAGCGTCCATTCTGCTGTAGTCTTTCAAGCTCCTATGACCTTCACACCGCTATCAAAATATCTGTACTAAAACATGTAGCATATGCACAACTACTGCACTCTTTGCATAATATTGTTGATTTACCTTCTGCTGTACCATCGCATGATCATGCTGCAACCCGAAACATTCTCTCACGAGATTCCACTGAAAATCTTAGAGGTATCTTCTCAAGCTACATGCCAAGTCGGCGCACTAATCGCTGTGTACATCTTTGACAAGACGCTAACAGAGCCTCAAACTCACTGCCAAAGTATGCAAAATCCGTCAATTAAGTAATTTCTCCGCGTTAAACCGTTGCATCTTGTCCTCGCTTAACCTGCGTAATGTAGCAACAGCCGCTGCTCGACTGTTCCCATGATATGTTTCGTCGTGAATGCGTGTAATTGTCCGCTTAATTGCGCGGAATACATCCCAGTGCCAGCCCCTGCCACGCTGTCGAATTTTCGCGACCATATTTACCATATTGTGTAGCGGACCACGCGCTTCGTGCCTCCTTTGCCTGGCATGGAACATTTCTCACCGCCTCGCCTGTAATGTGCAGCATCTCGACTGAACTACTGCATGACATCTCTTCGGATGGATCATCATGATCAGTGGCTCTCGGGCTTTAGCCTTTTGTTGCTGTGTAAGGTAGTGCCGCGCATTTTTACCATATTTCATTGTGCGATTGTGATCTCTTCTTGTTAGCTGTATATACCAGCATAGAGCCCGCTGCGGTCAGCTAACTAACCTGACAGACGTCATATTCCATATATATGTTGCTTTGGGCCACCGGAGGTTGGGGCTCAGGACGTTTTTGGCTTCTCAGCGCGATCACGACGATAATGATGATGATGACGATGAAGATGATCCATTAGCCAGGTCCGAGCACAATGTGAGATCGCACATGAATGTGCGGCAGCTCTAATTAGCTGGATAAGTAGAAGTGGAGAGAGATCTTTAAGAGGGCCACCGCCTCACTTGTTAGCTGATGGAGCGAGCGCAGAGCTTGTGTAATGGTGGGCATTCCTCATGTTTACGATGTTGATTTTTGGAATTTAATGCGATGACGACACGCTGAGCGGTGTTTCGTTTATGAGTTTGTGAGATGACAAAACAGTCCGCCTGATGAATGGCCCAAGGAGTGGCACGATGACAGATTAAACTTGGGTGTAAATTATGTTGCGGATGGCATTCCATTCGGTTTTTGAATGGCTTTCAAGGAAGCTTTTTATAATGATTGTGGTTGTTTTGTTTTTGTGCGACAAATCCAGAGTTTTTATGTTTTTTTTCTTTTCTTTTTTTAAGGAAAGTCTCAAAAGGACCTAGTAGAGTCAACATTTTTTTACGGATCCAAAGACATGTTGATGGAGATGTGAAGGCTATCGGAATGAGTTGAAAAAGTTAACCAGTCTTTTTTTTTTAATTCAAACTTTGGCAAAAAAGACGCAAGCAAGCTCAAATAATGGTAGTCTGATAGCTTCAACGCAACAAGGGAAAAGAGTGGAAGGTATGGGCTGTGTTGCTCCTTGCTACCACTGATTTGAAAGAATTAACCATTTTTCTCAACCAAACAGCTTTAATTGTAACCTTTTAAAGAAGCCCAAAGTTTCTATGTAGTGTTGTTTATTGGTTAATATCATGAAGTCGGAAAAATATCACTTGGTTTTGCAAAGCACAGCTCTCCATCTCGAGCGTGAGATCGAAGAAATTGAGAGATGCTACTCCCAGGAATAATGTATGGAAGGTTTACAAAAAGAGAACGTGCCAAAGCAACAAATCCCGTACAGAAACCTGTAGAGATAACGAAGGCAACCTTATAACGGGTGATTTTTTAGCTGGTTTGGTTTTGGCAACATTGGTTTTGACAGCTGACGTGTGTTTAGTACCTTGTGTCACTGTCAAACAGCTTCAGTTTGGTTTGCAATTTAACCATGGATCGTCTTACAAATGAACAACGCTTGCAAATTATTGAATTTTACTATCAAAATTCGTGCTCGGTTCGAAATGTTCATCGCGCGCTGCTTCCATTTCATGATCGGCATTCTCGACCTTCTGAGCAGTCTATTCGGAAGATTGTGACCAAATTTCGCACCAAATTTACTTTGTTGGACATTAAACCACCAACACGTTTAAGTACTGTGCGTAGTGAAGAAAATATTGCGGCCGTATCAGCTAGTGTGACAGAAGACCGCGAAATGTCGATTCGGCGCCGTTCCCAGCAGTTAGGCCTTTGTTACAAAAATTTTGCGGAAGGATTTGTGCGTAAAGCCTTTTAAGATACAGCTTGTGCAAGAACTAAAGCCAGCCGACCTACCACAACGCCGAATTTTTGGTGAATGGGCTCTTGGAAAGCTGGCCGAGGATCCGCTTTTTTATCGAAAAATTGTGTTCAGCGATGAGGCTCATTTTTGGTTGAATGGGTACGTAAACAACATGGCAGATACCTCAATGAGCTACTTTGACGTATTTGGAACTGAGGTCATTGAGGATTTTTCAGCACTAGTCAGGGTGTTGAAATAGAGATGGTGGCGGAAGAGCCCTTAATGGGTCAACGGCAGCTCTCACATCCCCGCAGTGGGTTACTGACTCCGGAATATTCCGGCTCCTTTTGCCCAAGGGGCTACAGAATGGGCCTGGTCCTCCAGGTTGGGGGTTGTGCGTGGGGTTAACGACCCTACCACGGAAAAAAAAGAATTGTTGCGAAGCAACCAAAAGCCTCGGATAAGGACGGATTCACTGTTGACGACCCTGCAAAACGAAAAAAGGACAATGACGTTCGGATCTGCACGTGGAATGTTCGAACTCTGAACAGACCGCGTGCAGCCGAACAACTAGCGGAGGCCCTAGACTGCTACAAAGCAGGTATCACCGCCATCCAGGAAGTGCGGTGGGATGGGCCGGGCAAAAGGAGGATGAAAAACTGTGACATTTACTACGGTGACTGCTACAGAGAACAAAAGCAGCGTCTATTTGGATGCGGATTTGTTGTAAGCGGCAGACTTAGGCAAGAAGTCTTGAGCTTTCGACACGTTAGTGAACGCCTTACAACTATCCGCATCAAGGCTAAATTCGCCAACATCAGCCTGATATGCGCTCACGCCCCCACAGAAGATAAAGACGATGCTACCAAAGAGTGTTTCTACGAGCTCCTCGACAAAACATATGAGCAATGTCCTAAGCATGACGTTAAAATCGTCTTGGGTGATTTTAACGCCAAAATAGGAAAGGAGGACATCTTTGGTAGCACAATCGGAAAACACAGCCTACACGACACCACGTCTGGAAACGGACTTAGGCTGATTGATTTTGCTGCGGGACGTAATGTTACCATAGCTAGCTCACGGTTTCCTCACCTCAATATACACAAAGGAACATGGCGGTCACCTGATCATCAAACCGTCAACCAAATTGATCACGTTGCGATCGACGCAAGGCACTCCTCCAGTATTTTAGATGTCCGAACTTTCCGAGCGGCCAACATAGACTCGGACCACTACCTTGTTGTAGCCAAGGTACGGATGCGGATATCCAAGACGCCACAACAACGAGAAAATACTGTGAGGAGATTTAACGTTGGACGACTACAAACGCAACAAACCGCCAGAACCTTTGCCGATCGCGTATCCCTCAACCTCTCGAGAAGTCCTATGCTGCCAGCATCAAGTGCCGAAGACCAGTGGCGCCGATGCCAAGAAGCCATCAAAAACGCCGCAACTGATGTGCTCGGTTTCACCAGTCCACCCCCCCGAAACCCCTGGTTTGACGAAGAGTGCCGGCAAGCACATGCAGCAAAACAAAGTGCCTACGAAGCGTCGCTGCATAGAAGGACGAGAGCAGCTCGTCAGCTCTACGAGCAAAAAAGGAGGGAAGAACATCGGCTTCTCCGGAGAAAAAAGAGAGAGCATGAGAAGCGCGCGATCGAGGATATAGAGAGGTGTTACTCCAGGAACAATGTTCGGAAGTTTTACCAAAAGGTAAAAAGAACGTGCCATGCCAAAAAGACCCGAACGGAGACCTGTAGAGACGAGCAAGGAAACCTTGTAGTAGAGTCACAGTCGGTGCTGAGGACATGGAAAAACCATTTCTGCAGACTGCTAAACGGCGAAGACGACACAAATTCCGCTGTTAGGCAGAACGATCCATTCAACCTGGACGATGACAGCCAAGATTTCCGTCCACCTGACCAAAATGAAGTGAGGATAGCAATATCTAAGCTTAAATCCAACAAGGCTGCTGGTCCAGACGGCTTACCTGCCGAGCTCTTCAAGGCAGCCGGAGATGACTTGGTAGAGTGCATACACCAACTCATCTCCAAGATTTGGTTAGAGGAAAGTATGCCTGATGAATGGAACCTCAGCATTGTTTGCCCGATCCACAAGAAAGGAGACCCTCTAAACTGCGCCAACTACAGAGGCATCAGTCTCCTGAACACTGCGTATAAGATCATGTCTGCTGTATTGTGTGAACGCCTGAAACCATTCGTCAACGATCTGATAGGTCCCTATCAGTGCGGTTTTAGGCCCGGTAAGTCCACGACCGATCAAATATTCACACTACGGCAGATCCTGGAAAAAACCCAAGAATACCAGATCGATACTCACCATCTTTTTGTCGATTTTAAGGCCGCATATGACAGCGTTTATAGAGACGAGCTATACAGAGCCATGTCTAGTTTTGGCATCCCTGCCAAGCTTGTCAGATTGTGCAGAATGACGATGGAGAACGCTCGCTGCTCCGTAAAGGTCGGAAACAATCTCACCGAGACCTTTGATGTCAAAAAAGGATTTAGACAAGGTGATGCGCTGTCATGTGACTTCTTCAACATCATTCTTGAGAAGATTGTGCGAAACTCACAAGCCAACACCAGAGGCACAATTTTCTATAAGTCTGTGCAACTGCTTGCATACGCTGACGACATTGACATTGTTGGTACAACACAGCGAGCTGTCACTGGTGCATTTGCAAGTATTAGTGCAGAAGCGGCAAAAATGGGTTTAGTGGTGAATGAGGGTAAAACAAAATATATGCTGTCAACAAGAAGGGACACACGACATCGACGAATCGGGCAGAACGTCACGATAGACAGCTATAACTTTGAGGTAGTTAGGGACTTTGTCTACCTCGGCTCCGCTATAAACTCTGATAACGACATCACATCAGAAATCAAACGAAGAATCACACTTGCCAACCGCTGTTTCTTTGGCCTAAGACGGCAACTGATAAGTAAGGCCTTGTCGAGAAATACTAAGGAAACTCTGTATAAGACCCTCATCATCCCAGTCCTGCTTTATGGTGCGGAAGCATGGGCGCTATCAAAGGCGGATGAAGATCTCCTTGGTCGTTTCGAACGCAAAATTCTTCGAGTGATTTTTGGTCCCGTTTGCGTTGACGGGTTTTGGAGGAGAAGATTTAACAGCGAACTCTACGAGCTGTACAGCGACATCGACCTAGTCAGAAAAGTACGCATCAGTCGTCTAAGATGGCTGGGACATGTAGAGCGAATGGACACCAACGCTCCGGCCCGAAGAGTCTTCGATTCTAACCCGGAGGGACAACGCAGTAGAGGAAGACCTCGCCTTAGGTGGCGCGCGCAAGTGGAAGGGGACCTCAACCAACTTGGAGTGCGCAACTGGAGGCAGTTAGCCAAAGATCGCGCTAACTGGAGAGGCGTATTGGTTGAGGCCCAGGTCCACCCCGGACTGTAGCGCCACCTAAGTAAGTAAGTAGGGTACGTAAATAAGCAAAATTGCCGCATTTGGAGTGAAGATCAGCCAGAAGCATTGCAACAGCTACCAATGCATCCCGAAAAAGCCACTGTTTGGTGCGGTTTATGGGCCGGCGGCATTATTGGGCCATATTTCTTCAAAGATGATGCGAATCGCAGCGTTACTGTCAATGGTGAACGCTACCGAGCGATGATAACAAACTTTTTTTTGCCCGAAATGGAAGTTCTTGACTTGCATGATATGTGGTTTCAACAAGACGGTCACCCAAAAAAATTTGTTGTAGAAATGTTGAAAACCGCTGTCAAATCCACTGCATTCATTGTCATAATCGACCCGACATCCAATGCTTTCAATTTAACAGAGACATGGTTGTACTTTCCAAAACCAAATTATGAAAATGAGACCATTTGTTGTAGATTTTACAACTACAAAAATTGTAAAATAAAACAGCATTCGTTGTTGAATGTACAACAAGCTTTGTAAAATTCACATTTCTTATGTGTAAAAACTACGGATTTTGGCTGTATTATTCACAATACCTTACGGTCAAAATGCAATTTCTGTCGTAAAATCTACAACTCGATTTCTAGAAACGAATGCCCTTTGCTTTCATTTCTACAGCTTTTTGGCTTCATATACACATTTTTTTTTTGTTTGTAAAATCTATGCTCCAAAATAAAAAACATACACCAAATAATTTGAAATTCCTTTTATTGAAGTAAATAATATTAATGAATCCATAAATGGCATAGTTAAATTATGTTTGGTTAGGTAGGAATACAAAAATAAAAAATGTAAATACACTTATTTCGAAAAAGTGTTGTCCCATCAATTAATTTATTTAAGTGAATAGATTGACTTGTAAAATTATTTATGTGTAAAATAATATAATCGCATGAAGTATTTTTGTTAAGTCAACCACATATAATGAAAATTAAAATACAAAATTTTATATTCGCAGCATACAAAAAATACTTCTTGAGTCTCATCAATAATAATATCTATTATTTTGAAAAAGCGCTTTTCATTCATTTTAATAACATTGATATAGTTTTGAATTTTATACTGAGTTCCCTTGTATGTAAGGAATTTACTTGAAACGATTTTGTGAATGTTCAAGTTCATATCACCTTGTTTTCTCTATGGAATGTTGATGCGATGTCTTTTGCAATTCTGTCGAGTTCGTGTGTACGCAATTTTTGAGATTTTAGTTTGTAGTACTCCACAATTAGTTGCACTACTTGTTTTTGCTGTCGCTGGTTGAGAAGTCTGTTCGAAGAGTGTTTGTCTAAAACATCCCTTCCCGCTAAGGACAACAACGAAATATCCTTTACTGGCTATATTATACACAATGTTAAATAGTTCTAAGCTTATGATATATGATATGAATAAATAAATATGAAATGAAAAAAAAAAAAACAAAATTATTAAAATCATTCATTATTTTGATATCATACATACAATTAAGTTTAAGTTAGATTCTCGAGAGCTCCTTGCTGAACTTGGTGTTAAGCAATTGTCCTCAACCCATTCTGCTGTGGTTATTTCACTTCAAACAGTGCTGCATTGTGTGTACTATACAAAACAGATAGACAATAGATAGATAAATACGCAGATAGATATATGGACAAACAGAGAATTGCTAATATTACATTTTATCTCGGGTTTGATATTTTAGTAATGACGAAATTTGTTGATGATACTTACTTCTATCTTTTTCCACTTCAATAACTCGTCCTCAAACTCCAACTGCAACCCAAGTTCACTGTCTGGAAATATTTTTGAGATATGCTCCGATCTGAGCAAAAGTAAACTCCGTTTAGTGAGCCCACGGACTTGTTTCAAAAGAATAATGTGGTCAAGTTAAACGAAGCACTCAGACGACGAACGAATACACGAAATACGAATTTTTAGCTTGCTTGCCTGCTAAAAACGGCACAACACTGTTTGATAATGTGAAGTTGGCCACCACTTCAAAAACTTCCACGTCCAAAAGTAAGGTTTTTTCGGTAGCCGCGTTTCCTATGACGGGATTATTCTGATTTAAATTTCTGGCTTCCACATCCTCAGCATTTTCAGACGAAAAAAGCAAATCAGAATTCATTTGAAAAAAAAATGAGTATCACAACTTTGCACAGAAAAAATTAGTCTTGCCGGTTCCACACTTGATCGATGTCGATGACTAAATGCATAAAGGAAAGATACAAAGATTCACCATGAAAAAATGAAAATATTCTGGCTGGGCGAGTGGGTTAACGGTGAATGCAGCTGTCATATTCACAACTCAATGTAGTATCATCTGCAAATGGTTGTGGATTTGAATGTTATGTTATGCATTTTACATGTTGTACGTACTTTCTACAGCATATTGTATGTAGGTACATTTTGCATTTTGGTTGTAGATTTTACTTGGTTAATGTAGTATCTACTGAAAATGGTTGTAGATTTGAATGTATATGTTGTGCATTTTACAAGTTGTCCGTACTTTCTACAGCATTTCGTATGTACATTTTGCATTTTGGTTGTAGATTTGCCCAAGTCATACATGTACATTTAACAACAAATATTGACAACGCGCTGTCAATTTTACAACAAGAAATTACGATCAATTTAAAAATTTTATTGCTGAAATGAAAGCAAACGCTGTAGAAATTACAATTAATTGTAAATATGAACGCATTTGCAGTTAAATGCACAAATATACAGCTTATTGTTAATTTGATTGCCACATGTTGTAAAATTTACAGTGGATATTTTTTTGGGTGGTGCCACATGCCACACAGCACGCGAAACAATGGCGCAATTGCGAGGCGAGTTTGGTGAACAGTTAATTTCACGTTTCGGGCCGGTCAATTGGCCGCCTAGATCGTGCGATTTGACACCATTAGATTATTTTTTGTGGGGGTATGTCAAGGCTAATGTGTATAGGGACAAGCCCGCTTCGATTGACGCACTGGAAGCCAACATCCATGCATTCATTCGTGAGATTCCATTCCGATATGTGTGAAAGAGTAAGCCAAAATTGGACTCAGCGGATGGACTACCTCAGACGCAGCCGCGGTCAACATTTGCATGAAATTATCTTTAAACATTAAATTGCAAGGTTCAAACTATCGATTCAAATAAATATTTCATTCATTTTTTCGAATTTTTTGTGTTTTTTTTTTTTAAAAAAGTTCTAAACCTCTTAAAAAATCACCCGTTAGTAGAATCACAGTCGGTGCTGAGAATATGGAGAAACTACTTTTTCAGACTGTATAACGGCGACGAAGACTAAAACTCTGCTGTCAGGCAGAACGAACCATTTAATTTAGACGATGATAGCCAAAACTTCCGTCCACCTTATCAAAATGAAGTGAAGATAGCATATCCAAGTTAAACACAAATAAGCCTGCTGGGCCTGACGGTCTACCGCCGAACTTTTTAAAGCAGCTGGAGATGACTTGGTAGAGAGCATGCATCAGCTCATTTCTAAGATTTGGTCAGATGAATGTATGCCTGGATGAATGGAACCTCAGCATCGTTTGCCCGATCCAGAAGCAAAGGAAACCGCCTCAACTGCGCCAACTACAGAGGTATCAGTCTCCCTAACATCGCGTACAAGATCTTATCTGCAATTTTGTGTGAACGCCTAAAACCCTTCGTCAACAATCTGATTAGCCCCTATCAGTGCGGTCTTAGGCCAACAAAGTCCACCGATGTTCAAATTTTCACACTTAGGCAGTTCCTGGAAAAAAACCCAAGAAGTCCAAACCGATACCCACAATCTTTTCATCGATTTCAAAGCCGCTCATTACAGTATCTATAGAGAGGAGCTATATAGAGCCATGTTTAGTTTTCACATCCCTACCAAACTCGTCCGTCTATTTAGGATGACGATGGAGAAATCTCGCTGCTGCATCAAGGTCGGTAATGACCTAACCGACACCTTTGATGTCAAAAAAGGATCTAGACAAGGCGACGCGCTGTCATGTGACTTCTTTAACATCATACTTGAACGAATTGTGCGAAACTCACAAGTCAACATACGAGGTACGTCTTATCTTTCAAAAGTCTGTACAATTTACTTGCATACGCGGACGATATTGACATAATTGGAAGAACTCAGCGAGCTGTCACTGGCGCTTTTGCAAGTATAGACACAGAAGCGGCTAAAATGGGTTTAGCGGTTAACGAGGGCAAAACCAAGTATATGCTGTCAACAAGAAGGGATACCCTACATCGACGAATCGTGCAGAACGTCACAATAGACAGCTATGATTTTGAGGTAGTAAGGGACTTTGTCTACCTTGGCTCTGCTATAACATCTGAAAATGACATCTCATCAGAAATCAAACGGAGAATAACTCTTGCCAATCGCTGTTTCTTATAAGGCCGGATCGATGTTGAAATGGAATAAAACAAGCTGTGTGCGAGGTATTGACGACATTTTATTTTTTTTTTAAAGGCTCATGTATGCCATCACTTGGTATTTGGATCATAACATCGTTCAAATATCCGCAGCGGTGGCATAGATTTGAGTGAACCAATTTTAACAGACTCTACGAATAGATCCGGCTGAATTTGAGTGATGGCATGGGTTGTATTGGCTTTGAAGGCATCGGGCTTCGCCCCAATACGGCTTATTGGCTTGGATCTATGACTTTATAGGAAACCCCACGAGAATGATCCACCGGGGTTTGATCTTTTTAGCCAATTCACGTCACCTCTGTGAGAGATTACAATGCCCCCGAATCGGTTATACAGAGTGTCCATCGTGTATCTGCTATGGGGTACGTAAAGCTCTTTTAAAATTTAAATTTTTATCTGTAGAGGTGTCGTTGCTAAATCTTCCAAGCCTTCGATGACCCGTGCTCCCAAACATAAGTAGCGGCGTTCTTGAAGGTCTGGACAGTGGCAAAGACATTATCCACAGATTCTATTTCCTCTTCGTCTCTGCAACTTGTGCAGAAGTCACTTGTAGGGATGCCCACTGTTTTAGTCAAATTTTCAATGGTTCAGTGTCCGGCTATTACCCCGACGAGCACTCGGACTTAGTGTCTGTCAAGAGATGTTAGGACCTTTGACCTTTTAGTGTCAATTGTGGGCCACACACGAGTTAAGATGCAACCATGAGTATTGTTCCATCGCTCTTTTGATGAAGCTCTTATATATGGATTTCGAAGGATATTCAAATCAGACCACCATTGTCGGGTCTCTTTTCGTCTCTCTACCACGATAAATCTAACCCAGAGAGACTCTCTGATGATGAAGCTCTTAGCTGCGTTGAAAGCTGGTAGTACTTGCCTGTCAGCTAATGTAGTATGTCCATTTCAGACAAATATCTAGCAAGTTTTATCAGCTGCCTCGTTCCCTTCCACACCAACATGTCCAGGAACCCCAGGATAGCAGATATTGAGTGGTGGCTTATTGCTCGTAATGAAAGGCTCTGACTTACAGATTTGGAGTTGTTCGCTTTAAGTGCTGTTGTCCACGAAGAGAGTAATTTCCATTGCTGACAGTTTCCCCGCTAAGACGTTAGAAGTTAGAAGGTGGTGCCTTAGTGCCGGCCGAACTCCAGAAAAACAGCCCTCAGATGGTAAAATGTGAGTTTGAAGCATTGGAAAATAGCATTACATAGTAAGATTCAGTGCATCTGGGGCTTAAAAGGAACACGAAAGACACAGAAGCACTCTAGACTGAGCTCGAAAAATGTTTAGTCGTGCCTTAGCAACTGTAGCATAGTTCCACAGAAAGCTGCCCGCCGACTCCTTTGCCGGACCGAAAGACACTTTAACCTAAACTATACACACCTAGCACCAGAGATACTCGCACCAACCCGTTTTGCGCTTTCACTTTTCTGCAACAAAGTCGCTGACAATTGAGACGAGTGCGCCTCAAACCTTCATGATAATTCGAATCCGTAAGCAGTCTTGCTCCAAAGTCCAAACTATTTAAACGACTCAGACTATACAACTACATCCAACAGTCTAACTTGAAGCTAAGCGGTTCTCGCTCTATAGCGACCCACTCCGAACTATCCCAACAATTATGCGTATAAGCCTAGTCCACAGCTAATTATCGAGAGTTTATATTCCGACACCATCGCCGGCATTAATTGGTTAATATGGTGTAAGAAGTGTCAAGACAAAAGGCCATCGGCGGCTTCCGGCAGCAAGTGCGCGATAAGCGTTAGCCACCCATCAGACCACCCAACTGATGGTCAGCCCAATACGGAAAGGCGAACAAACGAAAACGATTGTGACGACGGCGCGGCGGTGTCTGATGAGCTTCCCAACTTGGCCGTTGCCGTTTGCGCAATTAGTTGTTGGCTCAATCAATCGATTGACCATTAGCCCGTCTTTGTGGTTGTTTACCTAAATTGTGTGCCTGCTAACGAATATGCAAATCTCCGGGACAGTATCTTAATGTGGTGTCGAGTGTGGACGATCACAGATGCCGCTAATGGTGTGGTTATCGCGAAATGAGAGCGGCGGATCTTTTGTGTCTTGCGTTGTCGTTTAAATTCAACATTTCCAAGATTAATAATTGCACTGGTGTGGTGATGGTCGGAGGGTGGCGGGTGGCGGGTGGCAGCGCAAGTGTGAATAATTAATTGGTGCCAAACGAATGAGATTAAAGTTGGCACCACAACAGTTTTAATGAATGCGACATGTGTTGTTTGCTTGTGGGTTTGGCGAGGCTTTCCGCTTGTATATGCGAAGAGGTCGAGCCGTTTGGTCAAGTTTGCTCCTCATTTCGGCTTCAATTGAATTGATGTGGTGATGATGAACTTGTTTTGAGTTGCGCTGACAATCGCAGCATTGTTGTGGCAGATGGTGACGAATCGGGTGGATTTATCGACAGAAAGGGCGCTGGAGGCCATTCAACTAGCGGTCTGCAAAAGAAGCAAAAGCCTTGGATTGATGTTCTTAAGTTGTTTGCAGGAAAATATAGATAAGATTGACCCATCAAAACCTCAAGCTTATAAAACATCAACATTATACGACTTTACAGATGAGGCTGAGTGAAAGTTCTAAGAGCTGACGTTTCCCTACAGAATGTCCTAAATAAAAAACATCAATCATCGAGGACAGTACACTACGCTGTGCGGTACATGACGGAAAATCAATTTTAGTCCGACCTGAATGTAAGAGTTTCAGCGCAATGCTGATGAACAGAACTCTGGTTGCAGGTGCAGATCACGGAATGGCGGAGGTTTACAGAGGGTGCGCGAAAGGTTGAGTTCTGTCTTCACTGCTGTATGGTGTTTGGTGAGGTTTATTTTCTGCTGCTCAATATTACAGGTAGCTGCTTTGTCTCATCATGATCACAGGGATTCTATGCAGATAGCCTTAGAAATGGTAGATGAATCTTGTACTATGCGGGCTTTCCCTCGATTTTTTGAAAACTGACGATCTTCTCTTGACGAGATGGAGTACATATTACTAAAAGGTACTAAAAGGTGTCACTATTCATATCCTCCTGATCCTAAAAAAGAAAATTCTTTTGGACAAAGCATGTCAAGTCGTAAACGTCCAAGGTGCTCACCGAAATAGGCCCTCTCGTACCCATATAGCCATGACAAGACCTATATGGCTTATGAGTCGCTTGCTGAATGGAGCGGGTTTCAGAGTAAGTACCTATGTGACTATTATGGTGCACTACCGCTGATGCACGGGGGATTTCACTACTATGCCAGGCTCTGCTCTAGATGCTTTGCTTGGTTTACTTTCCCTTGTTTCTTTTTCCATGGTTTGCACTATCAAAGCAATCTATACCGTCTAATGCGGGGCGGCTTTTGGTATCCATCGCAGAGGTCATCGCGGAGGCTTGATGACATCTTGCGCGACATATACCCACCAAGTTCCATGGATATCCCATCTGACACAATAAGGTACACACAAACTTTTCCCTGCTGTGCCAATTTAGAGTCACAATTCCCTGCATCCAGAACTAGCTTCAGTCACAGTCTGAGATTGGATTGAGATGCCTTAAAATGGCTTCAAATTCATTTTCATATGTCCACCACGGGAACGTATGCAGCGGTCGATACGTTGAACCCAATTTTTGATAACGCGGCCGCACATTTCGACCGATACAGCCGCTATTTCTCGGTCAATATTGGCTCTAAACTCCTTTAACGTCGCCGACTTGTAAACATAGACCAATGATTTAATGTAGCGCTATAAAAAAAAAGTCTAGAGGCATTAAATCACACGATTTCGGCGGCGAATCGACGGGTCCGTTTCTCGAGACAACACGTTCATCGAACTGAGGCTTCAATACCTCGATTTGCAATTGTTCAACGAAAAAACACGGCCCAATGACGACAGCGGCATGAAAACCTCACCAAACAGTGACTTTTTGTGGATGAAATGCTGTTTCATGATGCACATGAGGATTGTCGACTGTCGAATAACGCATGTGTTGCAGATTGACGAAGCCGTTTAACCAAAAATGCGCTTCATCCCTGAAGATTGAAAATTGTCGTCAACGCTCTTAAAGTTGAAAACACCGACTCGGAATTTCGGTATTTAATTTTAATTGTTTGTAAACGTTGTACCTTTATGAGCTTCACCATGATGAAAATGTTGATTTTACTGGATATTTTGACATTGACAGTTCGGTAATCGGTTTGAGAGTGCGTTCACACTGAAAGTTTGAAGTTGTCAAGTCGATAATAAAGGACCCTATATGTCCTCGTTCCGATCATTTGAAACGAAGGTCGCGAAGATGATTCTGGCTTAGAGTAATGACAACAACAAGCATATGCTGTCATTGAAAAATTACCTAAATATCGGTGCATCCAGCAAATTGGAATGACGGACGCTTGATATGAAAAATTCCACAATAAACCTCCGGCGTCACGTTCATAGGGAAGTCTGAGCCACTTTTATTGACCTTGTCAAAGTAAAAGAGATTATACAGAAGCTAGAAATTGAAAGTAGATGCAGATATCCTAGTACCTTTGGTCGTGACGTTTTTTGGCAAGGTCATCGAGTCAAATACTGACATTGGAGATTGTATTTAGAGAAGACATTTTGATGAACATAACATCAATATCTCGGCCCGCAGAGACATCGCCTTAAGCGGATAGAAGCAGAATCAGAGTACCTACTTTAGGGAACTTAAGAAGACCGTTCATTACCGTTGAACATGAAGAAGGCAGAAAATATAACAGAATTGCAAATCTTTTCACTCCTACGGTGCTGAGACGGAATATGATTCTACCGGTGGTAGACTCCATCGGACTTAGGCTGCAAAGGACTCTGGAAAACCAATTTTTCAAACGGATACTCATAGAAAATAGGTGACCTTGCTCGACAGTGCTTTCTTTCGAAAATACACTAACAGTGGCCGGATCTTTATATACCCTTTCGGAGCAAGCAGCTATTAAGAGTCAAAAGTAATGTTCGATCGGGTTAAATCAAGTTCGGGTCTTTTCCATTCTTCTCGAACATCGGGTTTAAAACAATATGATCATTGCTGCTATTATGGGTATGACCCTGCGTCATTTATTAACACTGGAATGGATTACCACCCAGAGAGAACTGAGTGGGGGTGGTGAAATAACTTCACATGGGAAACAAATTCACCTCAAGTGGGGAAACAAATTCACTTATTTTATGTGAAGTTATTTCCCACTTAAAGTGGGCAAAAACTTCCTTTTTTGTGGGAAATAATTTCTCTTAACATCCGACGACATTTATGTAAGCCCAGTGCCGGCTGAAGCCAAACTAGCGCCCTGTGCAAGATTTACAGAAAGCGCCCTTTTTTCATTTTTGCAATAGTGGAATTTTTTTATTTTGCGATATTTTCAGTCGGATTCTCCTTGAATATGCAACATCGCAAGTGATGTGAGTTAATGTGCAAGAATCAGCACAGGTGTGATTTTTAACAAGGCAGACGTTAGGGACTTTAGTGTTTACCGTTTACTGAACAGGGTATACTGGCTCCTAACTACGATTCCATTTTGAATTGGATGATCGAGCGAATCTGAAATGCAAAAATAAAACTTTACTGAGCTCGGTTCACGTATAGACGAAAAGTTTCCCAGTTTATAAAGAGCCCAGTACCTTACTTCCTTGTGTTCAATACCAGCAGAGTATACCGAAGAGTATAAAGGCCTTCTATACATAACACAACAAGTTTAAATCGATTCTGTCAGCGGCACACATCATTTGTAACATCACGTTGACAATTTTTTAAGTGAGTAAAGCCTCATCACACCTCATACTTCAGCTATTTCGAATTTTTTGAGCGGACTCGAGGACCTCCAACTCAGAATCAGAGGACATATAGACACACAGTAGCAAAAGAGTGATACATACATTTGCACTCCCGTCCAAAAACAATCGTTATACATACAACAAAACAAAGTCCCTCACACTAGTATCTACATCCAGAACAAGGTGTTGGCCAATTTCCGTGCTCGTTCTTTTTCCCAATCATTACCAAGAAACAACCTCAAATCGAAGCAACGAACATCGGAATGGATAAATTATAAGAAACGTCTGGGGCCTCCCAAGGGGAAAATATTTTCCGTGTTAATGTCTATGAACTTCGAACACAGTTTGTCGGGATTTATGTTCTCGTTCCCCATAAAACAAGTGCACAAACCTTTCTGTCACTTAACAGAGTTTGTTTCATCGGCAGGCACACACAGGGCCACACTCAGATGGACCAGCACATCCTTGGCTGAATCGTGAATTCGAATTCCGAATTCGATTTGACGATGATTCCCCCAGGTTAAGTTTCTTTTGCTTTGGCAAACAGATTTACGACCGATCTGTCAATTAGGTATCGAATTACAACTTGTTTAGTGCCCGCAGCTCATGTGTGTGTGTGTTTCCGCGATTGGAAGGGTGTGCATGTGCACGTCGTCTGCGGCGATGCCGAAGAAGTTAATTGAAGTTCAGCCTGGACTGCCATTGCTCTGCCTACAATTGAGGCGAATAAATTCCTCAATTGACTTTCGATGTACGACATGCAGAAAACATGCATAAATCGGTGCCGTGCCAACTTCGCCGTCGGAATGGATGCGAGCACTTCTCGAATTTCACAAAACGGAACTGTGCGCCAAACTCTGCCAACACACTCAAAATTGAGCAATTAACTGTGCGGCAGCGGTGATGGCGCAATCCCCGCGCCTACGAACGCAAGCCGCACTATCACGCCCGCCTAAACGCGCCGCAGAAAATTCGTAATTACTTAATCCGAGCCCCGCACTGCGGGTTAAATGAGCCAATTTCAGATGGCTTATCTCGGAGCCGGCAATAATTGAGACATTTTTCGTCCCCGTAAACGTACAGCCGGAAAATAATTAACTTCGTCGATACGCACACACGTGCACCCACTCAGATGCTGCGGCGCCGATAGTCCAAATGACTTTCTGTCGGAGATCTGATGAATCAGAGCCTCCAATCAAGTGCCCTGTTTATATACCTTGCTGTGGGCGTTCTCGGGTCGTTACAGTATCCGCCATTGTCATCCGTGCATATTAAACGACTGGCAGCTGTCACCGCTGCATCACAGTGACATTCGATAAGGCGAAAAGTCATAAAGTGACATCCCGCCAGTGCGTTAACAAAAAAAAAAAAACCATTAAGCAGGTGATGACGGCTTTTTGTTCGGCCTCGGCGTCGAATTTTTATTTGAGGAAATGACGCCAATAAAATGCCACATCGATGACATTTATTTGACAGGCGAACGTCAAATGTCAACGGCTTGGTGTCATTGGCTAACGCACAGTTTCCACAATCCAATTGGAAATTCCACTCACCCCGGTGGAGTGCTTTAATAGTTTTCCTCCTCCAAAGTGTTGGCTTAGCTTGGTATGTTGGCAGGAGGTGTCGGAATTTAATTGAGCGTTTTATGGCCCACGATGGAGGTGTAAATAGTGTGGCAGGTACGGGCGGATGTCGGCCGTATTTCTGGGTACCTATTTCCATTTATTAATTTCGGCTATTATCAAATTTGAGGTGTGGGGCGTGGTATGCATAAGAATTAGTACCAAAGATGGTTAATGGCGCGTAGATAAAGAAGAATTACGCGAAATTAGGTGCGCAAATTTGAGTGCGTGGTTATTTTGCTAAATGGCTGTCAAAGTGAGGGCACTGCCTCATGTTAGAATAGTGCGCGAGATGTGATAAATGTCACGTCGGCGTTGGTAGATGAGATTTTGATTTTGCTAATGTTGACGTGAATGAATTTGTTTAGTTCGGCGACTGTACCTACAGTGGGGTGAGTTAATTTTCGGCCATCTACGGTGGGGGTTGCCCAGTCTTATGTGTTTACCTACAATGGAACCTCTAGCTGGGATTTGTGGGCTTAGAGCTGCCTGAATCGCTGTCTTTAAAGACATGTAGTTGGGTTAGGTTAGAGGGGCAGTTTGCATTATGCAATTTCACCCAAAAGCCATAGAGGCCCAATGTGGTTATCTTTATATAGGTAGTACATGGTAGGACATGCAACTACCAAAACCATTCGGATCTGTTGATGAATCTTCTTAAATCTGATACAGGTATCGTTGCTAGATCTTCCAAGCCTTCGATGAACCGTGCTCCCAAACATGAGTAGCGTTCTTGGAGGGCTGGGCAGCGGAACAGTAGATTATCCACAGATTCTATTTCCTCTTTGTCTCTGCAACTTGGGCAGAAGTCATTTGTAGGCATGACCACTGTTTTAGTCAATTTTTCAATGGTTCTGTGTCCGGTTATTACCCCGACGAGCACTCGGATTTGATTTCTGCCAAGAGATGTTAGGACCTTTGACCTTTTAGTGTCAATTGTGGGGCAAAAACGAGTTACCATGAGTGTTGCTCCATCGTTCTTTTGATGTGGAGCTATCAATGAAGCTCTTAATAATAGATTTTGAGAGATATTCGAATCAGACCACCAATGTCGGGTCTCTTTTCGTCTCTCTACCACGATAAATCTTACCCAGTGAGACTCTCTTACGATGAAGCTCTTAGCTGCGTTGAAAGCTGGTAGTACTTGCCTGTCAGCTAATGTAGTATGTCCATTTCAGAGCAAAATATCTGGCAAGTTTATCAGCTGCCTCGTTCCCTTCCACACCAACATGTCCAGCATATAGCAGTATAGTGATGGCTTATCGCAGACTTACAGATCTTGAGTTTACCAGGTTGGAGTAGATCGCCTTAAGTGTTGCTTGGCAAAGGCTATGCTCCACTCTAAGGGTAATTTCCATTGCTGGTAGCTCCCTCGATAACCCATTCTGAGCCGCTTTCTTAACCGCGTAGATCTCTGCCTGGAAAACGCTGCAGTGATTTGCCAATCTGATGATTGACTGATACCTAATTCTTCCGAGAAGACTCCTTCTCCTGTTCCATTCCCTGTCTTTGAACCATCTGTGAAGATGGTCGTACCTTTTATGAGAGTTCTCGGTGCGAGCCAGTCCTGCCTGCCTGGTATACAGACTATACATTTCTTGTCACAGTCATACTTTGGTTTCTGGCTTCTAAATTTTTTTCGCTCTTAGTCTGAGAGCCTCCACAGGTTAGATATAAGCGCCGACTGCATCACACCCTCAACAGTCATCACAAACTAGCTCACATGAGTCGTGGTAACAGTGCTACTTGGACTCAAAGCTGAACCGTCACTTCTCCCTACCTACCTAATCTTAGAGCAACTTTGGCTGCGACGCTCTTAGTATGACACTCGATAGGTGGTAGGTTCACAACACGAAAAATTCATCTCAGCGCCTAAAAGAAGGTCTGGCCATAAACGATTTGGCAGTAACGTTGTGCCTCCTAATGGCGCAGCATCAGAAACAGTGTGTCATATATCACGAAACAGCCCAAAGCCACTTAAAACTTGTTGGCAAACTGTACGATCAGTATCAGGACAGTTTAGTGCAATTCGGAACCTTCCTCGGATCCACATACTCCGTTGACGAGTACGTTGAAAGACTGCCCTCAATCATTGCCATACTACAAGAATACCACAGTTCTAGGCCTTGTTGTGGTGTAGATTTTATTGAATTCGTTATACCTATGGGATCCTGTACCGTGTTCAAATTCTTGAGGTAAGATTAAGTGTTAACAGCCTCCCACCAAATGACCGAGCAGTAGGTCAGAATTCGTCTTTAAATCGCGGTTTACATCAAGTGCACTATGTTCGGTGGTAAGCCCCACTTCTTCCCAAAAGCTTTTGAGCAGACGTAAAAGGCATTTAGTCCTTTTACATTCCTTCCTCCTTCTGTTTCCAGTTTAATTTGGAGTCGAATATGAGAGATTAAGGCGAAAGCCTTTTAATTTTGGTAGCACCCATTTTCGTACCTTATATCTTGTGCTCGCAGTAGCTTAGTGGTTAGTGTGTTGGACTGCTATGCGGGAGTCCCAGGTTCGAGTCCCGCAAAAACCCAATTCCGACTTAGGGCTTTCTTCCGCTGCGCTACCTCTCGCGAACGTCTGACAAACATCCGAGAGTATAAATGTCTTGTAAGAGCTTCTCAATTAGCCGTTTGGAGTCGGCATAAAACTGTAGATCCCTTCCATTCGTTCCCAAAATGAAAAACTCACACAAAACGAATGGTTGTGAGAAGCTAGGCCTAGGGTCTCTCCAGACCTGTTGCGCCAACTATTTATTTTTATTTTTATATCTTGTGGTGAACAGGATGAGTTTAGTCTTGTTGGGTCTGACCGATAGACCGTTGTTCTCCGCAGTGGCGTAGCGTGGGTTGGAGCCGCCCGGGGCAGACCCAATTTGTGCCGCCCCCATAATTTTTTCACAAATTAAAAAAATACCTTTGTAAACTTGGTAAAATTTCTGGAATCCAATAACACTACTTTTGAAATTTCGAAATATGTATCTCGAAAACAAAAATTCATTTCTATGGTAATATGGTCATTTCTACCTGAATAGAGGGCTCAGTTTTTGTCTATATTATCGTAGGGTTAGCATTATTTTGCAAAATTCATTCGGTTTTGCCTTTAGTCGTTAAATATTTCCTCTATTTTAAAATCCTGAATTTTGAATTCGGTTTTTTATTCCTTAAATATTTCAATCATTGCGCGATTACTAATTTGCGTTTTTATCTTTCGTATTTTTTTGAAATGATTTTTGATCATTTCGAAAAAATCATTTGGCAATTTGCTGATGTTGTTGTCAAGTAATTTTTCAACGAAATTTCGTTTCGACGTTTTACTATTTCCCAGATTGATCATTTCGCCACCCCGGCGAAACGTCAATTTTCCCAACAATTTAAGCGAAACGTACCGTACCCATTATCGTACAATAGATTTTTGAAAGGAAGTTTTTTTTTTTTAATTTCGTTTTCTTTAGTTTTTTAAGAAAAGAGCCTCTCAATTAGCCGTTTGGAATCGGCATTAAATTGAAGATCCCTTCCATTCTTTCTAAAAATGAAAAAAAAAAAAAAAAAAACTCACACAAAACGAATGGTTGTGAGAAGCTAGGCCTAGGGTCCTTTCGACCTGTTGCGCCAACTACTTATTTATTTTATTATACCTCGAAAACCCCAATTTTAAATTCGATAAAACTCTAAAAACCAAGTTATTCTTACATCCCGAACAATAGCTTATAAGTAGTCAGTTTTCAGCTAAATAGTTAGGCAATAGTAGATATTATTCAAACAACATTGCAAAATTTGGTACGGGTTTTCTTCGTCATTTTACAAATACCTCTCTAATGATTTTGATCAAAATACTAATTAAAGATAATGCAGGTATTTTAAATAAGATCCCCTACTTAGTTTTTCTCAAAAAATTCGAATAAATCAATTTTTTTAATTATTTCTGAAAAATTACTACCCAAAAGCCGATCTGTGTTCATATATTTTTTTAAAACTCCGCACTTCTATTAAGAATGGAAATATTGCCCACTTTTTCACCGCAGATCTTAAAATAATTGCAACCACTTGGATCGTTACACAATCAGAAAATCCCACTTCGTTTACCTACACCCCCACACACGTCCATCGGGATATTCAGTTTATAACGTCTAATGCAAATTCAAGAACAAATCTCTGAATTCTTAGATTTACTCTTACATATACCTATGTAAAGATATCGATCTATCACCAACTCTACTTGCAATCAAAAAACAGAAACTCCTACTACGCCTGTCAACTTGTACATAAACTGTAAGAGCTTATAACATAGTACAACACAGTAAAAAAAAATGAACTGCTCCAAATTGCCGCCCCTAGCAAAGTGCCGCCCGGGGCCTGTGCCCCCCTTGCCCCCCCCTTGCTACGCCACTGGTTCTCCGTCTACTTTGATAGTTTTGATAGCTCTGATTCCATAACTTCACTGATGATGGGAAGATGTTTTCCTGAGACCAGTATAACTATGTCATCTGTGTAGGTGACCTCCTTGATACCCTTGTTGATGAGTGACTTCGAGAAGTTTGATTATTGAGATGTTCCATAGGAGAGGAGATAAAACTCTCCCTTGTGGCGTTCCTCGATTAACCGATTTCTCAATCGAGCTGTCCCCAAGACTGTTTCTAACCCAGTTAGTCATATATAGATATAATGGTTTCCGTGTTAAGGTTATTGAAAGCACCTTCTATGTCTAGAAAGGCTGCCAACGTACATTTTTCGAAGCTTAGGGACTGATAGCTCGCTGGCTGTAGGTTATTGACTAGTTTTGCGCTCAATGTTAAAATAACAGGTGAATGGTCAGATGACAGATCAAGGCACTCTTCAACTTCAATGTGGTTGGTAGATATTCCTCACAATGAAAAAATCGGTCAGATCAGGTATTTTTGAAGTATCATTTGGGCAGTAGTTCGGTTTGCCCGTCGAGTGGAAATCGCAGCTATACTCCATACCTGCCCCATAGAACATTCTAACTTTTCGCGAGCTGTATCAAGAACCCCAGAATGTGTGTTTCGCATTAAAATCCCCGCCAATAATGAAGTTTGGTTTGAGCGATCTAAGCAAGTTTATTCAAGTTTATTCAAGAGCGGAGCGCGGTAGACAGTAGATTGATGAAATTCTAAGAGTAGGCTGATTATTTTTTACTCGAATCGTACACAGATGCATAGTTTCAGACTCTATCGTCAGGTCTTCTTATTGTCCAATGAAGTCTTTAATAAACAATGATGATCCACCTGTCGCGTTTCTCATAGTGTGACAACCATGGGAGTCATTATAGCCTTTTATTTTTAAATTCGATCCCGTTTTCATGTGAGTCTCAGAAATCAAGCAAATATCAAGATCTTTCTCGCGTATGAATAGGTATTACCAATTCGCCGAGTTTTTGCAAAAGTCCATTTACATTCCAAGTGCATATTTTTAAAACTGGTTTTTCATTCATATTATATTTAATGTACGCGTTTTCCGTGAATTATTCTCGAGCTTAACCAACCGATCGAGAATAATTTTATTTGTTTTTTTTTTTTTTGCTTTGTTGTTCAAGTTTCTCTAGAATAACTGTGAAAACATGAGAAATAGGGTCCGGGCGTCCGGCGAAGTTTCAACGTTTTTTGCTCCTTCGAGTGCCACGGCCTGAGCGTAGGTCTGCACTCTGGCTATCCGAGGAGCGAGGACCACTATTTGATGGCTTTCCTGATGGTAACTTTTCAGTAGCATTTCTTTTGACAACAGAGGTCGAGGACTTTTCGGTTGTTTCCTTTCTCTTACATTATTACGCTCTTGAACCGGAGGTTTTATATTACCTTCTACCTCCTGGGCGGTTTTACGCTTTGTCTTGGTTAGCGGCATTGTTTTTTTCATTTTGAGGCTTAAGGAGCGCATCTCTCCGTTTTTGCAACTTTTTGCTACTTCAACCTCTATAATTTGCAGGGTGCTTTCCCTTACACTGTCATAAACTGTCACATAAAACTTTAAGTGGAACTTAAATCACTTTGAGTAGGTGTAGTATCAGCAAACGGGCCTTAGATTTATAAAGTGTTTAAGGGGGTGTACAACTTTAAGATGAGGTAGTCAACAGACTGACAAGAGACTTTTAGAAAGATGATTTTATTCCACCACTGTGGGTGTCAATTTTGGCCTTTGGCTCCTGCGGATGGGTCATATAAAACGTCACCTGGAAGTCTAATTTCCGACTAGTTTGCTTTGAACAGTTGGGTCGTGTGTCGCATTTCCATACTCGTAATAAAATGGTTTCCTTAAATCACCAAACAAATTATCTGTCGAACAGGTCTGGACTCTGGCAGTCACTGAGAAAAGTGTTGCCAATTCGAAAAACAGACCTCTGAAAAAGAACTAGGTATTTATCTTTTGAACACTTTTTCTTTAAAAAGAACGCTGAGCCTATTTGTATTTCTCTCAACAGTGGTGTGCACATAGAACCACCCCAAAATTCCACATTCCACTGCATCTAAGTTACGGATCCTCCGAAATGAAGTACAACACTTGAGAAGCCATAAATAAGGCAAAATTCATTTGGAAACAAATCATTGCCAGATTGTTAGCGCAACAAATTCAAACTAATGCCTCCGACAACTCACAGTATCTCAGCACACTCACTGGCATTTCTCCCGCTTCATCCATCAAATGGGAATCTGTAAAAATGTGCCCATAAAATTTGAGCAAAATTATGGAAAATCATTAAAAGCACTCGCCACTTAGTCAAATTGCTGGAAAAGGAATATCTCTCCAGCCAAAGGAGGAGGCAGACAAATCGTTGCTCATTAATTTATCCACTCATCATCAATTGTGCAGCCATTAAAGCGCCACTCCCGGAAAACCGAACAAAAATATGAATAACACAATCGACCGGGAAAACCACTCCAGAAACACAATTCATTTCGATGGCTGCGATTCGAAACACACACGCGAGAGCTGCGGGTGCGGACTGCGGAGTTCCATCTGCTCTCCATTGGCTCCTTGTTAACATTAATTGCCGCAAAACGATTTCGTGTCGTTAACTAAGAGGTTTTACTTTCGGGTCAATGTGTGAAGTGGGTGCTTGTCAGCACCCTGTTCTGTATGCTCCCCTTGTGCTGGTGCGGATGCGCGCCTAGGAATGGAGAAGTCAATTAACCGAAACCCGGAGTCAATAAGGGAAGTACTATGCGGTGTATGTGCAGTGCAATGAGTGCGCAGCGATGATATCTGCACTTAAACCGATCATTACCTCAATCTGCAGATGCAGTTTGTTCGGTTGGTGATGACATGCAGATAGGAGCATCCTGGCTGTGGCTGATGCGGTGTGTCGCGGATATAAATAGCAACAACTTCTCGGTTCTTTCGGTTCGGGATCGCATGGGCGAATATATATGGCAGTGTTGGTGGCGACTAATTAATTGAATTCTGTTTTGGCGGAGGGGAATCTCTGATGGTGGAAATTAAGATAAATGTTGGGAATGATTTTTGGAATTTCCCTCCGAAGGGGAGTGAGTTATAGATTTTTTTGAAAAAAAAAACACGTCCATTGTGGTTAAGTTTGTGCCTGAGAACTGTCAATTATAAGAATTATTGGGAGCAGGCGCGAGATGAGAAACAGTAGTTCCCACATCAGTTGGAGTTGGGGTTCATTATAGCCAGGTTTAAGGGAGGTGAATGAACAACAACGGAAGAGGAAGAAGAAGTACTTAGACAAAGGCACATAGGTACATTGAACGAGTTTGAGTCGATTTCCAAGCTCAAACAAGGTTTAAGGACTCTCATTTAATGGCCACATAGCAATCTTAGCCAATTAACAAAAGCGTCCTGCTTATATTATTAAGCTTCGAAGATGGTATAAGCGTTATAAAACCAATACTGGATGCAGACGATTATTGATCTCTCATACCGCGTTCCTGTAGATAAACTAATATGTAATATTCCGAACCGTTTCAAAAAAAAAAAAAATCCCCTCCGATTATAACTCGAGAAACACAAGCGTTAATAATTGTCCATTGAAGGGGCAACGTAAACCCAAATCAACTGTAATCGATTCTGTGCGGAAAGTAGAAATCAGCGTACTCTTTGCGGCATAGAGAGTCGAATTATTGTCTGCGGTAAAATAATTTTTGTGAGTGCGAATAGCGAATAGCTGGGAAAGCGTTAACAAGTCAGTGATGCTTTCAGCGTTAATTTTAGTGCCCAAAATTTCATTTAGTGCCGACAAAGAAGATTTAGCGCTTGGGCGTTTTTTTAGTGCTTTAAAAAATATTTTAGTGCTTCTTTAACGATGCGGTTGCACACCCCTCTTTCTTGAAATGCAGCCATCCTTTTATACCAGTTCATTTCTCTTGAAATGTAATGCGTTCTTCGTTCGTTTGGGTATAAAAACGGAAGGAATAAATCTAGCAAATATGAAGTGGCAATCAAAAACTAAAAAAAATTTATGACTACAAATACATAGGGATTCAGTACGTAAAAAGCCTTTCCAAAATATTTGCGAATTGGCCCTAAAATCGCTATGTTTGCCACACTCAAATCTAGATGCGGAAAGGGTTCTTAGCCAAATGAATTTAATAAAAAAAAATGAATAAAGAAATAATAATAGTTCCTGAAAATTTAATTTCCAAAATTCAGGCCTATACCGGCAATTTAAATAAATTAATTAATTTCTATATTATATTTTTTAAGTTTTATTTTTTAGAATTTATTTTTATTTATTTTTATTTTACTGTGCAATCGACATAATGAATGAATATGAAGAAACGTTTGTAGTCGTTTTTTTTTTTTAGAAAAATTACATTTTTGGTGCCTAAGAGGTAAAAATTAACGCTGACAATTTTAAAAGCGGTGCTCAAACGAAAGAATGACTTGGAACTTTTTGTTTCATTCAACTCAATTCAATTCAAGTAAATTCTCCTCCAGCGTAAGACATTTGACAGTTTGGAAAACTGAAGGCAAATTATAGTACCTAGATTTTTGCGATGAGTGCATTCAGATGAAGAAAATGACTTTTTTTATTTGCAAAAATAAATCAATACAAGACTTATTAAATGAAATTTTAATCGTTATATAATAATGAGTCAAACGAAATAGAAATATGTTGCTACGTAGCAGCAGATGCATACAATAAAATAAATAATGTGAGTAGATCTACTACATACGAAGTAAAGGGTGGTCCAACCATAAAGCACGATGTTAGTTGTAAATAAAGAAAAAAGTTTTCAGAGAATTATCTTAATATTTTTTCTTATGATAGAAGGATCTATGCCAATTATGTGTGAAACAACATATCGGCGAAATGCTCGGCACAGCATATGCGATGATACTATACTCTGTCCAAGAAAAATTGTCAGTACAGGGAAGATAGGATGTTTGTCTCTCAGTCTGGTTGCAATGACTTACATAAATCGGTCCCTTTTTAAAGCTCTCACAGGGTTGCCGTAGTAAGTATGATAATTCGCCATAACTCAGAGAGCAATACTGTTAGGGTTACCATCTTCCAATTTAAAATAAAAATATTGCTGAACGAAATAAATTCCAACAACAAATTCTTTCGCTGACGTTTGACGAATTTAAGTCCGAGATCTTTTTGCAATATTGTATGCAAAGTGGATCTGCTTAGTTTTGTTATATTTTCACTTTTTGTACTTCCAATAGTATCTTATCTAGCATTGGAAGGTCATTATTCATAAAAAAACTGATGGACTATCCGCCTAATCGCACATTTGTCAAAATCATCCACCTTGCTCTTGATACCGGAATTATTTTTCTTCTTTGGTGGTGAATTGTGGCCTTTGATTGCTTTTTCCCTTAAAGCCCTGTATACAGTTTGTTCCGTAACAGGAAAAACCGTAGCCGCATTTCCTACGGCTTCCGATTTACTTTTAAAAAGGCCATAGCATTTTTCAGCTGCATCAACAATTTGTTGTTTCTTTTCTTCACTTAGATCCTTTGAAGACTTTGTAGCCATGTTTCTGTTTATTCATATGCACAATAAAGTTAACCACTTGTTTAGATGCACTATCCGCTATTGAGATAACAACCATTGTTTCCGTCTTATATACACAAACAGGCAATTAGACAAAATTATATAACCACGACGCAATGCCATATACCTAAAAAGATGGTAAAAGGACTGCACTTGTGCGCATACATTTTTTTAATATAGACATAATACCTAGATTACATATTTGTTAAAAAAATGATTACCCGTCAATGCAGAACTTCGCGGAAACAGTAGCAAAAAAAGGATCATAAAATCCTTTCAAGGCATTTGCTTTACTGGGGAGGAGTGACCGGATGTGGTAAAACCCAACGACCGAAAATAAACAGTATAGGTTTACCTGCTTCATCATTTTGATATTTCAGTGTGAAAAATATGCTCTACAAAGTGAAATTTGAATTTGTACCTACCAAAACATGCAGAAATATGCCCTAACGAATAAGGCTGAAAATTTGTACTTAGTTTTCTATAATAAACTATTTAATCAAATTTTGTTCCTTAAAATACCATGCTCTTACATGAATCCGGTTGAGTTGCCTTAGTAATCACTATTATTTTATTGCAATATCTCAACAACGCACATATATGATCACTTGTTGCCTTAATGAAATGAATGCATTAAAACACCTCCCGAATAAACATTATTTCTAAAAGACAACATTCAAAAATATGTTTTAACTGAATATTATTGGATCTTTCAGAAATACAAACAAATTAAAACCGAATGGCAGCATCCCACATAACATGCCGCTCTCAAAAGCTCCAAAAAGCACCAAAACCGAAAGTTCTTTGACAAAATTCAAAGAAAAACCCTTAATGATATGCTAACATTGTCATATGGTAACACTTCTCTGATGTGTTTCAGTCACTCACACTCAGTGATGCCAACCCGAAACGAAGTTTTTATGCCTAAATTCGAAAATAATAATGCCTTTTTCCAAAAAAATTATGCCTTTTTGGTAAAAAGGATAAAAATTTCATATTTTCAAAAGAACCTACAATGTGATGAAAATTTTTTAACAGAATGTAGGTTGATCGATAGGTAATTAAACTTTTTTTTATCTCTGTAATCCAAAGCTTGGGTTTCTTGAGTAAGTGAAGTAGAGAATTAGAATATAAGCATGACGCACAGTTGTTAATAAAAATTACATAATATGCCACTTTGATCAAAGACTGTACCAGATTTACCAAATTCAAATTGCATTTCTATGATTTGATGGTAAAAAACAATTCATAAAAAACTATGCCTTTTACCTAAAAATTATTCCTCAATGCCTCAAGCATTGGAATTATGCCTAAAAGGCATAATTATGCCTCAGTTGGCATCGCTGCTCACACTGCTTATTTTGGTTGATGATAATAGCAAGCGAACACAAGCGATCGTGCTCATTCTGCCCGCGGCTGCGTGGCAGACTGGTTGTGGAGGGATGTATGCGAATTTCAGGAAAATTACAACAACAAAATGCTTTGGAATACCAGTGGTTTCGTTTTTATTTCAGTGGCAAATCCTGTGTTTGAGTGCCGTGAGAGTACTACAGGCACCACTGGTAGAAAAAAGAGCTTCCCATAAGGCCTGTACTGACAATTTTTCTTGGACAGAGTATAGCATTCCTCTTTGTTGTCGTTGCACTCTGTCTATATAACTGCGGTGTTGCAAGCGGTGGTGAGATTGACTTCGAGCAAGTTCTGTTAGTTCATCGAGGTTTTAGGTACTTATGGAAATTATGGAAAGTCTATTGGAAGGCAAACGCTGTAACTGTAACCATAACGATTTAAGCGAATTCATCGTACATTTTTGCACCGGCTAGGTGGCGCATTTCGCGAAGCAGCTGAGACGGCATCCTGTCCTCCCAGTTCGATTTCCTGAAGCAATTTCCTCAGTCGTTGATGATCGGAATCTGTAAATCATTCTTCGACTTGAGCGTGTCTTAAAAATTTTCAGTTGGGGGTTGGGTAGCAGCGTTGCCACCTTGCTGCAATTGCAGTTGATCTACTGCATTCTTTCAAAATTTAAATCTTGTAGTACGCTTGTATGCACATCTAAAAACTAAATTAATGAATTAGTAATTAATTTGTTTGTTTTGTTTAATTACTCGTTTTTATAAATTTTGTATTGTTCGTGCTATTTTTTGTTATTAATCTTGGCTCTGTTTGAAAAAAAATATTCTACTCCAAAAAAAATGCAATCTACTGCGTCTACTGCATTTTTTTTTTTTAGAGAATCTACTGCGAAAAAATAGTCAAAAAGTGGCAACACTGTTGAGTGGGACATCACTCAATATTTTACTCTCGATTGCAGAGATTCCACTTGGCTTTTCCTTCCAGAATGGGAGAATTTTGATGGATACCTTTGCTTATTTCGTGTTTCCGGGTGATGGGTCGCTAGATGGGCTGGCACGAAAGTTCGGGTTATCGCCTTCTGTAGACTCTGGTGCCATATTGCCAATATTCGTCTCAATTTGAATATATTTTTTTACCTTTTTGATCGCACGCCGGGTCCCCACTTTTTGGTTGCTATAAGTTCGATTGGAATAAATAGAATGCCATGCAACTCGGTTCCAAGTTACAATTCTTAGATTTATTATTATAAAAACAAACTATTAATCATATTTGTCAAAAGTAAGAAACAAATAATAAGTGATAGGTAGAAAATATATTAAAAGGTTAATCGTATAGGTACTCAACGCCGCTTAGCCAAAGGAGCACGGAGGTTCGACGAAAAAGAAAGATTGTCCCCCTTGTCGCAGCTAAGGCAACCTCCGAGACGAAAATAATTTCTGCTAGCCAAATTAGCTGCCAGCCGTCAGAACATGATTCGTTTCATCGCGTTTATAATTTTGCAAGTTTGTGGTGAACAGCCACAGTAGCGTCTTAACAAACGTACTTCATAGGTTCAGTGCAAGTTTAGTCGATACTTTAACTCCCATTGCACTTGTTGATGTTTGATGACATTTAAACATAGCTATGTATTCGCCGTGCTTCATGCGAGCGTACTACCTGTCGTCTCATTGCAGTCTTGTCTGTGTTTCCAAATCGCAGTATTGAGCTGAAGCTGCTTCGCCAAAAGATCCCTGCCTTTGTGTTTTTCACTCACCTCCACTGGGAATACTGCTTCTTTGCCCTGACTTTAAGCTGCATCAACGCAATTTGCGTTCTTTCCCACTTATAGATCGGTAATATTCAACTTTCGGTCGCTAGATCCACTACTATACTCGTTCCCGCCGCAACATCTTCTCAACTTCGCTTATGTACGCATATACAGACTTGACTTGTTAAAAGTGCCAAATATTACTGACTGCTCGACAGATGGAAGGCTCATTATGCAGCTCATAGAGAAAAACCACCCCAACATGAGCCGTCGAAATTTTTATAGCAGCTGTAAAATGTGCACCAAATTACAAATCCATTTGCTCGTCTAACACCGCCTGGAATTTATGCAAACAACGTCCGGTGTCCGCATTAAGTCGAACTAATTGTCGATTCACAACTCTCTTCGACCTTCACCGCCACTGTAAATGAGTAAATCCCGGGAATCTCTAAATACCGACCTGAAACGCCCCCCGAAAGTCGCGCGTATATTTAGTTACGTTTTGGACAGTAGCATTACAAATATTTTCCTTTATTACACTGATCCGGCATTCTAGTTCGCAGAACTGCCAGACCTAAGCCCTGGTAAACGACGGCGGATCGCCGGAATTCGCTCGACAACAAACAAACATTGGTTTAGGGTCCATGTCCGCGCAGATATTTCGCGCAGGTATAGCAACACCGACGAGCCCCTAATCCGCAATCCAATTATCAATGGTGCTTAATGTATGTCTACCCGCGAAAGGGTTCACTCTTGTAAAGGTAGCGATTTTACAACCATCAACGCCTTCGCCTTAAAAGGACTAAATCCATCATAAGCCGTTCTCGGGGACAATACCGCACAAAAGCGCAATGAGCTGCCGTGCATCAGTAGAGAGAACTACGAAGCGAGTATGTCCTTTGAGGAAAACAAACCGTGGGTGTTACCGGCCCATAGAGAGAAGGAGAGAACACCGATTATTACTGTGGTATTACCTTAGTCTATCACAATTAGCTGCGCGACCGCTCGTGAATTACACGCGATGCGACCATGTCTAATTGCGGACGTAGAAGGTCGGCATAGGTATACCTGCCTTGACGAGATTAGATCGAGAACTGCTGCCAGATTATGGCGGCCATTATGTGGTATTGTTGGTCAAGTTCCGGCTTTAGTGGTACACTTGGACTTTTCCCTCTCCATCTGGAGGAGTGAGTCCGCCGGATTAGGCTAAATATTTTCAAATGCAAAGCGCTTTTGTCTAAACGCTCACATAAATTATTGTCGCCGTTGGTTTGAGAGCCCCACCTCAGCTTGACAGCTGAAAGCAGTCGTATAATTTACGAAAATGTTTGCATAATGAGGACATCAATATATCACACCGAAATTGGGAGTTGGGACTTGGGACTGTTGCGACCACCGACCACACCCGGCGGAGACGTGCGCATTTTTGTCACCTCTCTGCGGATCTGCATTCAAATGATCCGCAAGCAGCGAGTAGGAATCACACCTCGTTATTAGCCAGAATATCGCGTCTTAAGTACGCTTAAGAACGTGTTTAGGCCACAATTTGTGTGCCATTATTTTGAGTGAATATTTCGCGTCCTGAATTGTTTTTGGCTGAATTTTTTTTTCTCTCCCCATTTGCGTTGCGCATAAATTAAGTCGCTGCGAGTTTTTCTTTTTTTTTTTTTTTTGACTCGAAATATACTTTGATATTCATTAAATCTAATGTTCGTGGGCAGAGATTTATATGGCGAGATTACTGAATGTCTAATTGATCGATCATTTGGTGTCGGATCGGGCAGGCAGATTGCATAATTTCGCTGGCCTCTTTCGACCTTGAACAGTAGTCCAGTGGATATACCCTCATTATGGTAATGAGGCATTTGCTTTGAAACGTCAAGTCAGTAAATTAAATATTGCGTTTCGAAAATATGGTACGCGTAAGCGCGATGCAAGCTGTAGGTAAAGAAGTATCAGATTTAAAGAAGGTCCAATGTCATCGAAGTATAGGTACAGTAAAATGGCTTCTGGGCTCTTTCTTCAGAAATATCCGCGAATTTTTAAGTTCAAATTAATGGGAGCCAATTATTATTAGATATAGATAAACACAGCCTTACAAATTTGCAATAATTGCTCGGCATACATCCTAATAATCATATTTAGTGTTCCAGGTTAGATTTTACGACCAATGGCGAACATTGGCAACATTTTCCATATCAAAAACTTGCCTTTGTGACCTACAAAATATTTAGTTAAAAGGTTAAAAATTATTATTTGCAAGGACCACTGACTTTTTGACACTTTCTTAACCCCATTTATGGAGTGTATAGTAAATAACTCTTCAGATCCAGTCCTAAAATCTTCCCTAAAGTTGACTAAAAGAGTGAAAACGAAAAAGGACTAGATGACTGCCAGGAAGTCAAAAGTATTTAAGCTCGTTTTATTCAGTTGAAGTTGATTTTTATTTGCAACTTAAGAAATCGCTTTTATTCACTTAAAGTAGACTGGTTCAACTTTCGATATTCCGAAGTTGGGAAAACCGACTTTGGACTTGCTCAACTCCCCGAAATAGAAGAAGTTAACAAATTTTATGTCAAGACCTTTTTTTAACTCTAGACTGTTAGCTGTTTAAAATAAGTGACAAAAGTAACTATTAGGTACTAATTTGCAAAATCTAAATAATGCATCGTAAATTATTTTTCGGAGTATTGACCATGGTCTTAATTGAGCAGCGAAGATGATGGAGATGTGGAGAATTCGGTCCGTGAGAGACAAGATGCTAAAACGTATTGGGCATCGAAAATGTTAAAAAATGGGACAACCGTGACTTCATCTCTCTCAAAGCGGAGGAATGATGCTCCTAATTATAATCAAATCGTCGCCTTGCGATAACAGAAGGTATTGTTCATTGAAAAAGTTGGAATATATTGTGTATTTTGTGCGTTCCCTTTATATATTACGACCGATAACATAAATCGCAATTGACATTATAAATTGGTGTTCGGTCTAAGAAGTAATTAAAATTAAAGTAGAAAAAAATTAAAAATGTCACCAACAAAAAAGTCAACTGTACGAAAAGTTGCAAATATGTAGTTGCAAAAAACTTTACAGATTCTAAAACTAGACAAGATACTTGTCACAAATTGATAGGGGTGTTCCTTTACTTTTGTAATAACTAATAAGAATGGAACTTTCAAAATGTCAGTGGTGGGGATAAATTCTCTCACAAAGATGGACACTAAAGAAAAAGTTAAGGAACGCTTTTGTATAGGAATCTTCAAAAAATGACAGCTACATACTTCAAATATTGAAAAAAAAAGTTGTACGAAAAGTCGTTTAGATGTGTGACGAACTCGAGGAATTTGCTCATTTACAAAGAAAATTAGTTATATATCATCTACCTAGCGATGAAAATGACCTGGAATTAATCGAACTTCGTTTCGATGAATCGGAGTAGGTATGTGGAAGAGTTTGTACTGATTGAACTACATGAACTACAAGCTTCTTCACGTAAACACGGGACTTCAAAAAACCCCACAAAAAAAAGAAGTATGGAACGGTTAAATCGGGCGATATTGCGGGCCAGTTCAAATCGCCAAAACGAGAGATGAGGCGACCCGGGAACGCCGCCTTTAGAATATCGGTTGTGGCTTGCGCAGTGTGTGCCGTAGCTCCGTCCTGTTGGAACCACATGTCCTCCAGTCCTAATTCGTTAGCTGGAAAAACTGAAATATTTCTATTTACTGAACGGGAAACAATTTAGTAACTATCGCCAAAAAAACAATTTGCCTGAAGAATTAATTAAAAATGTAATTGAAAGCTACCCGAACATATTTGAATTCACTGAATTAAAGAACGAATTGACTGTTTTTTTATGAAAACACAGACGCTGTACAGCCAACAGGTACAAAAGGAGTTTTTGAAAGAGCTGAAAGAAAGTGAGGAATTTTACAATGGAATTTAAATGGATTTTTTTTTATAGTTGTTAGTAAAATTTAAAAAAAAGCTATTTTATATTTTTTATTTTAAACTTCCCCGGAACACGTAGCTAACCCATTGCTTAAGACAAGGAGTCGCCACTGCCATTAATAGGTTTTTTTATAGTAAAAAGCTATTAGAAATTGCACCCACTTAACTGTTGTCACTCAAAACAAAAAAACACGTCGGGCTTCGATAAAAAATATTAGCAAATGCTTCATTCGTGACAATTTGGCAAAGACGGCGACTACGTGCTTCCAATTAACTGTCCCATTCTCATTTGTTATTCTCTATCCTATATTTACAATGAAAATAAAACGGTATACCTAGTTTAAATCAAAGATCAACTTCAAAATTGTATTAAGTGCCAGCGGTGCTATTTCGCCCCTGTGTGGCGTCGTGCCGAATGTTGATGGAAGAATCCCCGAAAAATGGAGCGGAAAACGGACTGACAGTGATTAGCCCACTAAATGATACAATGACCGAGAAATCATTTTGAACGCTTTAAAAACTTTTCAAACGCATCACGTCGAAGGTCAGGACGGGGTGATTGGCATAGTAAATAAAATGTCTTCTGGTGTCGCACTCATTTCGAGACATTACGTCTCTCTTTTAATATCCCAAGAATTTGAAATGACATTCGCTTTCGCGCATGCATTCAT
The DNA here is from genome assembly GCA_946477585.1 of Cheilosia urbana. Classification (NCBI taxonomy): domain Eukaryota; kingdom Metazoa; phylum Arthropoda; class Insecta; order Diptera; family Syrphidae; genus Cheilosia; species Cheilosia urbana. The sequence continues at coordinate 177,992,353 of OX297853.1, forward strand.
TCAACAATTCTTTATAATTGATATTCCTATTAATAATAGGTAGGTAGTCCGCATGAAAAAAAAAACACCAAGCAGCAGATATTGGTCAACTTGTCGGTAGATTTGATTGATTTTCCCACCGACGGCGGTCATTTGTTTATTTATTTATTTTCAGAGTAATTTCTCACATTTTTTTCTTTCTTGGGAAATTAGAACAAACCTTGATATAGGAAGGTAGGTACATATGCCAGCCGAGTAACGAGTTTAAACAGTCTTTACCTACCTAACAGCTTGACCGTTGTGCGACTGAAGTTGCAATTCGGCTCTTTTTTCGAGAGCCTGGCGCAGTTTTTTTTTTTTTTTTTGCAGTTTTAGCCCTTTTTTAGTTGGAAGAGGTCCTTGAACATGTTTCCAAATGCTCTTAGGTATTTCCAAATTTCGCATCCATTGATAAAGCTAAAAATGTTAACAGCGCTGGTGTCGCATAGATCACTAAGATCATTGAGGAAGTAGTTTCCTAAGTACGCCATCCTTAGATTGGATAGAGCTGGGCAGCTGCAGAGAAGGTGAGTGACGGACTCATCCTCTTCCTCATCCCTGCAGCTTCTGCAAAAGTCATTGTATGGCAATCCAAGTCTTTGCGCGTGTCTGCCCAGAATACAATGACCGGTAATGACATTAGCAACCAGCGAGATGCTAGTTCTGTTTAGTCGCAGAAGCTCCTTGGATCTTTTAGTATCCAGGGTCGGCCAGGTAAGCTTGGCATCGTCGTAATATCCCAGATGTTTCCATCTATGGTTTGCAATTCTTGTTGCGTCCGCGTTAATGATTTGTTTAGCGTACGATAGCGGTGCATATACGTAGTACAGACTAAGGCTATCAACACCGGAGGAGCCTAATCTTGCAAGTTCTTCAGCTGCACAGTTCCCTGGGATATCACAGTGTCCCGGAACCCAGCAAAGGGTAAGGTTGTACTGTCCAGCTATCTGGTTAAGAGATACGCGGCAATCTTCCACCGCCTTAGATCTTATTTCGCTGGAGACTAAGGATCTGATTGCAGCCTGACTGTCAATATAAACAACAATATGCCTGTGTGATATACTATTAATCGACAGCCACGCCGCGGCTTGACGAATAGCTGTGATTTCGGCTTGGAAGACACTACAGTGTTTCGGAAGGGAGAAGGAGAGGCGCAAGCTCAGTTCTTCTGAGAATACACCAGCCCCGAGACCCTCTAATGTTTTGGAGCCGTCCGTAAATATTGACAGTGCTCCTACATGTAGGACATTCCATGAGTCCCATTGGGATCTTTTCGGTATTTCCTTTGTGAAGCCTTTTTCGAAATCGATTTTTGTAGGCAGGTAGTCAGTAGTATTAGGTAAGGGGCTTGTCTGCAGGAGGATGCTGGCATGTCCAGTTAGTTGTCCTCTCCAGTGTTTACCCTCCCTTAGTCTGATTGCTGCGTTGGCGGCGTATTCCTTGCTGACGATGTCCAGAGGATGAAGATTGAGCATTATCTGTAGAGCGGCGGTAGTAGATGTCCTCAGTGCACCCGTGATGCTAATGCATGCTAGGCGTTGAGTCTTCTCAAGGGCCTTCAGATTGGAGATCTTGTCTAAGGCCGGCCACCATACTATTATGCCGTAAAGGATAATCGGTCTGATTACCGCAGTGTAAGGCCAATGCATTATGTTGGGTTGGAGGCTTCATCTCGAGCCGACAGCCCTTTTGCAGGAGTAGAGTGCCACTAGGGATTTCCTAGCACGTTCGGCAATGTTTTCCCTCCATAAAAGCTTGCTGTCTAATATTTTGTTGTTTTAGTTTACGTAAAGCGAGTCGCAGGATATCGGAAAGAGTCTGAGGATACTTTCCTGAAGTGAGTAAGGCGACGTCGTCTGCATAGGCCACGACTTTGCAACCGGAAAGCTCCATCGAAATCAGAAGTTCGTTGAGAACACTGCTACCTAGCTTCTTTATTGAAATTTTTGTGTGTAGGTAAAAAAACTTCATACATTTCAAATGGAAAGGTTCTTGACTGAACAGTCAACGAAAATCTTAAAATAGGTAAGGTAGGTGACCCAAATAAGGCCCACCTTATAGTTTTTCCTTAATAACTTGCAAACGCCTAAAATAAAATTACTTAATTGACATTAGCATAAGCCTTAGTTCAGTTATCTATATAAAAACACAACGTTTATTTGTTGAAACCCATTTTGAAATATATTTTCAAGACATTTTTAAAAACCTTTCCTTGGGCCTTATTACGAACACCTGTTCCGAATAAGGCCCATACATAAATTTGTTCAGTTACTTTGGTTATTCCGCGAAAATAAAAAGTATTTGGCATGAAACAAACAAAACAAAGTAGTTTATTGTTAATGATATTATTTATTAATACAAATCAAAAAATTAACACAGCGTTCTTGACTAGAAAGAAAAATTTAAAAAAAAAGATTAAAAAAAAAACACGTTTAATAAGCTTCAAGGCCATGACCATATCATCTGACGACCGTTCTGTATGCTTTCTGTTCCCTTATATACTCGCCTTTGACATTTTATCTAAAAACAACCCAAAAAAATGTAATCTTTCATATTCCTAATAAGGCCTGTTAATATTTTCGGTGGGCCTTTTTAGGAACATGAAAAACTTTTCTTTAAAAACATTTTAACGAAAATCTATTCAAAGAATTAAAATAATAGTTAAACCATACTAAACCTTAGTTTTATATGTGGTATATTTAGTGTAAAAACTGGACTTACCCGAATTATTATTCGCAATAAAATCAAGCACATTCACTAACTTGTAAGGTCTGTAAGAAAAAACACGATTGCGTCGGACGAAAAATTCTATCGATTTTAGTGTAGACATAGGTAGGTGGCCAGAAGCACATTTAAAATATAATTCCTGTTGCTTGTCGGTTATGCCAACTTTTGCACACTGGGCCTTATTAGGGTATGGGCCTTATTTGGACCACCTACCTTAGGTATAATGTCCACAATTTGGAAGTGCTGGTTTAGTTTAGTTTATTGGTTAGGTTAGGTTTTAACAGCTTTCACAATTTCCAGTGTAAGATTCCAATTTCCCGAAGCTTTCTAGACATGTCAAATGTCAAATTTGAACCCGTGGGGCACTTGTCAGCTTGTTTAACAGTTGTCTTCAACGCTAAACAATGATCAAGTTAAAGAATCTAGGCAGCTAAACAGATTTAGAAGTCCAGGTACTAGGTACCTAGTTTAATTCTTATGCAAACCGCCACAGTAGGTAGGTACCTACCTCTATGCAATTGGAAACAGTAACTAAGCAAACCTTAGGCGATAAAACAAATAACCGAGAACAGAACCGAGAACCCCTTTCACGAAAAAGTAACGAAAACAACTTGTCGTGCCACCCATCCAATATTGTCCAATTTAACCCTTAAATGTGACAAATCCCTTGGTAAATAACCCACACCTCCAAATGAACAAGCAGCTACAATAGACGACAGACGACACCCTCACTAAGCAAACACAGTCCCCCACGTCCGTGCAGCCAGAGATACCTACCCACTCCCAACGATTCAACTTTAATTGGACCTGAACCACCAGACGCTCATTTGCTGAGCAAATAATTCCAATTAGCTGTGTCAACAATCAGCGTGAGCAGAAAAAGCCCCAACAGAACGACAGTCACACCACCACCATTTTATGCGATACCAATCTAGATACCGCTGCGAGCAGCAGCACCAGCAGCTCCCTGGCCAACTGGTATAAATGAGCAACTGGTCGAATAATCAACTTACGGCAAGACTCCATCTTGGAATTGAACTCACTCCCTGTCTTCTCGCTCACTCATTCGCAGTGTGCTCGCGTCGCCTTCACAATCAACGGTTTAATCTGCTAATTGACACCCATTCCTTGAATTGGGTCTACTTGGCCATGACGCAGCAGAGAGGCAGGGACAAGCAAAAATAAATGATTTACCAAAGTGGAATTAATAAAATGCTAACGAGACTGCTTAGCAAACCATTTCTTTCCTTCCCCAATCTAATTGTTACTACTCACACTCCCATATTCTGTTGTGAATTGAGCAGACTGTCAGACTAGAAAACTAACCGCTAACCGTCTGTGAAAAGACAATTACCAAATGATTTTAGCAAACGCGCACCCATACAAATGCTTTTGTTGAAAGCAGCTGTCAGTGTCACTCGGCCATGGAAGTGCATCTATCTATCTCTGCTTCACTTGGCTGGCGAAATTTCTTTGGAGAAAGTATATAAGAGCAGGCAAAGGCGTGGTTTCACACCCTTCGGTGTGGATGCGGACACAGCCAATCCTATTGACTGCGCGAACTGTCAGAAATATTACACCGGAACGGAAACTACTTTTCTGTTCATGAACATGAGTGGTGTGTGGTGAGTTGGTGTACGATGTTTTGTTGCTGGCTGTGCTCTGGAATGGCAGATTTAAGATGTGTCATTTGTTGATAAGTAAAACGATCATTGCCTTGCCGCTGACATCGGACGCAAAATTATTTAACAGCATTGCCAGGTGGAGGTTGGTTTCAATATTCAGTTTTTCAAATTTTGCTTCGAAATTAGGGTTAGGTAGGTATAGTATGTTGATTATCTTCCATACACCTGTCAAGTGGAATTGGGTGAAAAATTTTATTGTTAAAAAACGCACTGTCGAGAATCAAGAAGGTCTGACAGTTGCAACTCGCAGAGGAAGGCTGAATTACCACATCCGTGATCGAGAAATACGTGACTGATTTTGTCATTGTTTTGCTTGTAAAATCCACAAAATTCAATGACGTATGGCTCGCTCACAGATGCGGTAATTAAACCCCAGCCTTCGGCCCCTGGTATAATTATCACGGTCAGGTCCGGATATCTATATAAGAATCAAACAGAACTGTGGGTGGTTTAAGCATCAGCGTTATCCTCTTCTCAATAATTGTAATGATTGTTTGTCTTTGATCGATATGACAGTTCATGCAATTGACAGGATTTGCATTCGGTAGAAGCTGTTAAACGTTTAAAAATGAACGACAATCACTAAAAATAAAGTGGAATGTTCGTTCTTTCGCCACTTTTGTTTTCTACCTCGGGGACGTATGTCTTATGTGTGGAAGGGCGCTGATCGTGAAGGGCGCCTTATTAAAAAATAATATTTTTTCTTCATTATTGTTCATATCATTGTTAAAATAACATCGAAGAATTTAAGCGTCTAGAAATCAACTTTTCTTTAAATAGCGCGATGTTCATCAAATTGCAAGCGGAACTCTATGCTGACTTTTCCTTAAAGGGGTAGGTAAGGTAGGTAAGTCAAAGGTTTTACTCAGCGTCAAAACGCAAATGATCTATGCTGTGGATTGTTGTTATTAGTTTGTAAGTTTTCTTTTTTGTGCCTTCAAGTTCTTGATAAAATCTGACTTTTCAAAACGTTGCCAATGTAAACCAATTTAATCGCAGCAGACTCTCAAAAAAACGTAGTAGGTAGATTACGTTCCACGACGTTATAAATTCTGTGTATAACTTTATAGGTGTCTGCTGATTCGAAATAGAAATGAATCCGACTTTTGGTTGGTTGGTTAAATTTCTCAATTTTTGGTAAGTGAAAACCATAAGCAAAGACAGGAAGGGTATAGTGTAAGCCTTACACTGTATGGCAGTTTCAACACTTTTTTCGCAGATTTGAAGTAACTTCTCTCCCAAATAAATAGTTGAACAGTTTGTTTTTATTTCAAACTATGATTATTTTACTACAAAAATTAATAATTTCCTAAAAGTTAGTTTAAAACCTAATAATTTAAAAATAAAACAAAAATTAAAACCGCCCTAAGATGGTGAATCTGCCCCATGGTTTCGACATCGGGGTGGGGCATTTTCGGCATGAATTTAGATGACGCAATGAATTAAGAATCGATAAGTAGGAACGTACCTACTGTTTTTACCGGAGTGGACACAGGGAGAGGGTTATTCATTTATTGCGTATCCTATGTTCCTTTCTACGTGACGCGCCCTGTAGCCTAGACGGCTTGACCGATTTTAAAGAGTGAGGTGTCACTAGATTCGTATCATTCCCCGGAGTGTCATAGTCATGGGCTAAAAATATATAAATTAAAAAAAGGTAGGTAATTTAAAAAATCAAAAGACTGTAAACAAAAAAAAGCTACAAGGATATGAAGATATATGCAGTCGGAGGTACCTACTTACTCATATTTTTGATAGGCTGTGTAGGTAAGGTCTCCTATTGTCAATAATTAGTTAGGTGTCTTGATCGTATCTTTTTAACACTTTTTTTAGGCAGTCAGTCGGGTTTTTTGATTTTTTAAATTAACATTTTTTATTTTTTGAATTTTTAAACAAATCTTAAATCTTAAAAAAAAAATATAAAATAGTTGGCGCAACAGGTCCGGAGGGACCCTAGGCCTAGCTTCTCACAACCATTCGTTTTGTGTGAGTTTTAAGTCTATAAACATAAAAATAAAATGAGATAAGAAATTCATTATTAAGCTTAAATTAAATTTAAAAAAAAATAATTTAATATCACACTTGACACTGTACTATTATTTTTGTAAGCATAGCTATTCAAAAGCAATCTTTCGTGTCATGGAATATGTATAAATAAACGTTTGTGCGGGGCGTTTTGTAAAATAGTCCACGGGCGCATGCTTCTTGATGTTTGGATAGTACACTTGTTGGGTTGTATATTTGGAGCCGTAAACTTCATTGATCACACGACTCGTTACATGAATTTGGTTTCTTCTACCTCGAAATAAGTGTTGTCCGTTTTAGGTCATACTACTTCCGAGCAGCCGACGTGGTAGTTTCGATTTTATTTCTAATTTCTTCGAAAGCCTTCTTAACTATTCTTTTGTCGATATTAGTACATCTGCTTGTAGTTTTCTTATAAGAATGAACCATTCTGTAAATTTAAAATAATTTCTAATTTCAGTCTAAAATTTCAACTTACTAAATCCAACATGGGTCACTTTCGACTTTTTTCCAAAACAGCCCCATGTGCTTTTGTCGAAAGTGATGCATCCTTTGCTTTTATAACGTTTGATTATTTAAAAATTAACCACTTTTCTGTAATAGCGAATGTCAAGTACCCCATCGTCGAAAGTTCCCCACCCTACCCTAGTTTTCCGGTTTCTTCAATAATATTGCGATATCCACGGAAGGCTTCTTCCGACAATTGTAAGCTCTCTCTTTTGCACAGGTACTTTTGACGTTTAGTTCTGCATGAGCTGTAAGTAACTATTTGATGGTATTGTGGCTGACTTTTTGAGCGGAATGCCTTCTTGTCATGCAGCTTATGATGACTTTTTCACGTCAGAATAGGAGCTAGACATAGCTCAAGACTTGGCTGTTGATTTCGGTTGCTGTAAGGTGAAAATAATGCCTACCGTGGAACAACTTGTGTAATTTTGACAACACATATTTTCTAAATCTGGTGAACAGTATTTTCGGAATGGTTGTGCGACAACTTAAACTGAAAGCAGCTGCTTATCCTTGCAAGGCCTGCCAACTATTAAAGAGATAAATTCGTGTTCAATTTTGCGAATAAAGCTGAACGCATGTGAACAGTCTGAAGCTGGACGCGTTGGCTAACTACCAGTTTGTGTGTAGCTGTATCTGCAGCTACCATTGCGCTCAGGTGATATGTAACGTGATGAACAACGGCCTTTAAAAACCTGTTAATGCGGTGGCCGGACTTGAAAGACTCTTAGGTACGTTAGAGCTTAAAAAAATGTGAATTCGGTAATAAAGCGCACGACTTACAAAAGCCACACACAATAAATTTATTGAGACACTTGCTTCTGGTGTCAATGGACTTATTCAAGTTCTTGTTTGAAACAATTTCGCCATTTATTTCCCATGAAAATTTGTCTTAATCCAAAAATAAAAAAGCCAAGTAAAATACCATCTTGCGGCCCCAAACTCTGAGTTCCCAAGGGCGCCGCCATAACCTGAGACGGCCCTGTTAGAAAATGTGCCATTTGCCGATAGCATTTCATCAAAATGAACGAATTTTAAAATATCTTGTGATAATGTTATCGAATACATTACTCAACCTTCGTACCCTTATGCAAAAGTTGGGTATAGAAGTGAACGTAGTAAGGGAACAGACCTAATCATCGCCTTCTTATAAATATTGAGACTTAGGTGGCAGGTTTCTTAAGTTCCCTGTCCATTTGTAGAATTTGATAAAATTTCATACCTGTCGCAAAAAACACTTCCTCAATAACCCTCCTTAAAAATGTCCCTTTCCTTTTGGCTGTTTCCAATCACCTATACCTGGTAACATCGACCGCCCAACCCAATTGAAAGCAACAAAGTCTCCATTCCGCCGATTAGCCGCTGCACTCGGTGGCAGTGACATGGACATCGCATACCGGCAATCGCAACGGCATACAGGTTGTTTCTTGGCTCTGACCAAGAGGTGTGCTATGCAGCGCGGCCTAATTGCCCAATTGCACCAAACAAGGTGATTATTGTCTTTTGGACTTGGAATCGTTCGCACAAGGGGGCTGACAATGCCAACAATAGCGTGCGAGCCAAAAATCCGATGGCGGCTGGGACCGCCTTTTCGTGGCAAGTTTTGTCAGTTCCTCCTATTCGCATGGTGGTGGCTGTTTCACTCTGGAAATCAGGTTTCCACAACTTCAAGTTTTCGTTTTTCACCTCTCTGCATATAGTGTGCGACTGTGTGCTGCGCCCAGCTGTCTGGGCTGGCAACTTCTATGTGTTCCCGGTCGGTGCACACAACGACAACCGCCCTGTGAATGTGTTCGAAAGCAGTCCGCAATCGAATGTCAATGATTTTCATTGTGTGCTTAACATTCGGTAGTTGTGCACATAGGACACAGTGCAGCCACGATTCTGTTGTGTTATTCGCTCGCGGTGATATTTTCGAAATTGCCGCCGCTATTGTGTGTCGTCGTCGTGTTGTTGGAATTTTGACATCTGTCAATTGGAATCTAAGTGGGACGCTCGTCGTCCTTTGTTCTATCGAATATAGATATACTCGGGCGAATTTATTTTCATCTGTGAATTGAAGGCCAAATTTTTGAAAATACGAAGTGTCAAAAAAATACTGTTTCCTTAAGTATCAGTTACAAATCATTTAATTGTACCCCATAAATGGTCACTTGCGGTCAGCAGCGTGTCATAGTGCCAATGGCAACGGTCACCAATCCTTTTGTCAGCGGCAACAGCTTCTCGTCGTCAACGAAACCAAAAATTGCATTCAGCATAGACTCGATAGTGGGCGATGCTGACGCACCAACGTCCCTGTCACCGGCATCAGTGCGTTGTGACAGCCCCTCGGACCGGCCATTGAGCTCGAATAGTAGCGAAAACAATTGCCAAACTCATCAGCGTCATCATCAGCAGCAGCAGCAACGACAACCGCAGCCATTAGAGTTGAGAAATAGTGAGGACTTCCGGTCCATTGAGACGAACAGCGACAAGCGAAGTGTCAACTCTTCGTCACCTCCTGCGGCAGCAGAACCTCCATCACACGTGACACCGGTCACTCTGAATGGCCGGCCGATTGTTGTGCCTGGGCTACCTGCTGGACTGATCCGACCATTCCCCCTGCAACCACCAAATGATATGGGCAAATCGAACTCGCAGCCGCTGCACCCGCCGTTGCCACCGGGATACATGAATAGTCCGCCGGACGCCGGCATTATGCGACTGCCCCATCACGGGACACCGAATCCTCACTTCCTGGCCGCGCAATTCCAAATGGCTGCAGCTCTGGCACACCAGCACGGACAGAGCGGACCCGGCGTTCTATTCCATCCAGCCTCGCACCCGCAGTTCGCCGGTGGAATGATCAGGGATAGCTACCCGCTGTATCCGTGGCTTCTGAGTCGGCACGGACGAATATTCCCACCCAGGTTTCCTGGCAGTAAGTACCAACCAACAGACATATTTATTGATTTGCTCTAGATAATCTGCCCGAAGGCGGAAGTTAATTGTCAACAAAAATGGAAAGTTATTAAATTTGAGAGGTATTGCGCAATGTTTGGCACAAAAATGCAAACCTGTCAAAATAATAGAATCGGTGTCAGTTTTGACGAAACTTTGTAGCTGTAAATACAAGTGAATAGCAGACGAGTTGACTTGAGTCTTAAAAGTGAGTTTTGCTGCAAATGCAGTTGTTGCACAGTTGAGTGAACTGGTATACCTATACAACCAAATTTGATTTGAGTGAAGTTTCGTTTCTTTAAAAACTGTGAAGGCTTTTGTCAATAAAACGCGGCTACATTTGTTTTTACAAAACTTAAGCAACAACTAAAAAGTACAACTTGGTTAACAAGCAAATGTTAAATTTGAATTTCAGTTGACAAATAACCCTGCGAAGTGAGCTGTCATTTTGCAAAGTAGACACTAGGCAACTATAGTAAGATATAGATAGATAGATATAATATTTACCTAGTTTCCTATAATTTTATGGTAGCTACAGTAACAATTTACTAGTTTACAATACACTCAATACCTAGGAAAATGTAAGAAAAATTAGTAACATTTTTTATTTTTATATACAAGAGTATAATAAAAATAAAGTTGAATGTCACTTTAACTGGCTTATACAGAAAACAAAAAATGTAAATCATGGGTAGGGTGGGCCTATAAAAAAAGTTTAGCTAGGGTAGGGATAGGTAGCTGTATTGAAACGAATGAAAATGAATATTTAAAGGAAAAGTAATCAATTTACCTTAAAGTTTAAGGTAGGATTACATGTGCGGAAATTATTGTCATTTTTTTGTGCATTTAGAATCATTATCGAATATGCAACTCTGTTCTCTTAACAAACTCGTATGTACCTATAACATTGATCCGAATTCCGAAAGAAAAGCACTTTAGATCCAATTGGAAAGGTACGAAAGAAAGAAAAGCACTTTAGATCCAATTGGAAAGGTACCATCAAAAACGGTGGCTTGGAGGGCTCATAAAGTTTTTAAATTTTTTTTAATCAGTCGACATTTTTCCAAAGAAAAATATTGCTTATAGAAAAGTTAATGTTGGGCATTTGTTTTTGTTTTTGTTTTTTTTTTTTTTTTTTTTTTTTTTGCCGTAGTTCGTATAAATATCGCCCAGATGTTCAATTAAAAGGCCATAGAATTTTGATCTCAAAACTCAGACATCAATTTTGTTTTTCGAACAGTGCTGCTTCATTGATGTTGTCTTACCTTTCTGATCGGAGACAAGCTGGTGAAAACTCGTCCTGTTTTCTAAATTTAATATCAGGAGTTCCGCAGGGATCAATACTCGGCCCACTGCTGTTTAATGTGTTTATAAACGATCTTCCGCGTGCAGTCACAAACTCTGCAATGTATGCTGACGATGCCCAAATCCTCCGTAGCTGCAGGCTTGGAATGATTGAGGATGGGGTCCTGAAACTTAACAGTGACCTAAAGGGCATTACTCACTGGTCCGAAGAAAATAAACTCTCATTAAACCCTAAAAAATCTCAATGCATAATTATTTATAAAACTAAACTCGACATTAGTTACATATTTTCCTATCTTGTACCTCGGTAATTCTGTACTACAATATGTGGAGAAAGTTAAGAACTTGGGGATATGGTTTAACACTACCCTTAGCTGGGACCTTCACATTCGGTCTATAATTGGCAAGATATTTGATTGCTTACAAACTCTTTCACTTTCTAAGCATTTCACCCCCCAACATGTTAGACTCAACTTAGCGAAAGCCCTTATTATAACGTTTATTACGTATGGGTGTCATAGATTTTCTGTTGCCATAACGCTGAAACAAAACGTAACTTGATTGTAGCCTTCAACAATATAGTCCGCTACGCTTACAGCCTCAAACAATTTGATGACATATCGGCTTACTTAAAAAAATATCCTGGGATTCAACCTTAATTCATATATGAAATACTGCGCCCTTAAGACATTAAATAAAATTGTTAATCAATAAAGAACCGTACTTTTGATAAAATTGAATTTTCATTTCCTAATCGGTCTTTTATTTTTATTCAACCGAGATTTAATTGTAGCAGCTCTGAGCGCCAATTTTTTGTTTATGTCATCAGGCAATGGAACTCCCAGCCCCTTTCCATTAGAAAACTGCGAGGAACCAGACAATTGGAGAGGGCGGCATTTAGATTTTTGGCTGATAAATAAATAAATTATTTATGGATTAAATTGTATTTAAAAAGCTTCTCTTTCGTTCAACAGATTATAACGTTAGTTTCAGTGCATATTCTCAAAATGAATTATTGTATTATTTTAACTTTTACAATTTTAAAGGCTCTAAGCCTATATGTAAAAGATGTAATCAGAAGTCAATAAATGAAATGAAAATGAAAATAGAACTTTGGTTCTAATACGATTTTATTGACTGTATAAAGAAAAATAAAAGCAGATAATAATGAATTCAAGTCTATATCGAACAATTAAATTACTTACATCGGTATTAGGCAAAAATTAATTACTGACTCAACGTAAAGAACAATTTATACCTACTCGTGGCAGTATACGTGTGAAATGATGAAAAGCCAATGGGCAAAATTGAAGTTTTCTATTTTTTTGTTGTTTTTTCTTACAGAAAATTAAAATTGCCTTTTTTTGTTCTTTTTGGAGAAAAAAGGTTGTCAATCATCCACTCTCTGTTGCTTAAAAAGAGACGACAACCTTGTTTCTCATATAAAATCTACATTTGCAATTCAGTGATGCTACTTTCTGTTTTTTTTTTTTTTTTTAACTTCATAAAAGGGAAAAAATATTTTGTTATATAAAAAACACAGCTCGATGACAGTTATCTATTTATTTTTGTGGAGTGGTTATTTGTAAGAACAAATTTTGAGTGAACTATGACTTCCCCCGAACTATATTTCAATTTACTGTGCAACAAGTTTCAAAGCTTTCGTCTTTGTCGAGCAGCTTACATATTTGCTGTTGTTTTTCTGCGCTAATTTAAGTTTTTGTTATTTTATTTTCATTTGAAAATGTTATCAGCCTGGCAATTCTATAAATAGTCTTGACTAAGTTGTATCGTTCAAGAAAGTGATTGATGTTGTGATGATTGTGGTGATGACTTCAACCAATTTGCGGGAAGGTACAAAATTCAACATACAACTGAATAAAAGATGTAATTTGTAACGTGTCCTCAAAGGCTAGTTAGTCTTCCATTTTCTACACATCATTTTGCAGAGAATGTGGCAAGTGGTGGTGGAGGACCTTAATTATGAGAGTCATGGGGAACACGAAATGGATTGAACGAAATTGTTCAAACTTAAGGTAAAAGGATTTAGAAATGAACAAATACGGGTTAATGATCGAAAAAAGAAAACGGCTTCATGTTCACAGCCAGCGACATTAAGTACCTGTCTCGTGTTTATGCCTAAGCGAGATGTCACATAAAATCCAAGACTTTATTCTTTTGCAAAGATAACGGAGAGCACGTTTTTTTGAGCTCCGATCTCAGCAAAGTAAAGTTGAATTTTCAGCACGCATTTACAACAACTACTGTGAGTTCTTGAAGTGTCAAGTAGAGCGTATCGTATATTCCACCAACAGGCACTCCCGCCGGTAGATACCTATTAGAATTTTAAAATCTGTCAATTCGTACCACTTGAAAGCAGGGTTGCCAGATTGGGCGCTTTACGTATTTTGGGCAATCGTTTTTCTTAATACGCTAATCACACCAAGCCGAAAACCTGGTTTTCTTGGAAACGCTCGAAAACTTCATCGCAAGAAGAAGTCTTCATCGAAAACAGAAGTCTTGCCATACATATTTCAGTTTTCAAAACGATTCGTTTAAAGTCGTTTTCCACGAAAACACCACGAAAACGACTCCAAATAGTTGCGTTGTTAAAAAAAGCACACCTTTTGCAACTTTCAGCAGAGCAGCTGTCACCACTCACAACTTAAAATCATTTTCCACACTAATTGATGGGCTAATTATTTTTAAATGCTCTCAATTAATTTAATTTGTTAATTAATGCAATCGAAATTTGTAAACAAAAAAGTTACACAGAAGTTTCACGACTAGTGTCTCACAGGTGCTTGAAACGTCAAACGAAAACAAGTTATTGTTCAGTGTGAATGCTATTTCGAGTTTTTGACGAAAACACGGTTTTTGCTGCGTGGTGAAAGCGGTATAAAAAGGATAGAAATGAAAAAATGAACGCCCAATACAATTTTGGGGTACATATCGTTTAACAAATTTTGTGTTAATTTTGTTCATTTTATTCCTTCACAAAACTTAAAAAAATGAAATATTTTCGAACAAACACGCACTTTAAAAACTTGGCAACACTTTTGCAGTGAAGTGACATCGAACAGTCGTTGAACTTGCACGCACAACAATTTATTTTGCAGGCCTTTTGATTTGACACAAGCCACAAAAGCCAATTGCAGAAAATAGAAAATAAATAAGATCCGCTGCGCGCATAAGTGAGATGTGTAAGTGGGAAAAATAGGTACCGAATTTTCCACGATTTTTGGGCTCCTTTCTGGGCAAAGATTTTGGGCTACATTTTTTAAAGGTTTGCACTGAACATTATATTCATGCAAAAGTTCATCAATGTGACGAAAACATCATAAACTTTGGTCCAGTGAAGTTTTTCATTGATATAAGAAAATACGCCAAAATTTTATCAGAATCCTGTCAAAAAAATGTATGAATGCACTTTCTTAATATTCCAAAACGGTTCGTCGATCGTCAAAATATTTTCATGAATTTGTTCATCACATTGATGAAGAGTGCGCCATATCAATGAATTTCATGTTGGTGAGCGCCATTCATCAATATGACGACGTCTTTTTTTTTTCAGTGTGGGCACTGAAAGCAAACAAAATGATGGCAACCCTGCTTGAAAGATTTTTACGGCTTTGTAAATGAAGAAGGGTGTATATGACTTATTTTACTGTTCCATTGCAAATTTTCCTTCAAATATTCTCAAATAAATTGTTTCTGTCTTGAATATTTAAACAGCTATGCAAAAATCGACCGCTGTACAACCTCTCAATTGATCACACCTATAAAATTCTATATGAATATTCAAGTTGTCTCCGTAAAATTATGGAGATAGATGGGCCTACATAGCACCCGTTTTAATCTTCGACAGCAATTGTTTTTCATTCCACGCAGTTGCTATTGTATTTTGTACAGATCCTCGAGTATTTATGCCCGTATACAAGGAAGACCCCTATCTAAAGGTGCAACTTGTAGAACATAAGCCTTACGGTCAATACTATCATAAACAGCCTCGAAGTCTATAAGAACTCTATGTATAGTGTGTGCATCCCTCTCTGGAGTGGATTTCCTCTGTTGATGTCAGCGTAAAAACTGTGATCCACTGAAATAGAGTCAAGCGTCGGCTTTGTATTCATTTATTAGACTCTTCAAGAGTTCAAGTACTTACTTTCTGAACAGTGCTTGTTAAAAAGTTTGCATTGAGTTGTTTACAAATTATATTTCTTAGCCCTAGCTAAATCTTATAGATCAAGAGGTTTTATCCGTCTCAGTCTCCTGATCACTGATTGTCATTATTTAAGAGTTCTGTTATTTCTGTGTTTATGTGGTTGAGAAGCCTACTTCTGTGCCTCCGAGCAACCTTCTTAACCTCATCTTCAACCATTTCAACATTAACTATGTGCCTTAGTAATTTATTTTGGAAAACCTGAATTTTTTGTATATTTGTTTGGCATGAGCAATGTGCAAGCCAAAACGTCCCCTTTCGCGAATTCGAAAAATAGTCAGAAGCTTAGATATATCCGATAACTTTTTACTTTTATATGGAAAAAGGCTCATTCTACAAGTTTAAAAAAGAAAAGTATTTATAAAGTCCTAAAGGTACATTTCCCTCCTACCTTCTAGTTTTTCGACTTAAAGGCGTATTCTATTCTTCAAGGCACAGTCGGTACTCTAGTCAGTCGAGTTTTCGAACCATTGGGTAGTCTGACATGGTCCTTCGTACTAGACTACTAGCGAGGTATCGGTAGTCTTTAGATTCCTTCTCAGAAATCGTCTGATAACATTTAAATAGCTTTTCCTTATTTTATCCGCGCAGTGTTTTATATAGCCTGTTATTTATTAAGTCTGAGAGAATTCAAACCAGCTTGGTTATACGGTACAGTCTTGTATAGCACAGACACAGTAACACTTGTGCTAATTAGACTAATTTAGCAATAACACGCGTGTAATTGTATTACTCTTGGATCTTGACCACTCTATAATTAGGTTGTTACATTAGTAATTGAATATATTTATTCGCTTTAAAGTTCAACAATATTTCATTGCACATCTATACGTCAAGTCTTGGACTTTTGCAATCCCCACAAGTTTAAATGCAGTCACATTTTCAATTATTCAATTTTTGTAATTAGCAGTAATTTATGGAGTCGGATTATCAGGTGTAGTATGTGTGGCATACAATTTATGACTAATTATACGCAAGGTGGAGATGTAAATTGAATACAGTCGGAATATTACTTAAAATTGGCATGAGCATTTGTCAGTTAGATTGGCAGGGGTAATGGGTTAGCGTGCTGGGCTTCCAGGTTTTATTCTTATATTTTGTAGGCTTTTTTTCAATTCACTGCCTTACCTCTCGCGAACGTCTTAAGAACATCCAAGAGTGCACTTGTGTCAAGAAAGCTTCTCAATTGATTTTAGCGTTTGTAAAGCTTGTTTTAGTGATCTGCGACAGTTTGTATGAAGTTTACTCGATTTGAAATCAAAGTCGATGTAATATGGTCGAAGTGTTTCAATATTTATACGTGGAATGGATTTGGTAACCCATCACGTTAAAAAAGCGGCTGCAGGAAATAACCCCCCAAATGGATAATGAAATAACCCCCAAAGGCTTTCATGCTTCAAATTGGGCGCACGCGAATCGCTACCATTGTATTATGAAATATGTAGGGGGGAAGAGGCATGCTGCCCCCTGCAACCCCCCTGCTTGGGTTAAGTGTTGGATTACGGGGTGGGTGCGCGGTTTTCTGCTTGTATTTTTGCTTAAATTTCAAACAACCATACACAATCACAAAATTTCATTGAAATCAATTGAGTAGTTTCGGAGATCGAAAACAGCGCCACCTATCGCGACTGGCCAATTTCCGCCGTCGGTCGCCACGGAATTTCCATTTCGGTCGAGTCGATTTTACTCCCAAGTCGCGCCTGCGCCTATAGATATTTCACATCACGTAAATTCATGTAGAATTTTTGACAAACACGATCTCATTTTGATTGGAATTAAAAAAAAACATAAAAATAATTGAAAAAATTGGTGCGACTGTATCCAACAGTCCCGAAATATGTGTATGTGTAAACACCGTGCGTGCGATATGTGTGTGGCTTGATACACGTCTTTGAGAAAAGAGAGAATTGTAATAACCGTATTCTTGATACATTATGAAATAACAAATACCCGTTTGCTTTTCCATCCCCGCAAGTTAAATGACATCAACTGGTACACAGTAAATGAAAGTGTCATTGGAATTTCATTCGGCTTGCATTGCATATTGTAGAGGTGCTGTGCAATGATAAAACACAGTGACGCATTTCCGTCCCCGCAAGCTAAATGTGTGGAATTACTCCACCAGATTCCAAAAACGCGCGCTTAGATGTTTACACATCAAAAATTATTATGTAGTAGGTACCCTACTTGAATATCGCGCCTCGAAACACTTGAAGATGGGTTTTTTAATCGCATAGCATTCGGGTCAGCTCGGGAGTCGGGACATAATGTTCTGCTGCTCTATCGCTCGGGGAATCCCCGTGTTTCATTTCGTTCGTCAACTCTTTTCACCTTGGCATTATTTCGCTTGCAATATGAGCTACAAAGTCATTACTGTACCGTACATATCTTTCGATTTTATTGAATATTACGTTCTTATAGCTTTTGAAGTATATTAAGTAAACTCAAAAAGCGTAAAAAGACCGTGTGATACTGAAAAATTATCTATGACAGTAGGAGAATCATGTGACATTGATGGACGTGAATAGTACGAAGAACTGAATATGTTCATCCGTGTATTCATCGTGTATGAAGGAGACAGACGAAGATCACAGACGACATTATCTCGGTGCTGAAATATATACCTAATAGAACAAAAATTAGCTGAAGTTTACCTGAGAATTATTGCCACCAGACCTGTTACAATTTCGTCTGCTGAAAGGAGTTTTTCGAGGCTTAAAATTATTAAAACATATTTGAGGAATTCGATGACACAAGATCGGCTTTCATCTCTTGCTATTTCTTTCAATCGAAAATGACGTATAGCTCGTTAGATTTTTGTGTTTTAATTAAAGATTTTAGTCTTAGGAAAAGCCGCAAACATCTATGTTAAAATTGATCATCTCTGTATTTGTTAATTTTGTAAATCTTTCAATGTAAAATATTTTAAAACGAATATATTTTCACGAAAGACAAAGGGCCTCGCAAAGACCTGCCGCCCAATGGTTATGGCCGCCGCTGGAAAAAATACACGTGTTCGAGGAGCGGACGCTGTTAATTTGAGGTAGCTAAATTTGTTCGTTCTTCTTTGGATATTGTGTGACCCAGCCTACCGTTAAAGCTGGGCTATTCAAAAAAAAAAAAGTGGCCCCCTAAAATCTCTCCAGGTTAGTAGGAACTCACTCTAAACATTCTCCCCATCTCAACGCGACTAAGTCGCGGTGTTTTTTTTTTACCAGATTGATGTCGCTGTACAACTTTTGCAGTTCACTGTTAAAATCTCGCTCTCCATGGAGACAACGTAAACGGAACCAAAATTCACTCGAAGCACTTGCGTTCAAAACGACTACCTACGAATGCCAGAGTTAGCCTTCCTGGCTAAGCTTTCTAAGCTTCGTCAACTTCCTTAAATTATTCAAGCTTCTGCTTTTTGGGAAGCTCTAAATTCGAGTTATTTGTATTTCTATTTGTTGACTTAAATAAGGTTTCACAAGAGCTACATATATGCTTAGTAATTGTGTTGAACTTTAAGCCACTCGGGACAGTAGCTGATCACAGCCAATTATTTTACTCTCGCATCTTTTAACTTTTAATCTGTGATAAGTGTGGAAAAAAAACAGTATGACAGCTACCCAAACATGAGCCCTATCCCTCCCTTTCATTGCGACATTGTAAATGTCAAACAAAAAACATGCACTTCTTGTTCTTTTGCAATGACAAAAATAACAATTGCAATCCTGTTTCTGTTCTGCTTTTTTAACAAGGACTGCCACTGATCGCGTCGAACCCTAAAAAACTGACATAAAATTAAATCTGAAACAAAATGGCAAGCACGCTCTTCACACCAAAGGCGTTGTTATACGTAACACGTACGCAACACCCCTCCAGCGTGTCGCCCATCTGACATCTGACTGACTGACAGATGCAACCAAGTGTGATATTTGATCCCTTTCTGATTCCATTCCATGTCTTTTTTTTTATTGAGTTGGCTTTTTGTTTTTGATTTACTTGTTTATGCGAGCGCCCCTCATCGGCGCAGATACCTATCTGACATTGACAGTGCGAGTCACCCTCCTTCTTGGCTCCTCACACACACAGCAAATGGCACATAATAGAAGTTAATTATTTTTGTCTGTGATCTAGAAACCTCCGTTTATTGGATCTTTAGGCGGTGCAACTCCAGAGCGAAGGCCATTGTTTGGTCATTGTCACAATTATTATAGCCTGTAGTTGCTTCCATTGCACGAGAGAGAGGGGCTTCTTGGAATACCCAGGCACCCTTGTCAGCTGTCACTACTATGAGGATGGGTAAAGGATTTTTTTTCCTTTCCCTCTTAAATTTATATAAATCGAATAATCGCACCACTCAAGTGGACTCGAATCAAAGTGTCTTATTTGTGTTAAACAACCACCGAATGTGGCGCTTTAAATGTGATTTGTAAACGAGAAGACGAAAAATGAGGATGAGTAACCGAAGCGAAAGAAAAAAGAGGGAAAAAAAAGTGAAAATGGTGTAGAAATTTAAATTTGTTTTTCGATGGGTGATGGACTCATTTTTGTATGGATCCCAATTCCCGACTCCCGAGGTAGGTATTCCTACAAAATAACGATGTACAGATGTCAAAATGTGAACATGCACACAATATGAATGATGATTAATGACGTTTCGGTTAATCACATTCGAGTACAACGGAGCGATGCCGGACAACATCAGTTTGAAGTGGGTTACACACGGTCGCTTCATACAATGGCACATTTTGTTAATTAGAATTTCATTAATTCGAAAATGGGATCGTCTTGCAGGATAAACTTTCTCAAATTGTTATAATAGCGATACCTTATTTGTTCGACATACCTATTTGTTGGAGTGCGGAAATGTATTCTTATTCAGTCGAAATGAAGTCTGTTTTTGAATGGTTGATCTCTTCAATACTCAGTACCTTTCTATTGAGTTTGATTTGAGTGTAAATGTCAGCATTACAAGATTTAATAAGAATTTGCATTGTTTGCCTTTAAACTGAAAGTTCAGAACCTCTTTTTTGAGGTTGTTGTTCTGGCTGTCTGTTGTTCCAGGGAACTCGCTGCATGTACGCCTGACCAGTGGCGTAGCAAGGGGGGGGCAAGGGGGGCATAGGCCCCGAGCGGCACTTTGCCAGGGGCGGCAATTTGGAGCAGTCAACTTTTTTTTTTTTAATTTGTAAAAAAATATAAAATTGACAAAACGGACACTGCTTCACAGGAAGTAATCAGACATTCCTTGTGTTGCTTAGCAACAATATCCAAT
The DNA here is from genome assembly GCA_946477585.1 of Cheilosia urbana. NCBI lineage: Eukaryota > Metazoa > Arthropoda > Insecta > Diptera > Syrphidae > Cheilosia > Cheilosia urbana. The sequence continues at coordinate 178,013,045 of OX297853.1, forward strand.
GAACGCTGCTCCCTAGTATGCAACTACATTTTTTCAGAAGTTTAAAACACAAATAAAACACTAAGGTCTGTTTCTTTACTTTTAAATCTTACGAATTTTTACTAATTCTTACGAATTCTTACGAATTTTTACTCAGTGCCGTTCCTTAACTCGAAAAATTCGTAAAAGAGATCGTCATCGAGAGAGCAAGATATTACCCCTCCAGTGAGAATCTTACGAATTTTTACTCAACAAATTTCTCGGTGTAAGAAGTGAAAAAGCTGTCAGTCGCCTAAAAACTAACAGCTGATTTGAAATTTGGTGTCTCATTTGGCATATGCGTTGATTATTTTTGGACTTCTTGCTTATTAAAATGGTATCAACAGGCGGCAAAATAAAATTGAATGTTCTCTTTAAGATTCTTTTCGATATTGGCGACGAAATTCTTCATCGCTGTAACAAGGAACAATCTCTTCCATGCAATTCTTAATGCAGTGTCACTTTTTCCTCTTTCCGAATGCTTGTAGTTCAATAGGTACATACTCTTCCACATACTCGAATTCATTAAAACGAAGTTCGATTAATTCCAGGTCACTTTCATCGCTAGGTAGATGATATATCTAGTTTTCTTTGAAAATAATTAGAAAATTCCTCGAGTTCATCAGACATTTAAACGGCTTTTCGTACCACTTTTTTTTTTAATATTTGAAATATGTATCTGTCATTTTTAAAGATTACTACAAAAGCGTTCCCTAACTTTTTCGTAAGTGTCTCTCTTTGCGAGAGAATTTATCCCCGCCACTGCCATTTTGACAGTCTTTTCCATTCTTACTACAAAAGTAAAGGAACAGACCTTGTGTGCACATCTGCATTCGAGAATATCCCTTTTCTCTTTTCTCGCTAGAAGTTGGGTGTGTGCGTTGCTGGAAACTGGAGTTAGTGCGAATAAGTTATTCTTATTATGGTTTTGCTATTGTTGGTGTTAGAGGTACCTATATAGTTATTAGTTCAGACACTCTCTCTACACATCCAAACCCACACCCACACACAAACACAACATTGCAGGTATACTTTTCTTTTGTGTTTTATTTTGCTCAAAAGAAGTGAATTGTTAGAATTATTTTATGCTGCATATTCAAAATGATTAAAAAAAAGAAGAAGTGGGCAATATTAACAAAAAAATACGTTTTACCTTGCTGCTATTGCATTTATAATGGAAGTGCTGAGTTCTAAAAAAAAAAATGCACGCAGATCGGCTTTTGGGAAGTCATTTTTGAGAAATAATTTAAAAATTGATTTATTCGAATTTTTTGAGGAAATCTAAGTACGGGGTCTTATTAGAAATGCGGATATTATCTTTAGTATGTATTTTGATAAAAAACTTAAGACCAGTTTTTGTAATTACGTAGACAAAACCGTACCAAATTTTGCAATGTTTAAGTTTTAAAATATACTATTGCCTAACTATATAGCTGAAAACTGACTACATAAAAGTTGTTTTTCGGGATGTAAGCATTACTTGGTTTTTAGAGTTTTATCGAAATAAAAGTTAGAGCAGTTTTCAAAAATAGCGTTTTCGGTGATCCATTTTGGTTAAAATCTTATCGCCGTTTCCCTAGAAAACTAAAGAAAACCAAATTTTCAAAAATCTATTGTACGATAATATAGAAAAAACTGAGCCTGCCATTCAGTTAGAAATGACCATATTACCTTAGAAATGAATTTTTGTTTTCGAGAAATGTATTTTGAAATTTCAAAAGTACCGTTATTCTATTTCAGAAATTTTAACAAGCTTACAAAGGTCTTTTTAGTGTATGAAAAAATTACAGGGGGCGGCACAAATTGGATCTGCCCCGGGCGGCTCCAACCCACGCTACGCCACTGCGCCTGACGCAAGATTAGCGCTGAATAAATTGTTCCCTTGGAGCTTATAGTCGTATATGCACACAAATACACTAATTGCGTTTACTAATTGTGCTTTACCAAATTGAAGTGATCGGTGTTAGACTACTAAGGGGTTTCTAGTTCGAATCCCGCAAAAACCCGAATTCCAACTTAGGGTTTTTTCCACTGATTTGCTCGAAATTTTGATAAAAATTACGGAGTCTTGTTACGAATACTGATATTATCTTTAATATTTATTTTGATCAAAATCGTATTAACGGTTTTTGTAAAATTTGCCAGAAAAAACAGTACCAAATATTACAATGTTTAGTTTGAAAAATATGGTAGGTATTGATTAACTATTTAGCTGAAAACCGAGTATGAGTTATTGTTTGGAATGTAAGCATTGTTTGGTTTTCAAAGTTTTATCGAAATCGAAAATGGGATTTTCGAGATATGAGTAGTTTTTAAAATAAGCGTTTTCTGTGATGATTTCTGGACGCAATAATTTTGAGAATATCAATTTTACTCTAAGTTTGTATTTTGGGCAAAATCGTTATTGCCGTTTTCAGGTAGGTAAACAAAAGAATACCTACACGGAAATAACTGCAAAGTCACTAATTGCAAAATTTTGAGTTGCAAATCACGAATTATATATTTTTCGCAAATCACAACGATTTTGTCTTGAATTTATATAAAAATTGGTAATTTGACATTGAAAACGGCGAAAAATATCAAAATCTGTTTTTTGAATATTGCGATTAGAAGTATTAATTCGAGCTTCATTTATTTGTAGTGATTTGCGACACTTTTGGCGCAATTCACTACTTCAATAGGTCAATTCCTCAAACCCAACTTTGAAATCTCAAATTGCAAAAAATATTTCGTAATTTACCACCACTGAATGATAAAGTCATAAATTGCAAAATATGAATTGCAAATTGATAAAAATAAGTTGCAATTTACGATTAAGAATTTGTAAATTGCAACTACTGAAGTAGTAAATCAACCCCTGTTGCAATTTACTAAGGGATGAAATCGTAATAGCAACAGGAAAGCGGTAATTTACAATTATTTTTTTGCATTTCACAACCACAGTAATATCAAATTGATAACTATTTGTGTCAAATTGCGATCGGTTATGGCAATATGTATTTCATGCCCGATCGCATTATTGACACTGATTCACGACTTTTGAAGGTCAATATCTTCACTTTGTACAATTTCTAGAATTGCGAATAAAAAGTCGTGAATTAGTAAATCCTGAGCTAAGCTCTAAAATGAGACAAACTTGTCGTGATTCAGCGCTAATTTTTCTTGATTTTATCCAAGAATTTTTTCCTTTTTTTAAAAATCCATTGTACGACAATATAAAGAAAAACTAAGTTCGTTATTCGGTAAAAAATGACCACATTATCTTAGAAATGGATTTTTGTTACAATCGTTTGGTCCGTTTTCGAGATATGTACGTATGTCAAAATTTCAAAACTACCGTTTCTCGATTTTTTTTTTTTTTTTTCGAAAAACTGAGTATTCAGTCATGTTAACCTCACCTACTTAAGCTTAAATATAATGTTTTGTAGAAATCGTTATAGCCGTTTTCGAACAAATCAAACTGGTACCTATACAAATTTTGTATGGGAAGTAGCATTAATACTACCGTGAAAAAAAGAACGACCCCGAACTGTAAGCCCCGAAAATCCAAATCCGAAGTTTGAATGAAATCCAGGCAGCCGTTTAGGCAATAGGGCCTCGGCACAGACGGTAATAATTTTATGACCCACTTTTTTGAGTTCCTCGTAATGTCAGAATTGATTAACACCTCGAGTTCGAAATTTTGTACGAATACCTATAGGTTCAATATCTATCTCTAACTACGTAATCGAGAAAGTTAAAAAGCGAGAAAAAGTCGGTGTTAGACATGACGTTTTAGACCTTAAGACCTCTCTTATAGACGTCAATTCTAAAAGCACTTCAATGAGTACCTATACTCATTTGTATTCAAAGGCTGGACTTGCGCAGGCCTTGCAATGCCTTTCTATAGCCTAAGAGGAGCTTCTCGACCTTTATTCAAGTGCATATACCGCTTAAGAACAAAGCCATAGTCAGGGCTATAGAAACCGAAATCCAACTTTCCACTTCAAAGCAGGCAAACTGACGGACTATATGATGATTATAAGATCGATATGATCTTTAGTAGAGTTCCCTCTTAAGTACTAAATTTCCATTCCGGATCGATCTGAGTGGGAGACCGGTGGCACTACGTTAGATGGATTCCACTTAGCATTCTATGTGTGCAGTTCTAAAATCCCAGCTGCCGTTGGGGCAGGGAGCAGTTTGACTACCTGTTACTGGATACTGAACAAAGAATTTCCAAGTTAAATTCTGTGTTATTGAATTCTGTGCCAAAAAATGCTTATAATATAGATTTCGAGAGATATTCGAATCAGACCAGCATTGTCGGGTCTCTTTTCGTCTCTCTACAAAAAATGCTTAGGATGAAGTTTCAAAACCTCGAGCATGAGCATTTTGTCACACAGTAAAGCAGCGCTTGAAGCTCTAGATGTATTCAATTGCAAATTCCAGTTTGAAATGACATGAGACTCTGACTCCTTCCATTGGCCCAAAACTTATTTCAAACAGAGCAAAAGACGCTTGGGAAATCCAGATAAGAAATGATTTCATCAGCGATCCCTTCCATATTAACAAAAGCGGTACAAGACTTCGAGTCGGTAGCACATCTCTTGGCAACTGTATTAGCTTTAAACCTTACCTCGTCTACATTGGTCCCGCTTCTTCTACCTCCAACAGTATGACTGTAACGAGCTAATCTCTATTACGCTGCGAAAGCTTAGCTCATAGCTCATACTTCACTGTACTCGACACCAACCGCAGCACTCATTCCGTAAAACCCTCCTTAAGCTTCCTAAGCTTCAAGCCCTAGTTACAAGCTATAGATTCTAGCCGAAGACCCTCAACAGATTTTAATAAAGTTCGAGGCCCTGTACCATACACTTGTTTGATCAGGGTTGTCCATGATTTCTCTTTGGTTTTATGAGAGAGGACTGTGCTTACGAAACCCCTCATGGGTCCCACATTGAGTGGAAAAGTGCCAATTTAAGCGTTTTTTTGAATAAAAAGAGGAAAAAGGGGGGGGGGGGGGGGGAAGAGAAAAATAGAAAAACTCATTTAAATGTATAAAATGTTTAAAAATAAAATTAAAACGTATTTTCATGACGAAAAAATGTCTGGGAACACTACTCCTTAGCCCGGTAAGAGTGACTCTTAGCTTGATCGCCGCGCCGGCCAATGCAAAGACGTAGAGAAGGAGATATATATATATACTTTTTTTTTTTCGACAGGCGCTATTTACTTATGATTGGCAACAGACATCCGTCTTTCAGGGCATTCCTAGAAGCTCGTTTCAACTACTCCCTTTTTGTGCCGCAACTTTTATCTACTGCCCGTCAAATTGTCAAACATAAGGTTGGCCGCAGATTGAGAGCAAATTCCTTCGAAGCCCAAAAAGGGTTTTGGGTTAATGGCCACAATTGACGTGCGAGTCAAACAAACACAGCAACATAGGCATGCTGCTCGCTCGCCAACTCACAGTCCCCATGTGGACGTTTCGAAGGAAATACAAATTCCTTCGAGGTGTATATAGATTCCACTTAATATCTCATAAACGGCACTCGCATTGCTGATGATGATGATGATGACATTCGATCCTCACAAAAACGTTTAAAAAAAATAGCATTCTTCATCGTTAATAGCTATTCAATTATAAGTCAATAAAAACTGAAGTGACTCCAATTCAGAAAGCTAAATGTGTTATTAACAAAGTTACGGTTGTAGGTATGTTAAAAAAAAATGCAGGGAAGAACAGAGGGCTACAAAATAGAGAGCACATTTATCTTGCTCGTTTACAGATAAATATCTTGTTAATGCGACTTTAATTGCGGCATGCGGATATACGGCATGCTCCATGAATTTTGCCGCTCCCTCTATACAGTGCAGTCACCAACTGCAGTGCAACTGCAAGTTGCAGCCATATGCACATATGGTGCTGGTATAAGCGGCACAGGCACACATACCTATACCTATATGCGTTTGCACATAATATGTGCACTAGATTTTAACGTCGGGTCTGTAGCTGTTGCGTACCTAATTATGGGCCACTCACAGTGAACGTAATTACTCAATTTCTGAAATGGCCCGACCGGCGCGGCGCGATGTCTAAAGCAATAACATTAATTGTATACTGTTAAAAATGTTATCCAAAATTATACATATAAGGTAATACGATTATTGGTGAAGAGTGGCAGCTATTAATGTTATTTCTGTTATTTGAATAACTCTGAAGAAAACTCAAAAGCAGCACTCAAAAAGTTAAAGAAAACTTTAATTAAACATATTCTGAACAATTAAATATTAGTGAAGTTTTCTTCTAAGTCATTTTTACTTTTGAACTTTAAATTTGGGATATGAATACTGCTAATGAATTTTAATTTTAAACGTAACGACCTATTAAAACGTAGTTGTACTATTTAACTATGACAGAACAGAATAAGGTGTACTATGTACTATGTACTGAATAGATCTAAATCGTTCCGACCTAGATTTTCCGACGCTTCTTGTTTCCCCTTCCTTAGAAACTTGAGGTCTATCCTCATAATCAGCGTAGAAATAACTTTTCGAAACTTAGCCCTTATACACGAGTACGCATCGAAGAGGCTAAAAATGTAGTCCCTGTCAATAAGAACAAAATTGCATAAACTGTTGGACGGAGCAGAGGCGCTCTTAATGGAAGGGGGCCTCAGTGCTAAAATCAGGAGGGAAAACATCTTTTCTTGAAATTCGGTTCAACTATTTTTATTTTTGTATATTTGTGTTTTTTTTTTTTTTTTTCCTGATTTTATGTTTGTTTTGTCATTTGTTCATGCTCGTTAATGAATTTGGATTTGGGTCCCTTTAGTTTTAGCTTACCTTTCTGTTTGTTTTAGTTTACTAATTTGAAAAATGACAGAAACCGAAAATCTAGTTTAACGCGTATTTCTAACTAAGCAAAAGCTATGCCTAGCTAGAAGTCGAGAGATTTCTCCTTAAACGGAGCTGACGAGGATTGAGCAAGCTATAGACATCAAGCGGCTCTTTCAACTGACGAAACGATGGAGCAAGCCACTGTGGTCCAAAGTATAAAAGTCCCACCTCACGTGCAACATGCTTGTCGAACTTTACAATGATTTGAAATCAGGTGCGTATGCGTCTAAGCTGCTGGAAATCAGTGAGGGTTGTCTTGAAAAAGATATGGATGATAAAATTGAATTAACTTTGGTATGATTTTCGCAATACAGTAATGACGGAGGATGCACTTGTATCTCACCTTTTTTCGGACATAAAAACCAATACAAGCAACGAAAGAATGTAACGTCTCAGTTGCCTTCTTAGGCCAAAGAAACAGCGGTTGGCAAGTGTAACTCGTCGCTTGATTTCTTGATGTGATGTCGTTGTCAGAATTTATAGCGAAGCCGAGGTACACAAAGTCCTTAGCTACCTCAAAATTATAGGGTCAGTTGGGGTAAATGTAAAAACGGGGTAATTGTAAACGTCGGTTATTTTATCCTTTCAAAACTAATTTTCGTAGGCCAATAAACAACAAAAAGACAATTCGATTTGACGCCAATCTGTCGCCGCACTTACTGCGCCTTTGACTTTCATATATCACTGAAAATTTTAGTCGTAAAAAATCAATATCAATTATAGCCAGTTCTTACTTGTTTACATTCACCCCATACCGAAGTCCCCAGTGTCTACAGGAATCAAACGGACTGTTTCCATTTACCCCTTGATTTTCCAAATAATTGGGGGAAATGTAAACAATGCCGGGGTAAATGTAAATGTAAACAACACTATTTTGCGCTTCATGGTTACAGATCAGAAGTGCAATGATCACCAGTACAATTCTTGGTGTTTTTTAATAATAAAACTATTATCCGAAAGTGGAAAGGAAGTACCAAACATTTTTATTTTTATTTTTTTCAAAATTTGGTTTAAAAAAAGATAGAAAGTGTTTCCATTTACCCCAACTGACCCTAACTGTCTATCGTAACGTTATCCCTTCTTGTTTACAGCATGTATTTTGTTCTGCCATCATTCACTAATAAACCCATTTTTGCCACTTCTGTACTAATAGTTGCAAACACGGGATCATGACGTAATCTCGAATGACAAAAATCTCGAAGGCTAAAAATCTCGAACAATTTTTTCTTTTTATATCTCGAATTTACAAAAAATCTCGAAAGACTATATCTCGAAAAAATCTCGAAAATAAAAAGTAAATTCTAGATTTTTTTTTTATCTAGTTTAAGAGCTAAAATAGGCGCAGTGGCTTAGTGGTTAGTGTGTTGGACTAGTAAGCGAGGGGTCGAGGTTCGAATCACGCAAAAACCCAAATTCCAACTTAGGGTTTATTTTCACTGTGCCACCTCTCGCGAACGTCTGACGAAAACATTCGAGAGTATAACTGTCTTGAAAGAGCTTCTCAATTAGCCGTTTGGAGTCGGCATAAAATTGTAGATCCCTTCCAAAAATGAAAAAAACTCAGACAAAACGAATGGTTGCGAGAAGCTAGATCTAGGGTCCCTCCGGACCTGTTGCGCCAACTATTTATAGATTAACATCCATTACAACAACTATGGGTTCATGTACAGTTGTTGTGTTGCATGTAAACCAATGATCTATATAGATCACCTGAGGAAGATAAAAAAAAAACACCTAATAATCTCGAATCAATTCTAATTTTTGAGACAATTGTAATATTTTGCACGCGAAAATTTGTTTTTTTTTTTTTTTCGAGATTTTTGCATTCGAGATTATCGCTTTCGAGATATCGTAGTAAACCCTGCAACCACAGCACTGAAAGCTCGCTGTGTTCTGCCAATGATGTCAATGTCGTCAGCGTAGGTACCTATGCAAGTAAGTAGTATAATTTTATAATTATAAAATATTACAATTTTAATAACCTGAAATTATTGATTGATTTGTTGACAGACGTTTTTTTTTTTTTGCCAGCCGGCGAAAAGTAATTAAATGACGTGCGGAATTTGTAATTTAATTGCTTAATACAAGCATGTTAAAAAAACTAACAATAAACAATAAAGTAAACTTAAGACTAAAAAATACAAATACAAATATTGAAGGTAAAACACTAAAGCGCATAATGATTTATTAAATATCTTAATATATAAAAACGTTCGTGCGTATGTATGACCGACGATAACGGCTGAACCACCGAAGCTTTCCCCCTTATATTCACACCATATGTTTGTGTGGTGCTCCGGATGGTTTATGTTTATTTTAGACCCTATAGGGGGCGCTGGGGTCGCTTTTTTGAAAATTCTTATTTATGGACCGATTTGGCTCAAATTTACACCATATAACACTTAAAAAAATAGAAAGCTTTTGCCAAAATTTGGACCCGATAGGTGGCGCTGGGAGATATTTACGACAAGTTAGATTTCCCTGCACATCAATTTTGTATCAACAACACTAAATTTAATTGTAGTAATATAGTTGGCGTTGGTTGTCTACACTTTTTTGAATTTGACATTTCCGTAATTCATATTTCATTTAGCTGTACAATTTTTTGACGAAAACTCCAAATTAGTTTTTAATCAATTTTAAATAGGTAAATAAAATTTCCATTCGATTTCCGGCACAAAGAACAAAACCGAGGAAAATATTCTTACTGGGCCAAATTTTATGATTCTTCTTTTGTTTTGTTCGTATTGGTGTATTTTAGGTATAGTCTTAAAAGATACATTTTTGGACCCGATAGGTGGCGTTGTTGTCGATCTCCGAAACTGCTCAACCAATTTCAATGAAATTTCGTGGATGTATAATTATTCGTTCCCACTTGAAGGCTAGGAAACTTTTGGACCTGATAGGTGGCGCTGTTGGGTTAGGTAGGCGCAGTGGCTTAGTGGTTAGTGTGTTGGACTACTATGCTAGGGGTCGGGGTTCGAATCCCGCAAAAACCTGAATTCCAACTTAGGGTGTTTTTTTCACTGCGCCACCACTCGCGAACGTCTGATAAACATCCGAGAGTATGACTGTCTTGAAAGAGCTTCTCAATTAGCCGTTTGGAGTCGGCATAAAATTGTAGATCCCTTCCATTCGTTCCAAAAAATGAAAACTCACACAAAACGAATGGTTGTGAGAAGCTAGGCCTAGGGTCTCTCCGGACCTGTTGCGCCAACTATTTTTTTCTTTTTTAGGTGGCGCTGTTGCCGATCTCCGAAACAGCTCTACCGAAATATACTATAGTTTCGGACCCTATAGATGGTACTTTGCAAAACATAAGCGGGATAGGAGAACGGGTTGTGAAGCATTAAAATTATTAATGGACATTGTCCAAATAAAGGACTTTGCAGGACTTAATACGAAAGGTATGAGCAAATCCGGGTGGGTACAGCTACATATAAAAAAGACTGACGTCCGTATGTGCGCACTCATAACTCGGGAACAAATTCTTCAATTTTTATGATTTTTGGTTTAAATTCGCATGGGCCCAAGGAAGGAAATATGCTACTTTTTGTCGTGAAAACAAAACTTTATGGGGATTAGTTGAATTTTTGAATTCTTTGGATGTTCCGGGCTTACATCTATACAATTGAAAGTCGGCTCAGTTATAATTTTGCTGCGCAACCTCAATACACCGAGACTTTGTAACAGAACGCGTTTGATTTGGTGGTAAGGGATCCCAAATCAAATGCCATGCAAGTGACGATTTTGAGTGGAAAATCCAAAGGCAAACACTCTCATTCCGCAGATTCCGCTTATTCAGAACGATTTACCATTCGTATTTAAGCGACTTAGATTTCCTGTGCGTCTCGCTTTCACTATGACAAATAATTTGTTGCAAGTATAATCGATGGATGTTTGTGCATTTGTAGTATCAATCTTGAATTACCATGTTTCTCACATGGTCAATTTAGTGAAAAGCGGAAGGTTTGCCGAAACGTCAAAATCGTTGCGGTTTGATTGAAACAAATCAACATTGCTTTTCGTCATTTATTTCTATTGCATTTAATATAACTTTTGTACATGCTCGGAATTATTATTTTCATTACATTAACAAATTTGGGCGGAACGAAGTTTGCCGGGTCAGCTAGTAAAATATAAAAAAACACTGTTAGTTAGAAGGAAATGAGACATTTGTGACTAAGGTAATTTAAGAAGCGCATTTTTAAGAGTTGCTTTGGTACAATTTGTCAGATAAATTGGGCGCCATGTTTGCTTTGCAAAGCATTCTCGTTAAAGGCTCGTGTTGGCCATAGTCAGTACGGTGATGGGGAAGGCGGAAAAAGGGAATTGATCATAAACGACGAGGATTAGTATTTAGTGAAATCTTATGCAGTAGATGCGGGCAATCTATGTTTCCAGATAGTAACTGATGAATAAAAATTATGTAAGCGATATCGCGACGAGTCATAAGAGCCTTTAAATTGAGCAACTTTAGGCGATTCTCATAGGGAGGTAAATTGTGAGGGTCATCCCAGTCAAGTCCACGTAAGGCGAAACGAATAATTCTACGCTGGACAGCTTCGATTCTCAAAATATGTACCTGATGGTAAGGTGACCAGACTTGGCTGGCATATTCAAGAAGTGGTCTAACAAACGTCGTATATAGGGATTTAGTGACATAGGGGTTTGAAAACTCCTTCGACCAACGTTTAACAAACCCAAGTGCAGAATTAGCCCTGTTAATAATGTTGTCGATGTGATGTCGAAAATTGAGTTGAGCATCGCAGACTATGCCCAGATCACGAATAGATGAAACAGTGGAGACAGACTCGTTGTTTATGAAATAAGATCTTTGATTCAGGGGATGACGTTTACGGAAGAAAGTTATAGCTTGACATTTTTTCACGTTAAGTTCCAATCGATTCTGTTGACACCAGGTGTGGAAATGATTAAGGTCAGCTTGTAGTGAGAGAGAATCAGCGGTGCAAGATATTTGTTTAGAGAATCTCATGTCATCTGCGTAAATCTCCAGGTCTGAGAGTAAAATGACACGTATTACATCATTTAGTGTCAGATTAAAGATCAACGGACCGAGATGAATACCCTGTGGTACACCAGAGGATGCTATGAATGGTTTAGAAACGGCAGATCTGAAAAGGACACTAAACTTGCGATCTTCCAAATAGGACTTAATCCATGATGTAAAGTAGTTTGTTCGATTTTACAGACTTACAAATGCACAACAAAGTTCAAAATTTCGCTGAAATTCAACAGTGAATGAATGATATTTATTTATTTAGATTTTAAAGGCCATTTTGTTGTACAATGTATATTTTACATTAGTATCGTTTTTAAACTATCTGTTAGTTTCATTATCTTTTTAAACTCAATCTATTATATTCCCTCTTACATATCCATTAATTTTTCTTTTAAATACAAATAAGTTAGATTCGTTCTTAATTTCTGATGGAAGATTATTAAATTTTTGAAGCCCGGTATAGTTGATTGTTCGTTGACCTCTAGTGGTTCTCGCTCCTTGGATTCTAAAGTCTCCAGCACTCCTTAGGTTGTAAGCTGAGTTGACACTCATTGAAACATTTTCTTTTAGGTAAACTGGACACGTCTCGTTTTTTATTTTGTGAATAAAACACATAGCGTTCACAAAAAGTTGCTGACTTACACTTAACCAGTTTAGGGTATTTAGCATGGATATAATTGGGGTGTATCTATCTTTTTTTAACACTATCCGCATTGCCTTGTTTTGCAAAACTTGAAGTCTGTTTTTTAGGTACTGTGGACAAACAAATAAAACGCTACCACAGTACTCAAAATGTGGTTTGAGTTTGGAAAATATACAGCGAAATGCTGGAGAGTTGACCTAAAATGTTGAATTTAGCCAAAACGATGAATTTAGGTGGGGTGTAAATGTAGTACTAGTCTGTTATACTCTTCTATACCCTCCCAACGTGTATTCGCCTGAAAGTAGCATTTCGTTTCACAAAATTGTTGCTCGCGCGCCTTGGCGTTTAAAATCGTATGGTTTCGATAAAGTGTAGGTCAAAGCGCGCCGACGCATTCATCGCTGAGTTGTGAATGGCATTATTATTCTTTAATGTTATTCAGACGTAATGCAAAGCTAATTCAGTGAAGAAAGCCTTGAGATATGTAAAGTTGATCAGTGGCTAGTCCATCACACTTACCACAGATCCACTGAGCAAATCACTCCAAATAGGTGGGTACAACATATGCGCCTGCCTGCCTATGTAATATTTTCAAGGAATCATCCGCCATCGGATTGAGCTGTTTTTATGTCATATCTTAAATAGGGATGATTAAAATTTCAAGAAACAAGTATCTAAATGGAATTCCCGGCTAAAATTGAAATGCCCTACCGAACTAAAATGCTATAGTAGCTTGTAACTCAAACAATACCCGACTGGCTTTTTCCTTGCCTTTAGTTCTTCAGCCTTCCTTCCCCAAGCACTTATGCCTTGACGCCCTTTACTTCTTCACTCAAAGGCAAATAATGTAGGTAGGTATGCGTCCCAGTATTCGGCCAAAAAAAAAAAAAAAAACAACATCACTCGCAAAGACTACACAGAGGAAGTAATTATCTGTAAATGGAACTTAAATTATCCCCATTAAGCTGTATATTAATTTTCCAATTATTATGTAAATATGTAATACACACGTAATCGTTGCCGTATATACAAACCAGACCACGGTTACCACACATTAACGAATTGAGTTACGCTCTGACTCTCACGCGCACACTCCTAACATCAAGTCATACGATACCATACGCGGACACGCCTTTCTCTCTATAGTTGAAAGCGCATACAAATAGCGCTGATCAGTCCGCAAGCCCGAAGCTACCTCAAGCCACTCTTAGTCTTAACTTATGTTTGTTTAACTTTAAAGCGAGAGGATTAATTGAGCGAATCGAACCCCACCACCGTCCACGCTCATTATCATGACAATTTAACTGTCAACTCGTCTCTTTATCTCATCGAATGCATGTATGCATGCATAGATAAAAATAACACGTTTGTCGATAGATACGCACGGCACGGACATGGTTTCCTCCCCACGATGCAACTCTTTCTCCCTGTGCACCAGTGGATATGTGAGCGCGAATTAAAAAGAAATTACGGCTAAATTAACGTTAATTTATTAGGGCTAATTTTCTTATAATTTACGATGTTCTAATGTGTGTCTCGCCTATCACAGATACAGCTCGTATCATGCCATGCATATCTCCCAGGGGGTAAGTAGGTGCCTGGCTGGCGTCGCGTCAGTCGGTCGGCTGCTATCTTGTGCGCGGCTGCTCGACCGGTTAAATCTACTGCAATGTACTACAAATTGGATGCGTTTGCTGAGTCTTACTATTCGACACTCGGAGCCAGGTCTCGATGACGAGTATCTCGAAGAAGATGGAATTTAATTGAAATTCAATAGCCACCGTTAGCAGGCTGGCAATTATTCTCCCTACTGGTGTTTGCCATCAAGCACAAGAGATACGCACTCAATCCGATGGACTGGTGATGGTGATTTTCCGGTTTATTCTCTATGCAGCCATTTGGTGGATGCTATCCGATACTTGGATACTTAGGAGAGGAAATTTAAGATGTTTGCACGCGATCGTAAGCGGAAACGAACAGAGATACCATTTTGCATATCAAAGCGGCAATTTCCATCGCAATAGGATGCATAATTATTTACTCGAGATGTTGTGGAAATTTGCGAGATGGATACCCAACGGAGGAGCCATTCGATTTCATTCACTTGCTGCACTGCGAATATGGAAGGGATCCCGGACTGCTGGCTGAGGTGTTTTTTTTACATTTTTACATAAGAGATAAATTCACATAGGTATTTGCCAAAAATCTAGGCTTCCAATTTTCCGATAAGATGATAAAAATTATATGATCTGTCCTCAGAGCCACACAAAAAAAAATAGTTGGCGCAACAGGTCCGTAGCAGCTTCTCACAACCATTCGCTGTGTGTGAGTTTTTCATTTTTGCTGCGAATGGAAGGGATCTACAATTTTATGCCGAGTCGAAACGGCCACCTAATTGAGAAGCCCTTTCAAGACAGTTATACCCTCGGATGTTTTTTCAGACGTTCGTAAGAGGTGGCACAGTGGACAAAAACCTAAGTTTAGAATTTGGGTAGTAGTCCAACACACTAACCACTAAGCATATGCGCCTCAGAACCCATAGTCGCCTGCACATTTGGAAATCATATAGAAAAGCCATCACACATCGATCTCTTTGCGAAATCAGCATAAATATTTATTCAATCAATAGGACCCCGTGTGCGTGTCCAAAAAGACCTGTACCCACCCAAAGTTCGCTGTACAACTCTTTTGTTTGTAATATACCTACCTCATAGATGGCGCTGTAGAGTTCGACACGGAAAAATAATGTCCGATGTCGATACCTGATTTTTGGTGATAACAAATTTAAAATCAAGTGCCTCCGTTGTTTAAGTGTGCTGCACTACTAAGCGAGGGGTGTCAGGTTAAATATCCGGAAGAACAAAATTGCATCTTAACGTGTTCTCCACCGCGCCACCTTTCGCGAACGCGTGACAAACATCCAACAGTACGACTGTGACGAAAGAGCTTCGCAATTAGCTGTTTGTCATAAACTGTAGGTCCCTTCCAAAACATACAAAAATTCAAACTCACTCAATGGAATGGAATGGAATGTGAGAAGCTAGGCCTAGGGTATACGAACCTCTGGCGCCATCTATTTCTTTAAAATTCATGAGTTTGACATCTGTTTGGAGGAAAATGAGGCTCAACGTTGAAGGTTGTTTTACTTGTAGGTGAATTTGCTACCGCATCACATCGAAACTACTAATCCAATCAGTACAGCATTTCTCAGCGAAATGTAGGACTTGACTTGGACCGACATTTAGTACTAATTTCATGGCGATTTGACATCTCAGTCGAGGTACAAATTTAAAGTTGGAAGAGGGCTGATGTCATTGTGGGTTGCCCTGTACATACACTTTTTCCCAAAAAAATTAAAAGCTTCAGACGTAAGTTCGCAGGTGGATCTCATTGGGAAATGTTAGCGCATGGACTTGTTGTAAATGGTATTCGATTGGCGTTCGTTTGGTGCTTCCTTTTTGACGACGTTTAAAGTGGGCAAAGAAGCAAATAATAGCCTAGACTAGACTCGGCTTCGTCATCATATTTTAGACATCAATGCCTGCGCAAATACTAACTGCCCAGCAATCTGAGAAGGCCCCAAGTGTTGTCATTATGTCCATAATCGCCGAAATCCAAAGGGATTTCCATTTCCATGGGCTTAAATGCTGATTGGTAGATTATATACTTTACTGACAGACACTTCGAGGAGGACCAAAGACTTGCCAAATAGTCATCATTAAAAATCCACTCAATCAAAATTCTTAGGGCACCGCAGAGTCTTTTTTGTAGACACTGGGCGTTGTACCCTATGCGTTTCGGGACACGCCGCTTACATTTAGTTACTCAGACCAAGCACTCAGTCATCTGCGTCCGCTTTTAGTCTGTTGAACGACACGTTTCGATCTTTCTTCGTCATCTCAAGCCTGATTGGAACTGCGGTTCGAGCTGCATTCCTATTTTTCGTTCACCCCGATGTGGTCTTACCAATGCAGTCGACTGTTTTTGCCTACGTCCTTGTGCAGTTTATAAATAGAATTGACGGTTGTATCTTAGGCTCCTTGCATTAAACGCGCATCTGGCATAGAGCCCTATTAGGCAAGTTAGCGTCTTACGAATTGCTTGGATCGACAAATAATAATATCTACAGCTTTGCAGATGACAGCACTCTCATATCCTCCATCTCGAACAATGGGCCTGTGAATACGGCTACATCACACTGTCAGAGATGTGAACAAATTAATTCTCTAAATGATGATCTGGACAAAATCTTGAAGTGGGGAAAGGACAACTTGGTTGTATTTAATGCAAACAAGACACAGCTCACAACATTTTCCAGAAAAAATGCATCAACAGTTCCTCAGATCCAAATGGATGACCATCCAATCCATCACAAGGACTCAATGCACCTTCTAGGAGTCACAGTCAATTCAGGAATCACATGGCAGAACCACATATCCTATATCGCAAAATCGGCGTCCGCAAAGTTGAGCTACCTATTTAGAGCAAAGAGGTACTTTAGGCCCAAGCAACTTCTCCTTCTCTACAAAGCACAGGTTAGACCAGGCTTGGAATATTGTTCCCATATATGGAGCTCGGCCCAAAACATTCACTTAACCTGCTTGATAGCATACAGAGACGAGCAGTTCGACTCATTGGAGACCCTACACTTACATCGAATCTACAACCGTTGGTGCACAGAAGACAAGTCGCTGACCTATGCTTGTTCTATAGGTACTTCCATGGTAGATGTTCTGAGGAACTCAAAGACATTATCCCTCGAAATGCAACTTTTGGGCGCCCAAGAAGACATGCTGCTAATGCTCATGACCATACAGTACACTTGACAACCGCGAGGACATCAACTTTCAAAAACTCCTTCTGTTACAGGACAAGCAAACTTTGGAACTCGCTTCCAGGGGATATATTTCCAGAAGACTACAATTTGCAGCAATTTAAGTGCAGAACAAATATACATCTGCAGACATCTCGGGGCGCTGTTGAAGCGTTATAGGTTCGCCTTTCTCGGGAAAAGTATATATAAAAAAAAATCCGACCAAGTAGGTATCTTCCAAAGATTTTTTTTTTTAAGTAAATTTTGAATAAGTCAAAAATTTCTACTTGGGTAGCAGCTCACCTTTCCTACTTTCGTCTAGTACCTATACTTGGCAGCATAAAGTCGAAGCAGAATGGTTTGGAGCTGTTTATAATACCTACTTTTAAGCGTTCTCTATGACAGGTTCGCTTCTTGTAGGCCTATTCTCTCTAATGGTGCACAACTTAAAAAAGAGGAGGTCTACCAGCTCCTCTTTTCTTTGAAACTCTGCCGCACTAAATGGCATTAGCATCCATATAGCCCCCATTACGAGACAATAAACAAATGCCATGAACCATGATCCACAACAGCCTCTCTCTCTCTCTCTCTCTCATCACTAGTCAGCAGGAACGTACCTAAATCAGAGATAAGAACCTGAAGAGGAGCGAAAAACGCTTCCACCGCCAGCTATTTACATATACATCTCACTGTCGGTTTCTCACCAAAAGGATTCATCAGCGAGTACTATACCGCCTCTTTTGACTGAGTCCCTCCTGCAATCATTGGCATTCATCTCAAGCGCTTAACTGTTGCCATTGTTTTTATTGGAAATTGTGAAGGGCTTCCGTTTGGTCTCGATTATGGACGGGGGCTGACACAGAGCACAACTGATGTCCCTTTCCTTTCTTCTATGGTCCCCCCGTATGAACTGCCAGTTCTCGGTTCGCGTCGAAAGTCATCAAAGCACCTTGGTGTGACTTTCAAATGGCACGTCCTCGTAGTCATGGGAAAACAGTTGATTAAGAGCGACTTCTCTCAGCATTCCAAAAGTCCACAACTCTCCGAGATGATAACCAAAGACCAACAGCCGTCGTCGTCTCTCCTTGTAAAAGAATTTAACCATTGTCCACAGTCATGCATCAATCATTTGCTCATGCACATGTGAGGCTGCGTTCAGGCACAGAGTGCGACATAAATGGTGACATGCGCATTACGGTCAGTCCGTGTGCGCATCGGACATCGTTATGCAACCCAAAAGTGCACATCAGCCGATCCGGACGGCCGGCGGTGGTGCGGTGATGGTGACCCAATTCTCCAAATCGTTCGTCTGCAATCTTAACCACAATCAATTACCCAGTCTCAATTACCTACATATATCCTCGCTATTCAAATAGGAATATATTCGTCACAGTTATGTTCTTTGTTTGTCGTTGCAGATTTCCTGCTGCAGCCGTTTCGCAAGCCGAAGAGAATCCGGACGGCATTCTCGCCGACACAGTTACTGAAATTGGAGCATGCTTTCGAGGGTAATCATTATGTGGTCGGAGCCGAGAGAAAATCATTGGCGCAGGGCTTGAGCCTCACAGAGACACAGGTGAGTTTTTGAGCGTGCGTGTGATGGGTTAATCGATCCGATTTGAGGGAAATATTTTCGGGGTGTTCTATAGGGCGGTTGAAGCCCGGCGGCAGTGTCATTGAACAAATTATCGCACCGCATACGAGGACAATTTGACAACGAGGCAGCTGTGGTGATGCGTGTTAGCAAATGCGGACGACGAAGAACCGAGGTGACATCGAATATGGAACCTATAATGGGTGGCTTTCTCTCCGTTTGCGTCAGTTGAAGACATTTCTTCAGTTAATGATGGAAATGATTTCGATGACAAGTCCTTTCCGAGTGTCGTTGTGGTGAGTGTGAGGAGTGACATCGATCTGGCATTAAGTACCGACTAAGAGGAGCTCATGGTTTCAAAGTCGGAAAAACGAAAGCCCATCGAAAAAGTAGGTACAATGTATTTGCGGTTAGTACTGATGTCAAATCGGTTCATCCAACCGGAAATTTTGTACTCAAAACTGTACATTAAACTGTGCATGGGATTGCTCTTTCAAGCGGCTCCATGAAATTGTGCCCCAATGAAAAATGGCTCAAACAAAATTTAAAAAAGGGCCTAAAAACGTTTGATTGTTTGATTGTGTGATTTTTCATTACTTTTGGGCCTTTATTCATTGAAAATTTGGGGTAAATTTAAAATTTTATATGTGAAATCACACCTCAATTTAATATAATTAGCCACAAAAGAGAAAATGAAATAAAGAGAAAAAGAGAAATTAAAAATAGCGAAAACTACTTTTTTATTAGATTTTAATTTAATATTGTTGATATTATGGATAAACTAATTTAGACTAAAGGAACTTTGTATATACTCAAGCTCGCACCCACCCCGTAATCTAATAGTAAACCCAAGCAGGAGGTTGCAGGGGGGCAGCATGTCCCCCCATACGAAGTTAATGTCGGAACGGTAACAATTAATAATAAAAAATAGTTTTGGGGCTTTATCTAGCAGCGCCATTATTGGGGCCTTCTTTTAGAGCGAAGGAAATAAATATTTTGCAATAGATGGAATATCACCCCAAGGTAAAGAAAAATAGCCCCAAACTCAATGTATAGCCACAAATTACAACAAAGTTATAAGTATGTAAAGGAGAATGGCGTACGTGTGTGCCCGCATAACTAGAGATTTTGGACTTGGTGGGTTCGATTTGGCCCTAGGAAGGGCATAGGCTACTTTCTGTCGCGAAAACCAACGTTTGGTGATGAAAGTTTGTATGGCGTAATACACTTTGGAAAAAATAAACTGAATACAAATCGAGGAGAGTCACTGTAAATACAAAACCAAAATTATTTAAAATCTTATTATATTATTTTATGTCCTATACGCAATTTTGTAGAAATTATGATCAAGGGAAATTATTTTCTTTCGATTCCCCTATGCCCGTACAAACGATGCCACGAAAGGGAGTCGACCGCCGAAGAGAGTAATAATAGCCATACATAAGAGAAGTGTATTGTAGATTGTAGTGAAAACGTATATACACTTATGACTATGTGACCATTGTGCGCCTAAAGTTGCAATTTCGCACTTCTTTCGAGAGCCTGGCACAATTTTTTGCTATTTTGAACCTCTTTTAGTTGGAAAAGACGCTTGAAAATTGTACAAATTGCTCTTATTTCCAAATAAAAACCTTTAAAATGTACCGCAGTTGCCCATAACAATACTATTATAGTGTTTTGCGAGCCAATTCTTGTTAAATATGGTTCAAAATCTCTAAATTTGAAGAAAAGCTTTAGAAATGACAATTTTTTTCTCATTGGCCCTTTTTCTTGCTTATAACTCTTCACATATAGGATAGGAAATCTAAGAGAGAATAAGCTGACGGTCTTTCCGATAGGCGGCGCCGTTGTCAATATCCTTACCCACTCAACCGATTTGTGGCACTAGTTAAGCAAAAGATAAGCGGGTTGAAGTGTCTCCCATTACAAAATAAAAGAGAAAATGCAAACGCTACTTATTTCTGAAGTTGGATTATTAAAGTTTTTATTGGACGTTTGGTACCTTGCGTTATTTAATACGAAAGGCACGGGCATCCACCGCTACTACGTCGGCCACTTTTATGTGCTTGCAAGGCAAAAAAAAAGAATATTTGCCCGCAACTCCTAGTAAAAGACGGAAAGGTCTGACTTCTCTGGTACAGTGGGTGCCACAATTCAATCCTTTTCTTCATTGTCCTCAATTCAATTTTATCATCACTTAATTTGCTGAATTAACTTTTCTAAAGTTAAAATTAAAAGTTTCTCATGTCTCAGGTTTTCACTGAACCGATTTCTAAATTTTATTTGTATTAAATTTTCTAAAGCTTTAAGTCAGCTCAGCTCAAAGTTATTTAAAAAATAAATGAATATTAAAAGTCAGCTCAGGTCTTCAAAGAGTTCTTAATTTTATCTTTAGATTTTGTTTAAGAAATTCCCAAATAAAGCACATTATAGGCGTTCTGCTCGAGAAAAATAATTAGAGACATACCTTTTCAAAATATTCGACATATATGACGAGAAGTTGTTTGAAACATCCCATCGGAACAATCTTAAAAGTTCTAGTCATGTAAATTCGGCGCTGACCTTCAGGAACGTTTCAACTTAGGATTTTTTCCACTACACCACCTCTTGCGCATAGAGTCGGCATAAAATTGTAGATCCCTTGCATTCGTTTCAAACTTGAAAAACTCACACAAAACGAATGGTTGTGAGAAACTAGCAGTGGCGTGGCGTCCATATAACCCGATTCCTACCGGCTTCCCTTTTTAATTTCCACCAGTAACACTATCTACCAAAAACCAAATAGGTATATGTACATGAAACCCTACCAAATGAATTTTATACTCACAAACTGCTACACACACGTAAGCCATCAAATAATTATTGTGTGTGTATCCATTTTCATCGCTCATCGTCATCGTCACGACAAAGCGAAGCGCGAAGGTAACCCCAAATATATGTCGGGTTATTAAAACTCTCACTGGATAGTTGATTTTGAGAGAACATTTACTTGTTATCTCTTTTTTTTCTTCCCTGAGCACTGTGTTTGACACCTCTTTTTATTCAACACCCACTTCCTTATGTAGAAAATAACGCGCTTTTCTTCGATATTCGATTTCATTTTCCTGGCAGGTAGTATGTTGAGGTAGGTAAGGGGAAGTGTTTTGTTTTACATTACATTAAAAATTTAGTTGACTGATTGCAGTGCACGACTCAATTTCAATTTATCAACAGATGTAAGGTTTTTATTTACTTTTGTATGGGATTAATAATTTTGCTTCGAATTCCCACTTGAAAATGTTCAGGCCACGCCTCTGGAAACTAGGACTAGGTTTGAGAGAAGAAAAGAGACACGACAATGGTGGTCTGATTCGAATATCTCTCAAATCTATATACTTTACATTTTCAGGAACGTTTTCTTTGGTCGATCGTTTTGAATAAAGAAAATATACAAGATGTATAATTTTCCTCCTCTATACCTAAATGCCTTAAAAAATGTAGGTGGATTGACTTGGTCCCGCCGTTGTAATAGCGGTATACTTCGCGTTTTTACTATTAGAATTTTGGTTTGATGCCAAATTAAAAAAAAATGAAAAATGTCCACAAATGGCTTTGCACTAAATGAAAAATCATCCCGAAAAAAAAAAAAAAAAATATGAAAAAGACCCCAAAACAATGAAAATGCTCCTCAATTTCGTAATCATTTTTGTTTTCAATTTTTCACTTTGTATGCTAACAGTTTGGGCCCATTCTGCATTTAATTGGGGCAAGATTGCATAAATGGAATGGGGTCATTATGAAATATTATCCCATTTTTTGGGGCCATTTTTCATTGGGGCATAATGGAGCCCTTTCAAGCATTGCATATCTATGAGCAAAATGAAGGAGTCGGAGTCGTCATATATATGTCGGATTTGTCCGTTCCATGTGGATTTTAACAGACATCCTGTTTAAAATACCCACCCAATCGATGTGTATTTTCTAGAAAAACGTAGAGCTTGACATGGAGCAACATTTAGTCCAAATCCAATACAAATTTGAAAGTCTCTGAAAATTGGCTAATGTGAAAATAATGCTACTCTTCGAAGAAGGGAGGGTTGTACCTAAATCAGTTGCCGATTTTTATATTCTTTTAATTTATTAGGGTCCCGTGTCCCACCCGATGGGGACTAGGAAAATCTCTCGATATTTTAAGATTGTATATCCTTTTCTGTTCTTGATAAATACTCCCTGCGGCGTCCAACGCTTTGGGAAACGTGGAAGCTAAGCTAAACTGTTCAACGTCTCGAGTGCATGAATCCAAAAAAAAAAAAACTTGATAAGCAATTTGTGGATAATATTTAATTTTGTATTCCCTAGTCATGAAAGGCGAGCTTGTAAAGATTTTAGAACGCCACAGCAAGCTTGCAGACAGGTGTCTCTTGCCTCCAAGAAGCGAGTACCAAAGTTCTTCCAGCCCTTTTTGAAACCACTCAAAGACTGTATAACGCCCGTGGCAAATTTTCTCCGCGTCAGTCCTTATACGGCTTTGATTACATCAGAGAGCGCATTCGTTTCAGGCAGTAATTTGGACCCATTTGAGCACGTCACTTCTAACCACCCCTTAGATATACCTACCTCAGTCAGGGTTGAAGGAAAAATACTTCTCCCGCCAAATTGATTGCATGTCTAACAGTAGTTAACATTAAACCATTTATCACCCCCTTTTAGCTCGAGTATATTTGACCTCCATCAAGAGAAGACTATAGGGTGGCACGGCGCAAAAGTATCATGGCTCAATCTCAAGTGTTGTTGCTCTTAAGGGAGGGAAACCTGGATATGCTCGTTAGACTTATTTATTGGTCTTTTATTTGCTGGAAAATTTCAACAATTTTCCACCCTTCGCCCAGGGGCGAGCATTGAAAGGGTTACACATTCCTCGCAGTAGTTGTGTGGAAATTCCTTGTGGGCGGGCTAATTGAATGATTGTGTGAAAGTAAGCACTTAGCTTTGAATTACAACTACACCCCCTTTTGGGGAATATGTACATCTACCCACCACTTGAACAGCACTTAATTTAAGACCTCCGTTCTCGTTTCAGGTGAAAGTGTGGTTTCAGAATCGACGAACGAAGCACAAACGAATGCAGCAAGAGGGCGAAGGTGAGGGCAAAAGTGAACACGACGGCACCCAGAAGGGATCACAGAACGACAATACCCAGAGCAGCTTTGAAGAGGACGATGCCGAAGAGGCTGACGAAGAAGATGACGAGGTCATCGATATGGATGACTGCGCCAGTGATGTGGAAACGGACGAGAGAGATTTTCACCAGCAACAGCAACAATTTGCGCAGCACTTTCAACAGCATCAGCAACAGCAACAACAACAATTCCTGCAGCACTCGTATTTGTTGCACCAGCAACAGCAACAGCAACAACAGCAGCAGCAGATGCAACTGCAGGGTCAGCAATAGTGCGGGGTGAACTGGAAGGTGGGGGGCCAAGGTTTCACGTGTCGTCCAATTTAGTTGTAAATGTTTTTGTGTTCCTTTTGTTTATAAAAGTAAATTTAAGAAATGTGTATACATATGTGTTTTAGTAAGATTTAATTAATTAAATGCCAAAATTGCGTTTCGTACATACTCGTAGATGAAGATCATGTGTAATGTGTTGATAGCTTAATTTTTATGAAATAGCGGGTAAGAAATGCAAAAAATGCTCTCAGCGAGTACTCCTTATGGAGAACTTGAGTGGGGTTGAGTATGAGTATGAAATTAGAGGCATGGACGCGAGAACTCCTATAATAAGCTACCCAGTGAAAGATAAACGGAAGGCACCAATTGAAGATATTTCGGAGTGACTTTTGGATTGGAAAGCCAAAAAGTGATGCTAGCGCAGATCCTAGAGGAATCAAAGGAATGACATCTAGAAAAAGAAAAAGTCGAACATACCTTTGACGATTCTTGGAATGTTATTGATCTTTTTTCTGGATCGTATCTAGTTCTAAACCTTTAAAGTTGGCATTCTGGGTGGTTCTTAATCCCGGTGATGATGCAAGACTTCTGGCTAAGAGGAGGAAAGCGAAGAATTAAAGTGCCGTACTGATCAATAAACTCCGATAATAAATTCTATACAAAACAAAACATCTTGGAAATCTCACAACTTCGTAACCTAGCACTTAAGGCCTAGGGCCTGATGGATAGAGTGTCTTATATAATCTTAAAGTATTTGACTAGACCCTAATGTAAGGGTTGTCCGAACAATCCTTTACAATTGAGTTCTGTTCTTAGAAAGTCATAAGTCATGGGTAGGCTTCGAACTTGTCAATAATCTCGATGAAAGTCGGAAGCAGCGCAGCATCGGAAGGACGGAGTCGGACATATCTAAGTTTGAATGATCAATATCAAAACCAAACGAGAAATCTATCGAAATTGTTCTTATAAAACAAGTAACCAGTAACAAGTAATAAGATTTTGAAAGTGTATTGCAAGCGATGGGCAAAATATATACAGGGTCTTCCATTAAGGACTTGGCAACTCATTTTTTAAATAAAATGCAAACTATACATACTTGAGATATCTCCAAATAAATGTATTGGCTGTAGCAATATGGAAAAAAAGCATAAGTCGTTTTTAGCTACTTTTCAGGAGCGCAGGTTAAAAGGTTTGACTTTAGGTGTGAGAAGACGACTTATGCGTTTTTTTCTGATTCATAACCCAGCAACCATAATAGATATTTGAAGGAAAAAAATGTTTAAAATTTATAAACAGGGTACGGTCTACTCGGTCTGATCGTAACATTAACTCAAATTTGACATAAGTCGACTAATGCTGTTTTTCCATGTTGCCACAGTTTATGAATGGTATTAGACTTCCACCACGGAAACGTATGCAGCGGTCGATACATTGAACCCAATATTCGATGACTCGGACGCACATTTCGACCGATACGGCCGCTATTTCTAGGTCAATATTGGTTCTGAGCTGCTCTAACATCGCCGGCTTATAGACATGGACCAATGATTTAATGTTGTCCCGTGAAAAAAACTCTAGATGCGTTAAATCACAGGATCTCGGCGGCCAATCGACGGGTCCGTTTTTCGAGATAACACGTTCACCGAACTGAGGCTTCAATACCTCGATTGTTGAACCCGCTGCGTGGCTTGTGGCACCGTCTTGTTGGAACCACATGTCACTGATTTCCAATTCATGCAATTGCTCAAGAAAATAACGTTCAAATATGTCTCTGTAGCGAATGCAATTTACCGTAACGTGACTGTCATTTTTATCCACGAAAAAACACGGCCTAATGACGCCGCCGGCATGAAAACCGCACAAACCAGTGTTTTTTTGCGGATGAAGTGCTGTTTCAAGAAGCACATGAGGGTTCTCATCTGTCCAGTAATGCATATTTTGCTTACTGACGAAGCCGTTTAACAAAAAATCGCTGAAGATTGAAAATTGTCGTTAACGCTCTTAAAGTTGCGAACACCGACTCGCAATTTCAGGGTCAGCTGGTCAGTGTTGGATACAGAAAAGATCAGGGAACTCATATGACTATAAAGACTCAACAGTCACATTTTAGACAGAACTATACGTAAAGACTTTCACTTTAGATGCTGCGCAATAAGTCAATAAAGAAGCACCTGTCGGTCTACAGTCTTAGAAAAGCTTATCAGGTCTCACTGATCAAGGTTACATTAGCGGCGCTCACATAGCTATTCTCAAGTTAAGATTAGACGGTATGCCAAGTGGTCATAAAATGCCAATTTCTGACAGTTCTCCTGTCAAAATATGGTCATACAATGTAATAGGCATATCTCATATACTCTAATGACCTAAATGCCACATATGGCCACGCTGATTTTGATAGATAGAAATGCCCAAATAGCAAATAGTGTAATCGGACAATAAGCACGAATGCCAGCATAAACCCTATATGCCCATATGCACTTTATTGAAATTTCGTTGTGGCATTGTTGGCATTTTTGATGGAACAAGAATTATTTTGTTGTCATCGGTGTTTGAGTTCATGGGATTGTGATCAATTTTCATTTTCGTTCTTTTTTTTCTCGAAAAATATCAAATATGAAATGAAAAAATAGCAAATGCCTTAAATGACCACCAAGGCAAATATGGTAATTTTGGTCATATAGTCTAATATACAGTTTTGATAATCCTGGCGTTTTGGTCACTTGACAGCTAATCTGGTCATTTGCCTGTTGGCATTCATATGCATAATTGGCATACAGTCTAATCTTAGCTTCAGATTTATTGATGTGATGATAAACTTTGCACGAGTATAGCCAGCGAGGTAACTCCAGTGGTATATTTACATCAATCCCTCGACCTTTGCAATGACGGTCCACATTGATGTGCTTTCAAATCGAAGACTGGTCATTTACTATTGATTTTGAGGATGTTCTTTTAATATATCAAGGATATTCCCTCAGTGAAGTCATCTGCATTAGAGGAACACTCAGATAACTACAGAGCTACGATAGAACTACTGAATACGCCACCTCTGTTGAATGTATGGGCATCATCATCATCAACTCAACATCAACTGCTACCTTTGTGGCTGCTATGACCAAAATTAAGAAATTAAAGGTGTGATGCCTTTAGTTACATATGAGTCCTACACTACACTACATTAAAACCTGACTGAAAACCAAGGCAAATCATTACTGGACCAACACTGAAGGTAAAAGACAAGCTAAAATGTTCATGCCAACTACCTCCCTTTTAAGAATAAAAAAACTCCTAAATCTAGCAAGGAGTCAGATTCGTACAGTCACAGGGTTCCCCACTGGACGTGGACATTGTCAAGTTAAAAAATACCAAAAACACAAAACAACACTTGCGGGCTATGCAACGAGGATGAAGAATCAGCAGAACACACACTGTGTCACTGTGAATGTCTATTCGGATTATGTCAACACCATCTAGGAAGACCTTACCTTGCGGCAGTGGACATATCTGACAGCCCACTCAAAGATCTACTAGGATCCATCACTAAGTCCGGTATCATGAGCGAGCTCTAAATGGAGGAAATCAGAATAGGCCCACTCGTGGCCGCAATGATATGGCAACTTGTTTCCACCTACCCCTAACAATCTAATCTAATCTACATGAGTTTGAGTACTGCTCATTAACAGAACTGCGGTAACCAACAAAAAATATTTCAAGACATGCAAGTAAGCTGTCAGAGCCTCATGAGCGGCTTTTACAGCCACCTATTCTATAACGAGCCAGAATAACCTTACCCTAAGCAGAACTGTACAGAAAAGAGCTATCGTAGCCGTATGGCAGTGCCGTAATGCATAGGTAACGCAGCTGATAAAAGGTTGTTGTAAACAAGCATAGAAGGCTTAGCGGGTGACAGGTCATGGGTGCTCATACCGAACCCAAATTAAGTTCGTTAGCAATCGCGTCTTAAAGAGCTATACGGTAACTCTTTGTTGGTTATAATAGCCTCGATTTGGGGGTGACATCCAAGGTATGGGTAAGCTTGCCATTAGTTTTCTCAGTGAAGGATGAAGCCTTTCGGTCTATGGGCTTTGGAGGAGCAGATTTAACGACGATAACTAAATCGAACTGTGTAAAGCGATATGGACCTAGTCAAGAAATTGTGGACGGATTAAATGGTTGAACGCAAAAGCTTCGATTTTTATTAATTTTATTCATGGTAATATTTCCATCTTGCATTGCAATAGGAGGCTTTCCGCTCACTATAGACGGATACCTTACCACTACGCCATGGCCCAATTAACCCAAACTTCCACTAAGACCGAGTCTGAAATACTGACTATCAAGCACGTGACTGAATAACGAAAAACTCTCCTTATTTTCGAGTATCTAGATATCTAGGAGTTATACCTACACCAACATTTTAACTAGAAGCTTCACAGAGCACATCGTGGATGGATAGTGTGTCCACACTGTGCCTACATAGCAAAGCTTTTGATAAAAAGGGTGCTTCCCTGGTGCGGATCAACCTATAATAACTAGTATCAGAATCATATCCGGAAAGATATGGCCTTTTTTAAAGGAGTAGCACACAGGTTCCACGAGAAGCCACTGTCCAGCGCCCGCTTAGAACACCCTGCTGCAGGAGTTGGAAAAATGGACAAATAATAGAAAGTTTTACTTATATTTCCTGTACCTATAAGTCCAAACAGCGTAGCCTTATGATAGAGTCTACAGAAAATCGTTCCCAAGACACCAAATCCAGCGGAATTCCACACATAAGTTGGAGCAAGTTTCTGATGCAGCTCTAAAGTTCCTACACGGACACGATGGGGTCTTGATCACCGGAAACTTTTAGACGAAGTATGCACATTGTCAGCAAGTAATTGGAGACCGCCAAACTATGGCTAATCTTCCAAGCAGGATTATTTGAGTAACGAGGCTGTCGTTGTTGGGACATCAGACCAGCTACTTCGCGATACCTATTGGAAAATTCGTTAATCAGGCTTGACAGTGACTGCTTCCTACTTTTAGGTTTTTTGCCTCCAACATAGGTACAAGCTACAACAGAAGCTTGATTCAGCAGATTTTCCATTGTGAAGGCTCATTGGGTGATTTCTTTCGATCTGGAAAACTTATAAAGCTTCTTCTGCCTTGCGGGCCTTTGGGCTTAAAAGGTCATATACTGTCAATTGTGGTAACTTATGGGGTTTGACTATAAGAACTCATCACCTTCGCTCCTAAAAAAATGGTGGAAGTTGCCGAATTCTACGAACTGTTTCCTGTTGTTATTGAAGTAGACAATCGGAGTCTGTCTGCTGGTGCGTTTTTCTCACAGAACTCTCGGACATCTGGCTTAAGCATCATTCTTCTATACCGAGCAAAACGTCAGTAGGTACGCAAGTGTTTTCAAAAGGCCGAATTGAAAATACCGACCTTATTTTCGATGAAAAGGACATCTTAGACGGAGCAAGCCCTCTTATACGAACATATAGCTCCACTATATCTCCCAATAAGCTGGAGTTATATGCGTGAATTTTTTTTGTTTGTAAAACTTCTGACTCGCCGAAACGATATATTTCACGTCGACCTGGAAGATCTACTGTGCATAGAATGCCACTCCTCAGAATACATCAGTCACTTCCTCGATTCTTCGCTCATGTAAGGCAATATGTCTCCAATTCGGCATCCTTTTCATAAGTTGGTCTTTTGATGGCTGCTTTTAGCCCGACATCTCTACTTTACCCTTCCGGGATGATCTAAGTCTAAAGCCATTATGTACATGACTCACATTTGATGGTCAGTAAAACCAAGAAGTGAAAATCCACAAGCGATAATAAATTTCCCATAAATAAAACCACTCAACGTTGTATTAAACAGAATAACCTATAGCATATGCACAATAGCTGCCTTGCACAGCGCCCCCCATCTGCACTGTGGCTACATTTAATCCGCGCACATCCCATTCACCCATTTAGCGCCTCGGCAGAATTATTGGAATCGCTGCTCCATGCTCCATGCTCCATGCCATGCCCATGCCCAATGCCCATGCCCATGCCTACATGCCGGAGTCACGTCATTGTCTGTGCGCTCAACTTCCTCGCAAGTGTCAGCCACTTATTCAGGCGAAATTTATAGCAAAGTTCAATTAAGAAATCATCACTTGATGTGTGTGCTTTTAACACTTTTCCCAACTGGCGGTAGTATGTAATCCTATAGACGATTGCTTTTGTTATAGCTGGCCCGAAGGGGGCGCAGGCAAATTCAACTGTCAGACGGGATATACCCTCACGGTAATGATGGAGTAAGTGCATTCGATGTGATGTGCGGTATGAATAAATCTACAAATTCGCTGCTAAAATGTTGTTAAGTACAGCGCAGACAAAATCGGGCGAAGGATGAAAATGGGGTAGCAATGCTTCCGGAGTTCGTGACTGGGAAACTTGCACATGCCCATATTTATACTGTGGATGGTATTTGAGGTACCATTAGCTGTACGGTAATTTGACAGCTGCATTCGCATTGAGTGGAGTTTGAACAGCCAAGCAGAGCAGATTTTGTATGTTGAAGGACCAAATAGATTAGGTAGCTTACAAAGTAGCAACTTTCGAAATGTAGCTTCCTTCGGGACAGTATTGGATGAGCCATTCAGAGCTATATCTACTTCTTAGTATTCCTGCAGAACTAGCTCGTCTGTTTAAGATAACAAAGCAAAAGAGGGGCTGCTTCATCAAGTTCTTTGACGAACTCGAACTTACCGATGCAGTTAAAGGATTTAGACAAGGCGACTTCTTTTTCAACATACTTCAAAGTAATGTGCAATTATTTCAAGTCTCTGGTGTTACTTGCATACGCCGTTGAAATTGACCTAACTGCGGAAGACCACGAGCAGCTATCAGCGAGGACAAGACCAGGTGTATGTTGTCAACAAGACGCATCGGATAAAACGCCACAATCGACAGCTAAAACACAAAGTGCACGACTGTGGCGCGCGAAACTTTCTCGTTCATAAAAAATTGGGGTTGATTCAATTGGAAGGTAGCTAAAAAGTTCAGAAGCAACCTTGCGAAAAATGTAAGAATAGGAAATGTTAAATAAAACTCACTTTGAGGTTATTCATTCGATATGGCCAGGAGGTACATATATCAAATAACAATGTGAGTTTTTAAAAGTTGAAGCTCTCAGTAACAGGCAATTGTCGCAAGTTCTGGTTAGGGAGTTATAAGCGCCTATTGTTCTATTTTATAGCTCTAAGCTTTTGCTTAGCTATTTAGCTAAGAACTTAGTATTAGATTGAAAATGGGGGTTTCGAGATATGAGCTGCTTCTAAAGTTAGCGTTCTCAATGATTCGAACTGAAAATTAAGAACGCAATAATTTTGTTTTGAATTTTAGAAACATCAATTTTACTCTGAATGTATTTTGATCGATATCGTTATCGCCGTTTTTAGGTAAACTAAAGAAAACCAAATTTTTAAAAAATTACTTCTTTCAAAAATCTATTGAACGATAATAACTATATAGAAAATCTGAGTTAGCTATTAATTTATAAATGGCCATATTATAGACTGATTGGAACTACGAGTATTTCCGACTGAATTTGGAAGAAAGTATCCAACTATTTAAATAGAAGATCAACTAGAAGACTCAGTTCAAATATTGACGCTCAGTATACAAAAAGCTGCGTGGGCTGCAACTCCCAAAACAACAAAAAAGATCAAACAAAACTCTTATCCTCGCGAAATATGTGATATTATTAAAGAAAAGAGGAAAGCTAGAAAACGCTGGCAACAGGCAAGTAAGTAAGCTCCGAAACTGCAAATTCGTTTGAAAGAAATCCAGGCAGCCGTAAAGGCTGTAGGTCTCGGGACAAACGAACAAACGAACGGACAGATGGACAGACAGACAGATGGACAGTATTTCCAGACCCACTTTTTTGAATTTCTCTATAATCACATTGTCAGAAAGATTAATATCTCGAGTTCGAAATTTTGTACGAAAACAATATCCTTCTATGACTTTCTCGACAAAGTTAATAACTTCGTTTAAGTTATCAAAAAACGAATGGAACACGAATGAGTGAGGTTGTACAGGCTCCCACTCCCTCCCTCTAACTCACGTGGTAAATCACAATGGACCTACGAGCTACGAGTCTAATTGTGTCCACTTAGATATCCAACTAACCTAGCCTACTTTAAATACTAAAATTGTGAAGCCTCGGCGTAGAGTTTAAGAAAATCCAAGTTAATTGTGACGGAATTGTTAATACCGCACAACGTCATACGCGCATGTTTGCCCTTTGACTATGTTTCTTTACACGTACATGCAAAGGGAGCGTCGTACTAATTTAATTCATTTAGGCTGTCACAGGATGGATGGATGGTCCTCCTTTATTATTTGGACTAGGGTTTCTCGTAAGATGATAATCCGCATCGCATTCGACTGTAGTAAGTTCGAGGGATCTGTCGATTATCGGGACAATCATAGGAGGACCAGGCACGATATTTATTTCTAAAAACCGCCACCAGATGACCTACCGTTTCCTAATTCTGATTCTCCTTGGTTTCTCTTGATTTTTTGTTGTAAATCCACGCAGCCCATCACAATAGCAAAGTTCAGCCACGCAGTACATACAATGGGGAGACTCCTCGTCATGTTGTCGGCCCGCATTCAGGCGTTTCTGCTTTTCAACAAAATATCGTGATTATTTCTTTAGCCTAATAGTATGTACAGTACACTCCCGTGTAGATACCATTCAATCCGTGCAAATCGATGCCAACAAG
This sequence comes from Cheilosia urbana, assembly GCA_946477585.1. NCBI lineage: Eukaryota > Metazoa > Arthropoda > Insecta > Diptera > Syrphidae > Cheilosia > Cheilosia urbana. Next base: position 178,046,228 of record OX297853.1, read on the forward strand.
GGGCAGATACATTACACGAGGTGATAAGTGGCTTCAGCATTCCAGCGACTTGGTAATTTCCTCGCTCAATTTGGCTCCCCCTCACAGCGCCGTTTCTAGTAAAGCCACCCATCTGGCCAAGCCAATGCAACAATCATTGCTCTCGATGTTGTATCCGCCTGAATAAAAATGTTTCCTTCAACGAAATTCCAAATAATGAACGATGATTAACATCTCTCTTCGGCATGGCCACCAAAGCGAGAGAGATAGACACTTATTATTCGGATGACTAAGAGCCAGGAGGACGCAGTCCTCTCGAACTCTCGTGTACCTCCTTGATCAATGGCGATAATCTAAATTGGCTGTTTGTATTCCGCTCCATGATGTGTGTCCGGTCGGATTTGCTGGAAAATTTATTAAATTCAGTGTCCCACCGCACCGCATTTCCCCGCCATCGCTGCCGTCATCATCATGCGCGCTGTTGTCGTTTGCAAATGAAAAATTAAGTATTGGCCTGTTTTGAAAGAGCTTTTCATTGCCTGCCGTGGATGGAAAATTAATCGCAGGGCAATTTGTCTGCACCATCTCCGTCGTCGCTGTGCCCGTCCGCAGTTCGCAGTGCCGCACATTAATCGGCAACGTATTGAAGTAATTTTTCGAAATTATGTACAATATTGTTTTGGGGTCTAATGGAAAGAGGGAGACCGACGACGGTCCTGTGATGGATTGATGTCATTCATTTTCCGAGCAATAAGCTTAAGTGCTTCATTAGGTGGTGGAATTGTGGCTGAATCGAGATGTGATTTTTCTTTCAGTTGTGATGATTGCTGCAGTTGATGGGTATAGGGCTTGATGTAGGTGCTGGGCTGTCACTCGATGAATGGCCGATAGGATCAAAAGAATGTGTGTCGAAAAGGAATCCAACACAATCAAGAAAAAAAGTCAAAACCTGAAAAAAGGTTTCGGCAAACTATTTGCTAACGATAATCTAAGGACGCCAATGTCCTGCAAGGGAGAAGGCCAAACGTTTTAGTCTTAGGCGAGGCAAAAATTGATTCATTTTCAGTCTTCAGTATTGTAAATAACTTTGAGCTAACCAAGGCTACGAAGAATAAAACAAAATGCAAAGATTGCCAAAACGATTAACGTCGAAAAAGCAACAGATAAATGGCCGACTGTAACCCCAGCTTATAAAGCCCTTACAGAAATTGTATATAAGCTATGAGTAGGTTGAATAAGCTTAGGTCCTTTGTGATACCACATGAGTTAAGGGCAGGAGGGGAGAGAAGGCCAGAGTGCTGTTTATAGGCCGGACATGCTAGTAGGCGCATTATTGCTGTCTTTGTGCTTATGACGATTTGTCTTCGTCTGCCATCCACCTACGTCTCGCAGAGAGAATTGGAGCAGTTTGCCATCGGATAGGGAAAGGGTGACCAAAACAGTCTTCGCCTGTAATCCTCAGACTCTGTCGAACTTAGTTTTGGGAAAAATCCATTAGATTGGGGTAGCTGCAAACATTGCTGGGCGGTTGGTAAATGGAAGACTCTACCTACCGTTCACCAAACCTAGCCTATTGTAGTGTATTGTAGGTGATAGGCCCTGTTCACTGCGACCAGAAGAGATCTATTGTGTTGGCCTTTATTATCTAACTCAGGAAGCTGTTGAGGCTCTTTATGAACCTCAGTACCTTTCTTGGTTCCATGTTTCCAATATCTGCAGGACTTAAAAGAGCCCTGGGCACTCATTCCGTAACTTTTCAGACGATTATCGTCGAAACGATAGAACTCAAAACTAGCAACTAAGTGCTAAAATTACAAGTGTAGTGAAAGCTGACGATATTCAAAAAAATTCGAGCAGGTTATTACTTCTAATGGTGATTAAAGTTTCCAAAACGATATCGTTCAGACGATCATTGATATACGGAATCTGCCCCCTGTATGGCGCTTTGAGACGTCGATAACTAAAGGATTTTTCAATAAGGAGCAGTCGATGCTGATGTGGAATAAAACGGACTGTGTGTACCAAATGTAGACACTCTATATTCACCCTAAATAGAATAACAAGGGCCATCCGCAAATATATGCTTGTCGTGACGTTCAATATTCCGCTCGTTCAAACAAGATTTTTCTCAAAAACTGCCTTTATAAGCTTTCCAACCATCGAGGCTTAAGCTATGTATCCTTCTAGATAGTGGAGATTTTGTGCAACAAATTGTGCTCAGTGATGAGAACGAAACCTCCTTTCCATCTCGATTTGACAGATAAGTTGGTTGCGGTCAGGAATCGAGAGTGACGCCGTTTAGTGCTCAATGTCAAAATTTCAAAAGTACTCGAATTCTTAGTCAAAAACTGGGTATGTAGTCATGGTAACCTGACCCCCTTCAGTTTAAATATCAATTTTAGTTGAAATCGTTAGAGCCGTTTTCGAACAAATCAAACTGGTACGAATATTTTGTATTGTTACCTTCACCAACAAAAAAAAATGGTTCCAAACTGTAAGCCCACAAACTCCGAAATTTTGAACGAAATACGGGCAGCCGTTTAGGCTGTAGGTCTGTGGAAGGACGGACAGACAGATAGACGGACAGACTGGACAGAATTTTGCGACCCACTTTTTTGAGTTGGTCTATCATCGTATTTTTGATTAATATCTCGAGTTCGAAATCTTGTACGAAAACAATATCTTTCTCTTAGTACGTAATGGAGAAAGTTAAAAATACGACTAGGGCTGAACTCTGAAGTCACATTCCCAACAAAAATAAGCTAATTCTTGATGTCCCCATTTTTAGAAAATTAATCGACTTCGTGCGAAGCAGGAATTATTCTCTTGAACAATGTCCACCCTTGGTTGTATATTTATAATATCGTTCGGTAAATTTATTTGAAAAACCAAATTATTCGACACAACGCCAACCTCATAAACAATTCAACGGCCCGATTCAAACTTGCTTCATAGCCTCTTCATTGTTTGGGTTTATTATTTACCACTTTTTGAATTCTATGATCACAACCGTTTCCCAGGGTCGGCAGAATTCTCATCGCAATCGTTGGGTTCGTACAAGTTACCCCAAAAGCAACAGCTGCATCTGAATTTTCCCCATTTCGAATGCACACCATTGCCAAACGATTTACGTGCCTCCTCCGGAAAACCCTGTGCCTCGAGGAAATTCTAGATTATTTACGAACTACTCATCAGTCCGTTGGAAAGCAATTCATCAATCGGATTTTACTATGAGAACATTAACACTTCAAATGGAAGCTATTGACACGGCCAGCTCCAGAATGATTAAATGAACGCATGCACTGCCCATCGTTTCCAATTCCACAACAGAAGCCGTCATAATTTCCAGCCCGTGACACCATCCGCCCGTATAGTGCACAACTAATGGGAATTTTAATTTGCCCTCCGACACCGGCACGATGGATGTCGGTGTCAGGTCGTGTTCCCGGGAATTGGTGTTAGTAACTCAAGCGGAGTTTCCCAGAAATCCGCGCTCTGTGCGACGTTTGTTTGACAGTTTGCGTTTCACCACGCACATGCGTGGGGATTTGTGTGTACAATTTTGGGCAGCGGAGCTTTGAATTTATGGCGCTTCGAGTACACAAATGCGTTCCGTATAAATCTCCAAGATTATTACTTTCGGTGTTTGCCTGCGCTCGCCCAGACTGTCAGACTGGGGATGGCCTTTTAGAGATTTAAAACACATGTCTGGCAGTGTCGGACATTAATTTTGGGTGGTAATTGCCGCTCGCCGCAATTTACGAGCGTGGATTGATGATGATGACGTTTTCTCGGAGTTTCTCTTCGTGCCACGTATTGGGTTTCTCGCGGCTTTGTGCGCGCCTAAAATATTGCATCAGCAGGTGAGAATCCATCAATTCACCCATTGCGGTCCAATTAATTACTGGGCCACATTCCAGGCCATCGGGCAGATAGAGCCAATAAAGGAACGACATCTACATCAACACAATATTTACAGACAACATCACATAATAAACACCAGAGAAGCAAAATAGAGATGTCACAGCTTGGTGCTGGCTGTCGTGCTGTTACCCGCTTGGCTCATCTGATCCACCCCCACTGTGTGACAGAAGAAGTTCCCATGGCACTATCAATTCGCGCCACCTGTGGCGACCGGCACCATGACGTGTAAGATGCTCGAATCAATACCAAAGGAATCCAAAACGGACCGAAAACTCATTAAACATAATCACACGCCTGCTTTGTGGATATGGTGGCACCGTTGGGTTGCGCGCATTGGAACGGTCTTAGGGCGTCGCGATCGCGGTCGCATGTCATAGGCGCATAACAGGCCGCAACAAAGACGAAGTGATTTCGGGCCCGTGACGACACCTATGGCGTTGCGCATGATTCCGCCCGTGTTCCTTTGTTGTTCTCGAATGAATTCCTAAACGCTCCGCTAATACATCATAATCACCTGGGTGTAGGCAATTGACTGGAATGAAATTGTAAATTTGACAGTTTGTGTTGTTTTTTGTATCCCCCCGCACCCCTTCGTCCCTTGTCCCCTGTGTGTCGGCGTGAGATGGTAGATACAAATTAAAAAAAATTGTTATCTGTCCGTTGTTGTTATTTATTATAATTTTGTGTGTTTTATTAGCGTCGGGTGTGTTTGGGATGTAACCTGCGTGTTGTAGGCGTCGGACAACGCACGGAAATCTGGTGAATCTACGGGTACTGTGGGTCAGGTGATTGTACTTGAAATCCGAAGGAGCATTTGGACATAGACCATCAATGCGAAGAGCCGTTACATTTTTTTGAATGTGACGCCACGGGGAGGCGTCTGCGATTGAAATTATTCCAAAGCCATTGCGGGCCGGTTTCATGTAACCGCGTTAAGCACATCGTGAGGTGTAACCGAATGGGCCAACACGCATTTAAATTGTTGAAGCATGTACCAGGTTATGGCTTGCATATGCCACATTTGAGGGAAGTCGCCAATTTGCATTTGTAGCATTCCTCGAAATCAAAGACAGCGCGTTTTTTTTAAAGCAAATTGAAAGATAGCTGACGGTATGTACTATAGGTTCAGCCGCGACTTCGTACCGCAGTTTTTTTTTATACTTTAAGACTGAACTGCTTTTTCCCTCTTTCCTGTTTCAAATGACTGCGGACAGGAATCAACAAGAGAAACGAAAAATGCGACAATCTGCTACCAATTATACCACCAATCCATGGGCAAACTCACTTCCCTCTTCCTGCGAGCGGACATCGAAAAATGTAGGCCTTTCTGCTGTAGAGACCTACAGCCTAAAGCACTGAACAGATTTCGTTTCAGACTTGAAAAGAATTGATGTTCAAAGGTTTTTTTTTTTTTTTAATTTTAGTGCCGGCACCTGACAACTTGATTTGCATCTATTCTCAGAGGGAGAAGCTACTCTATTTTCTTTTTTATTTTATTATTATAATTTAACAATTTAGTGAATTTCAGCAGTAGGCATACATTGCAAATCAATTGTCGTGTTGAGCGTCCGTTGTAGATGACATCATGATTTTTGGTAAAAAGGTCTTTAAACTGCTTGTTAAAGTAAGTTGAAAATGGCGTTGATATAGATACATACTCCAACATTTAAAAGAAATAAAAAATATAGGTTAGGTTAGGGAAGGGTCGGCGCTACCCGCTACGCAAGCACCATTTCCACTAGGAGGCTCTAAGGCCCATTGTGAATCCCTTTGTAGATTAAACAAACCCTAAAACAGTCTGGTGGACTTTTCATCTTTCCGACTAAATAAACCAGCTGGTGCTTTTAGTGAATTTGAGAGGATTGACTCCGCCCAATTCCGAGAGATTTTCAAATAAGCTGGACCCCAGGGATCGAAGTCGTCGTTCTTGGAGAGCGGGACATTGGCACAGGAAATCTTGGATCGTCTCCGTTTCTTCCTCGTCTCCATAGCTCCTGCAGAGGTCGTTGGTTGCTTGATTCCGCATTTCCGCATGAATTTGGTTGCGCAGCGACGAATTGAGTTTTTGTCTAGGGACATTAGATATTTTGTTCTTTTTTCGTTCAATTCTGACTCGGCAGTCTTGTAGCCTACTTTTGAGGACCAGGTGTTGTTGGTCTCTTTTTTGATAGTATCGTTTACAATGCCGTTAGTATGCTTATAGGTGGCTGTATTATGAGTTGTCTGCCTCGTTTGCGTTTATCGCTAACCCCAATCTTGCGAGCTCATACGCCTTTTCGTTCCCTTCGATTTACTGTATCCAGAAACCCAGCAGATCTTGATGATGTGGTCGCTTATGCTGCTTAATGAGGTTCGATAGTTACTTACAACCTTTGATTTTACTGTATTGGCTATAGTCGATTTAAGGGAGGCTTGACTGTTTACGAAAATAGTGATGTTCGAGGTTGGAATGTTGCTAGTACGTATGTGCCCCAGAGGCCTTGTCTATGGCTAGTATCTCTGATGCTTGAAAAACGCTGCAGGAGTCGAGTAGTCTCCAGGACTCCTTCATTTGCATTATTTCTGAATAGATAGCTGCTCCAGTACCTATATCTCCATCTTGGGAAAGATGTAGTCTTTTGTGGCTTTGGGCGCAGGAACATAAGCCCCACTTAGGTAGGACATAAGTCCCGAATTATATTAGCAAAGATGAATTTGCGACTTATGTCCCGGGGACTTATCTTCCTGCGCGGTGCTTTTGAGGATTTCGAAACCGCGTTTCATTCCTAGTTCTTCGACATTCTCCAATTTAGTAACATGTCCATAATTTCCTCATTCAAGCAGGGACGACTCTCTTAGTCTGAGAGTTTCCTTTGCTGCATCAGTGCGTTTGATGAACCTGCCAAGGGGAAGAAAATGAAGTATCATTTCTAGTTCCGCCTGTGGTGCCCCTTGTACAGCTCCTGCAGTGCTAAGCGAGGCGAGTCTTTGTACTTTATTGAGCAAAGTCATATAGCTTTTGACTTTCGTAATTGGCCAACATACAAGAGATCCGTAGGACATTATGGGTCTAATAATTGAAGTGTACATCCAGGAGATTACATACGGTTTCAATCCCCAGTTTTTGCTTAAGGTCTTGTTGCAGGCGTAGAAAGCATTGAGTCGTTTTTTCATCCTTTCTTCGGTGTCCCTTTTCCAGGATAACTTAGAGTCTAGGATGGTGCCGAGATATTTTCTTTCCGATGTCAGATTTCCTTGTGAACAGAACAAGCTCGGTTGTGAGGGGGATTATTCCCAAACCATTATGATCTGCCCATGTGGATAATTCTTTCAAGGCTGACTCCATAAGCTCACTGATGATAGGTAGGAATTTACCTGAGATCAGGATAACTATATCGTCAGCATAGGCCGTGAACGTTCGAAGGTTTTTCCGACCGTCAACCTCGGGACCTCTAGTTGACCTTCGAGTAAGGGCTAGATAGATCCTGGTTGCTGCGTTTGACCAACTTGTCAAACGGATGCGACTATGCGAATTTGTGCAATGTTTCGGTTGCAACAAAGGATAAAGCGAACGATGTACGACTTGGGAAATTTTGCGATTGCGACAAAGAAAAGCGATAGCGAGCGAAGAAAAACAAGATAGTTTCCCCGAAGGGTTTTAACAACGAATTACCAAAGCTTTATTTCATGGAGGGTTTATATACAATTTGGAAATAACAGGTTTTTGTTTTCGCCTGAGAGACATTACGTTATATTTAAAAATTCGAACTATGTGGCGAATTAAAAGAAAGAAAAAATATGGTGAATGGTATAATTTAAGCGCCAGATTCAAATAGGTATACAAATTCAATTATACAAATTCAATGTAATCGGAACTAGGATGGTGATGTTGATGATGTGGAGGATGTGGATGATGTGGATGATGATAATGTTCTGCTCCAACATTCCGCCCCCTTTGAAAGAACTCCTTTCAAGACGGAAGAGCTGCCAGTTTACGGATGGGACGTCTGAATTCTCCTTTCGCCGTTTTTACGTCAGCAACTCGTACTCGACCATCTGCACCGTGGACTACGTTGGTGATTCTTCCCATGAGCCATTTCTGGGGCGGAACATTGTCTTCGTGCACTATAACCAGGCTACCAGTCTTGACGTTTGGACTCGGAGACGTCCACTTTGTTCGAGTTTGCAGTTCGTGGATATATTCTGCTGACCATCTATTCCAGAAGTGGGTTTTGACGGCATTTATTCGCCGCCACCGCTGAATGTAGCTAATATTTGGCACCTCTACTGCTGGCTCAGGAACCGCCTTGAGAGATGACCCGATGAGTAGATGTGCTGGCGTGATAGCTCCAAGATCGCTTGGGTCGGATGACATCGGGGTTCTTGGTCGCGAGTTCATTATCGCCTCTATTTCCACCAGCGCTGTGGACAACTCCTCGTACGTTAGCTTGGCACCGCTTAGGCTCCGATAAAGATGACCTTTTGCAACCTTTACAGCCGCCTCCCAAATTCCACCAAAGTGAGGTGCCCTGGGGGGTATAAAATGGAAAGTTATGCCACTATTAGTACAAAAGTCGTTTAAATTTTGTTGAAAGGAACTTTTGAAAAACATATTGCGCAATTCTTTTAACTTTGATTGTGCGCCTACAAAATTCGTTGCGTTGTCGCAATGAATATCTCGTGGAAGACCTCTTCGACCTATCATCTGCTTCAGTGATGCAATAAACGCATCAGCTGTCAAATCAGATACGGCTTCCAAATGAACAGCTTTCGACGAGAAGCAAACAAAAACTGCCACGTAGGTTTTATAAGGAATTTTTCCCCTAATCTTGTAGTGAGTATAAACAGGACCGCAGAAATCTACCCCACAACATAGAAAAGGACGTGACGGGGTTAACCTCCGCAAAGGCAAATCTCCCATGACCTGCTCTAACAGCTTCGGCCGATATCTGACGCCGTGGATGCAGTTCCGGACTGTTTGACGAGCAATTTCCCGACCGTTGATGATCCAAAATCGATTTCTCACTAACGCTACTAGTGCTTTTGGCCCCGCATGAAAGTTTGTCAGATGTAAATGCCTGACCAATAAATGAGTGAAATGAGAATCTTTGGGGAGCAGCAACGGGTATTTACATTCCTCTGGGATGTTGGCATGCTTCAAGCGTCCCCCTACTCTCAATAAGGGTAGACCGCTTGTCTCCTGTACGAAGGGATTTAACCCCTTAATTGACCCTTTCAGGTTTTGATGGTTTTGAAGGGACTTTATTGCACCTGAAAACGCGTCTTGCTGGACCAGATGTACGATACGAATAAGAGACTCGTCTAGTTCAGACAAGGCTAAGAGACTTCGTTGTGGCACTCGACCTAGCCTCCAATTTCGGACCCTTAAAACATAAACAAATACACGAAGAAGCTTGTTGTACGAACTGTACTTTTGAATGACTTCGAGCAAATAAGTGGAGTTCAATTTTTGAGACAACAGGACTGTTTTCTTCTTCTCCAAAGCGAATTCCTCTGCGGAGAGCTGGATGTCCACAGCGGATGGCCATTTGTCCTCAGATTCCAATAGAAAACTGGGAATCTTTATCCAAAGATTCGACAATAAATGAGCTGCGCACAGTTCTAAGCGAGGAAGTTGTTTTTTGTTCGCTGGTGCTACTCTCGATTTGGCAACAAAGAGTTCAACCTTAACCACTCCGAATACATCTATGGATCTCAGATATATGCAGCAAACATATGCCGCCATGGATGCGTCTGCGAAGCCGTGGACTTGAAACGATTTTCTTTGTGGGTTCAAGACATACCTCGGAACTGTGATGTTTTGCAAAGACTGTAAATCTAGAATGAATTGCCGCCATTCAGTTTCAATGGTTTGGGAGATTGACGCATCCCAATCCACTTTCTCGATCCACAGCTTTTGGAGAATGATTTTTGCCTTGATAATAATAGGACTTACCAGACCCATTGGGTCAAAAAGCGATGACGACAGCGAGAGTATGCTTCTCTTTGTAACCTTTGAAAAGGTTCGGTTGGGTTTGTATGAGAAAATAAATGTATCTAAGAGTGAGTTCCAGGCGATTCCTAGAGTACTGCTGAGATTAGCTTCGTTTAGCTTAATCTCTTTATTCTCGGGGTTCATTACTTCGACCATTTCGGCATTGCTATTCCATTTTGATAGCTCAAACCCTGCCGACTTCAGAAGTGCAACGACCTGGCTTTGTATTCGTACTAGAGTATCCAAGTCGTCTGCTCCAGTCAGCATATCATCGACGTAGAAATCTGATTGGAGCACGCGAGAACCTAGTTCAAAACGTTCGTTGTTTTTGTCTGCCAGGTATTTAAGGCATCGAATCGCCAGAAATGGTGCAGACGATGTACCGTATGTCACGGTATTAAGCTGGTATGTTTGTACCGGTACGTGTTCATTCTCCCTCCAGAGAATGTACTGGAATTTACGGTGTGATGGGTGCACTAAGATCTGCCGATACATTTTGACGATGTCCGCTGTCAGAGCATATCTATGCAATCGGAAACGAAGAAGTATTGTAAACAGATCATCTTGTATTGTCGGTCCAACCATGAGAATTCCATTTAATGAAACGTGCGAAGAAGTGCAGCATGACGCATCAAAAACCACCCTTAATTTAGTGGAACTACTATCCGGCCTAATCACACATTGATGTGGAAGGTAGTAATGTGGTTCTTGTAACTTGGGATCTTTAACTAGAGTCATGTGACCCAACCGCTGGTACTCACTTAGGAAGTCTGCGTACTGACTTTTCAACGAAGGGTTTTTGGACAATCGACGCTCGAGGGCTAGGAATCGCCTAAACGCAATATCAAAGGATGTTCCTAAACAACTTGGATCATTCTTGAAAGGGAGTTGAACTGATAGACGACCGCTAGGGAGAACCTCAATGTTGTCCACAAAATGTTGTTCGCATTCCTTCTGCTCCTCTGTCCATTTCGACCTATGACCTAGAACATTCTCAACTTCCCAGAATTTCTCCACATATCTCTCGAGTGAATCTTCTTTCGAACTGAGACAGCAGGATTTCCTTGATATGTTTGGATGACTTCTATACCTCCCAGAAACGATCCAACCTAGCGACGTTTTTTGTAATGAAGGAAGTTCCTGTCCTAGTTTAATTTGTCCTACTTGGAGAAGATCGAAGAAAGCTTCAGCACCTAGCAACAAATCTATTCTCGACGGTTGATAGAAATATTCATCGGCGAGTTCGAGGTTATCGGGAACATTCCAGTCCTTGACGCTTAGCGCTGATTCCGGCTGATAACCAGTAATGGATGGAGCTATAAGGAATTCCAGGGTTACCTCGAAGTTGTTATACCTGGAGCGAATGGTAGTTTGAGTCTGGAAATTAATCTTGGTTTCTGCTACCCCAATACCGACAATGTCAACCTTCTTTCTTTGTTTTTGTAGCTGTAGAGCCTTTGCAAATTTCTCATTGACAAAATTAACTTGCGACCCCGAATCCAAAAGCACTCTTCCTAGTTGAAAGCTACCTGAGGAATCTTTTACTAAAACCAGTGCTGTTGCCAAAATGACCTGAGCCTCAGGAGCATGATCCTTTTCCACTGCTGCATTAACAGCTGCTGATGTTGACGCTTCCCTGCTTCCTGAGGCGCTCTCCGGCTGTTGAGGTCTATGCAGAAGACTGTGGTGTGGTTGCCTACACTGCTTGCACCTATACGTTGATGTGCATTTCGATACTCCATGACCCTTTCCTAAACAATTTAAGCAAAGTCCTAATTTCTTTGCGTTTGTAAAACGATCCATGACTGTAAGTCCAGTTGTCTCGACAAAAGACGCAAGAACGTTGAGCAACCGCGAGGGAAGTGAGAGAACGTTGAGTCGAGTTCGAAGTTTTTGGTTTAGCAACCTTTGCTTGATTTGATTCTGATCTTAGAATCTTACTATCCCTCACTTCGAGGTATTGGCAGCGTTTGCTAAGAACCTCCGCACAATCCTTCCAATCGGGAACATCTTTGTAGTCTAAGTGTTCATCCCACTTCGACTGTGTCTCCGAATCCACCTTTGACATTGCAATGTATATTATTATTGCATTGCATATTTTTTCAAAAGATCCTAGTGACTGCAACGAATTAAAAAGAGCGGAAATATCATCAACTAAACTCCTCAGTGCGGCAGCAGATGCCTTGGGGACCTTAGGTAGTTCGAACAATTCCGATATGTATTCTAAGAATATCATCGTGTCGTTGTCGTAACGTTCCTTGAGCCTAGCTAACGCTTTCGGATAATTTTCTTCCGTAACTTGGAACGCTTTGACCGTGCCGAGTGCTTGATCACTCAGACACGTCAACAAATGATTAAATTTTTCAGTTTTTGTTAAACTGGGATCATTATCAACCATAGCCTTGAACGAATGAATTAAATTTTTATACTGGGAGTATTTCCCATTGAATCGTGGCAATCTAAGCTTCGGTAAATGATTGACCGAATGTGGCACCGCAAATGTTGTTTCTGCAGTGCTTACGCTTCCTCGTCTTCCTGTTCCCATGAGCGAGAGAATTCGAGTTTTTGAAGAAATATATAGATCCTCTAGATCACTTCGGCAATTATCGCTTGGTGCTAACCGCTCTATTTGGGTTTGGTACACGAGAACTTGTTTGAAATAGGACTCTAAAATGCCCAAGCGACATTCAAGTTCAGTTGGTGTTAAAATATCCAATTTAGTTTCTACATAATTTTTCAATCTTGTTATGCTTCCTTTCGTTGATGAGCGCTGCTGCCTCAACTCCTCGAGCGAAGCATTCACACTTGCACTCGCACTGGCTTCTTCATTAACCATTATGATTTGTATGTATATACAAACAATACAATGACCCAAAGGCGTATCAAAGAAAATTAGAAAACTCTGCAAGAATGATTATCCAGCGGCGAGTTGAATTCGATAATTTATGTCCAAATTTGCAGGTTTCTAAAATGCGATCCAATGGTAAATGTCAACGAAGCTACTATTGTTGTTGCGAAATAATATAGATTTATAAAATCCAACGATGCATTCAAAGTACATAAATGGTATACCTTGTATGTGTACTAAGTATTTTTCCCAAACGAAAGCTTCCTTTCGGTGCATACGATGGATGAAGCACTTTCTCCCCCGCCGAAGCGACGAATTGAACTTGAAGCGAAATTAAGATCAATGCAACGAGAGGAACAAATGCGTGGTGAAAAGCGAAGTTTGACGAGGTAGATCTGCATACAATTCTGATGAGAAGTAGAGCGAGCTTGAATACTCCAACAACTTTCTTTCACAGCTTTACAATCTGTGAAGAACGAGCGAGCGAAGAGAGAACGGGCGAACGAGCGAAAACGAAAAAGTGCAATGGTAATTGATATGGTAGCAAGAAGTTGGTTAGAGCGAGGCAAATTATCAATCGACTTCTAGTGGAGATCAAGTGGACTAAAGTCGGAGTGGAGTGTGGAGGTAGTGCGGCACAAAGTGGAGTGGAACGTGTCTTTCACTTGAGCTTTTTGTGGATTATAATTTTGCATGGACTGTGCCAAGATCGACGACGGAACACATTAATGTATGGCGAAAATTTACTTGCAGCAAATATGTTTTTCTCAACTTATTTTATAATGATGTTTAGGTGTTTTAAAATAATACGTATATATTGTTTTAATATAGTATATTGTTAGGTTAATATTTGATGATTTTTATTTAGTAATTAGTAATTTTGCATGCTTGTCCAACTTATATCGAAGGTGCGTTTTGTATATCGATATTAATTTGATTGTTTCTATGCTCTTGGGTAGGAAGAGAAAAAACTGCGTTTGATGTTTGTAGACGAGACGCACATTCGACTAATTGAACTATATAATAATCAGTACCTGGAAGTGGGGATTTATACTTATCTCCCACTAATGAATTTGTCTCCCTTCTCAGCCAATTTGTGTTTGTGATGAGTTTCTTCAGCTTTTGTCCTTTTTTAATGTGGATTTTTCTGCAGCTGCTACCTTGCACTCGCGAACGCGATCACCGAAACCGAAACCGAAACCGAAATTGAAATTCACAAATCTTTTTAATGTCTATTGTTCTGTGTGAATTTTATAGTTTTATAGTTTTTCGTGTGCCTTTGTTAGGCTTTTTGTTCCTAGGTTTCTTTGCAAACTCTAGGCTGATTTTTCGATAAGCACTTTTTACACTTTTTGTCTGTTTTTTAGTATGTAAATGTACACTTTTACACTAGTTCTTTTGTACTTATTGAGTTTTTTAACACGTTGGGCGCCAAAATGAACGTTCGAAGGTTTTTCCGACCGTCAACCTCGGGACCTCTAGTTGACCTTCGAGTAAGGGCTAGATAGATCCTGGTTGCTGCGTTTGACCAACTTGTCAAACGGATGCGACTATGCGAATTTGTGCAATGTTTCGGTTGCAACAAAGGATAAAGCGAACGATGTACGACTTGGGAAATTTTGCGATTGCGACAAAGAAAAGCGATAGCGAGCGAAGAAAAACAAGATAGTTTCCCCGAAGGGTTTTAACAACGAATTACCAAAGCTTTATTTCATGGAGGGTTTATATACAATTTGGAAATAACAGGTTTTTGTTTTCGCCTGAGAGACATTACGTTATATTTAAAAATTCGAACTATGTGGCGAATTAAAAGAAAGAAAAAATATGGTGAATGGTATAATTTAAGCGCCAGATTCAAATATGTATACAAATTCAATTATACAAATTCAATGTAATCGGAACTAGGATGGTGATGTTGATGATGTGGAGGATGTGGATGATGTGGATGATGATAATGTTCTGCTCCAACAGGCCGCACTATTATTATTCCTTTCCTTTCGAATATTTTAAGGATTTTGTCGACGATGAGGATCCACAGTAGGGGAGAGAGAACGCCCCCTTGAGATGTTTCGCTTCCTGTCTACCTTCTAACAGAGGCAGGTCCGCATCCTGAACTAGAATTTTGGTGAATTGTGCGCACTTTAAAACTTATTTCAAATTCAATTGGCCAACAGTTTTGAGATTTGTATAAACATTTTAAAAATTCTTGTTCTACCTATTGTTTTTGAGAACAAGAACTCGTCTTCAATGTTTGAATAATCAAGTAAGTACTAAGCCTAAGGAAAATATATTCTCCATAACTACTTTCATCCACCATTTCCAACAACTTCCTTCTTAAGTCAAAAATTTTGTTACTTGGGTCCACTTTACCCAATGAAAATTTCTGCCATTGCAATGTTTTTTTCTGAGTATAGAAAAGCAGCTACCATACCATGGTGATATGCAAGTTAGTTTGTAAAATAGGCAGCAGCTTAGATATATATTAACAGCTAATATCAGTTTAAGGATTGTTTCTCTAAGAAGTGAAGCAGTTTTGTTACAGTCTTCAGTCTTTTGTAAACCTAAAAATTCGATCAAGGAATATGATTTGTGACTATAAATTCAGGCGAGCTTCAGAAGAATTGTAGCTCTTCAACTTATTTATAAATACGCTCATCTGCTTCAAGAAAACCATGGCCTGGTTTTTGATGGTTCTCTTTCTTGGACTATGGTGAGAGTGAGGAACTTTAGAAAAAACTACTTTGATTTGTTTTCACTGCAGCCTCTCCCCGTTGTTCAGGGAGTACCCGAGCCTAATTTGCGAGGATGTGTATATGAGAATCGGCTACAACTAACTCTGTTTCATCAGATATTGTTCAAAATTTCCCTTGCATGTTTTTCGAGTGAATAGTTTTCGCTAAAGCTTGCTCCTGAAGCTTGGTAATGCTGTTGAAGTGTGAATCTAAAATTACATTGCCAAGCCACACAGTGCGGAAAGTGAACTAAATACGACAGCTCGTTGGACAATTTTCTATGTTTCATCTATAAACAAAAGAGTCAAGAACGTCATTCAAATTAACCAACTTTAACCAACTAATCTACTGGGAACAACTGTCACCATGCATTCCAAAAATAAAACGTTCATGTCATTCAAGGCAGCCGAGGCCGTCTTTAGTAGAAAACTCATTTAATAACAGCAAAGGTCTGCTCTGTAATGTTTAATTAAAATAATTAAACGAAAAAATGACTTCACCTTTTTCCAAAAAAAAAATATACAGTAGGTATACCTACCTTCATTCTGAGAACGCGCACCAATTCCAAATAGGGCCGCATTCCCCAGCACAAAGTCATAATAATTTTTGTGCTCTGATTTTTAACTGCCTGCCATCTCGTTACTTTATTACCCGTAGATGGTTTATCTTTGCAACAAAAATATGACATTGTTAACATCAACTCGGCCAGAGGTTCGTACCGTTTTCCCTATCCCAAGAGGAATCTGTCAACAAGATAAGTGCCGACACTGAACCCGAAGGAGCCAGCGAAAGAGTTTACTACTGTTTGCCATAAAATGCAAGTGTCCTTCCCATATTCTTATCGAAGAATCTACCAGCGAGATGAAAACAAGAAGCTGTAACACGTGCAATAAAAATGTCAAAAGAAAAATTCCCTCCTCGTTGGAAACAATGGAAACATTAAAAAAAAAATGGTACTCTTTTCGCCGAAGAGTAATTAAATCGGTAAACGAAACTCTTTTCCAGCCCCTGACCTCATTGCTGATGCTTAAGATCTCAATTTGGTTTCATAACCACGACACCCGTTGAGATCTAGATTTTCACTTTAACGATCCAGGGGTGCGGAGCGGGACCAGCTTTGTTTCGAAACTCTTAAAGATTGTCGATAAGACAGCCATAGAACCTCTATGAATACCTTAATCGATACGCGGCAATCAGGACGCACTATGCCAACGTCAAAGAAGTTATTATTAAATCAATAACGCGAAGCCACGCCACTCACCACCGCGCATGCATGTCCCAGGCCCAGCCCCAGCACAATTGGCTTCTCCGCAGAGATTCCAACAATGGAATAGCGACCCAATCCCAAGTTAATAAATTATTCCACTAATGCAAGTATCAATTACTTAATTACAGTGCAGGGGAGTAGCATGGACGAAAGCTTCCAGCAACAGATGCCGCACACACATACTCTGCTCGTTCTGGACGATGACAAATTGCATGTTGCATTCTCTAAATTAATTTCCAATTAATTCCATTCGCATTTCTCGTAATCGTGTATGCCGTCCAGCGTATACCGGCAGTTAGTTTAATCGCTACAACCTTAATGGATGTTTTTTAACTCGAAAAGCTGACCCGCCGTGCCGTCCCTGCCGAAGAGAGACCGTCGCTGCATTGAGTGATATTGTGGTGGTAGTGGCTCACACTGTGATTAAATTGCAATCAATTTTAATTGAAAGCTAAACGCATAGAACAACAGTACTTTGGGGGATTACAATAATTTCCCAGGCATTAAGGCGGCGACCTTTTCGCCTGAAGCTGAAGCCTCCTCGACTCCGAGCGGTCGCACTTAATAGATCATGACGTGCAGCAGCAGCAGCAGCACGTCAGCGCAGCGCATGTAAATCAGTCTGATTTAATTCCATTTATTGATACACCAGCAGTGTGTTTGTGTGGTTTGTTGTTGCCATCAAATCACATTTTAATTTCATTTGAAATTGACGCCGATTAATTTTACATTGGCGCGAATTGCGGCAAATTCACTGAACAGAGCCAGTCCACCGAGAGGGTGCGCCTCGAGAAATTAATGCTCACATACGGATTACGGAGTATGACATGGAATTTATGGGAACTGCGAACATAAATTAGTTTTGCGGTGCGCTCCGGGTCGGATGGTAAATATATGGAGTATGGAGTGCGATGTTGGTAACCATAAATAATGATTGTTAATAAATTCGAAATTTTCTGCTCACTATACACACTCATTTGAACTGGATGGAGATGACCACTAATTGGCGAAGAAAGTCGGGTCGATTGAGATTGTTTGTCTTGTCGTGGGATTGTGGGATGGAATGGATGAAATAGATACATGAAATTTATTACCGATAGTACCTTACCTTCTACTGAAATTTGACCTACTTTGTTGGAACATTATTTCAGAAAAATCCCTTTCTTTCCATTTTGGTCAAGATGCCTTAACCTAGTCAGTTATAAGAAACTTCGATATCTTTCTACTTACAACGCATAAAGGAATGTGACATACAAGGTTACCAACGAGGTACATTTGGGACAAAGTCTTTGTCTTTTGCAATGTTTCTTTGCCCTTTGTCTTTATCAGTCCCAAACATAATTTATAAAAAAAAAGTAATTCAATAATAAAAACTAAAAGAAAGATTACCCAACGTATATTGCGAGCGTATACCTTATGCGAGAAAATATTTTTTAAGTTATTTTTAGATAGTACTTTTGAGGTGTACCTACTAAAATATGAATTGGTTTGCAGTTTATGTTTTTTTTTTTTGATAAATGGTTTTTAAGCCAAAAAAAAAAAATATTTCAGTGGGTTTAAGTCTTTATCCCAATGTTAATTTCTCCGTTCCATTTTTTCGGTATATTTGTCAGTAGTTATGTCTAAAGTTGGCAACAAAGGTGACATCTACAAGGAAATTTTATTAATGTCAAAAAATATCCTGTGACAGTCATATTATTTTAAAGTTAAACGAACGCAATGAAGGATTTTTTTTTCGCAACTCCTAAAACGTATAGTGTTATACTTGCTCAACAGAATGTGACTGTCCGCTGCCAGGACGTTGCAGTGTTGCCGGAGAAAAATATTATAAGGTAGTACTGCAGTCAAAAAAGGGAAGTACCTATTTTTAAAAAAAATAATAGTACCGACGACGACAAATGATTTTAAAATTGATTTATTCGAATTATTTTTAGAAAAAACTAAGTACGGAATCTTATTTAGAATAGGTACAGATATTATCTTTAGTATGTATTTTGATCAAAATCGATAGAGCGGTTCTTGTAAAATTTAGCAGACAAAACAGTACCAAAAATTGCAATGCTTAGTATGAAAAATACTATTTTACTATTTAGCTGAAAGCCGAGTATAAGTTATTGGGTGTTTTCGGAAATGTCATTTGCATCAAATTGCTTTTGCAGAATGTTCGAAAACGCAAGTTGCCAAAGTCATGTGTTCGAAAAAGTCATCATAGCAAAACTGCATTAGCATGTGTTCGGGAATGCAGTTCTGCGAAGGTCAGATGTTCGTAAATGCCATTTGCGTATCGTCTGCCGTGCAGCAAAGCAGATGAAAAACGATCGTGCATTTGCTGTGTAATACGTGAAAGTGCGGAATGGATTCATCGTCATCATCATGCTCAGAGGATTTTTCTCGGTCCTGGTCTCGGTCTAGATCTATATCTAGGTCACTTGAGCGGTAAGAATGTGTTTTTTTTTTTTTTTTTTTTTATTAGAAATTAGAAATTTAATGCAAATAAATTATTGTAGACCCCCAGATCAAGCTCAAGAGGGGATGATAGAACGTTGGACTAGGAACAGAATTAAGTTGCTCCTTTCGGTTAGACTCCAATTTGAAGACTCTTTCCAAAATGGAAAAAAGTCGAAAAGAACTGTATGGAGTGCTGTTCTCCGCGAAATTTTATTGCATGAGAGAAACTTTCCTTTTAGCTGTGATGAGGTAATAAAAAAATTCACCAATTTGTTCACTTCATATAAACGTATAAAGAAACGAAAGAACAAGACCGGAAGAGGGGCATCAAATTGGGAATATTTTGAAGAATTCGATGCAGTTTACGGAACAAGGCATTTCGTTAATGCACCCCCTTCAAATCTGGGAGATTCCATGTTAATCGCTGATATATTCGAAAACAATACTGAAAATGTTTCTGCTTCTACGATGGATAAACCTTCGACGACAGGACGCAAAGAGAAGAAGAAGAATGAAGTATTGGAATACTTGAAGGAACAGGAAAAAGTTGAGGCAAAGTGCCACGAAGAATTCGTGTCTCTTGAACGCGATAAGCTTAAAATAGAAAAAGAAAAAATCACAGTTCTACGGGAGCTCCAATCACTCTTACAACGGGATATTGATAATTAGAACTTCAAATAGAATCTATCTACTTCTGAAGTACCTACATGCCACTTTTAAAGGTTTTGTTTTTGAAATTCTTTTATTTTATTGTTATTTTTATTATGAATAATGAAGTGTTAGTTAACAGATATTTTGAATTTATTGAAAAAATGTTTATGCATACAGCAAGCTTGCGAGAAGATCTCTTTTAGAACGTCCTGCTGATAAACTGGTATAGTGGCGGTCAAGTTTTCCATGGCGTATGATGCTGATTCTGTTCTGTCCTGAAAACTTTCTGAGAACGGTTCCCCTTTGAAAATTATGAAGTTGTGTAACACTACACATGCCAATACAATGTATCTTAAGTTTTCAATCTTTTTGAAGTTTAAACTTTCAAGGATTCTAAACTTCGCTTTTAAAGTACCAAAGGCTTGTTCAATTATAACTCTTGAAGAGTTTAGACGATAGTTGAATTGTTTTTGCATTTCACTTAAACTGCCGTTGTCTTTGTAGGGCACCAACAGGTAGGTAGATAATGGATATGCCGAGTCACCGATTAAATGAGTATCAGGAGGCAGTTTCAAAGTTCCATTAATTAGCTTTTTTCCGAGTTCAATTTCTTTAAAAACGTAAGCATCGTGACATCTACCAGGCCAACCAAAAAAAATGTTTGTGAAAGCTCTATCACTATCGCATGTCGCCTAAAACATACATATACATATGTATATAAATTTGCTTTGTAAGAAATGATAAAAACGTTTTGGAGTTAAAGATGACTAACCTGAAGTAGGTACCATGGAAGCAAAGCCTATCCGATTGTAGTAGCTTGAGCTGTCTTCCGACGGGCTCGGAATTTTTATGTGCGTGGAATCAATAACGCCGACAACATTTGGAAAACTATTAGGCCCACGCAAGTAATTGAATTTGCTGACTATTGAGTCGAGCGCTTCATTTGACGAAGGCCATTTTACAAATTTTGATAAAAGTTCGACAATTTTCTTACAGGTTTTAATAAGGATATCGAATACAGTGCTGATGGACTTGTTGAATCGGTCACCAATTTCCCTGTAGGAGTTTTTGTTTCCTAAAGCCCATGGAGTTATGTATAAAGCTTCTTCTAAATGAATTCCCGGGCGTCCCCTCTTTGCATTTATCCATAAAGGATTCAATTCTTCTTTTAATTTCTGCAATACATTTTTCATAATTATTATTAGGTATAGCCTGAAAATTGGTAGGTAGGTACCTATACCGAACTTACATTAAAAACACTTTTAGACATTCTGAAGTGGCTGTGAAAAGTTTGGTCCGTAAATTGAAGGATTGTTGCCAAATAGTTTTGGATTTTTGGAATTTTCGGAATATAAACACTTTGCATACTTAAAATAATTTTCTTTCTTTTCTGATGTGATAACTTTTTTAGATGTAAATACTGTTTATTATTGTTTCCATTACAATTGTGCATTAAGTTGTCCAACAAAATGTTTATTATATAAGGGTTGAATTTGTTCATGTTCGGAAGTGTTCGGAATCATCAGGCTGCACTTGACACGACACAAGTCAGCTGCACAGAATGACATTTGCAAAACAAAGACCGATTGATTTCTGTCATGCATTGACGGTCATTTGCAATTGCAAATGACTTTTTTTTTTACATTTCCGAAAACACCCATTGTTTGGGATGTAAGCAGTACTTGGTTTTTCAAGTTTTATCGAAAGCGAAAATTGCGTTTTCGAGATATGAGTAGTTTTTAAAATTATCGTTTTCCGTGATTCGAATTAAAAATTAAGGACACAATAATTTTGGAAATATCAATTTTACTCTAAGTTTGCATTTTGGTCAAAATCGTTCGTGCTATTTTCAATTTTTTTTATTTTTTTTAAATCGATTAATTCATTAATAATACAGAGAAAAATTGAGTTTAGTATTCGGTTAGAAAAGATCATATAACCTTCGAAATGGATGAGGTCAAAATTCTGAATGGGTCAAAATTCTTTTTACAAAATTCTGCTTTTCAAAATTCTGCTAAAAAAAAAGCGCGCGCTTTTGAACTCTTTCCGAACCTTTTCGAATTATTTGAACAATTTTGTAAAGACAATCCTCACACTTATTTAAGCATGAAGCTTAGAGAAACATTTTTTTTTTGTTAAGATTGCAGTGTTGTTTTAGACGAAGACTCTTCTCTTTGATAGTTATACTCGGAATGAATGTTTCAATCATTAAATCCTTAAATCCAATAAAGGCAAAGATATGTTGTGGTTGTGCGTGGATTGATAGGGATGGGAAGAAATTGAAAAAGAAAAGGAAAACTATTTTTAAAAACAACAAATAAGAAGAATTCTAAAAAAGAGAGCAGATCTTAACCTTATTGATTTTCTTAAATGAATACAAAAAAATATAGCTCTCTCTAGCTTTGTTTAGTTTCTTTATTTTTTAGTAATTTCAAAGGGGGAATAATTAGCCTCTGCTTGATTTTTTTTTTCTTGTAATTTATCTTATATATAAAAATCACGTGTCACAGGTTGCTCCGCGATGGAATCCTAAACTACTGAACCGATTTTAATCAAATTTTGCACATTGTGTGCAGTTTCATCCCACTTGAGAGATAGGATAGTTTATAACTCAATTTATAGTCGTTGATTTTTTTATTGCAAATTATTTATTTACAATTATCGAAACTTCTCAGCAACCATTGTTCATATTCGTTATTCTGCTTTGGGGTGGTTGGGTGGTGCACATCGCATAAGCACATTCATTTGAACAAAAACTGCGTGAAGTACACTCCGACGTGAAATGACAGAGAAGTATGCGAGGTTGAGGAAATGCGCAGATGGCTGATGGTGATGACGTGTGATGGCGTAAATACAAATTGAGTTTAAAGGTTTTTGTTTTAGGTGGTTGTGAGTAATTGTGATATTACCTACGGTGATACCATAAATTAGAATTAAATAAACCTTCAAGTTTTCAAAAGCAATAAATAATAAACAAATTTAGCCGAGTGGAGTGAAAAAAAAGCTTTTCCTTTGAAATTATATTATTAGGAATTTGTTTTTAGAGCTTTGGGAAAAGTGAAAGCTGGAACATGCTCGAGCTTTCCACAAAGTGAAAATTTGAAATTAAGAAAAAATATAAAGAGTCTACTATGTGATGGAAGAGTAGGTATAATAAGAACCGATTTTTTCCACTTTTTTGTACGTTTTTTTAACAATCTGTTGTTTCGATTTAGTTCAGACTATATGCTACAATTTATTTCACGTTACATTTTCTTAAAATGTAGGTATATGTATATGATTTTAATAAAATTTTGCACACTGTGTTTAATAGTTTATAACACAATTTATGAGTGCATTGTTTTTGTATTGCAAATTATTTGTTTAATATTTAACAAAAAGTTATAATAATAGATTTATATAATTCCTTCGGGGTAAAATTCGATGGCGTTATAACTCGAAAGCCGCTGGGTCCATTTTCATCATTCTTTTTTTTTTTTTTTTTTTTTTTTTTTTTTTCGTAGTTAAGATATAAGATACTTTTGGACCCGATAGGTGACACTGTTTTCGATCTCCGAAACCACTTAACCGATAACAATAACATTTTGTGGATGTATATAAGGTTGTTTCCCGTTTGAAAGATAGACTGCTTTTGGACCCGATAGGTGGAGCTGTTGGCGACTTCCGAAATCACTCAACCAATTTTTTTGTGGATGTACCTGGTTGCGGTGGGTTCCAGTTTATATATTCCAATTATGTATAGGTAGCACTTTGCAAAAGATAAGCGGAATAGGAAAACAGGTTGTGGTACCTCCCAACAAAAAAAAATCAAACGAATTTAGCCACAGCAACGCGTGGCTGGGTCTTCTAGTTTTATTATAAATATTAAAAAAATAGTTGTTTGGGTTCAGACAACATTTTGCAAAGCAGAATTTCGACCGGATCCGTTACAATCGTATGGACCGTTTTCGAGACATATCCAAATTTCAAAAGTACAGTTCTTCGATGTCTTAGAAATATCAATTTTGGTTGAAATCGTTAAATCCGTTTTCGAACAAATCAAAGTGGTGTGAAAATGTTATATGGGAAGTTCTATTTAAACTGCAAGGTTACATTGCAAAAAAAAAAACGCCTAGAACTGTAAGCCCCCAAACTCCGAAAATCCGAAGTTTGAACCAAATTAGGGCAGCCGTTTAGGGTGTAGGCCTCGGGACATACGGACAGACTGACAGACGGACAGACCGGACAGAATTTTGCGCCACACTTTTTTGAGTTCCTCTATCATCGTAATGTCAGAATTGATTAACATCTCGAGTTCGAAATTTTATACGAAAACAATTGGTATCTTTCTCTTACTATTTATTGGAGAAAGTTAAATAAACATGTAAGGCGAAAGCCGAGAGCGAATATAAAGACAAAACAAGGGAAGTAGCAAGAGATTTATTCAAAACATTTAGGGACATAGAGATTCTACACAACGTTAACGACAATTCCTGCAAAGAGTGCCGCGCATCCCAGTCTTAACAGAAGCACTAATAAATTTATTTACTTCAAGCAATTTGTCCCGTCCTGGTTACGAAATGCAGCTAAGTTTTTCAATCGTACGCGACCTCTTTATATTCATTTAGATCTAGCTTGGCAGTGAAAAGTGCCGATGGAACCGGATGACCTCCACATGATTTGAAAAGCTTTACCAAATTTCGCGCTTCGTGCTTATACCTATACCCATACCGCTCTCCAGGCGATAACGAACCTTCTCGATTATTTCGTCGCTTATCCACTGAGCACTGTAGACTTGCCTTTCCCCGTCCCGAGTAACGCACTTAAAGAAGAAGTCTATTCGATTCGAGAGATAAATTCTGATATTGTAAATCAAGTCTCCGCACCCCTATTATATCGTATCCGCCCTAGCGTCACTTAGCGAATCGATAATTAGAGTTTTAGCCAACTACGAGTACCTAGTAACATCCACATCCACTCAGTCACGGCGCGTCGTCTGTGTTGCTGTTTAATCAAAGTGGGAGTGCAAGACACGCTCGTAAACTTAATTGCTTTTAATTTTAAGTGGAAAACGGGTTCAATTACTCCGCATTATGAAGTTTATTGTTGATTAAAATTACTAAACATGACCAGGCTAACAACACGTTCTAGGAACAAGTTTGAACTAGCTTCACACTTGCTGTATACACGCGGCGTATACCGCGCAGACGCATAGAGAACAAACTCATTGACCCCGCGACAAAATGTCACAATCAGAATATGTATAAAAGTTCTGTGAAATTTGTCTATTTCGACCATCTGCCTAATTACGAGCCGTCGTCATTGCTGGCATGGGCTTTGCCGTCTCCGCTTAACGATGACATTCCGATTAGGCAGAAGCGCGTTAACAACTCGTAATAATTTTTAATTGGCAGCGGTTATTCCCATTAAAATGTCCCCTCCCTTTGAAACAGAACGAAACTGAGCACGCGCGGATCTCCGGTCTCCGGTGTATCCAGTGCAGAAGCAGAACGTGCTCCAGAGCTTCTCTGCTGTTTAATGAGGAACTTTAACCTCTTTTTCGACGGTGGCCCGAAAATCCATCCACCGTCCTTGATTCATCAGAACAGAATGTCATAACATTATGAACCGTA
Source organism: Cheilosia urbana (assembly GCA_946477585.1). Classification (NCBI taxonomy): domain Eukaryota; kingdom Metazoa; phylum Arthropoda; class Insecta; order Diptera; family Syrphidae; genus Cheilosia; species Cheilosia urbana. The sequence goes on from OX297853.1 coordinate 178,071,663, forward strand.
TTATACGCGCATTAGGGGTTAATGCTTCGGATATTAGTCACTCTCTGTGTGTGGCAGACAAAATGGTCCAAATGCGCGACACTGTCGTAACCGAAGCGGCTTCGCGCATTAACTCATTATTTGCGTCATAAAAGCTGATCGCAATCGATGTTAGAAGTGCTTGCTGGGGCTGGTTGCGTGCGCGCGATTAAAGTTATGAAACCGCGCAAAAGTTGTTGCGGTTAACGTCCTTTGGTGTGGGCTTTTCGGTTGAACGGCGCGCAACAAAAGATGTAAATCTTATTAATTACCACAGGTATAAGTGAGTTTACAAACGTTTTGCATACGCTTTCGACTGCGTTAGACCAGCCAACAGTATGGGACGACGCTGAAATGTGATATCTGAGCCGCGATGATGAATTTTTGGGCCAAAACAGAAACAAATCCCTTCCAGCGTCGTGTGGGGTATACCGTATACCTACAATGGAACGGAACGTCTTTGTTCTGATGCGAGTATTAAATTAATATCGCGCGGATCAGTTGTGGTCCTGAGGAATTTTCAGTTTTAATTGGCTACAAAAAGTTCCCCAGGCTTTATTGAGTGACAAAAATGCACGCTTGGAATGCTGAAGAAAGTCGACTCTGAGGTGTGTCTCAGTCTCAGTGCTTTATGGCGATTATGGTATTTTGATTGCAAAGAATAGAAGGCTGGAGAGGTCTATAAAATTAAAACGATAAATGGCTGGCTAGGAAAGTGCATTCCATTGCTGTGACTAGTGAGAGTAAACGGATCATCTTTCGGATGATGACTCTTGTCGAACGTGGTCACAACGTACAGAGCGCTGAATCATTTTCAAAAAGGTGGGTTGAATAATCTAGAGCAAGCTTAAAGATTTCCCAGTCAATCGCCAAATATCTTAGGAGAAGTCTTTGTCTTCGCAGTTGTTTTCTGTTGTCAGCGGTTTTGTGTTCTCTTTTGCGAATCAGGCCAAGTCTGCTTGAAAAATAATATTTTTTGGTATAGATTTAAAAAAGTTGGAACATATTTGGGAAAAGTAAAGCTGTAGGGAGACTACTTATAAACTCCATTTTGAGAAAAAAAAGCAAGTTTTTGGTTAAAAGTCGCTAACTTATCCAACAACCTTCGCATTCAGATAGAATTTGTAAAATTCCTCAAGACCTGCGATAGGTTTTTAGTAAAAAAAACTTGACAAATATGATTAAAAAAAATTTAAATCTAGATTAGACCGACAAGAGTTCTGCAAAGTGATTTAGGAACCCTTCCAAAGATGATCCAAACTAGATGGTCAACTGAGAACAGGCTACAAGCTGCCTGTTAGGTTAGGTTAGGTTGGGAGGGCAGTTTTGCAACCGATGCAAATTTCACCCAGAAGCCATGAAGGCCCATTGTGAGTACCCTGTTTGTACATGCAAGGACATGTGGCTAATAAAACCACTTCTGTTGTAGTTTTATGTCTGATAGAGGTACCCCTGCCAAGTCGTCCAAACTTTCGAAGAACCTAGCTCCCATACAGGATGAGCGGCGTTCCTGTAAAGCTGGGCAGTGGCATAGAAGATGTTCCACGGACTCTATTTCCTCTTCGTCTCTACAGCTTCTGCAGAAGTCATTTGCAAAAAGTCCTAGCCTTTTAACCATATTTCCTATGATGCAGTGTCCTGTTAAAACCCCGACGAGCATCCGGATTTGGCTTCTATTAAGGGAGATTAGGAACTTTGATCTTTTGGTGTCAACCACAGGCCACAGACTTCGGGTTATGACGCAACCGATGGTGTTGCTCCATTGTTCCTTAGCCAGTTTTGTGGTGACGCCTTCAATAAAAGTCTTAGCCAATGTTGAAAGGCGGTAACACCTCTCCGTCCGCAAGTTGAGGGTTCATATCAGAGCCGTATCTGGCCAATTCGTCCGCCTTTTCGTTCCCTTCCACCCCAACGTGTCCCGGAACCCAGCAGAGTAGAATTGAGTGATGACGTATAGCCCTGAGCGCCTCGAGGCAATCTATAACACATTTCGCATTAACAAGATTGGAGCCGATAGCTTTAAGTGCTGCTTGACTGTCCACACAGATAGTTATTTCCATTGCTGGTAGTCCCATCGATAAGATAGTCTGTGCTGCTTTTTCAGCCGCATAGATCTCAGCTTGGAAGACACTGCAGTGATCGGTCACTCGGAACGACTGGCTAATAGCAAGCCTTTCTGAGAATTATGCCGGCACCTATTCCATTTTCTGTTTTTGAACCATCCGTATAGACGGCTATACCTTTAATGATGGTGATTTCCAGTCCTGCCTTTTGGGTATAGTGATTCTAAAATTTTTCTCGAAGTCATATCTGGGTTTCTCGTAATCGGTGAGTGACATGAGTCCCTTCCGATCGAAAATTTCAAGTATGCTTGAGTGTCCGCAGTAACCAGGCTTCCAAGTTTTGTTCTCTCTTAATCTGAGAGCGGCTTTGGCTGCCACATTCTTAGTGAATAGCTTAATGGGTTGCAGGTTCAATAGCGTTTCCAGACCTAATTGTGGTGTGGATTTAATTGCGCCTGTTATTCCCAAACAAGCAATTCTCTGCACCTTGTTCAGGTTCTTAAGATGAGATTTGGTTTTAACCGCCTCCCACCAAACAACTGAGCCGTAGGTAAGAATGGGTCTCACAATCGCGGATAAGACTCCCCCTGCCTGTTTGGAACAGGATTTCGTAAAGTATTCGTGCCAGTACAAATCAAAAGAGCGCCATTTCTGCCGCACGCTTTCTTATAGAAAATCCTGTGGGATTTGATGTCAATCGGGAGCACTGTTGGAAAAAGGCTTACTATTGTACTGATTTCTGTACTATTTGACTTTCCCGAGTACGCAAGTACCACTTCTCAATTTCTTTAAATAAATCGAACATACCTAATGAGGTTATTTCACTTACATCTATATTATTCACTCAAAAATTGAACCCAAGTCCATAATATAGTATTCCATAATATTCAGTCATTATACCCGAACATAGAATCATTTTTCTTAAACATGTCGGCGTTTAATCCGATCGAGTTTAAGCTGCACTTGCGGAGACCAGCTTAAGTATTTTAACTCGGGTTAAAACTAAATCTCATAATAGTGACATTTCTTCGTTCAGCAAATAAGTAAAAGTGAAAAAGAATGTAAAATCTAACAAGAAGATTTAATTTGTAAAGTGGATGAAATTTTGATGGTTTCGTAGTTAGAAGATGAATTCATCGAAGAGCTGATGGAACAGCAGATGGTGAATCGACAAGCGGGCTAAGGCTTGAGTCAATGATAACGATGTCGTTTATTTTCAGATATATTTCCGGCTAAAAAAAGGGGCATATTGGAGGCCAAAATTATAAAAAATACAATAAAATTAAACAATTTCCAATACAAACAACAACAAAAAAATGCAATTTTATGTGAAATTTAACATTACATAAGTGTGAAATCGATCTAAAATGGGTTTAAATGCATCTGTATCCAGAGAGTTAAATGCATGTTTTTGAGTGAATATTATAAATGTAAATTTAGTCCATCGGGTTCAAAAAATTCGGATTAGGGTGTAAAATTATCTTAAACGTAATTTACACTCGCAGTGAATAATATGGCCGTTATAGATTCGATAAAATATGATTTTTTTTTCAATGCAATCGGCCCTAGCGAGGTATCCGAAGGAACGGAAAATTCTCCGATTTTATACGATTCAGAGGATTTTCACTGCAACAACTGTTCGGAGAATTGTTCCGATATTTTGTAATGCATATTGGCGAATTACGTTGAAGTACGATGAAGTAAATTTTTTTGTTTAATTTTCAAAATCCTCCGACAGAAATTGGTTGCGGACTTTGTTTACGATTCGGAGTGGATATGAGTAAGAATTTTAGCAAACTTTAGGCGTCAAAATTTTACTTAATGAAGATGGATAGATGTGCTCACAAAACACTACTGACACAACACAACACTCACCTTATCATAAACTTTACAGCTATACTATGCTAGAGTATGCTATACTCAATAAAAAAAAAAGAATTACGCATAAGATTCTTGATTTTCGTCGTCATTTGCCAAATTACTGTGGGCATAACTCACATGATAAAACACATGTCCAGGCGTATTTGGCAGCATAGCATTTCAAGCATAATTCCATAATTTCAAACCTAAAAAAGGAACAAAGGAGCTATTTTGGGGGATGCTCCCTAACAACAAGTAGAGGCTTTTCCACAACCGAACATTGTGGCCAGAAAAACAATTAGGACACCTTCTTCGGGAAAATTTCCATCACTTAATGAACAGCAACCCCATCCAGAGCACCGCATCAAATATACTCAGAGGATAAACATTTTCACAACTCCATGAACAGGCGTCTATTCTGCCATAATTACACACTCGTATACATACCCCGCCCTCGCTGTTTAATCCACTACCAAGGTGTAGTATACACAAAGTAAAAGTGATGACTTCATTGCATCATATATAACGCCGGCGTCCTCTAAGACCGATATTGGGTTTTTGGAAACTCACATTTTAACGCTGCTGCTAATGACTTTGTTATGGGAAAGCCGATGCACTGAGTACACGTCCGAAAGGACACCCCGTCGCTTTCACAAAAATCGAAGAAAAAACCCTACACGCGGACGACCAACAAGATGCCTAATCACCACCTATCCATCAGAGTGCATCATTTGACGCTGCAACAGAAATCCCAGCACCACAAATCAAGATCAGAGATGAGTAATCAAAGTAATTAAAGCGATATAGATATTCCGCCTTCATTAATATCGAATGTTTGGCAAGAGGTGGATCCTCTAACAATATATGCGTATACAGCCAACTCATGCGCATGGCGATCACTCGCTGGAAAAATGCCTGCCATCCGTCTCTATCCATCTTCAGAGGTGGATATGATTGTGGATAGGACAGAACTTGATTAGTTTCTCGGGGCGCTGCGCTGTGTAGCGCGCCACTATTTGCCCAGATCACTGGAACACCGACAAATGGATCCAGATGACCGACGGCCATTAATCACAATTTGCATTAGTCAAACATTTGAGAGACGTGGCTCGCTATCCGGCGATTAATATTTGTCGACTAAACATGTTAATTTGATGGAATTACCATATTGATCTGCGTATAGCGTTTCTGTTCCCGATTGTTGAGCGTGCACACGTTTCTCAGAATGGCCGTACCCAAGGGGGAGAAAACCAATTCAATGGGTTCCTTTTTTGTGATATTATTCGCCCCAAGGCTAGACCGGGTGAGGGTTTTCAAAATACTACGCCTTCGAGGACGGGACGCCACCTTCGCTATATCCAACGGTTGATATTAAAATCAAGGGATTTCGATTTCGAGACGCAACAATTTCTATGGAGGCCATTAAAAATGATTGTCAAGCCAATTCCGCTTGTGCAGTTTATTCTTTTTCAGGGAAATTTGCCAGATCATAAGTACGAAGTACGAGTACCTTCTACCCTTGTTCTCGGAAGGTTGCCTCCAATTAGACCAACATCCAGTGACCAGTGCCCCTTAACGTGTTATTAACGTTACCTGTTTTTTTTTTTGTTTTTTTTTAATTTATGAATACTGCACAGCACAAAAGCGAGCGATGATCACTGTATACGCATGCATGGGTGTACGTTTTTATCTGGATTCTGAACACAATTGCCTTTTGATTGAGGTGACCCTAGGACCGTGAGGGTATTGAGCAAGTGCGTTTTTGTACGCTTCTGTTCGGAGTATCGTTTATATGGTTTCAGGCAAACAAAACAAGTGAACTGTTAAAACTATAAAACCATCACAATAAAATAATAAGGAACAAGAATCCTTTTGTGCAGACGTCATGGCGCTCCAGGAGCAATTTAACGAAAGGTATATACGCCAATACCAATACCTGCATGCGAATGAACACCTGTGCGAGGAACGATTCTGCTTGTTCTCATTATTTTATTGGTGTGGCCTTCCTTTCAAATTTTTTATAGAGAAATTCTTTAGTTTAGATGTTGGGCAACGTAAGCTGCACTATTTACATAGGACACCTACTGAGCGCTCGCAGATTTAAGGTGATTTGTTGCAAGAATCGAAACGTCTTGAGACTCGAGAGGACAACAGCGCTGAAGTTAGAGTTGCGCATTTGCAGTTTTTTCTGGATGAGAAATTTAGTTGCCCATGACTTAAGTGCCTATAAACGTTATTCTAAATAAAAAATTAACGCATTTGTCTTACGACAAACCGAGTTTGGGTCGCTTCGATGTGTGGTTCTCACAATTCACAAAACAGCATTCTCTGTCCCTCAAGAAGGAACACACACCAAACATTTTTTTGGCGGAACAGTGTTCTCACAAAACCATTAATTTTGTGTGAGTTTTTCATTTTTGAGACGAATGCAAGGGACCTCCAATTTTATACCGAGCTAAACTTTTGAATGTTTTTAAGACCTTCGCGAAAGGTGGCGCAGTAAAAAAGCAACATCCATACCCAGGCCTGCCAGAATTTGGTTTGCTTTAAGCGTCCAAACCTTAAAAAAATGTAACCCAAAATCGAAAGAAAGAAGCCCAAAAAAGATTTTATTTGATTTCTATTTTCTGCAATTGACTTTTATGGCTTGTGTCAAATCAAAAGGCCTGCAAAATAAATTGGTATGCGTGTAAGTTGAACGACTGTTCGATGTCACTTCACTGCAAGAGTGCTGGCAAGTTTAAAAAGTGCGTGTTTGTTGGATTTTTTTTTTTTTTTGTGAAGGAATAAAACGAGCAAAATTAGCACATTTTATTTTATTCTAAGGTAAGGACTGCAGTGTTAATGGCATCAGTTCTTGCCCCATTTTGACGTCCAAGATTGGGGTCCTCTTTCAAACACCCCAAGGTACAGTCAGCAAAAAAACGGCGCTGTCAATGGCCATTAACTTCACTAAAAAAAGGTACACCATATTCATGAAAAAGTTCATCAATATAATGAAAAATTCATCAATTTTAGTCCAGTGAACTTTTTCATTGATACAATGAAAATACGATTGACGGATTTCATCAATATGATGAACGAAAAAAAGTGTTTATACCTATTTGAATACATAACTATGGTAATATTGCAGCGTCAAATTGAATGTCACCAAAATGCTTTCAATAAACTGATAAGCGTTTTGTATGGGACATTTTTAAATTAAATATACCGGTCTGTGTGGCGACTTTTACCCACGATTTTTGGTCTGTGCACTTCTATAGCACAGTACCCTTCGAATGATATAAGATTCATTCTACTGATAACCTAATAAATACCTAAAATATTTTAATGTAGGTATTAATGGTATTTATGAAATATTGGTTACATTTTATATAATGCGAATAATCAAAGTTAGACTATAGCTTTTTTATATTTTCACTATTTCTACACTAATATTGCATTTTTTCACACTTTTCAATTTTATATATTGCAGTTTATTTAGAAAAACCAGTCGGTCGTAGTAAAAGCAAAAATAATAAAGTTTATTCATCGGCAAGCAATTGTCAATTTTGGGGGAAAATTAATTAAAAGATAAACATATATCTAATTATATGATGAAATTTCTAAATCACATACAAATATCGACTCTTTTAAGATATTCATTGACTTCCATTAACCATTCACAACTTTTTTCTATGCCACCCTGTGTATGCATAGGTACATTTAAAGATGCTTGGTGCGTGTGTGAGTATAAATGCTGTACCAACTTCATGTGTGTACCAGCGTTACCACTTGTACTACATATGTAGTACTGTGCTACATATTTCCTGGACTTTTTAACGCCGAACTACATACTACATCGTCACCCAAAAGTACTACATTTCTTAAGAGGCAACCATTTTAAATTTATTTAAGGAGCTTCCCTGTAAGAGGGCAAATTTGGAAATTTTAAATGAGCAGTGGCGCTTCTTGATTGGGACATTCAATCTTATTTTGAAAGGTGGACCTCAAAATAGCGACATTGTGTCAATATGGGTGGAATTAAACAAATAAAAAAATAGTTTAGGAAACTTAATATTTTAAAACTATCTAAATAAATATTATATTATATATTACTATTTAATTTCAATACAAAAAGAAACAGGTATTACTACATTTTGTCTGAAAATGCTACTTTTTTTTCTCTAATGTACTACATTTGTTTAAGATTAAAGTGGCAACGCTGTGTGTGTACCTATCCTACAGCATACCATAGTTGCAAAAAGGCTTACAATTATACTAAATTCAGTACTATTTGACTTTTCGGAGTACGCAAGTACCACTTCCCAAGTTTTATTACCAATAATACTATTTGTAATTTTTGAAATAAATCAGATAAAAGGCTTATATCTTACTTAAATTTAAAAAAAAATGCATAATTCTTTTGGCATTACTGAAATGTTTATTTTTTTAAATTTTGGGTTTGGTCTCATACTTTCCAAAAGTTGAGTACTATTTTGTTTATCTCAGTACTATTTTATTTTTATGTCAGTACCATTGAGAAAAGTCGACTTTCATCACTGCAGCATACATCATATAAACAATCTGTACATCACATTGAAGAAAACGATGAAAGAAATTCATCAATATGATGAATATAATGGTTATTTTTTTTTTTTTTTTTTCATCATTATAACGAATTTGTTCATCTATAAGTTGATCCTTAATAAAAATTTAAGTCTGTTTTTTTATGAAAGCCGTCATCAATATGATGAACGCCGTTATCAATATGATGAAAATTTAAAACTTGGCAATCGTACTTGAATGCTATGATTTCATTCATGAATAAGATGAATAAATCATCAACAGGATGAACAAATAACTAAATTCATCAAAATAAGCGTTTTCGTCATATTGATGAAATGTTTTGATGTAATGATGAACGTAGTTCATATCACGGAGAAAAAAGTCATGCTAAAAGCAAACAGAATCTGTATTAAATTAATCGGATTTCTGCATGGTTTTTTGCCAAGCGGACTTCCGACTTAATATAAGTGGAAAGATCATCTTAACTATTTCTATGCGTGTTGCATTTTGTTATCAAAAGAATCCGTTTAATTTTATAGGAAAATTATTTTTTTTAAAGATATTCTATAAGGTCAATTAAAGTGCAGTTCATTTTAATTTCGAGTGCACTCCCATAAAAATAAGATGTCATGCACTTTTAAATTATTCTTTTCCCAATTGATTCAACTAAATAATCGCTTTGATTTAAGACTTCGTAAAGGTTAATATGAAATAAAGCATTATGCTATTTGAAGTGCATTCCTATAGAATCAAAACGTTGGCACTTTAATATCATACGTTTACCGATAGATTGTACTAGAAATCCATTTGGCTTTAGACTTCTTATAGGTTAATATTAAGTAAAAGCTTTGCTTATTTAAAGTGCATTATTATTAAAATTATATATTTTGCACTTTAATGTAGCACGTTTTTTTTAGTGGGAAATCGTTTCCTTTTCGGAGTTCTAAAAGGTTCAAATTTGAAATCTCATTTTCATTAATATGATATATTTGGCACTGATTTTTGTTTGCTGAATATCTTATTTTTATGAAATGCATTTTCAAATTAATCGTTTGGATTTTTATTTTTAAGAAAACAATGCATGTAAATAAAAGGCAGACAAATTTTCAATTAAAATAACCGCCATAGCAAAATATATATGAAAACGATGCTAAAATGCACTCATTGACTTCATATTTAAAACTTCAAATTGTTATTAGTTACTCCATTGTCCATAAACAGTAATGTTTGAGAAATAATAAACGTATCTTTTTTAGTAGCTAAACATTTATTCATAAATTGAATTTTACATTTTTATTTAAAAATACAGCTTCGGGCGAATAACTTTGATGCCATTATTTAAAACGTAAAAATGAATAGGTGGTCCATCCCCATTTTTTATATTCATTGAACTAAATCCTTTTGACATCTATTATTCAGAATTTTGTTTTCTTTATGGAAATCTTTTATCATTTGGCCTTTTATTGTTTTTTGTAGCATATTTTCTAAGTTCAGTATATCTGGAGATGACAGTGTTTCAGAAGAAGATGAGGACTGCTGTATGTTATCCAGCCAACTTAAAACAGACTTGGATATTGATAGTGTATCTCTATCGGTTGAGCTTGATCCTGCCAATGGTTTGTCCTTTCAATCAAAAAAAAGTAAAAAATATTGTAAACAATGAATCAATCTCTAGTACAGAAATAATATAGAAGAAATTATCCTATGTGATAAAAATGCATAACGATTCCACTTTTCCAACAAATTTCTAGACATGATAAAGGCCAGGTAAAGACAAAGAAAATTATTTCCTGAAAATTTCTCACATACGCTATCAGATAAAAAAAAAATCTGATTTCATACGTACCTGTGCAATGCGCCAATTTAACAATCCGTCTTTGAATAAAATATAGGTACTCCCGAAAATTTAAATTAATCTGCGAACATAGAAATTCAATGTCGCTTCGCTCTATTTTGCAGAGTATGTTCCTATCGATACCCTGCTGGTGGAGTAATGAAATCGATGTTGGCGAGAGTCCCCATTCAATAAGGAGATCTTCAATTTCACTATCAACTCTTGAATAAACTATTACATACACTCGATTTTGTGCATCAGCTTCCGACATTTTATAAAACACTTCACTTTTTTAATAAAAATATCTTAACTCCACGTTTCGTACCGCAAAACAATCACTACCGCACTAAGTTGATGAAAGCATGGAAGAACAATGCGTCTACTGCGAAAAAAAATGCATGTCAAAACACGTACAAGAAAGGAGAATCATTTAATTTTAAGGTGGACATCTGCTTAAAATAAAGAGTCATCACTTACCTTCAATAAGGAATCCATTTAATGCGTTTACCGTGCAAGAACATTCTTGCACAAGCAAAAATTGAAAACAGCAAACGTTTTGGTTTTAAGCAGATGTTCACGTTATTTTAATATGATTCTCTCTTTTTAAGAAAATCCTCGTATTTTAATAAGTCAGCACTTAGAATTATACGGAAATTTGTTCATTTTAAACAGAAAAAGAAAGGTTAATTTAAAAAGAAATTTCTTGTTAGAATGAAATGGCGTTCATTTTAGATCTAATAGAGTTTGAAAGGAATCCATTTATTTTGTTATGAAATCTTGTTGTTTAACGTTGATTGAAATTAAGGTGAGCGTCATATTATTTCAAAGTGGTCGATTTTTCTCCGTGTATGAAAGTACGCCAAGTTCTCTTCAGAATCCTGTTGAAAAAATTGATGAATGCTATTTCATCATATTGGAAAACGGTTCATCAATTGTCAAAAAGTTTTCATGAATTTTGTTCAACATATATATGAAAAGTACGTCATATCAATGAATATCATGTTGAACGCCATTCATCAATATGACGAGGTTTTTTTTTTCAGTGTTTGAGCTTCCAGATCAGTAGGATCTTGTGAAAAATGGAAAAAATTTACCAAAAAAAAGGCAAAATTGGCGGCATTTGTGTCAAAATACTTGGGCGGAATTTTCCTAGGAAAATATGTCACAAGCCGAGGTTTGGAGGTTTTTGGATCTTTTTTCCATTTTACTTTTTTGGCGGAACTTCTTTTGGCGTAATTTCAGGGAGCCTCCTAGGAACAGACAGTTTCGATAGTTTAGAAATTCTCCCAGTGAACATCCTAAAATAGACATTCTAAACACCGAAACATGATCGAACTTCCTGAAATGATAAACATATCTAACCACAGCGTTGAAAACGAGCTCTAACTTCCTATAGGACATAGAATCGAGGTTACTGTAAATTAAACAGCCTTAGGTTAATTGAGGAGATGTATACAACGTACGCAATCTAAAATATATATTTTTAACTACTACATCAACGTGTTCGTGTGCAGACATGGAAGTGTTTAGTAGGTATTATTCCAAGATTTTTAACTTTGTTGGAAAAAACAATTATTTCTTTGGATAAATAGATATGTGGATATTCGTCAACAGTACCAATATTCCTGTAAATAGGTAAGCACACAGATTTCTCGGAATTGAATTGGATTGGAAACAGCCCAATCATGTATTCAATTAAAATCCTCATTTAACCTTCAGACACAATCTCCAATCTGTGGTCGCGGAGACAAATTATACGTTTGGACATCATACGCATATAAATGTACAGAGATGAGCCTGCACACGGAAGGAAGGTCATTTATAAATAAGGCGAAAAGTAACGTTCCAAGAATCGAACCTTGTGGAACACCATTTCAAAATTGTATCATCGTGGAAGCAACTCAGTTTAGAAAAACTTGCTGATATCTGTCGCTAATATAATTCGCTATCAATGCAACCGCTCTATTGTACCCGCTGCTGAGAGTCTGTTCACAAACTCTAGACTCTATGAAAACGGACTTGGCTCATTCACAATCGACTGTTTATAAAGATTTAGTTATACGAAATAGAAATATGAATTTTTTGGGTAAAAATCGCCAAAAAATTTAAAGTGAATGTGACTAAATTGCGAAAAATCCGACAATTTTCAGGAAATGTTTGAGTATTCAAATCGGCTTTAAACAGCCAGTGCTGGCAACACTGTCACCAATGAAAGTGGTTAAGTCGATTTGGGGGGTTTACCGGACATATGAATATAGCTTATTGGATAGGACACCGTCGATACTTTGAAATGTATCCATCCATCCTTATCCATCCATCTGTCAGTTGAATACGTTGCCGAACCCGCCGAATTCTACGAGTTTTAGTTCACATCCAGACATTTGTTTGGGCCGCACATTATCGCCACGGAATGAACTGTGACAGTGTGTCTATGCATGAACTACTATAAAAAGGATAAAAAAAAAAGGGAAAAAATGATGACTCTTCAGGATGAACTCACTCCGATTGATTCACTTTAGCGGTACCTACATCAACTTTAAACCCAAAGCGAAAGTTTGGTGTGAAAATAATTCCCCAATCGCTGCGACATACCTATCCACCTGATATAGACTTCGATTTCACATTAACCCCAGTAATAGGGCAATTACTTCCCGATGCCAGCACACAAGTTGCTTGTTTTTGCCGATACTGGCCAGCCTCTAAGAATACTGCAGACAGCAACATAACGCACAGCCCTTGGAAACATGTTTCCCTATTGTACCACTTTCACATCGACTCCATCAACCATACAGCACACACGCCAGCCAAATGTGTATACAAATTAAATTTCTAATTTATCTCTGCCTCTATCTGCCCATTTCGCCAGTCAATAGAATAATTTATAATGCTCACCTATGGCCCCGAGTCAATTGTTTCCAGCGATTTATTTCCATTTTTGATTTCGCAAACACCACACAATCGCCAATTAACTAAAGTCCATTTGTTGTACGGATGGTAGGTATCTGTGTCTGTAGATAGGTATGTGAGTGCAGCCGAAAATAAGGCACACACAAGCAAGAGAAAACAACAATTCACTCAATTAGACGTCGAAAAAGCACAAAACCCACCTCCGCCGAGGGCTCACAGCTCAGAGGGCATGCATTTGAACACAAAACAATTAAAAACCCACAACCCCCGGCCCTGGCAATGCTGCGCTCCACTCCAAGCACAGAGTGCAAATAAATATTCGTCAGAAAAGATTTAAACACTGGACGTCTCCACCCCTAATGGTAGGTTTCTCCAGCTCCAACTCCAGCACCAGCACCAGCGAGACCTTTGCGATTGCACTCTGCAGGAGCACACTACCGCACACCAAACCGCAGAGGGATAGAACTCAACTCGGGGCTCTGGTCAGTCCATGTACGCAAGTCATAGCTCAAGATGGATGTTGTGCTAATTTGAATTTAATTACAACCCAGTGAGCGGGTAGTCCATTAACACATGGGGCCGTCCTAGACGGAGGATGTGTGTAACTCGAACGGACATGAATACACAAGGGTCGCAGTCGCACATTCGTTCTCCCGAGTGAGGAATGTGCGCACCGCTTAAGATCGTCCAAACACTGAGGCGTATAGAATTAATATAACTACCACCTAATTAAGGACCATTTATTATGTGGTTAAAGGATTTCAAAACTTTCGAAATGGAACTGTGAACGCCGCCGCTGTGCCAGAGAGCTTGGAGTAATTTCGCACGCTCGCCTCATCGCAGTGGAGAAGATGGCGCCATCGCATGCGAGGTAATGACTGAATTTTTTGAGACGCGCTATAAAACGCACGCGATTCGACGCTGCAAGCTGTGTATGGTTAAAAGTTTTGTTTAAGATGATTAATAACCTCTAATAACCGTTATGAGTGTCGTGCCATGGTATGCGACTCTATATAAGGTCGTATGACAGTCAGTCGGGGAAATTGATTACTGGGCTTGAAAGTGAATTTTTTGAACGTCAGGTGGTTGTTATTAAATGCTGTTTAACATAAAAATCAATTTGTGGTACCTAGGGGCGCGTGTGGGGCTTTTGTCTTTGCAAGATTGGGTCTAAAGCTAACCCGAAGGGCCGAAGGGGGGTATTCAAGTTCCAGGTGATAGAGGCGAATTCCGTAGATTGTTCAATTATTGTATATTGGTACCAGGGATGCTAGATTGAGGGGAAAAGCGATAAATCAAACGGGGGAAAACGAGGGATAAGCTTAAAAAAGGGTTAAAAAATCAAAAATGTCTGTGAATGTTGAAAAATAAAATTTAAAAATATTTTCATAACAAAAATATTTCAAAGAATGAATTGTTCCTATTTAACATGAAAGAAAACAGCCCATCGAACGTCTACGTTAGAATTTGTTTGTGCATCTAAATGCATTCACGCGTTTTGATATTGGGTGTGTTCCTTTACTTTGGTAGTACCTAAGAATGGAGTATACTGTCAAAATGGCAGTGGTGACGCCGTGGCAGTGGGGATATTTTCCTTTCGAGAGAGACACTTACAAAAAAGTTGGGGAACGCCTTGGCTTTTGTAGTAATCTATGAAAAATGACAGATTCATAATTCAAAAATTCAAAAAAGCAGCACAAAAAGTCGTTGAAATATATGATAAACTACAAAAAATTTTCTAATTTACTAACAAAGTTGGGGGGATGGTGATCTGGATCAAGATGGAGCGTGCGGGAGACTAAATCAGTTATAGTTGATTCGTCTACCTACCGATGAAAGTGATCCCGAATTAATAAAAATTCTTTTTCATGAATCCGAGTATGTGGAAGAGCATCCGCGTAGAGGAAAAAGCGACACTGCATTAAAAATTACAAAATCACGCGGGCCAAATTGTCCCTCTTATAGAGCGAGGAGGAATTTCATCTCCGTACGACAAATAGGACACCCAATTTCAAATCATCTGTTAATTGTCAGGTGACAGCTTTTTCAATTCATATAACAAAGAAATTTTTTTGAGTTTTTCAAGTTTAGGAACGACATTGAGTAAAAATTCCCAAAAAAATTGTAAAAACTCGAAGAATTTAAAAGTTAGGGAACAGACCTATTATGCCTGAAAGAAAAGAAAATTATTATATAATATGTAGGCAAAAGTTTAGGTTATATTATTATTTTAAGCTTGTTAATAAAAATGGTTACATTTTTTTTTAATTTTTGTCGTATGAAAACAAGTGCAAATTTCACTGAAGGAAAAAATGGTGCAGGGACATACGGTTCAGGGACATAAAGCCTAATTTTTATCCCACTCGTATATATGATTTCTAGTGGGACATAATCGCCAAAAATAAAAATTGGGCTTTATGTCCTTGGAAATGATAATCGACTGAACGGCGTCACAAAACACTAGCTGGTTAAAACGATTCACCAAGTGAACGCACCCACATTTCATTTAACTAATGTGGCTCAATTTTATGTGAAATGGCTCAACTCCAAAATTTCTCAGGACATACATGTGCATTGTGCATTCGATGACCCACCCACATCCAATTGAAATATCCCCAAGGGAAATTATATGGAAACGTCAATTGTCAACTGTCAAATTATATATTTTATAACATTAAAAGAAGGGGTGGTTTTTCTTCTCTTGATTCTACGGACTTTTAAAGCGTTTTTTAATAAGACAACAGTACTTTTTCTTGTTGTTCCATACTGAAAAGGTGCCTATAGTTCGTCGGCGCAAAAGGTGAAAATAGCTTTTAGATCAGAGAAGTAAAAAATCATATCAGCGGTGTTCGAGCATACACAGTGAGAAAAGTGTGTATGCCAAACCCTAAAAATTGTTTGCTGTACCCACAACTTGGCCATCAGATGCAAGAAGATGTCATCCACAAATCAAGACTGTTGTAGGTTACCGAGAGTTACCATGGCCTCTAAAGATGATGCTTAGGGTAAGGTTGCTTTGTCTCATACGACATGTGACAGCTGAGTCGTTTCTGCATTTACACTGACTGGGTATGACAGCTCTGTCTCTCTTTGTTTGTATTGCTAGTAGTTTCGAAGAAATTGTTCTGTACAGATGTAGTGTTATTAATTTCGAAATGTATGATATTTCTTTAAGTATTTCATAATTTTGTAAGCACACTTTTAAAAAGAACGGAGTTGCCGAAGCAACTTTTCGAGTACCTACCAATAATTTTTTCTTGTTTTTGAACTCAATGTGGTCACCCCCAAACAGCTGAAAATGCATTAAATGCTTGGATGTGTGAAAAACCCGGTCCTGAAAAATGTTACAATAAAATGACCCATTCGCCTAAAATTGTCAGGATTGTAGGAAACCGCAGTCTGCGCCTCAACTCTTTTGTTTGTATAGGAAGCATTCTTGGACGAGGCAATTTCTTCCATCGAAAGTCTTTCCGTTTGCTTTGATGGACCTGAAGCTTTTAGATGCAGTAAAAATTCATCACCTTGGACCAAATGGACAATGAACAGACAAGCCCAGTAGGTGGCACGCATAACTAGAAAGATCCCGACCAGATCGGCAGCCAGGCCCGCAAATAAATCGTGTTCCCCTACCGAAAGGATGTGTTTCCTTTCCAAATAGCAATCGCAGACAAACGATTCCGAGAAATATCCATTTATACAAAAGAACAACAAAAACAAGTCCCAATCACAGATAAAACGAGAAAAACATTCCAAATCGCACATTTCAATCATCAATCAACCAACAGAATGACATTTCTCTTGGAATTACAATTCTTGTGTAGAAATTGTCCATCAATTAGACCCTCCAAATGAGCGTGTTAACTTGTCGCACTCTACACATAACGCACGGCTATCCGCCTGCTGGCCCCGATGACGACCGTGACGACGACCACGACGATAAAAGCATTTGTGAAACGTAAGCCGTTTCGAGAACCATAATGGCCATCAGCTTTAAGCGTGTTAAGAACACCTTGTCCACTCGCCTCCTTGGACCGTCTCCAATATTAATTATTACATTTCATATTGATATGGATCTCCGCCGCAGTCCGACTGCGATTCACCGTAGAACTGGCATTTTTATTCCTTGCACCTCTCTCTCAGGCCCGGTGTGTGTCTACTCTGTGTTCTGTGTTCTGTCTTCTGTGTCGTCGTTTACAAAGGCTGAATATTAATTGGCTGAAACCCAAAACGTTGGCTAATAAAATCTTAATCATTCCATTTCGGAAGAAATTAAACGCAAAAAAGTCGACGCGGTCTCTCTGGCGCATCTGATGCGGCGAGGGGTTTGGTGACTGGAAATCGGACACCTGTATGTGGAATGTGTGTATTTATGTAAATCTTTTAATTTATACCCTGGAAATATCCTTAAATAGCCATCGGGACGGATGGTCGAAATTTACGTGGCGGAATTTTGGTATTCATTGGATTCGATCTTGAGCTCGCCTCCTTTTGTCGACTAATTTAGTGCCTGCGGAGAATTTCTCAATAAATTGTGCGGATTTCCTTTGGGATGCAGCACCTCTTTATCGTGTCGCTTATCGCGTGTTCTTTGTTTTAGTTGGTGTGTTTTTGTGTCGTCGTACATTGGCAGTGCCCGCCAGATTGGGTTTGCATTCAGTTGTCTCAGACCGAATGTCGCCTTCGAACGAGAGTGTGCGGATCATGGTGGTGTTGGTATATATGAAGGCAGTTTGGTTCCAGGGCCAATTAATTAACTGAAACTTTTAGCCAACGACTTATTTTACACGTCTAATTAGTTGTTGAGGCAGATAAGAGTTAAACACGAATGAAATAATTTGTTGTTGCTTGTTGCTGGTTGGGTGCGGATTGGGTTCCTTGGTCATTCCAGGCGAGTTTTGCCCAGTGGTATATGTACATTTGAGGTGATCTTGGCAAGTCGATAAACAGGGGTTCGTTCTTTGAATGGGCTTTAAAAAAATATAAATAAGAACGCCAAACTTTAGAAGTTGGCAGAGCAGTATATTTTGTTGGCAGTTTTAGACTTCGATCTGGCCAAAGTCCTTGAGACTTAGATTATATTGGAAGCTTTTACTTTTTCACAGCTTTGCTACGAAATTGACAGTTCACTATAGTCCATGTATTTATTTTGTCAAATGCTCTACAGCTAGGTCAGGGCGGTCGCAGACTCAACATTTTTTTCGGTGGGGGAGTATATAATCCCGGGGATTACACTTTTACTGCTTCAGTCAGCAATCACTTTGGCCACCGTCCAAAAATTGTTAGAACCTGTCAATAGTTTGGGCGAATATTGAAAAGCATATTTCAAGGAAGGGAAGTGTTCTGGAAACTTTTGTATGTCTATGTACTTTCCCTGGGCTCAGATCACGTAACTTTTCAGGCGCCTGTCGTTGAAATGAAAGACCTCCAAAATGAGCAAGCATTGTTAAAACTACAACTTTTAAAGCTTCATACGCAGTTCATTATCATTATACCCGAATGTAATGAAAACTGACGATAACTACAATAAAAATCAGACAGGAAATAACTTATTTTGGTCATCAAAAATTAAAAAAACCTATACGTGATCTGCCACCTGGGATTCGGAGACAGAGTTCGAACAAATTTTACGGAAATAGTGCGAGCTAATCTTCAGAACTGAACATTTGTATTTTAAAAAGATTCAACCAAATGTATCCTCTAATATTTATTAGACTAGATTTTCCAACAAAACAAAGAGCCAATGTATCCATAAAAAAAACTTACCAACTCTTGAAAATTTGGTGACTACAACACTGGAAACTTGATGACAACGAGCTCCATGGCGAACGGTTCCAAAGCCTTGCAAAAATCACTAAACAAAATCCTATTGACACCCGATTGATCCATCTCCTTCATCACGACATTGACAATTCGAACCATCGTGGGCAGATTCGTATAGTTGGAGAACAACCTGTGCACGATGTCCAGAAGCTCGTGCTTCGATATTTCCCCGTCCTTGTTGGTGTCGTACATTGAAAATATAACTGCAAATAAAACATAAAGTACGCATTTTTCTGAATTGAATATCTCAAAACTAACGTTTCAATTTTTTGGTTTTCATTGCAGCCCGCTCGGCATCCGAGGCATTTGGGTCAAGCGGTCGAAATATATGGAGGAACTTGACAAATTCGACAAAGTCGATGCGATTCTTCTCGCCGAACATTTCGGTCAAGATGAGTGAATGCAAGGCGCACGGAGGGAAATCAAAGTCCTTTTTGACCAGATATCTCTTTCTTCCACTGGGTTCACCCAAATCCCGGAACCGGGTGTAAAGGTAGTCGATTTCGGCACGTGTAACTAGAATTAAGAGATGATCCGGTATAGCGATTTGAGTTGTCAAGCTCAAACTCTGCTCTCACAGTTTGTGGATCTCTTCAAGCTGGTGTAATCATCGACTGAAACTGGCAGATAAGTGGATGTTCTATTTCCCATTTTGTGTTCTCGAATTTTCAAATATAAAATGAACAAAATTTCGAATACGAATAAAATTCCGATTTTGACCACCTGCCTACTACGTTTATAAAGAGTTGACTTTATTTTTTTTATTTTTATTTTTATTTTTTCATTTTATTTATATCTCACAACGAAAGCTGACATAATGGGGACGTTCGGATTCATAGTTTAGTAAGTCTGACAGCTGTCTGACTAGATGTATTTCAGTTTTGATTGGCCCAGAGTGGTCACGTGATTAGTTTTTGCAGTTGACGTTTATGGAGGGGCAGCCGACAAATCTAGTCAAGAAAATCCTGCCTGCATACTCAGTTGACATTTCGAAGAGTCAGATTTAAAATAAAAAGAGTGGCCGTGGCAGAATTCTGAAGAGTCGAAAAAAGGGCCGGTGAGAGAAAAAGGTGTCATTTTTAAGATTACTCTGCGAATTTAGAATTTTCGCACGATATTTAACAACCAATAGTTCGCATAACAGTTTAGTAGTGTTGTGATAGGCAAACGTGTTACATTTTAAATGTACTTATTTGAAAATAGTAATTTTTGAAAAAATTATTAAATTATGAGGTGTCTTTTCTGAATAATAAAGCGCAAATCAAACAAAGGTAACGCTGACCGCGAGAATATAAAAACAATTCAAGTCAACGCGTTCGAAATCCTAGTCACGACGAATCTAGTTGATGTTTTACATAAACTAGGTATGCGAACGTACCCAATGAGTTTGTGGCTTTGACAAGTTTTTGAGGAAGCTCTGGTAAAAATCGGCGGCTAAGATCGGCTAATGTCCGAGAGCTGGATATTTAGATCCTTGTTTGCTATATGCCCGGAACACTTTAAAGCACGATAGTATAGTTAGATCATCATTTGCCAATCCCCGGAATCCTGTCTGTTGTTCTGATCTTTTGGTCTCTCCCATGCTTGCCAAAAAGGCATACCTACTTACTCTGTTCGAGCACTTAATTTACTGTGAATCTGTAGAGATATGTATATGGGAGCTACTGCAAAAGGTGGAAGTTTTAGCAGAGGTGAAGGTAAAGGCCAAAATGCTGTTCTTTACGTTTACAAATTGACAATATACTTTTAAAAATTGGATACATGTTATAAATCTGTGTAACATACCTAACCTTTTATATGGAGGGGGGCCAATGTAGATCTTATCTGCGAACTGACTTAGGCTTTCTATGATTTTCTATCAAGTTCCTTGGGAAACCGTTGATATGCGTTAGTCTTTTAACTAAAAAATCCAAAAAAAAAAGTTACCTATCTAAAAAAAAAAGCAAAAGCTTTTGCAAAAAATCGTGCTCAAACTGCAGAAAAACGTTCCGAAAATAGATAGAAAAACACCTTCAAATTGTCCTACCAGCACCCCAAAAGAAGTCCTAAAAAAGACCCAAAGAAAACCATAAACCGTTCCAAGGTCTAAGCTTAACATAAAACAGCCGAAAAAATCGGACAAGTGCAAGTGTCACATGCACACCTATGTAAGGTTCCGTACTTCTTTAGAGTTGGAATTTGGAAATTGCGAAATTACTCGAATGGAATCGTAAGAGGAGAAAACACGCTCTACTCTAAAGAATCATATGACCAAGAGCCACGTTTGTGCAGAAAGATATGTCTAAATCTACACGAGTGCTGCGTGCTAGAGAATGAATTCCAATGGAAAGAGAAGATGGTTTAATGAAGGGAAAATTGGAAAATGGCGATGACACACAGCAGAATGCATGTGTGGACTGTGAACGGGGAGTGGACTGTGAAGGTGAACTGTGAAGGTGAACTGTGAAGTCTGTAATATGGATGGACTGTGGTATCGGTGTGTGAATGAACATGAGTGGAGTTACAAATTTCAATTAGAATCAATTAAGAGAACACACCAATAACGAATGAAAAATTGTTAAAAGAGGCGTACTTTTTACAGTTATTGACTGTTTTTTTTTTTTTTTTTTGTAAATATCTTTTAAAATAGGTACTAAATTTTCGGCAAAGCGTTCTTTAGCACATATATAGCTACGAGCATAATCTACAAAAAAGTATAAATCGACTTTTTTTGTAAATCAAGAAATAAGCAGTTTTTTCATCAAATTACCAATTACTCGACAACCAGTCGATGTAGGTATCGCTACCATTTCAGCCTTCTCCGTCAATTAGTTTCTGAGATAGACCTCCGAACAAAGTTGGTCTATTGGGTCGGACAGACAGACAGACATCGTAGCGAAACTAATAAGGTCCCGTTTTTCCCTTTGGGTATACGGAACCTTAAAAATGACTCTTAAAACGCATGAAAAATTCTCCAAAAATGCAGAAAAATCGCCCGATAAAATGTCCCAAGGAACAATTACTAGGATATTTATTTATTTTGTAGTTAACTCTTTCGAACATGCGTAGCGAACACGCTAACTGTGTTAAAGCATTTTAAATGAATAACACTAGCAGCAGGCAACTTTGAAGCTCTCAAAAGAGTTTGTAGAGGGAATTATTAACAAAAATCACATACATATTGTTGTTCTTGACTTGAAAGTTGAAATGCGTTCCGCAACCGAATGTACATGGAGGCATTAAAAACTATTGGCCAATATCTCTCTCACTTCATCTCAATTTCTCGACCGCATACGCATCCTTTACAAACCCATAACCGAACCAACAACAAAACACATATAGATCTATTTACCACACTCTTTCGCGGACGATTGCACATCAAACAACAAACATAAAAACCAAAGAAAATTATAAAATAATTAACAAAGAAGGCATCCGCAGAGCAGGCAAGACATAGCCCGAGGCTCGTTATTTCCCTCCCAAACTAGCATTTAAGGTCGGTAAACTGATTTGAATCAGCGCGTCTTGCTCAAAACATCCCTCGCTTAGGCCGATAAAAGCTGCAAGCACGTCCCAAATTGGAAGACATTAGTTTTTGGAGCGCGAAAAATAAAATTAAATTAATTAGCTGCCGCAGTGACTGGGCCGCCGCCAAACAAGACTATTTTTTGGGTAGGGAAACCTCGCGCCAAAAACGCTAAAGGGTCGACGACGCAACGGTGATGATGAAACGATAAAGATAGTGCAACTGAAACGAGCTGCTGTTCTTCAGAGTCTAATTGACGAAAGAACCGCGCACAAACGTTTATATACAACCAGAACCAGGTAAGGGTAAGGCACACCAGCAGCGGGCAATAAATTCCAAAGGATTCTCGCGAAAATGAGTGTTATCCTCGCCAAATCGGTAGCATCAAATGCGCGACATCTGAGCCTCAGCTCCAGCAATGTGTGACAATAAAAACGTTGTGGTAATTGCTTTCGGTCGGTGGTTTCTTGTCTGTTCGAGAGGGCAAAGTGTTGCGGCTAAAGAGTGCAAGACAAACGAAAAGATCTAGACAGAGATTCTTGTTAGTTTTATGGCTGCTTCTATGTTGCTTTCGCTATTTAGAATATTCGCTGTAGGGGTGCATCGCGCAGGTGTCAAAAGCAAGTCTGTCAGGCTTCTGGGCTTCTTTTATGAAAACGGAAGATGAAAGGATATACTAAATAGCCGTCTGAGTGAAAGAGACAGCATTACCTAGTCCAGACAGCTTGTAAAATATCTCGAAAAAACGTTCCCAGAAATTTCGTTACACGACCGCCACGTCTGTCAAAAAAAGCTCTCGAATAACGATATTCTTTTCATTTTATGTGTCAATAACTTTGTGCAACAATTGGTCTAAAGCAGTGGCGTCTCGTCAGGGTGTGCAAGGTGTGCATTGCACACCCTGATCTAACGAAAATAAGTCCCTCATCAAACACTGTGTAATAATAATAACACACAAATAATGATATGCACAATTCCATAACCCATAAAACCCCCATAACACAGCCAACAGCTGCAGCCTACACCATACCTATTCATATTCATCCTTTATAAATTATAAATCTTCTTTCAAAATTCCTTCACCGCTGAGAAAAAAAAAATTAACTCGTACAAAAACTCGCTGTGCACCATTCTGTTGATTTCATCAAATAAATTCATCCAACTCCAAACTATTTATATCCCTCTACAAGATTTCTCCAGTATTCATCCCCATCGTCATTCGTCACCCGCACGCCGCCGTACTTTAATCGCTTTACTTTGATGAACTTGTAGTGAACTCGTGCGAAGGTTTTCTGTGCACGGGCTGTATTCATTTTCTCTTCTTTTGCATCTGTTCTGTTCTGTTTCCGTAAAGCGTCATATAAGTCAAATACACAATGTATTACATCGATACTCGTGCAAATAAAAGCTGTGCACGAAAGCCGATGAATGAATGGTTGAACTTAGCTTTTCGTTTAAGTGGTTGGGGATTGGGGTTGCAGTTTCGTGCGGTGCTTTTGATTTTGTATGCGAAAGTTTTATTTTTCTTTACATATTTTATTTTGAAAACAAAATAAGATATCAAAAACAGCAAAACAATGATTGAGAAAACAATAAATGGGACGTGTTTTCAGGCAATTAATTGATATTTCTAAAAAATGTATAATTTCAAAGAATTTGCACACTCATCTAAATAATTCACGCGACGCTGCTGGCTCTAAAGTTGTTTCCGAAAATATGCAGGGTGCAGGATTTTTCGCCAGAAGCTGATTACCAGAAATATCAGCGAAGCCTTTCTAAGAGAAGTTAAGTTTTTCAAACTCATTTTTTTTAAACTCATAGTACTTTGAGACGACTTTGCACCCTCAAACTGAACGAGCGGCTTCCAGTACAACAAATGGAACACAACGGACACTTTAAGTCATAAAGGAGGTCATGTCCCCAGTAGTCGAACACTTAGTGGTGGGTCCGAAATTAAACGGATTTTGTAAATGATGGGTTAAACTTATAACTGTGGTATAAAATTATTATTCAGCGTTGTATCAAAATTTTTCAATAACTTTTTGAATCTGGTTCATAACTTTAACAAAACAATTAAGATTTAATAAAAACTGAAAAAAGACGTAATTCTCCAGTAGTCGAACACTAGTTTCCACTAACCGAACAATGAGTTTCCTGATTTCGAACGTGGATTATTTTAGGTGGTTTTTTCATACAGAATTAATTAAAACACATAAAAAGTAGATACAAATACTCTTATGGCATAATATGTTTTATTTGTAAAATTTTACTGTTATTTACCTTATGGTGTATGGTAGTTGACGCTCTGCTAACGCTTCTCGATCTTCCTGGAACCTATATTCAAGCATACGCGGATGATGTCGCCGTTCTGTCTGTCGGTTCTGACCTAGGGACTGTCTGATCTCGGGCTCATCTTGATCGATGGCTGGTGCACAAGAAATTGGCTTTCAGTGAATCCTCTTAAAACGACTGTTGTTCTCTTCACGAGAAGGAGGAAGGTCACTGGTCTGACTCAGCTTGTGTTAAAAGGTGTCACTATTCCGATCTCCGATGAAGTCAAATATCTGGGAGTAATCCTCCATAGAAAGCTTCTTTGGTCCAAGCGTGTCGAATCGAAAACCGATAAAGCGCTGTCAACTTTCTGGCAGTGTAAAGGCGCTTTTGGCAAGACATGTGGCTTATCTCCCAAAAGGGTCCTTTGGATCTATACGGCAATGGTAAGACCACTCCTCTCATATGCGTCTCATATCCTGTCTTATGGATATGCCCTCTGACGCAGTGACTCCAGAAGTTCTACTGCGACAAAACTACCACGTCAACTTTCCTCAAGCAACGGAATGGCTTGGGCCAGACTCTGAGCCAGGGAAAGAATGCCATCGTATTTTTACGGATGGCGCCAAAACCGGACAGGGGTCTGGTTCTGGAGTCTTCGTGCAAAGCGAGAACATTAGACTTCACTACCCCTTAGGAAACCATGCGTCTGTCTTCCAAGCGGAGATTTTCGCTATCCTTATGGCTATGCGCTATATTGTGACAAACAGGTGGAGGGCTAGGAGTATATGCGTTTGCAGCGACAGCCAAGCTGCATTAAAAGCGCTGGTTAACCATCTTACCTCGTCTAAATTAGTGCTCGAACTCAAGCTTTCTCTGAACTTGGTCGGAAGGCTAAATACAGTGTATCTTGTTTGGGTCGCAGGTCACACTGGTATCCTTGGAAATGAGATAGCTGATGAGCCAGGCTGGGTTCAGAGCAAGAATTCTTAGGACCTGAACCTGCGTTGGGTCTGCCTTCATCGGTGGTTAAGTCATCCATTGATACTTGGGTTTCTCGCGAACACGAGTGTCGGTGGCGTGGCTGTGCTGGGTGTAGACAGACCAAACGACTGCGTCCGGACATCTGCAAAAGGTCGGCGGCCTTCGATCTGTCTCTCAGAAGAAGCGACTGTAGACTGCTTGTGGGCGTCCTTTCGGGCCACCAAGCTTTTGCCAAACACTTAAATGTTTTGGACTTTAGCGTCTCCACCATCTGCCCTGCCTGTGGAGAGGGCGACGATACAGCGGAGCACTTCCTCTGTAGCTGTCCTGCCTTTGCTCGCATGAGGTGGCGGATCTTTGGGGCTGACGTGGTGAGTGCCGAACATCTTAGCTCTTCATCACTGAAGCTCCTTCTCATCTTTCTTCGAAAGACGGGAAAACTAAGAACATAAACGTAAGGTGTCTGTTTGGCAGTACAATGGACCAGTAGTTGTGTCTGAGTGCTCCATCGGATAGTAACAACCTCCGAAAAAAAAAAGTGCAAAAAGTACAAGTAAAGTCCTCAAATTGAGCTTCCCAGAATGTTTTTGTTCACAAAGCGGTGCAAGATAGCCCCTGGGACCGATAACCTTTCCGGTTTTGGGAGCCATGCTAAATGAAGTCTCATCGCCATCGTAAAGTTAACTCCTTATGGCACTTCAAAAATGAATAATATACCACTTTACCACCGGGCCTATCGTCCTTAAAAGGGGTTTTTCGCTTGTCATCACGAACTATTTTTTGCACCACATCCAAGAGTTCGTTAGGCTTTTGGGGGAATCCGCACTTTGCAATTTTTATTAACCATTCAACAAGCTTGTTCCTCACTCTCAGCAAGGACTGAAGTAGGCCCCATTCTTATTAGCTTGTCTCCAACCTTACCATGGATCCTGTCATGAAGGGTGGCGATAGAAATGCCAAACTCAGAACTTGCTTTGCGGAAGCTCATGGTACCGTTACGGATCCCATTTAAAGCAGCCGCCAATGAGGCTTCGTTATACCTTTGGTAGGAACGTTTCATTAAGTGGATATTCATGGTGAATGGGTAGGTCCAATCGATAAAAATAAAGCCTGTTCGGACTAAGGAACCCACAAATTAAGAGTTGCCTTTATCCGAACACTGAAGAAAAGGGTGTTCGGATACTGGACCCAATGCTGTTATACACATAATTCATACAAAAAAGGCAAATGAATTTACTTTTCTACGGTTTTGAGTGTGTAATCGGAAAAAATAAAAAAAAACGCAGTTGCCTTAAACCGAACGCAAGTGTTCGAGACGGAAACTTGATAAAATTTAGTTTCCTAAGTCCGAACGGTCAAAAAATAAACTTTAGTCTATTGTTTTAAATATTTTTTTTTGTAAAATATGATAGAACTAATATTATCCTACACAAAACAAGTAAAAAAACTACTTACTATACTTTTGACGAGACTTTATACACACTTTCCCGGAGCACTTGAACAGTTTCTTTTATTTACAAAACCACACGCGAGCGTATTCCTTCAAGGCACATCAGAAACTACCCTTTTTTGGCATTGAACTTTGATGGCATTAGTGAACTTTTACCTTAGGAACAATGCGTGTATGCAGAGGAATAATTTTGCATTTGTAGAAATTTGAATTTTTGAAAAATAAACAGTTCCAACGACTTTTGACAAAAAGTGTTCGACTACTGGACGTGTTCGAAGTTAGGCGACCCTACCCTACGTATCTATATCTACATTTGAGACCATTCAAAAATAAATCAAATCAAATCAATCAAACCCATATCGAAACGAGCTTAAAGTTGCACGTCTCCGCAGTTGAACGATGACAAATCGCCTGCCATGCCAATAATGCCTTCGCCCAGACGATCCTTAATTGTTGTGTTACAATTACGACCAACAATTCACACCGAATGACAATCGGGAATCAATTCTTCATTCCCACAGTAAGAATGCCGAATTTCCCAGAAAACTACATGTCATCGCACCGCCTCTTAACGAATTCCATTCATACCTCGAACCCGAAATGATTCGGTTTTCGGTGCCTCTCTATTTCTCCTCCCAGGTAGCACAGCATTCGAGCCAACAAACAAAAAAGTGCAACAAACCTTCCTAATGTCCAACATTAAAATATTTCATTCGCAATCGGAACCATAAATCAAATCGATCAAAATATCTTGACCGGTACACTGAAGTTGACATATTAAATGCGCGAAGTAGGTATGGCGGTTTTTGTTCGCGGTACAGTATCTACACCTTTCGATGGTTTTTGCTTTTTGGTCGGTTTGAATCGTTTTGAATTGCCGCGGCTGATGACGACACGATACTTCCATGGTGATGGCTTCACCGGAAAGTAACTTGCTTGTTGTTTTTCTGAATTAATTTCCGACCGGGATATGAGCTTCGCTATGCTTATTCGTGTGGCTGATGGCTGTGAACCGCTATTCGGGGAATACGTAAGCCCTTTTGGGTGTCTGGCACGAAACTGTAAAGTTACTTACAAGTGCTGCAAGGATGCTCTCTGAGATGATGCCGCAGCGTCAACAGATTATGCGCTGCGCATGCACATGGTGCGCAATGAAGAAGCGCCTTGCCAGATGCAATTTGCACACAATAAAAACGGCACTCGATGGGAAAATATGCTCCCTATTACAATATGCATAGATGGTACATATAAAGGGACTTCTTCATCCACTTTGGGATCTCGAGTGGAAGGAAGGGTGCCTGGGGAAGATGAATTTGGGTATTTTATTTGAAAGTTATGAGGCAAATCAGTTGTTTACGATCGGGGTATTAAGAAATATCACAAAAGAATAATATTTCAATGAGAGCCTGGGAGAAAATAAAAAGGCAGTGGGCCATTTGTACATTTCACTGAATACGTGGCCTTAGCTTGCAACGATTTTTGGAAGACTTGGCTTTATTAAATTGGTTGGTTACTGAAATCGGCGTCTTAGCTTATCTTAAAAAAAGAAGAAGACAAAAGTATAGTTGTGGGCTAGCTATTGGACTGTAATGCTCAAGGAAATACAAATTAAACTGTTTCACTATTCTGCACAAAAGCACGTTAAATGCTTCCACTTTTTGAATACTTTATACCGTCTGCCAGGCTCAACAGTCGACGATTAACTTCAAAGGACACCTCTGTAGCCTGCAGGTGTATAGTTGATCGAATGCCAATGAACAAAAATTCAATCATGCTCATGGACATAAGTACACCTTAAGAAACACCCCTTTATTCCGCATGCTAAGACAAACTTTGCGTTAGCTAAGCGATGAATCAAACTTAAAAATTATCATTCCCACAAACTTTTATAAAAGTCAAGTGAAAGTTTATGAAGAACCTATACCAAAGCAAACTGACTATACTTCTGATGAAATTCTTCTGCAAATCCCTGGCGATACATGTTACTTGCGAAATGTTCGATCAGCTACGATTTGCCAGAAACTTCGCGGAAGAAGAAAATGCAAACATCCAGAAGAAGCTTCTACGAATTCGTGTGTGAAGATAATTCAAGCTTTCTCCGCACATATAGCCAGAGTTACCAAAGCGAGAAGCGGTAAGTCCTGTTGGTTTTTTTCTGCTGACATTGCCAATAAAAAAAACCTGCATCCGTCTTTGTATTTAATTAGACATTTTTACCATTTTGCTGGAGCAGTACGCACTTTGTTCGAGTTCTGGTGATGGTTTGTGTTATTCTCTCTCTCTGATGCAGCTGGGAGACTTCTCCTTATAGTGGTCATTTACTTGGTCAATTGAAATTATTAAGAACACTGATTGAATTTGTTATTACTTCTGAGCTAAAATCGTTATAGCTCTGTGAACATGAAGCTCTTTTCAACGGCTCATATCCTTGGCTGTTAGATCATTATAAACATAAAGTGGTTAGCTGCACAAGATTCTTGGGCTTTCTCCATCAGGATTTAAAAATTGGACATAAATTGAAGAGCGTTCGTTTATTTGTTGGAGGTCTTATCTCAGTACGCTGCTCGAGCTAAACTAAATTTTAACCGCTGTCAATAAGTGTCAAAGAAAATAGTTGTTCTTGAAATTAGGGGTCGAATCGCGTCGTCCGTTAACGAGCATTAAAATAAACTTAATTACGTGAACGTATAGCTCGTTCACGGAAGTGGCAATTCGACCCCAGAATCTTATATATAAATAGGCGAAGGGAAATAGTTAAGAACCACATTCTATGCCTTAACCAGAACATATTCAATTCATTTATTTTTTGTTGGAAAGATAGTGCAGAGATGCAATGCTGTCTGTTATTTATTTTCCAGTTTGTTATGTATAAGCCAGGTCAATAATGGTAGAATTTCTACCATTGGGCAAATTCTAGTTCTATAAAATCCTTTGAAACTGAAATCGTCTTTGCTTTCTCTCTGATTTCAACCATTTCAGATTCTAGGTATACTCTCAGCTCAACAGATAACAACAATCTGTCAAAATGTAGAAAATTGGCCAATCCATTTAATGGGAGCGCTAAATTTTGACAGATGTATAAAGTAAAAAATTTTTTTTTGTAGCTCAGCTTCGCTTAAATTTAGCTTAACCGCATTTTGAAGACACCATTTTTGATGGGAGCTAAAATTGAGCTCGAGCAGCTCAAGCAAAAACCGCTTAAGTTGTAACGATGCATTCGTTACATGCTGTTTTTTTTCTACTCAACAGCCCATCGACTGTTCCCCCCTCCCATACCGATATACAATGAAAATCCCGCAATGGCCCAGTACTTGCTATTCACTGGCACAACAGTGCTGGAAATAAATTGTGTGTTCGGCAAATTTTGCCTACCAACAACAATGGCCAATAATTTCTATATATCATAGAATTCACACCAGCTCGTTGTCATGAATTTTATGAGACCCCCAGCCATAGCCCCAGAAAATCGAACAAATTCAGAGTTGAAACAGTAGGTACCAATCTCGTGTACTACTGATATTGTTCCTCAAGGGGTCTGCAGACACTTGATAAAGTTTTTGATCACCAGTCGCAAGATAGGCTTGTGGAACGCCGCGTCAGTCGTAAGATAGACTTGTGGAACGCCGAGCCAGTCGCAAGATAGGCTTGTGGAACGCCGGGCCAGTCGCAAGATAGGCTTGTGGAATGCCGAGTCAGTCATAAGATAGACTTGTGGAATGCCGAGTCAGTCGTAACTCGTAAGTTAGACTTGTGGAACGCCGAGCTAGTCGCAAGATAGGCTCAGAGCTAACTTGGTCACTAGACCCCGAAAACCGAACTGGAAGCAGAACAACCGCAGTAATTCCGATCTCCCTACCAGCCGAGGCCCGAACCGCCGCCGTGGAATTGTAGGTGTACACCGTAGAAAACCGTAGAATTGTGTTGAGACAGTACATGAAATTATATGAATCGTAGAATTGTTCTGATTTATATGAAATTAGATGAATCGTAGAATTGTTTTGGATTATATGAAATTATATAAATTTGAATCATTGAAAGCATAGAATTGTATTTAAAAATCAGATCAGTGAAATTAAAATTTGTAACGTAGTAATTAAGAAAGGCATAATAAAGGACTTTGTTTTGTTACCTAGAGTTTGTGTTTTTCTAGGAAGAACCTTGGCAAACCGGCGAGCTAACCTCAGCCTCGACAAAAGACACATTACAAAGTTTGAGAATGAAATTACCGGCGCTTTGAAACTTTATTTGAGGTTTGGAACAAACTGATACATATACGAAACAAAAACTTTACAAATTCTGATTTTTGTTTTAAGTCGACTTGAGTGATTTTCGCTTGTGGCCACATTTATAATTATAATGACAGTTTTTTTCCTCCGACATCAATCTCGCTCCTTTTTGGGTCTTAGGCTCGGCATGAGGACATGAAATATGGCGAGAAGTTAAAAGAAGTAGGTCCATCTAGAACTCTGGCACTGTTTCCCATCCCCTAATAACATTTTGTATAAATTTAGGATCACT
Source organism: Cheilosia urbana (assembly GCA_946477585.1). Lineage (NCBI taxonomy): Eukaryota > Metazoa > Arthropoda > Insecta > Diptera > Syrphidae > Cheilosia > Cheilosia urbana. Next base: position 178,103,441 of record OX297853.1, read on the forward strand.
TTCACACGAGCTCTTGTTGTACCATCTTTGGATATTCACACTACTTGAAAGCCTGAGTCAACACTGACACCTCAGACTCAGGATGTTTCAATCTCCAATGAAGCTGTTCCAATCAGAAAATTATAGATTCGCTTCTCGTTCCTTTTGTAAATGTTAAAATTGTGCTCTTTTAAAGGTTTGAGTCGTCAAAAATCTAGGACGTTGAGGCTTAATCTTCTTCAGAACAAAATGCTCGCTATGTCTTCTATAGTGGCTCGTCTGAATACAATGGTGGGAATGAAGCTGTGGCAACCGCCACAAGACCATCCATTTACATATCTTCCTATCATTCCAGGATGTTTCCCTCTCAAAAATGATTTAAAAACTATTATTGCTTTTGTAAAACTAGTATTTGTTCGATCCCCTTTATTGCTGGCCGAAAGCTCAAGGCATCTTTCCCGAGTCTGGTTTTGACCACAAAATTACGTCCAAATAGCTTTTGCTTTTGTGGTACCAGATTTATTTTATCCGTTTCCACCGCAAAAAGGACTTTATAATTTGGAAACCATGTTAAGCACTTTTTTTATTAATCACACCATTAAGACCGTAATGTAGCCCTCAACCAACACGTGCATATAACGCACGAGAAAAGCCCACTGTACTATTAATTAGGCCTACATGCCACCTTGAAAGAGCGGCGCATTGCAATGGCCTGGCAACAATAAGAATCATCACTGCAGTGGCGGTGACTCTGCACACTGTTCAAGGCGCGCGCACACACAGGAACACATAAATCAGCGCCTCTACACTTGTTCGCCACACAATCTTCAAAAACCTGCAAGAATTCCATTTTGCATGCTACAAGTAATTTGCACTCTCACCAAGTTCCGTAGAGCCCATCCGGCTCGGCTCACTCAGGACTCAGCCACAGCCACCGCTGCCGACAAGTGCAGTGGCACCGCCTGCACCCCCGATCCCGCTGCAGACCACTTGCAGCAAAAATGTGACACAATTTTCGCAATTAGTCACAGAAAACACGTAAACATGAAATTGTTTCCCGAACGCTACCCCCCCGAAAGGCCGGCTATACCTATCCATGATTAGCCGCAGCTAAAATCTGAACATGCACCATTCCTCGCCATTCATATGACAGAAGGCAGAAGGCAGAGTCTGGGGGCCACAGCAACGGCCGGTCGACGAGCGGCTATTACAACGCCGACTACGACGAACGAGGGAGCAAAAGAAAAAGGTTAAAATTTTAATTACACCAATAAATTACCGTTCTTAGGTTAGGCGAATGTTTACATCATAATTACCGCCGAGGCATCAGGTAATAGGCTCGAAACTTAACAGTCCCGAGAGAGAGTACCATTCAAGTCCGCACAGTACTTGCACATTTCCCACCAGAGTCGGACGTTTCTAGCCGATCCGCGACACCGCAACACCCAGTTGCCAGTTCCTCAGATTGCACACATCCTTTCGGAGCAGACTTGCCCGCATCGCCTCGACAAACAACGACGCAATCATTACCGGCCGTACGAAAGCATATATCAAGCCGATAGCCATCTTGCACCTCATTATATTTTATACGCGAAATGTTTGTAACTCAAAAAGGACTCGCGCTGGCTGAAGAAGACGGAGAAAGGGGAGCCTCAAGATTTCCATTGCAGCTACTGCCGCGCACAGTCCTCCAGATCCAGAGATGCTCTCCGGGTTGATGTTTATTTTAGGGCCACTTTTGCCGTCGAATGTTGGGGGAAACGCCGCGAACGCTATTGCAGCGGTTTTATGAGGCCTTGCCTGTTGTTAATCCTTGTTTTGTTTTGTTGCTGTTGTTGTTGTTGTTTGGTGGCGTTGTTGCTGTCGTCTGTGGCTGATATGTTGATGGGTTAACAAATGTATACAAACAGGTAGTTGATGGACGAGATTGCACGTCGTCGTCGTGCGTTTGAAAGTCCGTGTTGAATTTGTGTTTCTTTTTGTTTCACATTTTCGGTTGTTGTTTTATTTATGTGTGCATGTGCATGTGCATGTCGCTGTTTGTGATTCGAAATTGGGTTGATTCAGACTTAAGGTGAACTTTGCATAGACATACGATTTTTTTTTTTTTTTTTAATAAGTAGTACATATCAAAGAAGTAAAAAATGTTAAATACTTTTATGTGAAAAATTAATAAAAAATAAACTGAATTCAAAATTCAAAAAATTGAAAAATTAACTGGAATAACTGGGTGAGCTATTGTATGATTAGTAAGCCATTTCAACGGGCGATACCCAAATTCTTCGTCAGAAATTCTAGTACGGATTTTAATTTGCGGAAGCTCAAATTTGCGTAATTTAAATGGAACTCCTTAAATTTGAATTCGAACTAGAAATGATAACGGGCGAGTGTGTTGAGCCCAGGGCTACGAATGTACTTCTTATGTAGCAGATCTACTTCATTTATTTTTCGTTTGACTCGTTTTTATATGTATAACGGTCAAAATTTCATTTAATGTGTTGTATTGATGCATTTTTGCAAATCAAAAAGGTCATTTGCTTGATCTGAATACACTCATCGCAAAAATCTACTACAATTTGCCTTCAGTTTTCCAAACTGTCAAAGGTCAAACTTCTTGCCATGGAGGAGAATTCACTTGAATTAAAATAAGTTGAATGGCACAAAAAGTTCCTATTTATTTGTGTTGGGTTCTTCTTCAGCAAAATGAATCCAGCTCGGATATTGATACTAAAAACGCAATAAAGCGACTTGGTTCTAATTAACCTCTTCCGAAACGAAGTTTTGCGATGGTCTCCAAAGGGACAACGAAACGTCTGCGAAAAGGCAGGGGAAAATAGTTTGTGTAGATTTCCATCAGTGGCTATTTATTTCCAATTTGGCTCCTTAAAATTGTCATTTCGGATTTATCGTAATTTATGCTATATTCATTTTAAAGATTGGCGATTTTAAGGCCCCAGTATAGCCATACGTAAAAAAATGCAAACGAAAAAGTTGGAACAGTATGAAAATGAGTTTTTTTTTTTTCGTTTAGGCGGTCATAGCAAAAAATCTGTCAGAAAAGAAATGATCAGTGGAATGATTCGGTTTTCTTTTGTAGAAATGACTGAGAAGTTGATCCTTAAAAGTTTTTCGTACGAAAAAATTATTAAATTATTTTTCTAGAAAATTTAAAGATCATTTGCATACTTTGTTTTTTTTTTTTTGTTTTTTTTTTTTAATCTAACTTTATAATTCATAAGGAACATTTTAAGGCATAAGTTATAGCTATCATTGAAATGCATCATTGGAACAAATCAGTGGAATAATGGTTTACTTTTTTTGACAAGTCAGTTATAGCAATCATTGAAAAGTTGCTGTCAGTGGAAGGACCTGTCAGTGAAACTAAACAGAGAAAACTCCAAAAATCGGAAAGCAAGTAAAACTGTTTTAAAACTATGGGATTGCATAGAAGAAATAAAATGTAATAAAATGTTACTAATACTATTGAAAATGCTCAGTTTAATAAAAAAAAGAATAAGTTACAGTACAAAAGAACAACTTGCAATAAACAATTCCAGGTTTCGAGGTTGGAGTTAATCATTGAAAGCAAAACTGACAGCTGAAAACAGAAAGAGAATCGAACACATCAGTGAAACGATTGGGTTCCAAATTAGAGGAACGAAAATCAGCTGTTCATTGAAATCAATTTCAATCAGTGAAATAATAAAAGTGGATTTAAAGAAAAGTTTTAATCAGAATTAAGTTGTTTTTTTCGTAAAAAAATTCCACAATTGATTAGCTTTATTTTGATACCAAGTAAAGCCAATATTGTTTGATTAATTGTCTTAAAATCGTAAATCAAAAATTTCAATGATGCATTTCAATGAAAGCTATAACTGGGGCCTAAGACCAAGATTGAGTTCAACCATCAAGCTCAAGTGTTCAAAAAAAACATTTTTTGGGTTTGGTATTGCTATAACTTAGGGCCTAAGGATCCGTAGGAATTTATAATTCTACTTCGAACGTACTATTTTCGTATTAGGTACTACACTTAAACATTAATTATAATTCATTTGTGTCTGTACTGACATTTTGTGCAAGACAAAGACAACCACTAACTGTTTTAACTGTTTCGTCTTTTGTAAGACTTGTTTTGTACATTTTTCTTGAAGTTGTTGCCAGCTTCAGTGTGGGCACTTCACATGACTGTAACCTTGATTATATATACATATAGAAAATGCATGTCGCTGTCAATAGTCAATCTATATAAATGACAAATCACAAGGGCTCGAACCGAACCAACGATTCCTTTGTTTTAAATCTACATAAACAAGATTTCTTAGGTGTTCTTGATGTGTTTAAGACACAAATGAGCTCATTTAAGATTCCCTTGATAACAAACCTCTTTTTTTCGGCTTAAATTAATCGCCCTCGGCCGCAACTTTCTCGGAGTTAATGCATTTTCCCAGGCTCCATAACGATCTCGTCTCTCACAGCCGCCTTTCAAAACCTTTTCCCTGTCCCGGTCCCTCTCTGTCTGAAACCAAATAATCTAATTTGTTACATTTTGTTGATTGCTGTTAGCAATAATTTTGTAGGTTTCTTTATTGTTAGCCCAATACACGCTCAGGCTCGTATAGCATATATACCCATGGCCATTACCCACCCATGTACTTTTGATTTATCTATCACGAAGGTAATTTTTCATTGGATATATCTCAATTATAAGCCGATGCGATGTCAAAATAAATCAGGGTTCATGCGATACTTGCTATATTGGCTGGTTGGCTGGTTGGCTGGTTGGCTGGTGTACAGCTTGGTTGGTGTAGGTTCCCTTCTCCTCATCGCGTCGCTCGGCCTTTGACTTATTGACAAAATGATTGCCCTAGAATTATGTTGGTTTTGTCTGGCCGACTTGGCGTTTGTTTGTTAGCTTAATATTTTCAAATCAATAAAGCGGTTTGCATTGTGTACCAGCATGTGGCGTGATTATGTCTTCAAGATGCTATGCAGTTCCTAAATAGTTGGTAATTTGATTTCAGTTTTGCATGCGAGTAACTATATACAGCAACTACAAATGCTTTTAGCTTAAAGTGGCAGGTTGGATATAGACTTTAAATTGACATAGGTACATAAAGACTGTTTGATCCTGCTCAATTTATAACAGCCAACCCTTTATTTTTGTTAATGGTGAGCCCTCAGCTTTTAAAATGGTATTTGTTGCAACTTTCTTTTGTATAGCTATAAGTATAGTTAATGAAGAGGCAGTTTTGAGGGGTCCGCCAACCCCAAATGTATTTAAATTCTATTTATAAGGTCCTCTTTCGAGTGCATTCTTATTTTTGCATCTTCTTTTTTAAGGCTCAAAAAATAAAAAATAAAACTACCGAAAGTGCATCATTATTTAAAAATATGTCCGCCACTTTTTCACATGTTTCCCATGTCTTCAAGCAAGCTTTCATTTTATATACCAACCATAGCGAATGGTCCTTCTTTTTTATGCCTTGGACCATTTGATATTCAGGTTCTTTCCTGGATAGGCTGAAATCTTCTAAGACACTATTAGGAATTTCGGCCAGTCCTTAGGTGAGGTTAGTTATGTGGGCTGGCGTGGAGTACTCCGTGCCACACTCAGGTCAATATTGACCCATTGTGATGCCCGTAGGGGAAAGGTTGTCTCTTACCCATAATAACCCTTTCCATAAATAATAGCAATTAATTACCCACTGTGCTGTTCTACACAAACCATCCTGCGAATTTGAAAAAAGCACATTATCTTGTCTACTGGTGTGCTGGAAAGCTCGTCTAGATCGTGGAAGAAGTGTCTCCCTAGGAATCTGTACCGTTTGTGTTGGAGACCTGGGCAGTGACATAGGAAGTAGGTTGTGTCCTCAAAAGCTTCCTCATCACCGCAGCCTCTTCAAATTTCTTCTTCCGTCAATCGTAATTTCTTCGTATGATACCGCAGAGTGTTTTGTCCCGTTAGAATTCCTACGAGGAATGAAAGAGATTTTCTATCCTTTCATATGAGACTTTCGGTTCTGGTTTCATTAAATGTTGGCCATAGCATTCTTGTGGTACGACAAGTTTCTAGTGCAGCCCATCTAGCGTTCGCCTCTCTTATGGCCTTTCTCCATGCTTCAAGTTTGAGTGAGCAAGGCTTATTCGTCCGCTTTCTCATTGCCTGGAGTGCCTTCATGTCCCAAGGACCTTGAGCTCTTCGCGACAGCATTTCACAAGCTTCGATTTTATTTCTGTCGCAGCTAATGATTTTATTGCGGCCTGGCTGTCGATACAGAAGGTATTACTTTCAGGTGGTATTGCCCTTACCGCAGACTCACGAGCTGCTGTTGTCACTGCCAGGACTCTGCTTGAAAGACACTGCTGTCCTTAAAGTGGAGTGCGATTTTTACTCATCAAAGCCACTTTTCAAAGACACAAAGCTATAAACGATTAACAGCAACAATTTTCGACTACAGCCGCAAAATTTTGTAGCAGTTAGGTGTTAATAATTATCGGGCTTACTCGCAGATTTAGATCGCCGTTATCGCTGTAAATACAAATTTTTCCAACGATGCGCATCGATGTTTATTAGTTCTTTTTATAATATTGTGGAGTTACCTAATAAAAGAATTGTCAGACTTTTGTTTTAAAATCTTTTTATTAATTTTATTCTATAAATGCGATAGGTTTTCAAAAGATCTTCTCTTTCTTCCGCTCGATTTTTACACCCATAACCATTTGACAGCTCCGTCTCTGCATTTTTCCCTTTTTGCAAAAAGGCAGGAGTCTCATATTTACATTTCTTAAATAGGTCTCAAGGCATTCACGCCATGCCTTATCAAATCCTTCAACAGCGTGCAAAACTACAGCTGCAAACGTTTTATTTTGTTCAATTTTTTTTCGTTTTTTTTCTAAAACTTCAGTCGATGTACATATTTGATCGATCGTAGAATGTTTGCTTCTCATCTCAAACTGTTGCTCTTGCCTTTTTCTTCAAAAATCGGTTTAAAGCAGAATGGGTCCATAAGACTTTTCCTTTTTCGTAGTTCTGCCTGGTTCTACAACCATAGCGACTTCCGCGACTCTCCACTGACTCGGAATGGCGGAATGTTTTGTAGATAATATTTATTAGGCTGGTGACATATTTATGTTTGTCTCCCTCGGTTGGAACCGCTTTTACAAGACGTTTGTCTAAGCATTGAAGTCGGAGTAGAGTCGAAGGTTCTATAAAAGTCTACTTAATTTTCTTTGATATTTAATTTCCTTTTAATAAGCTCGTTGAAACAATGTTTTGCAAGGGCAATTCTTTGCTTAATCTCAGTTCTGTTCTCATTGCTGTAAGATAAAGCTTAGGTAGATAAAGGGCCGTACTAATAACAAATATAAGTTCCGACTTAAAATTTGCCGACGCTTACAATTCCGAAATTCCTTTGGAAAATATAGCCATTGTGAATTGCTTTAGTTTAAAGTCGCAACTACAAATGTTTATTGGTAAGGCCCAAGGACTTGCACCGACCATTGCTACGTTTTTGTCCAAGCGAAAAGTTGACTCCACAACATTTCTTCTTGTGGACAGCATATTATATTTTGTTAATTTTCTTTATTTTCTAATATATCCCAAGCATAATCAATTTCCATCTCTGTTTCAATATATATATGTATATAAAACAAAGTTGCATCCGGTAAGAACGCCTATCACTCGAGAAAGGATCGTCCAATTTGAGCTATATTTTCGTTCGTGTGTCTATATCCGCCTGAGAAAGGTTTATACGTCGAGAAAATTGGGAAATTTTAAAAGGAAATCGAAAAACTCTTAAAAATAATTTTCCATACACTTTTTACTGGGATTTTTTTAATTTTAATCGCAATTGAAGTGAAATCGTGTTCTAAGTGAATTTATGGGAGTAAAATTGACTCGACCGAAACGGAAATTCCGCGGCGACGGCGGAAATTGGCCTGTCACGATAGGTTGCGCTCTTGTCGATCTCCGAAACTATTCAACTGATTTCAATGAAATTTCGTGGATGTACCTATATGGTTGGTTATAGTTTGAAAGATAGGAAATAAACATTTTTTCAATTCACTTAACTTAATTCTTAAAGTGAAGGCTTATATTGGCACGCTCGCCCTGGGGAGTGAACTGATAAAGCTTGGTCTTACACAGACTCTATACTACTGAATCAGTTGTATCACGGGAACAGCTACTTAAGATATCGTTGTTCACGTGTAAGATTTTAGTCGTGCGTGAGATGTTTTTAGCATACTTTGGTTTAGGTATTTGCGGTAGGTGGCGCGAAATGAAAATTAAACAAACAACATAAAAGGCGACTCTAGGAAGAACACTTTAAAACTAAACGAAATACCAACACGTCATGTCAATAACTTCCTAAGAAGGACCATTCCATTCCATTTCCTTCCAAGCACGGCTGTTAAAAAAAAAGTGCAATCTGCAAGTCTAATGATGACTAGTATTTCGAGCTGCTAATCTCCCACATCAAGTTTCTATACTATCGACAAACCGAAGTGAGCCCAAATCAGCTGATGTCACCTGCCAAAAAGTGCTGCCACTTCCAAACACAAACCCCGTTTACATTGCAATATTGCAATGTATTAGTTGAGTATTCCAGCCGGCTCTTTGCCAAATTGTTCCCACTTCCAATTAGACAAATGTTTATACGCTGTTGTGTGGCGATGTGCCCCAAGGCACCGCTATGAAAATTAATGTCTTTTTAATGATCCTCGTTCATCCTGAGTCGAATGCCATCCTCACCGCAGCAACATAGCCCATCTGATATGATACGCATATAAAGGTGAAGCCACCATCCACTAATTCAACTTTAAATAATAATCATGGGTCTATCATTAAGCCAGTCCGCACACAAAACACACGCAACATATCCAATGGCTACCACAAGGATATCATCAACGGCAAATTAAATGCCACAGTCGTGTAATTAGAGCAACGGACTTCTCTTTGATTAATTATAAATTAATCTCCCGACATCTTCTGGACGAGCGAATGATTTACGAGTTCATGCGTCAAGGTGATGCGAATTTCGTGAACAATTTCAATTAGCGTTACCAACAAATCCGAGAGATGTAACTATAGCAGACAGCTTCCTGTATTAGTCGCCAGCGAGTTTCCTGGACATTTGCCAATAATACTATGTGAACAAATGAAATTTGGCACAAGTACTCCCGATTACCGGTGTATCCAACGACAGGATACATATTTCCACTGAAATTATGCCCCTGAAGGACAGTTTAACTGCTTATTTGAGGAGGGCCATCGTTAATATTTGCGCAATTCGATTGGCCCCGTGCCAAAGGACATTGTCGCCGACATCGCTGCCAATGCATTAACCAAACTAATGTGCTGTTTTCGCTGGCAAAATGCCCCCAGTGCCCAGCGCCCAGCCCCCTATTGAATTGACTCACAGCGACCACGCGCATTGGAAAAAAAAATGTACCCTTCGAGAATTATTACAAAAAATATAACAAATTGGCCCATAAATCGACCGCTATAACTCCTGGGATTATTCATTCGCAAATAAGCCAAATTTACGATCGCGCACCTTCGCGACCACAGTCGCGTCAACAAAGGCGCGACCAATAACTGTCGCATAAATTCCCAAAAAATCTGCGAGACCCGGAAATGAATTCCATTCCCCCAATTACTTAGGCTGATGTGTCCGCGGCAGAGCGTCATCATAACCCCACCTGTGAGCTGTGAGCTGTGAGCTGTGAACTTGTGAAGTTCGGTATCCTCTTCTCAATTCGTTTGCATGCACGAGGCACGACCACGAGTACAGTGCGCACTCCAAATAAATTATGAACTCCAAGACGGTTGGTGTTGGATTCTGTCCATTTCGCAAATCATATATAAACAGACACAAAAGAAAAACAAAAAAAAACTATAGCAGCAGAAACTACAGCAATGGCAAAACAAGAAAAAGGACGAAATTGCCGGAGGGATGCATTATTGATGTACACATCGAGCAAATAATTTTCGTACATTTATAAAAGCGCCTAACAATGCTAATAAATAAAACATTTTGCATTAAAGTGTTTGGCGCTCGATGGGGGGCTTACACCAGCGCACACTGCCATCCAAGTGCCGGCCAAGGAAACGCGTTTCGTGCGTCCTGGTGTTGGGGAAAACTTCACGCTTAGTGAACAGTGAACACGCATCATTCCGGATGAGCAGCCAACTGCTGTATGGTGGAGATGGGCCCATGAAAATGAAATGGAGTTCAATGAGTCGCAGGATATGGGCTGAGGAATGGTCTTGATGATCTGCTTCGGCGTGCGCGGTGTGTTCTGAGGGGGGTTAGCTGAATGTTGAGTTCAGCGAAAGGGCAGGTGTTAATGTTTCAGGGAGTTGAATATATTGAACGACAATGTGGAGTGGGGTTTTCACTTGTCGCCATAAAATACAAATTTGGAACACGGATTTTTATGGAAGGTTGAGCAAGAGTTAAAAAATGCGTTTTATTATTGACGTTGATCTTTTTTAGAGCTGAACGCGTTCGCTAGAAATGTCAGAAAATGCGTCTTATCGACTTTCTGACGCCTCTATTTTTAACTTTCTCCATTACGTAGTAGTAATTTGTGCAAATTGGAAACAAATCTTTAGCAACAATCTCATATAAGTCAAAACAAAGCAAAGGGTATTCAATGCAACGGATAAATCTATTTTGTTCTGCACAGCGCAGGTATGGGGAATTCAGAAATACGAGCTGGTGGAATATCTGCTTCGTTTTTTTTTTTTTTTTTGAGAAAAATCTTCTTTATGCCCATCAACTCACCTAAAAATATGTATTATTTGGAAACAGGGCATCCAACGATGTTGAATATGGATAAAAACAGACTCCCGTACAAGATATTGCAATTTGCAGAGAAACAAAAAAACTCTCTTCGTAAAGGACTGGATACTCTTAGCAGCAAACTGTGGTACTGTTCTAAATTTATCACTGAATAATGCAGACGAATGGAAAAAGTCGCTGTTTTTTTTTCAAACTAAACATTGCAATATTTGCTACTGTTTTGTCTGCCAAATCTTACAGAAACCGCTCTAACGATTTTGATCAAAATACACAGTAAAGATAATAGGTATTAGTATTCTTAATAAGATCTCGTACTTAGTTTTTCTCAAAAAAATCTAATAAATCCTTTTTTTATTTATTTCTCAAAAATGACTATACACAAAAGCCAATCTGTGTTCATACATTTTTTTAAAACTCAATATCGCACTTAAAAATTCAAATTGCAACAGCCGTTAAAATGCAATAACAGCAATGCAAAACTTATTTTCAGCAAATATTACCCACTTCTTCTTTTCTCGAGCAAACGCGCACTTTAAAAACTAGGCAGCACTCTTGCAGTGAAATGACATCGAAGAGTTGTTCAACTTGCACGCACACCAATTTATTTTGCAGGCATTTGCATTTGACACAAGCCACAAGCGACAAAAGTCAATTGCTGAAAATAGAAATCACATAAAATCCGCGGTGCGCATAAGAAGTGAGATGGGCAAGTGGGAGAAATACCGAAATTTTCAACGATTTTTGATGTGTAAACATCTAAGCGCGCGTTGTTGGAAACTGGTGGAGTAATTCCACACATTTAACTTGCGGGGATGGAAATGCGTCACTGTGTTTTATCATTGCATACATTTTATCATTGCATACATTTATGAGCTGGGGCATATTAATTTCAGCTTTTTGTTGATGTGAAATAAAATTTCTCCATTTCGTCCTTGCACCGTACTCAGAAGAAATTTCAAGAATTCTGCAGGGAGATTATCATCTTTTACCAATGATCATAAGCGGAAACTTCAACTCCAGAATTATTTAATCTTCAAATGAACTCCAACCGGAAAATTTCAACAACACGATATGGAACAACCATCGATGCTGTCTTCCAGCGTAATCTAGATAGATTACAGTCTCGAATGTACATATCTTACTTCAGCTACCACAATCCGATTGTATCTATTCTACCGAAACTAGCACAGAATGAATAAATGATTGTTATTTCATAATACGAGTATATCAAGAATACGGTTATTACAATTCCCTCTTTTCTCAATGACGTGCATCAAGCCACACACATGCCGCACGCACGGTGTTTACACATACACATATTTCGGGACTGTTGGATACAGTCGCAGCAATTCTTTTTTGGGCTAAATTTGGGGTAAATTTTTTTAATGTTTGTCCGCTTAAAGCCAAACTCTGATTGAATTTGAAATACCAATCAGATTTTTATTTCTTCTTAAATTACCATCAATGCCATTAATTCTGGAATATTCGTTTTCGCTTTCAGTATTGCTCTCGAGTGCCTTGATCTCACTTTTTGGCATTGACCGCATGGACAAATGGACATGCAAACGAAAAAAAATATCACGCACTGAAGAAGAGGTTATGTGGCCAACTTCTTAGCAAGTACCGTCATAATATTATTTATTGTATCTGTGACATTTCAATCGGCTGATAAAATCGCCTATATCCAAACAATATACACGCACAAACAAGTACATCCGCCACTAAGTGCAAATAATTTATGCACCCCTGGCGCAATCAGAAAACAAAATGTCATCGGTAATATGTGCAAACTACATCCCGCATACACTCGTAACCACGCAAATGGTGATCAAAATGACATGGTGGAGCACCTTTAATGTCGTTCCGGCACACTGCCTGTGTGATGTCAAAATATTTTGAATTTTGCACAAATTTATCGTAAATGCTATCAGCTTACATGCTCCCAATGTTCGAGTGCATGCGCATTCAACTCAATGGAGCGCTTGCACAAATGTGCGCGCAATAAAACAAATCTACATATTGACCTGTCCCATAAAAGTGGATGCTGCTTGGTCACTGCTCACTGGTGTTGGTGTATACACTCGGAACGACCGGCCGCGCACACCGAAAAGACAATGATGCCGAGACAGAGTAACAAATTAAAAGACAGTCCGCAAGGAATTGCTGCCGGCCAGGCTCTATAACAAAACCGCAAAAATTAGCTTGGCCAGACAGGTCACATGATGAGCCAGCGATTGTTTTGGTGCGCCTTTTGGACTTGGATGATCCTGGCATATCGGGATGGTTGTTAGCCGAGGCTGGGGCAAAAATAACTCAAGAGAATACATTCATATTATTCCGTTGATTGGAATACAATGGACCCTTAAAGTGTGCTTTCAAGCGCCGTAACTCAAACAAATTGCATCCTTTCATTCGTGTTTGGCATGAAGGCGTAGGTACTAGGTACCTGTAGGAGTTACGACAGGCAACAAAGCAGCCACAGAGATCGGTTGTCGGTTGTGATTTCGATCGCGCTATATGCACAACGATCCGTAAAAGCGGCAATTCACAGTGATTTCGTTTCGTAATATACATAATATACTCTTATACTATTTTTTTACATTTCAAGCGAGACTTTCTGGCGTCTGTGTTACAAACTCTCATTTCAACTTTAAATTCAAGCAGCTCACAATAATTATTATTATTTTTTTTTTTTTTTAAGAGAAATTTTTCACATAAATTTCGCTATTGTGAGCTTCCGTAAATTCAAAGTAGAGATTAGAATTGGTTATTAGAAAGGGGCTGGTGATGGGGTGTGTTATTTTGAATTATAACTAGATCTATCCTCTGTAGTACTTATAGTAAAACTCGTCATATTTTAAAGTTTTTACATAAAATTTATAAATTTCTGAAACATATGATGCACCTTGTGGACCTTTTTCGACAGTAGTCGCCCCAGTACCGACACTTACCCTCGAGGTGAGTCTTTATTTGCTTATTAATGCGGAAACTAACCTTTAATAGTCTGCAATAGAGGAGACAATCCAACCTTCATTGTTAAAAATCGGCAGGAGGTAATAGACGTTAATTTAGCTCTCTCATAATATTTCCTCTGCTATTTAAAAGTGGGTAGTATCGGAGAGTCTATCTTTCTCGGACCATCGGTACATATATCTCACTCTAGACTGTAGCTACACCCCCAGAGTATGTTTTTACCGCAATCGGCGGAAGACTAACTGGTGTCAGCGAATCTAGCAGGCATACCATCGCCACCTAGGACTTTCACGGGTTCCTGTCCTCCCACCATAGTGAGAGAAGGCAAAAAACAACCGTGGTGGTGAAAGCAAGGCCTTTAACAGAGCCAATGAAGCTAGACATGGACTGGGAAAATGTCTTCAAAAAGGAAGTCCGAAAGGCACAACGCAGTTCCTGGCGCAATTTCTGTGAGAACATTAACAACACGAATGAGTGCTTCAGATAATCCACCCTCGTACCCTGCGTATTCAAAAGACCCCAACGGCCAATGGGCAGAATCGGAAGAACAATCGCTGAATCTGCTCTTGGATGCCCATTTCCCTGGCTGCACGCCTGTCACTGGTAACTCCGACCTCAGCCAGGGTTACTCCTTTGGGTACCCTTCCAAATGCAATCACCACTTGCGAGGAAGAGCTAAAGTGGGCCGTCAATAGATTTGAACCGCACAAATCCCCAGGACCTGATGGCATCCTCCCGGCGCGACTGCAGAACGCCTTTAATATTGTCAAAGACAGTCTGAGGATGATTCTGGTTGGCTGTATAAATCTGGGCAGTATTCCTTCATACTACTGGACGATGGTTAAAGTTGTTTTCATTCCCAAGTTACATGACCTCACCCACACTTCCAAAGGATTTCAGACCAATCAGTATGTCCTCCTTTCTTTTGAAATGGAGAGGATTATTGATCTTCACATCAAAAGCGCTGTTGACCAAGCGCTAATTTCTAGCTCTCAACATGCCTATCAAAAGGGCAAGTCCACCGAGACCGCACTTCATTCAATCGTCGGATCGATTACAAGGTCAATCTCTTCCAAGGAATATGCATTGGCTATCTTCTTGCATATAGAGGGGGCCTTTAATAACATAGAAACTCCTTCGATTATTCAAGCCTTAAAAAAACTAGACATTGGCGAACAAATATGCTGACTAATCAGCAGCGCTGTCGGAAAATTTGTGCACCGAGGTACTCCCCAAGGAGGAGTGCTATCTCCACTACTTTGGAATCTAGTTCTTAACGAACTTCTGATTTCGATGGAGCTTTACGGATACAAAGTCGTGGCCTGCGCTTATGGCGTCGCCTTACTTACTTCAGGAAAGTATCCTCAGACTCCTTCCGATATCCTGCTTTACGTTATAGTAGCCGACCGACGAAAACGGAGCTAGTTTTATTCACTAAAAGGGTTAAGATACCTCTTATCACTCCCCCGTAATCTCAACGGCACTCCACTCGAGTTTGTCGAAGTTTCGTAAAATTAAAAATGTTGTTAGGAGGTTTCTTTATTATTATCGCCGGTCTTTTGATTTTATTTGTTGCTCATTAGAAGCTATCGTAGTGTACTAAGTTTGACTCAAGACTTTTTTCGAAAGTGATAAGTTAGGTAATTTGCCCAAAAGTATACTTTTAGTAAAAATAATACAGAGAGGAGCAAAAGAAAAGGTTTGAATAGTCTTTCCTTATAGGTATGGACTAGCCACACCTTTAAAGAAGTTTTTACAATGTAAGATTTGGTTAAATTCAAAGACTCGCCCTTAGACTCTTTGCCAGGTTTTTCCTGCAAATGTTTGAAGCTGGTCTTCAGCTAATTCATAATGATTTTGACTTCTCTATTTAAAATTATCACTCCGCTTAATGGCTATGTGGCTTAGTGGTTATTGCGTTGGACTTGCGATGCGAGGGGTGCCAAGTTCTAATCCCGCAAAAACCCAATTTCTAACTTAGGGTTTTTCCACTGCGCTACTTCTCGCGAACGTCTAACAAACATCCGAGAGTATACCTGTATTGAAAGAACTTCCTAATCAACCGTTTGGAGTCGGCATAAAGTTGTAGATCCCTTCCATTCGTTCCAAAAATGAAAAACTCACACAAAACGAATGATTGTGAGAAGCTAGGCCTAGGGTCCCTCCGGACCTGTTGCGCCAACTATTTATTTATTTTATAGATTTTCCCACCAAACTAAGAGCCAATGTATTCATCAATAAGAACAACTTACCAACTCTTGAAACTTTTCAAAAAACACAACACATTCGGTGACTACAACACCGGAAACTTGATGGCAACGAGCTCCATGTCGAACGGTTCCAAAGCCTTGCAAAAATCACTAAACAAAATCCTATTGACACCCGATTGATCCATCTCCTTCATCACGACATTGACAATTCGAACCATCGTGGGCAGATTCGTATAGTTGGAGAACAACCTGTGCACAATGTCCAGAAGCTCGTGCTTCGATATTTCCCCGTCCTTGTTGGTGTCGTACATTGAAAATATAACTGCAAATAAAACATAAAGTACGCATTTTTCTGAATTGAATATCTCAAAACTAACGTCTCAATTTTTTGGTTTTCATTGCAGCCCGCTCGGCATCCGAGGCATTTGGGTCAAGCGGTCGAAATATATGGAGGAACTTGACAAATTCGACAAAGTCGATGCGATTCTTCGCGCCGAACATTTCGGTCAAGATGAGTGAATGCAAGGCGCACGAAGGGAAATCAAAGTCCTTTTTGACCAGATATCTCTTTCTTCCACTGGGTTCACCCAAATCCCGGAACCGGGTGTAAAGGTAGTCGATTTCGGCACGTGTAACTAGAATTAAGAGATTATCCGGGATATCGATTTGAGGTGTCAAGCTCAAACTCTGCTCTCACAGTTTGTGGATCTCTTCAAGCTGGTATAATCATCGACTGGAACTGGCAGATAAGTGGATGTTCTATTTCCCATTTTGTATTCTCGAATTTTCAAATATAAAATGAACAAAATTTCGAATATGAAAAGAATTTCGATTTTTTCCACCTACGCCTACTACGTTTATAATAAGTTGACTTGAAAAGGACAGACGAAAGGGGACCCGATAGAATAATAAGGGGTCTGGTTCGAAGATCTCTCAACTGTGCGTACACTTGTCAATCAATGTGCGTTGAACAATCCCCAACAACTTTCAGTGGGTTGCTTGAACAGAGTTTGGGACTTCCAAGCATTTTTAATGACAGTTGAAAAAGCTAGAATTATACAAAAATTCGTCTGTCTACATTCTAATTAAGGCTAAGTACGATTGTTAATTTGGACCATTGAATGCACGTGTTCTTTCTTAAATAGGTTAACGAAATGTACTCGGGCTCGCTGGACTTGGACTAGTAAGCTTGGTAGAGCTCCCATCGCTACAATCGCACCTGACCCTCGCACCGATTTACTGTCAACAACGATAAGATGCAACGTAAGCGTGATGCTATAACAAGACCAGTCTGCGGCTCAAGCTGACTGCGGCTCAGGCTGTCTACCTCAACTCCGATTCGCTTATATTATCTGTCCAATGTGTAGCATATTGCTACAGCCCTGCTCCCGCTAAAACACCATTTCGGGTCGAAAGGTAATGCGCGAAAATTGCATGTTCGGAATTTAGTTTTTTTTTTTTTTTTTTTTTTGAGAAATCTCCGTCCTCTCATCCGTGCAGTGATCATCGTCGCCCAACATCCAGCCAGATCTGCTGTGCACTGCTGCTGTTGCAGCTTTACTCCTCGATTCGATATGATTGCATGTTAAATGGTTCCCGCTGAGTTATTACGAGACAAAAATCCTTATTTATCGCCTCCTGATTTATTCGAAATTGAGCATTCTCGCTGTCAGCGTTGTTCTCCGCGAGTGGGGACGAGATCTTGTTACCTTTTTCCCGCGCTGCCTGTGCCGTAGCTGTAGCTGTCCGGTGCAAGTGTTCATGCGATCACTTTTCGTGTATCTTTTCGGTCCGTCTCGCGGGACGACCGACGCGACGCGACCAACACACGGGGCGAGATTACCACGAAATGGTGTTTGTTCGTTAATTAGTGAACATATTTCGTATAATCGGTGTCATATTAGTTATAAAGTGGATAAAAGCACAAAACGACAACTTAATTAATTTGGAATTCCCTCTGTGTGCACCTTTTCCTTTTTGGTGTTCTTTCTTGTGATTCTCTCTCGATCGAGATCACGGCTGGCCAGTGGTCACTGGCGAGTTTCTTTATTCAGTTTGAAATTCATCAAGAGGATGCGGACGACACGTTTGGGTTCTTAGAATTTCGAATCGATTCAGGTTTCTTGATGTATGTTTGGGGTCGCTTTCGATTGCCTTAAATTATAACTTAATTCATTAATAAATTTATGAATTGGCCGCATAAATCGATGAAATTTATTATAGGGATTCCGAGCGTCTGTTTGTTGTTCGAAAGAGTCACAGTCACGATCACAGTCACGGAGTCTGTGGATAGAGTTGTCTAGATGTGGTTCCATATGGCATTGATTGATCGAGGGGTTTATCAGGGGGGCTTTAACATAAGCACCCGTTTCGTCAGTGGACCAAAGTGGTCTACGAACAATAAGCGTTCTTATTCAGATTCTAAAGCGATTTGGGACTCTAAGACCCTGTGTATGGGATTTTAAGTGGCGATTTATGAATGTGACTTCAAGTGAGGGAGCTGAATGCAGCAATATGATTGTGAATAGGACAATGCCAAAGTAGATACCCTAGATGATTCATTTTTGAGCTAAAGCCCCATTGTTGGCAGTTCCAAAGAGGAGATTTTTAAAGAAATTGAATAACGAAAGGGAGACTTAAAAGACTTTCTTACGTTTCTGCTTGTCTTGAGAAGTTTATTAATTTTTAAGACGTTTGCGAGTGTTTTTGTAATGTCAATGCAGGCTGGTGAGGTTCTGTTGAGATTATGTGACAACTTACGTGCAACTTTGAAATTTATTTCGCGAATAGCTTCAAAATTTGTTCTTGTATCGAGCGTTCACTCATATTTCTGTTTATTTGCGTTTAGCGTACTTACCGTGGAACGTCCCTGACGCAACAGTGACGCTGATACAAAGTGACCGATTTTGACTGACAGATTTACCAATACAAGTGCGCTTGAGTTTGACAATTGGTGGAGGGCGTTAAGGTTTTCGTGAAGTTGTTCTGAAGCAAAGATAGGCATTGCATCGGGTGAATCTATTTTTTGTAAATTATTTGTGCATAAATATTTAAAAATCAATTGGGACGCAAATTTCGAATGTTCTGATTTAAAATTTAACCAGTGAATGTAAAACGCTTTGAAAAGTGTTGAAGACTACACATATTATAATCCCACGAATATTATCACAAAAAAGAGCAAGTGACGTTTTTATGTTCGAATAGCCACACGAAATCTGAAACCTGAGAGCGAATCTGAAGAAGCCCAAACGAATACCACATAAGAAAATGTGCATGTGCAAATAAACGGTCCCCCAGCAGCTGTTCAGAAAGCTGGTTTTATAGCTGGAATGTTGGCAGCCTGTCCAATTTGTTTACTTCTTGACATCTTGTACGTACACAATAACCAATCAAATCATTAGAAACAAAAGAAATAGCGGGGATGTTCGTTAAGTGAAAACTGACAAAAAATATGTTTGCGTTAAATTTTAAAAGGTTCATTTTTGTAAAGTTTGTAAAAATTGTAGGTATGGGATTATTTCTATTTGTAGACTGTATTAATTTAAAAATAGACAACACCTAAAAAATGTGAGCCGTGTTGGTAATATACATACATATAGATTATATTATGTGGAAAATATTTATTTTTTGTACCTACATCGCAACAACACTTTTTAGTTGTGTAAATGAGCAACGAAAATTCAATTCAATTCAATTTCAATTTCAATTTTATTTGGCAAGGTACAAATAAGAACAAAAGTCTTTTATAGTACAACAAAGCTCACAAGAATCTGCACATTAAATTAATTTTGGAAAATTAGGAGCACAATTAAATGAATGATTAAATTAAATTTCCTAGTTTAAAAAACAAAAACAAAAATCTTAAATTAAATTAAAAGATATAAGATATAAGATATACAGAGGAAGGAGTTAAATAGATGAAAAAGTGGGAGATGAAGGGGGAAGAGAAGAGAAAGCTGAAATGAAAAAGAAAACTGTAAGAATAGATTACAATGACGAGAAGTGTGCAAATAAAGCACTTTTAAATTGATTGGCTCCTATTACTTGTTTGATGGTGGTAGGCAGTGAATTCCACAGTCTGGACACATGAACAAAAAAGAGGCGGGACGAATTTAAATATTTAGAGCTAGGCGTGATGAGATTAAAAGTTCTTGGCGACTGAACAAATTTTAATTTTTCAAATAAATATGGGGGTGATCGACCATGTATTAATTTGTGTAAAAATACGCAGCATCTAATGTCCCAAAAATGTACAAATGAACATCCAAGGACATGCATATGGTAATGGGATATATGGTCGTATCTTCTAACTCCAAAGGCATATCGAACCATATCGTTAAAGGCTACAAGTAATTTGTGCTGGGAAACGGAATCTAGTTTACAATATATAACTATAGCGTAATCAAAGATCGGCAAAAGAAGTGATTTTATCAACCTCACTTTGGTGTTAAAAGGTGTGAAACTAGATAACAGCCACAGCTTTCGCAATCCTCCATAAACACGCGCTATTATATAGTTGACATGATCAGTGGCGGATAGGGACCGATTTAATTTGTATCCAAGACTTACAACGGTGTCAGATAAGGTAAGCCTCTTGGCATTGAGGAAAACGGGTGGCAATTCTTCAACATTAAATAGTTTTTTTGAGATCAAAATTAACTGACTCTTTTTTGGATTTAAAATCAGTCCATTATCTGCAGACCATTTTGCAATGAATGACAAGTCCGAGTTAAATCTGGCTACTAGGTCTTCCACCAACCCAGTCGGTCGAGATAGGTATATCTGCGCATCATCAGCATACAAATGTACAGATGTATTTCGACACACTTGTGGTAGATCATTAATAAAAAGACAAAAAAGGATTGGACCCAAGACTGAACCTTGGGGAACTCCAGAGAGTATATTTTTAGGTTGAGAGTATTTAAGATTAGCAATTACCCTTTGAACACGATTAGTAAGATAGTTCCTAATCAGACACACAGAGGAATCACTCAGACCAAAGTACAGTTTTAGTTTTGTGCAAAGAACCTCATGACTGACCATATCGAAGGCTTTCGAGAAGTCCAATAAGCAAAGCAGTGAAAGATATTCCTTATCATATTGTATTCTAATATCGTCAAGCACTTTCATCATAGCTGTAGAACAGCTATGGCTATGACGGAAACCTGATTGTACTGGCGATAATAAATTAAAACGGTCAAGATGATTGGAAATCTGTTTCGCAAGAATTTTTTCAAAAATTTTTGATAAACAGGGTAAAATACTTATTGGACGAAAATCGGTTACTAATATGGGGTTATTCTTTTTGGGCACAGGTATGACCTTTGCCTTTTTCCAACAATCCGGAAAGGTTGAAGAGGTAATGCAGAAATTAAACACATGTGTTAGAGAACTAATTAAATGAGGAAGTATTATTTTTATGAAGCGCAAATTGATTCCGTCCTCACCTACCGCGTTAGATTTAAGGGCACGAACCTGCAGTATAACATCCACTTCGGATACAACTTCAAATTCCATAGAGGTTGATCCACAAAATAATAGCTGATTTTCTGGCGAAAACGACGAAATACTATTAGGATTTGGGGAAAAGGCTTCAATCAACTCATCTGCATCCAGTGATGGTACATGTAGGGAAAAATCCCTACATGTAGGGATTTTCAATCTAAAAATGACGCCGTAGGGAAAAAAGGACAGATTTGTATAACGTAGGGATTTTTATAAAAAAAAAAAATTCATTTTATTTTCCCGAAAAATCG
The DNA here is from genome assembly GCA_946477585.1 of Cheilosia urbana. Classification (NCBI taxonomy): domain Eukaryota; kingdom Metazoa; phylum Arthropoda; class Insecta; order Diptera; family Syrphidae; genus Cheilosia; species Cheilosia urbana. Next base: position 178,125,167 of record OX297853.1, read on the forward strand.
TACCACACACCCTTAGTGTAATAATGTGTTATCATCTTAATGTTCGAAACTGAAATTCGGTGTCAATAAGTCTTTCTCTTTTTCGCCTGCGATCGGTATACCTACACAACGCACGTTCGACGCAACGGCGACGAAAATACGACGGCTAAAATAAATTGATCTCTTGTTCTTGTACGTATAACGTATATTGTATTGTTTTCTTTATCTTTTGCATTGCTTGCCTTTTTCGATTTGTTTTGTTCTTGTGGTTTGTGGATTGTGTTGTGCGTCGTGCTTGTGCTGTGCGTTGTGCCATTGTCATCATCAAATTCCATGAAAATTTAGACTCCATTTGCATAATAAGATCGTCCTTACAGGATAAAAATTTAAATTGCGTATCTTTTCAAAGCAAAGAAAGTCACTTTAAACAAATGAGTTCAAAGGCGTTATACGATCACCATAATGTAATTTTATGTTTTTATACATAACTCAAAACCAGATATTAATACATAACTATATAATTGAAATATATATCTTTTATTACGCTTCTTCATTGTACCTTCATATAATTTATGATTAGTAAATTAAAAAATACAAAAAAATTATTCCTTTTCTTTGAGTACCATCGTACCATTGCGTATGAGAAGTTTAATTCGATTGATTTCTTGTAAGTATGGGTAATATAGTTATGTAGAGAGATTGTAGGGAAAATTATTCGACGCTGTAGGGAAAAGTAGGGATTTTCTTTGTGCACTGTAGGGATTTTTTGTTATTTTATGTACCATCACTGTCTGCATCAGGCATTTTAGTTAATATTCGACTTTTTCCTATTCCAATAGAACGTAAATTATCCCAAAGTTTCTTTGACGGTTGATCAAGGCTAAGTTTTGAATGAAAGTATCTTTCTTTAGCTCTTCTGGTGACAAATGAAGAGTAATTCCTTGCTCTGCAGAAAACCTCCCAGTTGTGACGAGTAGACGATTTTTTAAAATTAGCATACAATTTTCTTCGAGCTTTAATAGCATTATGAACCTCAGTGGTAAACCATGGACATTTACTGTTGCGCTGTGTAACAGTCTTAAGGGGTACATGTAAATTAAAAAGATGATTAATTAGGGTCTGAATGATTTCTACCTTTTCATTAATGTCCGATGAAAAATAGCAGGACTGCCATGGTAGAAGGCTCGCTTGATGGTGAAGGATGTTATAGTTAATTGATGCAAAATCTCTAAATTGAAAAGAGTTTTGCTGGTGATCGGATGACAAATCAATGTCATAAGTACAGAACAGGAGATCATGGTCTGATATTCCTTCAAGCGACAATTGGTCTTGAAGTAACACGTTTGTGTGGTCTGAGACAACCACTAAGTCAAGGAGACTTGGAGGAGAGTCAGGACCAAAGCGAGTGGCAAGTGAATTAACAACTACAAGACCACACGATGCAATGCCATCAAGGAGCACACCAGATCTACTGTCATTTTTTAACAAATCCGCGTTAAAGTCGCCACAAAGTATGATATGCTCATAGGATGCCGAGAATTGTTCTATTGTCGAAAACAATGAATTAAAAGAACAATTACGATTGGGGCTATAGACTAAGCCAATAATGCATTTTACACTCCCATTAGAGATTTCGACAATAATAAATTCCGTGTCATTGCCCAACGATTTTTCCAAAATTTTGCAAGTTAAACCGGCTTTGTGGTAAATTGCTATCCCACCACCAGTAGTGTCAGTTACTCTGTTATGCGGGACTACTAAATAACCAGGAATACCATACATTTTGTTATAATCTTTTTCATCATCAGAAGTTTTGAACCATGTTTCGCTAACACAAATAACGTCTACCCCCGAATCATTGAAAATGTGCCTGGCGTAATCAAGTTTTGATAAACTTAGACTACGAGCATTGAAGTGGCAAACCTTAAATCCATCGTAAGCATTTGATAAAATTTTGACTAGCGTCCGAACCTCAACTTCACTCAAAGTCCCAGACACAGAACTACTACTAAAATTCCCCTTAAACTCTGTTATTTTAGTCTTTGTCGGTCACAAAAAATCCTTAAATAAAAAGCAGAGGTAAGGTTAAGCATTTTTTTGTAATTAATACGACTTTAAGACATATGAAAATAATTATGGTGGGATCTGGACTATAATTTCTATAGAAGTACCCTTTTCCTAGCCAAAGAAAAACGCTTGTTTTATTAAACTATATTCATCCTTCCTCAAACTCTTGACTTAAAAACAGGAGAATATAAAATCTGAGGATGTACTGGTACAAGAAATTGATCTCCAAGTTAAACACATCAATATTTAGTGATTACAGTAAATTTGTTTTAAACAATACTGCAGTTTAAAGAATAAAAGAATTTGATGCATATTTCTTTATGAATTCCCGCCAATCACAACAAAAGCCTAGTAGGTATATAATGTAAATGGAGAAACTCTGCCAACAAATCCATATTATACAAAGGTGGTAATGAAAATTATATAAAATAAACAATTCTTAACCGCCAGCTGTGTGTCATAAGCGTTGTATGTGTAAATCTGAGAAAATATCGAGATTTGATAGATTTTTTTGGCAAATGGAACATGAAAAGCAATCTCGATAAAAAAAAAATTCTCAACAACATTCCTCGACAAGCCTCGCAATTTTTTTTTTTTTTTTTCCCCGAATAAAAAGGTTTTTTTTACGCGTTTTCTTCCCATAAATTAATCTTTTTCAAATTGTCTGCTCTAGGCTTTGAACCTATTGTGCTAAAGTGGTTAACTTCATACTTGTTAAACCGCTTTTATGGTGTTCGCTTCTGGTCCGTCCTATCGGCCCCTTTCTTGGATACATCTGGCGTACCCCAATTCATCCTAACCATTAACGACCTTGAAACGGTCATTCAGCACTCATCACTCTCTCTCTTTACTGATGATACAAAATTTTTCAAATCCATTTTCTCATATCACGACTCCCGTCTCCTTCAAATAGATCTAGATAATTTTTCCACCTGGTGCCTCAAAAACTGCCTTAAACTCAATGTCACCAAATGCAAATCTATTACCTTCTCACGCAAGTGCAACAAGTCTCCTCCTCGAACTTACCTCCTCCACGACCAAGCTATATCCATCGCCCAATCTATTCGTGACCTTGATGTATTATCCCACAGATAACTTAATTTCCGCTAGCATATTGATGAGATAATTCTTAAAGCCAGCTCATCGCTTGGCTTCGTTAAAAGTTCGACCCGGCTCGAGCATATGCTAGCCAAGCGTGGTCTTCCTTTCAGCGTGTCCATGTAGAAAGAATTGAGAGCATCCAACGTCGTTTTCTTCGATTTGCTCTTCGGGGGCTTTCTTGGAATGATCCCTTAATCAAGACCGCCTCAAACTCATTAACCTCAATACCCTTGAGGATCGCAGAGACGTAGCAGACATTCTCTTCATTCACTGTCTACTCTCAGGCTCCATCGACTGTACGTCTCTTTACAACTCCATTTCTTTTAACACTAACCCTCGGAATCTTCGTTGTCCCCGTCTCTTCTATTTACCAATTCACCGCACCTCGATTGGGTCAAACGAACCAATCTCCCGTATTACATACTATTTTTGACTTCAACCGCAGTAGTCCCTCCCTTAAAATTGACGTCCTTCACCATCCTTAATTTTTTAGTAGTAGGCTTAAGTTTTAGTTCAAGTCATTGTAATAGCTTTTACTAAGCCAAATAAATGGGGGTTCTTGCCCCCACTGCGCAATGGATACTGCTTTGCTAAACTGTCTAGCTAAATTTTATCTTTGTGGACATTTTTGTATGCCAGATCAAATTTAGCAAGAGCAGGTTGGCTGTAGGAAATAAGGCCCCAATGAAATAAGGCCCCAAAAGAGAAAATGAAATAAGGCCCCAAATTTGGGGTCTTATTTCATAATGAAATAACACCCCAATTTCAACTATGAAATAAGGCCCCACTGCGATGAAATAAGGCCCCAAAACAAAATGAAATAAAGCCCCAAATTTGGGGTTTATTTAATAATGAAAATAAAAATAATGAAAACTACTTTTTATTTAATATTGGTGATATTGGATCAATTAATTTAGATTAAAGAAACTTTTTATATACTCAACCTCGCACTCACCCCGTAATCTAACAGTAAATCCAAGCAGGGGGGTTGCAGGGGGGCAGCATGCCCCCCCATACGCATTTCATATCGGAAGGGTAACAATTAATAATAAAAAAAATAATTTTGGGGACTTATTTCATTTCTTCTTTTGGGGTCTTATTTCATAATGAAATAAGACCCCAATTTTCATTAGGAAATAAGGCCCCAAAAAAGGAAATAACACCCCAAATTGTATTAAAAATCGTTGTTGTTGTTTCCTGTATAATTTTTTGGGGCCTTATTTCATTTTCTTTTTGGGGCCTTATTTCATTGGGGCCTTATTTCGCAGAGCCGAGCAGGTTACTAGGCATTAAGAATGAAAAATAGCATCGATCCCGATGGACCCTCTTTTACAGATTTCCTATGTGCTTTTGAGGGAAAAATTCTTCTACTCTCATATAAAATCACATATAAAAATCCAATCGCGCATCGATGATACTAATGACCGGCTATTTCGTATCCTGCCCACAGGAAATGCATACGCTAACTCATTTAACTTGACCATGTATGGAATTCCTAAGAAAACAACATAATATATCGGGAAATACCTCCTCCAATCATCGGCAATCGGTTATGTCCACAATTAATGAGAGCACGATGCCTCCTTTGGGTTAAATAACCCAAAGCAGCCCGTGCAGCTCGCTTTTCATCGAAACGAATTCCCAACCGACAAGAAAATTGTACAATGCGCATACCATTACCACATAATTTTCACCATTCCTAATAAATTTGAAAGCGACGACGAAGACTGTACACACCGATGAGGACCATGAGGACCATGAGGACCATGAGCCAATTGTCTGGGCAGCGCGCACCATTATCAGCCCTCATGGTGCATCACGAATCCGTCGATGTTTCTTTCCTTTCAGCGTTTTTTTTTTTTTTGTATGTTGCAACCAATCTGCCCGATGGCTGATGGTGAAGAAGCGGTCAAATCGCAATGGTCCACCACCACCAAACCACGACCAGCACAAGGAGCACCACCATCTCACCATCGTCAGTTAAAGCCAAAATAATTATAGTTATTAATCGGCTGTTGAATTGGCTGCTAATTTGCAGTTTAGTTACAAATTCTACCCGCTGGCGTGCAATTATGGGTTAAATTATAGCATAAAAATAAACAAAACGCCGCGATAATTCGCCTCATTCACCGCGAATCGCGAACTCGGTGCGATTTTCGACAACGACGACGACGACGAGTGCATCTCGTCTGCATCGCATCTTTGCCTTTCTGCAGCAGAGATCCGAGTAGCGCCATTATATCGGAGAGATTTCCTCCCATTACCCCCACAGATGCTGTGCTCTGTATGTGTGTGTGTGCAAAGTATCGCATCTAATATATACCTCCCCGCAAGAGATGGGAAAATCATCTCATCTTGCACGATTTGAGCACCACAAATAGCTTCTTGTGATGAGCAATATACCCACTTTGGCCGGGGCCAAATCAACAGCAGCAAGAACAACAGTATCAACAATGCGGATCGACGAGAGCTGTCCACTTCCATCTACCTTATGCGCCAGGTCCATCAGTTTAATGCACAAGGCTGAGGAACAATGCATAATGGGCAATCGTGTTGTTTCTTTTCAGTCCGAACACCGAACATCACTTGAAGTTTTTACGATGTGGCTTGAGTGATGACGAGTGTTTGTTTTTTCGTCGACTGCTCGTTGGAGTTTTGACACATTTCGTCGATACCAATAATTGCTTATCAACGCCTTATGTGCTTCATCGGGGCAACTCGATGTCCGTGATGGTGTTATTGGGAAGACCGAGCTGAATTTATGTTTTCAGGTCCGAGGTGGTCATACTCGTATTCAGTTAATAAAGTGGTAAGTATATAAGTCGCATACAATGCAGGGTTGAAAAACGCGTTACGATCGTAACTTTTAAGTTACAATGAACTTTGAAAAAATACAAAATACAATCGCCCCGAAAAAGTTACCCTCAAAGAGTATTTTTTTATTTTGAAAAAATACATAGTTACACTCAATGCATATTTAATACAATGACCTGTTACAATTTTTTTGTATTCGTTTATCAATATTATTACAACACAGGTATATGTGTGTTATGTATGATTGTGTGAAAAACACATGAATTTCAGTAAATTTTGGGATTTTTCCGGTGGCGCGGTTGTCGATCCCCTAAACCACTCAACCGATTTTAATGAAATTTTGTGGCTCTGTATGGTTCCTTACAGTTGGATAGATAGGACACTATTTTGGTATGGTTAGTTCGATAGTTTTGGCCCCGATAGGTGGCACTTTGTAAAAGATAAGCGGAATGGGAAAACGGGTTGTAGCAACTCCTATTCAAAAAAAAAAAAAAAAAATTGGTGCGAATGTATCCAACAGTCCCGAAATATGTGTATGTGTAAACACTGTGCGTGCGGTATGTGTGTGGCTTGAGACACGTCTTTGAGAAAAGAGGGAATTGTAATAACCGTATTCTTGATATACTCGTATTATGAAATAACAATCATTTATTCATTCTGTGCTAGTTTCGGTAGAATAGATACAATCGGATTGTGGTAGCTGTAGTAAGATATGTACATTCGAGACTGTAATCTATCTAGATTACGCTTGAAGACAGCATCGATGGTTGTTCCATATCGTGTTGTTGAAATTTTCTAGTTGGAGTTCATTTGAAGATTAAATTTGTCTTGCATAAAATCAAGAAAGGGTTGAGCTTCTGGAGTTGCAAAATTGATATTGAAGTCTCCGCTTATGATCATTGGTAAAAGATGATAATCTCCCTGCAGAATTCTTGAAATTTCTTCTGAGTACGGTGCAAGGACGAAATGCAAAAATTTGATTTCACATCAACCAAAAGCTGAAATTAATATGCCCCAGCTCATAAATGTATGCAATGATAAAACACAGTGACGCATTCCCTGTCCCCGGAAGTTAAATGTGTGGAATTACTCCACTAGATTCCAAGAAATGTATGCAATCACAGTGACGCATTTCCGTCATCGCAAGTTAAATGTGTGGAATTACTCCACCAGATTCCAATAACGTGCGCTTAGATGTTTACACATCAAAAACAGAAAATTCAAACGCTAGTTATAGGTATCTTAAATTATATAATTGAAATTATTATTGAACATTTGAAACTTTGCGAAATCGGGGCGGGATTTTATACGAAGGGCACGGGCAAAACCGGGTGGGTACCGCTATATATAAAAATGACTGATGTCCGTATGTGCACTCATAACTCGGGGGTGGGATTGAGAATAGAACTTTGTACGGAGAACAGCACTTAAAAACAAAAATAGAAAATTCCAATACAACAAAAATTATTTAAAATGTTAAATTTTTAAACTATTTTGATGTGCCGAGCTTACCGCTACACAGTTTGAAATTGGAAATCAGCTCAGTTATAATTTTGTTGCGCAACCTCAATCCACCGAAATTTTGTAACTGATCGCATTTGATTTGATTGTGAAGAATCTCAAATCAAATATCATGCAACTGACGATTTTGAGGGGAAAATTCGAAGACAAACATTATAATTCCGCGCGCGGATTCTGCTCATTCAGATCGATTTGCCATTCGTATTTGACTGACACGAAAGAATTTAAGTGACATGCATTGTGCATGTTCGGAATTACTATTTTCATTACTTTAACGAATTTGGGCGGAACGTAGTTCGCCTGGTCAGCTTGTAGAGTATTATATTATTTATATTGAACTAGCTGACCCGGTAAGTAAGGTAAGTGCCGGATGAGTGAGTTTAGTTGAGATTTATGTCTTTTTCCATTTGTTTCGTTTTGAAAAATGTCCGTAAATACCGCATAAATCGCGGGATTTATCATACAAAAGCTAATCTCATAAAAGGGTGATTAGAAATAAAGCTCTATTTATTATCAACCAGGTTTGCATACAGTCCGATTTGTGATCGCACTTCCACAGCTCGAAATGTCAAAAATACTAAGCGAACAGAGCTGCATTTGACAGAAATGACAAATAAGACGTCAAAAATGGAAAAATGTGTCTCTCTCTATCTCGTGAAACGTTATTCTCTCTCGAATGGACAGAGAGATAGAGAGAATACGTCAAGTTAATCTTCTTTTATTGGTGGAAACACTTCAGGATTCATTTTAAACCTAGGTTAATTTTAAGCCTCTTTTACTTAATCTCAGAATTTATGTCCGATGGAAACGTAGCATTTCACGATTCGTTATTGCGACTATCTGGGAAATATCTAACTGACAGCACAACTGCTGTGAAAATGCTTCTATGTCCCAATTCAGCCTGTGCCAACCCTGCTTATTGAAAATCTCTGGATTATTAATTTTTTTTTTCTTGTTAGCATCATGTCATGTCTATGTGCCTTCTTGTGCTATATTTTTCTTCTGTGAAATAATTGAAAAGTATTTTTTGAAGTGAATAGATAGCTGTATAGTGGATGTTCGTATTTTATTATAAATAGTACCTATTACCCAAGCCTTTTCTACCAAAAATAGAACTCACCACGAATGGTTTAGAGAAATTGAGGGTTGGGATCAGTGTTATTATATGGTGGGATTTATCCCTTTTTATGGGAGTCTCGATCGTGGGTATTTAACAGGGAATTTGAGTACGGTCAAAAGGGAAAAATGACCACGCTTCTGGGATAACTAAAGAGAGAGTGCTAACACTGGTTGGGATATTTTATTCCATTGTGTGTTTTTTTTCTGATCTTTTCAAGCCTGTTTTCTGCCTATTTATTAGTGTATTGACCTTCCTATTACTCCAAAAAATGCCGCGTCGGTTGTGCCCCTAACCTACAAAAACGTTCGATCTCCCTAAACATCTTTAAAGTTCGACTGTTAAGTGCAACTGTACCGCCAGCGTCAATATTCATTCAAGTGCTTATACAAGGATCGCAAAACCCATACTCACCCTAATTAAGTGTGCATGCGCTCCCATTCAATGTTCCTCTGCCAACAACTTGAATACAGAGTTATCCCTTTTCACCCATTCCGTTCGTGCTCAGTGAATGCAATTTTTGTGTGAAGTCAATCTATACAAAATTAGGGGGCGTACCTTAATCATGACTTGATTGCACTCCCCTTTTATATCCTGGGGATCATTATCCTCCTATTAGGCTCACTCCTGAAACAAACTGCATACATATATACAGCTGATCCTCGACTTCGTGCACCGTCCTCGACCAAACAAAATGTCTATCTCTTAGCCACCGCATTCTGATGTGGACTGACGTATAGACACACCGGTCTGACGGATGCTTCGACTTCGACGCCGCTCGACATTCAACGGACAAATTGGTGGAGCATCTCCCCATGGACGATCTCCACCAAAGCACACAAGCTCATCCTCCTCATGTATGCGCTCTATACGCGGGCATTTTGAACATACAAATCGTGTGCTGTTTATTTAAATAACCATAATTTGGATGCGGTGCCGGTAAGGCGCTATTTATTATTATTATGCTCATATAAAATACAGAAAGGAAGGATGACCGCTTTTGTCCCCATCATCATCTTGTTTCTGCGTAAGAAAAACCGATTTGAATATGTGGTATTAAGGTCTAGGTTGTATTGAAGAGGACCTTCAGGTGGAAATGGGGTATTTTGCGTAATTCAGTTGAATTAGTTTATGGTTACATGCTACAATATGTTTTGATTTAGCAAGCATGAGCATCTAGTACGTTATTAGAAAGCGATCACAATCAGCGCTGCCACTTTACTGCGATCGTAGCAAAACTGCTACGCGATTTCCAATTGCTACTTTCTTTTAAAGTACGAAATGTCGACATAAATCTTGGAACTTTGCTTGAAAACAAAAATAAACGAAACTATATTCAATCCTTACTCTCTTTCCCACACCAACTTATATTCTTTTCTACCATACCCAACAAGTACCCATTTCTTCGGATGTGTTAGTGTTTGAATTTGACTGCAATCAAAAGTGATATTTTGGACTTTTGAGTTTTGCTACACAAATTTGCTACGCAAATTTTTTCCCTTCTGGCAGCACTGATCACAATTCCCACAACTGCACATGGACAGCGAAACGTCTACGAAAAAGTAGCGGAAAATAATTTGTGGAGAGTTCCATCAGCTGTTACACAAGTATAAGTGTTACCAGCATTGGCTCCGATATGGGTACATATTCCAACTTTTCACTGGCTCCTTAAAATTGTCATTTGAAAATTATCCCAATTATATTCTATTTACTTTAAAGTTTGGCGATTTTTAGGCTCCTTAATTATTTATAAAAAAAAGTGCATACTTCAATTGCGAACGCACTCTGTTCGTACAACTAAAGCCTTTTATACAGTTAATTTCAAATGAGTCAACTCCATTTTACATTCTTTTTGAACAGACTCTCACATCTCAACAGTAGAATCATCTCACAAGATATGCAATATGTGCATTTGAATTACAAAACAAAAACACATTTTTGATATTAAATTTGAGTTTTGATATTTTTGGCTCCAGAATTTCTCATTTTGGTTCCATACTTCTTAGAAAAGCTGGCAGCACTGCAGCACAAATGCCAAGTTTTCGCAAGCAATTAATGTCCCGGACAATAAACGTATGCGAAACGAAAGTGGAGAATTTTACCAAGGAATCTACTACAACTACCCAATTTTCGGCCATCATTTCGCAGCAGCTGCGTACTGCAAAACTAAAAAGAAAGCGAACTTTTTCGTTCATGATTTCGTTGTGTCACTTTTGTATGGGATTTTTCGTTCCGGAACTGCTACGGACTAGGCTTAACTGAACTATACTCTGTCCAAGAAAAATTGTCAGTACAGGGAAGATAGGATGTTTGTCTCTCAGTCTGGTTGCAATGACTTACATAAATCGGTCCCTTTTTAAAGCTCTCACAGGGTTGCCGTAGTATGTATGATAATTCGCCATAACTCAGAGAGCAATACTGTTAGGGTTACCATCTTCCAATTTAAAATAAAAATATTGCTGAACGAAATAAATTCCAACAAAAAATTCTTTCGCTGACGTTTGACGAATTTAAGTCCGAGATATTTTTGCAATATCGTATGCAAATTTGATCTGCTTAGTTTTGTTATATTTTCACTTTTTTGTACTTCCAATAATATCTTGTCTAGCGTTGGAAGGTCATTATCCATTAAAAACTGATGGACTATCCGCCTAATCGCACATTTGTCCAAATCATCCACCTTGCTCTTGATACCGGAATTATTTTTCTTCTTTGGTGGTGAATTGTGGCCTTTGATTGCTTTTTCCCTTAAAGCCCTGTATACAGTTTGTTCTGTAACAGGAAAAACCGTAGCCGCATTTCCTACGGCTTCCGATTTACTTTTAAAAAGGCCATAGCATTTTTCAGCTGCATCAACAATTTGTTGTTTCTTTTCTACACTTAGATCCTTTGAAGACTTTGTAGCCATGTTTCTGTTTATTCATATGCACAATAAAGTTAACCACTTGTTTAGATGCACTATCCGCTATTGAGATAACAACCATTGTTTCCGCCTTATATACACAAACAGGCAATTAGACAAAATTAGATAACCACGACGCAATGCCATATACCTAAACAGATGGTAAAAGGACTGCACTTCGTCGGCTGAGTTCTATCTTGTTCAATGTCCATTTTTCAAATTTTTGGGAAATCGATTTTCAAAGTTTAGGTTCAAAGCTTTTATTGAATTAAATAGATTTCTGTTCTGAAGTAATTTTTTTATGAAAGCTCAAACAATTTTATATTTAATAGTTAAAATATTTTTGTATTTAAAGTTTCTTCTAACTAATTAAAAATAAAAATGTATCACCAAGTCGTTTTGGATATTGGACAATGATGTATGGGATGAGTAAAAGTTAGTTAAAATGTTGGATATTGAACAAAAAGAAGTTAAATTCAACAAGATAGAAAATAAAGAAAACGTAATAAAGAAACCAGTGTTGCAAATAGTAATATTGAACAAAAAGTCTTCCAACTTAACTTTAAAAAAAGTTAAATTAAAGACTTTTCTTTTATTATTCTTTTATTAAAAAAAATACAAACATTGTTTGTATGTATAATGCTTTTATTAAAACAAATTCAATTCAAGACATTCATTTCTTTATAAGAAACTAGCTGACCCGGCGAACTCCGTTCCGCCCAAATTCGTTATAATGTAATGAAAATAATATTTCCAAGCATGCACAGCGCATGCTACTTTTTGTAATTCCATCAATTTAAATTCTTTATTCAAAAGTTATATTAAATACAATACAAATAACTGAAGTATAGCAATGACGATGTATTTCAATCAAACCGCAATCATTGACGTGTCGGCCACCCTTACACTTTTGCAATAAATTGGTTTGCTCACACGTGAGAATGTCACATACAATTGACCATGTGGAAAACATGGGAATTCAAGATTGATGCTACAAATATCCAGCGATTATTCTTCCGACTTATTTTTTGTCATAGACGCCTAAATACCAATGACAAATCGTTCTGAATAAGCGGAGTCCGCGATATGACAATGTTTACCTTTTAATTTTCCCCTCAAAATCGTCCTTGCATGACATTTGATTTGAGATTCTTGACAATCGTGTCAAACGCGATCCGATACAAAATGTCGATGCATTTAGATTGCTCAACAAAATTATATCTGAGTCGAATTTTAATTTCAAATTGTGAAGCAGTAGGTCCGGAACATCGGAATTAGAAAATTAAAAATTTTAAATAATTTTTCTTGTATTGGAAGTGACACTACTACCCGTTTCCTATCCATTCTATTTTTTCCAAAGTGCGGTTCCTTTATCAGGATTGATGACAAATGTGCGATCTTCTAAGTTCATTTTCTCTATCGCCGTTTTAAACATTGTAATGAAAGCGTTGATTGCATTATAATGGTTGCAATTTTCGAATGATGTTTTTTGTCACTCCTGTTTGCCCTCTGTAACGCCTATTGACTTGATCATCCCCCGACAAAATGAAGTACACCTGCGAATATTGGTGTACGTCCTCATTTACTGGTAAGAAGCTACCCATCCGATAGTAAATCTGTTAATCCGAATAATGGTGGCACACAATTAACATCGCTCCAATATCGAAAATCAGTTCTCATTACTTGCACTCTCAATTTTCTTGCCTGTTGATCTGATCTAATTCGGGCTCGGGAGACGATAAGTACTCAATTCCTTCCATTAAACTGTTAGAAAAGTTATGTAAGTATGGATAACAAAATTATGATCAAAATAAAACCAGACCTTAAACTAAAGATATATTTGAGGAGCACTTAGTCTCTTTGGGGTCCATTTTAAAATTACCGACGTGACGCGTGTTTTCCCGATGCCGACGAGATCAAAACTGAATGATTGATACCAACTACTATCTGATTTATTGTATTTGATATTGAACCAGATAGAACGGCAACTTAGTATTGGATAGGTACAAAAAATACAGGAAATTGGATATCCGCCAAAATAGAAATAATTGATTATTCAAGCCTACTGGACAAAATATCCACTTTAGTGGATATTGAACAAAATATAAAAAATAAAGCGTTTCTCTTTATCGCGTATTAAATCTTGTCCAATATACTACAAAAACTATTTTTAAAGGTTTATTGAACAATCAATACATTCAAAGTTCTAAGAAAAGTGGTTTAATGAACAAAATAGATCTCTATAACTTGAAAACTAAAAGAAATAGAACAAAATGGATTTCACCAAACGAAAGAGGGTCCCCAAATTAGTAAGACTGCGTACTTAACTCAATTTCACCAAAAATGGTCTATTGGACAAGATAGAACTCAGCCGACGACTTGTGCACATACATTTTTTAATATAGACATAATACCTAGATTACATATTTGTTAAAAAAATTACTACCCGTCAATGCAGAACTTCGCGGAAACAGTAGCAAAAAAAGGATCATAAAATCCTTTCAAGGCATTTGCTTTACTGGGGAGAAGTGACCGGATGTGGTAAAACCCAACGACCGAAAATAAACAGTATAGGTTTACCTGCTTCATCATTTTGATATTTCAGTGTGAAAAATATGCTCTACAAAGTGAAATATGAATTTATACCTACCAAAACATGCAGAAATATGCCCTAACGAATAAGGCTGAAAATTTGTACTTAATTTTCTATAATAAAATAAATAATCAAATTTTATCCCTTAAAATACCATGCTTTTACATGAATCCGGTTGAGTTGCCTTAGTAATCACTATTAATTTATTGCAATATCTCTACAACGCACATATATGATCACTTGTTGCGTTAATGAAATTAATGCATTAAAACACCTCCCGAATAAACATTATTTCTAAAAGACAACATTCAAAAATATGTTTTAACTGAATATTATTGAATATTTCAGAAATACAAACAAATAAAAACCGAATGGCAGCACCCCACATAATATGCCGCTCTCAAAAGCTCCAAAAAGCACCAAAACCGAAAGTTCTTTGACAAAATTCAAAGAAAACCCCTTAATGATATGCTAACATTGACAAATGGTAACACTTCTCTGATGTGCTTCAGTCACTCACACTGCTTACTTTGGTTGATGATAATAGCAAGCGAACACAAACGATCGTGCTCATTCTGCCCGCGACTGCGTGGCAGACTGGTTGTGGAGGGATGTATGCGAATTTCAGGAAAATTACAACAACAAAATGCTTTGGAATGCCAGTGGTTTCGTTATTATTTCAGTGGCAAATCTTGTATTTGAGTGCCGTGAGAGTAGCTACAGGCACCACTGGTAGAAAAAAGAGCTTCCCATAAGGCCTGTACTGACAATTTTTCTTGGACAGAGTATAGTCCTTGTTAACATTTTTCTCCAGTCTCCAATCGATACCTGCTCGAGCGTTCCGCATTGCTTCTACGTATGAAGCGGTCTTTGACCCTCCCTTGTATCGACCCTTGATATAGGTTTGTATCGGCTTCGTTACAGAGTTCAACAAGGTTCATCATTTTGCTGAAGCTCCTGTCGTACAATTGGATGTTGGAAACTTTAAATTTTTATATGTCTACATTTACCAAGTATTTAATTTTGTGGTCGGTTGGGGTCGTTGGTAAATTATTATTTCTGTAGATCATAGGTAGGTAGAGTTATACACTTACCTTACCACCTGTAATCCAAACATAGATTTTCGCCAATGTAGTGGAAGATTGATGCATTGGAAATTATGTCAGTATTTGATTTAAATTTATTTTTATGTCAAATCTTTTGTTAAATGACCTTTACAAAAAAAATGATTGTGAATCATTCTTTACATCTTTAAACCTGGAAGCACTCAGACAGAGCACTAAGTACTCCATTTATTGCTAGAATAATTGAACGTCTCAAAACGAATTAATTATGCAGGTGTCAAAACTCCTACCTTAACCCAACACATAAGAGGTAAATCTTGAAAGGATACACAAAACACAAATCTCTACTCAGAGACATAAAAAGTGTTTACAAAATGTCATCAGATAACTTTCACAAATATCTCACGGCATTATTCCAGCAGATATGTGCTTCGTGTTTTCATCCACACACAGGAAGGCTTTTGTCCCCATATTGTCTCTTGTTCACACTCAATAGACATATAATGTGAATCGAATTGTCGGTTGAAGATCCACGATTCCTGCATCGAAAAAAAGACGTTCCTCTGTTTTCGTGATGCGACAACGCATACATATAGCACTCTTTGAGTTATTTCAAGTCACCAATCCACTTCTGGAAATTTTGTTGGGCACCCAAAACGACTACCAACTAACCCACGAAAAAGTGCAACATATGGCAGAGCTGCGATTAACCTTAGGTATGAATACACCATCACACTTATATAGAGCCGTCTGCGGAAAAGGGAAATAGGTGGAGATCTCAATTGAGAGATACCGTAGCCCGCGCAAGGCGCAACTGATGCGATGTGGCTATAAATTATGCAATTAAGGATGCACGAATTGTACGTGTCGATTTTTGTGTCAACATTTTCACCAAATCATACTAGAATGAAGGTTCATAGAAGGATCGAAAACAGATGGCTGGAAAGGTCACTTTACAAACGAGTGTGGAACAAGTGGAAGAGGCTTTGTAAATTATCATCGATTTGACATTTTCTACGAGTAGTTCTTCATTGTCATTATTTTAGTGTCATTTTTTTTTTTTTTTTTTAATTCTAATGTGAAAAATGAGCGTTGATACAATTTATTTACTACAGATGCAGCTTAATCTAAAGTAGATATCATTCCTTTAAAATATGTTAGGTACCTACATTCTGGCAGTTTTTTTTATCTACATTCGCTTAAGCTGCCTGCACTGTTAGATATTTATTCCTCGAACTCGAACTTGATTATTTAATTTATATTAGGAAAGTACGCAAGTTAAGCCATCTGCTTTCTTGTCATCTGTTTATTTTAAATGTTTGTTACCGTTTTTGTCAAGACATAATAAGGAGGGATAATCCCGGATGCGGAAATGTTTTCGGAACATTTTATCGTAAACAGCCATTTGTACCTAAGACATCAACCACAAGTATTTTATGTTCACCACTTCATGGAAGACGTTCACAGTAGCAATAATAGATTCCCAATCATATCTGGCAGTTATCTAATACACAAACCAATTACTAAACAGTGACTTCTAAGGGCGCAATTCCTATCAAAAATCCGGTGAGTTTCAAGTAAAAAATGTCTTTTGTAAAGTGGCGATTTTTCTGTGGATGGGGTGTTGTCATTAATGTTTATTAATGCTATGGAAATTGTCTAGTTTACTCGATCATTGGTGCTTGGTTAAGTATTTAATAATAATAAACCTAGAACACTATTCCAGGGAATCAAGCGTCTCTCCAATATTTCTTTCCATCACCTTCGCTTTATGTCGACAGTTGAAAGCATAAACAAATCATACTGAGACCCCCAACTCACAATCTTCTTGCCGCTGGCCCCCTCAATTTTTGCCAGGAATCCGCCATTTTGTTGTCCTATCCGTGTACGCCAATTCCTATCCGTTTTGCTTTGCCCACAGTGAAATGTAAAAAGATTAGGTGCGAGTGTGCTGGTTGACATTTTTTGACATTTTTTTCAATACGAGTTTCTATGCAACAATACTAGCGCACCTAAACTTTTTGGGAGCGTAAAATTTAGCTTGTAGGCAAATAAAGCCGGAACCACACTTGTAACGTGTGTTGTGATGTGGAGTGGCGTGTCGCTATCACTCCAATGGATTTTATATGCGTAGAAACATATTTTTCTCGTGTGTTGTGTTGCAGTGTGTCGCGTTGTGTCGAAATGGCTCCTGTACCGATTGCGCCACAACGCTCTATGGCGCAATGAAACGAGACATTTATATTATCTGAAATTGCATATGTGAAAGAAAGAGCAAACATGAACTAGGAAATCCATAAGCCTAGTACGCTGCTCAAGTGAAATCCAGTTTTTCATACAAATTTTTCACCGCGAAAAGTCAAAATGAACTTTCCACATGGAAATTTCACTTGCCAGTACGCAGCTCAAGTGAAAAATTCCGTTTCAAAAACTGAGCTGTAGGTGGCGGTACTAAAATCTCTCCATATAGCTATTTCACTTGGTTTTTATTGTCCGTCGCATTAAATTTTTGACATTTCAGCGTGAAAAACTATTCGTAGGCAGGCGGTTAAGAAATTTACTTCAATTTCTAATGTTTCTTTAAGAATGTACTACACTTTTCGCACTTTTAATATCATTTTTGCATTGAATATAGCACCATAAAGTTAGGAGTACAAAAAGTTGGTGGCATGGATGACCTTTTTGATGAGCAGGGTGTCTCAGTAAATTGTTATACACTGTTTTGCTCAAGATAAACATACAGATTTTTAATCGGCGGTCACATCAATTACATAAAATGCTTTATGGATACTAAAATTTAGTGTTCTCATACAAAAAATGATTTGTTCGCACCTCACAGTTCCCTTTTGTAAAGGCGTCATGGCGGCTGCTGCAATTGCGTTATAAAATTAAACACGATACTCTTTTTATGCATTTTTATTACTATTATTGAATGAATGAGAGTTACTCTAATTAATAATAAATCCTTAAATATTATTGTGGCATTCGATTGGGAGCTCTCAGAGCACTTTTTATGTGCGTTTGGTACAAAAAAAAAAAAAAACAATCTTTTCCAGATTTCAGCGCTTTTGCGAATCTCTATTTTTTCTCAGATTTATCAATAGGTACAAGTGCGTTTGAGTTTGTTTTTTTTTTTTCTCTACAGCAAAGAAAGTAATTGCATCGGGTGAATCTATTTGTGTAATTTATTTATGTATAAATATCAAGAAATCAATCGGTACGCTAATTTAGAATGTTTGAATATAAAATTTAACCAGTGAATGGAAAACGCTTTGAAAAGTCTTGAAGGCTACACGTACACATATTCCAATCGCACGAATGTCAACACAAAAAAGGGCAAGTGATGTTCTTATGTTCGATTAGCCACACGAAATCTGAAATCTGAGAGCGAATCTGAAGAATCATAATCGAATACCACATAAGAAACTTCTGCAAATAAGAATACAGCAGTATTCGAATGTTCTACTACAATGAGGTTCAGTAATCACATCAATATATTTCCCGGATCTTTCAAAAGGTGCGGTATACACTCTATGCACTCTTGATTCTTAAAATGTGTTACACTGGTCTTATGTACAAATCAGATATTATTGCCAAAATTAAACACTTCTAGAAGAAATTGCGAATTTTGTTTTATTGTAGTTCATATAAAACAAAATTCGCAATTTCTTCCCTCCATCTGTTTTCATTTTAAGTTAAATAAGAGTGAAAAAAATGTTTATTTTATACTATAGCTATCCTTAATCTTATGGAATTCCCAGAAAAAAAAATTTCAGCTCAGTCACCCTGCATTAATTTCTCCACGAAAATCTCCAAAAAAAAGTTTCACTTTCGATTTCACAGCATTTTTTGGAGAGCAGTGAAAATTTCACTTCACTTGAGCAGCGTACTAGCCTATAACGTCAAAAAAGCAAAACAAACAACATTTGAATTCATAAAAAAAATGACAGCACACTAGATAAGTGTGCACAGAACACGAAACGACAGACCACACCACAACACACCACACGTTACAAGTCTGGCGCGGGCTTAACTGTTAATCGGTCGAAGTTGGGGGTCTCAGTATTGTCTCTGGTTGAAAGTAAAAACCAGAGACAATACTGAGATATCTAACTCGCAATCCTCTTGCCGCCATTTTGTTTTCCTATCGGTGTTATGAGCCTTACCAATAAACATTTTTGTATGGTATTCAATGTCAGAGCACGTTTTTTTACTCTCAAAATACTTTTTATGTTCGCTTGGTACAAAAAAAAAAAACTGTCTTTTTTAGATTTCAGAGCACTTTTGTGAATCTAGATTTTTTCTCAGATTTGCTTTTGATTAACCAATAAAAAGTTAAAGTTTTTTGAAAGTTCTCTACGGCAAAAAAAAAGCATTGCATTGGGGTAATCTATTTTTGTAAATTGTTAATATAAATATAATTTTTTTTTTTTTATACTTCTCCCGGGAAAGGCGAACCTATAACGCTTCAACAACGCCTGCAGATGTATGTTTGTTCTGCACTTAAATTGCTGCAAATTGTAGTCTTCTGGAAATATATCCCCAGGAAGCGAGTTCCAAAGTTTGCTTGTCCTGTAACAGAACGAGTTTTTGAAAGTTGTATGGTCATGAGCATTAGCAGCCTGTTTATTGGGCGCCCAAAAGTTGCATTTCGAGGGATAATGTCTTTGAGTTCCTCAGAACATCTACCATGGAAGTACCTATAGAACAAGCATAGGTCAGCGACTTGTCTTCTGTGCACTAACGGTTGTAGATTCGATGTGAGTGTAGGGTCTCCAATGAGTCGAACTGCTCGTCTCTGTATGCTATCAAGCAAGTTAAGTGAATGTTTTGGGGCCGAGCTCCATATATGGAACAATGGAAAACACGTAGAAAAGTATTGAACATATTCAAATCGCACAAATATCAACACAAAAAAGAGCAAGTGGCGTTCTTATATTTGATCAGTCACATGAAATCTTGAATCTGAGAACGAATCTGAAAAGCCCAATCGAATACCACATAGACCCCACAAATGTTGGTAGGTATATCTCCTCACGAACCGCCACAGCGGATAAAATTCAAAGTCACAGCGACGAAAACTCAATTCACTATGCGAACACATCCCGGATTGTAGCCTCACTGGACGCCATTTTATATTTTGTGTTGTGTCATAATTATTTTTCGCCCAGTCGAAAGGAAAGTTACAAATTACAAAGTGGTCAGAAATCATCCTGTTGTTATTTTTTATTTTTCTTCCCAACGAGATTTTGCACTAGAAACAAAATAATTGTATTCTGTTTTATATCATCTCTATTTTGAGTATTGTGAACAAGTTAGTATATTAATTAAAATTTACGTAGAAAACAAAACAAACTAGAGCAAGAAGTGTCAAGAAAAAAATACACATCCGCCTTTGTTCTTTTTGATCAGCATTTCAAACAAAAGCAAATGCAAATAGAAATTTTGTTATTGAAAAAACAAAAAAAAATGCGTATCCAATAAAAGTTGCATGTTTTGTTTATCACGGGGAATAACTGAGAAAAAAATAAACTGCGTTTTACTGGGCAGGAAATTTTAGATCTGTCTAAAGACGTCACAGCTTACGTCAGGAATATCTAATATGTTTTTCGTTTTCTCTTTTATTTGTAATTTTTCTGCTCCTATTAAGATAAAAAAAAAACTGGTCTTGGCTTTACGCTGTAGTAATTGGAAAATTTAATTAACTAGAAGGGGCGAGCTTGTTTTTTGGCCTCCCGATTGATTTTGCATGAATATTTTCCATCTATTAGTGGGAGGTAAACGCTGACCATTATGATGTCTCTGTGAGGCTGCCTTGCAATCTATGAGTCATATAGGGGCTTCGTGTATTAGTGTGAGCCAATCAACAAGATAACAAAGCAACTTGAGGAAGTATTATCAGATTGAGTTGTTTTGCGCCCTTGGGAACTCAGTTATCCATAGTATCAATTAAATAGTGGCTTTGGAGGTACTCGTAGTAACTCGATTTCGATGAAATATGAGTAATTGAATGCGAATTAGATGAAGAAGAAAGAGACATTCCAGTGCACAGAAAGAAATCAAACTTATCAGTGGATTTTGCAACTGAACGCGCTGTTTGTGTCGCTGACCCACAAACCTGATCACGCAAACTGCGATATGAATAAGTATCAAATTGCACACTCAGCAAAGAGCAAAAGCTACTTTGAGTCTTCAGACGATTGATCACGTATTTTCACCATTACATCTCGTTTGGCAGCATTCGCTCAAAGCCTTACTCTATTTATTTTTCCATCGCTTATCTTGCATTAGATGTTAGCATTTAATTATCACATAGACGTACTGGTTTAAGTCGTGAATATATTGCTTGCATTCTAATTTGTACGTTGTCCTTTGCATTACAGGCAGTTTTTTGTGTAAAAATCAAATAAATCGCAAAATATGGCCACGAGGAAGAAATCCCTGTTGAAAGTCATCATTCTGGGTGACAGTAGTGTTGGCAAGACTTCTCTCATGAATCAATATGTGAACAAGAGATTCTCAAATCAATACAAGGCAACAATTGGAGCGGACTTTCTCACGAAAGAAGTGGTTGTGGACGATCGTGTTGTTACAATGCAGGTTTGTAAGATCAGCAGTCATTGCGGAACCGGGTTACTCAACATTTCTTTCCATTTCTAGATCTGGGATACTGCTGGACAGGAACGCTTTCAATCTCTGGGCGTTGCCTTCTATCGGGGAGCTGATTGCTGTGTTCTCGTGTACGATGTGACTGCACCCAACTCGTTTAAGAATCTGGACTCGTGGCGGGATGAATTCTTAATTCAAGCCAGCCCACGGGATCCCGAACATTTTCCATTTGTTGTGCTGGGCAACAAGGTCGACTTGGAGAATCGACAAGTGAGTGGATGACACGGTGTGTATGGGAGGAATGTCAACTGACTTGTTCTTGATTTCTTTAAAAGGTGTCAAACAGACGGGCTCAGCAATGGTGTCAGTCGAAGAACGATATTCCATACTATGAGACGTCCGCAAAGGAGGGAATTAACGTTGAGTTGGCCTTCCAGACTATTGCCAAAAACGCTCTGGCTCAAGAAGCTGAGGTATGTCGTTATCGTTTTATTATGGTGAACTCATAAATCTAACGGCGTAGAAGTATTTGCATTATGAGTCATATCTTCATCGCGAAACAATTGTTGGTATTCGTTTTTGGCGAACAGTCAGTCAACTGGTCAAACCGAAAGCTGGTATTGTTTTACATATTTTGTTGCTGCGAATATCCCCTTGTTATTTTAAAAGTGAAGCCAGAGATTTCACTGCCTAACTAACAAACATCATAAATGGACAGTATGTTCTGCATGTAGATTTCGTGTGAACTCGCTCATCAAAAATCTAATCTACTTTTCTGTAAACATTTGTGTACCTTTCCTAAAAAACTATATCCATCCCACTCTCAACTTGGTAAAAATCACATCCATCCCTTGGTACTAATATGTTTTTTTTTTTTTCCTTTTCAGGTTGAGCTCTACAATGAATTTCCCGATCAGATCCGCCTTAATGCCGACAGAAACCGTAGCCGAAATTCGGAAAATTGTCAATGCTAATAAACTCTCATCGGGGATAATATACTTGCGACTAAAACAAAAAATTAATTCTATTATATTATGATTATAATGATATACAAAACAAGTAAATAATATTACTAAGTTAATTGATATTGAACAGGAATACAACTCCAAACCAAATTTGGACAAAAGTGCGAGGTAACAAAATCGTTTCTTCATTTAAGAATAAAAGAAAACCTTTTCAAATACATGCGCGTATATTATGTAGTACATATTTATCATTTGATATTTCCTTTCAAAACCGTCTTCTCAAGAAGTGCGCCGCAAAACGAACACACAGAAAAGTAGAAAGCATGATTTTCCCTACTTGCAGGTGTGCTTTTCCTTCACACAAACATGATCAAGGCTAAGAGCGTTTAAATTTACTATAGCTGTCTATCTATCACATCCATCCTACACTTATCTAGATAAATTTAAAAGCTAAGAGAACATAAAATATTATATATATTTAGTATAAAGTATATTCTTAACCGATAGCTGTATGGCGATCGTAAAATAGTTGGCCTAGAACTAATGTTTAAAAACAATCTTCAAATAGCAAAACAACCAGCAAAATGTGGGTAATGGAATGCTGGATAATGTTTTTCAATTTATATATTTTTGTTTTGTTCAATTTGTCTTTAATTTCAATCAGGATATGTTTTCACGCTATAAAAATAAATAAACCATAAATAAGGAGGTGACAAAAGTCTTCAATAAGAAAAGAAAAACAATTCCTTCAAATTTAATAATATAATAAATAAAGTGAAGTGTTGTATATAATATTTTATATTATAATAAAAATTAAACACAAAATATTGCTGTCGGTTCTTTTGAGTCGCTTTTGGGCCGCGGTGCCATTATGTCATTAGAATTCCAATTGTTGGATGATTTGACGATTGCTTCTTGTCGTTTTGGCGAAACAAGATCGATTTGTTGAACACGACTTTCTTATAAAAGCATGAGGGTAGAAACGTATGCAATGCGATGACGATCCAGGGATCGCTTTATGTCGTTTTCCATTGGTTTCACTCTTGAATCCACTTATTCCGTAATCCAATGGAGCAAAAAACTGTTTCTAACTGAGTCCACAAAAGTATTGGTGAAATGCCAAAAAATATTCCACGGCAGCTGTCAGCTGACTTTTGTAAAATACATAAATTAAACTTGTGTGAGTGCTTCTTGAGTGGATTCTGACTTCAAATCGAGAAGCGAAATTCTCTTCTCAGAATCAGCAGAAGAGTATTTTTTATGCCAATGGAACAGTTTCAGAAGCGAATTTTTCGATTCCGGACTCTCCCGGACGCTTCTTTTTGCCCAATGGAAAACGACATTAGTCCATTATAAGGTCCTTTGTGATACCACATGAATTAACACCCCTATTGCGAAGATCAACTATCAATCGGTTGACGATTGACAAAATTTATCAATTAAAATTTATGTTGGTATTGCGGGACATTGAAAAAAATATAAACTATAACGTAACGCAAAAAAAAAATAAAGTTATTAGGGGTATTCACGATTCGGTGTAACAGACCTAGTAAAATTGCGAAAATTTATTTTTTTTCGCTGAAGAGTGATCGTTACGACTTTCGCAAACAATTTAATTAAGCAATAATTACGAGTGTTACAAATCTGTAAAAGTTATTGATATCTCATCAGTGGAGTTTTTTTTTTTTTTTTGATGATGACCAAGCGAGACAGAATACGCGGAATTGGCTGCTATACGGAGGAGTTTGCGAGTCGCATCTTATCCTTTGGAACTGGAAAACCGAAGGTAACTAATTTAGTTTCCAAGGAATGAAATTAAGCTTTTGAGGTGCATGCGTTAATTTTTTAGAAGATATTCACCCCTATCGAGGTATCCGTTCGGAACGGAATTTTCTCCGATCTGTACGAAATCGGAGAAATTCCATTCGAGGTATCCGTTCCGATACAACTTTCGGAAAAGTTCTCCGATGGCATGTAGCGTACCTTGTCGCATTGCGTGGAACCGCGTTATACCACTTATATTTGACAGCCACACGGCAATTTTTTCCGAAGCTCTCCAACAACGAATTGCTGCGGAATATTTTAATGTGAAATGAACGCGTTTGTAGACTTCATTTATTTTATTCCGAAACGGATACTTCGAACGCAATTTGAAATCCGATCGGATTTCACGTTCGTATCGGAATTTTCTCCGAACGGATACCTCGATAGGGGTGATTGGAAGTCGGCAACGACTTCAACCTCGGTCGTGCTTGTTGCTGTTAAGACAACAGACAACAGTGTCCTTTATTCTAAGTGAACGTCTAAGCGCGTTATGAAAAATTACATGTGCCCAAAATGGATAAAATTCATTACACAGAGGAAGAAAAACGAATGGCAAAATGTATGTACCTATGTATATATAGCCCTTAAAAAATAACAGCAATAACAATTAAAAACGTTGATGTCCAACATTTTCGTTTAAGAGCCGTCCTTATCAACACCGAAATTGCGATGGATAGAAAAATTGACAACAACCAATAAAATTGTTCAAGATTGACATTCACAATACCGATTTGTCAACCGACAATTGCTGCACGTTCACAGTCGATCAACATTTAATTGATAATCGTCCATCGCAATACCATTTAAAGACATTTATTGATAAGTATCAACTATCGCAATAGGGGTGATGACCTTCTATAGTACTTAGTAATTTACACATCAGTTATAATAATTCAAAAATACTTAAATCTAAATCTAATAACAAAATTTATCCAAATCTAAGTGTGAGATAGGATAGAAGCGGGCTTAAAGAGAGAAAAAGAAGAGAGAAAGGGAGTGGCTAATGAGGGAAAGGATTTAAATTGATAAGTAGGGGAAATGTTGAAATATCGCACTTTTAAAATTGTTTGGATTCGTTGAAATATTCTTCAATTCAGAGGGCAAAGAGTTCCAAAGTCTTATAGTATGGATAAAAAATAAGTGTGATGAGTAAAGATTATTGTGACGATGGGGAACTAGGTTGATGATGGTTCTTGAAGAGCGAGTAAAATTGAGCCGGTTATATACTTAAGACTGACTTTGGATTAGAATAATTTTGTGCAAAAACATACAATTTCTAGCATTGATATATTAATTCAAAATACAACCAAGCAAACCCCTAGCAAACGCAGAAATATGGTCAACTTGCAGTTTTCGCTGGGATGAAGATTCAAGACTGCTATAGACCACCTCAGCATATGTTATGAGGGGTAGGAGTTGATAATATAACCTAGACTAGGGACTGAGTTCACAGCTTTAATTGTGTTATTATTAAGGTAAACATCGGGAAGGAGGCAAAGGTCGAAATTATTTTTTGAAATGGGTATTATTTTAGATTTTGATGGATTCAGAAGCATGCCGTGTGGCTGTCAAAAGTAAGTGGTATAACGCGGTTCCACGCAATGCGACAAGGTGCGCTACATGCCATCGGAGAATTTTTCCGAAAGTTGTATCGGAACGGATACCTCGAATGGAATTTCTCCGCTTTCGTACAGATCGGAGAAAATTCCGTTCCGAACGGATATCTCGATAGGGGTGAATATCTCACGGTAAGGGACTTTGGTATTTGTGCGTCGCTTAGTCAGTCATTTTGTGTATTCTTAGATCAATGTAGATGCATTGCGAAACGCCAGGAGTTTATGACTAGCCCTTTGGAGGCCTATGAAAATCCTTAGCAAGCCATCACGCGTCATTCACAAATGTAGGTTAGGTTAGGTTGATGGGATGGCGGAGAGTGTGCCGCGCCACACTCAGGTCAAAATTAACCCATTGTGAAACCCGTCACATAATGCTCGTTCACGGACGACGCGATTCGACCTCTGAAGTCTGATTCAATTGTATAGTCCAAGATTTTCGGAGTAAAAATCTTCGCTAATGCTTCTTTCTACAATAAAGATTCTTCTGCTTCAAAAAGGGGTGTATGTATAACTTCCCCCCCATAATTTTCGTATTTATCGTAGATTTAAGGCCCTATTATCGTTTGCGAAGCGAACAAAAAAGTCTGCGAATGTTTCCAATCGGTATTACAATTCGCGAAATTAGAAAAGTGCTTCGCCTTAAATGTCAAAGTACTAGCGAATGTAAACCAAGCGAATTACTGTTAGCGAATAAAACAATTTCCTTCGCTTTAAAAGTCAAAAAAAGGCGAATGATAAAAGTTTGTGACTATCGCGCGAATATAGTTTATTTTGCACAATTGAAACAATATGAGTGCGCAAATAGTTAAAAAAAAACGTAAGTAATTGACAATAATTTATTCATAAACTTAAATACAACATGAGAAATTTGTTCTTAGTATAAAAATGACAAATGCCAATCAATTAGAAAAGCTAGATGAAATCTAACCAGGAGCTTGCCACATTCTGCTCATCGAAAAGAGAAACATAAAAAAAGAAAAAAACCGCAACATGCTGGTAGTGGCTATTACAGTCTCGTTCTCATCATTATCGCCATTAAACAGGTCGATGGAGCTTATCATTTTGCTACAAAACGTGAATTTAGCTCAATAAAGATACAAAATTATAATAAATATTTTCATTTTGACACTTTTTGCAAAAAATTTCCGTTTTATTTTTATTTTTTATTGTGGCGGCATTGGATTTTAAGCGAATGAGTTTATTCGCCAACGGTAATACAGAAACACAGAACATTCGCTAAAGCCTTCGCCTCGAGACGAATTTTCGCTTCGCAAACGTTAATAGGGCACTTAAGCTGCTTAAGCATCCATTTTTATTTCTATAATGTCGTTTTCCATTGGAATTTTCAGGATTTTGCTCACATTTCAGGGGTCGAATCGCCACTTTTGTGAACGAACTATACGTTCACGGAATAAAGTTGATTTTACATTTTACATGGACGACGCGATTCGACCCCAGGTTTTTCGCGCCCAATCGAACAAAACGAGAATTTTCATTTTTTGAATTTGTGGTGGCGCGTGGTTTAAAAGTCAGTTGTTCTTAAATTGTAATTTGTGTTTATAAAAATCCATTCAATTTGCGTTGATATCCATCGCAGCATTATATTTTCTGTTCCAATGGAACACGGCATAAGTCCTTTGTATTTTTATAGGGAAGATGACGTCAATTCCAGGCGATTTTTAGGGCGAGAACAAGTTTATTTGCCCAGTAGCGAGAAGATGTTGAGCGTTTGCTTGCAACTTCCGCTAGATGACTTACAGTCAAACTCAAGTGGTTTGAGCTCTAGTAAAATTAAAAATAAAACTGCCGCACTTGGTACTTTATTTTCTGTTGTTTTGCAAATATTTCAGCCCTTTATGCTCTAAACGACATTTTTTTAGCGAATAATTAAATATATAAATGTTTCCCCTTAAGTCTATGGAATATCAGCTAAGCCTAAATTTTAGTCGTCTGAGAGGTGTTTGACGTTCACTTTTTCAAACCGATTGAGAACTGTATATTCAATATACCGAAGCCACTTTTTGGAAAGACGTTCGGCACCCACTCCAACTTGAAGCCAGACTTTTGATTCGGCTCACTACTATTGCAATCGAACCAAATATGAGCGATGCACATTTTTGGCGAAATTTTCTTATACTTTTTATTCACTACGATGAGATCACGATGTTCGTCCACATAGGGGACATAAGTGTCTCCACTTGGTTGAAACCGTCTTTCTACTTCCACGGATATCTACGGATGGGGCGATTGTTAGGAATGCCAATTCTGTAATGCGAACAAATCACTTACATTTTTCGTTGAGAATATCGTCTGTACTTTAGCTGCTGTGCGTAGAATCCAAGTGTACTTGAGTAAACCCTTGAATTTGCCTTTCTTCACCAGGACAGTGCTGTTTGGTAAGCGGCATTTGACACCGTTTGTAAAGCTCTTGCTAAAGTGGGCGAAAACATCCTAAAAAAGAAAAGAACACTTGGATTTGTCTGTTTAAATGTTTAGAATGGAATTGGATGACACATGTTGGTTGAGGCAGCAGGCATATCGACAGATCCGACTAATCCATAACGTTCACACAAAACTTCGAATAACGAAGGCACGTAATAGACTCACCTCATGTACATTAAAACTCAAGGACACGTCTGGGTCCTTGCAGTTGTAGTCAATGCTCATGTTGATCGATTCAATGACGTGATCCAACCAAACAATATAATCCAAGGACGGGCCGCGATCCACAGGTTTCAAGCTAACTGGCACATATGACGGCCTAACGGCCTTCCCCAAACTTTGAGCAACAATTACTTTCTTTGGTTTCTTCGGCGTAATAGGTAGCTCAATGTTCTCAACAACATGCGCCGGTACCACTGGCATCATTATCTGCGGTTGGTTCTGGTTCTGCGCCACAATCAAGTCATCGATAATAGTGTCTGAGAGATCGGGCATTACGATGCTGTTGCCTTGAAAGAGATCCGAGTCGGACAGTATGATTTCATTATTGCACATGTCTATCTGGTCAGTCAACTGAAATTGGTCCATTAGCTCAATATTGCAGTCGCTAAGCTCCAGTCGTGTACTCTCGTCATTCATTGATTCTATTCCGCAGGTGATGCCCACAAAGGGAATATCAGCGTCATCTGTCGTACATCCAGAAACCATATTTGGATCACCTTGGTACATGTTCTGATGCGTGTTTGAATTCGCGTTCTCATCTCTTAATACCGACTTGAGTATGTTGTCAGTAAACTCCGACAAGTCCTAGAAAAAGTAAATAATAATTTATTCAGTCCCCTTTTTGTTGGTAACTTACAACAGTTGGCAGGAGCTCATTGTCGAAAATGAAAATATCCCCATTTCCGGGTCGGTTTCTTCGGGCACGATCACATTCCGTGACGTCCAGCACCCAGAACGCCTTCAATTCCTTGGTAAAATTACAGAATTCAGCTTTAGACGAGGACCTACTTAAAACAGCGGCCAGCACCAGCAGCAAATGATCACAGATATCTTCCTTTAACACCACTGAGTTATTTGGCGACATGAGAATTTTCAGCTTTTTACAGGCACACGAGCATGTCTCGGTTTTGCTCGGGCTCTCGTTTGTAAGTACAGTAACGTGGAGTCTCCCCGAAGGAAAGACATGTGACCTCGCGCATTTGACAACAAATGTTGTTTTATTGATGCGCTGCACTGCCGGTACGTTCATTTCATCATGTTTGTACATCTCCCACAGACGGACTTTCTGCTCGACGCCAATGCGTAGACTCCATAGGGCATCATACTGAATAGGCAACTCCTCGGCTAGTTTCGTTGACTCGGATGCACTTTTAACATGTTTGCAGCTAATGTCGACGTCATTCGAGTCGTACTTGCAAGTATCTACATAGCAAATCGCATTTCGACTCACTATAGAACTATCTATTTCCGAACTGAGAGTTGTATCGGTGATTTGGACAAAATTTCGTGGTGCACACTCTCGTTCCTTGGTCCGAACACTGTAGAGCTTGGCGTCCGTGTACGAGATAAGCTGAATGGAATCCATGGACTTCTTTGAATTTAAAATTTGCCGCCTTAGAGCACACTCCTTGTTGCGACAGACATGGCTACGATTACCATTGTATTGGCCACAGGATGGACATCGCTTTAATCCCCGCAGGGTATGTCTGGTTCCGACTTTCAATTTAGCTTGGTCTGACGACATCCTGGGTTTGTTATTGTTTATTATGCCTTCTCTAGCCGGTGGGGCCGTTTACCTTTTGGACGTCTCTGTTAAATGGCGAACGATTTCTCAAAACAAAAAGAATTTTCGCGTTTCGTGGAGGATTTTTCGTAATTTCCCTTTCTGTCAGATAAAAAGCAAAAATTTTGTTCCGATTTTGCATCCACGCAGTTAAAACTGTCAAAAAGCACGAAAATAAATTTCCAATCATTTGAAGTCACTTTGACTTTTAGTCAAGGGAAATTTGTCTCAATTTCCCTACCGGTTTATGTATATGATAAAGGGTTATATTGGAACTAAAATACGGTTCCTGTATAATTTAAATTGCTGGACATTCATCTACATGCAGCGTTTTCTTAACTTGGTTAGTTTATAATATGCCATCCTTCGTGGGGCGTTATTACAACTATTTCGAACAACTTCGGAATTGTTTTTCGAAAATAATTTTTCCAAAATGCCTACCTAATATAAGATGACATGAGTTAAATGTGAACTAGAAGAGATCTGTTTTTGACATATCATTACAATTACTTTACAGAGTTGCCAACGAGGTACATTTGGGACAAAGTCTGTCTTTCGTAGTGTTTCTTTGCCCTTTGTCCTTCCCGACGATTTTTCAGTCCCAGACTTAATTTATAAAAAAGAAAATTAATTCAACTAAAAACTAAAAAATAGGGTAACGTACATTGTGTGTAAAATTTGTAATTTCTGTTGGAAAATTAAATCTTTGTCGCAGTGTTGATTTCTCTGTTCGGTAGTTATATTTGTCGGAAGTTATATTTTAATTTGGCAACCGTGAATCACTAAGTAGGTGGGTATATAGATAATCAAAAAGAAAATTGTGAAAATACTTAGCAGTGAAGTTAGAAAAGTTCGTTCATGTACTTTTTTGGAAAAGTAAAGCTGTGCGAATGCGACCACGTACTACTGAGAAAATTGAAAAAAAAAAAAAAAAAAACAAATAGAGAAATCGACTTCCCCACTTTTAATATTTTGTAATTTTCTACTCGCCAATCATCGACTTACTGAAAAAAACTGGCAACTAAGTGACAGCTCAAATGTTTGACAAGTAAAACTCTATTTATTTTCGTCTCCAACGATGTCGGAAGAAGAAGTTGTAATTGAATGTTCTCCTACAATATATAGATCATTGATTTCCATGGTTTACAATAATAATGCGAGATCATGAAAACCAATTATCTATATAGATCATTTATGGGTACAATAAAAAACGCCTACAGTTTCTCGAGTTTTTGTTCTGGATCTATCATGAACGCGACCCTGTTTTGCTGAACACTTCCACCTGTGAACACTTTGTGACAACTGTCATCGAAAATGTCAATATTCAAAACTAAAAACAAAAATTTTCGATCATTTTATAAACCTAAATTGCAATATAATTAAAATGTATCTCTTTGTGGGGATTAGTATAATCTCATTTTTGTTAAATTTCTGTCAAAACATAATTAAATTTGTAAGAACTTTATTTCATTTACCCTTACAAATTAACTAAACTAATTTTCCTATTAGTTTTCCATAGGATCCCTATTCTCGAAGCATGCCGAAGACCCCAAACTTTTCGATGAGATCGAACTGGCAAAAAAAGAACTCAAAGACGTGGAACAATCCCAGTTGGGTGACTACGCTAAAATGGTTCGAAAACTACGTGCAGAGAACAAAATCAATAACTTGCGTCAGAAAATGAAGGGCGATAAGGACTTGACTCGAATCAAGGGCGCTTCTATAGACATGATCTGCGGGTACGTTGTTAAAGCTGCGCTTTTACTGGCGCTAGTCATCACAGCTTTTAAGTACAGATATACTCCAGTGGTAGTGTTCGACGATAAATTCAATTTTTCCCCATTCAGTGGAATTGTCATGTTTCCCTCAGGCGTGCATAATGCAATATCTGTGCCTTTCTGGGTTTTATCCTGTAACCTAACCTTCAGGTGGTTGGGGGGCATCGTTAAGGGAAAATAACCGCATTTATTGTTTAAATTATTTACTATTCGTTGCTATAATAAAGGAACTACACATTTACTTCCTAGCCTCATATATCTGTTTGTTTTCAAGGCAGTCAAAGTCCACTTTAGACTCTATCCAAGCGGCAACCTTTAGCAATGTGGATTCAGACAGCTTTTTGCTCATCAACTGTAAGCTTATAGGTAGGCCGCGGTCCGACAGGCGAATTGGGATAGAAACGGCCGGGATTCCTGCC
Source organism: Cheilosia urbana (assembly GCA_946477585.1). Lineage (NCBI taxonomy): Eukaryota > Metazoa > Arthropoda > Insecta > Diptera > Syrphidae > Cheilosia > Cheilosia urbana. The sequence goes on from OX297853.1 coordinate 178,157,764, forward strand.
ATGTTTGCTGGTTGAGTGCAGAAATCCTGAACAGCACATTGATCTCTGTTGGACTGCGATGAGAATTCTTTGTAAAGAGGGGCTTCGCTTAGGGTAGTGGGTGTCAGAAGAACATCTGCAGATTGGAACACACTATCAAAGTCATTGGCTATTAGACGACGCACCTTTAAGGCCTTTTCAAAATATTTCTCATAGTTCCGTCGTAGTAAGAAAAAGTTTCCTGTGAGGATTCTCGTTTTGACGACAGAGTTGAAACCTTCCGCCCGCGATCGTGCGTAAAGCTGTTCAGTGCTACTCTTGTCATCTGCTCGCAGGCCAAATTCGATGCCATCATAGCGCGCCATATTGCTGCTGACCTCACATTGATTCAAAATCGAATACACAAAGATAGACGCAGATGTATTGGGCAAGGAAACTCGTCTTACTTGGGCGCCTCCATCTTCGAGCATATCAGCTATTTTCATCCAAGTGCTGTGCACTTCGTTCGAAAGTCCAGGACAGTGATATTCTTTGGGGATGCCCACTCTAATCTGTGACATATCGACATCTTGGGGATGCTGCAATTTAAATCCGTTGAAGCTTTTCTTTATGGTTGTCGAATCGAAGTCGTCTGGTCCAGCGATTGCGTTGAGAATTGCTGCGCAATCACTTACCGTACGCGCAAAAATACCTGGAACATCCATTGAGTTCACCAACGGAATCAAACCGTGACGAGAAACTAGACCGTATGTGGGTTTCAGTCCAACAACACCACAATATGAGGCAGGATTTCTCGTCGATCCACCGGTATCTGACCCTATAGCACTGAACACAGATTGACCAGCAACACATTATTAAATGCGAATTCAAAATATATACCCACTTACGCAAAGCAAATTCCAGACGCGACAGCTGTTGCAGAACCACCCGAACTTCCACCGGTTATCCGCCAACCATCCTCTGTTAAATTTTCGCTCCAAATGTTCTTAGTAGGCCCAAATAGAGAATCCACGGTACCCGAACCCATGGCAAACTGATCAAGGTTTGTTTTTCCGATAAGAATAGCTCCCGCGTTCATTAGTCGTTCACAAACTGTTGCATTATACGTCGGTTTGAAATCCTCCAGCATTCTGCGGATTTAACGAATTTATAACCAAGCAATAAAATAATAAAAAACCAATTACTTGGCACCGCAAGTTGTGTGCACATCCTTGGTGCAGAAGTTGTCCTTAATCGCAATAGTAACGCCGTCAAGAATGCTTTTTGGATTCTTTTCGGCGTATCTAAATGCAGATTCCTTTGCCTGATGCAAAGCCTTTTCGGGTACAAGACGAACAAAAGCATTTAAAGATTTCAATTTGACGGCATCGTCCAAGGCGTAATCGGTCACCAACCTCGGATTCAAGGACCCATTAGCGTAGCTAGCTGCCAACTGAAAGGTAATTTAGCTTTGGTTTGTAAACGAGGCAAGGAAATGTGTTTACCTCCTTGATTCCGAGATGTATGTGGCGATTCATTGTAGGTTACAAATAATCTCGTCCTTTTTTAGTGAAGTATATTTGCCACTTTTATCTTAAATTATTACTTCATCAAAGGGAAGCGGTGTTTTTTATTTGTTGCAGGTTTGCTGTCATTTTGACATTAGTTTTGACTTTTAAATTTGTTGCTGCCACCACTGTCATGCCAGACTACAAGCTACAAATCAGCCTACAGCGTGTGTGAGTGCTGCCAAATATCAGGAAATTCTCGGGCAATAGGGGTCCGATTCGCTAAAGGACTATTCACATGAGAGCGAATTGCGAACTGCGAACACGCGAATATTCGTGGTTTCTGACACTTCATTCACATGAAAACTTTTTTTGGTCGCAGATACCCGCGTATCAGTTTCATTTTTAAAGGTTAAGTTCGAACGAATTTTTCATTCGTGGGTTTGTGGATCGCGACTGTTTTGTGTGGATTGTGAATAAAGTGTGACAGTTCGCGGCAAGAATTTTCAATTCGCGGGAAAATTGCTTTAATTGTTAATTTAGCTGTTTAAATCAATTGAGAGTAATGTTTTTTTTAGATACGATGTTAGAATAATTAAATATAATGGTTTTGTGATAGAAAAAATACAAATTTTCAATCCATAAATGCAGTTAAATTGGTTTGTTCGCAATTCGCCTATTCGCAGTTCGCTCTCATTATTTTTTTTATTGGCCCCGGTTTTTTCCACTTCCGATCTGTTTCCTTTATATTTTATCAATCCCTTTTTCCGGTTCCTGTGTTGAATTGTGTTTTTATTTCTTGCCTTGTTTCGATTGTGCTGCTTATCGCATGCTAATCGCAAACTACAATATAGATCTGCAATTTAATGCTATCCGCCGAGCTTTCTGGTAGGTACTGAGACTATTCAGTACTGGTAGGCTCAGCGGACATAATTATACGAACATCAATCAGTTTGTAATGTTTTTAAGACTGAACTGCGAAATAATACTATGAAACTAATGTGGTATTTATTTGGGCTTCTTCAGATTCGCTCTGAGATTTCAGATTTCGTGTGACTAATCGAACATAAAAACGTCACTTGCTCTTTTTTATGATAATATTCGTTCGATTCGAATATGTGTAGCCTTCAACACTTTTCAAAACGTTTTCCATTCACTGCTTAAGTTTTAAGTTAAAACATTCGAAATTTGCGTCTCGATTGATTTTTAAATATTTATACATAACCAATTTACTAATATAAATTCACCCGATGCAATGCATTTCTTTGCTGTAGAACAAATTCACGAAAACTAAACGCCCTCCATCAGTTGTCAAACTCAAATGCACTTGTGTTGGTAAATCTGAGAAAATATCTAGATTCGCAAAAGTGCTCTGAAATCTGAAAAAGATTGTTTTTTTTTTTTGTACCAAACGAACATAAAAAGTGCTCTGAGAGCAAAAAAAGTGTTCTGAGAGCGCCCAATCGAATACCACATAACATGGTAAATGATACTCAATCAGGTTTCATTCATAGTATTAAAGAGAGGTGTTTACTCATTGGATAATTTGTTGTTGAAACTTTAAATGGTGCCATAAAATACCGCCTAACGAAATAACGGCGAATTCCAAAACTCGGTGTTATTTCACTTTGTGAAAGCGAAATAGAGTCGAATTTTAGAATTCGGTGTTATTTCACATTGACAAAGTGGAATAATGCCGAATATTGCTTGAGAAATAAGGCCGAACCAAATGTTTTCAGAATTGCCGATAACTACCTATAGATACCCATATATAGTATACTTTTAATTTGCAGAAATAGATGTTACTATTATTATACATATATATATAACTAAATTCTAAATGCTGAAATAACTAGAGGGGAAATTTGTCAAATTCGAGCGAATTTTTAACTTTTATTTTTCAAATTCTAAATGATAAAATAACTAGAGGGGAAAATTTAAAATTTATTTATTATGAATTTATTTTTAAATATTTTCTTTATGTCACCTATGGACATAGAACAAACAATGGTCAAAATGATTACTATCACTATGGCTTGCATAAATTACGTCACGTTGCATCGAATGGTTGCAATATGACTGGTGGCAATATGAAGTTTGCCTTACTCATTCATTTACATGAGGTATCTGTCGTGTTTTGAAAGCAACTGTTGCCACAACTCAAAAATGAATGCTTTTCGAACATGTCAAAAGTAAGTGTTAGCTCCAATCAATTTTTATTCATACGAAACGTAGCAAATGCTTCGATTCTGACATTTCGTTTGAGTTAAAGCAATTGCTGCTTTTTATTCATGCCACTCTATAGCTACACTCACAATAAGCGTGACCTGCCAACAAACATCACTTCTCACTTTTCACTTAAACCTCTGATATTTCTCAGTTGAAATTGAAACTGAAAAAAAAAACGAGCCTCACAAAAACCTACCCCAACACTAAAAGTGAGAGATTATAATTTAAATACCCTCTAGATATGCGCTACCGTATATTGAATAACTGATTAGCATACACCATTCACCATACCTACCTACTTGAGGAATAACTTAACACAATGTCTCTCTCTCCTTTGAATAAATCTGTATTTTTTATTAATAATTATAGAACAATAGCAGCGTTCGCTATGCTACATACTATGCACACGAAAGGTCTTTATCAAAAAACTTTTACGGAAAGTGAACACGCAATCTAGCTGTGGATACATAGGTACTTAGAAATTTATGGAAAATCCAAGTTCGCAATAACTAAGCGTATCAGTTGTTATTACATTCCTATTCGACTTCGTTTATAGCGACAGCAAAGGGACCCACTAACCGTGTCACAATCACTACAGCTGTAGGTATACCTACTTTGGTCTATATGCATCTATTTCAAGAGAAATCAATGACGTCCGCGCGCCGGCAATATGCTCCAACCACACATTTTATAATGCATTTGATTTCGGCTTGTCAATTGTCATTATCATTACTAAATAGAAATAACCTTAACCTTGTGCGAAGTGTTTTCCAGCCATATGAATAAAATTCAACTAAAAATGTATGAGACATTCTGAGCGAATGTTTTCTATGGGATTTACCTTTCACGCTACATTTCGTCATGTTTGTACTTTAACCTATGCGTACATGGTGGATAACAATATGTTTTTCAGCTTCAAAACTGAACGGACCAGGGTTCAATAAACTAGAGTAAACATAAACAATAACAAACGGCTTAGCCACTGAGCTTTAGGTAAAGCGTTTCCCTTTCGCCTGCAGAAGGATGACAGTGCGCATGAAAATTAAGTTGTTTCATCTTTTTTAATCCGCCTTAAGTAGGTATTCATCAATTGAATACTAGTTTTTAGATCTGCACAAAGAGAAAAAAAAAACGTATATTGTAATGGTGAAGTGTAGACCATTTTAACTACTTTTAGATGTCCTTGAAAGCTTATAGGTACCTATGTCTTTTGTTGCAATAAGCCAATATAATTAAACGAGTCGTTGTCGGTAATCGTATATCGTTTGATTCAAAAACAACTATAGGAAGGAGTTATTGTCTAAATGTGTGACATTACAGAATTGGATTATTTATGTTCCAAGAGACACTTTTTTTTATATAAATTGCTTTGGCAGCTATTTTGTATTCATTACTTTCTATTTTGCTGGATAGTTTATTTTTTCAGAATGTATAATCATTTTGCGAACGTTGTGCGGGTACATTTAAAAATTAAATAATTATTTTATGATACTATAAAAACAAATCTAGTCTAGTCAGCGGGAACTCATACTTGGCTAAGAGAAAGGAAATGCCTATTTATGGGAACGTACAATATAGATATTATGTACGCCACGACCCACGAGCCACGACGAGTAATTAGCTTTTAAATTGTGCGATACATATAGAATTTATGAATTTCATAATTGAACTTGTGATATATATGACACATCTGTGGCCTTTTGCAATAGTGTTTTAAGCAGATGGCTTTTCTTTTACCGGATAGAACATAGCCGTAACCAGGGTTGTCATGTGTGGCGAATTGTGGCCAAATGGGCGAGATTCAAGTCTCATTTGGCGACACGAAAATCAGTTTGGCGACATACTCAAAAATGTGCGATTTTTTGTTTTCGAATTAATGTCGTTTTCCATTGGGATTTTAAGTTTTTGCTCTCAGATTTCAGATTTTTCTTGCCCAATGGAACATAAAATGAGATTTTTCTTCCTATGCATTTGTGGTGGTGCGTGTTTTAAAAGTCAGCTGTTCTCAAATTGTTATTTGTGTTTATAAAACCCATTCAATTTATGTTGATTAATATTGCAGCGGCCAAATGTAATTTTTTCTCTATTTTTCACAGACTTCCCGTTTAAAAACGTAAGTAAACACATTTATATAAATAAAATGAGTACAAGAGATGAAAACAGCGGATTTTTAAATACAAACGAGAGTGGAAACAATTTAAATTTAGAGATAGAAAAATAGCTCCGATCTCTTTAAAGTTATTGGGGAATATCATAGTTATACCACTATACTGGGTCTAACTAAATTCGAATCTAAAGTTAACCCACAGGTAAGACAAAACTGCTATTCATAAAGAATCTGGCAGCTCTGTTTCATTAGATCCGAGTCTACCGTGAATTCTACTATATGGGCTGTTTTCCTTCGCACTAACTCTTATTCTGACTTTTCAAATTATCTCGGCTCATATCTTCAATTCACACAGGTTTATAACTCTCTCTACCAGCGATGTCTCCAAAGTCTTTTTTCCGATTCGTTAACTATAAAAAAAAAAAAAAATCCGATGGGTACCCATCGTCCCTCTCTTACGAAAACATTTCCCCAAGTGATCCACACACAATTGCTAACTTTTTTGCCACCTTTTTTAAACAATCTTTTGCCGACAACTCCTTCGTACCGGATCCCTCTTATTTTAAATACCTAAACATAACTTCTCCATTGGTCCCTTTCTCTCTCAAACTTTTGAACCCTATTTAATTGAAAATAAATTACAAAAACTTAATGATGAATATTCACCTCGTCCTGACGGTCTTCCCGCGATTTTTCTTAAAAAATGTTCCTTCAATCTCTCCATCCCGCTTTCAAACCTCTTTCAACTGTCGCTTTCTCAGGGCGAATTCCCTCAGATATGGAAATCCTCCTTTATAACAGCAGTTCACAAAAAGGGATTAAAGAGCGAGGTTACTAACTATCGAACTATTGCTAAACTTTCGCATATACCCAAACTCCTCGAAAGTATTTTGTACGAAGCCCTACGCTTTTAGTGCAAGTCTTTAATTTCCCCTACCCAACACGGCTTTCTTAAAGGTAGATCAACTACTACTAACCTCATCGAATTTGTGTCCTCTACACTCTCAGCCTTAGAAAGTGGTAAATAAATCGACGTCATTACAACCGATTTCAGTAAGGCCTTTGATAAAATATCCCATAAATTAATCCTTTTCAAATTGTCAGCTCTTGACTTTGAACCTATTTTGCTAAAGTCGTTAACATCATACTTGGAAAATCGCTTTTACAGTGTTCGCTTTAGGTTCGTTCTATCGGCCCTTTTCTTGGCTACATCTGGCGTACCCCAAGGCAGGTCCCCTTCTTTGTATCCTAACCATTAACGACCTTGAAACGGTCATTCAGCACTCAGCACTTTCTCTCTATGCTGATGATACAAATGTTTTCAAATCCATTTCCTCACATCACGACTCCCGTCTCCTTCAAATAGATCTAGATAATTTTTCCACCTGGTGCCTCAAAACTGCCTTGAACTCAATGTCATCAAATGCCCATCTATTACCTTCTCACGCAATTGCAACAAGTCTCCTCCTCGAACTTACCTCCTCCACGGCCAAGCTATATCATGAACTAGGCAATGAACTAGGAATTCGATTTTGTCAATTGACTATGACTAGCACTTGCGCGTTGCGCCAACTGAGAGAAGAATACAAGCCTGCTATGGGAACTCATGATTAGAACAGAGGAGAAGACCAACCTCTGAGCGTTGTTGTTGCTACGAGTTTTTTTTTTTTTTTTTTTTTAATGTCGTTCTCTCGGTAAGTTGCTTGGTTTTATTTGATTTTACAAAACTTTTAATTTGGCGATTTTTAGCGATTTAAAATTTAAAATTGGCGATTTCGATTTTAATAACCTGACAACCCTGGCCGTAACTGCACTTAAAACCAAAAGACCAATTAAAACCAGTTTTAAAACTGCAATCAACGAACACTGAACCAAAAAGGTATATGATGCCAATGAAAAAATGACAGTATAAGAAATAATTGAAATCGAGCTAAAGTAGGAGTTCATTCAATCAATGTATCTCCGTTCATTCCGTCTATGAAAATATTCATAATGGTATGACACTTTCATAAGATGCATGATTTGTTCATGTGTGTGTTCATTCAATGATCCCTTTGCTTATGTAGACTCTTATGAATGAAATGTAGGTATTCACTCATTGTAATTATGAATATTTTCACCAAGTCTGTTAGACTTTTAGGAAAACATTCATAACCCCATGTATTTATTCAACGAACAGTATGCATGCACACATTCATTGAATTTATGTAAAATGTCATAGTTTAAATGAACAAAGACTTTAAGTACATGAAGCCTCTCGTTACCTTTATAAACGAATTCATTGTTTCTATGCACATTTCCATACATTTAAGTACAAAACTATTTAAAGATTATGAAAAGTATTGAACCTAAAACCGTATTAAAAATAAAAAAGTATCATTTTTGTTTATATTTGCTGTGCATTTTTTATTGTTTTACTAAACAAAATTCTGGATGGGTCAAAATTCTTTTTACAAAATTCTGTTTTCAAAATTCTGTTTCCAAAATTCTGCAAAAAATAAAAAAAAAAATGTTTGGGAAGTGTTCAAAAGCGCGCGCTTTTTTTTTTTGCAGAATTTTGTAAAGACAATCCTCTCACGGTGCCGTGACACAAGGCCATTTTCTATTTTCTAAACTATGTTTATTTCAACTTTCTGTTAAAGAAAATAGTAGTTAAAAATTCTTTTGTCACTTTGATTATATACAAATTGACTAATCAGAACAGTAAAATAACTTGAAAAGTGACAAAAGGCCATATGTTCGAATATGGCCTTATGTCGCTTTGTGAAAGTGTCATAAGGCCTTATGTCGCATGGCCTTATTTATGAAGATAAATTGTGCTCCCACGATATATGGGAATGTGTAAAAATTGAAAAAGAATAGAAAATTTGTTTTTAAAAACAAACAAATAAGAATATGTAATTCTAAATAAGAGAGCAGATCTTAGCCATATTGGTTTTCTTAAACGAATACAAAAAAAATATAGCTCCCTCCAGCTTTGTTTAGTTTCTTAATTTTTTAGTGATTTCAAATGTGAAATAATTTTCTTCTCCTGAATTTTTTTCTTGTAATTTATTTACCTAAATATAAAATATTATTAAAACCTGAATTACATAATATATTATAATAAAAAAACTTTTTTTTGTTTTTAAAATCCCGCTTTTTTTATCCTGTTTTTTATAGTCTCGCCTTTTTATAATCCCACTATTTATAATCCTGTTTCTTCTTTCCCGTTTTTTTTTTTTTTTATATATAATCTAGCTTTTGCAATTGAAACTATATGTTTTATTTGAAAAAATCGACGCAAAGCGGGATTTAACGGAATTTTAAAAAGCGGGAATATAATAGATCGGGATTTAGAATAGGTAATTTCAGAGGCAGTATGTAAAAAATAACGGGATTCTAGAAGACGGTGTTCTAAAACTTTTTAATCGGGATTTTAAAAAACGGGATTTTAGAAGCCGAACATTTTTTGATCGGGATTTAAAAAAAGCGGGATGCCGATATGCTCCCCAATTTTTCATATGAAATATGAATTTTTTTTTACAATTTAAGTACCTATTTGATCATACAACGCTAGATTTATTCACTGAGAAATGAAACTGTACCATTTGCAAAAATTGTTAGGAATAATAGCAAGAAAAACAGCTCGACTTTCAACGTATCAGTATATTTCGGCAACTGTCTCTTAAATCTATTATAGGTACATAGTTATAGTACATTTGTTTCAGTTCCAATCAATTCATTTATATATATATACTCAAACATATGAGTGTTACCAATGTGAGCAACATTAAGTAGAATGGTACATATTAGAAGTATAGATTTGGATAGTATAAAAATTTCAACACAACTCCTCAAATGTATACTTTCTTAATATGTATATTGTTTTAAATCGCAAAATAATTATAGTAAGCCTAACTTTCGAGACAATGCGGTATGTTTGTTTTTATTAAGATTTTTCGTTAGTATATCCGCAATCATCTCTCCAGTTGGTACATAAGTTAATTTAATTAGATTAAGATTGAATACTTCACGTATATAATGGATTCGTATATCAATATGCTTACTTCTTGCATGATAAATAGGGTTCTTAACTAATTGTTGTGCACTCAAATTATCGCCATTTAGTTCAGTGGGTCCTTGTATTAGTTTTGAAAAACCAAGCTCCTCTATGAATTTTCTCAAATAGACAGCTTCCTTCGATGCGGATGAGAGCGCCATATATTCAGCTTCAGTGCTGCTAAGTGCCACGGACGGTTGCTTTCGAGACTCCCACGTAATTGGTCCACCAGCAATGAAAAATACAAAGCCTGTATATGACTTTCGATCATCGCAACTTCCGGCCCAATCAGCATCAGCAAACCCAGTTAAGCATTCATTGGTTTTTCTGAAAGATATATTAAAGCTTATGGTATTTGCCAAGTACCTAAGAACATGCTTCGCGGCTGCCATGTGTTCTGTATGGGGGTTCGTATTGAACTGCGCCAATTTGCTTATAGAGTGCAAAATATCAGGTCTGGTTGAAATACCTAGATACATCAACGAGCCAATTAACGATTGGTACAACTTCGGGTCCACTTTAGAGCAACTCGAACAATCTGCACACTTCTTCAGCTTGTATCCAGGATCTAAGGGTGTGCTACATTTTCTTGTCTCCGACATGTTATAGGTTTGTAGCAGATCACGAACAAATTGTTGTTGGGATATGCTAATAGTCTTCTCTTTTTCATCTCTGGTTATCTCCATCCCTAGGAAATAGTCCATTGGACCTTTATCGACTACATCGAATTCTAGACCGATGAAATACTTGATTTGATTTAAGTTGTGGTAGCTGGAACACGCAATTAAGATGTCATCCACATAAACAGCTATGATATTAATATCACTTCCTCGATTCATAGTGTAGACACAAGTATCGGAAGTGCACCTATTAAATCCAATACTGCTCAAAACTTTGTCCAACTTCGCATTCCACTCCCGCCCCGCCTGCTTTAGCCCGTACAACGACTTCTTAAGTTTACATACCTTATCCGGATTATTGGGATCAATAAACTTCTCTGGTTGAAGTATGTACACATCCTCTTTTAAATCGCCGTTTAGGTATGCAGCGGCAACATCCATTTGATGTACGATTAAATCATATTCAACTGCTATTGCCAGTAACAACCGAATTGATGAATAACGTACCACTGGTGAAAACGTCTCGTTGTAGTCAATACCAAATGTTTGACTACATCCTTTTGCTACCAATCTGGATTTGTAGCGTTCAATGGCTCCAGTTTTTCCACGCTTGATATTGAAGACCCACTTTGATTTTATGGTCTTGCGATTTTTTGGTAAATTTACGAGATCCCAGGTATTGTTGTCTAACAGTGTGTTGTATTCAGATCGCATGGATTGCAACCATTTGTCACCATCATGTCGATTCAAGGCTTCCTCAACAGTAACTGGATTCGTAAGGATCTCATCGGAGTTTATGAAGAAATTTGTGGAACCTAATTTTTCCCTTCGCGGGCGTAATTTCATTGACCACTTACTTGTGCTAGGTTCTGGTACAGGGACTTCATCACCACCATCAGCATTCTTCAGAGCACCTTCGACGTGTTGGCAAGGGGTGACATCAACACTGGGTAATTCCTCGTCACTTTCATCAGCTTCAGCAAAATCGCCACCGGGTAAATCATTTTCAACGCAAACGTCATTATTGTTCGAACTCAGATCACTTCCGTTGGATTCTTCTATTTCGAATGCGTCGTTGAACGAACTTTCTGCACTAGAACTTAGGCTATCGTTTTGTTTGATAATAATGCCTTTCATATCTTCCTTCAGATCACGCGTTGTTTCGTTCGTTTCTAAAATAGAATTAATCTTTTTACATTGTGTATTCTCACCTACATGTTCCAAAAATCTAACATCCCGGCTTTTAAATATTTTCTGTGATTTTGGCTCGTACACACGATAAGCCTTAGACTCAGACGAGTAGCCTACCATGAAACACTCCAACGCTCTGGCTCCCAGCTTCGGCTTTCCTGGACGTTTGTCCAGCATAAAGGCTTTGCACCCAAAAATCTTTAGATGAGACACACTTGGTTTTCGGCCACTCCAAGCTTCATATGGCGTTATATTATCTAAGCACTTGGTTGGAGACCGATTACGTAAATATGTCGCCGTATTAATTGCTTCCGCCCAAACCGAATTTGGAAGATCTGAATTCAGAAGCATGCACCTCGCCATTTCCACTAGCGTTCTGTTGGCTCGCTCTGCAATCCCGTTTTGCTGAGGTGTATACGGAACTGTCAGCTGTCTTTTTATGCCCGCACTTTCCAAAAAGCGATTAAATGCTCCACTCATATATTCTCCGCCATTATCAGTCCGTAGTGTTTTTATCTTTTTAGATGTTTCAAGTTCGACTGACGCCTTGAATGATTTGAACGCATGAAAAATTTCGCTCTTACTTTGTATGAAATACACAAATATCTTTCGACTGAAGTCGTCGATAAAGAGAGCAAAATATCGAGCACCACCAATTGATTTTGTACGCATAGGACCACAAATGTCGCTGTGTACTAGTTCCAACACCTCCCTACTGCGACCGAATGATTTGTTGGGAAACGATTTGGCACACATTTTGCCCTTCAAACAGGTTTCACATTCAACGGAATCTAAATACATTTTTTGATTTGTTTGAAAAATTGACAGAGCTCGACATTAAAATGCAGGACGAATTTCTAGCCATAATAATGTTATCAAGTCTGCCAAAGAGTTATGAAAATTTCATAATTGCTATTGAGTCTAGAGACGCATTGCCATCTTCGTCAGCATTAAAAACGAAGTTAATCGAAGAAGGAACGAGACGTGAAGGTGACATTGTGCACGAAAACGGTGAAGCAGCGTTCTTCTCAAAACAACGGCATGAAGTACAGCACCAACGGAACAAGCAACATAAAAAACCATTCCGTGGGAAATGTTATAAATGCAATAGGAAAGGCCATTATGCGTCAGACTGTCGAGCTACAAATGTTGCCATTATTCATAACGGTCGTAGTTTGCAGTTCAATGAAATAATACATTAAAACAAGTAAAGTAATGGTCGCCTTCATAAAACCAGCAAATAGTCTCATGCATTTAATGTTGTCATTCATAAAATGAGACAATCAAGACTAGTGCACGAAAACGGCGCAATTATGAATCGTTCATACACTTATGAACAATTTCATTGAAATTCGGACACATATTATTCCAACAACAATTTCATAAAAATTTTAGTTTCATAAAGGCAATATTGTGGTCATAAAACCAAGCGAAATATTCAAGAATTTTTACATTGCGTTAATGAATATTACATTGAATGTAAGAATTTCAACTCTATGAATGGCATTCACGGATATTATGAAGGATCATTTTTTCAGTGAACAGACGTGATTTTAACCTTAAAGAAAGTAGAACCGAAAATTCTCCGAAACTAAGCATTTACGTGAGGTATGTGGGTTGGCGTGGAGTATACTCCGTGCCACACCCAGATCAAAATTGACCCATCCTCTACCACTATAAATCTTACCCAGATAGACTCTTTGGATTTCTCAAGAGTTCTTCCCTGGGCTCGATTCCTAGTGTTAACGCTAGCATCTGTTTATGGGAGATCTGTTTCATGGAATGGGTCTCGACCCAATGATGTCCGAAGATCGTCATTCTTCTGCCAGCCAGCGCCGGACATTGACACAGTATATGTGCGGCTGTCTCAGATTCCTCCAAGCATAGTTCACAGGTATCATCATCTTCCTTAAGTGATACCCGAAATTACCATGTCCTGTAGAAAAAGCCACCACCCATTTCAATGTTCCTCAACGTCAAAGAGGTTAACAAAACAACACCATTGCGAAAAAACACACGTCCATAATACATACATAAATGTTGATTTCAAATTTTGGAAATACCCCAATATGAAAGAAGGCCGGCAACTTACTAGGTTATGTCATCATAACCATGACCTACAACAGCTGAAAACAATAATTAGCGACTATAGTCGACCTTGGTTATAGTTTTGTACGGAAATAGTGTTCTACAATATCCTCTCTATAATTATTCCCGTCCCATTCAACCATTATGACCTATTCTTGTCAAACTCAAATAAATAAAACATAGGGTTCGCACTAATCGCTGTATAGAGAAACAGTGATGCCAATTTTTGTTCCAATCACCAAACCTTATCGGGCCTTATTAAAACTGAGAGCGGACGAACTAATTACTAAAAATCATTTTTCACATTCACCTTATTTTGTATTCGCATTGTGAGTTCGCACCGTTTGTTATAATGTTAACTTGCAATGTAACACCTATGTAACTTATACGATTTATGAATTCGCATCAGAAAACACATGTTTAGATAGTTGGAGTATGGTCTTAATGTTTAAACGGAAATTTAATTACATTCTTAGAATGCTTGTTCGTTCAACAATTAATTATTAAAAAGTGTTAAATGTTTTTTTTTTTTTTTTTTTGTTATTTATATAACATGGAAACACTGATCATGGCTTTACATAATCATTAAATTTTAAGTGTTGGAATTAAGAAAATCCCTATATGAGGTACGTATACGAGTAGACGAAACCAATCACGTTTGACATATGCTACTTGACATATCCATACATCGAAGTGAATAATTTAAAGTCTGCTACTCCAATATGGTACGCGTCTTTTTGTTGTTAATATAATCTGTATGATGTATGAAACATTAGAAAAAAAGGCCCTCTATTTGCGAGAAACTTGTATTGTAGGCCAAGGTGATTGGATCGACTAAACTAGAACAAAGCATCATTTTGTATGCATTCCTAATTTTATATGACATTTGTAGATGTAGGCACCGTGCGCGTACATACATGTCACCGGGTGTTAGCTACTGAGAGGAGTCGTTGACTTTTAATATTGACAGGTCACTACTTATTAAAGTGTCTAGACACTAGACTATTGGCTATTGCGCTGATTGCGGTGTATATTCGCTGTAACCTTTGGCTGCAATAGATGTTACTAGTTACTTACCAAACTGTCAGAAGACATTGCAAAATATTAACAAGTTTTGAAAAATAAAAGGTTTGTTGTGACTAACTTTCAGGCCTTTTCGGATCAAAGCACTTAATGGATGGACTTGAAGTTGACCGCACTGTGCTTTATAAGTTGCGAGATATTATCACCGTTAGGCATACAGCGGTGTGGCACGCTCTGCAGTATTAATTACCATACTGCCAATGATGAATGATAGAACGTTTTCCGTATCTTTTGTTTATTGCATTAATTACTGAATTATTTCTTTCCGGATATATTTATGAAAACATTTATTGTTTATGTATAGGTATGTACCTACCTATACATGCCTACACGCTTCTTTTCATTTTTATTTTTTACATAATTATGGATACAGATCTTAAACGAAACAAAATAATTCATATTAATACCTTTTCGGGCTTTGCTAAAGCGTGGTATGCACCTCTTCACAAACGAAATATCCCATACAAAAGTGACACAACATAATCATGAACGAAGAATTCCGCTCTCCTTTTCGTTTTGCAGTACGCAGCTGCTGCGAAATGATGGCGGAAAAGTAGTTGTTGTAGATTGCTTGGTACAATTCTCCACTCTTTTTTCGCACACGTTTATTGTCCGGGACATTCTTTGCTTGCGGAAATTTGGCATTTGTGCTGCAGTGTTGCCAGCTTTCATGAGGGTGGAGTCAAATTGAGAAATTTTGAAGACGAAAATATATAAATTCAAATATGAAAATTAAAACTGCATATTTTTTGGTAATATTAAATTAAAAAAAAAAGCAATGCAAACTCGTAATTCAGAGCTTTTTTTAGTTTCCATTTTGCAATGTTAACAAAAAAAAAAAACAGCGCAAATGTAAACAAGTTTTTATATTAAACTACTTCGAAATGGGTTGGTATAAATGTGTGAAAAATCAATTGCAATGAATTTCCGGTGCAAGTGAAAAATATGTTTTTTGCGGCCAACTCACAAAAGAAACCAAATTCGGATTTAATGTTCCATTGGGCAGTAGAAATCTGAAATCTCAGATCAAAAATATGAAACGCCCAATAATCGAAAAAGACATAACTGTTTAAAAAGATTTAGTTATACGAAAAAAGTACGTTCACAATAGAATTATAAATTCCTAACGATCCTAAAAATCACAAAACTTTAAATAAAGTGAATAGCGTGAATTACGATAAATCCGAAATGACAATTTTAAGGAGCCAAAATTGTAAATATATAGCCAGTGCTGGTAACACTGCTACTTGTGTATCAGCTGATGGAAATCTACACAAATTATTTTCCGCTGCCTTTTCGCAGACGTTTCGCTGTCCATTTGGAGACCACCGGAAAATTTCGTTTGTGAAGAGGTGCATACCACGCTTAAAGCGTTCTTCTGAAACGAAATATCCCATGCAAAAGTGACACAACGAAATCATGAACGAAAATTTCGCTCTCCTTTTCGTTTTGCAGTACGCAGCTGCTGCGAAATGATGGCGGAAAAGTGGGTAACTGTAGTAGATTGCTAAGTACAATTCTCCACTCTCTTTTCGCGCACATTTATTGTCCGGGACATTAATTGCTTGCGGAAATTTGGCATTTGTGCTGCAGTGTTGCCAGCTTTCATAAGAGGGTGGAGCAAAATTGAGAAATTTTGAAGCCGAAAATATCCAAACTCAAATATGAAAATTAAAACTGCATGTTTATTGGTAATATTAAATTAAAAAAAAAAAAAAAACATAAACTCCTAATTGAGAGACTTTTTTAGTTTCCATTTTGCAATGTTAACAAAAAAAAAACAAAAATCGCAAATGTCAACGAGTTTTTATATTAAACTACTTCGAAATGGGTTGCTATTATAATAAAATCAATTGCAATGGATTTCCAGTGCAAGTATCAAATATGTTTTTTGAGGCCAACTTAAAAAAGAAACTTAATTCGGATTCAATGTTTGATTTGGCAGCAGAAATCTGAAATCTCGGATCAAAATCTGAAATGCCAAATAATCGAACAAGACATAACTGTTTAGAAAGTTTTAGTTATACGAAAAAAGTACGTTCACAATAGATAATTCCTAAGGATCCTAAAAATCCCAAAACTTTAAATAAAGTGAAAAGCGTAAATTGCAATAAATCCGAAATGACAATTTTAAGGAGCCAAATTGGAAATAAATAGCCAGTGATGATAACACTGCGACTTGTGCATCAACTGATGGAAATCTACACAAATTATTTTCCGCTGCCTTTTCGCAGACGTTTCGCTGTCCATTTAGAGACCACTGGAAAATTTCGTTTCAGAAAAGGTCCGTACCAGGTACCGCGCTTATACAAAAATGTCTCCAAAGATGAAATTAAGTAAAAGAATTTTAACTAAGCAGTATACGCAATCCCAGCCAAATATCTTTTTCACTGTATTGTTGTCTCCACAAAATTTGAGCTAGGGAATCATTGCAAAATAAGTTTTTTCATAACTTAATTTTGACAGACAGAACCTTATTAATCTTTTTCTTAAGTAATAATCAGCGGAGAATTAATTGAAGGAGAATTTAGTGGAGTAAGGACGTGATCTATAAAAGACAAGAAAAACTAAAACGACTCTTTCTTTTTCGTTCTTTTTTGAACATTAAACTGATAAAATTAACCGAACATTTAGCTAATGTGTGTGGAGAAATATTGGAGAGGCGCTAAATGTAACTTTTCGGACTTATGTCCCGAAACCATTTGTTTAAATGCTTATTTGTTTACCAAATAATGTATGTTCAAATGACATGAATTTAATTGCCGGTATGCATTATAAATCATATTGTCCATTGTCACCATTGAGTGGGAGCAACCTTCAAGAGTGGCTTCATACCACTTGATTAATTAGATTCAACAAGATACCATGTGCCATTGTCTTCTGTTCACACTATCTTGTGTTATATATACGGACTGCTTTGACAAGACTGCTTTGATTTTGAGTTAAGTTAGTGGATGGCCTAAGGTTCAATAAACTGCGGTAAACAATAACACATTCGCTGAGGCTTTAGAAGTTCATAATATACTCGTTGTCGTATATGTGTGGCCTTTCAGGTTTTCTTTATTAACATTTGCATTACGCTTTTGTGACAATAAAGTTATAGACAGCGAACACGAGTGGTATCGGTCTTTCTGAATGAAGCTTGGTAAGTTAATCTATTGTATGATAATAGAATAATATGCGGTAATGTGAAATTGACAGTTCAACGTTGATACCCTTGGATGTAGAGAGGCAATAATGCTTCTGTTCTTGACAACCAGTCTTGTTGACGGCGTGATAGTCTATTTCCGAATGCATGAAAAGTAATAGTCCAGGATCCCTAGTACATTTTTTTAACTTGATTACTATCAAGCTAATTTTTCGTGAGTAGCTTAATTTTGATAAGACGCCCACAATTTCCTTTGCGAAAATTCTTGATTGTGGTAGCTAACAGAGCTAGCAAGGCTAAAATATGTCGATTTGATGATTCTCAAATATTTATTACTAACTGGATTGTGTTTTATTAAATCTTAAGACAATTATCTAAATTATTTGGAAAAATATTTGTCCTACAAAATCGATGGTCTGATCAAAGAGTCCCCCCCTTCCAACATGTATCGATAACGAGATCACCAAAACTGATTACTAACCAGCTGATTTTTTTGTTATTTATTAGTTAATATTTATATAATTTAACAGTCATATTGTCCTACAAATTCCGTGGTATGTTATCCCGGTCCTACGCTTAAAAGTTGTAGTACAGATCCTTGATGTAAAACTAATTACTATCAAGTTGAATCTTCGAGAACAGCATCGTTTTGATAAGACGCCCACAATTTCCTTTGCGAGAATTCTTGATTGTGGTAGCTAACAGAGCTAGCAAGGCTAAAATATGTCGATTTGATGATTCTCAAATATTTATTACTAACTGGATTGTGTTTTTTTAAATCTTAAGATAATTATCTAAATTATTTGAAAAAATATTTGTCCTACAAATTCCGTGGTACGTTATCCCGGTCCTACGCTCAAAAATAGAACCTAGTACAGAACTATATAGCTTGGTACGCTATCGCGGTGCTCCAATTGAATGTGTTGATGAGGGTGGGTTTTTTTTTTTTCATGTATTCCTTTTCTGCCTTTTTGGTTCGATTTCATAATACGTTCAGCTTTGTTTTTGTTGTCTGTTGCTTTTATGAATGAGATGAGCAGGTACCTACTTTGTGTGTAGTTTGCATGTGCATTTCTTTTTCTGTGGAAGAATTTCTGCATTACGATTTACGAGATTTTTCAATTCTTGTTTGAGCACATATGAATTGAAATTTTGATTTCTAACCTCTATGGGCATATGACTCATTTACTCGGTCGGTGTGTTTAAACGATTTTTTCACTGTATCTTATGTTACAAATAGGAAAACGAAAAAATGACAATTCTTGTCGGACTAGTGATACATACCTGTTTTTTTGTAGGACATGGTTTTATTTGGGCAGAGAACACACTAACCTATTATTCATATTTTTGTCCTACAGTTAGTAATGATAAAAATGGTTTTATGGTCTTAACAATTTCTGAGCGTAGGACCGGGATAACATACCACGGAATTTGTAGGACAATATGACTGTTAAATTATATAAATATTAACTAATAAATAAAAAAAAAATCAGCTGGTTAGTAATCAGTTTTGGTGATCTCGTTATCGATACATGTTGGAAGGGGGGGACTCTTTGATCAGACCATCGATTTTGTAGGACAAATATTTTTTCAAATAATTTAGATAATTGTCTTAAGATTTAATAAAATACAATCCAGTTAGTAATAAATATTTGAGAATCATCAAATCGACATATTTTAGCCTTGCTAGCTCTGTTAGCTACCACAATCAAGAATTTTCGCAAAGGAAATTGTGGGCGTCTTATCAAAATTAAGCTACTCACGAAAAATTAGCTTGATAGTAATCAAGTTAAAAAAATGTACTAGGGATCCTGGACTATAATGATTGTCACATACCACAACATTTTTTGACATTACGCAAAAGAAGGATTATATGCATTCATGCGGTGACAAGCCCTCAGGTGCTTAAAACGTAGGTTGTGGTGCTGTGTGCAGTGCATAGTGGGCGGGGGGTCAAATGGGGTTGCGCTAAAGGCGTAACAACATAGCACAGCATTGTTCACACTTGATGACCATTTTGTTTCATAATGTCAACCGAATTCTTTTTGATTGAGAGAACTTGAAAAGGAAAGAACTTTAGGCTAGAAGAGTCAAGTATACATACATATATACATATATATAAAACAAAGTGTCAAAAAGTGTATGTTCCCCTCAACCAATTTAGTTGATTTTTTTTATCATGTCGGTATTTACGGTGATCAGATAAGCCAAAAAAGAAAAAAAAAATGCAAACAAAAACAAAAAAGAAACTACTACAATTTGTTTTATGACTTACCTACTAAAATTAGCTGTGGTTCTAAAGTAAAAAAAAAACTCATATCCTTTTTTAGTCATCTGAGTTCTTTAAGTTTTGGTTTTGCATATATGTGGCTGAATTTCGTTGATACAGAGCATAATTTCCCGAAAATATGTCGTTTCATTTTAAGGATATAGAAGAACAACAACATTGGGTGAGTGCTTGTGGGCCTACTGCTCTTACGATTTTTTCCACTGCGACACCTCACGCGCACGTCTTTCAAACAGCCGAGAATACAACTATCATTCCGTTCCATTCGTCCCAATATTGGCACCTGGCTTCTTATTAAACTGTCAGACGAACAGGCGAGTTATTCTTCAAATAATATTGTATTTTAAGATAAAGTGATATGTTGCATGTCCTAGATTAAAATCGAATGGAATTATATTTCTCCTTAAAATCGAGCACCAACAACTTAAACACAAGCTGCTCCAAGCCAAAGGTCCTATAGGTATGCAAAAAAATAAGTAAATGCTAATCTCCCAGAGGAAGCTAAAGCTCTATAATGTCAAGGTTTTGCTATCTTTGTTGGGCGGACAGACACATTGCCACAATAGTGTGATTTGTATCTTTTTTTTTTATCGATAGCAATTCATAGAACAATTATATTGACGTCATAATATAACTTTTTGTTTAATTGATTGATTGATTGATCATGAAAGCTCCCAACATGCACTATGCACAAGCACAATGATATTGCATAGTAATTGAAAGTTTTATAAAACATTCATCGCTCTGGCTTAGCTGCAATTACGATACTTTGTAGTTAAACTTAACAAAGAATGTGTTGATGCAGGCACAGGGAATGAAATGGAAGCAGTAGTTGTCAATGATGTTGACAAATTGACAGCTGTTCTTGCTTTCAACGATATACCCTGTTCAGTATGAAATTATTACTCATAAATTGGACATTTAAAAATCAAATTATTCCTTCTAAAAACATGAAAATAATTTCATTTTTTATCAAGATTCGTTGTTTAAACCGATTGTCAAGAACAATAAATGGATCGTATGAATAAATACAAGTATGTATTTGCTTTGAGCAAATGGTTGTATCAAAGTAAAAGTTCTTAGCAATGGCTTTGAATCGGTATGAATAAAAACCAACTTTGCTAAAGTAGGTAAGTTCGAAAATTCGAACATACCATTTATTTCGCTGTACGTGTGCTTGCCTTGCAGTTCCTGTCAACGTTTTTATGTGATATTCGTTTGGGCTTCTTCAGATTCGCTCTCAGATTTCAGATTTCGTGTGGCTAATCGAACATAAAAACGTGACTTGCTCTTTTTTATGATAATATTCGTGCGATTCGAATATGTGTAGCCTTCAACACTTTTCAAAACGTTTTCCATTCACTGCTTAAGTTTTAAATTAAAACATTCGAAATTTGCATCTCAATTAAATTTTAAATATTTATACATAACCAATTTACTAAAATAAATTCACCCGATGCAATGCCTTTCTTTGCTGTAGAACAAATTCACGAAAACCTAAGCGCACTCCACCAGTTGTCAAACTCAAACGCACTTGTGTTGGTAAATCTGAGAAAATATCTAGATTCGCAAAAGTGCTCTGAAATCTGAAAAAGATTGTTTTTTTTTTGTACCAAACGAACATAAAAACTGCTCTGAGAGCAGCTTCCTGAGTGATCCTTGAGATTTAACGACTTTTGTTGAAATTAAAATTAAAAAAAATAAATTTAGAAATAAGAATGCAAACTATAGCAAAAATTGCACTTGGAAATATGAATTTTGTTTACAAAATATGATGGTTTATTTTTTCTATATGTACCGAGAATCGTATTAGATCATAGACTTGTGGAAAATATTTGAGACGCCAGCCAATTGGATAAAGAAGATGTATGAATTACCGAGAGGTTTATGAGCTGTCAACCTTAAAGCAGAGATCTCCTATATACCTTGGAAATGATCCTGTCTAAACATTTTCATCTGAAAGAAACATGAAATATAAATAGTCCGCACACTCAATATTATTGCGTGACATGAAATAATTGTTTTTTTTTTTTTTTTTTTTTTTCATAAGTACCTATTTTATATTTATTTATAAAAAAATATATCGAAAATTCACAATGCTTAGATTGTTTTATGTTAAAAATGTGCATGCAAAATATTTAGCAAAAGGCAATTTCGTAGCAATTGCTACGTTTTATTCACACGGATTTGAGTAAAAGGTAAGTGGCAGCTTTTTGAACATGTCAAAAGTTAGTGTTAGCTCTTCAGTATTTATTCATATGAAACGCAATAAATGCTTCGATTTTGCCATTTCATTTGAGTAGAAGCAATTAAAAAAAAAATGGTTGGCGCAACAGGTTCGCAGGGACCCAAGGCCTAGCTTCTCACAACCATTCGTTTTGTGTGAGTTTCATTTTTGGAACGAATGGGAGGGATCTACAATTTTATGCCGACTCCAAAGGGCCAATTGAGAAGCTCTTTCATGACAGTTATACTCTCGGATGTTTGTCAGACGTTCGCGATAGGTGGCGCAGTGGAAAAAACCCTAAGTTGGAATTTGTTTCTTTTTTTGCGGGATAGAAGCAATTGCTACGATTTATTCATACCACCCAATGTTGGTCCAGATTAACTTTTAAGGGTTTGTGCACAAAGCGACATAATCTGGCTGTCTTTAAAATACTAGGTACTACTTGAAAATTTTGAAATTGAGTAAATAAATTTGTGAAAAATGAATATCAGTCACAATGAGTATAAAAGTTATTTATAACAACTCAATGCCACAAAAAATAATAACGTCTATTATTTCGGTAGTGCATATGCATATAGATCCCTTTTGCGGTTCTCACACTCAATCAATCTCTAAAAATAAACCGTCCAAAGTCAATTTAATTTTAACATTTTTGCAGGTGACCAAACTCTTCGTAAACAGTTAAGGCCTTTGTACTTTTGTCTATATATCTGATTTTGACATTGGTACACATGCCACTCATGGGAATAATAATATTTTGAATTTATAAAAGAAAAAAACAATTAGGCAAGTGGATTCGAGTTCAATCCAGGCCTCAGTTTGTAGACCAGGCATCTATGAAGCTGCACATAAACTGTAAAATTTTGTCTTTACGTTTCTTGTTATGGTACAAAGCAAAAATCAAGTTCATTCTTAATGACTTAAATATTCAAGATCCGCAGGCCAGGCAAAATTAATGTCTTTCTTTCTCTTTTAACAACCTTGCAACTGACAGCTCTCCATTGAGAATAAGAATTAAATACAAAAAGACGCGAAGATAATAATTCTTCATTATCTTACTGGTCTCTTAAACCATGTTATTAGCTACCTACTTTTGCTGGAGGAACACTAATTTTCTTCACATCAAGGTTCTTTAAAAACGAAATCCCAAAAGCAGCAATCGCAGCTAACTTCAGTCTATTACCACAACTATCCATCCGTATTGCAGAATGCAACATTTGTACCACGTTAACCGACAAAAACTTAGCCCCAGACACGGCTTGAAATCCACAGGATATAGGGACCCGATCACGTTATCCGTGAGCGAGCAATTTCGAAGATAAATCGTCGTCGACATTGACATACTGAGTCGACTATGTGGACAGTGCCAACTGCCGATATTTCCATTGTATATAGAGTCTCTACTCTCTATGTACAACGATATTGGTGCTCTCAAGCTTTTAATCTGTAGGTATTTTGCAATTAAATGTGTTCACACTGGTGTTAAAATTGGAGTAGATTCTTAAATTTTCCTGCAAAATAGTGTATAAAGTGTATAAAGTGTATTTGTCAAAATTTAACAAAACATTGTTTTGTTCTATTTTTTATTCGTTAAAATAAAGACAAGAAAAATAAAACTATATTTTTTTTTAAATTCATCGTCGTTATTTATCATTAATACAAAAATCGTTCGATCGCAAAGGAAAAAAAACGTTGATCAATTTTTTAGACGTTTTAACCGTCAACCCAAAAATAGTATTTTGGTCGGGCATTTTATTTACGCAGTCGGTACTGTAGGAAAGTTCTTCATATTGATATTTTTATAGCAATGATTATAAGAGAATTTCATTTTCCTAAAAAACAAAATGGCTTCCGGAAGTGATGAAATGACAATTCATTATTATTTAATATAATTTGCGAGGCCTGTCGTCAAATCAAATTACACGCAAACATTGTTCCGAGGCAAAAGATAGTCAAACTGCCATCAAGGCTATCGCCTCAGTCAACATAACCCCAAAATTGGTATAAGAGTGCCGTAAGAAGCTGGCCTCGCTTGACAAGTTCAAGGATACCCTGATTTGGGTTCCAGGTCGCAGCAATGTTTGCGGCAACAAACATGCTGAAAAGCTGCACAGGCGAGGCTCAGCCCTTCACTGTTCACTTGCGTAATCGGTTAAAATGCCGCTCGGAGCAGTTAAAGCAAAGATCTCCCTAGAATTTCTATCGAAGGCCAACCTCAGATGGAGGAGGCTGACGAACTGTATCATATCCAGAAGGATGTGGCCAAACTACAACACGGATAAAACAACCCACCTTCTAAGTACCTAAACCACGAAAAGATTGTGCCAGAATAACAGCGATAACCACAGGCTATTGGCCAAAAGGGAACACGCAATTAGATTAGGTATCCCTCATAATACACACTGCCGCAGCTGTAATGACACAGCCGAAAAGGAAACGCTCACTCATTTCCTTTGTGCCTGTCCAGCACTAGCTATAGGGCCAGACAGCTATCTTTTGGTATACCCTTTTCGACTCCCTTGAGGAGGTCTCGAAACGTAGTATTAGGGAACTGATAACCTTTTTGAATTCCACAGGCTGGATCTAAACTCTCCTCCGATAATCTTAAACAACCAGGTCAAATGAGTTGTGGTAACAAAACGGCACATAGTGCGACTTGGGTTTTAAAAATAAACCGCCACACCTACCTACCTTATTTAAGTTCTTGTAAAATTAGTTTTTAGCTTTAAGTCTTTATACTTTATAGCTTGTATTTAAGCCTAATAAATGGGGGTTTTGCCCCCACTAAAATTAAAAAAAATTAATATAATTGGTTGCTAAATTGTTGGTTAAATTTACTGAAACTATTTACCATTCTCATTTCATATGTTTTAAATCAGTAATTGAAACGTTTTCACGTGATTGCAGAAATGTTGATCGCCGCAACTTGTGATTAGTTCCGTTTTACGTGTCCATATAATTACAATTTACAAAAATACATTACTATGGTTTTCTACATGTAGAATACATGTAATCTACATCGCTTATGTAGATTACATGGGCCGACTGAAAATGATGTAGTTTTGCCAACCCAGAACAACTCAACCGATTTCAATGAAATGTTGTGGATGGGTGGGTATGGTTGGTTGCAACTTAAAAGATAGGATAGGGATACAAAAAAAAAAAAAAAACGGGTTGTGGCACCTCCCTCCCGTTTGAAATAAAAAAAAATCGAACTCATTTTCTTAAGTTGTATTAGCAAAATTATTAATGGACATGGCCAAATAAAGCACTTTGCGAAATGTGGGCGGGATTTAATACATAAGGCTTGGGCAAAGTCGGATAGCTATATATAAAATGTGCACTCGTAACTCTGGAACGCGGATGGATCGTTCGATTTTTACGATTTTGGGTTTGGTGGATTCGTCTTGGCCCAAGAAAAGATATATGCCTTCTGGCATGAAACTAAAACTTAAGGAGATGAGATTGGGGATAGAAGTTCCAAGTGTTCCAATTCTAAATTTGGTGGTTAAATTTTAAGGGCCGATGTTGAATGTGAACCACACCTAAACGTTCAGTTTTTTTCTGCATTTCATTTGATATTTATCAATTTCAGACTAACTCAATTTGAACCGTGCAAAGATACGCAATCGAGCAACGCGTTAAAGTTATTCAGGCTTATTATGAAAATAGGCGTTCAAATCAAAATGCATATCCTGAACTTCGTGATTTTTTCGGTCAATTTAATCGTCCAAATGTGCGTACAATCGGAAAAATCGTGCAAACCGGGTCTGTAGGAGATGTGAAAACACCAGTGCATGCTCGTACAGCTCGTATTGCAGAAAATATTGCTGCTGTTCGCGATAGTGTAGGCGCAGTAGCTTAGTGGTTAGTGTGTTGGACTACTATGCGAGGGGTCGAGGTTCGAATCCCGCAAAAACCCAAATTCCAACTTAGGGTTTTTTTCACTGCGCCACCTCTCGCGAACGTCTGACAAACATCCGAGAGTATGACTGTCTTGAAAGAGCTTCTCAATTAGCCGTTTGGAGTCGGCATAAAATTGTAGATCCATTCCATTCGTTCCAAAAATGAGAAGCTAGGCCTAGGGTCCCTCCGGACCTGTTGCGCCAACTATTTATTTATTTTATTTATTTGTTCGCGATAGTGTGGCTGAAGAGCCGTCCACCTCAACTCGTCGTCGTGCCCAACAATTGGACCACTCACGCTCATTGTGCATAAAAACTTGCATTGACGCGCTTAAAAGGTGCAATTGACTCAAGAACTAAAGCCTCTTGACCATTTCAAGCGCCGTCAATGGTCAGAATGGTAGCAAGAAATGGCAACAGTGGATGATCAATTTTCGAAGAAAATCATCTTCAGTGATGAGGCACATTTTCACCTCAGTGGATTCGTCAATAAGCAGAATTGCCGGCATTTAGGCGAATGACAATCCAAGAGTGATTGTCGAAAAACCAATGCACCCACAAAGAGTGACTGTTTAGTGCGGTTTATGGGCTGGCGGCATCATCGGGCCGTATTTTTTCCAAAATGAGGCCGGTCAGGCAGTAACTGTGAATGGTGTTCGCTATCGTGAGATGATAACGAACTTTTTATGGCCCGAATCGGAAGATATGGATGTGGACGATATGTGGTTTCAACAGGACGGTGCCACTTGCCACACAGCTAACGAAACAATGGCTCTTTTGGGCGACAAATTCAATGGCCGAGTTATCTCACGTGGTGGCGATGTCAATTGGCCGCCAAGATCATGTGAATTGACACCGTTGGATGAGATAATTCTGCACATTAATGGCTTAGAACCTCAATTATGCCTCAGCGTCATCAAAAATTTGGACCACCGGATGGAGGTGTACCGCCGAGGTCACGGCAGCCATTTGGCCGATATTTTGTTCCATGCATAATTGAACCATAATTAAAAGAAATGACAATAATTTCCTAAATAATTTGTGTTTTCGCTGGGTCAGCTAGTTTAATACAATGCGAGGGAAATAAGATAAGTCAAGTTTGCTTTTGGATATAACCAAACACTTGGACTTAGTTTGAAAAACTAATTTTCAAGGCGCTCGATTTTTAGACGGGGTAGGACCGAAAATCAATCGACAGATTGGGTATTACGGTGAATGGTGGTCATCCCGTGATGAGCCCACAATATTGGTGCGGCACTCATTTTTTAAGTAGTGACCAAATTAATACTTCAGAGCAAATTAATTAAAGGCTTATTTTAATTTACATAACGATAGTTATGATTTGCAGGTAGAGCATAGAACTAAAACTCGCGTTACGTGAAACGCTTACGAGCAAAAAAAGCTGCATAATTGAATTTCTAGACATGTGCGCAGACCGCTAATTGCTTATTAAACAACGTCCCCTCGGCGTTGTCGCAAATTGCGAAGTTCGACTAATTAATGACAAGCAAATAAATCTCCGATCGGCAGTGGACGGAATAGCCGAGTGCTCGATTAGCGAAAAAAGCTTCAGTGATCCGCCATCAGCATGCAGCATCAAAGTTATTTCCAGCAAGCCACAAAGAGACACTCTTCCGGAAGGCTTGTCGTTGACGTCGTCAACCAGTTAGTGCAAAAACACGATGGTGCCTGGCCTATTCGCGCACAATCATCGTAGATACCATTTCGCATGTCGTGCTCTCGGCATGAGCGGTGACTCGACTGCGTCATCTAAGCGTGAGTCTCAGCTATCTATAGTAAATACAGCTTCTAAACGGTATAGAGTAGATCCCCATCCCACCATGGCATGAGTTTGAGTCATTGATTCATGCTGCGCTGATCAGGGAAAATTTCTGAGTTCCGATTTATGATTTCCGCGCATAGGGAGGGAACGACCACTCTGTTGTGTTCCCTCCGCAAAATGTATCTAGTAGCGAGATTTTCGTACAATCAGTAAAGCTCGTTGTTGAGTGGTTAATTCAGTTTATCACTATGGTATATAAGTTTGTTTCAACTTAAATTCTTGCTAGTGCACGATCAAATATTAGCTCGTAACGATTAAACCTCTGGACTCTGGTGGTGGCATTCAATAGCAAACCATTAGTTGTGGAAAACCAAGGAAAAGTCTTGCAAATTTTGTTTTGTTTTTGTTTTTTGTGTGCAATTAAACCCATTAGTGTGTGCAGTGTTTTATCGAATACGAGTAGTTGCTTGCGGAATAATTGACAAAAATTGTCCGTTTTGTTTGTTTATTTGTTTTGGTTAAATATTTGGCAAAACGTGATTTGAACAGAGAACAATTTTACGTTAAATTGATATTACGACAAATTAATAAATTCAATTAAGAGGTGCGATTTCGATTTATCCGAAGAGAACGAAAAAAACATTCAATTTGTTTCAATTGATATGAAATTGATTTAAATTAACTGGAAAAATATTGCTTTTGTGAAATTACACTGCATGCTCATCGATTAAATTTTCAATAAAAAAAAAAGCTGAAAAAATAAACAACAAACGTAAGTTGAACTGATTTCGAAAATTAAATTGTTAAAATTGAGTTTGTAAAGGAGATTTTAAATTGCGACTGTACCTACTTTATGTGCATTCGGTGATACAAGTCGATACCTTAAAAAGTTAAATTTAAATTAAAAAATAATTTGAAGAGCTTGATTTTCTCTGAAACTCAACGGAGCAAATTTGTTTTTAATGTTTTTGGGGAGGTATTTTCTAAAATATTAGGACTAAAATAGCTAAGTGCAACTATTAGCTGTGAAATCGTGTTATAAACAATAAAAATACGATTAATTTTAGTGAAAGGCGTTAGGAATAGAACGTATATTATTTTTACGTCTCTTTTCATTTACTTATTTATTTGATTCCATGTTAAAAAAAAAAACTTATCTTTAGCTCCCGAAGCTGAATCGGTTTTTTAACAGTTTACGTAGTGTTTAGTGACATACAGCCCCAAATTCTATCTCATGCTTAGATGCCTTAGAAGGGTAGTAAATAGTAATTCTTAATTTACACTTAGCGTACTCAGTTTTGACAGAGTGTTAAAATGTAAATTTTGATAAATTCTTTATTGAATCATTATATCATAACATATAGTAAATTTGTGCTCATAAGTAATTTTGTTTAAGTCATTTTATGTGTAAATAGGCGAAAGTATGTAGGCTTACACACGACATGTTCCCTTAATTTTTTGTGAAGATTGTGCAAAGAAGAAATGCTGTGTCTTATTTGTTTTTCAATAATTTGCATATAAGCCAGGTTACTAAAATAATAGAATTTTCGCCACAGGGAGAACTCTAGTTCGAATAAAAGACTGTGTAGGTATGTATTTACTTAATGTTTTTTCTATTTTCATTTTTGAAATCGAATTCCGTACCTAGAATTTTTATTTTTAATACAAAAAAAAACACAAAATAAAATAAATTGTATTTTTTTAATTAATCCAATAAAAACTTGGCAACCTTTATCCAACCATACAATCCCTTAACATCGTTTACCAACAAGCAACAAGCAATTGATTTTTCTGTGAAAATAATAATTCTACAAGTTTAGCTAAAAAATAAAAAAAAACATGTTTAGCTAAATGGTTTGAAAATTAAGAAATCAAAAAAAAGTTACATCAAGCCGATGTTAAGTTTCGCATTTGGCCAAGAAAAATATATGTGTCTCCTCGTAAAATATAAATACCCTTGTCCGTGCGAGAACTTTCGCAGTTAATTTTCCTTTTTTGAATATTCAATAGCATTTTACAATGCTCTATCTTTCGGCACTTTATTTTTTAAGATAATTTTAAGACAATTCTTTGAAAAAAGTGTGTAGTTTTCATAAGGTTTCATCAAGTTTTGTTTTTCCATATAAGTGTGGACTGTAGACCCAATTTTCACACGAAGCAAATCCTGGAAAAGACGAACTTATTTCAAGTCGAGACTCACCGTCTTTTCATCAACAGCAAAACATGTAAGAAAACATGATTTTTATGGTGCAGGGAAATAAGTCCCCGGGAACTAAATCCACTGAGGGACTAAGTTCCCACCTAGTGGCAAGTAAAACCACTTTCGTCCACTTTGTTGTGGGAACTTAGTACACATTCAAAAATAATAAGAGGCAACTAACTTCCAACATTTCGAATTGGAATTTTTGATTTTGTTTGACAAAATACTCCATTCGAAATTCAGTTAGCAAGGCTCTGATAATAATCAAAGAAAAATTGCGGTGACTTTTCGGCGCAGGGACAAAAGTCCACAAGACTATAAATTCGCGCGAATTTTTTACTTTTATTTTCTCAAATTTTCGAAAGCTACAACAAAAAAGTTGTTTGAGAAAATAAATTTGCATTTTTAGCCTTCGAAAATTTGAGAAAATAAAAGTAAGAATTCGCGCGACCGGTCTTGTGTGCGTCGATTTTCCTTTGATAACTTTCAGCGTCTTGCAAACCGAATTTCGATTTGGAAATTTTGTATATATACTACTCCGCCTCAGTTAAAATTTAATTTCTCTTTAGTTAATAAAAATTGAAAAGTACAAACTTGACTCTTTAATTTTACTTTGTTCTTGGTCGACAGTGAGAATTTACTTCACATTAAAAGGGAAATAAAACCACTCAGACTTTTCGGAATTTATTTCTGACCTTACATCGGAACTTAGTAAGAATAAACCCTTAGCGGTAAACAAATGAGAGAGAAATCATATTAAGTTGTGTAACCCCAAACCAATAAAATTGATTCAAAAAAAATCAATTAGTCCACTTCACGAAGGTGGTTTTATTTCCCATTACAGTCCACACTTATGGAGCTGACCACTTATTTCCCTGCACCGATTTTTATTACCTAATTTTAAATAGTCATTCCTTATTTATTAATTTCACACATATGGGAGGTGGGTTTCAACCCCCAAAATCCCTACCTGCGTTCGCCCCCAGGTCGTCTCACATAACGTCCACTACCAACTTATTTTTTTTCATTTCTAGATGTTCTTAAATGTATACATACTTTTACTTTTGCACAAGATAGGTAACTTATGTTTATGGCGTAGAACAGAAAACGCTTTTGCAATTGATTCAGCCGCTCTCAATGGTAATTATGGTTTAAATGTCTACAGCGGCTTCGTTTACACTTAAACGCATAATTGCTCTAATTATTTCTAGCCCAATTATTTAGTGAGTAAACTTCAAGCACCCACAATTAAACTCGTATTATTTTTTAATGATTTTTAGCTGTCGCCGTGCGCCAAACGCAGCATGAGCTGTAGCTACAAATATATTGAATCTCTTGGCAACGTTAAAGGAACGTAAAAATTTTGAAATTTGCTGTCGGTCTATTATTGAGATACCTAGGTATATAGATTTAATCTTGGGCACTAGTCAACAATTGTCTATTCGATAGATCATTATTTTGTCGTACTTTGTACATATCCTCCAAGACTCCTGAAGCTAGTTTTTTATTTGGGATTTCTAACAGCTATCAGGCGCTTTCATGAGCCATTATATCACTTAATGACTGGCCACAACCCACAACCCACAACCAGTCTATGCATATAAAAGCGCCAAATCTTTGGGGGCTTAGCAGTCTACTCACTTGCGCGATTGTGTTGCTTGACATTTGTGCGAAAAAAATTGTATCGCGATGACAACTTAATATAGGTAATGATAATGAATACTTAATGATAGCCCAGTGTGTTCTAATTCTAATTAATCACTTGCGATTGATCAATTTGCATTCACTATTTGATGAATTTAAGCAGGGATGGCTGAGAAACTAGGTAAACGTTTCTGCCTGCAAATAGAAAACCAGTTGGAGATAAGTTTGGTACTACTGTACGACAATCACAAAATACGATCTCTATTGCATAGACATATTGACAAATTCTACATTATTCTAAAAGAAGACATTACAAAAAAGTAGGCATAAACTATTAACTCCCAATGAATTGTGATGGAAGAATGCTGCAAACATCAACAACCCTGCAATTTAAATGTACACGAAAATGACGGAAGCTACAGTAGCGGGATTTTTTTGAAGTGAAACTTCTAATGCGACTTCCAACAAGGTTGCGTTAAACGTTCAACGCTCCTGGGGAGGGGGAATAGAAGGAGACAGAGCGAGAGTGAACGTGGCACTCGAACGCATGCGCGATGCGCGTAGTATTAGTATATACTTGTTACAGGCCAGCGCGAGCGTTAGCAACGAGTAGCGTCCTCATTATTTCATTTACTTGTTTTAGTTTGATATGATACATATACATATTTTTGAAGTGAAACTTCTAATGCGACTTCCAACATATCGTATCTTACTTTAGTTGTCATTATCCCATTGTAAATGTTATGGATTTGGATATTTCTCCACTCGAAAATGATAATTAAAAGATGCGATCAATTGTGAATTGTAAGCAATGTTAATAAAGTTTTTCTTCAAGCCTAGTATCCTGCTCGCGCTAAATTTTATCTCCCATACAAAAATGTCTACAAAGATAAAATTGAGCGAGGCAGTTTAGCAAAGCATCAGTATCCTGTTCGCACGCTAAATCCTTAACTTCATATACATAGATGGGCCGATGAAAAGTCTCCACTCATTTAGCTCGCGAAATAAACGTCCGGTGCATTAAATCGAAGATAAATTTTGACATAAAAAAACGGAGGAAAGTGTTTGTGTTGTGTTTGCAATGATTTGATTTTTTTTGCGGAAAACGCAGACAATGTTTGCGTGGTTAATAAAAGAAAACGCAAAGCCAAACAACAGAGCCAAAACAGAGATACATATAAATATAAATAAAGCGAATCGATTTTCAGGGGGACTTATGCTCTCATTTGGCGTCGTCTTTTGGGTAATAACAAGTGTTCCACTACGGTAAGGAGATTGTGAAAAGTTTGAGGACACATGTCGAACTTCTTCTTATAATTTCTAGGTTTCTTACGTCTTTCAAGTTTGAAATTCGAAAATTCTATTAAAATTTCGTTTACTGATATCTGTCATGGTACTCATGGTTCATAAGCATATGGGTTTTGTCCCATCTATATAATGTTTAATAATAATTTAGCGACCATTTATCTTTGGTGTGGAGAAACGAAGTGGAGACTAGGGGCGCTAAAATTTAGCGCGAGCAGGATACTAGGCTTAAAGAAACAATATGGTTTCACTAAAAATCAATTTCTATCCCTTCCTATTTTCATTTCCACATTACGAAGTTTCACTTCTTCCGCGCGGAGGGACTCCACGCACTATTTTTTTTATCTGAATTTAATATCACATCTTACATCTTGAAGCAGCTTGTAAATATATCAAGTCACCTGCAAACATCTCACAAGCAAGACTATAAGAAAACCAGACACAATACTGAGACCCCCAACTTCGGCCGATTTGCTGTTACCTTGCCTACAAGCTTTATTTTTCTGGAGTGTACACGATTTAGTGCGCTAGTATTGGTACATAGAAATTCGTTTTGACAAATGTCACGAAACTTCAAAAATTCCGGCTCACCAGCACACACTCAAAAAATATCAACAACTTCCGGTCAAAGTTGCTGCCAGCGTTCATAGAATTTTGTCCGTTAAATTTGAAATTATTCGTTACGTGTGAATAGTATTTTATTTTAGGAATAAGTGCACTTTTGCTGAAAATATTTATGAAAAAAGATTATTGCAGAATGTAGGAAAATAAAAACATTTTTAACAATTCTTCTTCAGTTATTTAAGAAAAATGTACACATGAAATCGAAGTTAATGATATTTAAAAGCGGAAAGTACACAACACTGTTTGTCCTAATACGTCTCTAGTATATAAAACAACTCATTTAGATAGTATTATTAACCAAACAAATTAAATTAACCGATAATTCAAGTATTGTATTCACTCAATTTGTATTATAAATAATTACATGTATTAACTTAAGTACCAAAATGGGTATTTTTCTGTCTTCATCGTTACGATATCTACCGTCAAATTTGCGAAGAGCCAGGGGAATTTTTTACGTTGCTTGCAAAATGCCAACATTCTAAGACTTCAACTAAATCAGAGACAAAACGTATAAATATATAAATTGTATGGTATCTTTGCAATGCAAATTAAAGAATGGCATTTAATTTATATTTCTGCAACTGTCATTGCCTATTTAATACAAAGTAATTGGGAAAGGTGTTCAAGTGAAGTTTCATCTGTGCAACTTTAAAGTCCAACACATTTGTATACCATATATGGTGTTGCTGCGTAGTTACCATCAATTTTTTTTACATTCCGTAGTGTTGCACAAATAGCATAGAGACTCAAATTTATCTGGAGTTCAGTTGCATCCAGTTCATTATCCGATGTCACAGTGCGAATTCGATGCAAAATATCGTCGGCCATAATATCATCTTTATATAATCAAAGTACCTATCTGCTT
This sequence comes from Cheilosia urbana, assembly GCA_946477585.1. Taxonomy (NCBI): domain Eukaryota; kingdom Metazoa; phylum Arthropoda; class Insecta; order Diptera; family Syrphidae; genus Cheilosia; species Cheilosia urbana. The sequence goes on from OX297853.1 coordinate 178,192,581, forward strand.
CATTTCAAAAAGTTACCGGACATTTAACTTTCAGGTTTCAACACCATAAAATTCGGCCTCATGTAGTGTAGATATCTACCGAAGGTTATCTTGATTTGTAACTCGTTTAATAGATTTATTGCATTTGAGCTATTTGATCTAAAGCGTTCAATTTATGTAGTTTCCTTATGCACACATCCTGTTGGAAAGATAACTATTTTTACTGAATAAAAAACTTTTATTATGAGTGAAATGATATGGATGTCTAGTCTCTAATGTATTTAAACCGTCTACTGCATTTATAACTCATTCGCCCGATGACTTAGACACAATTGTTTGGGACAAACGGCCTTACTGAAGATTTTACAAACAAACACTAATGTCGACTATTAATTGGCTGCCAGTTTAAATAAAAATGGTCAGCATTTTTGAAATGGTACCAATAAACAATTTTACCTCCACCTTTCCACGAAGATTTTATGTTGAATCTATTACATTTGTTGTCACGCAGAATTTGAATTTCATAATTTGTTTTCGTGAAAAACAAGGTTAGTGGTTTCTTTCACAACGAGGATTTTATTCAAGAAAAAAAAAAAAGGAATACCTACATTAACAGCAATTACATTTGCTCAACAGCTTTTTCAGGCTTATTATAAGAAAAAAACATGACACAAAATAGGAACTCCACAAAGTATCCGCTGATCTGTCAAACATCATGTGCAAATCAGTAATGCCCTATCATTCGTTCGGGCACAATTTTCGGTACTTTTTATAGTACGCTTTCCATTGTTTTCTAATACTACTTCACGATTGATTTATGAGTGTATTTGTGTCGTAATAAAATCCCTCTCAAATTATTCAATATACAGAACACAGTTTATTAGAATGCTTTGATGCAAATCAAACCTTATTGGTGGTGAATATTTTCGCACTTGAAATGATGGCCTGCTAATCCATTTCAGAAATATCACTTAGGATAGGAAGCCATAAGCGTTTTAAGAACCAACCTGACAGAGCTTGCCAAATTGTATAGAAGTGTGAAAATAAATACAATTTTATCTTAAAGCCTAGTATCCTGCTCGCGCTAAATTTAAGCGCCCATAGTCTCCAGTTCGTTTCTCCACACCAAAGATAAATGGTCGCTAAATTATTATTAAACATGATATAGATGGGACGTACATTTGTACAAATTTGTGTTTGTAGACTTAAATATTATTTGCATTTTTTTATTACAACTAATAAAATTAGAAAACATTTACAATTTACTAAAATTAATTTATAATTGTAAACGCCGAGGTTCAGCGCCCGAAGTTCAGCGTATTTAAATTCGCTCCTATTACGAGATTTAATACCGTGATTTTGGACGGTTGGACAACACTCGTCTTCAAAATGACAGTAAGGGAGGATTTATTAAGCTAATGCCCGAGATAAACATGACTTTTACACCATTAACATTTAACCCTACGGGCCGAAAGAGTTTATGATTATGACTTTTTTAAACTGGTGCAGCAACGACGACGCTACGACCAAAAATCATACATTGAAAACACAACGATGATTGGGCCCTTGATAATATTTCCTTATTTAATGTGGTAGAATAAGGCCTACCTTCACCATAAAGCTCAACATACTACAACATCTCACATGCATTGGTCTTTCCTGACCCATGGAAACCTATCACACACAACTACTGTGGAAACCAGAATGGGACTAAAGCTAAGATTGCAGGTGTCATTTTTCGTGGCAAATTTTGACATGGTGACATCACAAAAATTCGCTCTTTCTATTGTCACTCAGGGCTAACTTCGAAAATATTCGGAAAGGGTCCGAAAAGGGGTCCCTGGCCTTTAAAAAGGGTCCCGTCAGAAATTCAAGAAAAACAAATATTTTTACCTCATTTAAAAAACAAAAACCTTAAAAAATCATAGGTCATATAAAATCATAAATAAATCCATTTTATAAAAAGCAGAAAAAAAAGAGACAAAATGATCCTGTAATGGAAATCTTCCTAACACGGAATATTAAAGGGATGCCTAATACTAAATAGCCGTCTGACTGAAATTGACATCATTACCTAACATGCAAAAAATGGGACACGTACTTTGGTCGGCCGTATTGTTAACGTGGTCGGAATTATAGAAAAGCTCCGTATGTTGATATTTTTATAGCGATGGTTAGAGAAATTCTGCGATCCTATAAAACCAAATGGCTTCCGAAAGAGATGAATGGACAAATTATTCACTTATTTCGTATAAATGATTGATGAATTGTTGGTGTAATTTACTGAAACTAATTAATATACTCATTTTACATGTTTTAAATCGGAATCGGAAATAGAAATGTTTCCATGTGATTGCAGAAATGTGAAAACAATACAGTGCAACTTCGACAATCCGAACACATATAGTTTTGGGCACGTTCGGATTATCGAGTTGTCCGGACTATAGTAGTGAAAGTTATTAAAATAATCTAAGTGAATTAAATACATTTATATATTTTTTTTGTTGACATAACTGCAGATTTGTCCAAATATTTTTATGGCAATACTGGCTGTGAGTGCCATTTGGCATAGCCAGCGTGAGAGATTACACGTTTCATTTTTCGTGGCAAATTTTGACATGCCGACTTCATTATGACGTAAACACTTGTCCTAAATTTTTCACTACGTGTGAAGTGTGATCGCCTTCGCCTATCAAGCGTCTGGTCGCAGTGCACTCTCACGAAAGACACACGCCGAGTGACCACCGAATGGCCGAATTTTTGTGACTGTCAAAATTTTATACGAAAAATGACACGTGTAGGTAGTCTTAGCTTTAGACCTTGTTCTCTAAACTTTGAGAACTTGATATGATCTATATACGGCGGTTACAGAGCACCCACCCACACCCAGCCTTATGCTTCAACAAACAATTCTCTGCTTTTACATATATACCCAAGAAAGAAAGAGAGAGAGAGGAGAAAGGGTGTGGGCAAGCTATATTTCCAAATCTTAATTATTAATTATTCTTAAATCACTGTTTTTCTTGTTCTTTTTCTAGCTACACGTTGCAGCCGAGTGCGCAACTGCATTGGCAATCGGCACAAATTCTAATGTATAATTAATACCTTACTATGTCTTGTATTACATTACAATGGCTCAAACACACCGTATTGTTCTTCAAATTGATGTTATCTTATAAGTTATAACCAATGGTTTGCCAATGTTTACAATGTTGTGATTTAATCGTTACCATCGCTCGTTAGTTTTCCAATTACATGTTCATTGCTCGGGTGCAGTGCACTTTCAGTCAGCACGTACTTTTATTGATTGAGTATTGTAGTGCACAAACTAGTCATTAACAAATTTGTTCATGTCAAATACATTATGCATACTCATCCATTATAAAATAGATCTACCAGATAGGCAGTTTAATATGCAAGGCATACAATTTTTTGGAAGGCAGAAGACAAAATTTAAAATCACCTTTTTACAATAATTTATTCAAAGAGAAACGTATTCTCTACCAGCCAGCGCAGAGCCGTAATACTTATGTATAGATCATATAGCTTTCGTTAAGTGATCCCGCACCTGGTTTCTAAACTCTTCGATGCTCGGGCGACGAAGTCAGGAAGTATACGTCTATCAAAAATCAACCTTACAGTTCAATTTTCATTTAAGTTTTATCGAGATCCTGACAGGAAACTTTTATATACGTTTCTCCAAATATGAAGATCACATACCTATGAGGATGATGACCTGAACGATACAGTTTTCGAAATTTTGACAATATTATGATGATCTATTTTGTGGGTGACTTATTCTGACTTCGAAGGAAACAAGGAGCGAACAGGATGGATAGGACGGAAGCAGAACGGATCGTAACACCAGAAGCGTTCAAGGGTGCGATAGCAAAATTTTCACCCTTCAAAACCGCGGGGCCGGATGGTATATTTCCAGGTCTAATGCAATGGGGAGTAGACGTAATTGCACCAAGGCTCAGGAATATATACGTTGCATGCCTAGCAATAGGCTACATCCCGATTACATGGAGGGAGACAAATGTGGTCTTCCTTCCAAAGCCGGGGAAAAAGGATTACACTGAGGCAAAGGCCTTCAGACCAGTTAGCCTAACATCCTTTCTGTTGAAAACAATGGAAAGGGTATTGGTGGACTATATGGAGAGTACTGCGCTTAAGATGTATCCTTTAAATAGTAGACAGCATGCCTACAGGACAGGCATGTCTACAGAAACAGCGCTACATCAAGTAGTACGCGTTGCAGAAGAAGAGCTAAATACCGGTGCCTTCGATAAGATATGCTTTGAAAGTCTGAAACAAGCCTTGGAAAAACGTAGGGTTAACCCATTGGTGGTAAGATGGGTGGACAATATGTTGAACACAAGGGCGATAAATATTCAGACGGGAACCTCAAAACTCAGAGGAAGGGTTAGCAGAGGTTGCCCACAAGGAGGTGTTCTCTCACCTACACTGTGGAATATCACTGTGGATTCTCTTCTCGACAGACTTGAGGCGAATGGCATTCAAGTGTGATGGGGTATGCCGACGACATAGCAATAATGGCCAGAGGCAATTTCATAGACGTCACCGCAGATATCATGAGGAATGCGCTCAAAGTGGTGGAACGGTGGTGTCTGGAACAAGGGCTTTCCATTAATGCGGAGAAAACAGATCTAATAATCTTCACGAGGAAGATGAAAAATCTGGAATTTCGACCCTTAACACTTTTCGGATCGGAATTAAAGATGGCCAAGAAGGTTAAGTATATCGGAGTCTATATAGATACTAGACTTACTTACATGGAACTACCATGTTGAGGATAAGGTCAGGAACGCAAAAAGGGTATTACATCAGTGCAAACGTGTATGTGGACAGAGGTGGGGACTCTCGCCTAGGTCAGCATACTGGATGTATACGATGATAACTAGACCCATTATTACCTACGCCTCGGTTGTATGGTGGGCGAAAGCCTCCCAGAAAACTGTGAGGAAGCACCTGGATAGGGTCCAACGTTTAGCATGTTTAGGAGTTACAGGTGCAATAAGGACAGCACCAACATGCGCATTGGAAGTGATTCTAGGGATCTTACCGCTAGACTTATTTATTAAGAAAACAGCGGCCCTAGCGGCACTTCGTTTGCATCGAGATGCGAAATGGCACAATCGTGGAACCATCTATGGACATAGGAAGATCCTGGAACTTGTCAAAAACGAGATTAGGGAGCTGAACATGCCTATGGATGGGATAACAAGGGTGCGTTTTATGGAAAGGAATCACAAAACTCGTGTTGAGAACGGATTACTTCCAGAAAAAAGGAGTGGTGAAATAGTGATTTTCACAGATGGATCCATGATGGATGACGGAGCGGGTGCCGGTATCTATTCAGCAGAGCTGGAACTAGCCCGTCACGTTAGCCTCGGGAATTACACTTCTGTATACCAGGCTGAGATGATTCCATTGCTGCATGCGTTGGACTACTTGCTTGAGAGTCAGGTGGAGGGAAGAAATATCCTTATAGCACTGGACAATCAGGCGGTGATCAGATGCATGGAACAAACAAACATCACAACATCATTGGCATTGGAATGTGTACTTAAGCTCAATAAGTGTTCATCTAAAAATGAAGTAAAACTGACTTGGGTACGAGGACACATAGGGATCGAAGGCAACGAAAAGGCGGACTCCCTTGCAAAACAGGGGTCAACTGAAAAGTTGCTGGGACCAGAACCATTCTCTTCAATTGGCAAAGGAATGGTAGAACAGCTGATTCACAAAAGGATCACGGTAGAACACCTGAGAAGGCAATTAAGTGGCCGACCTGCTCCACTCAAAGAAGGGTTCTAAGCATGAGTCGAGGAACATTGAAATGGGTGGTGGCTTTGTTAACAGGACATGGTAATTTCGGGTATCACTTAAGGAAGATGGGCCTTAGAGAGGATGATACCTGTAAACTATGCCTGGAGGAACCTGAGGCAGCGGCACATATACTGTGTCCATGTCCGGCGTTGATTGGCAAAAGAATGAGGATCTTGGGACATCATTGGGTCGAGACCCAATCGATGAAACAGATCTCCCATAAACAGATGCTAGCGTTAACACTAGGAATTGAGCTCAGAGAAGAACTCTGGAGAAATCCAGAAAGTCTCTCTGGGTAAGATTTATAGTGGTAGAGAGACGAAAAGAGACCCGACAATGGTGGTCTGATTCGAATATCTCTCGAAATCTATATATATATTCTGACTTATTATCCACGTTAAATTAACAGAAGTTCACTATTTTTTTTTTTTTTTTTTTTTTGAGATCTTATTATCTCATACCCCTTTTTTACCTAACCTAACTCTAGTACTGAATTCCTGTTTTGGAGGTCTATTGTTTTAGTGAAATCGTTTAGGGTTCCATTCAGAGTTACCAAAGCAGTGCTATCGGCGTTAATTTTAGTGGCTAAAATTACATTTTAGTGCTGACAAAGTCGATTTTTATTACTTACAAAATATTTTTAGTGCTTCTTAAACGCTGCAATTTTTCATCTTTTACAAATTATATTTATGTGTATCATTTCACTTGACATGCAATACTTTTGACATTTCGTTCGTTAACCTTGCCTTCAAGTATATTCTATTCACTCAATTTGTATTCTATATAATTACATGAATATTAAACTACCTAAGTTCCGAAATGCATAAGATTCCCTCTTTATCTGTATTTCTTAACCTTTTTTTGCTTTTTTTAATGTAGTAAATTATAACAGTGATGATAGGCAAAGCCTATCAAAAATATTGAGAAATAAAGTTTTTGCAAATGCTAGTACTATCATTAATACTACTTTTTACTTTCACTTCTATTCCCTTTTATTCGTCTTTGGAACTGACAAGGTCAAGGTCCGAGAGGTCAACGCTGAAAATTCCAAGAACGGTGCTCAAGCGCCAGACACACTAGTTCCATTGTTAAGGCTGTTGATTTGTAAATGAAATTATGCTATAGAAAAGAACAGAGACATGATCTTTTACATTCTGAACAAATAGTAAAAGACGCATTCTTGTAAATCGTGCTTGAGTGGCGAGTCTATAATTCTGGTCCGTAGGCGAATGAACGTTGACAATTTAGAACAGAGAACTTATCAGTGCTATCTTTTCTTTCTGAAGAATACCTACGAAAACATTCAACAGTCATACCTTATTTGTATTTGACCAGATTATTTTGAGCAATAAATCAGCCTTGGCTCCCAAATTTATTTTATTAAAGTTTTGCAAAAGGCTTCTGAACGAGGTAATTTTCTTATTTTGTTAATACGAAATTACTGTTGCGAGCTGCATTTACAAAGCGCCTTGCTAATAACTTTTTTTAACCTTAAAACTAAGTACGCTGCTAGAGCCATATTTTAGCTCCCATACAAAATTCTCTCCAAAATTTACTGAGATAAATTTAAGCGAATCCCTTTAGTTGAGCGGTACCCAGCTCGAGCTTAAAACTCAAACTTTTGTTATTGTCAGAATGTACTTCATCTATCTGTCAAAATTGACCGTCCCCACTTAATAGGGCGGCACATTTTCTTCAGCTAAATTTTGACAAATCATTGTTTTCTGCTGCAGAGAACGGGAGAAGTAAGCAAGGATGAGTTTTTTTTAATAAATACCTCGACGAGGGTCTAGCGTTGCCACTTTGCTGCAAAAGCTGTAGATCGACTGCACTTTTTTTGTTTGATAAACCTTCTCTTGGACAGCTGTACAAAACGGGCATTATCGCAAAGAACGACTGAACAATTGTGAACTTGAAATAAGTTGACATTGCCTGCTTTCATTCAGGATATCATGAATCAAATCTCTGCCTTATGTTTCTGTTATTTTCCCGTTTTCTGCTAAACAGCTAAACTTAACGGGGTTCTGACTCTGAGAGCTAATTTAAAATTTGAATTCGTGTTTCGCGTATCGTGTCCATGTGGAAAATCTTTATTTTACAAGAAGACATTTAGAAAAAACATAGATAGATATTTATTGAAAACCACAAAAAACAAATAAAAATTGTTCTAACCATAGTTCTGCTGCTGCAGAGCGAAAGTCTTAGATTATTAAGCCAATTAAAAAATAAACTACTAAACAAAACACTCTTGAAAATGTAATTTGTTGTAAGGAAACGAATAAGGCTCTGACTCTCCTAGGCTTTTAGAGAATTTCGAAAATTTTAATTTTATTAATGGAACGTTTATAAAAAAATATTAGTGACTCTTATGTTAGCGAAGACAATAAACCAATTTTTCCTTCTTAAATCAAACTCTCAACTCGTCTTTATGATATTAAGAAAAAGAAGTTTTATTCAAATTCAATAAGCAAAATTAACAACCCCCGAACGAACCGTCTTCGACCACCACAAAAACGCAACGCCAATCCGTCTTCGCAGTTTTTCTCCTTTCTTCTTTCTTCTTCCTTTGTTTTTATCTCGATGTTGCCAGATTGCTAACACTTATTATAGTCTTAAGCCATTCATCTTTGTTTTTTGTATAATAAAAAATCTACTGCGGAAATATCCAATCTACTGCAGTTTTGTTTAATGATCTACTGCGATCTTTATATACGGCGGGCTCCATGTCAAAATTTAGCTGGGATTTTAGCTACTGTTTGGAGAGAAAAGTTAGAAAGCAGATAAAATTTAGTTGATCTCGAGCAGTATACTAAGCTTAACCTAAAATATTTTGTAGGTCACAGTATGAAATTTTGTACCAAAAATGTTGCCATTGTTGCCATTTCGAAAAAGTTAGCCTAGACTCTAAAAATTAAGTCTCAACAAGACTTTCACAAAATGTTCCGTAATTGCTTATTTGTTTCAAGTTTTCTTCAAGGCGAACTCGAACCACACAATACATGAATACATAGAAGATAATAATGTGTATTGTACAACAGCAATCTTAGAAGTTGACAGGGAAATATGTAAAACAAAGAATGGTAGATTACGTACGTAGTACATATATTGAATACAGGAAAAGTAAATATAAAATCTAATTTTATTTTTGTCCGTATTGAGAGAGACTACAGCGCCACCTATAATAATCAAGAGGTTTATTTATTCAGTTACTGAGAAGTGAATAATTTAAATATGCAATCAGAAAAAAAAAACATATAGACAGCTATGTACGTCATAATGTCGAACTAAGTCCTTGAAAATTAAAATATTCAAATGTAAATTGTTCCACGTGACCTCGCCATACAAGTTTGTCTATTATTTTGCCTCTAATTCTAGAGAAAGGTGGAACTCACTAAAGCCGAGGTTCACCCCCAGCGCCACCTATAATAAACGTGATCCAAGATATTGAAATTTTTAGCTGCTGTTTACCAATAAAAACTTATAGTTTCCACTCTAAATTTTAGTACTTCAAACCGGCTATATTTTCCATTCAATTTAATTCAATTTAAAGGTCCTTGCAAATTATGCGACTATACGTACTAAAATGTTAAATTGTGTCAACTATTTCCTCAGGCCACCTCTTCTTATTGCAACAAAGTTTCGGATTTATCAACTTTTAGCGATCTCCTTGTTAGCAACTGCATAACCTTGCGAATTGCTATATCTACGGTAATAAATTGACATGGATGAATTTTTATTGAATTTAATTATTTCAATCAACTTTCTAGTGACAAGGCCTGCATCTAAAAATATAAAATAAAAACTTAAACGTTAGTGTTTCAGCGAGATGGGAGACAATATGTGGCTTTGTTGGTTACAAAGTAACTAAAGCGAATAACTCACCAAAGTTCACACTGATGGAGTTGACTGTGAGTAGTAATTAGCATTATTTATTATGGCCATGGGGCTCTTAAATACCTATGGCATTAGGCTGTAACGCATGAAATTAAACTGTTATGACCAGTTATATCCATAGTAGTCGTACCGAAAACGCCCAATGGTCTAGCCGTTTACATTCAACTCACACCTCTAAAATAACATTTACATATAAACCTACCTATTCTCTTATCCTTCACTGCAGTTAAAAATGTAAATCGATCATTGGTCCACCTAGTTAGAACTCATTTCTGTGTGATTATCTAAAATGGTTACTTCAGCGGTACATAACCGACTCTTACTTCTGAATTGATTTTGATTGGTTATAAGGCCTGCCTCTGTATAGCAAATTAATTACAATAATTACATTTCGTCAAGAACTTGTGATAGTTTGTCTTGTGGCATTGACAGTTGTCACACTCTTCAACGTCGCTAACTTTATAAAAAGATATTGAGCTAGAGAATAATTAAAACCATCAACTGACTTATCTGTAAATTGGTAAATTAATCTGATTAAAGCAAGCAAGGTATGGGTTGGTTAGTTCAGAAAAAAATTCTTGGTTTGGAATTTATATGCATGTAAATGCATTCGGCAAGTTGATAAATAGAATTTGAACACAATATCCATAGAACGAATAATTTAAAATGCAACACACAGTTGACGAACAATACAAGACCATAATCAAGAATAAATAAATAACTTCAGATCATCCAAAACTAATTATAGGTTAACCATTTGTCACACACCCTTAACATTTTTTATTTTCTTTAAAATAAAACGATTTTGGAAAATGTTTGAGATAGGTAACTTGTTGTCGCAGGTACGTTATAACTTATTTAAATTGGGCAAAACATTTTGGAGTGCTGAGATTATACAAGGAGGATTAACTTGACTAGAACCCATCCGTCACCGTCAATTAAAAAACCGTTATCAGTCATAGCCTAACCGCATCAAATGTCAGATGAATGTCAGAGTCAGCAAATTTGAACCCCCACCGTCGCGTTCATTGTAGAGTACCCTGTAGTTGACATTTAATTGTATCAAATCAAATTACTTTCTCAGCTGTCACTACAAATTAGTGCGAAATAATTTTCCGCATTTGAATTGTATTTAAATCAGTTCATTTGATTTGTGATTTTTGCTTACGGCTTAAGGAAGCATGATTGTGAATCAGTAAACGTCTTTAATGCCAATTATATGGCTATCTAATTAGTGACATTTATAAAGCAATCAATCCGGATAAATCTGATGATTAGAGTTTTAAATTTATCCATTGTCTTTCTCTTGCTACTGGGTTATGAATATATATTTTTTTTTTTTTTTTTTATATATATATACTTCTCCCGGGAAAAGCGAACCTATAACGCTTCAACAGCGCCCCGAGATGCCTGCAGATGTATGTTTGCTCTGCACTTAAATTGCTGCAAATTGTAGTCTTCTGGAAATATATAGCCCCAGGAAAGTTTGCTTGTCCTGTAACAGAAGGAGTTTTGAAAAGGTGATGTCCTCGCGGTTGTCAAGTGTACTGTATGGTCATGAGCAATAGCAGCCTGTCTTGTTGGGCGCCCAAAAGTTGCATTTCGAGGGATAATGTCTTTGAGTTCCTCAGAACATCTACCATGGAAGTACCTATAGAACAAGCATAGGTCAGCGACTTGTCTTCTGTGCACCAACGGTTGTAGATTCGATGTGAGTGTAGGGTCTCCAATGAGTCGAACTGCTCGTCTCTGTATGCTATCAAGCAGGTTAAGTGAATGTTTTGGGGCCGAGCTCCATATATGGGAACAATATTCCAAGCCTGGTCTAATCTGTGCTTTGTAGAGAAGGAGAAGTTGCTTGGGGCTAAAGTACCTCTTTGCTCTAAATAGGTAGCTCAACTTTGCAGACGCCGATTTTGCGATATAGGATATGTGGTTCTGCCATGTGATTCCTGAGTTGACATTGACTCCTTGTGATGGATTGGATGGTCATCCATTTGGATCTGAGGAACTGTTGATGCATTTTTTCTGGAAAATGTTGTGAGCTGTGTCTTGTTTGGATTAAATACAACCAAGTTGTCCTTTCCCCACTTCAAGATTTTGTCCAGATCATCATTTAGAGAATTAATTTGTTCACATCTCTGACTGTGTGATGTAGCCGTATTCACAGGCCCATTGTTCGAGATGGAGGATATAAAAGTGCTGTCATCTTCAAAGCTGTAGATATTATTATTTGTCGATCCAAGCAAATCGTTGATGTGGAGAAGAAATAGAGTTGGAGAAAGAATAGATCCTTGGGGCACTCCTGCATTTATAGCAAACGAATTGGATGATACACCATCTACAACAACTTGGATCGATCTTCCCAGAAGAAAGTTTTGCATCCATCCGCAGAGTTGTTGTGGTAATCCGTAAGACGCTAACTTGCCTAATATGGCTCTATGCCAGACTCGGTCAAATGCCTTTGATATGTCCAAGGCTACGGCTCTGGATTCGCCGTGTTGTTTAATCGATTGTGTCCATAAGTGCGTTACGTAACTTAGCAGGTCACCAGTGGAACGACGGCTCCGAAATCCGTATTGCCTGTCGCTTTTTAATCGATGGCCTTCTAGATATTTGATTATTTCGACATTTATTGCCTTTTCCATTACTTTAGAGAGCATTGAAAGTAACGCTATTGGACGATAGTTTTGTGCCAGACATTTCTTCCCTTTCTTTGGAATAGGTTGAACGCGAGCGGTCTTCCAGCAAGAAGGAAACGTCTTCTGGGAGTACGACATGCTAAACAGCTTACAGAGTACAGGTGCAAGTTCTGGTGCACAGTTCTTGAGTACTATAGTACTATATCTGTCAAATCCTAACAATTTATGTTCATTTAGCGAACAACGGGGAAAACTTGGAAATTATCTCAGTTTTTCTTTAGTTTCGGTGCAAAATTCACCAAGTGTACAGTTCGTTTTGTACTCTAATATAAAACCCCCTGATGCTGCACTAAAAATGCGTGATACCTTATCCTTCCCTATTTATGCAGCTAACTACAAATTAAAACATTCCAAAATGATTTAAGTTAGGTTGACTGGAATCCAAAAGCCAACTTCAAATAGATCAAAAAGCTAAGACTGGCAAGTAAAAGACTGGAATTGCATTAAATTGGCCTTAAACTCTAGTATTATTTTTGGACATCATCGTTTTTATTTATGACAAAACTAGTGTCCAAAGAATCTTAGCATCAGAATTCTTCATCATCGTTTTGAAATTTCAGGGGTTTGAAAAACTATAATTTCCGGTTTTTCAAGCAAACACTTTTTGCCTACTTAAAATTTTAAAATTTTAACTCACGGTCTTCTTTATTAAAATACTCTTGTCACAGATTAGGTAGGTACACTAATATGTTGTAAGCAAAAAGCAAACCTTTTTAGCATATGAACTAACTGTAACCACACCCCAAACGCACACACAAATACAAGAATAAACCAAGAATTTCAGTCGACATAGATCTGAAATGCAATTCGTTGGCATTTGTGGATATGTACATATTAAATGACATAATATACATACCGGCTTGTTTAATAGGCTGCTGCCGCTTTAGAAATATCTACTGGTAAGAGCAAAATATTCCAAGAGAGCTAATGCCAATTTGATTTACATTATACCCACAAGGTTGCAAGGCTGACTATTCGGTCTAAGATCGCTGTGATTGGTGGAAATTATTAATTAAATTCATAATAAGTGACATGTTTAAATTAGTATGCACACACCTGGGCATACATATACAAATCGATAACTTATGCTATGCGGTAATCTACATAAAAATGGTTTAGCAAATGAAAATTACCCCCGGTTGTTTTTCCATTTAGCAATTATTGAACAAATAGCTCTCAAGTATTTGAACTAACTATATTATTGCATCTACTTATATGATGTCTTAGAATATGCATTTCATGGGTTGTTCCGTTTGATTGAAGCCATTGCTTATTTGCAATACATAATAGTAGAGGAGCAGCCTGAATTAGCAACAGATAGAAATGGTGTAAACAATTGGTCTAATAAAAGAAAGTCCTAGTCCTATGTATAAAGATTTACGAATTACTATGTGCTTTATAGGAACTTGGGATTTCCTACTTTCGTTCTGAATAGTTTCTAGCGTGGAAGTACCCAAAAGCCAGAAATCTCTATTTAAAGATCCTATACCTAGCCCAGCTTTGCCCGTGCTAAGGAACTTTGTTGCGTAGATATCTTCTCTAAAGTCCCGCTCAGCAAAAGTGCTTTGTTTTGACAGTGCAGAATTTTAGCTACCATGAGTGTCGAGAAAAAGCGTTTTTAATGTTCGACTTAAGATAACTAGATTCTTGAATGTGATTAGGTGCCGTGAAATAAGGTAGACGGAAATAATGTCGATCGACTTTGCTTCCATGAAATATTGGAAGCAATGTCGAATTTTGTCAGTTTCTACGTTCGATCATCTAAAATCTTAAATAGTGGTATAAAAGAGTAATAATGTCGACCGGTTACGACCGTAACGGTAAATGCAGCCAAACTTTGATAATTTCTGAGAGAACAATGTTATTTACAAAGAGAACGGAGATTTTTTTTTTTACTTTGTGTGCATGACTTTTATCATTTGCATAAGACTGAATTTAAATTTCATTTCCAAACATTATCTGATTTACGTTATTCCTATCTTATTTAAGACTTCGCATTTATTTCCAAAAGCATTTCTACATTATTGCCAAACATATATTTTTTTTTTTCTATGGCCGTTCTCATTTACTTATTTCCCATTTACATTACTACTCCTTCATAAAGGAAATAAAATCGAACATAGAAAATGTTCAATGTTCAATTAATTTCACGAATAATTATTCTTATAGTCTTACAACATAAGCCCAGATCTTTTTACGAGCGTTGAAAGCTATTATCGCCACCCATCCATATCTCTGGTATATTTATGTATTTAATTTAAGCGAACATATGCGGGGTACACGTGCCAAATCGACACGAAGTCTCGTATATGGCCAACAACTTTATCAATTTCAGCGGTCCAAACCATAGACAAACCATACTGAGACCCCCAACTCGCAATACCCCTGCCGCTGGCCCCCTCAATTTTTTTTTTCAAAATCGCCATTTTGTTTACCTACCTATCGGTGTTCTGTCAATTTATAATCCATGTGACATGCAAAAACAAACAAAAAATATAAAATCAATGCTGCCAACCGGTGGGGGAATGTGATGTGAGTTAGGGAATACGACATTAGAACATAAGTTTAGCTATCATATATTTCTAAAAGCCGATTAATATAATTTGTTTGGCTAATAAAACTATCTAAATGAGATGCTTTATATACTAGAAATATATTAGGACAAACATGGT
This sequence comes from Cheilosia urbana, assembly GCA_946477585.1. NCBI lineage: Eukaryota > Metazoa > Arthropoda > Insecta > Diptera > Syrphidae > Cheilosia > Cheilosia urbana. Next base: position 178,207,681 of record OX297853.1, read on the forward strand.
GTATTTTCCGCTTTTGAATATCATTAACTTCGATTTCATGAGTAAATTTTTCTTAAATAACCGAAGAAAAATTGCTCAAAATATTTTTATTTTCCTTCAACCCAGTGGCGTAGCGTGGGTTGGAGCCGCCCGGGGCAGACCCAATTTATGCCGCCCCCGTAATTTTGCATATACTAAAAAGACCTTTGTAGGCTTGGTAAAAATTTCTGGAATCGAATAACGGTAGGTACTTTGGAAATTTCGAAATATATCGAAAATAAAAATTCATTTCTAAGGTAATATTGTCCTTTCTAACTGAATGGCAGTTTCATTTCTATATTTATTTCTATATTATCGTACAATAGATTTTTGAAAATTTGGTTTTCTTTAGTTTTCTAAGGAAACGGCGATAAAGATTTTGACCAAAATGAATCACCGAAAACGCTAATTTTGAAAACTGCTTATATCTCGAGAACCCTAATTTTGATTTGAATAAAACTCTAAAAACCAAGTAATGCTTACATCCCGAAAAATAACTTTAAGGTAGTCAGTTTTCAGCTATATAGTTAGGCAATAGTATATTTTTTTAACTAAACATTGCAAAATTTGGTACGGTTTTGTCTGCGTAATTACAAAAACTGGTCTAAAGATTTTGATTAAAATGCATACTTAAGATAATATCTATCCGTATTTCAAAAAAGACCCCTTACCTAGATTTCCTCAAAAAATTCGAATAAATCAACTTTTAAATTATTTCTCAAAAATGACTACCCAAAAACCGATATGTGTTCATATTTTTTTTTAGAACTCAGCACTCAGTGATGCCAACCCTAATTTTCAAAAGTCTGTAGATGAAAGATAAAAATTCTGTGTAATTCTGTATCCAGACTTCTTTGTTAACATAATAAAAGTGCTAAAAATGTAAAATTTGAGTGGCATAAAATATCAGTCTTTATATAGTATTCATTAATTTTGTACAATTACATAATTTTTATTAGCCGCTGGTATCGCTGGAACCTGGAATCCACCTACTACCTACTCTGGTTTAAAAAAAAACACTCCAAAATTTTGTTAAACGTTATGAATATTTTGTCGGCAAGAAAGAGTTTTTGGGTGCTCCGATTGCATTTCGTTACCAACGCAAAACTAAGGAAATCAAGTTTTTACTGGAATCTGAGATTTCTGTATATTTAAGTTTGAATTCTGTATTTCTGTAGGCAAAGTGAAAATTCTGTAGATATACAGAAAATTCTGTAGGGTTGGCATCAGTGTCAGCACTTCCATTATAAATGCAAAAGCAACATGGCAAAACTTATTTTTGCAAATATTGCCCACTTCTTCTTTTTTTCAATCATTTTGAATATGCAACATAAAATAATTCCAACAATTCACTTCTTTTGAGCAAAATAAAACACAATAGAAAAGTTTAGGTACCTTTTTTTTTTTGTTGCGCCAAGGATGTGTAATCTTAATTATATTAGATACCTCTAATACCAACAAAAGCAAAACTATAATTACTTATTCGCACTAACTCCAGTTTCCAGCACAACATCGCTTACAGTTACATACGCACACACCCAACTTCAAGCGAGAAAAGAGAAAAGGGGTAGGTATTTTCGAATGCAGATGTGCACAGTGTTTATTTTGTGTTTTAAATTTTTGAAAAAATGTAGTTGCATACTAGGGAGCAGCGTTTATTGGATTTTGTTGTTAAGCAACACAAGGAATGTCTGATTACTTACTGCGAAGCAGTGTCCGTTTTGTCAATTTTATAATTTTTTACAAATTAAAAAAAGAAAAGAAAAAAAAAAAAAAAAACCGCTCCAAATTGCCGCCCCTGGCAAAGTGCCGCCCGGGGCCTATGCCCCCCTTGCCCCCCCCCTTGCTACGCCACTGCTTCAACCAATCTACATTGCTTATATTTTATAAATATTTTAAGCAAAAGTACACTTATTCCTAAAAAAAATGCTATCCACACATAGCGAATAATTTCAAATTTAACGGATAAAATTCTATGAACGCTGGCAACAAGTTTATCGACAGCGGAAGTGGTACACGCGAGGTGCGAGTGTGTTGGTGACCCGGAATTTTTAAAGTTACGTGACATTTGTCAATACGAATTTTTATGTAACAATACTTAAGCACTTAGCATCAGCATGTACCTGTACCACCCCATAAATATATAGCTTGTAGGCAAGTACTAACGGAAAATCGACCTGCACTCAAAAGGCGATGTAAGACTCACGATTTGTTCTGAAGAATTAACGGTTTTTGCTCTCATTCAAAGTGCACCTAAACAACTAAACCTAAGCAACTAATTGTTGTTAATCCTCTTTCTACTGGCAATGTGCTGAGTGTTGCCCGTTTAAGACGCTTATTTATGGTCTATTCCACTAACTGAAAGTGAATGGTGCCGGAGAGTCTGAAAGGCAGAAAATATCCCCATTGAACACACTACAGTGACATTCGATTTTTGCCGATTTTGTAGGCGCTCTGGTTCAGTGCGGTTAGTGTGTTGGATAACTGAGCGAGGGCTCTCAGGTTCAACGTCCGGATAACACAAATTTCGTCTTGAGGCTTTTCCACTGCGACACATATGGCGACCGTCTGACAACCATGTCCAAATGGCGGGCTGGCTTTTCACAATCATTCGTTTATGTCAGTTTTATTTTTGGGAATTTGATTTTTTGGTTTTATTTGTTTCATTTTTTTTGTTAAATCGAATGAAATTAATAACCAGAATAGTTTAAACAGAAGTTTCACGACTAGTGCCTCACAGCTGATTGAAACGTCAAACGAAAACTAATTGGTGTTCGGTGTGAATGCATCTTCGAGTTTCCGACGAAGACACAGTTTTCGGTGCGGTGTGAATAGGGTAGGTAGAATGAGAAAAATGCCAGGATAAATTTTGAGACAGATAGGTCACTCTATTATCAAGAGAAACAAACGAAACAAAGATGTCGTTTTCCATTGGGCAAAAAGAAGTGTCCGGGAGAGTCCGAAATCGAAAAAAAATCACTTCTGAAACCGTTCTATTGGCACAAAAAATTACTCTTCTGTTGATTCTAAGAAGAGAATTTCCCTTCTCGATTTGAAGTCAGAATCCACTCAAGAATCACTCACACAAGTGTAGGTAATTTATGTATTTTATACAAGTCAAATGACTTGTCAGATGACTTCCTCGAATAGTAAATGTCAGTTTCGATCCAATTCCACTTAAAACACCTACACCTACGCGCCTGACGCACATATTGCGATCATTCTTACTCCCATTCACTCCGATTACCTACTGTTGGCGCTTTAAAACACGTTTAATCATTTCCTTGACGATTTACGACACCAAAGTCTACGCGCATCTACGATCAGTTGGTTTTGCAATGCAAACAAACGGTCTATGGTCAAATTGCACGTTAAGGTCATGACCTCCATATCATAAATGATAACAATAGAGCGAAGGAATAATTACGGTAATTAGCGAGTGCTAAAGTCGCTTTTTTTGTCGGGCTCTTTTTGTTTTGGCCATTAAACGGAATAAAAGCCAAGTAGTGAGTATACTAAACGCTCTATCCGAGTATGGTGTACTGTGCATTTCGTTAATGTCCAAAGTATACCAAATGCATATCAACGGGCGATTACGGAATCGACTAGACCTTGAAACACAATCGACTCCAGAAGATTTCTCCTCATCAGTGCGATCAGCGAAGGTGAACAATTAGTTGGAGGCAACGAACGAGAATCGCGAAAGCTCAGAAATCAGAATTTCCGTAGTCCCAAACGTACGAGTAGGTATATACGTAGCGCTGGTCCGGTCAGTCGGGAAAACTTCGCTACGCCTTTCGCAATTTGCAGTGCGAGCGCGCAACGACCCAGAGCTCATTGACTTTTTACCAATCAAGTTTGTGCACAATCGAATCCAGCAATCTACTGCTGGTTGCTGCTGGTGGTCATTGGGAGGTTGTTTCGCAAGTGTTGCAACAATTTGCTTCCATTATATACAGATGCAAGGTATAGATTGCGATAAAAAAAAGAAAAAAAGACTTGCCGCACTCGGCAGTGCACCTGCTTGGGTGAGCATTATGGCATTATGCCGCCTCGAGTATCTCTCGTTGGGAGACAAAGCCAGCAGAACATTTGCAATTCTATTGTTGTCGCTAGACAGAACACAGAAATCATAATAAAAATTTGTTTGGAATCCTCTGTTTTTGCTGGTTTTATGTTGTCGCGCTTCATTGAAAGCAAAAGTGATTAACAAGCACAGAAGGCTGTATGGCTGTGCATACACGGTTTTAAGGTCAATTGTTCCGACATAAACATGAATAGCCGTAATAATGGCTGTCTTTAGCAATCGAGATAAAGTTTAAATGGCTTTAAACTCTTTGAGGTTAAAAGAAAAATGTGACGGCGGCGCCTCATACCTATATGCGATCGCGGTGTCGCCTAGAGTTGCTCAGTTTATTTTCCGTGAGAAAATTTGCGAAATAGTATTAGAGTACAAGACTGGATTTAAAGTCACCTCTCTAATACTCAAACCCATGATTTTTTTTACCTCAATTCTGCCACCCAAATTGCTGCGGCGCACATCAGAGATCAGAGTGCGATTATCGTAAATTGAAAGCGCTTAAAAATATTGACAAAGTACTGGAATTATGCTGATTCCCCTTCCGATTCGAATCTGTGCATACATGCAGGCTTATGGCTGTAGGATATTTTTCTGATCGATTTACTTCGATATAGTGAACAGGATTTTGAGCAACAACTTGGAGCTTAGGTGTGAACGGCTCTTTGAAAACCCCATTCGCTTGAGACACGCGTGTATACATTTATCGCTGCTGGTCGGATTCTAAAATCTGGGTTCATGTAACAGCAGTGTTCTACACTTTATACGAGCTGCGTTCATTTTATAATTGCAATGTCTAAGCGTTTTATATGTGAAGACAGTCATGGGAAATTTGTTCTACCGAACAAATTATATGCGCCATGTACAAGCTCAGTCATTTAAAAGATTAGAGGTGTGTATCTGCGATTACTTTTAGTATAGAACAGCTTTTTATATACAAGGATCTGTGAAACCTATGGTGGAAGCTAAAAGAGAACGTTACACCAATAGAATTTGATATTAAATGGTCTTTCATTATCGACTTGACAACTTCAAACTTTCAGTGTGAACGCACCCTTAAACCGAGTACCGAACTGTCAATGTCAAAATATTCAGTAAAATCAACACTTTCATCATGGTGAAGTGCACGAAGGAACAACTTTTACAAATAATTAAAATTTGCTACCGAAATTTCGAGTCGGTGGTCGCAGCTTTAAGAGCGTTAACGCAAATTTTCAATCTTCATCGATGAAGCGCATTTTTGGTAAAACGGCTTCGTCAATAAGCAAAGTATACGTTACTGGACAGGTGACAACCCTCATGTGCTTCATGAAACAGCATACTTCATCCGCACAAAGTCACTCGTTGGTGCGGTTTTCATGGCGTCTCGTTACGGTATTTGCTACAGAGACATGTTGAAACTTGGAACGTTATTTATTTGAGCAATTGCATGAATTGGACATCGGTGACATGTGGTTCCAACAAGACGGTGCCACACATCGGGTGTAACAATCGAGTTATCGAAGTCTCAGCTCGGTGAACGTGTTATCGTTGAACGGCCACCGAGATGGTGTGAGCTAACACCTCTAGACCTTTATTTTTAGGGCTTCATTAGAGCTAGTCTATGCCAATAAGCCGGCGACGTTAGAGGAGCTCAGAGCCGAGTCATCGAAAATTGGTTTGAACGCATCGACCGCTGCATACGTTACCGTGTCGGACAAATGAATGAAGTCGATTTTCATTTATAAAGGTTTTGATAGCATGTATTTCAAACCAATAATTTGTTTTGAGATATCTCAAGTCGTTTGCATTTGATTGTTGTCAAGTCCTTAATGGAAGACCCTTTATGAACTCAGAACATGAATATGAAAAAAATGGGCGCAAAGCTTTACACTTCTCTTTAAGGACTTCGAATTTGATAACGATAATTAATATTTTTTGACAATCAATCGAGTCGTCTGCCAATCGACAATATGCTTGGAATTTGAAAATGTTCCATTCGTCTTATAAGAAATCGAAAACTACTTCCAAAAATCCATCGATGAAGAACAGTTAAAATGAACACTTTCTATTTCAATGCAACCCTTGAAATCTGCAGACGTTTTTTAAATTTGGCAGCATGTCGTACTTGTGCTCATAAATGCAACTCACAGGTTGTGCCATGTCATTATATTCGTGGCTAAGCTTGCCTAGGGTTAGGTTAAACTACCCACATATTTTCATACCGATACTATAGAGGAGCTTGCTATAAGATGCTAACTATGAATATAACATATTAAATACCGAGCATTTTTCACACAATTTATTAGTGTATGATGTAGGGTAAAGTCGGGTCATATGACACCATGGGCATTATGGCACCCTCTCTTATTTTTTACTTAAATTTTATTTTGAAACAGGGACACCAAAATATCATTTAGTTTTACGTAAGTTCCTAAAATGTGTAGTCGCGACCTGTTTTGCAGGTGAAAATGTTAAGCTACAGACGAAAAAAAAAAAGAAGAGTTAATTCGAACAAATATTGTTTGTGTAGAAAAGTATTCGGCAGAGACAATACTGAGCCACCTCAGTTTTTTTTTTTTTTTTTTTTAATTCTCAATTTTGTTTTCCTATCGGTGTGATTTCAATTTAGAATCCGTGTGACATGCAAAAACATACAAAAAATATAAAATCAGGTCTGCCAACCGCTACCAACCGTGAGGAATGTGATAGAGTTCGGGAATACGACATTTTAACATAACTGATGAATGCTGATTGGTTGCTTATTATAAATATTTAAAAGACGATTACCTAATATAATTTGTTTGGTTAATAAAACTGTCTAAATAAGTTGATTTATATACTAGAAACATATTAGGACAAACATTGTTGTGTATTTTCCGCTTTTGAATATCATTAACTTCGTTTCCATGAGTAAATTTTTCTTAAATAACTGAAGAAAAATTACTCGAAATGTTTTTATTTTCCCTCAACCAATCTACTTTGTTCTTTTTTCATAAATATTTTCAGCAAAAGTGCACTTATTTCTAAAATAAAATAGTATTCACACGTAATGAATAATTTTAAATTTAACGGACAAAATTCTATGAACGCTGGCAGCAACTTTGCCGACACCGAAAGTTGTTGATATTTTTTGAGGCTGTGTTGGTGAAGCGGATTTTTTTCAAGTTTCGTGACGTTTGTCAATACGAATTTCTATGTATCAATACTATAGCGCACCAAATCGAGGACACTTCGTAAAAATATAGCTTGTAGGCAAGGTAACGGGAAATCGGCCGAAGTTGGGGGTCTCAGTATTGTCTCTGGTATTCGGTGCCCATTGTTACAAAAAAATAAAATAAAAGCCTATCGTGTATGCTTCCATTTGCCATTATTAGTGCATACACACTTTTATTCGTGATTTTCGTGAAAAAATAGGTAAAACATCATTTGGGAGATATGGCAACCCCAATGTCGACATATGTGCACCGGTGCCATTTTCAGAATTTTTATTTTGTATGATTTTTATTAGAAATTCATGTATTTATACATTGTGTACTCGTGTACATCTTTTTTAAATACTTGTAGCGATTGTGGGAAGACCTCACCTCACAGTTTTTTAATGAACATAACTTTTTTTTTTTTCTAACTTTTACGCTTTTAAAAATTTTAGTATGTTTCAAACTATGAATTATGTTTATGTTCCTATTTTTTGTTTTAAAATAAACAAAGAGTTAATATATTTATGTTTTAATTTAAAATATGTTTTATTTTTTGAGTTGTAACGAAAACAAACAATGGGTGCCATATTTACCGACTTTACCCTATAGGCACCTACACCTACATATATTGAATACATTCAAACTCCTATATATGGACATAATGACGGAAAATGGAAAACGTGTTTTCTATTTCCATTTTTTATTAAAAAGGTGAATAACAATGAGTTCAACTATATTTAGTTAAAAAATGTGGTACGGCATTAAAATATTATTGAACTACTGCCAACAAATTGCCTTCTAAAAAATTCTAAAAAAAAGTGAAAGTACACTCTAGTTAGAAGATATTCATTCTCTAACTTGGGGATTGACATTCGATCCGTGCAAATGTACCTATTAGTATTTATTGTTTTGCGTGAATGCTCATTGCAATTGAGTTACTTTCACTATTTAACATTGTGGCTTTTGCACATCATTGAATATTGCTCATCAAGTAATTTTTCACAGGGAAGTCCACCGACTTGGGGAAAGCTGAGATCAAATTCCATATAATGCGTAATGCCACTTGTGTACAGTAGGTGGGAGTTCCCCTAATTTTTCAAATGACTGTGCAGAAAATAGTAAACAAAACCAAAAGGCTCTGGCTGTGAGCGAACCATACTGCGCTGAGCACTTGGTTGGCATGATTATAGTCATAAAGAAACATCCAGTAGCCAGCCGTTTGTTTGATTAGCAATTAGTGACATCCTCATTATAATGTTCGACAATGGAATTGCCTTGCGTAATGTGCAATGCACCTAACAATGGAAATAATGAGCATCATTATAGTCATCGCTCATCTGGATAAATCTGCGATGGCTACATGACGTACACGGAAATGCGATTCCACAAGGAATCTCCTGCGATCATGTTCATGACCTGCCAGCTGACAATGGGTTCAATCACAAATCACATCAAGAACAACTGTGTCTCTCTCCCGTTTAGGGAGTCGTCGACTTGTCTCTTGTCGTTTGTCGATTGTCGATTGTCGATTTTCGACCTGGGCCAACTCGAGAGGGCTGAGTGATTGTACAGTAGGTACACACAAATAATATGGTCTCACGATGCGATGTCTATACATTGGATGTAGGTACCTACGTAATGTGGCTTTAATAAAATGAAAATCGGCTTACCGTGTGTGCAGATGTTTCTGCAGTGCCTTACAATTGCATGCAATTATGACCCACCGGTGAGTAGCTGGAGATTTATTCGCGCATTTCAATTGATCAAGGACTGTAAGTATAGCAATACGGCTTTTTCTATTTTATTTTATTTTCATTTATTGCTCGATAAGATGCAGTAAATCACATGGGGTTTTTATTGTAATGAAGCATTTTACATAATGCGCAGCTACAGATGAAAGCAATTATCAGATTCTTTCGTTAAATTAAGAAAATGCTACTTAACACAACCTCAGATGTAACCCTGTAAAAGAAATTAAATGGTCCTTGGAGCTGGATTTTATTATTTCATTCAGCAACATTCAGCTCAGTTTGACCTCAGGGTGTTTAACCCTTAAATGCCCAGTGTATCTTTAAAGATACAACCATTGAATAAAATATTTCTGCGTTTGTTTTGACTTTATTTACTTGTTGCTTACTATATTCGTTTATTGACTCAAAATCTATGCACTGTAAAATAAATGGACGCATAACTTTTAAACTAACCTTACTTTTAAAGAAATATTTGTTTTTTTCTAATTTTCAACAAATTTAAAAAAAAATACGTTTTTTGTTTTTATTTAATAATTTTACAGTTGTATAGAAATTAAATTAATTACAATGTTAAATGTATGTACAATTACCGTAACTAAAAAAAACATTATATGCATTTTCTTTCGGAATAGCTGTGGGGGTTAGAGCCCATTGTATCTTTAAAGATTCAGTCACTTTTTTGTTAATAACTTCTCCAAAAAAAAAAAAAAAAAAAAATGTAACAACGGATTAGTTGTTTTTGTCTCCGTTTACATAAAATATATTTTTTTCATCAAAATCGGTTTCCTTGGGCATTTAAGGGTTAAATCCGGGTGTCAATGTTATTTTGGGGGTTGAGGGGATTGTTCACTTTAAGATTATTTTTTTTTTTTTTTTTCAAGTTTCACACCATCTCGGTGGCCATTCGACGATAACACATTCACCGAGTTGAGACTTCGATAACTCGATTGTTGATGCATCCACTATGTGGCTTATTCCACCGTCTTGTTGGAACCACATGTCACTGATGACGTTCCAACATGTCTCTGTAGAAAATACCATTTACCGTAACGAGACGGTCACATTGATGAAAAAAAAGGCCCAATGACGCCATCGGCATGACAACCGCACCAAACAGTGACTTTTTGCGGATGAAGTGTTGTTTCATGAAGCAAGTGAAGGTTCTCACCTGTCTAGTAATATTTTGCTTATTGACAAATCCGTTTAACCAAAAATGCGCTTCGTCGCTGAAGATTGAAAATGGACGTTAAAGCTCTTAAAGGTGCGACCACCGACTCGGAATTTCGGTAGCGAAATTAATTATTTGCAAAAGTTGTTCCTTCGTGCACTTCACCATAATGGGGATTTGGAATGTGTATTTTACTGAATATTTTGACATTGACAGTTCGGTCATCGGCTTTAGGGTGCGTTCACACTGAAAGATTGAAGTTTTCCCATCGCTAATGAAGGACCTTTTACAATCTGCTCGTATGCATACGTATAAACTTCCATTGTGTGTTCACTTTTGCGTGTGTTTTATTAAATGTTTGGCTATAGCTATTCCATCATTGGGGCTTAGTGCCTTCCAACCTTGCAAGTTCCAACTCTTCGGGCCGGAGCGTTGTTGTCCATTCACTCTTCATGTGCTATCCATCTTGGAAGACGTACTTTTCTGACCAGGTCGATATCGCTGTAGAATTTGCTTATGAATCTCCTTTCCCAAAGCTCGCCAACGCAAACCCCGCTGAAATAATTTTCAGAGTTAATAGCGAAGCACAGGTAGACAAAGTGCCTAACTACCTCAAACTTATAAGAGATCTATCGTGACGATCTGTCCGATTCATCGATGTTGTGGTTCCTTCTTGTCCATCTCCTGCACCTTGCGAACGCACCAGCTCGCTGTGTTCTGCAAATGATTTTGATGTCGTCAGCGTATGCAAGTGAATACAAAGACGTTTGGAAAATTGCGCCTCTAGCTTCCGAGTTTCGCACAATTGGCTCAAGTATGACGTTGTACAAAAAAAAGGCATCTTCTAGAAAAGGGGACACCGCAGTATGTTTGAAATTCTCGCACGTCACACTCGTATGCTAACCTATAGCCCTTTCTAGACACTCCATATTTTCCCCTTTTTGGCTTTTTATACATATAACGAGTTTTTGGTGAATAATTTTGAAATTGAATCATATACTACTTGCATTTAATCTGAAACGTCCTGTGTGCTGCTCTTTTAAGCATTAAACCTACATTTTGTTACTTTGGATTTTTTTCAGATCATGGGGTCAATGCCAAAGTTATCCATTATCAAAGGACAACAAGAAGAGATTGCTTCGCGTAGCCTTCACAGGATATTTGAGGAAAATCTACTTCAATACCCCTGCAAATCAGCTCTTATATACAACGATAAGACGTCTTCTTCGGTTATCTCCAGGGCCTTGACCTATCAACAGGTCAATGAGAAATCCAATCAATTTGGGCGATTTTTTCTCCGAGAATCCCTTAAACGTGCCCTCAAGCCCAACCAAGACGGTGACTATGTAATTGCCGTCTGCATGCAACCCTCAGACAGCTTGGTGATGGTTCTCTTAGCGACATGGAAGGCCGGTGCAGCATACCTACCCATCGATCCAAGCTTTCCCACAAATCGCATCAATCACATTCTTGGCGAGGCAAATCCCATAATGGTGATATGCGACGATGATATCGATAAAACGCTCTTTGGTGCGACATGCACCTTGAGTGTAAGTGATCTCTACCAGAAGGCCAGCGATATGCAAACGGGTAATATTCCCGACAGCAAGATGTTGAATGTCGAGACAGACCTCGCAGTCGTTCTTTACACCTCCGGAAGTACAGGCATTCCAAAAGGTGAGTCCTCAAACTGATTTACTTTAAATCGTGCTAACTCATTTATTTCTCATCAGGTGTTCGTTTGCCTCATTCGATATTGTTGAACCGTTTGCAATGGCAATGGAATACGTTTCCATACACTGCAAATGAATCCATCGGAGTGTTCAAGACAGCTCTCACCTTTGTTGATTCGATTTCTGAATTGTGGGGTCCACTTTTAAACGGTAGGTACCAAAGACTATTACAAAAGACCATCTGGCAAGCAATTAATCCAAACAACTTATACTCTTACACTGATTGCAGGTATGGCTATTCTGGTTATTCCTAAAGCAATTACCAAAGATCCTGAACGACTGGTTACGTTACTGGAGCAGTATAAAATCCGTAGACTGGTGCTGGTGCCAACGCTTTTGCGAAATATTCTCATGTACCTGCAAATGAGTCGCAAGACGACTCCAAAACTTCTCCATAGCCTTCAGATTTGGGTATGTTCCGGAGAACCACTGCCAGTAAAACTAGCTGAGAGTTTCTACGACTACTTCGAGGAGGGAGTCCATGCGCTGTACAATTTCTACGGCTCCACCGAAGTAATGGGTGATGTAACCTACTTTACATGTGAGAGCAAAAAACAATTAAGTCAGCTTGATCGAGTTCCCATTGGTGTGTTGTTGATTTTGTGTGTGTGTGTGTTTAATGATGTCCTTGTCTAACCTGTAAACTTACATAGGCCTTCCCATAAATAACACTGTGATATACCTGTTAGACTCAGACTACAGACCAGTCAAGAATGGGCATATTGGAGAGATCTTCGTAGCTGGATTGAATCTCGCAAATGGATATGTTAATGGTCGTGATCCAGAAAGGTTCTTCGAGAATCCCCTGGCAGTGGAGTACAGTAAGTTCGAAATCTTTTATTTACAGCACTGTCCTAAGCGCAGGTTACTCTCGATTTAGAATATTCGCGGCTTTACCGTACCGGGGACTATGGGTCACTGCAAAATGGTTACATCATGTATGAGGGTCGGACCGATTCTCAGATAAAGATACGCGGTCATCGAGTAGATCTGTCCGAAGTGGAGAGGAACGTTCTGTCGATCGACGTTGTAGAGAAGGCAATTGTGCTTTGCTATCATGTTGATCAGATTGATCAGGCACTACTGGCTTTCGTAAAACTCAGAGATAATTCCCCGCTATACTCCGGCCTACAAATAGAGGCAGCTTTAAAGAACAAGTTGGCAGACTATATGATCCCGCAGGTGGTGGTCATTGATCATGTTCCCTTCTTGGTCAATGGAAAGGTCGATCGTCAGGCGTTGTTAAAATCCTACGAAACAACCAATAACAACGAGGATGACACGATTATAGTGCTTGACTTCGACTATTCCCAAGTACCGGAGGATCTGAAGCTAATTGCGAGAGATCTCTTCGAGACCGTTGGCAGTGTAATAGGACGTTCCACTCGGGCGACTCTTACGCTAAATAGCAACTTTTATGAGTTGGGTGGCAACTCGTTGAACTCGATTTTCACCGTAACGCTGTTGCGCGAAAAGGGTTACTTAATTGGAATATCTGACTTCATTTCGGCTAAGAATCTGGGAGATATCCTCTATAAAATGGCTAAAAACGATAGCACAGTACCAATGGAAGAAGAATGGACCAACGCCTGCCCGCACTTAAGCTTGAAGGCAATCCCGCTGACAATGGACGACAAAGATGATGTTATTGAGTAGGTTGCAATGGTGTCGGTGTGTACGGAACGCGAGAAAACTAAATAAGATCTTCCTTGCAGGATCATTGTGGAGAGTTTCTATGGCAAAGCTGATCTCGAGCAGTGGCTCAAGCCGGAGATTTATAGAACCGACTACAGCGATATTATTAATGTATGTTCAAACAGTTTACCACTTGTATTCTGATAGTTGTTCTGTCCAGTGATTTAAAATGTAAAAGCCAAAAAAGAAAATAATGGCGTTTTCGATTGAAGAAGGGAATTACCCATTCTATGAAAAGAGCAAATCCAGAAGTGCTCTTTCCATGTTTTCTGAGTTTCATTGAAGAAAAAAAGGCACTTCCAGGTCAATTCTAAGCCTGACAGAAGTGTCCAAGATATTTTTAAGGGATTGCCCTAAACCTCTGTTGTTCGAAACAATATTTGATCCGGAAATATGCAATTATGCGTGCAAAATGTCAACTTGAATTTAAATATATGATTTGGCCATCGAGTTTCATTGCAAAGAGCAATTCTGAATTTTGGGGCAATTTTCTCGGATTTTCAATGAAAAACGCTATAAGACTCTCTAGAGCATAAACTCTGTTAGCATAAACAAAAATGGATGACAGTTGCCATATGTCAACCCCTGTCCTACTATAGAATTGATTGCCTAATTCTTAGCGCTCAGTTGGTGCAAGCGGTAGTAGCTTGGGCCAGCTTGGGCAATTGAATATGCGATTTATGCAATACTGTTCAAGTAAATTAGTGGTAGGATCAAGTGTCCTTAATGCAATAGTTTCTGACTCTTTTTGTAATATCAATGGGGACATCAAGTTTCTAGTTTCGTATAACTGATAAGTGGCTGACTTGATGTCTCTGATGTCGTTTTCCATTGGGACAAAAAATCAATCTTTTTTTTTTTTATCAGACTTGCTTCAGATTTACCAATACAAGTTCATTTGAGTTTGACAACTGGTATGGAGTTTGTTTACGATTTCGTGAAGTTTTTCTACTGCACAGAAAGGCATTTCATCGGGTGAATCTATTTTTGTAAATTATTTATGTATAAACATTTATAAATCAATCGGGACACAAATTTCGAATGTTTCAATATAAAATTCAACCAGTGAATGAAAAACGCTTTGAAAAGTGTCGAAGGCTACTCATATTCGAATCGCATGATTATCAATACAAAAAGAACAAGTGACGTTTTTATGATGCTGAAGCCCAACCGAATACCACATATGAGTGTGACATGCAAAAACATAGTTATTTTTTATATATTTTTAAAAGGCGAATAATATAATTTGTTTGGTTAATAAAACTATCTAAATGAGATGTTTTATATACTAAAAACATATTAGGACTATTAGGTTGTGTACTTTCCGTCTTTAATTATCATTTACTTCGATTTCATGAGTAAATTTTTCTTAAATTACTTATTTTTCATACATATTTTAACCAAAAGTACACTTATTCCTGAAACAAAAAATACCATCCACACGCACTGAATAATTTCAAATCTAACGGATAAAACTCTATGAACGCTGACAGCAACTTTGACCACAGCAAAAGTGGCATATGCATAAGTCGGAATTTTTGAAGTTACGTGGCATTTGGCAATACGAATTTCTATGTAACAATCACCCCTATCGTGGTATCCATTCGGAGAAAATTCCGATATTCCGATTTCACATGAATATTATTTCGCAGCAATTCGTTGTCGGAGAGCTTCGGAATAAATGTGCCGTGTGGCTGTCAAAAGTAAGTGGTATAACCCGGTTCCACGTAATGCGAAAAGGTGCGCTGTATGTCGTCGGAGAATTTTTTGAAAGTTGTATCGGAACGGATACCTCGCATGGAATTTTTTTGGGATTTCGTATAGATCGGAGAAAATTCCGTTCCGAACGGATACCTCCATAGGGGTGAATACTAACGCACTTAGCATTTGCCACCCCATACAAATATAGCTTGTAGGCAAGTAACGGAAAATCGACCGAAGTTAGGGGCAGTGTTACCTTTCGGGACGCTTTAGAGTCATTTTGACACCTTTTTGAGCGCCTGGACTCCGGACTCATCTTATTGCAAATCAGTGAATTCGGACTCCTTTTAGAATTGTAGGATATTTTTGCTATAATTCAAAATTGTTCAGTGTATTTAGTTGAATTCGAAAGAATCTGGTTTTACCTGAATTTGAATTGGACAGTTTATTTATTTAAAAAAGAAAAGAAAATATTGAAATCGAAATGGGACTCCTTTTTTCATCCAGGACTCTTTTTTGGACTCTGTCTGAAAATTTTCAGAGGTAACACTGGTTGGGGGTCTCAGTAATGTCTCTGAACTCGATTTTGCGTTCAGGTTACATCTAGTCCAGACCATTCTAAGTCGACCTAGATTTTTAAATGTAGGTAGCCAAAATTATCGTTGAAAAAAGTTTTTTTTTTCTATGCGACTTTGAATCGGTCATCTGTTTTGTGTTTACTGGATAAAATAGCTGCCAGAATACTGCCGTACATATATATTTAATTTGAAGTCTGTTGGATACTTTAGGATATTTGGGAAGTTCTTGTTCAGAAGGACTTGAGTTTCATCGTGAGAGATAACAATACAAATCGGGTAGTTGGAACATCGTTGAATTTCGATGCTCGGGACGAGCCTGATGTTCAAGTAAAGTCACGCCTGAGTGTGGTTTTCGATTTTCTAGAATCATTAGAAGGTCCAATAAGGTATGTATTTGTGTTTGTATAAAAGCAGTATTTGAAACTATTTCCTATTATAGAGATACATATTTGCCAAAGGGAATGAACAAAATACTACATTCCTTCATGATGGGTACTAGTCCCGACTTGAACCCACAAGAAAACATCGCCTGTATGCATTTCATGGAACACGAAGTATTGAGATTGGCGAAGGCAAAGGGTTTCGTTGGAATCTTCACAACAAATTCGAGCCCGCTCACACAGGTAAGTACCTTTATATAATTTTAATATGAATTTCTCAAAATGTTCAGCATTATTTTTCTTTTCTTGTTCTAATATAGCAACTTGGCGGAGACGTTTACAATTACAAGACTCTATTGGACTACAAAGTCAACGAATATGTTCATAGTGATGGCACACGGCCATTTAGTCTTGCCCCTGATTCTCAGCGATGCATTGTCCATTGGAAAGAAGTTGATTACTCAGCTTAACCGAGTGATAATTTGTACAATAATTGTATGCGCATAGACATGATTCTCTTTTGTATATGTATTACTATTTGAATAATTTTTTGTTTTTTAAGTTACAAGCCTTTGACGATCGTGCGAGAAATTAAAAATACAGGACATAATTTAAATTCCACATTTTGTTAGAACTGTTTAGAATAATAAAATAAGTTTTTGTTTGATTAATTGCATATACAGATAAGTTAAGTGATTTAGACAAATAAGTTATTGTTTCTTTTTACAATGTTAAGTTATTTTTAGTGCTGCGAAACGAGCAAAGGAAAGGTACCTGTAAAAATGCTTATTAAAATGTTTGGTTCTCAAAGATATATTTCGCTTTTGTTTGCTTGAACTTAACGTTGTTGCCCTCCCATACTGGTAAACGCTAGTCGTATTCTAATTCTAACCACTTTCAATAGAAATTGAGAGAAACCGACAGCATATTTCTTTATAACCTCCCTTTTAACCTAACGACTGACTTCCCTTCGATTATATGGATAAATACATTTTGAACAAACAGTTCGGATTCAATCTTGTTGCGGATTTCAGGGAAACACTGTCCAGTACGTATCGTGGTTTTCAGGGAGACACTGTCCAGCATCTGTCATCGGTTTGAAATCACTCTCGTCTGTTTTCTCGGATATAGGAGCACGGAGGGAAATGAAAAATCCGATGAATTTTCCAGACGCGGCTCTTCCATATGCGTATTCCATGCTTAACCTCGGCTGAACTGAATGTAAAATCTAATCCTCCCGGACTTTACTTCTAAGGCGGAGTCTGGGTGGACGAAGCTGCCGAACTGTGTCATTTCAAGGGAGATTTGGTCATTCGTGAAATAGACGCAAATCTCAGTCAAGGATGAAGCGATTCGACCCCGGGAATGGAATGTACCTAATTGAATTTTTGCGGAATCTAATTCCGGTTGCAAGCTAAACTCTTCGACTCCTGTATGAGTTCCAGGTCACACTGGGACTGCGGAAAATTAGATATCCGATAAAATTGGTAGGAAAGATTAAGAGGATGTTTTTCTCGGTCAGAATCGACCATTAACTGTTGGGTCTATCGAAACACAATTGTGTGTGGCGTACGACTCTCCAGGATGCGGCAGACTAAACCAGACTAAACCTATGCTTCCGAGTGTCTGTAAGAGATCAGCGGCATTTTTGCTGTCCCTCAGAAGAAAAAAATGCAGACAACTTATTGACGTTCTCACGGCACACTTTCATTTTGCCAAGCATCGTAATCTGCTGGGTCTAAGTGACACCACTGTCTTCGACGATTGTGGAGTGGACGACGTCACCTCGGATCACTTCCTATTGTCCTGTCTTTGCTCCGATTATCACCCCTATCGAGGCATCCGTTCGGAGAAAATTCCGATACGAAAGTGAAATCCGATTGGAACTTAAATTGCGTTCGAAGTATCCGTTTCGGAACAAAATAAATGAAGCATATAAACGCGTTTATTTCACATGAAAATCACCCCTATCGAGGTATCCGTTCGGCGAAAATTCCGATACGAAAGTGAAATCCGATCGGAACTCAAATTGCGTTCGAAGTATCTGTTTCGGAACGAAATAAATGAAGCCTACAAACGCATTCATTTCACATTAAAATATTCCGCAGCAATTCGTTGTCGGAGAGCTTCGGAATGAATTTGCCCTGTGGCTGTCAAAAATAAGTGGTATATCGCGGTTCCACGCAATGCGACAAGGTGCGCTGTATGCCATCGGAGAATTTTTCCGAAAATTGTATCGGAACGGATACCTCGAATGGAATTTCTCCGATTTCGTACAGATCGGAGAAAATTCCGTTCCGAACGGATACCTCGATAGGGGTGTATTGCAGATCTTCGGTGCTGCGGTGAGTACTAATACCAGAGATATAGCAGATTCACGTGTATAGCTTGTAGGCAAAGTAAGGGGATTTCGGCCGATGTTGGTGGCCTCAGTATTGTCTTTTGTCTCTGCTAATACTACAAGCTCCTCATTGCTGAAGTGATTATCAGCTTTCTAGAAAGTTCCAATAAAATGGGTGATACTGAAATTGCTTCCTCGTAGTACAATGAACCAGTTGCGTCTAAATGCTCAAGTGAAGTCCCTGACCCGAGAAAATCCCGTTCTCTTTTCCATGCCATGTAGTTGTTTCGGAAATAATTGTTTTTTGTTGTTAGACAAGCTACTCCGACGCACAACACCCAATGGGCGCTGCCGTTGATTTGTAAAGCTCAAATAAGTGATCGGCGAAAAAATTAAACTCGCAAAAGGTATGATCCCATAAAATATGCACGCATATTAAAGCAACAGATGTTTTGATTTTATTAATTCATGTTTTAATATTTTCATACTAAATTTTATTTCATTTTAAATGTAGCATACTTGCTATGATTTATCAGTAATATACATGACATCTTTGTACAGTAACATATTAATTTATTATATATATATATATATATATATAGATCGCAATGCATAGACAGCTCGTATAGCATTGCCCCTTATGTGACTCTGTATAGGTTTCCAATCCCACTTCTCGTCCTGCATTCATAAACTAAATAAATTGAAGGAGAGTTTCAATAACTTTTTTCGGGGTTTTTCTTGCATTTTCCTTTGTTTTATTTATTTATTTTTTTATGTTATTCACGGTTATTTTCTTTTAAATTTATGTTAATTTGATTACTTACTAAAATATACAATGCATTTTGAAAATATTTTGTTTTTTCCTTCTTTTTTTTTAATGTACAAGTAAACTTTATATGGTTCAGTAGATTACATATATTTTAATTCATATTTCATTATCTAAAAATATAATAAAATTAAACAGAAAATATTCAAGCACACATACACGGTTGGAGTTTTTTTGTTATGTTATTTTATTTAGTTTTTAATTTTTTTTTCTCAGGGTCTTAAAACAAATTATTTATTTATCGAAATTCTTGTCAGAATTTATTCTCAAAATTAAAGCTACAATTATATTTCTTTACTATTTAAACAAAGCTCTGGGAATAGCCTTTCACCTTCATCGTTACACGTTTTTAATAATATAGAATAAACAAAATAAATTGTTAATTAATGAAACAATCGACAACTGTTTTACGGTCGGTCAATCAATGATGGTGATTTGCTCTGGCGTGCTCCAACAAAAATACTTTAGTTTGAAAATCTAAATTATGGAGGCGTTGCTCGTATTTTGTTCTCTTCCATTATATCACTACAGAATTCTGTGCCTGCATTCCTCCGTCTGTATTCTGAGCACTAGAATTTTGATCAAGTCGCCGGTAATTTTGGAATGTTTTCCATTCGCCGGTGTTGTAGTCCAGGCGAATCAATGACTCTACCAAGCACAATGCCGATGTTCCATCTTCTTGTTGAACTTTTTCCTATAAATAAATAAAAAAAAAACCTTAGCCTTTTGTTTGCTGCCAGCCAGTTGGAAGTACTCACCTCAGTTTCACCCAATTTGATGACGATAACATTTTCGGAATTAGGTCGAGGGTTTTCTCTTAGGCCTGCCATGAAACCAAGAATGAGGGCCTTGTCTGGTCGAGAGACACGATTCGCTTTTCTGAACATCTCATGAGCCTTGTGAACGTGTTCGTTCTGCAACAGAATGGAAAGCAATTAAATAAACTGTTTTAGACACGCTTGTAATATGCAATCAAATCAAACAATTAAGGATACAAAGCGATGTCGTGTTGTCTTACGAACAGAATTGCAAGGAATCAATTCTTTGTCAGTCTTCCTAATAATCTCTTGGGCTCTGGAGACCCAAAACATAATAACTACGTCACAAAACTGACAAAACTGACTGATTTCCATAAAATCCGCATGGAGGAATCTGAGGCAGCGGCACATATACTTTGGCAATGTCGGCGGCGTTGGCTGGAAAAAGAATGAGGATCTTGGGACCTCATTGGGTTAACACTAAAAATCGAGCACAGGGAAAAACTCTGGAGAAATCCAGAGAGTCTCTGGGTAAGATTTATAAGGCGTTCTTCTTTTGAGCTCGAGCTATATGAGCGCGCTCTGAACCGAGCGTGCTCAGATCGTTCTGAGGATTTTCTGTTTTTCCTGTTTTTTTGTTCTCTCAAATATGACTGGAAGTGTGAATGTATATGTTAATCAGCATTTTACTCAGCCTGCTCAGTCAATTAATTCTCAGCTCATAGAGCGCGCTCTGATCATGCTCTGAACGAAAAAAGAAACACAAATTCGAGCTCTGATGTATCTGAGCTAAAAAAGAAACACAAACTTTTTGTATAACAGTTCAGGTTGTGCTCTGAACTAAAAAAGAAAAACGCCTATAGTGGTAGAGAAACGAAAAGAGACCCGACAATAGGCGTTTTTCTTTTTTAGTTCAGAGCTGAGCACTGAACTGAGCTCGAGCTATATGAGCGCGCTCTGAACCGAGCGTGCTCAGATCGTTCTGATGATTTTCTGTTATTCCTGTTTTTTTTTTCTCTCGAATATGACTGGAAGTGTGAATGTATATGTGTAATCAGCATTTTACTCAGCTTGCTCAGTCAATTAATTCTGAGCTCATAGAGCGCGCTCTGAGCATGCTCTGAACGAAAAAAGAAACACAAATTCGAGCTCTGATGCATCTGAGCTAAAAAAGAAACACAAACTTTTTGTATAACAGTTCAGGTTGTGCTCTGAACTAAAAAAGAAAAACGCCTAATGGTGGTCTAATTCGAATATTGCATTCATACCGAACAATAACCAGTTTTCGTTTGACGTTTCTATCAGCTGTGAGACACTAGTCGTAAACTTCTGTGTAAACTATTTTGCTTACACATGTTGATCGCATTAAATAACAAATAAAACAGCTGCTCTGCTGAATGTTGCAAAAGGTGTGTTTGTTTCAACAACGCAATGATTGGAAGTCGTTTCTGTGGTGTTTTCGTGGAAAACTTCTGTTTCCGATGAAGTTTTCGAAAGTTTTCGCGAAGATCAGGTTTTCGGCTCGGTGTGAATAGCCTACAAAATTGAATGTATAGAACGCAAACGGATGCAAACAAACATAATCCAAAGAAGTGTTTCATAACGAATAAATTTGTTTTTTCTTAAGAATATAATGTCTTTGTTGCTGTTTTTTTTTTTTTTTTGCTATATGTATTCGGCCGCATACTCCTTCGCAGGCTCATATTGCATTCGAGGTGTCCGACTTTGGAAGAGAAATAAACAATTGCGATGGCGCACCGCACCGCACTCCAATTCGTAAACAAAAACCGCAACTAATTTCTGTCTGAGGATATCGGTACATAGCTGTCAAAAATTTAAGAAAAAAAAAAAGCACTTCGTCGCACTTCAACGTAATTCGCAAATATGCGAATCGCATAAAATCAAAGAATTTTCCGTTACGACGGATACCTCGCTAGGGCCGAGTATTTTACATGCAGGCCCCTTCTTTAGGCTCGGGCCCCTTCTTAGTCCCCTTTTTGAACTTTTTCAGCGACAACACAGGTACTTAGAACCACGAAATGAACAAGTCTCTTCTCTCAAAATTATTTAAAATCACAATAATTGTGTAAATCGAAATTCGATCAAAGCCTCCTAAAAGCCTCCTCCCAACGCGGCAAAAATACATATAAAATATCCCGGTCGGACTGTTGATTTATGATATTTTTTTTTTTTTTATATATACTTCTCCCGGGAAAGGCGAACCTATAACACCTATCAACAGCGCCCCGAGATGCCTGCAGATGTATGTTTGCTCAGGAAGCGAGTTCCAAAGTTTGCTATTTGTTATTTTCAATCCGTGCTTTATTAATTTACTAAAAATATGCGGTACTGCATTGACGGAATATATAAATAATGGCTTTTCACGAAATCGAAAATTTAAATTCCATAGATAGTAGGTAATAATTGCACCTCGAATCAATCAAAATGCAATTAAGAAAATAGTGTAACAAGTTATGCCAAGTATTTGGTTTTCCACACTTCAATTCCACAACAAAACAATACCATGACCTATGATTTAATTTATCGATTGACTTGGGTTAGATAATGTTGCAGGTCGATTAACGTAATTAAACACATGGGTGGGATTCTTGTCGGACATTTGAGAAACAGGTAATCCGTTTAATTAAGAGTTTTCCATTTTATTTTCCTAGTAGTCGTTCTGCGCCATGACAATGATTAAATAATAGCGCCAAACTGGGAACGTCACCGTTGATTTAAACAAGAATTGGTTCACTCACGGGCAATCGTATGTAGTGTGCTCTCGAATCAGTAATGCAACATATATCGCTATTTTAGCCAAAAGAAACAACCGCTAATAATTCATTGCGTTGGTTAAAAAGCGATATAATTAATGTAACAGAATTTTCTTGTTAAAAGTTCAAAAGCCAATTCAGACTCTTTACAAATGTAATGAAATCTTTAAATTGTTATCGAAGAAAAAACGTCTATCTACTCGAAGCTATTTCCGTAAAAGGTTGTACATATCACGTCGTAATTAAATATTAGTTTTAGATTCCTTGTTTTGGAACTGTTACTGTTGACAACTGATGCAAACAAAACAAAGACATGGGAATGAAACAGCTCTTAATAGACAACGTGGTGCAGAACAATAGGCGGTAACATTGGAGGCCCACAAAGCTGACATCATCGCCGTCCAAGAGGTGCGATATAATAAAAGGAGTATGAAAAACGGCAACATCTATTACGGGTGATAGATAGATCAAGACTCGAACAAAATAAAGTTTGACATCGTTTGCCACGAAAACAAAACACGACTTACCGATAACGACAACCCCTTCCGTTGCGGCTGCTGTTGCTGTTGTTGCTGTTGCTGATGCGATTGCTGGCGAACTTCCATAATCTGAGTTCCCCTATTGGTGTTACTATTGTTTGCGCTGTTTTGGGCTAAAGCTTGTTGAGTGTTAGTGGTGGTGGTGATAATTCTCTGCTGCGGTTTGTGAGTTAGTATGATCTGTTGCGGTCTTAGTTGGTTGGTTGTGGTACCCTGAGGCTGCTGCGTTAAAATTGTTCTATGAATCTGCTGCTGCTGCTGTTGTTGTTGTTGTTGTTGCGGCTGATGTTGCATTTGGATCAATTGTGTTGGTTGGCCATGCCGCTGTATTAGAGTAAGACCCTGTGGCAACGTTGGAAGTGAACCTTGTGTCATAACAGGACGAATAATTGTTTGCTGTGGCGGCTATACAAAAAAGAGAAAACACATTAAACACAGACGACTACCTGCCATCAACTTGTTACTTACACTTCCAATGATGGTTTGGACAGATTGCTGGTGTGGCTGTTGCTGTTGAACAACTACTGGCGACAGAGATGACAGGCCAATGCTCTGATTAAGATTATTTGTCGGTATTAAGGCGGGCATCTGTTGTTGGGTGTTCTGCTTCATTGGCTGCTGCACATGAATTGTTTGTGTGTTCTGGGAGGGTTTCACAAGAGCAGGCGGTCCGGTTGTCATTATAGTCGCACCGCCCAAATTCTGCAATCCCGACATGTTACTAATCGGGATTTGCTGATACATATCACCGCCAATGTTGCGCAAAATCACACCCTTCTGGGTGAGAATAATCGTTTTGCCCTTCACGTTGGAGTTGTTCGGCGATTGCATGACCACTTGGGTCAGCTTAGGTTGTTGGGTAGCATTCGTATTGGAGACCACTGTGTGAGTTTGAATCTGTTGTTGGATTTGATGATGTTGTTGCTGTTGCTGCTGCTGCAATAGGTGTTGTTGTTGTGCAGCATGCGATGCTGGCTGAATGGTAACGGGCCTATTGGGCAAATTCTGAATATTCAAAATGGTCGGCTGTTGTGTGGAAATCAGTGGAGGCGGATTCGATTGCACATTGGTTTGGTTTTGGCGGGCGGAGGACATCATCACCGGTAACGATGGCGCGGTCTTAAGGAGAATTTTCGTTGGTGTTTGGGTGGACCCAGTCACAGTGCCCGCTGAGGAGGTTTGGTATATTGTTTGCTGCGTTGGTCGCGCCTGCGCGAACGATGCCAGTGAAGGCATAGTGGTCTGAGGTGTAGACGTTATTATGTATTGAGTGGGTTGTTGGTGCAATTGCTGCTGCTGCTGCTGTTGAAGATTGTTGTTTATGTTGGCGCTGAGACCAGATGATGTCTGGACCATTGTAGATATATTCGATGTGATCGATGGAGCCGACGATGCAACAGTATTCTGAGTGCTGTGATTGACACGTTTTGCGGGTTGGATGATTGTTTGAGATATAATCACAGGACCGCTGTTGGCTGCCGACTTCAATTGACCTAGTGGCAGACTTTTGAGCGTCTGAGTTTGCGTTTGTTGGCTGGCATTCGACAGGCTTGGTGGTTTCTGAAAGAGAATAACAAACTATACAACAGACGAAGGTGGCGGAGGTAAAAACTGGACTTACATTCTGCGGCGGTGGCGACAGAATAACTGGTGTGGAACTATTTATGAGAATCGGCTGTTGTTGCTGTTGTTTTTGTTGCTGTGCGGCCTTGGCAGACTTGGTGGAGGTGATCTTAACGGAAATATTGTTTGGAAGATTTGCCAGAGGGTTAGGACGCTGCAACAGCGAAGGCGTGGTAGTTGCTATTGTCTTAATAATCGGCTTAATGTCTAGTTTCTCCATTTTAATTGGTTGTGTCAGCGGCGACTGAATTACGTTGCTGGAACTGGTGACAACTGCTTGCTTTTGGGGAGTGTGAACTACGATTTGGTCCAAGGGCTCTGGCTCAATCTTGATAGGACGTGACACAACATCCTCGCTTTTGATTTGGATCTCCTCCTTGATAAACATCTGTTTGTTGTTTGTCTGAACGCTTGAGGTCAGAGTGCTCGAAGGAGTGCTGACTGCGTTTGCAATTTGTTTCGCTGTAATGAGCTTCTCTTCGATAACGGTTTCCACAGCAGGTGTCGGCGGCTGGGTATACGTGAGAGTGGGTGCATAATCGGGTGTGGCCGCACTTGTAATGACCGGTGTGGAAGATGTGGTGATTGTGGGTGTTTCGCTATTTAATGAATCTGCAACTAAAGGTGTTGCGACTGGCGTTGCTGTCACAGCTGTGGATGATGCTGCTCCCGACGCTAATGTGGTATTAGAGGCGATGTTATTCGCTTGTTTCTGTTCCAATGCCTTCTTTTGTTGCTCCTCGAGCTCTTGTTGACGTTTTCGCTTCTTTGCAGCTGCATAACCTAAAGGCTGTTCGGTAAATTCGATGAGTTTAATTCCTCCATCTTTGCGACCGGCTGGGGTTCGACTCATGTTTGGCCGTGACTGATTCGGCTGAACGTTTGGTGACCGGAAACCGGAAGTAGGCACTCGAGAGGGTATACCCTTCAGTGGTGTAGTGTCAGTCATTTTACGGGGCATTCCGCGCGATCGCAACGGTATGGTTGGGGCAGATGCCTTTTTAAGACTCGATTGGGCATCCGCAGATTTGTGCAGTAGCTCTGTACGCAAATTGGCACTCTTTGGTTTCCGCTTCAAAGTAAAGTGCTTCACTGGATTTTGCTGCTGGCCAACCTACACAAAAAAAGAAATACAATTTTCACATTAACACGAATCAATGTGGAGGAATGCCTTCAATAACTTACCACTGAAACTAATGCATTCTTATTGAGGTACTGACACTCGAGTGGTAACATACCCAAGTCGCTGTGTTTGCTAACCATCTTACGGAGGTCGTTTACCATATCTGTGAATATTGGTCTTGTCTCTTCGTAGTCGGAAATTTCTGTATTTAACGAGCTGGTCGCCGGAAAGGTTTTCATCGTCTCTGCTAGCATTGATACCCATAATTCTGAATCTAATCCTGCTACTTCTATCACTTCTTCTAATTCGGATTTCCACTGTAGGAGAAAAAGGCGATTATAACGAATTCAATTTTTTACTGCGAGTAATAGGAACTTCTTTAAACAAGGCATATGAGGTTGCGACCCTCCCTATTGTGTCTGCAAAAACGAGTATCACAAGGCAAGCGGTAAAGGTCATGTAATAGCGCAAAGCATGCGCTACAATAACAATGTTGACAATCTTTCGACACGAGATACAACTTATTGCGTGGAATTTGTGATCCCTATATGCAACTGGTTAGTCGAATGTTAAGCAGCATTATGAAAGCGGGTTTGACCGCATCTATGCTGAGCACTACATAGTACATACCCCTCTTTGATATTCAGATTCTGCATTATTCAATATCTATTGGTATTTGCTAAAAAGGATGACGACAAAACATTTTTTTATTTGTTTTCACTTGCGTACTACGTGTACAGATTGAAAACAGAGCATTATGGAGCAATGAACTAGTGATGGCATGGCCTTGAACTAATATTGACTGGTATATTCTAGGTGAAAATTTAATGCAAAGCTCCAAAGTCAACGCCAAAAGCGCATTCTATCTTCGAAGACCTAAAAGGAAGTGAAACGGCCGCTGGCTGATGAAAATGAAAATAATTATAACTCTACACCAAAGAAGCAACAAATAAATATCTTGTTTAGAACACAACAATAGCACAATGGAGAGTGTACATTAATAATTGAATACTGAGGGATTCCAACAAGCCGAAGTGCTATACATATATATGTATACGCAAGTGATAAATAAAATCATAGTAACTTTTATGCGCATACAGAATGTAATTATTAATATGAAAAGAAGTTTGGAGGACCAATTTTACCAAAACAATTTTCGGTATTGCCGAAACAGAAAGGCTGCGGACGGCATAATTAACGCGCCAAAACTCTAATCCATTATGATTATCTCATCGCTTTAAACCATTTACTACCAATTAACTGAAACACTTGTACTTGTATTTCTACTGGCAATCCAATAATGGCGTAAAGAAGTAGAGAAATCCTTACAGAATCGTGAGTAAATAAGAAAAGTGTGTTTTCTTGGTAATTAATAATACATATTTGTTCAACAACATAGCAGAAATTTATGACAAGTGCTTCGTTTATTTTTATTTTTTTTGTATAAAAGGGGGAACACGAAAACTTAACGAAAGTTAATTTTTTTCACCAATGGTGTTACCTCTTCGACTAGACGGCGCGGTATGTGAAAAAAACTTAGCAATAACTTCAATTTAACTTGTGTTTGGAGGTCCGGAAAACATTCTTTAATGTTCCTTAGAACTTCTTTGTTTAATTGCGAACAAATTGAACCACTTATCCACGAATCGTTTGATGTACCGAGTTTATTATGCAGCCACAATGATGTGTCGCTGTCACGCACATTCGCCATTTTTCAGTAAACTGACGTTGCCTGGCTTCGTTAAGGTAGACATTTTATTTTTCAGTGTACAGTAAGATGAAGAGTTTGAATGCAGACTATGTTCAGCTACTTTTAAAAACAACCATTCACAATAGTAGACACTTATGTGATGACAAACACACAGCCCCCCTAAGGTCCCAATTCGCCAAGGGATCTACCATTTTCCTCTTTACTTACATTACCTAATCTAAAGTTTTTTTTATTGGACGCTCCGGTTTTTTCCACTTCGGTCCGTACAAAAATAAAGATTCCAATCGCTAAGCCGACAGAAATATCGAATTCTGAAGATTGGTCCATTTTTAATTGTTTTTTTTTTTTGTAGGACTTAAAACAAACATGCTATATCAGCGAAAGTAAAGTACAACAACTAATGTCACCTCTTCCTGACATTATGCAAGCGTTTGATTAAGTGCTGCTTGCTTTTTTATCTCAATTTGGGGAGATATCTCGTGAATCGTGTCCTTAGGGCCCGATTTTGTGTCAAATACCGGGGTTTATTGGGAATAAATTCTTAACTATACTCTGTTCAATTTATATTTTCAGTACAGGGAAGATAGGCTTTTTGCCTTTCACCCTTACTAATATGGATTTTAATAAGATGTCTCTATTTTAAAGCTCTCACATGGCTGCCATAGTAATTATTAATAAATTGGCATAATTCTCTCACAAATATCGGTAGGGCTACCAAATACCAACTCTTTATTAAGAAAAAATGGTTTAACTGCTCAGTGGTTTAATCCCTCAGAAATACAAAATAATTAAAGGAGTACCTAAAAACTGTATGGCAACATCCCACATAATCAAATTCATTTATTCGCTCTCAAAAGCTTTAAAAAGCAACAAAACCGAAAGTTCTGTGAGAATATCCATAGAAAAACCCGTAATGATATTTTTGCAAATAAATATGGTAACACTCTTCTGAGGTGCTTAAAACACACACCAACACCAAACATGTTTAATTTCTGCGATAAAATAGCAACCGCACACGAGAATATCACCCTCGTCGTTATCCTCATTCTGACTGACAGCTGCTGTGTGGCAGACTGGTCATGGTGGGATGTATGCGCCTTTGAGGAAAATTGGGTGGGTTTTTCTTAAATGACTACAACAAATTTTTTGAAATGCCAGTGGTTTCGTTTTTATTTCAGTGGCAAATCTTGTGTTTGAGTGCCGTGAGAGTAGCTACAGGCACCCTGGTAGAAAAAGAGCTTCCCATAAGGCCTGTACTGAAAATATAAATTGAACAGAGTATAGGTACTACAAAAAGTTGATGAACAACTGTGATCTACATCTCTGTAGTATATAATTGCAAAATTTAAGCCTCCTGTTAACGTTGTATTAGTAAACGAATCCTAAAACAGGGAAGGCAGTGCATTTTGAAAATAAATTGGCTGTGTATACTGGGGCTATCCCTACCTGTATTCACGACATTTAGGCCCGTGGTCACCTTGACTTTCTCGATGTAAATCCTTGGGGTTTTATATAAGTGCCGAATAAATATAAATGTGGGAAAAGAGGGCATTCCGCTAATGTTTGTCGTTCAAAATTGCAAGCAGTGATGTGGAATACGTACTCGTTAATCCAGGTCGAGGACGGTGAAATTCAAAAAACGACGAAGGTTGTAATATAATAATATCTCAGCAAAGTAAAGTTGGACTTTCAGTACATTTACTACGCTTTACTTGACACTTCGAAAACTCACAAAAGTTGTGTAATTGCGTGTAATTTCATAAGTGACTCTGTATCTAATTTCAATCTTCCTTCGATTAAAGTGACATCATTCCCTGATTCCTTTCTCTTCTTATGTGAAAAATTCTAAAATAGGCTACGTGAATTTAAATGACCAAAATTTGTAAAAATCTGAAAACATCAACCTGAAACAAAATGGCATTCATTGGTAATGAAGTATTTCATATTTTAATTTAATATTACTCTCGTCAAATCGAACGCAAAAACTGTCTTTCTCTTTATTGTTGATATTTCGTCGCGACTTAATTTACAAGTTTCTATTCACTTGTTTAACTTAATATTTTATTGCAAGACTTCAAGAAAACAAAATAAACACCTATATTTGTCTGCTCAACTGCATTTCCATTGGTAAGACTTATGTCGTTTTCCATTGGGATTTTTCGTGCCCAAAGAAACATACAACGAGATTTTTCTTCCTTTGCATTTGTGGTGGTGCGTTAAGAAAATTATATTCGTTAAAAGTTGTCCCGTTTGCAAAAAAAAAAACTGATTTTAGAGCATGAAGGTGAACTGTTTTCTCTTTTGTTCTGTGTGTACACCCTTACCTTTATAGCAGTTTGGTGAAAATCATGCTGTCAAGTCAACTATTTTTGTTAACCCTTGTCGTGATGTATGGTTTATTTCATAACATTCGTTTGGAATGGAATTCTTGAATGAAAATAACGTTCCAAAGGATAAGAAACGTGTGTCAACGAAAGCCAAGATTCTAATTGCAGCAACCGGAGGTGTGGGGCTGGGATTAACAATAGTATGCGCATCGTTCGTTGCCCCAGCTTTTCGAAGGTACTGCCTGCCGTATGTACCAGCGACTACAGAGCAGGTCAACAACGTATTATCGTTTATTCCTCGGAACTCTCAAGGAAAACTCCTAGATATAGGTTCCGGTGATGGTCGAATTGTTATAGGTAGTATATTTGCTTTTTGATTTGGACTCAATTTTATCAACAGTTTTTTTGTTTAGCTGCCGCAAAGCACGGAGTCAAATCAGAAGGTGTTGAACTCAACCCATGGTTGGTTTTGTATTCCAGGTATTCAGCCTTACGAAATGGTGTACACAGAATGACAGATTTCTTCCGAAAAGACTTGTGGAAGTTTGATCTCCGATCATATAATTACATCGTTATATTTGGTGTGGAACAAATGGTATGATTTAGTTCTTTTAGATAAGGTGTTTGAAAAATCCTTACAACACTTACATTATTTTCACTTTACAGATGAAGGACTTGGAACACAAATTGATCGCAGAAAGTCGATCAGACTGCAAAATAATCGCGTGCCGATTTCCATTGCCCAACTCTAAGCCAATTAAAGTCATAGAAGATGGCGTCAATACCGTCTGGTTCTACGAAAATCCAAAGTCTAGCTAATAAATGAAATCGAAACCCAAGTAGTTTTCTGTTTTTATTTATTTATTATTTAAATGGTTGCCTTTCTTAAAGTAATCAAATAGAAAGCAATTTAAGGCAACGATTATTAAACACAAACAATTGCTCATGTACTTAAAAAAATACCGAAAAGAATAAAACAAGGAACGGTATTCACGATATAATACTAAAATAATAACTTCCATACAAATACTACTAAGAAAAACTCGCATTAGTATTACATCTGGTTCATGGACTAAAAATGGCTCGCGACAGTGCTAGGTTAAGTTCACTTAATAAATGCGGCAACAGCATAGAGAACAATGGATACAAATCAATAGATTCGAATTTGAATTAATTGCACCAGTTGGCACGCGTCGGGTGTTAGATTAGTATGAAATTGTTTCAGGTGTGCGCTGTTAATAAGACATTTGTGCTAAAAGGAAATGAATTTATAATTGCCAAAGGCTTTTGAAAAGGCTTGCAGCTTTCTTTAATACTCCTAAATGCAATTATCGGTTTTTTTTTTTCGAACCGAACTTGAAAACAAAAGAAGAGAATTTCTACGGGCACATTGTATGAATTAAACTTGCAAGCCAAATTTAGATAAAACGCAATCTTTTGCTCTCCTAAATTTTGTATTTTTTTAAAACTAAAAGCTCTCTCTGCTAGAAATGCCGACCCAAATATATTTGGCATGCATCTACATTGCGGTAGATTTCAGTGAATCCCAGTTTAGTGTAGAACTGAATTTGCGTAGTATCTTTCTCAGTAAGTCGAACATGTACACCAAATGAGCCATTCGACCTGAGAGCCGCTAATAATGCGGTTACTAAACGCTTAGCTATACCATCCATGGCCAGATCTTCATTTAATATACCTACGGTCATAACAGACGGATGACTGGTGATTATCTCCTGCGGACAATCGTACTTAAAATTATAGAATCCGTTTATAATGTCTTTTGTGAACTCGTCTAGGTTCTCTGTGGATTCGAGAATACTAAGGGGATACTTCTCATGCATGTTTGGTATCCAACACATTTCGGTGTTTCGAATAAATAACTTGACATCGGGAGCAGCACAGCCGTATCCTATGACTGTATTGAATGAGTTCTGTGCCACCATGCAATATTCCGGGTTGAGCGTAATAAACGGACCGATAATGTTGTCTGATATGCTTTCGGTTAGGTTGCCTTTGGGAAAGCGCAATATAAATGCAAACAAATCGTTTAAAGCTAAACGCTTAGTTTTCTCACCTGGTAGTATTTGAGTGGACTGCTTAAATACCGCTTGGCAGACTCCGCTCACAACCTTTTCGTCCATTGGAGTGTACGGCCGGATGGTGTAGTACAAAGAAGTTGGGGCATCGGGAAGTTTGTAGATAAATAGATCGTTGCCCGAGTCCACAGGAATTAGTCTCTGGAAAATGAAAATGAAAGCTATTCATGAAACGTGACTTCATATGTATTTTATTACCTGTAAATCTGCCGTTAAACCTCCTCGAAAAACCCACGGCTCCTGATCACCAGACATGAAGTTCTCCTTCCATCCTTTGCTGAACCCTAAAGTGAAATTTTTTGACTTAAACGTTGGTTTCTATTGGGTTTTACTTACATGTGTAGCTGCCTTGTGTGTAGGAGTACACATTGCTGGGGAAGTGGCCAAGAGACAGCCATTTCACAAACGCATTCAGAAGCATCAGCGTTCCGGCAATGTCCCAAACGTACGAGAAAAGATCGTAACAGATCTCCTTGTTGGCGCAACGCGATATCTTGTTAGACAGTGTCTGCACTGCCTGGCAAAGAACAGAGAACTTTGCCGCACGCTCCTCCCATTCGGCTACCTGCAAAACAGTAATTAATGACTGACTAGTGTAATGTTGCCGGCAGCAGCGTTTCATTTAATATGTGCGTGGTTTATAGTTGAAACTTGGCGGCACTGCGTTTAACTTTTAGATTAAATTTACCTCTGGTTTAGTGGTCTCCTCTTTCTTGCGTCCTAATAATACACTAGCGTTGGCTTTGAGCCAATTAAATTCGTTCAGCAGTTTAAAGCCTCTACTGCCATGTTCAAATGGCAAGTAGAATAAATCACATAGTAAATATAAGTCTTCTACGGTTATCACCTGTTCATCACTGGGCCTATAGCGACAGAATGAAACAGTAAGCGGGGATTATAAATTTTGCAAATAAATGCTTACTTATCCTCATCGTCGGCCATCTCAGTGTTGGATATAGGCGATGGCTCGGAGCTTTCCACCTGCATGCTATTCGCCGAACATGTCTGAAACAAATTACAATAAGATTGCACGACACCCTATTTAAGTTCTTACATACATTAAATTCGTTCACGGTTTCCGACATGATGACATCGTCCGAACTGACTTTGCCTACTTCCTTTGGAGATGTCTGCGATGCTAAGCTGCTGCTGCATTCCATTGGCTCGTTGCCGCTAAAGGGTGACAAGTTATTTTCATCCATTTGAACTGGCTCGGTGACATCGCTCTTCTCGGTGCTGTCGATTACGTTTTCTATCGGCAATGTAGCTACCTCTTCTGTTGGGTTGGTAGTGCTTACTTCAGTAGATATGCAATCTTCTTCGATTGGGTAGTCAACTGGATCCACTTCGGTTTGTTTAGTAGTTTTCACTTCGACTTCGTCACCTACTTCGTTCGTAGAATTGACAACCACAACATCTTCAATGGCAGCATCTTTGGGTTCTTCGTTCTTAACATGCATGATCGGCACTGGAACACTGGATATGGGGATTTTCTTGGGCATTTCTACACTCGTGGTTATCGGATTTAGAATGTCATCGTTGGTGACCACTTTTGTCGCCGAAACTAACGAGTTCATTACAGGATTGGAAATGGGATTCGCATTCGATGAATTTACAGTGCTGCAAACTTCGGCCAAGGCTTGCAGTTGGGTTGTGTTCACCTCAGGGACTGTAGACGTTTTTGAGTTGGTCGATGTTGTTGTAGTCGTCGTTAAGCTCATGCAAGTGTTGATAGACGGTATTATAGGAATGATCGGCATAACCACTGTAACGAGAACAGGTCACACGTTAAAAATGTTCATGTATTGAGAGGTAGACAAAATAAAAGCGCGTGGTATGGTAACTAGTTACTTTCAGTCTTTAAAACCATTGTGAATATGGCACTTGCATAAAAATTCGCTGTCAACCTTGCATATTGTGTACTCACTTGTAACTTGTGGTTGAGGTTTGGTTATTGGGCCCCATGCCTGTTTTTCAATGGAAAACTCTGGCAACCACTCCAAAATCGCGTTCCTATTACGAGACAGTATGAAATTGTGAAGAAATAAAAAACGCAATAAACTCACTTTAGTGCCACTCGTGGATGGTAAACGTTCTTCGACAAGCAACTGGGCACACATTCGTTGCTCGTCCCATCGTCGTTCTCTGTTTCTAATTTTATGTCAGCCGAAAACGAACCTGTAAGTATGTTCCAATTATAACACCAGGCCATGATGCCGTCAACTTTTAATACATACTATTGACCTTATTATCTAGGCTGCACTTTGACCAGTAGGCCAGAGTGTGAATGGCTATGGTGTTAGCATGAAACTCGCAATTTGGATTTGTCATGACACCGCGCAGATATGGAATCAATTCTGGTGAACGGCCCGAATACGGACCCAGGAATACACGCTTCTGGTCGTAGTCGTTGGCATGCAGGTTGTCCCAAATCACTGGCGGTCGACGCAAAACCTCCGTTATTTCTTGAATTGACTCCAGCGTGATAATTTTTGAAATAACTTTCGAGCCAGTCCACATTATATCGATATCAATGTTCAGCTTCGATCCCAATGTGTTCAAGTACTCCGAATCAGTGACCGTTGGTACAGCTCGAGAGCTACAATATTGCGTTGGACAGAACAAAAACTTCGGGTTGTTGAGATGGGAATAGATTTCATTCGTAACTGAAACCTGAAATCATTATAATACATCAAGCGAGCGTTGAAAGACACGCAATCACGTTCAAGTACCAAAATCTGACCTGAGCATTACCAAATGTTTGAAAAATTTCTTTGTCAGCCTTTGACAGCTCCGACTCGATGTCATCGAAGAGAAGCGCAAAAGCTTCACAACCAAACTGTGAAACCTGTTCAAGTTTCCGTTTGAGCGTTTGTACTTCTTTCTGATTGCTGTAGGTCATGTCGAGACCTGGAGAGAGCGCATAATAAAAGACTATGCCTTGTTCCTTTGCGGCGGCAATTAGGCCTAAAAATGATGGGGGCGGTGCATAATAGAAAGAAAATAAGTTTTAAAAGTTTACTTGTTAAATGGTCAGCTTCCTCCACTGTGTAGAGTTCTCGCCAATAGGCTCGATGTTTGTAATCATCCTTGGGAGCGTAAACATACGAGTCCATACCCCACTTCTTCAACCTAAAACAATTGCAAATATTAAGCAAGCAAGTTTGTAATGCTTTGGCTGCATAAACATCGAAGTGGCTATTCGCACGTCGTTAGGGACACGGCTTAGGTCGACGGCTTATGAATTTTCATTGAAAATAGTGTTTTAAGAAGTAAGTTGTGCCTTAAAACGTACAGGCTCGTGCCCGAAAATGTAATACTGGAGTTTAGTCATTTTTGCGAGCGAGGCTAAACCTTATACCACTGGTTTACCTAGTCGTCGACCTAAGCCGTGTCCCTAACGACGTGCGAATAGCATCAGCCTATAAATATATGCAATATTACACTAGAAACATACTTTCTAAACAGATCCTTCCTTTGTTCAGTTGTCCATGGCCGACCATAGAATCCTGCAATTGCAATTCATTTAACTTGTTTTATTTTTTTTTTTTTAACTAAAAACGTTTATGCAATATTACCCTCGATAACTCCACAAATAAAATTATTGTTTTTCTTTTCTGCAGTTTGTTCAACTTCTGCCATTTTTGTTTAACAACAGACAAACTATTTGCACACAAAAACTGCACAATTGGGATACAAAATTTACGCAATCAATCCTCGTTTGCGTGCAATAACTACAAGACGTTATAGATTCAGTTTAGATGCAACAAATATGTATGTTTTCATTAAAACTTTATTCGAAAAAGTGAATAAATAAATTGGGATAGAATATTTCTACGAAACTTTTTTTCGAAAAGCAATTTCACCCTTGTGGACAAAGTTGTTGAGCCGCTAGTACAAAAATGACATTTGCATTCCCGGATAAAATTTGTAATGTCAAATATCAGCAATGGTTGTTTTGGCTCTGACTGTATTTTTCGTCGCTTCCTTAGGGTATGTACACAGACTATGCTGTTATCGATTTTTTTGTCTAGTAGGTACCTATGCAGCACATTGGGTTTTCTCAAGTAGGTATTCTTAAGTCGACTAGATTGGTCAGGGCTAGATTTAACCTGAACGCAAAAACTAGATTGGCCGGGAACGTCGCTTTTCCTATTCATCCACATAATGCCAAGCTTAGACTTAGTACTCAGTCAGGAATTTCTTGATTAGATTCGTCGACTACCCCTCCATAAATGTCAACTGAAACAGCTGCTCATTATGACCGATTTCAGCCAATCAAATCCGAGATACAGCTAGTCAAAGTTACTAAATCAGATACTTGAACGTCGTAAACTTCCACGTAGGGAATAGGTACGTAAGGTGTACAAAACATCGACATCTAGTCGTTAGTTAAAGGCTTCATAGACCATGTTTTTTAATTTTATCTGAAACATAATGAATGTCGCCAACAACAAATACTATACCTACTAAAACTAAAATCCTATTTCAATTTTTAAGCAATCAATATTGTTTCCCAGTATGATGTTCTGCATCATCATACTACCCACCCTATTTTATACTAACGAATGACAGTTAACCTGTTCCTGATCCGCTGAACGCAGTTTTGCAAAAGTGACTGTCGCAGAAGTAAACAAAATCCAAACACTCCAATTTTCGATATTATTTTATTGTTAGGTAGTAATTTTTTAAATAAATAACAATGCATCCGTTTATAGTTATAAGGAATTACCGGCCTGATGATGAGTTAAAGTGTCAAGAACTCGTCCGTGATTACATTATGTCATTTGCTAAGAA
This sequence comes from Cheilosia urbana, assembly GCA_946477585.1. Classification (NCBI taxonomy): domain Eukaryota; kingdom Metazoa; phylum Arthropoda; class Insecta; order Diptera; family Syrphidae; genus Cheilosia; species Cheilosia urbana. The sequence goes on from OX297853.1 coordinate 178,244,877, forward strand.
GTCCTTCTTCTGTTTCTGCTTTCGTGAGGTGGGTCTTTTCAATCATGTCAAAAAATCTACAAATTCATTTCTATTTTTACCTTATATTATTAGTTTCTATTATGTTCCAGATAACTTTGCAATTTATTATAATTACATGGGCAATCTTGTTCATATTTTTTGGAGTGCCATTAACATTTTGTGCCTTAACCATACCAGGATGCATTTTCTTCCTATTTTCCGGTACCTACTTTTCATTTTATGCCAAAGCCGTAGACATCATGAAGGTAATAACAACGACAATGTAACGAATTAAACTCATTAAATATCTCGCTGTTTAGACAAAGCCAAATCAGTCACTAGTGGCTGAGTGTTATGAGCCATTCCTGTTTCGTTGCAAATCAAACGAAGCCGCCTACAATATATTCCTAGACGACGCACCATTCGAGCAATCGTTCAAGAACAAATTTCGGAAAAAAGTTAGAAATTCAAGCGTAAATGGTACTTTAAAGATAGGAGCTTACACTCTACCTCTTATTGCAGATTATTGCGACAGCAAGTGTAAAGAATCACAGCACACTGTACAACGCCGCATGGATTTACCGTTTTGCCTTTGCACCCAACTACCCATTTAAAAAAGTGGTCGAGCCAATGATAAACTTACTCATTAGGAACTGTACTGAAAATGGATATAGTTCTATTGAGAGTACTCTCTCCGAATGGCAAGAGGACGAACGAGATTTCTTCGATTACCTTGGGTAATACCAAATCGAATCATATAGTCAAATTAAAACTATGATTTAATTTTGCATTCAGGTTTACAACACGCCAAATATACCATAAACAAATAATCGGAAGCAGTCTTACAGTTTTAAAATCGCAACTCAGTTTTGACCTACAAACAGATGAAACGTTGCAGAAACCGAATTAAACATTTCACGTAACTACTAGAAGAAATTTTACACTCAATGCATATCAATGACACTAAGCAATATTCAACACAATATCGCTATGATAGCCACAAATCTCACTAAGAATCACAACCGTACGAAACAATCTGCTGTTTGTGTTGAACACAAGATGTCTTCACTCTTGACTGAACACATTAGATTGTGTCGCGTTTTTATTCAAATACACACTGTGCCCTGATTAGTTTTAGATATAAACTTTTTTACGGTATTTCATTTTAATAAATATAGCTCAGCTGAACATACGTAGTGCTTCCTTTTTGTACCGACAGATTGAGTCTGAACGCCGAAAAGCAAGCACTTCTAGCAAGACAAAATCGCGTGGCCGAACAATTTAACATACATACCTTCAAAAAGTAGCATCTCCACAAAAACTGATCCTTTCACTGCGGTGCTGTCCAGAGATGACGTAGTGTAAAAAAAAAAAAAAAAAAACGTAAGGTGTTCGGGGTACAAACTGGACCTTGAGTATTTACTCAGATTATCTTACCTAACCCCACAAATGGATGAATCAAGTGAAGATGGACTGCCCTCAGGCAGCAACGCAATTACGGCCGCAATCTAATCTTCCTACGAAAGGCTTTCGGAAGTTACGTTTTTGACAGTGATGCAAATGTTATTTTAAATGGAATAAAGCAGTGGGAACAAAACAGCCGCAATGAAGTTTTGCCAATAAAGTTTGTTGATAATAAAAAGAGTTTACTTTCTGCAATTTTCTTCCAATAAATTCCCCTGATAACAAGAATTCGGTTTCTTCCGTAGTAAGATAGTGTATTTTAAGTTCTATATCAGGTTCCTGTGCACTACGAGGACGTGGTAGACAACGATCCCTATTCCTTTTTTTTATAGGTGTTAGCGGGCAAGGCTAACAAAACACTTTGCTTATAGAAGTCAAACTTTGCATTCAACTTTTTTTTTTCATGAAAGTGCCTAATAAAAAATTAAATTTAGTTTGGAAAAAGTGGTGTTGGCCTAAATAAATTATTTCCAATTTATCAGCTGAATAAAGCTGTGAAAATGGTTCCGCAAGTAGCTTTTCAATTAAAGCAGTTGCAAATTCAAATATTCGAATTCATATTTTGTCAGTTGTTGTCACTCTGTGTTACCGACCTCTATTTAAATTCCATTTCTATACACTCGGAATGGAAACGAACAATAATTGTATAAAATACCTATCGCTCCCAGTTTGTATTTGAAGGTTCTGTAAATAGCGCAGCACAGCCAAACAAAGCTGTTGCATGCGGATGATCTTGTGTTGTGTTGTTTGTTGTTCTTCTTGTTCGTGCACACATCCCACTCCACACAGTAGACAAAGCACACGCACAACTCTACGTTGGCCAGGGTGAAACGATATCAAAAATGCAACCACTAATGCGAACTGCAACGAGATGCGCTGGATGTAGGAGATCACCAAGCGAGGAAGATTTTTTTTTTTTACTTTGTGTTTTGGTTTGTATGTTATTTTGCCTGTCCATGGTGCTCTAAAGCGAGATGAGATGAACACCCTGGTTGGTGAGTTTCATTTCCACCAAGTTACTTTGACTGTGGTGGAATTATCGATACCGGGAGTTTTGGATTTTGGTTCGATATGATTTTTTCAACATCTTACGTAGATTTCAACTATTCATTTACAAATATATATTGGTTATTTTCGGAAATGTCATCTGCATCAAATTGCATTTGCAGCATGTTCGACCTTCGATACCGCAAGTTGCCAAAGTCATGTGTTCGGAAACGAAATCATAACAAAACTGCATTAGCATGTGTTCGGTAATGCAGTTGTGCAAAGATCAGATGTTCGTAAACTTAAACGAAACGGCCGTGCATTTTCTCTCAAGTACAAACAGAAATCGCTTGATATCTGGGAATGGATACGAATTCATCATCCTCATCATCATTAACATGCTCAGAGGAGTCTTCTCGGTCTAGATCTATGTCACTAGAGCTTTAAGGATTTTTTTTTTTTTTTGTGATTAGGAATTATAAATTGAATTCAAATAAATTATTGTGGACCCCCAAATCAAGTTTAGAGGAGATTATTGAACGTTGGACCAGGAACAGAATTAAGTTGCTTCTTTTTAATAGTGTGGTAAATCAGGCACTTAGTGACAGGCACTTAGTGAATCGCACACTTAGGAATTGTGGTGAATCGGGCACCTGGTAACAATCTGTTTCCCTCTTAAAGTTCCACTTCCAATTGGAGACTGGAATCTCCAATGTCAAGTTATTCTAGTACAATCTAAATTGGAGTTGTATTGCAGTTTGTATTAGTTCATTCTAGAACCATCTATGGATATGGAGTTTACATCTGGAACATTCGCCGATAGGTGGCAGCGCGGATATAAAAGGGGCGCGTTGACAACAGAGAATGCAGTTGATTTTTAAGAAGCGATGGTGTTAAGTTCGAAAGAGTAATCGGTTGTGAGATAAGTGTGAAGTAATAGAATAAAGCGATTGGATTGAGACGTTGAAGAATTGATTAAAGTGATATTGTTTTGAGAGATAGATAAGAGCAAAGTAATAAAGTGAATAAAACGATTGGATTGAGACGTTTAAGAATTGATTAAAGTGATATTGTTTTGAGAGATAGATAAGAGTAAAGTAATAAAGTGAATAAAACGATTGGATTGAGACGTTTAAGAATTGATTAAAGTGATATTGTTTTGGAGATAAATAAGTGAATATTTGGAAAGTGTAAATAAAGAGATTTTATTGGAACAGTTGAACAGAATAGTGTTTTATCTTTTCGAATCCCAGCCCAAATGTAACAATAGACTGGAATTCGACGATTCTTTCCAAAATGGAAAAAAGTCAAAAAGATCTCTGTGGAGTGTTGTACTGATAATTTTGTCTAGATGTAAATACTGTTTATCATTGTTTCCATTAAAATATTGCATCAAGTTATCCAACAAATTTTGTTTTATAGAAGGATTGAATTTGTTCATGGTAGTGTTCGGAAAACAAAAAAAAACGTTGACCCGACACAAGTCAGCTGCACAAAATTAAATTATTTGCAAAACAAAGACCGATTGATTTCTGTCATGCATTGACGATCATTTGCAATTGCAAATGACTTTTTTTTTACATTTCCGAAATCACCCATTCATTCACTAATATAGCGGGACCTATTCCCTAACTTCCACGACAGGGTAAAACGTCGTCGATAAGCAGTTCACATTCCACATACGATCCACATCAGCTGATATATACCAATGACAGGTAAACGGCGGTATCAGTTTATGGTATTTATATGATTTATATTTTTAAAAGAAATTGTTGTAAGTTGTATCCTAAAAAATAAAAATGAATAGTTAAGCAATGTTTTGGAGTAGTTTTGCATTTCTTCAGTTGGATGTTGATCATTAGAGCAATCAGTGTAATCAATACAAAAGCCATCGTTGTTGTCTATAATTCTAAATGGTGCCAATGGAGTTGATGTCTGTGAAAACGTATGAATGCTTTGATTTGAACTGGATGTTGCTGGGTAAGGTGTGGATGGATGGATGAATAAAGCCGGGGTCGAATCGCGTCGTCCGTTAACGAGCTATACGTGACGGAATTTGTTTTTGTTTCACATGTAAAATCAACTTAATTCCGTGAACGTATAGCTTGTTCACGGAAGTGGCGATTCGACCTCTGAAGTTGATGTGGATGTACAAGGATGATTTTTCGTTGATGTGGATGACTTCAGAGTTGAACCAATTTGTGCTCCACCCAAGACTTTTCCTTTCGGACTTATCATTTTTTCGTATCTATAAAGATTTGAAACAACTTCTTTCAAATCTGACAAGTACTTTTGTTTAAATGTGCCTCCTCCAGTTGCTCCACACCCCTCTTTGTTGCGAAGAAGTTTTTTGTTGACCTTGAATTTAATATCAGACCAAACCTGTAAAATATGTGCATTTAGCTATTAAATTTATATGGTGCTAAGTTATAAACTTACTTTTTCCCACTCTTTTCAATCTATCTATTAAGGGTTAGAGCAATAGAATCCCATTCAACTTTGGTATCAACATTTAATACTCCCATTTGAAATACCTATGGCAGCGAAGGTTTTTTACCAAAGAAATTAATCTAATTTATTCTAGTCATGTGAATAAATTACCAGTTAAAGAATACTTAAATTTTGAGGGGTTGTTCACTACTTGTCGATCACTATCTTGTTAACGACAAATACCGTCGACAAATACTTGTCATTTTGTGGCGTTCAACGCCTTTACAGAATGGCAGTGAAGTTTCTCACATGACGTTCGTCGTACGCCAATAGGTTTCACTTGACAAATGTGACAAATTGCGTTCAACGACTGAAAAACGCCACTCGTTAGCTGTCTGTACCCAGCCGACTTAGATGTGTTCCCAGGAAATTGTGGCCTCTGGGCCCATATCACGCAAAAAACAATATCTCAGAAAACGAAGGCCAAATCGTGGACTGCCTTCATTGAGCAACGAATTAAATAAAATAAACAAATTAGACAATTACAGCAGCTCAACACATTGCATTTATTCATTTTTAATTTTGTTTTTCTTCTCCTTAATTATTCTAAAAATGCATAATATATTAATTAATAAATAGTATATAATATATATATTATATTCTTTGATGTTCATCTAATTCTTTTCGTTTTAAACATTTCATTTTACCACGTATCTATAGCTTTGTTTCCTAAATTAAAAAAAAAAAAAAAACAAAGGAAAAAATCTTATATTGATTTTATCGGTTCCTAATTCATTTATTAAATATTTGTATTTTTAAGTAAAGTTAATAAAGGATATCGGTTTAAGTTAGTTCTTTTAAGTGTGATGATGGTTTAGGTGATCGTGGGTACCTTTTGATTCAAAGTCAGCAGTATTCGTCTCATTTGTTTGTTGGATGTGCAAGGGTTGTTTTAATGTATATAAACAAACACTATAACTATTAGTAGGTGTAGTAGTGTACGTGGATACATAATAATTCATAATCATTGGGAGGTGGCGTAGAATATTCTAAGGTTGGTTTATATCTGTCGGGATTTGATAGAAAAATTCAAAATGCACTTTCAGGTACATTTATTTACAATTACATGTTATTGTAGATATAAATAAAATTGCTGTTTCAAGTTATACAAAAACGAAGGAAATTATCAATAAAAGCTATTTGTATGTAGGAGAACTAGTGGTGGCTAGTGGTGGAGGAACGTCATACTTTTATATGCACTAAACAAATAAACAAAATCACTGTCAACTATTTTGGTAAAAGTTGCATCGGGACAAAGTGTTCATATGAATATATATATTTATATAATTATAATTTTCGTTTTCACTGGAAATATGCAATTTTTCCACATCTCTGTATCTATCTTTACAACTTGCACACTGCTTGTTTATGTTTGTTTTGCGAAAGAAATCTACGTGTGTGTATATGCTGATCTCCTTGCGAAGGCTCAAACATAAACAATGTACAAGTGTCACTATAAAAAATATATGTAGCTATAATTGTGGAGCACACATTTTTATATTACCTTTTTTGTTTGTATTTCCTAAATGTACATAATGTATGTAATAGAAAAAATAAAACACTCTTCTACACACACCGTGTTTTAGTCTAAAAGGCGATAATATCTTTCGTGTCGAAAAGGGTCCTTCATTACAAAAAAAAAAAGCACTACATCTTAAACGTATACAGCCTACTCTATAAAAAGCATTTTTTTTTCGTATTCTTTTTAACAAAAAATACAACTAGCACACTTTAGAAAAAAAAAAAAAAAAAAAATTGAATTGGCAATGTAAACAAATGTTTTAGCATGTTGAATATTTTGTTTGAATGTAAATATATTAGATTCGTTTTGAAAAAAATCTACAAACAAAAAATAAAATATGAAACGATATCCTTAAATAAATACAAAACAAAATTTATAATATAATAACAAAAAAAAAAAAACATACGTCTTTAAAGTCAGTGTGTCGTTAAGTGTAAAAATTATAGAACAACAAAAAAAGCTGATAATGCCATTGCTACTCATATCGTTCCAATCGTAACCATTGGTTTTGTTAATTATTATTTTGTTTTTGCGTTGCTTCTCTGTGTATTACTTTATCTTTTTGTGGTGCGAGCTGGTTCAGCTTAGTTAAACGAAAATAAAGTGAACACATCACGATGCGTGTTTAGAAAAGCTTTGCTCGTCTTTTGATTTCGTTTCGCCTCCATTGGGGTAGTCGATAGAACTCCGATCGATTGCATTGTAAGATATGCTCGAACTCAACATCGGACAAGTGACGCTAAAATCAGTAAACATTAGCAGTGACTACATTTTGTATTTGTGCTCACCTCTAGGTTGCAGCGATCAACATCTGATGGCAAACGGTAGTTTGAAATAAGAAGCAAGTGATACGGGTATATCTTAGCCGGCTCGTGAACAAGCATTGAATGCGCCATATTGGGCAGACTCCTTCTAATAAGCCCAGCTTGTGGATAATGATAAGACAATGCACCGGAGTATGTGCTCGAAGCTGGCAAGTCACCACCCATCTAAAGCGAGAAGGAAAACACCAATTGAATATATCTGTTTAATGTAAGAATGGGCCAAACTTACCAGCGCTCTTCTATCTCCCTCAGTTATTGAATCTACCGAAGCTAGGAATAAAAAATTAAATTCAACTAATTGCAACATGAAAGTAACACTTTAAAACTCACCCTCCGATTTGCCACAGCTAAATTCGGTACTGTGTGTTTTGTCTCCCAGTCCTCCAAATGAAAAATCCTGAGTACAGAGACAATTAACCTCATTAGTATTATACAGGGGAATACTTTTTGTAGTTAGCCTACTTTATACCGTTTACAACCATGCTTCTCGTGACAGAAAACACACAAACCAGGTGCAGAAATTAAGATATTATGGACAAAAAACATGCAACGATTGAGAAAAAGCAATAGCTACTAAAAATAAGGTCAATGACGTTTGTGCATTTTTGACTGCTTAAATCGAAACCGTATACCTGAGCAAGTATTTAAATTAAAAGCGTGTGGAATTAGTTTTCATGTAAATAGTGTGTTCTAGTCGGTACGCAAAAAACATTGCCTTTTAAAAATTGACTAAAGACAAGTTGCATTCCTGAGAAGAAAGAGGTAATCAATGCACGTTATAGGGAGTAACGTAACGATTACGAGCTGCTTGGCGTTCAAATTGTAATGAACCATTTGAATTTCAATAATCAACGAGAAACTAAAGAATGTCCAGTAAAACAAAATACTATGCAGGGAAAATATAACCCGTAGATTAGTAAAATCCAAGGATAGATTAAACTCCTGGGCACGCGGCAATAAAGCGAAATAAGGACACTGGCGTACAGAAGAAATACTGCTCCAAATACAGCAACTATTTACAGCACACTGTGGACCTTCCCAATAAATATTTTTAGTTTCGACACAGTTGCATACAAATTTCGCAATTGTGAGTTTCCGTGAATTTTAAGTCCAGACTAAAACTATTTATTAATACAGCGCTGTGTCTAACAGCATGATCAAGCCATACGTTCGCATTTGGTTAGGCTAAACGTTTATAAAAAAAAACAGACATATTTTTAGTTAAAACAACCACCCACAATGTCCCCTAGGCAATTCCAACAAAGAGCACATCATAAAAGAACAAATCTTTGATTGCATCCCGGCTAAAGCCAAACTTTCAGCCCTATTTCTGCTCTTCATCGGGGGGAATTTTTTACAACTTTCACTGAACACTGTTCGACTATTCATTCGAATTGAATTTGGATTCACCACGTCAATGTCGGTAACGTCGGTAATACTGCGCGGTATTCTCTTATTCACGTGCATGTATACATTCTATGCAATTCAGATCCGCATGCCAAATGCTGCGGATTTGAAATTAAATGGACCGTCTCTCTGGTTGATAAAATGTAAGTTAAAACTAATTTATTGCTGGATTGGACCAGTTTAATTTCCCCAATGAAATTAATCGCAGATATTGCCAAAAATAATACCAAAAGGCAACTCGAGGACTTACGGGAATATAGGGATAGGGTGTTTTCATTAACTAACTAAGATCTGCGTAAGACGTGGTCATAAAGTCAGATTTATGATCGAACAAACACAGATGAATTGCAGAAGATATGATCATAAACGTCATAAATGTCATCAGCGTCTGGCAGATTCTGCATCCATATTTTTTCGACTGCAGAAAGCACGGGAGGTAAAACAATTTAAAGTGCGAGAAATGTAAGTTTTATTGGCAATTAAAAATAGGCTCAACGTCCTAGGGTCACTAATGAAAGAGGTGGGATAGATTCCAAAACGTAAAAAAATGCGCATTGTGACAGCACACTGCTTTTCTGATGCTAGGTTATGAATGCTTTTGCGCTGCTTTGCATTGGTTATGCTTCACATTTTTTTACGTTTTGCAACGACTTTGATGCGAACTATCGTAAAATGTCTCAAACACCAAACATGTCCAAACAATTAGTAATAACCATACTTTTTAACAGCTTAATAAACAATGTTGAATCGTACAATGAAAACATGTTTAAGCATATTCATTATTTAAAAAGGAAGCCGTTTACTCGGAGAATGTCTTTGCTCTCTTCAATTAAACAAATAAAAAGAAATGTACCGAAGTGTAGAAATTATTTAAAAGTTATAGAATCCTATCCAAACGATGTTTTAATTGGTCATTTTCACATGAATATAGGCAATTTTTCTGTTTTCCTCATATTATATTATTAGCGATGAATCCATTTTTATTTGGCAATTTTAACTGAAATGTCAAATGTCATTTGCATCATAATTATCCACGATGCTCTGTTTGCTTTTGTTTGCGCAGTTGATGCGTTCACAATGCGTTTTGGAAACGTTGTCATCGCGAATAATATTTCGTTGAACACTGTTCGTGGAGATTACGAAATTTGTTCTATTCTATGATTAGTGGCATTCTCTGTATTGTGTAGTTGGTAGAGCATACCGTATTCCGTATTTTTTTTTTTTTTTATGAAAATAGCAGACGGCAGGGTAGGAAATATCGCTCTTGGAAATGGAAACGCAGTATTGTGATGAAAAATGAAAGGCTGTTCTTTCAATGTCTCCTCTAATCTACTACCAGTGCAAAGTTCTATGCAAAACTAAAGACCTTTGGTCCTTAATTCAATAAGACGTTATTGACTGGCTATGTCATCAAAAAAATATTTACTCAAACCAGACCTTAGAGATTATATAAAAAAATCATGTTATATCGTATCAAGTATCAAGTTGTAACTGTCCCATCGAATAGAGAGGAAGAAGTTGAGTTTTACTAAGATGTCATAAAAAGGGTCCAATCTGTATGTTATCAAGGCTGCCGTCTACATTCATATTTACAGAACCACCGCCATTGACTTGACGTACATGATGTTCTCGTTACTGAAAACAACTTCTCTAAGCATCATGAGGTTTCTTGTTCGTGTGAATGATAACACTGCGACTAGCGCTATACATATATATATGTATAAAGATTTCCATAAATATTCGAATCAGACCACCATTGTCGGGTCTCTTTTCGTCTCTCTACCACTATAAATCTTACCCAGAGAGACTCTCTGGATTGAGTTCTTCCCTGGGCTCATTTCCTAGTGTTAACGCTGGCATCTGTTTATGGGAGATCTGTTTCAGCGACTAGGTCTCGACCCAATGATGTCCCAAGATCTTCATTCTTCTGCCAGCCAACGCCGGACATTGATATAGTATATGTGCCGCTGTCTCAGATTCCTGCAGGCATAGTTTACTTAAGTGATACCCGAAATAACCATGTCCTGTTGACAAAACCATCACCCATTTCGATGTTCCTCGACTCACGCTTAGGACCCTTCTTTGAGTGGAGCAGTTCGGCCACTTAATTGCCATTTTAGCTTTTCTACATTGTTTCACGGTTGACCACCTTTTCAAGTGTTCTGCCGTGATCCATTTGTGAATGAGCTTGTCTATCGTTCCTTTGCCAATTGAAGAGAATGGTTCTGGTCCCAGCAACTTTTCGGTTGACCCCTGTTTTGCAAGGGAGTCCGCCGTTTCGTTTCTTTCGGCGACTAACTCTAAATTCCATACGCTTTTATATACAGTAACCTACATTTACCCAAGCTGATTGGGGCGGATGTGATTCGTTTGTGCGGTTATTAAAAAAAGAAATGATAGAAACTAAAGATTCCTACGGTGCAAACCTTAATGTTAAGAAGCTGATAATTTTCCACGAATATTATTTTACGTCAAAAAGAAAGAAGAGATAAAATCAAAAGAAAAATTTAGGAACAACACAAAATTAAAGGACAACAATAAAACACAACACCTTGCATTTACACAACCAAACAACGTGTGATACGGCCTGCCAATAAGCAAACAGAAAAAGAAATACAAGAAAATGAAACACGTTAATGACAATAAAAACACATTAGTATTCACATTTAAGGAGAGAAAAGTTAACAATGAAAGCTTACAGTTGCAACGTGTGCAGCAGAACCAGTAGTTGTAGCAGAACTGAAAGTATGAGAGCGAGGAGCCAAGCCGTATCCAGGTTTAGGAACATGACGAAGCGAACTCACCACTATGTTAAAACAGTATTGTTTGGTGCGAACGCAGGTGTATTTGTTAAGGTACGACATACATTATGTTACATGAATGAATTTTTAATTATGTTATTCACCAGTGTTTTTTATGTTATTGAGCGGTTTTCCACCACGCGAGGGCATTAGGAGAAGAGAGAAAAAATAAAATTGTTAATTGATGATGAAATAGAGCGCCCAGGCTAAACAATTTATCCCGATTAGTAAGAAATAAATAAATCTAACTGCAATTTAGTAGTGCGATGGATTTTTTTTTATAACAGTTTGTTGTGGGACAATAACAACGTACAACATGACAAGCATAATGCAGCAAATCAATTAACGCCCACACAGAGATAGATTCCCATTCTCCATAGAGGAGTATACGTTTACAGAGGGAACACTTACAGAGCTGTAGCCGTTTCTAATTGACGGCGGTAGCGTTGATGTTTTAAATCCGTATCCTGGCTTCGGGGGCGATCGATAGGAATGTATTGCTGTGCAAAATTGTATATATGTTTTTTTTTTACAATATTTTTTTTTTTTTTTTTTTTTTTTACACCAATAAACAAATTGTTTTTTTTTTGTGTTGGTTGAAATTTTATAAGTTTATGTAATATAATTTGATTATTATTAGTCCCATTGCCCGATAGTAAAGAGAAATAAAAATAAAATTGCAGCATTTTTTGGGTGCTTTTACTTACCATTGTAGCTGGGGGCGTTGCCGATTGATTTGCCAACTGAACCTCTGTAGCTGGTTGAGCGATCGAACATTTCTTCGTCGTAGAAGGGTTTCTGGTGATCTAGATTTCGCGAGGGTGAAGCACCAACTGGTGACTCGTATCTGTAAATTAGAAAAACAAAACATCAGACACAGATTTTATTATATATAAATGTATTTCCCCATACAAAATTTCATAACCTCTTTCATCCCCTCCAAGTTTTGTTTTCGCGACAAAAAGTAAATAAAAACCTGATATACAGCAATACGAACAAAACAAAAAAAGAATAATGAAAATCGTCCCAGGGGTTATCGAGTTACGTCCTCATCGAGTTACACCCCGAAAGAATTATATATATAGAAGATTTGTGGAAACTGTCCGGACCCTAGGCTCAGCTGCGCACAGCCTTTTGTAACACACTCTCGAACGGTTGTCAGACGTTCGCAAGAAATGGCGCTGTGGCCGTAATAACGTAAGACGTAATTTAATTCTAGACTAGAATATGATCCGCAATTACCTTAATTTGTAGACGGGCTCCTTCGATGCTGACGGTGTGCGCGATGCATTTCTTGGATCCAAATTGTTCTGCTTCCACTTCCGGTATTTAGCGTGTTCCTTTAGATCTTTCGCAATAGCTGAACCAATTCCTGATTTCAGTTTTTCCAATTCTTCTGTTTCTCTTCTCAGACGGCTGCAAAATGAAACTGTCAAGGAACAAGGAACAAGGAACACAATTTAGAAATCGCCTTACGCTTCCTCCGCAGCGCCGCCATTCTTAGCATTGTCAACCTCATCGTCATCATCTGATAGCGGCACACCCTTGTACGAATCTGAATATCTACGTCTACGCTCTGGATCTGTGTATGGATACGGCGGTGCCGGGAAATCATCACGTTCTATCTTTGGCTTCTCACCTGGTGGCGGTTTCTTAGCAGCCGGATAATGTGACAACTCAATCGGCTCTTCGTTATTCATTCCAGGGCTCTTGGGACGTGGCGTCTCCGATCGCATAGTATCTACAAGCACCTTCATAGCACTCCTATTGCGCGAGTGTGGTCGCGATGGTGGACGACTGCCAGAGCCAGTGTATGACGATGGTCGATGAAAGTGTGGCGACAATGGCGTCTTGTCATACGGATCAATTGGTTTTCGCAAGTAATGCGGCTGATCGGTCAAGTAACTATACGTGTATATGCGCGAAATATCATCGCAGCCAGAGCGGCCGTACTCTCTCAGTATTAAACCGGGACTAACTGTACGATAATGCTGAAAGGGTAAAACAAATCATCGTCACAAAGCTCCCAATTAGCACACCAAACAGTTAGAAGAACAATAAAAGCGCAAACAAAAGTACTTGTGCACATTGAAAGTAAAAAATAAAAACAAAACAAAACGAATCAAACAAAAAAGAACAACAAAAATCATTAAACGCACCTTTCGGCTAGAAGAGTATACAGAACCATTAACACTCGGTGTTCTCGAACGCAAATACTGAAAAAAATTGCAGCCTCAAAATAATAATCTCAACAAAACAAAAAAAAAAGAAAAGTTGTAAATGAAGAACGTGCATGCAAATAACTTAAGTCGGAGTAACAAAGCTAAAGTGTGTCAATTTGCTAGCAAAATAAGAGCTAAACAGTGTGCGAATAAAATCAATCAGTAATGTAATAGTTACCATCTCGCTGAGAGCACTGGTGCTGGTGCGATCGCACTCAGTGTCTGTAAAGTTGCCATTGGTTCCGCCGTTCAGTATAATGCCCGACTCAGAGGGTCCCGGTCCGCAACGGGGATGCCAGATTGCACTGCCCTGCAAGTACATTTCTTCGCCATCGCCGAAGGGGTCGCCACACTTTGTGCAACGAGCACAAGTTGGGTGGAAGTGATGATTGTCGCCTGCCTGCAGGACTTTCCCACTGATGAAACGATTGCAGTAAGCGCATTTCACGCCGAATGACTTCTGGTAGCACTTCTCACAATATGGCACGCCGTCCTTGCCCATATATTCTCCATTTAGAACTGCGTTGCACGATTTACAACGGAAGCACCACACATGCCACTGACGATCCAACGCTACAAGAGCTTGGCCCTCCTTCAGCAGTTCTCCGCAACCAGCACAGTCGTTTGGGTCGTAGTCCTCCTTCAGACTAGCCTTGTCCGATAAAACAGCACCAGTGTTTTGCTGATGGGCAGTGGCTCTTGTCGGACTAGTTGGGGTTGTTGCAGCTTCTCTCTTTGGTGATGATTGTTGCTGCGCAATTTGATGCTTCTGCGGTGATGCCTGATTGACACAACTTTCACAAAGCACCTCCTTGCCAGTGTTGGTTACCTGAAAAGTTTAAGTTCTACAACCAGTAAACACAAACGATTTTATATAATTCAAACCTTGCTGCCCGACTGGAAGGGCTGTTTGCATTTGCTGCACGTGAAGCACTTCTGATGGTAGGTGTTGCCCATAGTTGATACGACTTCACCTTCCACATATTGATTGCAAGCAGCACACTTGGTGCCGTACAGCTTCTGGTAATCAGGAATGCAGTAGTAGACCCCGTCCTTCGTGAAGAAGCCTCCAGTGGCCAAAGACTTTTTACACTGACAGCATTGGAAACAGGTTTTATGGAAGTGCTTGTCGGCGACGCGCAATACTTCACCGGAACACTTTTTCTCACACTTAGCACAGTAAATTTTCTGTTTACCTGTAACGACAGAAGAAGAAAATATTATACTCGAAATTCGGATTCGCCATTTTCATCAGAGTTTGCTTTCGTTATCAGTTTCCACCTTATTAATAGGAACGAGTCACGTCTATTACTGGCTTTCAAATGGCTAAGAAGATAAGGAGCAGATTTCGAACGTCAGTATTTTATCTACTTCTGTTCGCTTTTGAAATAAACATTTATATTTTTCAAAACATTTTCGTTAAAGTTATTATTTGAAACACATGTTTTCATCAAATCTATGTTTGCAAGCATATTAAATGAGATTATGAGACATATTTTAAGTAAATGGAGACTCACTTTCACCTTTTTGATAGTGCCGTCTATTAGCGTTTTAACGGCATCTGGGAATTTTGCATTAGAAAGTATATTATCAGCCCTAATCAATGTGGAAGACTGGAAGACACAGATACTACTCGCTGCGGTCCGCGAAAGTGTGCAGGAGATCCCGAAGCAGTCAATTCCCCGCCATGCACAAGAAATCCGCCTTTCGCAAACTTTAACTTGGCGAATTTTGCGTCGTACAAAACCCGACTGACCCAGTAGGTCAAAGATAATGAGTAATGACCATAGGCAACGCCGTTTGTTCGCTGACTGGGATTCGGCGGGTTTGGAAGAGTACCACAATTTTGGACGAAAAATCATCTCTAGCGACGAGGCGCATGTTTTGGTAAATGGCTACGCCAACATGGCTTATATGGACCTTTTCGTTTGATGTTCGGTGTGTAAACATCGACGACTTTTGAGTGAGAGAAGCTTTTTTTTCCGGAAATTCAGTTTTTGGTGCCATGTGAGGAGTATCAGTAGTGAAGCCTGAGTAAAAAGTCTATGCGTTCAGTCCATTCCATTCAATTTTTTTTGTGATATACATTATATACACAGAAAAATTAGCTTTATTCTATGACCAGCCTTTTAGATTTATTTAAGAATATTTTTATGACATTTTCACACCCACAATATCCTATTGTACAACCAAAACATCCTATACAAATTTCCCATTTCGTTTATAGCCTTCCAGAACGAGTAGAGCGTAAAAGCAACATAATGGCCGCGTTCCCCTGTCCGCTAGATGAAGCGGCATGTCAAACTCCATATAGAAAAAATTGATATTTAACCATTAGACGTCTAGAACTTTTTTGATATATCCCTTTCAGGGAAATTTCTCAATCTAGCGCAAAACTACCCGCTGCAGTGCTGCATTGAGAAAAAAACAACGACATGTCAAAGGAAATCGTTCAAACGTTTAAAAAATGAAAATAATTATGAAGCCGAACAAGTGTAAATGTGATGAAATTGGTAATAATGTAAGTAAAATAGCAATTTAGATATTATTTTTATGATATTTGTATCATTTCTTTGCCGCTGCCGCTAGTGTTCCAGTGCGAGCTAACCTTCACCTGGAATATTTTGTGCTAGACGTCTAGCGGGCAGTGGAACCCGGCCAATTACTCATGCTTTCATTTCCACTTTAATACAAACAAAACACAAAACCCAAGCACTACACCAACCCCCTCACATAGTCATAGTTGATTTCGTTTACAACTGAGCTGAACGAAATAGAGACGATGTGCGTTATACTTTGTTTATAGCATTTATTTTTTATGGATACATTTCGTTTCCAACTTATCTGAACGAGTTTGATGGTCGAATGAGTGAAAATGGAAAGTTTTCGCTTGTATCGCTGTCGCTTTTAACATTTCATACTTTTGTGGATTCAATCAAAAACTGTTTTCTTGTTCCAGTTGATTACAGAATTAGTGGAACCCCGAGTGAAACCAATGGAAAGCGACGCAAGAAATTTACTGACTTAGGGGATAAGTGGATATTGGAAATAATTTTAATGCTGTAGCGGATCGAGTGGAAAGTATTGCTGTCGCAGGTTAGTATTTCGTTTTTTATGAATTACGATTTGGCTCAAGCTCTCAAGAGGGTGGCACGAGTTAGGAAATGAACTAGGACTAGACTGTAGTTAGGACTTGGAGGACAAGTGAACAACATTTTGTAATTATGTATTAATATGTATTTATTGTAACGAAATGAATAATAGTACGCGTCGCCACTGAGGAGGATACAACGAAACGTCGCAAATGCCAATGGGTCTCGTCGTTCCCGATGTCTTTATAGAAATGGCCGTCAACTAGACTACATAGTTTCTCTAAGTCCAAGCTACCAAAGCAAATTCTCTCTCTCTCTCTATTTGATCGACAACATAAACGTGGATCACATTCCCAACAAAAGACGTGGCTGCAGGTTGCTATGTACAACGTGATTTTATCGTATGCCCTTTCTCGTCCGCTGTCAAACTACGTGCTAGCCAGTAGACCTACAGTCATATGTAATCGATAGTTCTTCTCTTAAGAATATATACTTCACTGCTTGCAGCTATTTTACGTGGCAATACATTTACTCTGCGTATCCGCCTCTAGTATAGCGACGTCATTAATCAAGTATGTAATAACAATTAATGCCACATCTCACACTGGAGGTGGACCGCGCTCATGTTGAGTTCCGCCTTCCCTAATGAACCACAGACACGTCGCGAAAATGTATAAGGTTTAATTAAATTTTCCTCTAAACCGCGTCTTATTTCAGTGAAATCTAATTGTTTACACTTTACTTTGGCATATGTGTGGGAAGGCAAACGTTTATAGTACACAAGTGTATTTGTACTTGCTGCCTTTGCATAACCTTATTCTGCAGCATTGCTCCTCACTGTTTATGATGAACTGTGATATGCTTATAAACTGACCTCATCGTCATCACAAGTATTGAGGGGGAACTCGTCCGATTCTGTATGTGGCATTCACTGTGAGTTGCGCAATAACAATCAAGAGATGCTCGCGACCCAACGGACGGACGCGTTCATCGTTTCTATAGATGAGGTTTGTTAAAAAAAAAAAAAAAAACGACAACAACGACTATAAGATAATTACTATGTGAACTCGCCGACTAATTAGCCAGACAGAACGAGAGAACATTTTTTTAAGGACAAATCGTTTACAGAGAGCAAGCGAATTGCTTTAAATTTAAACGAGAAATTCCTCCAAATTTAGATTCCAACTGGTAAAGCGACACAACAGCTCATTTGAATAAGAAGATAAACTTCAGCATCAAGGTCAAATTGTTTGGTCAGTATTCAACACTGGGGCTGTCAATGTCACGATCATCACTTATTTAAAATTCAAATTTTACCATTCAATGTTAGCCAAAGCAATAACCAAAACCAGTAAGCACCGAAAACCGTAAAACCGCAACGGTTCTGTCCGTTGAATCACACCGATCGGAGAGACAATAAAATATTCACACGCTACAAACATTGTGTGATGTCAGCTAATTAATTAGTCATGCACGCATGCTCGCTCAGACGTACACTTTCTGGTAACATGACGAGGACGTGTGTCAAGCACAATTTAGAATGCATTTGACCTATTCCTAAAGGGACAGTTTAAAGTGATAAACTCGTAAAGATAAAGCAACTGGCCGTTCCAATTAGGTCTCCACTTTGCAAATATGGCGGTGCTGGCGCTGATCATATAAACCTGTTTCGGAGTTATGCCTTTACGGTTGGTTGGGTATCACTACCAACACCAACGATGACGAACAAGTTTATCGACACTTGCTTATATCAAGTGTAAACATTATACTCTGGGTGATAATTGTTAGCAATTCTATATCAGGTGCTGAGAATATAATGACATGGACTTTTATATAACACCCGAGGATCTTATCAATCCGCAGTGGGAAGGGTAGGAAGTAGGAACACGCGTTGAATGAAGAATGATTTATGCACATGCACACGTATGAGTGTGATTTATTGGTGTGCATGCATCTATCCATAAATTCGAGTGGAGTTGGAGTAAAAACCACGCTCCTATGAATGAATGAAAAAATATTTCTCGCTTTTTATTACGAAATCACACACGACGTAGACGACGCGACGATGATGTCACACTTTTCATAAAGCCACACCAAACAGTGAAAACAGAACAACACGTCAAACATGTAGAAGTAGATAATCCAGCACTGTGCATTCACGAATTGAGACCGGGGCAATTGATTCAACCGAAGTAATGCAAAACAAAAAACAAAAAATAAACTTGCAAATCCAAGTATGTATAATAATTGGTTTCAAATCAATTTAATGGTATCATTTGTGGTGTTTATTTAACTAATGCCAATGAAAGGAAAAGCTGACAGCTTAATTGGGTTTTTTGTTTTACTTTTGTATACGGTAAATGTAGTGGGGTCATAAGACTCGTTTGATAACATGGTACTATATTTATAAGTACATGGTATTGTGTTACAATAATTATTTCATTTAATTGAATATAGAACACAGTAGAAATGTGAGACTAGATAGGACTGACAGGGCGATAATGATAATTGATTGAATCCTTCCAAACTATTCTATTATTCGACCATTTCTAACCTCAAGTACATGATATCTCTCAATCTCACTACTAGATTGGGCGGACAGATTTCTGAAAGTGACGAATTTTCCTAACGAAACTTTTATGCTTCTGATTTCACACATTGTACCACCCCCTTAAACCACAATCACATTCACGAAAATATTAAAAAAGTTAGAAAAGTATACAAAATACACCGCAGTATTAAACTCTAAAGGATCTCTTTTGACACTTTGAAGATTTTGGATTTTACCTTAAAGCTCTCTTTTGGCACTACACATACACATATAATATCTATAGATTTATAGATCATTGACTTCCATGGTTTACAACAACTGTTGTAGCATAATGTGAGCATAATAAAAATCACCTTCCGTCGACTTTCGTTAAAAACTCGATGGTGAATTTTTGAGGAGGCGCAAAAAGCAAAAAAAAAAAAAAAAAAAGGAAACTGATAAAGTAAGACGGACATACGTGTTTTTAATTGGAAATTTGAAGCCAGATAGACTTAGAAAGTTTTAAAACTGATTTTTGAATTTGCATTCGCAGTTATAAACTGAATATCACGATAAACGTGTGTAGGGGTGCAAATGAATTGGGATATCCTGATGTTGGAATTATTTTAAGGTGCATATTCAAAATTGTTGAAAAAAAGTAGAAGTGGGCAATATTTGCTGAAAATATGTCTTGCGTTGCTGTTATTGCATTTCTAATGGCTGTTGCCATTTGAATTTTAAAGTGCGGAACTGATAATTAATTGTAGGCGAAGTGGTTTAGTGGTTTCTAATTTGGACTACTAAGCGAGGTGTCGAGGTTCGAATCCCGCAAAAAATTTCTGCCCCACCTCTCGCGAACGTCTGACAAACATCCGAGAGTAAAACTGTCTTGAAAGATCTTCTCAATTAGCCGTTTGGAGTCGGCATACAATTGCAGATCCCTTCCATTCGTTCCAAAAACGAAAAACTCACACAGAACGAATGGTTGTAAGAAGCTATTAGCTATATAGGCCTAGGGTCCTTCCGGACCTAAACGGTTTTATTCGAATTTTTTGAGAAAAACTAAGTACGGGATCTTATTTAGAAGACTGATATTATCCTTAATATGTATTTTGATCAAAATCTTTAGAGCGGTTTTTGTAAAATTTGGCAGACAAAACAGTAGGTACCAAAAATATTGCAATGTTTAGTTTGAAAAATATTATTTGTTAACTTTATAGCTGAAAACCGATTATGAGTTATTGTTCTGTATAATATATAAGCATTACTCGGTTTTTAAAGTTTTATCGAAGTCAAAAATGCGGTTTTCGAGATATGAGCAGTTTTTAAAATAAGCGTTTTCGGTGATTCAAATTGAAAATTAAGGAGGCAACCATTTTAAGAACATCAATTTTACTTTAAGTTTGCATTTTTGTCAAAATCGTATGTATTTCCGTTTTCAGGTAGACTAAAGACTTTTTTTTTTTTCAAAAGTCCATTTTACGATAATACAGAGAAAAACTGAGTTTGCCATTAAGTTGGACATGACCATATTACCTTAAAAATGAATTTTCGTTACAATCGTATGGACCGTTTTCGAGATATTATGTGTGTCCAAATTTAAGAGTACCGTTACTCAAACCCGCAGCGGGTTACTGACTCCGGAATATTCCGGCTCCTTTTGCCCAAGGGGTTACAGAAAGGGCCTGGTCCTCCAGGTTGGGGGTTGTGCGTGGGGTTAACTACCCTACCACGAAAAAAAAGCACTGTTGCGAAGCAACTAAAAGCCTCGGATAAGGACGGATTCACTGTTGACGACCCTGCAAAACGAAAAAAGGACAATGACGTTCGGATCTGCACGTGGAATGTTCGAACTCTGAACAGACCGCGTGCAGCCGAACAACTAGCGGAGGCCCTAGACTGCTACAAAGCAGGTATCACCGCCATCCAGGAAGTGCGGTGGGATGGGCCGGGCAAAAGAAGGATGAAAAACTGTGACATTTACTACGGTGACTGCTATAGGGAACAAAAGCAGCGTCTATTTGGATGCGGATTTGTTGTAAGCGGCAGACTTAGGAAAGAAGTCTTGAGCTTTCGACACGTAAGTGAACGCCTTGCCACGATCCGCATAAAGGCTCAATTCGCCAACATCAGCCTAATATGCGCTCACGCCCCCACAGAAGAAAAAGACGATGCTACCAAAGAGTGTTTCTACGAGCCCCTCGACAAAACATATGAGCAATGTCCTAAGCATGACGTTAAAATCGTCTTGTGTGATTTTAACGCCAAAATAGGAAAGGAGGACATCTTTGGTAGCACAATCGGAAAACACAGCCTACACGACACCACGTCTGGAAACGGACTTAGGCTGATTGATTTTGCTGCGGGACGTAATGTTACCATAGCTAGTTCACGGTTTCCTCACCTCAATATACACAAATAGTCCAGGATCCCTAGTACATTTTTTTAACTTGATTAGTATCAAGCTAATTTTCCGTGAGTAGCTTAATTTTGATAAGACGCCCACAATTTCCTTTGCGAAAATTCTTGACTGTGGTAGCTAACAGAGCTAGCAAGGCTAAAATATGTCGATTTGATGATTCTCAAATATTTATTACTAACTGGATTGTGTTTTATTAAATCGTAAGACAATTATCTAAATTATTTGAAAAAATATTTGTCCTACAAAATCGATGGTCTGATCAAAGAGTCCCCCCCTTCCAACATGTATCGATAACGAGATCACCAAAACTGATTACTAACCAGCTGATTTTTTTTTTTATTTATTAGTTAATATTTATATAATTAAACAGTCATATTGTCCTACAAATTCCGTGGTATGTTATCCCGGTCCTACGCTCAAAAGTTGTAGTACAGATCCTTGATGTAAAAATAATTACTATCAAGTTGAATCTTCGAGAATAGCATCGTTTTGATAAGACGCCCAAAATTTCCTTTGCGAAAATTCTTGATTGTGGTAGCTAACAGAGCTAGCAAGGCTAAAATATGTCGATTTGATGATTCTCAAATATTTATTACTAACTGGATTGTGTTTTATTAAATCGTAAGACAATTATCTAAATTATTTGAAAAAATATTTGTCCTACAAAATCGATGGTCTGATCAAAGAGTCCCCCCCTTCCAACATGTATCGATAACGAGATCACCAAAACTGATTACTAACCAGCTGATTTTTTTTTTATTTATTAGTTAATATTTATATAATTAAACAGTCATATTGTCCTACAAATTCCGTGGTATGTTATCCCGGTCCTACGCTCAAAAGTTGTAGTACAGATCCTTGATGTAAAAATAATTACTATCAAGTTGAATCTTCGAGAATAGCATCGTTTTGATAAGACGCCCAAAATTTCCTTTGCGAAAATTCTTGATTGTGGTAGCTAACAGAGCTAGCAAGGCTAAAATATGTCGATTTGATGGTTCTCAAATATTTATTACTAACAGGATTGTGTTTTTTTAAATCTTAAGATAATTATCTAAATTATTTGAAAAAATATTTGTCCTACAAATTCCGTGGTACGTTATCCCGGTCCTTCGCTCAAAAGTCAAAAGTAGTAGTACAGAACTATATAGCTTGGTACCAGTGTTACCTTTCGGGACGCTTAAGAGTCATTTTGACTCCTTTTTGAGCGCCTGGACTCCGGACTCATCTTTAAAAAAAATCAGTGAATTCGGACCCCTTTTAAAAATGTAGGATATTTTTGCTATAATTCAAAATTGTTCAGTGTATTTAGTTGAATTCGAAAAAATTGGTTTTACCTTAATTTGAATTTAACAGTTTGTTTATTTAAAAAACCAACAAAAAAATATTGAAATCGGAATGGGACTCCTTTTTTCATCGAGGACTCTTTTTTGGACTCTTTCTGAAAATTTTCAGAGGTAACACTGCTTGGTACGCTATCGCGGTGCTCCAATTGAATGTGTTGAATGTTGATGAGGGTGGGTTTTTTTTTTTCATGTCTTCCTTTTCTGCCTTTTTGGTTCGATTTTATAATACGTTCAGCTTTGTTTTTGTTGTCTGTTGCTTTTATGAATGAGATGAGCAGGTACCTACTTTGTGTGTAAGTAGTTTGCATGTGCATTTCTTTTTCTGTGGAAGAATTTCTGCATTACGATTTACGAGATTTTTCAATTCTTGTTTGAGCACATACGAATTGAAATTTTGATTTCTAACTTCTATGGGCATATCAGCATATGACTCATTTACTCGGTCGGTGTGTTTAAAAGATTTTTTCACTGTATCTTATGTTACAAATAGGAAAACGAAAAAATTACAATTCTTGTCGGACTAGTGATACGTACCTGTTTTTTTGTAGGACATTGTTTTATTTGGGCAGAGAACACACTAACCTATTATTAATATTTTTGTCCTACAGTTAGTAATGATAAAAATGGTCTTATGGTCTTAACAACTTCTGAGCGTAGGACCGGGATAACATACCACGGAATTTGTAGGACAATATGACTGTTTAATTATATAAATATTAACTAATAAATAAAAAAAAAATCAGCTGGTTAGTAATCAGTTTTGGTGATCTCGTTATCGATACATGTTGGAAGGGGGGGACTCTTTGATCAGACCATCGATTTTGTAGGACAAATATTTTTTCAAATAATTTAGATAATTGTCTTACGATTTAATAAAACACAATCCAGTTAGTAATAAATATTTGAGAATCATCGAATCGACATATTTTAGCCTTGCTAGCTCTGTTAGCTACCACAGTCAAGAATTTTCGCAAAGGAAATTGTGGGCGTCTTATCAAAATTAAGCTACTCACGGAAAATTAGCTTGATACTAATCAAGTTAAAAAAATGTACTAGGGATCCTGGACTAAAAGGAACATGGCGGTCACCTGATCATCAAACCGTCAACCAAATTGATCACGTTGCGATCGACGCAAGGCACTCCTGCAGTATTCTAGATGTCCGAACTTTCCGAGCGGCCAACATAGACTCGGACCACTACCTTGTTGTAGCCAAGGTACGGATGCGGATATCCCACAACAGCGAGAAAATACTGTGAGGAGATTTAACGTTGGACGGCTACAAACGCAACAAACCGCCAGAACCTTTGCCGATCGCGTATCCCTCAACCTCTTGAGAAGTCCTATACTGCCGAAGACCAGTGGCGCCGATGCCAAGAAGCCATCAAAACCGCCGCAACTGAAGTGCTCGGTTTCACCAGCCCACCCCCTCGAAACCCCTGGTTTGACGAAGAGTGCCGGCAAGCACATGCAGCAAAACAAAGTGCATACGAAGCGTCGCTGCATAAAAGGACGAGAGCAGCTCGTCAGCTCTACGAGCAAAAAAGGAGGGAAGAACATCGGCTTCTCCGGAGAAAAAAGAGAGAGCATGAGAAGCGCGCGATCGAGGATATAGAGAGGTGTTACTCCAGGAACAATGTTCGGAAGTTTTACCAAAAGGTAAAGAGAACGTGTCATGCCAACAAGACCCGAACGGATACCTGTAGAGACGAACAAGGAAACCTTGTAGTAGAGTCACAGTCGGTGCTGAGGACATGGAAAAACCATTTCTGCAGACTGTTAAACGGCGAAGACGACACAAATTGCACTGTTAGGCAGAACGAACCATTCAACCTGGACGATGGACAGCCAAGATTTCCGTCCACCTGACCAAAATGAAGTGAGGATAGCAATATCTAAGCTTGAATCCAACAAGGCTGCTGGTCCAGACGGCTTACCTGCCGAGCTCTTCAAGGCAGCCGGAGATGACTTGGTAGAGTTCATACACCAACTCATCTCCAAGATTTGGTTAGAGGAAAGTATGCCTGATGAATGGAACCTCAGCATTGTTTGCCCGATCCACAAGAAAGGAGACCCTCTAAACTGCGCCAACTACAGAGGCATCAGTCTCCTGAACACTGCGTATAAGATCATGTCTGCTGTATTGTGTGAACGCCTGAAACCATTCGTCAACGATCTGATAGGTCCCTATCAGTGCGGTTTTAGGCCCGGTAAGCCCACGACCGATCAAATATTCACACTACGGCAGATCCTGGAAAAAACCCAAGAATACAAGAATGATACTCACCATCTTTTTATCGATTTTAAGGCCGCATATGACAGCGTTTATAGAGACGAGCTATACAGAGCCATGTCTAGTTTTGGCATCCCTGCCAAACTTGTCAGATTGTGCAGAATGACGATGGAGAACGCTCGCTGCTCCGTAAAGGATTTAGACAAGGTGATGCGCTGTCATGTGACTTCTTCAACATCATTCTTGAGAAGATTGTGCGAAACTCACAAGCCAACACCAGTGGCACAATTTTCTATGAGTCTGTGCAACTGCTTGCATACGCTGACGACATTGACATTGTTGGTACAACACAGCGAGCTGTCACTGGTGCGTTTGCAAGTATTAGTACAGAAGCGGCAAAAATGGGTTTAGTGGTGAATGAGGGTAAAACAAAATATATGCTGTCAACAAGAAGGGACACACGACATCGACGAATCGGGCAGAACGTCACGATAGACAGCTATAACTTTGAGGTAGTTAGGGACTTTGTCTACCTCGGCTCCGCTATAAACTCTGATAACGACATCACATCAGAAATCAAACGAAGAATCACACTTGCCAACCGCTGTTTCTTTGGCCTAAGACGGCAACTGATAAGTAAGGCCTTGTCGAGAAATACTAAGGAAACTCTGTATAAGACCCTCATCATCCCAGTCCTGCTTTATGGTGCAGAAGCATGGGCGCTATCAAAGGCGGATGAAGATCTCCTTGGTTGTTTCGAACGCAAAATTCTTCGAGTGATTTTTGGTCCCGTTTGCGTTGACGGGCTTTGGAGGAGAAGATTTAACAGCGAACTCTACGAGCTGTACAGCGACATCGACCTAGTCAGAAAAGTACGCATCAGTCGTCTAAGATGGCTGGGACATGTAGAGCGAATGGACACCAACGCTCCGGCCCGAAGAGTCTTCGATTCTAACCCGGAGGGACAACGCAGTAGAGGAAGACCTCGCCTTAGGTGGCGCGCGCAAGTGGAAGGGGACCTCAGCCAACTTTGAGTGCGCAACTGGAGGCAGTTAGCCAAAGATCGCGCTAACTGGAGAGGCGTATTGGTTGAGGCCCAGGTCCACCCCGGACTGTAGCGCCACCTAAGTAAGTAAGTTACTCGAATTTTTAGTCATAAACTGGGTATGTAGTCATGGTAACCTCACTCTTAAATATTAATTTTGGTTGAAATCGTTAGAGCCGTTTTCGAACGAATCAAACTGGTACAGACATTTTATATGGGAAGTACCTACCATTAAAATTGAGGTTACCTTGCGAAAAAAAAAAACGTTTCCGAACTGTAAGTCCACAAACTCCAAATCCGAAGTTTGAACGAAATCCGGCAACCGTTTTGGCTGTAGGTCTATGAAAGGACGGACAGACCGGATAGTATTTTGCGACCCACTTTTTTGAGTTTGTGTATCAGCGTAATGTCAGAATTGATTAACATCTCGAGTTCGAAATTTTGTATCTTTAAAGGACGGCAAACGGCGACTAGTTTAAGGTGAATGAGAGCGAAGGCGACTCACGAATCACGATCGACGGTCAGACTCCAGACTGCGACCAATACTGGGCTTACAGATGATTTGCTCTGGTATTTATAGTAATATTTTTGTTTAGTCGGCAAAACGTCCGATGCCTCAGAAGGAAGCAAGAAAAAAATATTAAAGATATTTGATACTGGCCAAATATGTTTGAATGCGATTATTTGCAATGCCTCAGAGGGAAGCGATTGTTTGTTATCATAAAGAATCATATTCATATGCTGAGAGATATCTGTGCTGTATCGTTGTGCTGACGCTAGTATTTTAACATTTATTGGATGGAGTATTCGGGTATCTTTACTTACATGCCCAAGCCAAAAGTACGCATCAGTGACAAAACACAGAAGCTGAAAAATTCTGTCGAAATAGACAACTGTCAAAACTGTTTATATCAGCCAGCTTTTGTTATAAAAAAAAAACACAGAAACGTCTTAAGTATTACTGCTTAATGAAACGACTCAAAACGCAAACTGATATTTGATATTTGATATTTTGAGGAACTCAAACCTTTATTTATTTTCTTTTTTGTTTGTTTTGTTTACTTTTAATCAAATTACATTGGTTCGGTTCCACTGATAGCTAGATGACCATTGACCAGCGGAATGTCAAACACCATACAAAAAACAGTTGCATTTCGCAATTTGTGCTGCGCTTGACTTAAGTACATGCCGATGTTTAAATTATCTGAGGGTGGTTAAAAAAAAAAACAGGATTTTTATGTCATTCAATAACAAACTAACAACTTAGTAATTCTCACTTACGAGTACCTATATTTTATTTTCCAGAAAGAGATACCATATTATATATTTTTTAATCTCGCTCTAAATGCAAAGTTACTCATTTGCTGCGAAAATCAATACTCATTGACCAAGTTCTGACGTCAAATTGCACTTAAGCCACACATGCGACACATACAAAGAAAGAAAACAAAGCAATTTCGCATAAAATATAAATCTGCTTGATTTATGATGCATATCATAAATGCAAAATACAATTCGTTTGATATCGCTCAAAGGCGTTTCATCCTATTACAAGTTTTATGGTAAACGGATCCATCGTTATCGCTATTCTAATTATGAGCAATGCACGTCACCTCCGTATTTCCAATCCCAACAAATTTAGTGAATTTTTCTTACAGACAGAGTGTTAGGTTATGTTTTGTTTTTTTTTTTTTAGCTCGCAAGCGAAGTAAAGTCGTCTTAAGTGGTCTAGATTTGTCTAAAGAAGATTACCCCTGCCTAAACGCATCAAATGGCTCTGTCGGAAAAAAACGAGCCTCCAACAGCGACCGTGAGCTTGCTTGATAAATGATATGCATTGGTTGTCGGTCTTGCGTAAACGTAAGTTTCACTATTTTAATGAAAATTCTAATTAAGGACCCTACTTCGTTGTTGGGCCTCTCAAAAACAACTAAGGGGGATCGGTATTGGATCTTAAAAATTCTAGCCCTGCGGTATGATTCTAAAAAACATGGACTCTTTAAAAGTTGGATAAGGGCATCCAAAGTAACGATAAAAACAAAAAAAAAAAAAAAACAGGAAAAACATAATTTTTTTACAAAATTCCTTGACTTAAGTACTATATAACTTACCGCTTGTATGTTTTCTAAATACTTTAGCTTACAAATTGAAGCAACGCAACAGGCATCAGGCAATCGCTAATATTGTCGCCGTAAAAGGAAACAAACAACACAGCTTGAAAGCCAATAAGAAGTACATAAGATTTAGAAAACGTTCTTGCCAACAGAAAATTACATCGAAAACTATGATGGAACTCAACCAAATCATTTTGCGAATCAATATGTATGCGTGTGTGGTACATTGTGTATAAAACCTATTTAACAAGATAAACCGTAGCCGAAAGAATTTACATAGAAATAGAACTGAGCCCTTAGAATGCATGTCATTCTTTAAAGAAATAAAAATAAAACGAAAAACTTATATTGAGTGGACAATTTTCAGATTGTACTTGTGGGGATATGTACGTCCCTAACCAACTGCCACAACATTGTCGTTCGACAGTTATTTTTCTCGAACATTGTATGTCGTCGTGTTACCGCAGAATATATTTTTAGACTTTGCTTTTATCCAATGGATGCAGTCGTTTGCACTGTAGGCTAACACTAGTAACTGGGCACGTTCAAGAATCTAGTTATCTTAAGTCTACTAGATTGATCTGGGTAAGATGTAAGCTGAACGCTAAAACTACATTGGTCGGGAACGTCACTTTTCTACGTCGTCCATATATGCGAACTGTCAACTTAGTACTTTTTTTTTTGTCGGAGGTTGTTACTATCCGATGGAGCACTCAGGCACAACTACTGTTCCATTGTACTGCCAAACAGACACCTTACATTTATGTATACTAAGTTTTCCCGTCTTTCGAAGAAAGATGAGAAGAAGCTTCAGTGATAAAGAGCTTAGATCCGCCACCTGATGCGATCATAGGCAGGATAGCTACAGAGGCAGGACAGATGGTGGAGACGCTCAAGCCCAAAACATTTAAGTGCTTGGTGGCCCGAAAGGACGCCCACAAACAGTCTACAGTCGATTCTAATGAGCAGATGTCCGGACGCAGTCGTTTGGTCTGTTCACACCCAGCGCAGCCATGCCACCGACACTCGTGTTCGCGAGAAATCCAAGTATCAATGATGACCTAACCACCAATGTAGGTAGACCCAACGCAGATTCAGGTCCTAAGAATTCTTCCTCTGAACCCAGCCTTAAAGGCTCAACAGCGATATCATTTCCCTGGATACCAGTGTGACCTGGGACCCAAACAAGATATACTGTATTTAGCCTTCCGACCAAGTTCAGAGAAAGCTTGAGTTCGAGCACTAATTTAGACGAGGTAAGAGGGTTAAGCAGCGCTTTTAATGCAACTTGGCTATCACTGCAAACGCATATACTTCTAGCACTCCACCTGTTTGTCACAATATAGCGCATAGCCATAAGGATAGCGAAAATCTCCGCTTGGAAGACAGACGCATGGTTACCTAAGGGGTAGTGAAGTCTAATGTTCTCGCTTTCCACGAAGACTCCAAAACCAGAACCCTGTCCGGTTTTGGAGCCATCCTTAAATATACGATGGCATTCTTTCCCTGGCTCAGAGTCTGGCCTAAGCCGAATTTCTTGACTAGATTCGTCGGCTACCCCTCCATAGACGCCAACTAAAACAGCTGCTCCATATGACAGATTTCTAGATATTTGAACGCCCCACCGATACATCAAAATGAATATTTTGTTAATAGGTACCTACGTTATAATGCGTGACAAAATGCCATTATGTATTTTTTCTTTTGATTTGGCATTGTACCTCGGTCGATCGTATCGCTGATAAATCGACTAGGGGGTACCCTTACTTCGTTTTTGGGAACGAAGGATAAACGTCGAACAATGGTTTTTATTTTGAGCTGTAGTAGTCAATGATATATCTATTTTAAAGCAGGTTACATATAAACTAAAAGATTGACTCAATTGGGTATGAATTGCATGGAGGTTTCAACGTTTTTGGCACAGTTTACCCTGGAACATCGTTACTGTTAATATGCGAAGTGAAAGCCCACCGACTGAATAAATCATGTAAAAAAAAAAAACGATTGCGGTCGTCATCCTTTCTGTTCTGTTCCATGATTAATTACCTGCCTAGTCTTTAGTGTTCAATTCGCAGAAGATGCACGGTATGCGATTGCTCAATTAACGGGGAAATTGACCGGAAATTCACTTCGTGACAGGGGAAAAATGGAACTAAATGTGCAAAAGGAATTCATTCAGAATCTTTACAATCCCACCATTACGATGTTCAAAATAGCCATGAATGAGGTGTCTGTAAACAAATGATCGTTCCCTTAACAATCTAGATGACCCTGTTTGCTTAACTTAGTCAACTTTAGACCTTTAGACTTTCACATATTTAATTAGCTGATTTGGTCAAACGTTGATGAGACTTTGCATGATGTGCCTTGTGATCGAAGTTCTTGTTTAACCTGAAACCAACGAAGTACCGAATTTGTAACAAAATGTGTTATTGAAATCTGGTAAAAAAAAACGTGTAAATAAACAAAAAGTTGGACCGAGCCTGACACCCCTCGCTAAGCACACTAACCACAGCAACCACATAAAGAAACGTAGGTATGCATAAAATAATACACTGATCGATGGGCAACAGTGCAAATCTGAATAAACTTTTCAGAATGTGCTGCAAATATTGTCCAAAATATAAATATACCTCCTTAGTACATACGTATGTATAAACAATCAATACCTTCTGACGATTCAGATGTAAAAATAGCAAAAACCTGATTAAAAGTACGTCACAGCTATGTTGAATCTCGCAGAGATAAACATTTTTTGACTGCAAAAATACACCAATCCATTGGATATTTCCGACTGTGAAATGCATTACATTTCGATTATGAAAATATACAAGGAGAAACTTTAACAATATTGGGAAAAGTTATAGAACGAATAATAACAATAGACAAGACAAATGAGTTTCCAATGGCATTGGCTGTAAATATCAGAATCAATTCATTTCTTTTGTGTTTGGCTAAATGGATTGATAACAACGAATATTCCGCCGCAAATACTAAGAACGTTTCTAGAGACACCACAAGCACTGGCAGTGAGTAGCCAAATTGCTCAGCGCTCGAATACAGAGCTAATAAAACGCAAAGTAAATATAAGTAGGTGGCACTGGCAATTATAAATGGCCGAGAGGTGGAATTACTTTGCCTATGTCGTAACAACTCTGCGATCAGAGGCGTTGTCTAGCCGCAACGAAGGCGACGATGACAACAACGAAACCCATGTTTGTGTTATTTTTTCTTTTCTCTTTTTTTTTTGTGCAGTGCTTCTTGAGGTTCAATTATAATTTTTACTGCGTAAGTGACCCTTTACCATTTCCGCAGTAGGGCCTCTCGAGCGCCTTCTAATTACAAGCAATCTATGTACATTTCAAGTAACAAAAGAGAAAAGAAGAAGAAAAATGCAATTTCACAGTCATTCATCGAGTATTTCTTGAATTGACTCTAAGACAGGTGAAATATAAGGCACACATTCTTTTTCTCATTTCATTTCTATTTTTAAAAATGCTAGCCGTGGGTGATGATTAATTTGTTTTATTTATCAATTTCACTTTTACCACTCCGATCTCCGAAAGAAGCGCAGTGTCACGGTCCGATTGGACTAAAAATAATATAATAATAGTATAAGAAAAAAAGAAACTCCCTACAAGCCAATTGGAATGACCTCAGCGCTGAACTTATGGCCTCGCGACCGACCAAAATTAGGTGACTTCGTTTTGTGATAAAAATTCTTTAGTTAATTGATCGCAGCATAACATATTCCGAATTTTAATGCAGTCAGGCAGAAACACTAGCCTCCTTCCGGAAAGAAATTTTAATAATGTCAAGAAGTCCGATTGGGAAAAAAAAGAGAAAAAATAGGGAGTGGACTTTTTCAATTTTATTTTCATTAGCTGGAATTGGAAACGAATACTGGACAAGGGGGTGAGTACTGAAAATGCTGCTGGTACTTACCCATCGTTTAGTTTCTTATTTTTTTCTCGCGGATTTCTCACACAAATATCCCGAACAATTCGCACTTAAAACACTTGAAAACACTTGCACTGGGATTTAGTTAATTTTTTGCATAATGTTTGCCACTTTTTAATGTTTTAAATTTGCAGTAAATTGGACGAATTTGGAGAACAAACGCGAGACACGACTTTTCACGAAGCAAATTGAAAAATTTTACACGCACAGCCGCACACGCACACCATCAAAGGTGATTACTTCATTTTGTCGCTGGGCTTACATAGAACAAGGCATTATTTGGTGAAGTTGGCTGTGGTTGATATTTGACGTTTAGCTTAGGGTAAATGGACAAAAGTGAGTTTTGGAACAAATTTGATATGGCAAAAAGGCCTTCTTTTTTTTTTTGAGAAATTAGAAAACTCAATTTTTTCTCAGATTTACACATATTTTCACTAATGCCAATGTTTATGACACAACATCTAGTGGTTACGATTTGTTTATCGTTTGAAGGTTTGTTTTCTTAACAGAATTAATCATTTTACACGTATAGAAAACGAGTTTTTATACTAAATTATTTCAAAATGCGTTACCTATGATATTTGTGTTAAAATCAATTGAAACGGATTTCCAGTGCAAGTGAACAAAAAGTTTTTTTTGCGGCCAACTCAATACACACAAAACCAATAAAATTCGATTTGTCAACTGAAATCTAAAATTTCAGACGCAAATCTGAGAAGCCAAGTCGAAAACGACATTCCATTGGTAACTTGATAAGATAAAAATTCTCATTTTGACGAATAAATAAGACCTGTAGAAACATATTTCGCCAAATATGGTTAAGTATTTACTGATACTTACCACTTTTCGATCTCATTAACATCGATTACGTGTGTACCTACTTTTTTTTTAAAATACAACTGATGAAAGTTTACTGGTTTTGTTTTGTTGCAACCACTCTGAATTGATAAATTGTTCATAACGAGTAATTTTTAATATATCGGATAAAACTTTACCCACAGCTAAAGTGGAAAATATTAGGTGCGAGTGTGAGCCGAAATTTTCAAAGTTACCTATACGTTACATTTGTCAATACCATTTCTATGTAACAATACTAGCGCATCTTATCTTTGTCACTCCGTAAAAATATAGCTTTTACTTTTAGGAAATTAACGGTAAATCGGTAGGCGCAGTGGCTTAGTGGTTAGTGTGTAGGACTACTAAGCGAGGGGTCCCAGGTTCGAATCCCACGAAAACCCAAATTCCATCGCCCTACGATTTTTCCACTGCGCCACCTTTCGCGAAAGTCTGACGAACATCCGAGAATATAACTGTCTTCAAAGAACATCTCAATTAGCCGTTTAGAGTCGGCATTAAATTGCAGATCCCTTCCCTTCTGACGACTGAGACCCAGTGGCGACTTGTTATAGGAGCTAAGTGCATCTTCTGGCTATTCCTCTGTAACCAATTCAGTACGAAAATCCCTTGTAACTTGATCGGACCCACAAACTACAGCAATGATTTACGTTTGTTCTTGACAAATAACGTTGCTTTTCAACAAAGTTAGCAATGTGTTGTGTTGTTTGGCTTGACACTTTACAGTGAGGTCCACACCAATTCGTCAGCATCAAAAAACCAGAGAATCTACTGTAACAACTTACCCCCGTATTAATAAACACTGTGTAAATGTTATCAACTTTTTATGTCGAATTTTTGTATGCTATCTGACGTTTGCTAACTAACTTACTTGTGCACATTTTTTTATTAATAAGGGGGTTAATATTTTAAAGCGAACAACTTACTTTTAGTTTATTTATTGAAATATTTATTACTTGTTTTCATTCAATAATTATACATAAGTAATAACAAAGAAAAAAAAAACCAAACTACACATTAACTCCAAGGAGTGTCTTTGCAAAATATTTTTTTTACTCTTTTTCACCATTGAACCAACGTTTATCATTGAGATTACAGGCATATAAATTCTTGGTTAATTTATTTATCTATTTGAATATTTCTCTTTTATTTATTTACAAGTAAGAACGAGAGTATCACAAATTTGATTTTTGTTACAATTTTTTCTTACGCAAACTTCATGATGCTTGTTTAGCACGTTGCAGCGAACTAATAAAGGGCATGTTGCTAATAATATAATAGGTAGAGGCAAAACTATATCGTAATATGCATTTATATTCAATATTTAGTTACGTTATTTCTAGAATAATATACATATTATATAAAAGATCAAAACTTATTGCGATATATTTACCCGAAAAATGTACAAGTTACTTATGAACGCACCCAATAATATACGTTATAATTTCCATAAACGGTTATTCAGATAATAAATCTATTATTGGGTGAAAATCTTCCTATTACTGAACGAAAATTATTTTAATTAAATATGTATTATATTCTTTTTTGTATTAACTGTAGTGATTTATTAGTATTAAGAACGAAAAAAAGAAATATATATGTTCATATATATTTGTGTTGCGCAGACATTCAATTCCGTGAAACTTCGTACGCTAATGAAGCTCACTGTTGGCTGTGTAAGACCATTTACTATTATTCTTCATCCGTATCTCCTTCACTGGAATATCCTGTGATTTGTGGACGTCTAGCGAATGGGGCGGCAATCACCTGTCTATGAAATAAATATGTACTTCCAAGACGGGACGACAATTATTTTGTTTGATATATTTATAAGGAATTCCCGAACCCCATCGCAAAAAAAGACGCGATTAACACAAAAAAAAAAAATTACCGACAGCTTCTTCTAGTGGAAAAAAACATGCAGCAATACTTTATACAGTCGTTGAAGTCACGTGAGGTAGATTAATCCTTACACGTTTTGTTTCGATTGAGTATTTCTGAAATTGTAATAAAACTAACAACAGATGAAAATTATACGAATGGCGCCCAACGATAGGACGTAAAAGAC
Source organism: Cheilosia urbana (assembly GCA_946477585.1). Classification (NCBI taxonomy): domain Eukaryota; kingdom Metazoa; phylum Arthropoda; class Insecta; order Diptera; family Syrphidae; genus Cheilosia; species Cheilosia urbana. The sequence goes on from OX297853.1 coordinate 178,280,258, forward strand.
ATTAATAGATTAATAGAGCGAAAACAAATTATTAATCCATTAACCATTTTGGTACGAGTTCTCGTGAGCGTTTTGCTTTCAGGTGTTTGTCAAAATATTAATCCCATATACATTTCAGTCGACAAATTGTCAAAAACAAGGAATCATGGAAATCCAAGTCTTTTACTTTTGTACATTCCAAGACCGTAATGTAGGAGTTTATCTTAGGTGTTGAAGCGACTTTCTTATGCAGCAATAGTAACGTTATCCGCATAAGAAATTGGTGTAGTACGCTACAATGTGGACAGATCTTCTGGTCGATGTCCCACCCGGATTAGATTTAATCGGCCCTAGCGAGGTATCCGTCGGAACGGAAAATTCTCCGCAACGCATACTCTTTCGGAGGCTCAAACTCCATTCGAGGTGTCCGACTTCGGAAGAGAATCGGGGGTAATTCGCCGATATGCGTTTCAAAATGTCCGAACAATTTTCCGAACAGTTGTAACGCGGAATACCTCGTAGCAGAAACCCTCCGAATCGTATAAAATTGGAGAATTTTCCGTTCCGACGGATACCTCGCTAGGGCCGAATAATCCGGCTATTGAGGAGCTAATTAATCAACTCCAAATCATGTGAGCTATGTATCTATTAAAGCTAATAGTGCAAACGAGATGGCGGGTATGCTAGCGTTGTTAAAAGCGCCGTCTGTGTCTAGAAACGCAACTGTTATGATGATTTTTTTTTTACCAGGAGCTGCATTCGTCTAAAGTAATCGCTTAAATTTAGCTCAGCTAATTTTGTTGGAAGTAAGTGTATGGAAGATAAAATATAGCTCGAGCAGCGTACTAAGCTTTACTAAAAAGTCTACAAGTTACTATAATGAAATCGAATGCACACAGCAGATACAAAACGAAACGAAGAATTATAACAACGCGAAAGGAAGAAAGTCGGAATAGAGAACTCAGAGAAGCCGCGTAGACGTACATAGGTAAAATTAAAACAATTGAGCATCAAGGGTTGTTTGATAAGTCAGTGACTTTTTGGATAATACATATTTTTTTTTTTGGCCAAAAAGATTTTTATTTCTCAACATAGTCTCCTTTGTAGGCGCAGTGGCTTAGTGGTTAGTGTGTTGAACTACTAAGTAAGGGGTCGAGGTTCGATTCCCGCAAAAACCCAAATTCCAACACAGTTTTTTTCACTGTGCCACCTCTCGCGAACGTCTGACAAACATCCGAGAGTATAACTATCTTGAAGGAGCTTCTCAATTTGCCATTTGCAGTCGGCATAAAATTGTAGATCGCTTCCATTTGTTCCAAAAAGAAAAAACTCACACAAAACGAATGGTTGCGAGAAGCTAGGCCTAGGGTCGCTCCGGACCTGTTGCGCAAACTATTTATTTATTCTCCTTTTACCTCGATACACTTAGCCCAGCGTTTTTCCAATTTTTGTTATTCCCTCCGGATAATATGTTTTCTCAAAACTCTCAAAATTTTTTCAATGATGCCCTCTTCATTGGACCTAAATCGCTTACCGCCCAGCCATTTTTTTAGGTTTGGAAACAGGAAGTAGTCGCATGGGGCTAAATCTGGAGAATATGCTGGATGGGGTAGCAGTTCAGTTCGTGGAATTTTGCCATGCTAACTGCACCGGGGCATTGTCTTGATGAAACATCACTTTTTTTTTTTTTTTTGCCAAATGCGGGCGTTTTTGCGTCAAATCAGTATCAAATCTATCCAAAAGCTCTTAATAATAGACGCCGGTGATCGTTTTACCCTTTTCAAGGTAATCGATGTGAATGATACCGCGTGCATCCCAAAATAATACGGCCATGACCTTGTTGGCAGAAAGACCCACTTTAACCTTCTTTGGTGAACGTTCGCCTGTAGAAGCCCACTGTTTTGATTGTTCCTTGGTCCCTGGTGTGTTGTGGTGGATCCATGTTTCGTCAACGGTTACGAAACGGCGCAAAAACTCCTCGGGATTAGGGCCAAACATTGTTAAACAATCCTTTGAAATGGTCACTCGGTTGCGTTTATGGTCGATTGTGAGCAATCGCGGAACCCATCGCGCGGATAGCTTTCTCATGTCTTAATCTTCATATAAAATATGATGTACCCGCTCATACCCGCCTGATGCTTCAGCCATCTCAAGAATTTTAATTCTCCAATCGTACAATATCATTTCATGGATTTTATCGACGATTTCTGGCGTAACAACCTCTTTGGGGCGTCCTGGACGTTCGGCGTCATTTGTGCTGGTACGACCACAACGGAACTCAGTAAACCACTTTTTAACCATTGAAATTGATGGTGCAGATACCCCATAGTATTTATCTAGCCTTTCCTTCATTCACTTTTTCCATTTTTATTAAAATTGTTGAGGCTTATTGCTTTAAATAGGTCTCAAACACAAAGTAAATGAAGCTGGCTACTCAAAATTTCACAGTAGTCTAATAAGAGATGACAGTTGACTAGAGTAAAATAAAAATGTACAAGTACTGAGTAAAAAATTCAAGAAGTCACTGACTTATCAAACTGCCCTCGTGTTCTTTTCCCAATTAAACGCGCCTGTAAGCTTTCATTAGCTGTTGTGTTTGATAAAAAAAAAAAAAAAATAAATAAATAAAAAAAAAAAAAACACAAAATAAAACAAACAGATAGTTCGCTACTGAGAGTCTTCTTGGATACAATACGACTTTTTAAGAACAAAAGAAAATAGTATCGTTTATGACGTATCGATTCCAGCAATAATAATGTATATATTTTTATTAATTTTAACGCAACCTATGCAGTTCTTTACAACTGAGTAAACAATAATGAATTCAATTAATTCATATAATAACTTACGCTATTCTTCTGTAATGGTTTAACCATTCCTCCAACATTTGTGCAACTAACAACGGTCGTTTTCGAAGCTTCTGCTGCGCAACCAAAAGTCCTCCCTCAGTGACACAAACATCCAACCATTGTCTCATAATGGTCTCTTCTCTGCCCATCTGAAATGATAACAATAACACATTCGTGGGTGAAAAGTCACGTTCTGTCTAATGTGGGCTGACATACTTCAGCTTGAGTTAGGAAATGTATTGGCAACAGCTTCGACTCGCAATCCATTAATGGTAGAAATGTGATGTCACCTGGTTCGTTTCGTCGCGCATCGATTCTAGCATACGGCTCCATGGGAACTAGGGCGCTAAAATGGCCCCTTGTGTAACCCAGAGCTATTGGCGACTTTATACAGAAGTTCTGATCCCAAAGCAGTGGCAAGTAGAGACCTTGGGCATGAATATAAAACTAGAAAATCGATTCGAGTTTAGAGAATCACAAAATTTACCCTCGAAGCGAGCATATCCGATGTCTTCCCCTCGAAAACTTTTTACATACTTGACACCGTACACGATAATTGGTCTACGAAGAATGTGTGCTAAAGCGAATATGTGTAATTGTTCTAGTGAAGAGCCTGGTTGGCTGGCAAGCGACAATAATGTCCTCCAGTCCTCTTCCCATTGCGCCTCCTCTAGAGTGAAGTGCAACATAGCCGCCTGTATCATTTCATATTCTTTCCATCGTGAATAGAAGCTAAAATAACAAAATAATCAAGTACTGTCAGAACGTGTGTGGAGAGCGAATCTCTTACATTGGTCCGCATTGATGAAGACTATCGGCTAGTGCTCTTCGCAGAGTATTGTCGCGGTCGAAAACACCCCAAGTGGCTTGCATTGCAGAGTCTAAGAGACAATCGCCAGCACTTCGATTCCAGAGTACCAGCAATCGGGAACCCAAACGAGCTGTTATTTCCAACGACCAATTAAGTGCGGGCGGAGGATTTTCCAATTGCTTTTGGGCATCGCGATCCAACAGTTCATCGTATAGCTGCTCTTGTATAGGTATTGGGAGTTCTTCAATTTCAACAGGTAAGGCAAATGTAGCGTGTTCCTGAACGTAATGACAATTGAAAAGAGATTTACGCATACGCAGAGTGTTGGCAAAGTGGCGACGAATATCAGCTGCCAAATCTGGCGCCACATATGATGGAACTCGCTTTATTCCAGGACCAGAGCCAGATATTTGTGCAAGTAGCATAGGAAGCATTTCCTCGCGATGAAAGCGAATTGCTAAGTGAATAAGTGTGTGTCCGACATCGAAGGCGGAGTTTCTATTTAAAGCTGCGATTTCACCACTGGTTAAGGAACGAGCTGGGTTGCCTCCACAAGAGAGATAGGCCTCTACGGCGCTATAGTTGTTCTCCACAACACCTGCAACGTACAAGTGAGAGAACAAAATAAATAAGATATTTAGGATTCGAAACAAAAAATATGTTTACCTAAGCAGGCATTAAGCCACTGCCAATCGACTTGTCGCCGTATTTGTCGTTGGCGTCTTTCTTGTCTCTCCTGCGTTGTATCACAATTGTTTATAGTTTCAGAAGAACCTGAAAACAAATTTGATTAGTACAAGTTGAGCTTCAGCGAACCGAAAAATGACTCACCCAGTTGATACCTATGCTTATTGTTAAATGTATTGTTGGACAGCATGTTATTCGACGCACCAAAGCCGTCATCTTTATCCGACAAGATTTTATTGCTAGGTGACAGACCTTCACTGCCACAGATCGTTGCATCCTTACCCCGACCGCACATAGAACATTTGAGACTTTTGGGCCAATTTTCGTAAGTACATATCTGAAATAGATTTTGTCAATCAACCTTTCAAACGGATGTAATGGAGGAAAGCACTTACATTGCATGCCCACTTCGCAACAGAGCAACGCTGCTGCTGTTGTTGATGTTGTGGTGTTGTAGCTTCAACAGGACTGACACGACTTCCCACCGCTCCAGCTGTGATGTGCGAATTTGATAGCAAAGTTCTTGAGCTAGCTAAATTTGTTATTGAACCTATTGGACTAATTTTGCTAGACGCGAGATTATTACTGCTGGCCACAAGATCAGGATCCGATCCAGAGTTAATATTTGTAAAGTTCAAATCGTCGGGAGCGCTGGTACAAGTAGAAGCTGGTAGTGGTGGGAGTGATGGTGGGGGCGCTGCTGCTGCTGCTATGGGTGGAGAAGGACTTGCTTTTGGACTTCGAATTGGGGAGATTGGCGTGTGCCGGGTAATGCTGCTCTTGCCGCCATCATTAAAGTACATATCTTCGTTGGAGTTGGACCGTTTCGCATAGCATTGAACACACCGTACGCTGCGGGGCCAATTTAAATAGGTGCATGTCTTGCAGGACCATTTTGCTTTTGACGCGTCTTGAACTGGAAGGGTAGGAAGTCCACAAGCGTTTAGATTACTCTGTGACAAGCTTAAACTGGATGCTTCCACCAAAGATGAGGCAACATTAGTTGCTGTTGATTGTGGTGGGCTTAACCTAAAAATTAAACAAATTACGGTCCTCAGCAGATAGTTACAAAAGCCATTTGCCATAAATTACCGAAATATGTCTTCGTTTAGAAGAGGTTTCAATCCCTTGCACATCGTACATTTTATAGCCGAAGGGAAGTTCTCGTACGTGCAGTATTCACAGGTCCATTTTTGAGCTTGGGCGAGTGGATCGCACATGTTTTACGGTAATTGAAACGGCCGTTACAGTTGTTCGTACTCTTTACCTCTCTTTTCGCCTGTTTTAAGTTCTAAATGTTGTTATTTATTGATTTAACAGATTGGCAGTTCTTCAATGAATATAAGTTTATAGCGCGGTATTGTTTCTGGATTTTCGATTGCTCGAGGTGTTGTAAACTAGCTCTTCATTATCTAAAAAACAAGAAAGACTGTAAGATAATTTGAATACATAGTTTCAAATTAAAGCGCGAGCAGCCTGCTAGCTTTAACTTTTGTAACAATCGTAATTTGTATATTCTTTTTTACTAAGAGATTATATGGAAACAAAGTACAAATTTCCTTAATCACCCTTAAGTCTTTAAGCTCACAAGCCTTTTTAGTTAGCTCAGTCTGGCGCACACTATTTAAAAATCGACTCAGTTTAGTTTGTAAATCAGACGAGTACAATTGCTTTTTTTATCCGGTGAAATACTTTAATAATTGTGTAGTGATGTAAAGTAAACTGCATTCACCCTCTCTGAGGTCTTTACAAATATCAAAAGGTTTTATGCGGCCTTACAGTTCTCCACCGCTATCCCGCTCAAACAGGCCAAGTACCAAAAATATTGTAGCTCGTCGTAACATTATACTGGCAATTCTCGGTCTGCGGGCAGAGATTTAAATTTTTTTGATTGCTGCTTCTGTCAAGAGAGCTGATCATACATTTTTTCTTGGGCTTTTAAGCGGACGTGTGCTCTCTTTCCTCATCATAACAGCCCAAGTTTGTTCAAAAACAATGCTACTACATACATAGTTTACCTTTTTTTTTTTTTTTTTTTTTTTTAATTATGGGTTATTGTACACGAGCATTTTAAAATTGACTATTTAGGTAACTTCTATTTTACAACAAATTGTAGCTACATGGTAAAGGTTAAATGGCCCAACTGTGTTCGCGGAGCTATAGAAAAGGGAGAAAAAACTCCACCTTTTATAAAAAGCGGCTTGCTGCTATTAAACACCTTGAATCCTTTTATATTTCTAATAGGAAACACCTTGGCCTCAATTAGATAAATTTCTCATGAGCAGATGAACAGACGTCAGAACGGCGCTAAAATAAAACCACCAGCCACCCAAAGTAGTGTCCAAAATCTGGGTAGAAAATTAGGTCAGACGCAAGATTGGCAGTATTGTATGTAAATTTGTATGCAGCAATCTTCTAACAAAGTGTATTCAGAGTCAACACAACATTTTTTATGCGTACATTAAAACCCTTATTTTTTACCAAAAGCAGACAAATTTGTGAACAATGCATTTATAATCGGAACGCGGGGAAACTCTCAAGCTCACACATACTGACGCTAGAGAAACATTTCCATTTATTTTATACCAAATAAACAAATATAAAACACTGCACATACACTTTGAACTTTTCTTGGTTTATTGTGAAACTTCATGGTTGTTCGTCATTCGATTTGGAAAACTGAGAAACTCTTGTTAAGCGATTTTTATTCGTATTTTCGTCGAAATACTTTCAAATAACAATAATAGAAATGTTAAGGAATTGATTACCGCATGATTTTTTACGATAGCTAATAGTTTTTCACGAAAAAATTATTAAAATATGAGAAACCAAGAAATATTACGTCAATATTTTGACAGGCGCTCACAACACGAAAATTTTGTACAGAGTGAAAGAAATGTACTAGAAGAAATGTGGGATGTGTTCACAGGGAAAGGTGACGAAGAGGTATAGTTCAATTGATGTATGAAGGTACCTCTACTTCAAAAAATTTGTGGGAACAGCGAACAAGCGAATATTCGTAGTTTCTGACGCTTCATTCACATGAAAATTTTCTTGGGTGCTACCCGCGTATCAGTTTAATTTTTGAAGGCTTAAGGACTATTCACATGAAAGCGAATTGCGAACTGCGAACACGCGAATATTCGTGGTTTCTGACACTTCATTCACATGAAAACTTTTTTTGGTCGCAGATACCCGCGTATCATGGGGCATTTACACGGTCACACATTCCTATCACGGAAAATTAAAGGGATGCCCAATACTAAACAGCCGTCTGACTGAGAGGGACAGCATTACCTAACACGCAAAAAAACGTGATACGTTTTTTGGTCGGCCATCTTGTTTGCGTGGTAGGAATTATGGGAAAGCTATGCATGTTGATATTTTTATAGCGATGGCTTGCGAAATTTCGTTTTCCTATAAAACAAAATGGCTTCCGGAAGGGATGAAGGTACATTTATTTATTAATTTCGTGTAAATGATTGATGAATTGTTGGTTTAATTTACTGAAACTAATTAACACTCTCATTTCACATATTTTAAATCGGAAATAGAAATGTTTTCATGTGATTGCAGAAATGTTGGTCGCCGGAACTTCCGCTTTACGTATCCATAATTATGGGTAGAACATCCATGACACCTTAGGCGTCTGATTTGTGATCTCATTCCTTCGCCTTTAATAGCATTGACTGCGGACAAACGGATCTCTCTGTCCCGTCTCGTGCAAAAATGCGCGTGCGTGATAGTGTAAATGCGGTTTAAGTTAGATTTTTAAAGGTTAAGTTCGAACGAATTTATCATTCGTGGGTTTGTGGATCGCGACTGTTTTGTGTGGATTGTGAATAAAGTGTGACAGTTCGCGGCAATAATTTTCAATTCGCGGGAAAATTGCTTTAATTGTTAATTTAGCTGTTTAAATCAATTGAGAGTAATGTTTTTTTTAGACTAGATGTTAGATTAATTAAATATAATGGTTTTGTGATAGAACAAATACAAATTTTCAATTCATAAATGCAGTTAAATTGATTTGTTCGCAATTTGCCTATTCGCAGTTCGCTCTCATGTGAATGGTGCTTTAGTTCGAACAAATTTTTCATTCGTGCGTTTGTGAATTGCAAATGTTTTGTGTGACAGTTCGCGGCAAGAATTTTTAATTCGCGGGAAAATTGCTTTAATGGTGTCGATTCGTGTGAAACGATTGCTTGACCAAGGGTCTAATGTTTTATAAAATTTTGTGAACATAATAATCCTAAAAACCAAAAAAAAATGCTTTACCTGAGCCATTTTGTTAACCGTTAGAACGATATTTTGTCAGCTATCACCAGAACTATGAACGATTTGAAACATAAAATATATTGATTTGATACCTATTTGCAAATGTTTACAAATTTACATATCTTAAAAAAAAAGAACGAAAAACAAAATCCCGACCGCCGAGCACCATCCCATTAGGTACCAGTTTCAAGTTGAATGTCTCCATATAAAGATTCCTTTGTACCTACTTCACTTTCAAAATCAGTTTAACCAACACCACAAAAACACAAGTTTGTTTCGGATAATTTAACAAGTGCATGTGCCAGAAAAGTGCAATCAAAATCAAAATTAAAATAACAAAATAAAACATCAAATTTCAATTAGCAAAAATTGCTTTAATGGTGTCGATTCGTGTGAAACGATTGCTTGACCAAGGGTCTAATGTTTTATAAAATTTTGTGAACATAATAATCCTAAAAACCAAAAAAAAATGCTTTACCTGAGCCATTTTGTTAACCGTTAGAACGATATTTTGTCAGCTATCACCAGAACTATGAACGATTTGAAACATAAAATATATTGATTTGATACCTATCTGCAAATGTTTACAAATTTACATATCTTAAAAAAAAAGAACGAAAAACAAAATCCCGACCGCCGAGCACCATCCCATTAGGTACCAGTTTCAAGTTGAATGTCTCCATATAAAGATTCCTTTGTACCTACTTCACTTTCAAAATCAGTTTAACCAACACCACAAAAACACAAGTTTGTTTCGGATAATTTAACAAGTGCATGTGCCAGAAAAGTGCAATCAAAATCAAAATTAAAATAACAAAATAAAACATCAAATTTCAATTAGCAAAAATATTTGTGCAGTTTATTACTTGCTATTAATATTATGAGAAAACTATACGCGTTACATATCTACGCTGAGTCAGTAGGAAACGAGTTCAAATGAATGTGAGTTCCGTTGACATTTCTAAGAAATACAACTTGTCTTGACCTACAAGGTGTTTTCTCCAAATAAGTGGCGAACATAAAAAAGGAAAACATGAACCACTTCTAGAATCCCTGACTGAGGAAATAATAAACTAAATTGCCAAATCAAAGGAAATTGAAAACCAAATAAAGGAAGGTGAGGTTGGGGGGATACCAAACGTTATTTTGTTGTGCATTCATCATCTTTTGTTTTACAGATAACAAACAAAATGAGTATCAGGACAAGGGCCTTAGTTTTTTCGACATTTTTCGGAAGTTGCATAGCCATTGGTCTTTTATTGGTCAGTTTAACGACCAACCATTGGGTACGAGCTTCAGCTAAGCGGCTCAACTCTTCGGTAAGCATCTATATCGAGATTACCATTTCACCAATATATTGTTTTTGTTCTTATTTTATAATACGACAAAATGCTAATGAGACTACAGTGGCGTATGCTAATTTTGTTTTTGTATGTTCACACGGTTGACGGACTCGTGACTCAACATTATTGCGTAAGGTGGCCTCTAATATGGAGCCTGGTCTGGTGATATATTTACAATCTGTCAATCGTGGAGTGCACCTTGCGTGAACTTTTTATTATGTAAATAAAGAAGCAGACTTACGGTTGTATGGATAGTATTAGGGTATACAATGTGCTAAAAGTTCGTTGGGTTTTATGATGACGATTATGTAGACATGTAGTACCTATTTTGTCAGTTTCGACACATACTATCGCAATGAGATATGTCGCATGCAATTCGTGAGCAATACTAGGTTAGTCTAGAAGTTCCCGGCAGTTGTGCACTCATAACACTTTTTGGTATACAACCGGCACTTAGTTTTATTTTAGCAGGTCATCCTACCAACGCAACTGTTATTTTTTTTTACATGAATATTACGTACTAATCTTCTTCTCTTTAAATCGTTTTAAGAATTCTAATAGAATTCCATATTTCGGACATCATCTGTAGTTTTATCATGTCTTGGGGAAAAAACAATAAATAATGGCGAAGTATGGAATACCTATCTATTCTGCCAGAATAGATTACTGGTTAAGGAGAACGTAAGTAGTAAGAAACGCATGATGGAACCAATTTGTTGTTGTGGAAATTATTTCAAACTTTATGGTTTTCACACGTTTGCTCATTTTGTTTTTGAAAAGTTAATATTACTGTTGTACCTTATCCGCTTTTGTTACTCCAAAGAAAATATCATGAAACTATTCAACTTGTTCAATGCTATATACAAATACGGAAAACTACCAGATGATTGGTTAAAATCTATCTTCATAACTCTTCCAAAGAAAGCTAAGCCAAAACAATGCTCAGAACGATGTCTAAGCTTGATGAGTCACGCATTAAAGAGTTTTGTAAAAATCATCCACAGGAGGGTTTATAACAAAATAGAAGAAGATGCTAGTTCCACCCAATTTGGCTTTAGAAACGGTTACATCACACGTGAAGCACTCTTCGCTTTTAATATACTAGTTCAAAGGAAGTTAGAAATGAATAGAAAGGTCTTTGCATGCTTTGTGGATTATGAGAAGGCTTTTGACAAAGTACAACACACAAAGATGATCGAAATCCTAAGAAATAAAAACATAGATATAAACGATCGAAGAATAATCGAAAGTTTATACTGGGGGCAAAAGGCAAAATTCACCATCGAAGGTAAAGAATCTGATGAAATAGAGATTCGAAGAGGCTTACGAGAAGGTTGCATCTTATCGCCTTTGGTTTTTAATATGTACGCTGAACAAATCATTCAAGAAGCAATATCAGAGGACGACGGTGGGATTAAAGTTAATGGAGTGCAAATAAACAATATCAGATATGCGAATGCGAATGACTCCGTAATAATAGCCAGTGATTTTAGCGAATTAAATATTATGATGAACAAGCTTAACTCCATAAGCAACGAGTTTGGTCTAAAAATGAATGCCAATAAAACAAAATTCATTGTTTTCGACAGAGTATCAGAAAATCATTTTGAATTACGAATCGATAATATAGTAGTGGAAAAGTTGATTCTATTAAATATCTGGGTTCTATAATAAACTCCACCGCTAATTCAAACAAAGAAATACATATACAGTGCAGAGTAGAGCATGTCAGAGTAGCTTTGCGCAAAATGAAAAAGACTTACTAGTAGTGAAATCAATTTGACATTAAAAATAAGACTTATCAAATCCTATGTTTGGTCTGTGCTCTTATATGGAGTGGAAACAAGGACTCTACACAAGAGAGAAATAAGAAGATGTCCAAACAGTTTTATCATGTTATTTCTATTCATAACGAAACAGAGCAGTCACCAGACCATCAAGCCGTCAAATTGATGGCCGACATAAGACACTCCTCAGCTATTCAAATTGTCTTAACCCTCGGGGCTGCTATTATACAAATCGGACGACGACCTTAATGCAGACAAGATGTCTTAGACGTACCAACAGTGGAGAAATACTGTGAGGACATTCAACATGAAATGTCTGCAAATGCACACTAGAATTTATTCAAGGCGATACGTTGTCATGTGGCCTCTTCAACATAATACTTGAGAAAATTGCTGGCAGAGATTTCTACAAATGTCATCCTTTGGACATCTTATGCTCAGAATTGAATTGCATCATTGACTTCCTCTTCCTCACTCATGGCCTCAAAACGGTGGTAATTGGAAAAAGCTTCGAAGCAGATATTGCCTACTCACCTACCTAGATGCCATGAGCAAACGCCAGAAGAAAAAATGAGGTAACACTCTAAATATACAATTTGAAGGAATGCGATATTGTTTACAGCAGCGACTCCCCTAAAACTGCACAACAGTTTACTTAACAGGAATAAGCAGACGCCCTGAAACTTTTACCGAAGTATTTCTGTGCTCACACGAGAAGTTCCACGAGCAAACGGATAAGCAAAGTGTTTGCAGTGTTTGCGTTCAACCATACTCATTTCAACACTGATTCCTGTGAGCCTATGTCATCGGCTAGTCTAATGGAAACCAATCTTGTCCAATGTGTCCTCCTCTTCAACGAAACTTTTTGAAACCATTCGTCGGCGATTTTATTAAGACAAGAAGACGATTGCGTAGCTAGTTTGTTGCAATCGAATTGCTAGTTCCTACTGTATTAAGCTTCTAATTAAGTATGCGTTCCATTACCTGCGTTAAAAGTCTTGTTAATCATTTCACTTATTGTCCTCAACAACAGCGTTCTTTGTGCCATCGATGCATGTGATTTAATTTTTTCACCAGCATAGCTAGCTATAGTTGACATATTTTATATTTATTTTTGTATAGAATGCTCTCGGCTTTTGTCCAACTTATACGGTGTTACATCACCTCCTATTATATGATATTTCATTTCTCTTTATTTAAGGACTCTTACGGCTCGGTAAACTATGGCCTCTTCTCTGGAAACAAAGACTTGAATGTTGGCTACGGATCCCGCATTACTCCCGTAAACGGTAAATTCATTAGTTACTTTTTAATGCAACCATGTAATTTATTCCCATTCACAGTGTACACATTAATAACAAGCGAACCGGATTTTATGAATTTCTGGCTCTGGCTACTAACAGCGCTTGGCACTGGCTTTGGTTTACTAAGCTGTGCGATTGCCGCTATAGCGTCCGTCTTAAAGGCAGCATCAGCATCCAAAAAGAGCGGAACAATGGATCTGTTATTCGTTTCAAATATCTCGTCGGCGTCAGCACAAATCCTTGCATTTGTTTGTTGGTTGGTTCAGTTTTATCAGTACCTTACGCACAATGTACTTGCAGCGGATGATCATAACGCGAATTGGAACAGTCGAGGCAATGCCAGCTTCGGTTTCAGTTTTTACCTCTTGATCATATCGATAATTGTTGTTCTCATCAATATCGTTGTCCTGATCTATGCGAAGCGACGGGAATACAGAGAAAATCGTCGCCTAGAACCGCCCTCCGAAGAGAAGAATCAAAGTGCTATTATGCTCTATTGAAAACTGCCAACAAATTGCCTTTTTTACTTATATTTTATACTTGCATCTCAGTTAAATGATATAAAAAAGAGTTTCTGCTTAAGAATTAAAGTCAGCCATAGGATTAAGTGAAAAAAAACGTCCTCTGAATATGTACTCCCTGAATATAAAATTTATATATATGTATTTATATTTTTATAAGTGAACTTACTCGAATATAATTATTGAATTATAACTTGTTTTATCTGAAAAGAGCGGTTTTAATTTAAAAAGAAATACATTTTTAGATTGGAATTGCAAAGATTCGACTGCGCGTGACATAATGACGGTTGCGACTAGCGCGGAAGCATTTCCGATGAATATTTTGCTTTAATTACGCCTGCATATCTACACTAATTTGTGTCAATAAAATTCTAAGGGTGCATCATCCTTGTCGAACGTTATTGTTGGTGGCTTGGCATTACGATTGACCAAATAAATACGCAGCACCAACAAACCAATGTTGATCAAGTTGAGCTTGAACGCTGCCAACATGATGTAATAGGAAAAACCTATTGACGCATTACCTGTTGAAACGAACGTCACTTTCGAGTTGAATGCTATTGCAATCGATAAGAACAGCTCCGTGCAAAGCCAATATCCAGCCGGGATGTACCTGTCTCTATGGTCTTCGAACATTTCCTCATCACGAGCTTAAAGGAAGTACTATCTAATGATTTGTAACATCTAAGACGCAATACATACCAGCAAAATTGACAACCGAGCGCTTTGCTGCGGGAGGGAAGGACATACAATTAGGTCGTCGCCATTTAATATGTTATTTAGATCAGCTTTTTTAGTTTCTGGGTCATCTTGACAGCTGTACATACAAGCGTTCTAGAAGTAGTCACAAACCATTGAAATAAACAAGTTTGTAGGCAGCTGGCTTAAAAAGTTATGACGAGAGATGTATTTAATGTCACAATGCACTAAACGAGTAACTTACCCTCGCGTTAAATGTTCCCATTAAGAAGAAATACAAATTAGGGTCAACCTGGGCTATATTTAATATCCAGTTAACCTGGTTCGAAAAAAATTCCCTCTACTCAAATCTGTTTACACAAGATCATCCGCGGCTAGAGTGATCCTCTCGGATCATCCTTTTTAGATGACTTTTTAATCTCCAATGTCGAGTTTTATGTCTAGGTTGCTGCCTTCACCTCCAAAACCCGACAAGGCAAATGGCACCACATATATTCTGCAAGGAAGGATATCTTCATCTGATTTTAAAAGGGTCTATTCCTCAGAAACGTAGAGCCTGTTTTGGTATTAATACCATAGTATCCTTAGTTGTTCGCCAGATGGACTCTGTCGAATAAAACGCGTCGAATGATATATAAATGTAACAGTGGCATAAACACGACTGCTTGTGGACTTCGACGAACAGGTTTACGAACTGACGTTTGAATGACGTCTGATTTTTGACGTCTAATAAATTAACCGCGTGTACTCAGAAAATTCGCCATTTTACCGCCAGATACGTTCCAGTCAGCAGTCAGAAAATTTGCCGAAAAGTAAGTCTAAAATAATGTTAAATCTTTTACTACTCTCTCCCAATTTACAGAGAATAAACTTATGTAACTTGTGAAGAATTTGTTTTATTCGGGCAACCGACCGTGGAACGACTGGTGGACATCTTTATTCTTTTTCGACCGCCGTTCGCAGCCAGCGATTACCAGCCTTCTTCTTCAGTGAGTTTCCCGCAGCCAGCATGCAACTTTAGCCAAGTCGTAGCCGACGACACATTCTCCTTTCGTTGATAATCGCAGCCAGCGAAATTCATTCCCCAGCGACGAATGGAATCCAACGAAATCAGAATCACATTGCAGCCAGCACTGAATCTAAATCCTAGTGTCGAATTCATCATCTGCCAACGGGGAATAACTCCCAACACAGCCGCCCATTGAAACTCGTAACCAACGAGATAAAATAAGATTTGCAGTCAGCAAAACCAATATCTGCCATAAGCAGTCGCAGCCAGCGAGCCGAGATTAAAATTAGATTTGCAGTCAGCAAAGCCAGTGTTTGCCATAAGCAGTCGCAGCCAGCGAGCCGAGATAAAATTAGATTTGCAGTCAGCAAAGCCAGTATTTGCCACAAGCAGTCGCAGCCAGCGAATTCTGAACTTACTTCGCAGATAGAGAAGTCCAAGTCCTCATGCCATTAGTATTCGCAGCCAGCGATAATCTGTATTGAACCAACTACGAGTAGGCACATTATTTGCCAGTTAAGTTTACCAGATATTGCCAAATTGTATGCGATTCAATGCCGATTCATAACAGCCCACCTCCACGTATCACGAGAGCGATGTCCAGACAAGTGCCTACAGAGAGCAACTCGGAAGGAGAAGGTGACGTATATTTGATGGAAATGGGTTCCGGCGAGAATTCATCCATTGAAATGCAAGAGCTTCGAACCCAACTAGCAGCAATAACAGCCTCAGCCGCCAAGGAGAGACAGGAGCGCGAAAGATTAGAAAAACTGATCAACCAATATAAACTCGCGGAAATAATTGGCGTTCCGGTTACCTCCGAATCCGTTGACCAACACGTCTCAGCAACAACTCTTATCACAACAGCTTCGTCGACGGCCAATGCCATTACCACTAATGTTACCACTGTCAGCACACCTGCGTTTCTGTCCGTCCCAACCACGACTATGAGTAGCGCCGCCACTGTATCAATTGCTTCTACTTCAACTGCGACACCGTACAACAGTTCATTGACGTCGAGTAGATTCGTGCCAACGCAACAGAAGCCTTCGACATCATATTCATGGCCTAGGACTGGTACTCAGCAGGTACAGCATAACCAGCAACAGTCTACTAATGAAATGCATCCAATAATGCATAACGTTGGTCCAGTTGAAGGTATTCCCAGTTTCTTGCCACCATTACATACACTGCAAACGTTCGATCCACAAGCCTACCAATTGCAGCCACCAATATTACAACCAGCCCAATCTATACAACAAACATCGTCAGTCGGACACGGAAACTATAAGAAGCTGCATGACCTTCCGGAATTCCACGGAAGACCAGAAGAATGGCCGATGTTCTGCATGGCATTCTTGGAGTCCACTAATGCGTTTAACTACACTAATGTGGACAACATGTTCCGTCTTCAAAAAAGCCTTAAGGGATCTGCAAGAGAGGTCGTCGAGTCGCTTCTTATCCATCCAAATAATACAGATCAAGTCATGGCCACCTTAGAGTTTCGGTTTGGACGTCCGGAATGTCTCGTGCAGAGCCAGCTGAAGAAAGTAAGAGAAATCCGACCAATTGCAGAAGATAGATTGGAGCTTTTGATACCATTTGCTACGAGGGTGCAGAATCTGACGGTCTTTCTAGAGGCGAGCGGCATGTACCAGCACATGGCCAATCCTACGCTAATGGACGAGCTTGTAAGCAAACTTCCCATGAGCAAAAGGCTAGATTGGGCACAAAACAGTATTTGCATTCAACCTTTCGCCACAGTCAAACACTTCAACGATTGGTTAAACCGTATAGCCCGTCTCGTTTGTGTGATCACGACAAATTCCTTGCCACCGCCAACGCAGAGTAGAGGTGACCCTAAGTCCAAACAGGGGAGTGTCCTACATGCCGTGGAGGACTCGTCATCAACAGCAGATACCAGTAACAAATGTCGTCACTGTGATGGAAGGCCCCACAAGATCATGGAATGCAGTAGTTTTAACAACCTGGATATTACAGCCAAATGGGACTTCCTTAAAAGAAATAAATTGTGTTTTAGTTGCTTGAAGTATGGACATGCAATGCGGGCATGCAGGCTCCGGAGATCATGTGGGACTAAGGTTGCACTAGAAGACATCATCCACTGCTACACGAGGAAGAGACTAAATCAACATCCGATCAGGAAACCGACGACAAAGGTGAAGTAGAAATTCAAGAATCAGTTATAAATTGCATCAAGAATGGCGATACGAAGATCCTCTTTCGAGTTCTACCCGTTAGGATCTACAATGGCGACAGGGTCGTGCGAACGTTCGCGCTACTTGACGAAGGCTCTTCCGTTACCATAATGAGCTCGGACTTATCCTCACGGTTAAAACTCGATGGAAAGGCCAAAGATTTAAATCTACGATGGTTTGGACAGAAAACCTTAGCAACAAAGTCATTCGTCGTGGATGTCCTCATAAGTGCAGACGAGATAGATGCCGAACGATTCGAGATGCGCGAGGTGCACACAGTTTCTGATCTCTGCTTACCCATCCAGACGTTTACTCCTGGAGAAGCAAACCTACTCAGTGACATGGGAATACCTTTAGTCGGATACAGTAATGCACGACCAGAAATCCTTATCGGACTCGACAATAGCGATCTAGGAGCACCACTTGATCGAGTTCGTTCCCCCCACAATGGCCCGATTGTAGCACGTACGAAACTCGGATGGGTCGTCTACGGCAAAACTGGATTCGGAGAGGCAGATGAACAACGACATGTAATGGGACTGTGTGATAGGCAATTCGAAGAACGAGATAAACATCTGGACCAGATAGTCGAGGATTATTTTTGCATCGAGAATTTTGGGGTCAAACTGCCGAAGGAGAAACCGATCTCTGACGTTGATAAACGAGCGCTGGAGGTCTTATCAACAACAACTGTTCGCGTGAGTGATCGTTTCCAGACTGGTCTGCTATGGAAGGACGACGACTTCGATTTGCCTGACAGCTACCCGCTAGCAAAAGGTAGACTTCTTAGCTCGGAGAGCCGGATGCAAAGGGACCCTTGCTATGCTACTAAATACAAGGGAATAATCGCCAGCTATCTGGAAAAGGGGTATGCCAGGAAATTAAGTGCGCCCGAGACGAAGATGATTACTCCGAAGACCTGGTATCTACCACATTTCGCAGTCGAGAACCCCAAAAAAACGGGGAAACTTCGCTTGGTGTTCGATGCGGCAGCAGAAGTTGGCGGCAAATCTCTGAACTCCTTCTTACTCAAGGGACCCGATGACTACAGGCCATTAATAAACATCTTATTTAATTTCCGCATGCGCCGCGTAGCAGTGAGAGGAGACATCAGAGAGATGTTTTACCAAGTGTTGATAAGGCCCGAAGATCAACACTCGCAACGATTCCTCTGGCGGGAGGATAGGCAAGGTCCAATTGATACTTACGTGATGGAGGCTATGACCTTTGGCGCAGCCTGTTCACCGTGCTCAGCTAATTACGTAAAAAATTTGAACGCCACGGCAGACCAAGAGCCGTCGAAGCCATAATCAACAACCACTACGTGGACGACTATGTCGACAGCTTTTATACCGTCACAGAAGCCATCGAAGTAACCAGAGATGTCATTTCAATCCATCGCCAGGGCGGATTTGAACTGCGAAACTTTATTTCCAACTCGAAGGACTTACTGCGTGGTATTTCCGCTCCGCTTGAAGAAAATTGTTCGGGAAGTGTGGTCGACATGAAAATAGACAGAGTGCCAGTAACTGAGAAGGTTCTCGGGATGTGCTGGGACAGTCTGGAGGACGTTTTCTATTTCCGTCTCAACTTCGCACGAGTGGACCCAGAAATCATCATGCGCGACAGATGCCCGACAAAAAGGGAATTCCTTTCCATAGCCATGTCGATATACGATCCCTTTGGCGTAATTGCTAACTACGCTCTTCATTTAAAGCTGCTGTTACGATCGATTTGGAGCCATGGAGTTGAATGGGATGAACAGATTCCCGAGACCGTGTTTGAGAAATGGACCCAATGGAGGCTTGAACTACCAACTCTAACGCAGCTGAAGGTGCCCAGATGCCGTCGACGCGGGGTTCCCTTACGCATTAGGAGCGACAACGGGACCAACTTTGTTGGAGCAAGGAAGGAATTAGCCAGCTGCGGTATTTTCGACGATGAAGCCCTGAAAGCAGAACTCTCTTCGGCCGGCATTGAATGGGTCTTTAATTGCCCTGCCAACCCACATGCCGGAGGATGCTGGGAAAGACTCGTAAGCTCCGTAAAGCGAGTACTGTCAGCGACCCTTTGCGAGATATCACCGAAACCCGAAACGTTACAGAGCGCACTCATCGAGGCAGAAAACGTCGTCAACAGCCGACCACTTACGCATCTACCAGTGACAACGGAAGACGAGGAGCCCCTCACGCCTAACCATTTCTTGCTTGGCGTCCCAAACTCTACGCAAACACCGGGACCAGTTGAAGAAAGAGCGCTGTGTCTTCGCAAACAATGGCGTATAAGCCAGCAACTGAAGAATCGATTTTGGAAGAGATGGATACGAGAGTATCTTCCCATCCTGACTAAACGTTGCAAATGGTTTCGAGAAGCTCCGCCGCTCAGGATAGGTGATTTAGTCCTCGTATGCGACGTGGCCGTTCCCAGGAGTCAATGGATACGGGGAAAGATAGTTGCAGTGTTTCCGGGAGCTGATTGCCAAGTGCGTTCCGCTGAGGTAGCGACGGCTTCAGGAATCTTTCGAAGGCCGGCGGTGAAACTTGCTGTATTGGATGTGGGTGAGGTTCTCTCCCAAGACTCGATCGCCTCACGGGGGGTGGGGTGTCGAATAAAACGCGTCGAATGATATATAAATGTAACAGTGGCATAAACACGACTGCTTGTGGACTTCGACGAACAGGTTTACGAACTGACGTTTGAATGACGTCTGATTTTTGACGTCTAATAAATTAACCGCGTGTACTCAGAAAATTCGCCATTTTACCGCCAGATACGTTCCAGTCAGCAGTCAGAAAAGTTGCCGAAAAGTAAGTCTAAAATAATGTTAAATCTTTTACTACTCTCTCCCAATTTACAGAGAATAAACTTATGTAACTTGTGAAGAATTTGTTTTATTCGGGCAACCGACCGTGGAACGACTGGTGGACAGACTCTGCAGTAGAGTTGTCTTGTCTTTATGCAGAAATCACTAACTGACCCTTTATACTCTATATACCAATCTTCATAGCAACACTTTTGTGCCAGTACCGAAGAATGTGGCTGCAAATTTGATGTTCGATGTTTTCGGTGGCCATAGCTGACAACTTTGGGCAGCGAGCCAGCTTGACTTTTGTGGAAGTGTCTAATGGACTATAAAACCCGCACGCGCATCGCAAGATACTAATGGTTATTTTTAGAGTCCGTCACAATGGGGAAAGTTTACATATGCGATTTAGACTAGCAATCAATTCAAGGTGAATGCTCAAAATGATTACTAGTAAGGCCCGTCCCCATAAACACCAATAAAGACGTACGTTCCATACAGAAACAAATTTTTGGGCCTGACCTCTGGAACATCTCGTATGATAGCATTCTTCGCATAGAGTTGCCGTCAGACACCTTCCTGGTGGGGTATGGAGATGATATCGCCGCGGTCATAATGGCAAATGACAGAAAATGCGCAAATGAAGTTAAACCAGGTCATGCGACGAGTAACCTTCTGGATGAATGAAAACGGTCTCAATTTGGCTACAGAAAAAACCAAGATAGTCCTTCTGACAAAGAAAAGTATCCCGACCTTAATCGACTTCCGACATCGAAGCAAAGACGCCGTGAAGTATTTGGGTTTGGCCATCAACACTAAACTCACTTTCTGGCACCAGATAAAGAACGCAGCGGAACGAGCGTCGAAAGTGACTGCGTCACTGAGCAGGCTGATGGCGAATTTAGGCGGTCCAACGGCCAGCAAACGAAGGCTCCTGATGTCGATAACGCATGCCATCCTCCTCTACGGATGTGAGATTTGGGCAGACGCACTTCGACAAGAAAAGTACCTATATCAGACCTAGAAATCAGACGGCAGCTGTGCATACCAAACGGTGTCGCAGCCAGTCGTTCTTGCTGTCGCAGGGGTGACCCCAATAGACCTCTTAGCGGGAGAAAAGAAGTACGTTCATGACAAAAAGACGGAAGTTGGAGTAGAAATGGCTATGGAAGAGGCAAAGATCTCACGAAACGGAAGGTGGAGCTGGGAAAGCAGAGGACGATGGACAGCGAGGCTTATCAGGAACGTGGCTGAGTAGAATGACCGGAAACACGGTGAAGTTAACTATTACGTCACACAGTTACTCAGCGGACACGGATACTTCAACGCCTTTCTCCACAAGATCGGAGAAACAAACAGTCCAGTCTGCCAGTTCGGGGACTCCCAGGAAGACGACGCGCATCAACTTTCTTCGCCTGCAGCAGGTGGGAATCCAAATTTAATATTTTAATTTAATTTAATATTTTTATTGTATCATACATGCTAACACAGTAAGAATTCACTTATAAATCGTATCGGTATCATCACTCCAGACAACATAACCGAAAAGATGCTGGCCAGCGAGCAGAACTGGAACAAGATCTGCGCCTACGTGCAACGCATTCTCAGAAGAAAGAAAAGAGAAGAAGAGCAATCCCGCGAGACAGAATGAGCTCGAAAGGGCGTATGATTGCGGCCCCTCTGAAGTTATGCGTACACCGATCCCAGGGGAATGGGTCAGAAACCGAAGGGTTAGGAGGAGTTTTAGTCTACGTTAACCTTGTACAAATGCACGTTTCACAAATGGGAGTCGCACACACGGGGATGGTCAACGCCAAAAAGACCTCCATACGGCATTAGGGAGGCATTTCTCCTCCTCCCAAACAGAAAAAAAAAAAAAAAAAATGTATAGACATATAAACAAATTTAATTTAAGATCACCTGTTAGGTCGTAGGTACTTGGTTCTGGCTGCCAAAACTTGTCTAATTGCTGAGCCAGAAAATAAACCGTAGTGCACCACTTCGCGTTCAGCTCCTTGAAGTTGGCAACTCCTTCGACCTATAACAAACGTTTTCTATTATTGGCGCACCCTGCAAAAGCTGCGACCAGGCCCAATCTGGTCCGTTTGTTCAATAATTACCCAATTTGCTGTAGAAATACTGACTATGTACAACGCGAACGATACACAAGACACAATGAATGAGATAAAAAGTATGGTCCAGCGTGTCACAGCCATAATCGAGTCACGTTTGAAATCTTTTACTAATGCATTTGCAGCAAGGAAGTAGAAAAAAACGAACCTTACGTGATGCGCACACTACCCATTTACGGCGAAAGCTTCATCATTCCAAGCCAAGTGGGGACTCGATAAGTTATCTTCTTATCAGCTGCGGTAGTGGAAAATACAAAAATTCTTTCTCAAGAGTATTTCTGTAATAGGCATATTTAAGGACTTTAAGGACGTTGGGATTTGAAAATGACAGGAAACAGGATGAGGAAATGATGATTGGATAGGATGTGATAGAGAAGGGGGGAAGTGTTGAGTGCGAAGAACGGGCACGCTTGCTTAAGCTCGGCTTAACTCGCCGGAATGTTGTGGGTTCTTGTCCTCGCACACCAACAATACCTATTTACAAAACATATATCGTGCCTATACTAAACTTTCATATTATATTTTCAGACGCAGACGGACATTTCCACAATGAGAGGGCGCTGTCGATGGTATTCAGCGCGGCCATTAATTTTCCCACCCTACCTGGAAGTTCGGCGGCCAGATGTGAACTTCCCCAACGACGACGGCATCTTCACCAGATCAAGCCATTGACCGAAAGCAGCTGCTCATCCTTCCACACCCCCTGAAATTGCAAATTAATTACCCATCAAGCGGCTGGGCGCTTGAATAAAACCGATGGCTTTCATTTTGGGCGTGGATAAGCACATTTATTAACTTTAAGATTAAATTTAAGCATTAAAATTACTTTTAATTTAATATTTAATGGCAAAAGAGATAAGAAGGTAAAAACAAACAAAAATTACACAATAAAATTACTTTACTATTAACTAAAAAGGAAAAATCTCTTTAATTAAATTCCCGCAGGTCATGGTCACAAATAAACTACCTATTTCCCTACTAATCAACTACCCAGAGTGAGCTCAGTTTGGGAGGGGTGGGGGAGATTACAAAAAAAACTTTAAAACAACAAAAAAAAAACGCGAAGACAAAACGGACCACGGAAATCGAATTATTGCCGAAAATTTTAAAATTAACACGAAAATTGATATTAAAATAAATTAAAAACCATAAAAAAAACTTAAAACCTAACTCACGCCACTTAAAACTAAAACAATTACAAACAAAAACGATGAAATTCGACGTTTAGCTCCTATCCAGGTACTTTAATTTTGTTGGTTTACTGTTTTATGTATGTGACGTTAATTTTCGTTTCCTTCTTAGTGAAGTGATAACTGTACTGGGGGAGTGGACTTTGATTTCGGATCCCACTATCCCCGCAGCTACCAACTCTTGGTGCGGAATATAAAAAAAACTTAGACTACCAAACCTGGTGACGTCACATAGGCGTTATGATTCTGGAATGCTGGTTTTCGCTGGTGATACGGAGATAAGTATTTTCCGGACACCTCAGACACTTCCACTTTCACCTCTCAAGTCACTTCGGTTGGCGCTTCCACTTATCCGCAAAAAAAAAATGTCTTCTCTTCAGCAACAAGATCTTTCTGATTCCAGGACAGTTCATCCAACTCCTTTTTATTTTGGCGGTCACGACTTTCTTCGTATATGACGTCTGAGTAAAGTCCATGACCGCCACTTGACCTTTATACGAAGGTAACGATCTATATAAATTTAACACAAATTAGCTACTAAAATACCATGTCTCACATAAATCCACTAAACTCACCACAATAAACAGTATAAAACTTTAAATAAAACTATTGCCTATCTAGGACTTATTTTCTTAGTTTGTTTCAGCAAAAAAAAGATACACACAAAAAAAATGTTGCAAAAAAATTTACTTGGCACTATGGCCATTTATAAGCACTTCTGCTCTTGGCTTTGTTCGCACCACAAATGATTCCAGCTAGGAAACAGCTCTTCGGCTTCTACAGCCAACAATGCCCCATATGTCATCTTGCCACAAATACTTGGCCAACCTTCCGTTTCTGGATTAGCGGCTAGAGATCATGCTACCTTCTTCATCCCATCTCAACGTCCTGCTCTTTGAAATCTTAAATTCACTCATTCAACATTGCATCTGAACTCTGTCAACATGCATCAATAAAATTCTCACAGCAATGTGTCCCTGAACTCTACCGGTTCAACATATACATTTTGACGTTTCAAAGTGTCAACAACAGAATTTACAGAGCAACAAGCATGGAAAACAATTGCAGGGGTAAGTAACAAAAAAAAATTCTTTATTTTTCTTTATATTTATTCAATTATTGATCTTAACTTTTATTTTAATCGTTTCCCTACATTTTCATCATCTTTCTCAATCATAGGCGAACTTCGCGGCGCAGTGGCTACGGCGCATTTTATGTTGGAATGTTTGCGCATTCTACTTTCCTCTGGGCAATAAATGTATGTATAATTATAAACTATGTACTCCGATAGAGCTACTAACTTACATTGTTTACCTTTTATCACAGAAAACTACTCATATGAACTACTCATGGACGATGAACGAACAAGGACTACACTAAGGATTCAGGATCGCAAAGCTGCGATAAAATTTGATTGCAGGTAAGCGTAATGAATTTGCTTTTGTGATATATACCTACCTAAGTACCTAACTCTTGTTTTGTTTATTGTTGTCCAACAACCTGAGACGCAGTACACAGCCGACAGGGACAGGGTGTTTTCGTTCTCAACAGGTAGGTTCAGTAATTTGTTTTGCTTTGAAATTTGATTTATAATTTTAGTTTTATTTTTCAGGTTTGGGCTGAGGCGAAGTGGGTGACTGTAACAAATCTCTGGATTTGGAGGAGATTTTGACGACAACGGGGACAGAGAAGAAGTCAGCCAATTAATATGTTTTGTGGATTAAACGTGGTGAAGAACCCCACGCTCTGTAAGCCGGGCATAAGTTTTGGTAAGTCTATAGCATAGTGGTATATAGGACAACATATAAGCATTTGTTACATAGATAAATACTTAACCTAGGAATAAATTAACATAAAAATAAATTAACATATAAATATAAGTCATTAAATACATATAGAGACAAAATAGATAACGAATGCATACATTATAATAAATAAATAGATATACAAAGTGACATATATAAGAAAAATAAGTAAATAAATAAGAATAATATAGCTATAAGACGTAACAAATATAAATAACATGTATATCACAGTTGAGATGAACATGAAATTATATAAATAACCTTAGATCTAAGTAATAAATAACATATATGACTACATAGATTGAAAACATACACTAATAAATAAATAAATAAAAGAATATACGTGCACAAATAAATAAATAAACTATAATTTATGCTTATATACTAACTTATGATCTAAATTGACTTAAATATTGCACTATTATACTTAAATTTAAACGAATAAGACATAAAGTTAATAAATAATACTTATGTGACTACGAGACGTAGGAATACATATATATTGCGTTATTATTTACACAAATGATACATAAATACACAGGGATACATAGCAGCTTATTGTTTCAAGTCCTTTGCATGAAAAACACCCAACTTTTTGCCTGCTAAGTTCTCTAACTCGTACATATTGTTACCAATCGCCTTTACTATTCTACACTTAACAAATTTTGGACAAAGTTTCGCGGCGAGGTATTTCGAAGTATCACTAAGGACGAAGTTTCTTCGAAATACCTCTTGTCCAGGTAGAAAGTTAACGTTGCGTGTTCTGGTGTTGTAGGTTTTCGCACTTTGCTCGTTTGTCTTCAATATGTTTTGCTTGACCTTGTCACGTAGGCACTGCAATCGCGTTTGTCGGGAGAGAGTTAACAGTTCTCCATCCTCCACGGCATTGAGTTTCTGTGCAAGTTCGTAGTTGCTTCCGTGGGTCATCATATTTGTTCCAAAGAGAGCAAAATATGGCGACACTCCGGTAGCTGTGTGGACGGAACTACGAATTGCACACGCAATGTCGCTGAGATGGCCATCCCAGTCGCGCTGGTCATCTTTGAGATATGAACGGATGGCTGCTAGAAGAGTTCTATTAACTCTCTCCGACGCATTTGATTGAGGAGAGTAGTTAGCAGTCTTGAAATGACGTATGCCATACGTTTTTAAAAGATCTTGAAAATCTTTTGCTAAGAATTGCTTTCCATTGTCAGAGTGTATAATTTGTGGTACACCAAACATATTAAACACATCGTTACGTAGATAATTGACAACATTTATGGTACTGGCATTTCTTAACGCTTTTAACAGAACAAATTTAGACAGATGATCAAGTACGACAAACACGTAACAGTTGCCGGATTTGGATCTGGGATATGGACCCAGGAAGTCTATATATATTTTCTGGAACGGACGATCGGTACAATAACTGTTAGAAATAGGAGGACGAAGCACTAGATTTGACGGCTTACACTGTTTACAAACTGCACAGTTAGATACATAACGTCTGATCTGGACGGTCATATTTGGCCAGTAAAAGTATTGGCGAATTCGATGCAGCGTTTTTGCAATACCACCGTGAGAAGCCTGTGGAGGATCATGAGCCCGAGAGATGATGTCCTCGGTTAACGCGGATGGAATCCACAACCTCCAGGTATGTTCTGCAGTTTCATCACCAGCGGGTAGCAAAGAACGCATGTAAACAAAATTCTCTTCCACTTTCAGGTCTGGCAGCTCATCTTGGTGTTCATTGATGGTGGCAATTAGGTCCTTGTATTCATCGGAGACAAACTCTCCTGAATCCAGGTCCACCCAAGGAGCTATATCTTGTATCTCAAGAACATCCAGATGAGCACGGGACAAAGTATCCGGCACCACATTTAACGACCCTTTACGATGTTCTACCTCAAAAGTGAAGGCCTGTAGTTTGAGGCTCCAACGCGCCAGTCTCCCACTCAGGTCTTTGAGACTCATGAGCCATCGCAAGCTGGAGTGGTCGGTGATTATGGTGAAATCCATCCCCTCGACATATGGCCTAAACTTCTGTACCGCCATGACAGCCGCCAGACATTCCTTCTCTGTGACGCTATAATTTTTCTGGCAGGCGTTCATCTTTTGAGAGAAGTAGGATATTGGCGATTCCTCGTTGTTGTCGTTGCGCTGAAATAGGACAGCTCCTATACCGGATTCCGACGCGTCACACTGGATGTAGAAACGCCGAGAAAAATCTGGGTGAGTCAATACTGGTGCAGTCGTTAAAGCAGTTTTAAGTTTATTAAATGCCTCAATGGCTTCGGAAGACATTTCAAATTTCCCCAACTTCTTTTTCAGTGTATCCGTTATTGGGGCAGTCAAGGTTGAAAAATCCTTGATGAAGCGTCTGTACCACCCTGCTAGACCTAGAAGTCTGCGCACTTGCCTTGGATTTTTGGGGACTGGAAAGTCAACAATCGCCTCGATTTTGGATGGATCAGTTTTCAGCATCCCACCACCAACTATAAAGCCTAAATACTTCAACTCTTTGAAGCAAAATTTTGATTTGCTTAAGTTGATGGTCAGATTTGCTTTTCGAAGGCACTGTGCAACTTCATCTAGCAGGGCTACATGGGTCTCGAAGTCGGGAGCGATGATGAGCAAGTCATCTAGATATACGAAGACGCGGTCCTTTAATCGTGAGGGGATCACCTTGTCCATTAGACGGCACATCCTTTGAGCTGCGTTACACAACCCAAAGGGCATGACCGTGAACTGATACAAGGGTCTCCCCGGTACCGTGAAAGCAGTTTTTTCCCTACTCCGTGCCTCCAGCGGTATTTGCCAAAATGCGTCTTTCAGATCGACGCTGCTGATAAAATATGTGTCCTGCAGACGACTGAGTAGCCCGTCGATATGAGGGAGAGGATAGGCGTCTTTTTTCGTAAAGGTGTTCACCTTTCGGGAGTCGAGACATAGACGATTTTTGCCGGGTTTCCGAATCAAGACTACCGGTGAACACCAAGCGCTCTCACTCTCCTCAATAACGCCAAGGCTAATCATGCGGTCGATTTCGTCATACAGGAGGGCTTGTATCGCTGGGGACACGGGGTAGTGACGTTGCTTGACTGGGTCCGCGTCTCCGGTATCGATAACATGCTCCTCAAGAGATGTTTTACCGAGCCCATGTTTGGTAAAACACAAGAATTTATGCTTCACCGCCTCCAACTCGGATTCCTGCTTGAAAGACAGCTGATGTGAGTCGTCACTGTGAGTATCGATGATCGTCATCGAACTCACAATATTGGGGGCTATTTGAAATGCCTTCCAAAAGTCTATACCTAGATATAGCTCTTGCTCTAGGCTCGGGACTAGATATAGTGTTATTACTTGCTCTTGATCTTTATAAGTCACTGATGTTCTTATTTTGCCCACTATTGACTGACATTTGCCATCAGCTGTTTTAACATCTGACTTAAACGGAAAGATGGGTATGTCCAGGGACTTCACAAAGCTTAAACAGTCTTTCCCTAAAAAGCTGACACTAGCTCCACTATCCAATAGACCGAAAACGCTTTTACCAGCTATGTCTATTTTAGCATAAGGTCTTGGATCGGTAGACGTATCAATTATTGTGGAGGCTATGCTCTTTCTAATTTCTTTTCGTATTTTATATCGCTTTCTTGCTTTTAAAATGGATTTAGACGTATAAACATTATTGTTTTTGAAGATTCTATTTCTAGCTATATGATATTCCTTAATTCTAACATGTAACGGCTTAATTATAAATCTTTTCTTACTGTCTTCTAGGTTTGAAACTGTATCTCTTTTTAAAATTTGTATCTGTTTATTATTTACTTCAGTTTTGTCTTCATTTAATGGTGTGACGGGTTCTCTATCGACTCGGAGGTCTGTGTCGAACGCGACTCCCCCGTTTGCATCGCGTTCGCTAGCCGGTTTTCCGGATTACAACGCTTGCACTTTGGAGTTATGACTCCTTCCTGACCGCATCGATAGCAAAATATGTTCCGTATTTGAGACGGACATTCCACGAAGGAATGACCTTCAACACGGCAGTTCCAACAGATCCATGACTTCGGATCCACATAGTTACGCGGTGGCTTGGGACGTGAGCCACCATATTGCATCGCTGCAACGTATTTTTCTGCCTGGTGGCTATCATCGTAGTCCAGCTCATTAGCCGTATATTTTGGCTGGGGCCTATGAGACCTCGGTGCCTCTCTGCAGGGGAAAGCATTTTCTACCTCCTTGCAGGAGCTCCTCAATTGGTCCACTGTAAAAATGGTCATGGGGAACACTAACTTTCCTATTCTCTCATTTAAATTACGCTTTAATATGCGCACTAATTCCCCTTCCGGTATTTCCATCCGAAGCTGCGATTTCAATTTGTATATCGCGGAAAAGAAATCATCACTTGACTCCCAGGTACCTTGCCTACGGTCCATGATATCTCTCATGATATCGAAGTTTGACTTTGTATTCCGGAATTGACGCAAGAGTGCTTCTCGAAGCGTGAGCCAATCCGGACGGTAGTTGGTTCTTTGGTATTGCCAGTACCATTCGTAGGCGGCACCTGAGAGCAACAAGTGGAAATCTCTCAAGATTTCCGACCACGAACAGCGGTAATTGTGTTGGAGTGTCTCCAGACGAAAGATGAAATCCTCCACATCTAGAGTCTCTGACTTTCCTTCGAAACAAATTCCCCACTTATCAATTTTTATTGGACCTGGTACACTCGAGTGGTTATTTGTCTCAAATGACTGATTTGTTTGGTTGGGATTGTTCGTTTCTAAATAATGTCCTACCTGTTGAAACGATGCCTGATTTTGGTAATGATTATTAGCGTTTTTATTCTTACTTGCTTTATTGTTGCTGTTTCTTTGGTAGTTACCATTAGGGAGAAATGGTTGAGCAGCTGCACTAAGTTGGGCTTGTTCATGCTGCGTTGCAGGCTGCGGAGGCAGAGGAAGAGTCTGTTTTGGAATAGTGCCTGTATTAGAAGAATTATTCTTCGGGAGAATCTGTTCCGGTAGAGCAGCAGGACGATCAATTTGAAACTCCTTCAGGAATTCCTGAAAATTTGCTCTCATTTCTTTTCGCAGATCAGCAGAAATCTCATCTCGAAGAGAGCTCTGCTGAGACAAAAACGCTGTTTTAATCGCTTGATTTATTGAAAATTCTATATTGGGTAGGTTTGCATGTTCGGTTGTTATTGACTGACTTCTTAATGCACTGATTGGGTTTTGTTTTTCAGACGTATCGACCAAAGTTCGGATGCTTTCGTTTTGTGCTTCAATAGATGTGGCACCAAATTGGCTGAGTGAACTGAAAGATGGAGCCGAGACAGACTCCGAAGAAGTTGCAGATTCACTATTCGCCTGCATACTTCCAGTATCGGAGAAAGATTGGCTAGACATGGTTATTTTAGATTTCGCCGACTTATTGGCTGGTGGCGGACTGTGGCCAACGAAAGACATTGCTCTAGAGTTAGTTTCTGCTGAATGTGATTGCGAACGAGTAATTATTTTCCTAAAATCTGGGTTATAATTTCGACTAACTTTATGATTTTTAAAATCTTCCTTAGGTAAACTCATCACAATAAAACAAAATGTCGACACGAAGAAAAAGAACGTATTTAGAACGACTATAAATGGAAACGAAAATGCACACTAATATAATGGAACAGTGTGCTTAATAAGTACCTAAAACTACGATAATGAACATAATATAGATATAAACAAAGAAATAAAAAAAAAATATATATATGTATACCTAAAACAAAAAGTAAATTTTAAAAATGTGAGACGGATAAACAGGTAAACACAAACAAAAAATAAATAAATAAAAATTATGTACCTATATCTATAACTTCCTATAATAATACCTATAATAATGTATGAATATCTCCTATATAAAAAAAAATGTTTGAAATTTGCTAATAGTTTTTAATGGTTTCAGATCGGGGGTGCTTCGGGTTTATGCTTTCGGCGGTTTCTTTGGTGGCTAATACCGAGGCTTGATCGGCTTTGACGCAAAAAAAAAAAAGAAAAAGAAAGAAGACTGCGGACGGACTAAATGCTAAAAATCCTCTCAATGTGGAAAACAAACTACATAAAAAGAGAAGGTAAAACAAGGACACACACCGTTGTATTTCTCTCCATCTCCGCAATTCCAATCTACCTGGAAGGCTTTGCTGGAAGACTTGAGATGGCGAGAGTCACAACACACTTAACTAAAAGAAATAAAGAGACGGAACAATGCAACATGTTAAGACGATTCAACACTTAATCACGGTCACTGCATCCATGTAAGTAAGACGAATACACTAAGAAATGAAAATTGAAATTTTTTGACAGGATAGTAAAATTTACATAAAGAAAGATTTAAAGAATAGAAAAGACAAGACACTAACAGGTTCCAATTATTTTTGCTGTCAACAACAATAAACTCATCGCAATTCATAGCGATATTTTTAAAAACTACTCACATGAAGACTTACGAATTCATTGTTGTTGGCAGCAGAAACAATTGTGGACTAAACGACATAAAGGACATAAGACAAGGACAAACATACGTTGGGCGCCATTTTGTAATAGGCATATTTAAGGACTTTAAGGACGTTGGGATTTGAAAATGACAGGAAACAGGATGAGGAAATGATGATTGGATAGGATGTGATAGAGAAGGGGGGAAGTGTTGAGTGCGAAGAACGGGCACGCTTGCTTAAGCTCGGCTTAACTCGCCGGAATGTTGTGGGTTCTTGTCCTCGCACACCAACAATACCTATTTACAAAACATATATCGTGCCTATACTAAACTTTCATATTATATTTTCAGACGCAGACGGACATTTCCACAATGAGAGGGCGCTGTCGATGGTATTCAGCGCGGCCATTAATTTTCCCACCCTACCTGGAAGTTCGGCGGCCAGATGTGAACTTCCCCAACGACGACGGCATCTTCACCAGATCAAGCCATTGACCGAAAGCAGCTGCTCATCCTTCCACACCCCCTGAAATTGCAAATTAATTACCCATCAAGCGGCTGGGCGCTTGAATAAAACCGATGGCTTTCATTTTGGGCGTGGATAAGCACATTTATTAACTTTAAGATTAAATTTAAGCATTAAAATTACTTTTAATTTAATATTTAATGGCAAAAGAGATAAGAAGGTAAAAACAAACAAAAATTACACAATAAAATTACTTTACTATTAACTAAAAAGGAAAAATCTCTTTAATTAAATTCCCGCAGGTCATGGTCACAAATAAACTACCTATTTCCCTACTAATCAACTACCCAGAGTGAGCTCAGTTTGGGAGGGGTGGGGGAGATTACAAAAAAAACTTTAAAACAACAAAAAAAAAACGCGAAGACAAAACGGACCACGGAAATCGAATTATTGCCGAAAATTTTAAAATTAACACGAAAATTGATATTAAAATAAATTAAAAACCATAAAAAAAACTTAAAACCTAACTCACGCCACTTAAAACTAAAACAATTACAAACAAAAACGATGAAATTCGACGTTTAGCTCCTATCCAGGTACTTTAATTTTGTTGGTTTACTGTTTTATGTATGTGACGTTAATTTTCGTTTCCTTCTTAGTGAAGTGATAACTGTACTGGGGGAGTGGACTTTGATTTCGGATCCCACTATCCCCGCAGCTACCAACTCTTGGTGCGGAATATAAAAAAAACTTAGACTACCAAACCTGGTGACGTCACATAGGCGTTATGATTCTGGAATGCTGGTTTTCGCTGGTGATACGGAGATAAGTATTTTCCGGACACCTCAGACACTTCCACTTTCACCTCTCAAGTCACTTCGGTTGGCGCTTCCACTTATCCGCAAAAAAAAAATGTCTTCTCTTCAGCAACAAGATCTTTCTGATTCCAGGACAGTTCATCCAACTCCTTTTTATTTTGGCGGTCACGACTTTCTTCGTATATGACGTCTGAGTAAAGTCCATGACCGCCACTTGACCTTTATACGAAGGTAACGATCTATATAAATTTAACACAAATTAGCTACTAAAATACCATGTCTCACATAAATCCACTAAACTCACCACAATAAACAGTATAAAACTTTAAATAAAACTATTGCCTATCTAGGACTTATTTTCTTAATTTGTTTCAGCAAAAAAAAGATACACACAAAAAAAATGTTGCAAAAAAATTTACTTGGCACTATGGCCATTTATAAGCACTTCTGCTCTTGGCTTTGTTCGCACCACAAATGATTCCAGCTAGGAAACAGCTCTTCGGCTTCTACAGCCAACAATGCCCCATATGTCATCTTGCCACAAATACTTGGCCAACCTTCCGTTTCTGGATTAGCGGCTAGAGATCATGCTACCTTCTTCATCCCATCTCAACGTCCTGCTCTTTGAAATCTTAAATTCACTCATTCAACATTGCATCTGAACTCTGTCAACATGCATCAATAAAATTCTCACAGCAATGTGTCCCTGAACTCTACCGGTTCAACATATACATTTTGACGTTTCAAAGTGTCAACAACAGAATTTACAGAGCAACAAGCATGGAAAACAATTGCAGGGGTAAGTAACAAAAAAAAATTCTTTATTTTTCTTTATATTTATTCAATTATTGATCTTAACTTTTATTTTAATCGTTTCCCTACATTTTCATCATCTTTCTCAATCATAGGCGAACTTCGCGGCGCAGTGGCTACGGCGCATTTTATGTTGGAATGTTTGCGCATTCTACTTTCCTCTGGGCAATAAATGTATGTATAATTATAAACTATGTACTCCGATAGAGCTACTAACTTACATTGTTTACCTTTTATCACAGAAAACTACTCATATGAACTACTCATGGACGATGAACGAACAAGGACTACACTAAGGATTCAGGATCGCAAAGCTGCGATAAAATTTGATTGCAGGTAAGCGTAATGAATTTGCTTTTGTGATATATACCTACCTAAGTACCTAACTCTTGTTTTGTTTATTGTTGTCCAACAACCTGAGACGCAGTACACAGCCGACAGGGACAGGGTGTTTTCGTTCTCAACAGGTAGGTTCAGTAATTTGTTTTGCTTTGAAATTTGATTTATAATTTTAGTTTTATTTTTCAGGTTTGGGCTGAGGCGAAGTGGGTGACTGTAACATTTCTCTCAAGAAGTATGGACTGAGTTGACATTTTTGTACCTGTCCCATTACTGTTCAACTAATAATTGTTTGTCATTTCATCGCTTAGATACGAAAGATAACTTTTCAGTTGTGTGAGTGACACATAAGACTATTACGAGCATTTATTGAACCCTTTTGGTTACCAAAAATTTGCCGACAAAGGATTAATGATTAGGACCCCGAAGGGTGTAAAATTACTGCAAACGAGTATCCGCCTCCGCAAGGCAAGTGCGAAGTAATTGTTTGTAATTATTAATTTTGCTTATAATCATTTGTCACGCAGGATTTGTTAAAAAGGATTTAAAGTCAACCTGCACTGAAAATCCTTTCGAAACTCAGCCGCCGCCAGTATGTCTGGCAATCGTAACAAGAAAATTCCCATAAGCATACTGCCAAAGGCAACAATGTCCTTTCTTCAATGCCAGTTACTCCTATACCTGTTCATTGTTCCCAATACGATATTTTTTCCTTCTCTTCGCATCATCATCTTTTCTATTGTCATCAATGACTTCTTACCATCAAAAAAATGTTAGTTTGTTTTTCTCACCATCATGTCCAGCAAATGTCTATACTCACTTAGCTCAGTTGCCAAAGGATCTATTCAGAGCTACTCATTCATTGATTAACTGCGGCCAGTAAAGCATACACCGGGGTTCTTGGTCTTCATGCCTGTGATACTGATACGGAATCCTGACGGTCATAATAGAGACAAAAGATTTTTTTTCCCGATGGCTCATAAACTACAGAAAGCATTCGAAATAAAAGGATGCTTACCAGATAGGGGCGTGCAGGTTTCGCCTACCTGTTGGAATTTCTTATTTTTATTGTTACAATCATTTTCACACCATTCTTGCATTTGATAGCGTAACTGGTGTTCCCCGATCACACTTGCCCTTCTTTTATCGGTAATCGTTATTAATTTTTTGTAATTTCTCTGCTTTTGAAATTGTGAGTATATAAATCAGTGTGGACATTCGCTGTGATGTGACATTTTAGGGAAGGTTTGTTCTTGTAAAAGGTATATTCGGCTATTTATCAATTCAGACAAATATTAACAGACCACCTGTTAGATGGGATGGATGGAAGATGGAAGATATTTACTTTTAAGATAGAGCGTTTTAGAAAACGCAAACAAGCACATAATTGACGAGTTTTTCAATATCCAATGTTCGGTGAACCTATAGTTGTAATCTTAAAAGGGAATAGAAATGGTTCTTAAAACGAGTGTCTAAACCTACCTGACCTGTTCGCCTCGTTTAACTTGTATATGAGTTTTAAGGCGGTTTCGATTGATAATAAAGAAGGAGCTAATCTAGAAGAGCTCTTTATATTTTCTACATTTCATAAAAGCAAAAAGTACACTTCCAGGTCATTTCTTAACACGACAGAAGAGTCGGGAACATTTATATAGAACTCACCACCATACACTTGCCAAAGGTCGGACTGCAATGTTTTTTATTTTGTTAGGAAAAAGTCTTTGTAATCCCAAATATTAAAATACCTAAGCGTGCAAAATTTTAACTTTAACGGAATTATTTTGAATTGGTCCTGTACAGGTAGACAGCTTTTAAAATCTTTTTTTTTTCTTCTCCCAAACACTTTCCACCTCAATCGCAGAAAGTCAAGTCATTAACCATAAGTCACGAATGCCCCTCATTCTTTTCTCATGGACGTTTGCCCATTATCAAACTCTGCGATAAAGAAAACTTTGAGTTACGAGAGACCCTAATTAGGTCTGTTCCTTTACTTTAAAATCTTACGAATTTTTACGAATTCTTACGAATTTTTACTCAGTGCCGTTCCTTAACTCAAAAAATTCGTAAAAGAGAGCGTCATCGAGAGAGCAAGATATTACCCCTCCACTGAGAATCTTACGAATTTTTACTCAACAAATTTCTTGGTGTAAGAAGTGAAAAAGCTGTCAGTCACCTTACAACTAACAGCTGATTTGAAATTTGATGTCTCATTTGGCATATGCGTTAATTATTTTTTGACTTCTTGCTCATTAAAATGGCATCAACAGGCGGAAAAATAAAATTGAATGTTCTCCTCGAGATTCTTTCGAAACTGGCGACAAAATTATTCTTCGCTGGAGCAAGGAACAATCTCCTCCATGTAGGTACTTCATCATGCAGTGTCGTTTTTTCCTCTTTTCGAATGCTTGTGGTTCAATCAGTACAAAGTCTTCCACATACTCGAATTCATCAAAATAAAGTTCATAATAAATGCTATAACTAATTTTCTTAGTAATTTAACAAATTCCTCGAGTTTATCTAATATTTTAACGACTTTTCGTACCATTTTTTGAATATTTGAATTATGTATCTGTCATTTTTCATAAATTACTACAAAAGCGTTCCTTAACTTTTTCGTAAGCGTCTCTCTCTGTGAGAGAATTTATACCCACCACTGCCATTTTGACAGTCTTTTCCATTCTTACTACAAAAGTAAAGGAACAGACCTATTGTTTGCGTTAATGGATGACTGATTCTGATTGAGGATCATCAAAAGGTTTGTTTGGATTGGCTAGCACCCATTAGTGCGCACTGAAAAGTGTCAGCTAATTTTCAAGTCTGTCAAAAACCCTGCACAGCCCTGAAAATTCGACTATAAGGTCTGTTCCTTTACTTTTCAATCTTACGAATTTTTACTATTTCTTACGAATTCTTACGAAGTTTTACTCAGTGCCGTTCCTTAACTCGAAAAATTCGTAAAAGAGAGCGTCATCGAGAGAGCAAGATATTACCCCTCCAGTGAGAATCTTACGATTTTTTACTCAACAACTTTCTTGGTGTAAGAAGTGAAAAAGCTGTCAGTCACCTTACAAATGACAGCTGATTTGAAATTTGTTGTCCCATTTGGCATATGTGTGGATTATTTTTTGATTTCTTGCGTATTAAAATGGTATCAACAGGCGGCAAAATAAAATTGAATGTTCTCCTCAAGATTCTTTCGAAAGTAGCGACGAAATTCTTCCTCGGTGGAACAAGGAACAATCTCCTCCATGTAATTCTTCATGCAGTGTCGCTTTTTCCTCTTTTCGAATGCTTGTAGTTTAATCAGTACAAACTTTTCCACATACTCGGATTCATCAAAATGAAGTTCAATTGATTCCAGATCACTTTCTTCGCCAGCTAGATGATATAACTAATTTTCTTAGTAAATTAACAAATTCCTCGAGTTTATCAGACATACATACGTACCATTTTTTGAATAGGTATTTGAATTTTGTATCTATCAAGCGTTAAAGATTACTACAAAAGCGTTCAGGCCTTATGGCCACACCAGCATCCTACTTTCCCTTCCGGACGGCATAGGTCGCATATCTACGGACTACACTATACCCCAACTCAACTTCCATAAAAACTTCTCTGTTAGATTCCCCTCTAGATCAGAATGGGAGGAAAATGCGGTCGAAAACGAATTCGACATTACTATCTTCACAGACGGTTCCAAAATGAACTGTGGAGTCGGAGCAGGCATTTTCTCAACAGAATTAGACATCTGCAAAGCTTTTCGCCTTCCCAACGCAGCCAGTGTCTTTCAGGCAGAAGTACTGGCAATTAAGAAGGCTTGTAGAATGCTACTTAACATAGCGATAAAAATAAAAAAATAAATAAATAGTTGGCGCAAAAGGTCTGGAGAGACCCTAGGCCTAGCTTCTACAGATCTACAGTTTTATGCCGACTCCAAACGGCTAATTGAGAAGCTCTTACATTTATACTCTCGGATGTTTGTCAGACGTTCGCGAGAGGTAGCGCAGCGGAAAAAAAACCCTAAGTCGGAATTGGGTTTTTCTTGCGGGATTCGAACCTGGGACTCCCGCATAGCAGTCCAACACACTAACCACTAAGCTACTGCGACTACAACATAGCGATACACAGGAAAAAAACAGGCATCTTCGTCGACAGTCAGGCCGCGATTAAGGCTGTCGGTTCGACTAAGTCAACGTCCAAGCTTGTGGTGGAATGCAGGGAGACACTCTCCAGTGCTTGTCATCGGTTTGAAATCACTCTCGTCTGGGTTCCCGGCCATAGGAACATTGAGGGGAATGAGAAAGCTGATGAACTTGCCAGATGAGGCTCTGCTCTGTGCGAGCCTCGTGCGGAGGATGTTTTCCCTCCGCTGGGGAACGTAAAGAGAGACATCCTGCACTTCACCACATGGGCCGTGACTAGATGGAGGAACCTGACGAGCTGCGTCCTTTCAAGGACGATCTGGCCAGCCTACGATGAAGGCAGAACAAACAACTTCTTATCCAGAAACGTGTAGATGTCGCCAGACTAACGGCAATTAGTACGGGCCATTGGCCTTTAGGAACTCACGCGACCAGGCTTGGCATTCCCCATAACACCCACTGCCGTAGCTGCACCGACACAGACAAGAGTGTAGCAGTGTTTTATCTTCTTTGTAAGTGTCCGGCCCTAACCAAAACCAGATGCAGTGTACTAGGTCACCCTTTTTATGATGACCTTTCGGCCATCCAGGCTGGTTTTGAGCTCCCTTCACCCTTCTCCTCCTATTTCTTCAGGTTCCATTAGTTGTGGTCTCAAAACGGCGCTCAATGCGCTATTTGTGTTTTTCCTTCGTCAGAAGACGGGAATACAGCCACTTAAACCAACCAACCAACCAACAAAAGCGTTCCCTAATTTTTCGTAAGTGTCTCTCTTTGTGAGAGAATTTATCCCCACCACTGCCATTTTGACAGTCTTTTCCATTCTTACTACAAAAGTAAAGGAACAAATCTAATAGCAATGACGTTTCATTAGTAAATTTAACGAGTATGTGTATTGTGTCTACGTACCTATAACCTAATACTAGGTCTGTTCCCTGAGGATAATGCATTCGAACACATTAGTCAAATTTTGTAAGACTTGGGTGTTGGGTCCCTTCTACCCAGCTTTCGCATAAGGGATTGAAGTTCGAATAGTAATATTCGAATGCATTATCATTAGGGAACAGACCTATTATATTAATCAAAGAACAAGTTTATATTCTTGCTAGCTGCATCTGATATTTATTTTTTTCATTAAACAAAAAAAACAGCGTTGCTAGGTAGAAAACGAGGAGATAATGACTGTAATCGGATCACAAGCTGCTGACTTACCTTACCTACTGTCTTAAATATATGTACCTATAAATGTGCACCAAACAACTTATAAAAGTACATACACACAGAACATCATGTTCATTGTGACTATACGAGTTTTTTTTCTTTAACTACATTTGTTTCCATATTTCCAAGAACTCAAAACGTCAGATTACAAAATATATAAAACAGATATAGATGTATCAATTTATACAATAATTGGTGTTTTTTTTAGAGCGTACATTACCCCTAACCACCCATGAAGATATAGCAAATTTAAAACGGCTTCTACTGGTAAAAAAAAAATCTATTGACAACGGTCGTACAATTACGAAAATATTACACTTCCATGAGGGTCAAGAGTTCTTCTTGAAACCGCAAAATTTTTATTATTCACGAAGGGCTAGACGTAGTGGCTCCATTCTTTGGTCCGTCTATAAATTTAAAATCCATAATAAGATGACATTTTAACTTTCCTTTCTTGTATCTCGGGCTTGTTGTTTCCCTATATATCTATTCAATTGGAGAGTGCATATTCTAGGTATACGAAAACCTACCCAGTCGACAATATTCGAGATTCCCATATTCTCAATTCATAACGTTCCATTCTTTTTCATTTCACCTTTCTCCTACAATTGCGAAAATAAGATATGAGACGTTTTTTTTTTTTTTTTTTTGCAGTGATATGGGAAGGACAACCCGGGGCACTCTGTGTGTGGCACACATTGCAGACCTAGAGGAGCCAAAACAACTCATTGACAATGAATTGACATGCAGTGATAGTAAGTGTAAACAAAACGCAATTTGAACGCAATTAAATGCGTTTTGTTATCCTTGAAAAAATTGTAATTGATGAGTTTATAGATATGGGATAACTATTGGTTAGAGGTTTTTTGTTCTTTTTTACTTTGTTTACAGAAAGGAACATAATTATTATATTGGTGCTGTAACTCAGTATTCCTTTGCATTCGGGGTTTGAACTAAATATATAAGCTACGATACTAAGCGTTATTGTATCTTTTAAGATTATGTTATAATTATTGTCAACATTTAGAAATAAAGACCGATGTAAAGGCCGATAAATTCTTTATAAATAATCATTTTCTAGAAGAATATTTTATTTTATTTTATTTTATTTTATTTTAAGCTATCACTTCTGTGATCAGAATAATAATGAACAATAAAGTATTTCCCCACATACCACATCCCTCCAATGTTTTTCAGCTTCAAAATTAAATTCTCCTTATTATTTGTTTGTTCTTTTAGAGGTGTAGATTCAGTAGGTACTGTTTAGTGAATCTTCTTTAGTTTCGCAAATCTTCTTTGAATCAAGTTGAGTGGACGTTGGAATTTTCTTGAGGTGACTATAATGTTCCGTCTGATTAATTTATTATTGCCACGAACAGTGACATCGTTTCCTCTACGTTCAACTACTTCATATTCTTCGTCAGCAAAGTTTGGAGTAAGTTTGTTCGGAATCACTAAATTTCAAAGAAGAACCTTGTCTACAATATTTATCAGACACTCCTTTGCTCCGCGATCAGAAGGCTTTCTTATTGCACATACAATCCAACAAACAGGAGTTCCAGTCCGAGGAGTTGGAATCCGCCCTACGTTCCCTACTAATGTGGTATTCGATTGGGCGCTCTTATAGCACTTTTTATGTTCGTTTGATACAAAAACTGAAATCTTTTCCAGATTTGAGAGAAGTTTTGCGAGGATTTCTTCTCAGACTTGCTTCAGATTTACCAATACAAGTTCATTTGAGTTTGACAATTGGTATGGAGTTTGTTTACGATTTCGTGAAGTTTTTCTACTATAAAAAAAGGTATTGCATCGAGTGAATCTATTTTTGTAGTTTATTTATATATAAATATTAAGAAACTAATCGGGGCACAAATTTCGGATGATTAAATATAAAATTTACCCAGTGAATGGAAAACGCTTTGAAAAGTGTCGAAGGCTACACATATTTGAAGCGCACGAATATCAACACAAAAAAGAGCAACTGATGTTTTTTTGTTCGATTAGACACACAAAATCTGAGATCTGAGAGCGTATCTGGAAGAAGCCCAATCGAATACCACATAAGAGTCTACCGCCATTTAGTTCCTCGCGAATATATTATGCTACTGAGCTGCCTAGCCCACGTGCGCTATACTCCCTTACATCTCCTGTCACATTTTCGTTTCACCGATGATTGAAATTACTGCCCAGCGACCTGTTGTTCTTTCGTTTAGTAGAAAGTTAGAGACAATAATGGCTGAGTTAATTTTTGTTCTTCTTTTTTTCCTTCCTATAACCTGCTAAAGGATCTTTTATTAAGGTCTTGACAATTTCTTTTTTAAATAAAGTGGAAACCACTTGAGATATCTCAAAAATAAATTTGAGCTTTGTGTCGACTTTGTTCATATGTCCACCACGGGAACGTATGCAGCGGTCGATACGTTGAACCCATTTTTCGATAACTCGGCCGCACATTTCGAACGATACGGCCGCTACTTCTCGTTGAATACCTACTGGCTCAGAGCTCGTCTAACGTCGCCGGCTTATTGGCATGAACCAATGATTTAATGTAACCTCATACAAAATCACACGTTCTCGACGGCCAATAGTCGGGTCCGTTTCTCGATAAAATGCACGTTCACCGAACTGAGATTTCGATAACTCGATTGTTGCACCTGATGTGTGACTTGTGGCGCCGTCTTGTTGGAACCTGGTTGGAACTACATAATTACCACTGATGTTCAACTCATGCAATTGCTCAAAGAAATAATGTTCCAAAATGTCCCTGTAGCGAATATCTGCCATTTACCGTAACGTGACGGTCATTTGGCCCAATCACGCCACCGTCATGAAAACCGCACCATACATACAATGACTTTTTGCGGATGAAGTGTTGTTTCATGAAGCACATGAGGGTTCTCACCTGTCGAGTGGCGCATATTTGCTTATTGACGAAGCCGTTTAACCAAAAATGTTTTAACGCTCTTAAACTTTCGACCACTGACTCGGAATTTCGGTTGTAAATTTTAATCATCTGTAAACGGTGTTCCTTCGTGTATACTTCACCATGGTGGGAATGTTGATTTTACTGAATATTTTGCCATTGCCAGTTTGGTAATCGGTTTAAGGGTGCGTTCACACTGAAAGTTTGAAGTTGTCAAGTCGCTAATGAAAGGCCCCTTATAAGATCTTTTGATATTTTGAAAAATTAATTTGAAACACCCGGCTATCGTTATTGAAGACCATGCACTTAATGTGGACAAGTTGTATAGAAAAGAGTTTCTGAATCAAAGTTCGCCTCTTTCCTATACGTTTACTCGACTGAGGTGATTCAGGAAATCGTATATACCCTAGTGGCACCCAGCACCTATATTGAAGTAGGTAATCGCCGAAAAGCGAAAGCAGAAGCCCTCATTTCGAATAAAATCGAAAACGATTTATGGTTGCACCGCCCGTGTTGACTAATGACACTTCCCTGAGGTAATAATTAAAAGAAAAATCAAATGAGGCGACCCAACGCATGCTTTGAAAAGCCAAACAGTTCTCGAGTAAATACCCACAGGACAGAGGGTGTTTGTTTGCTCAATCATATGTGTATCCCGTAAACACAACAACAACAAAAATGTATATCTATTCAAACAATCGCATTGACCCCATAGAGCTGGAAACAGAATCTCTGGTCTCTATCCTGGTGTCATTTGTAATGTATTAGCATTGAGTTGAATGAAGGTAATAAAATTGCACCATAGGTGGTTCTCTTCCGGATCCTTTTGTGGTAAAGAGAATTCCTGTATGTCCGCAGTATCCGCAGTAAGGAAGGTCTCATTGTGTGAACTAATGACAAAGTGAGATGTGTTCCTTGTGGAAGTTGCATTATATCCAATATTGATATGAAATTGTTTACGTAAACAGACGATCGCACTGACAGCCTCTGTAGGGTTTTCAAGAACAGCCTGGGAGTTCTCAATCAATAACAAATCAATTTTCTTAAGGAAAATGCCAACAAATCCTTCCATATAACTGTTGGTTGAGCGGAAGAAGTCATCACTCGGGTTGTGACAGTTTCCAGTTGCAGTACAATTGCGTATTGACATCTTATGGGATTTTGTTTTTTTCCTTACCATTTTTTGTGCCTGTTTTGGGCACATTTTATACAGAACCAGA
The DNA here is from genome assembly GCA_946477585.1 of Cheilosia urbana. NCBI lineage: Eukaryota > Metazoa > Arthropoda > Insecta > Diptera > Syrphidae > Cheilosia > Cheilosia urbana. The sequence goes on from OX297853.1 coordinate 178,324,072, forward strand.
AAGAGCGTGTGCTACTGTTGGCGTAGCTATAGTCAGAACTGGATAATGGCACAATTCAGCAGGGGGCTGTTCCTATTGGGTGTCCTAGAACACTAAGTGAGAGTTTTATTGGTTGAGGCTGGTTTAAAATCTGTAATGTGGTGTTCGGAATTATGCCAACTTATAAATGAACTCCTCATTTCACTTTGTTTGATCCAGACCACACCTAGCGCAATATTTAACTAGTGACTAACAAAGACTATATTTTCGCTTAAGGTTAAGGGTTACAGCCGGTTTGCCATCACGTTGTTTAGGAAGCACAGCAGAACAAATCATCAGTCGCCAAGGAATTTAGAAATGCAGTAAATGAATTGATTTTTAACAGAATTCAGTCGGGAGCTGTAACCGCTGATGGACTTGAAAACGCAAAGATTGACTTGAGGATGACCTTGATGAAAAAGTTAAGGCTAATTTAAAAAAGTTAAAAGCGAAATTGGATAATCACTCAGAAAATTTCAAAAAAATGTTCAATTCAATGAAGGTAATGACTATGTACGTATTCAGTTGACGCAAAAAAAAAACTGCCCTTTTTCGTATGAAATGCTTTGCAAGAGGGCCAGAGAAAAAATAACGGAGCTTGTTTAATTATTCTTACTCATTTCATTTAACAACATCATAGACAAATAGTTAGCATCATCTAATGATATATTCATGTACATTATGTGGAAATAATGAGCTACATACATTTGAAAAAGTTTGTACCTATTCAGTTGGAACGGAGTGTATATCTCGGAAAAGATGAAAACGCATTCGGGGCAAGTGATGAATGGTTTACAAAATTTAAAAATCTGCACGGTATTCGCTTCCTAAAAATTGGTAGCGAGATACTCTTGTTTATGCACAGAGATTTATATAAAAATAATAAATGTTGGAGGTAGTTTCACTATCTATAAGTGAATTAAAAAAAACGTCCAGAAATTAGAACATAAGAACATTTCGGAAATTAGAATTACCCCAGAAACAAAGTGGTTCTAATTTCTGAGCATCCGCTGTACCTACTTGACTCTTTAATTTTACTTTGTTCTTAGTCGACCAGAGAGACTTTCCTGCAAATTAGAAGGGAAATAAAATCACTCAGATTTTTCGGTATTTATTTCCCACCTTACATGGGAACTAAGTCCACTTCACAAAAGTGGTTTTATTCCCCACTAGGTGGGAACTAAGTACCTCAGTGGACTTGGTTGCGGGCCTTAGCCCCAGTTATATCCATATGTAAACCGAAGCCGTACGAATTGTCTTTTGTTTTTTTTTGACCACTTAAACTTGATGGTTGAACTCAATCTTTGTCTTGAAATGTTGCTCATAAATTATAAATGTCCGAGAGCTAAAAGTGCCTACTGTACTATTTTTATAAGCTCTTACAGCTTACAAGATTTTTCAGTTAAGCACACGGTTGCCAGATTGGGCGCTTTGTCGTATTTTGGGCTATCTTTTTACTTAAGAAACGATAGAAATTTGTTCCATGAGCGCCCAACACAATTTTGGGCTACATATCGTTGTACAAATTGTGTGTTAATTTTGTTTATTTATTCTTTCACAAAACTAAAAAAAAGAAAAGAAAGAAGAAAAAATCGCACTTTTAAAACTTGGCAGCACTCTTGCAGTCAAGTGACATCGAACAGTCGTTCAAGTTGCACGCACACCAATATTTATTTTGCAGGCCTTTTGGTTTGACACAAGCCACAAAAGCCAATAGCAGAAAAAGAAGTCAAATAAAATCCAAGGCGTAGAAGTAAAAAAAAACAACCGCGGTGAGAATAAGTCTGAAAAATACCAAAATTTTCAACGATCTTTGAGCTTCTTCCTGAGCAACGATATTGGGCAACATTGTTTAAAGGTTTGGGCGCTTAAAGCGAACTAAATTATGGCAACCCTGGTTAAGCATAGTACGAGTCTCAGATGTTTGATCTTAGCGCATGATTTTATTTTTGACTGGAATAGAAATGACGTTGGCTTAGGTTGTCGTTAATTGAAAGTTGCGTTCGTGATATATCGATATCGATATCTTTACATATATGTATACCTATAGGTATATATATATATCTTTTCATTTGTAGTTCAACCGTTAGAAAGTTAGGACCATTTGAAAAAAAAAAATCCCAATCCCTTAAAACCGTGTTATTTCTGAAACCGCAGCAAGCAAAGTGATAAAACTTATAAAATCTATTTTCAAAAGTGTTCGACATTACTAATCTAATAAAATTCAAATTGTACCAATCGGCCTAACGGTTTATGATTTATATGAAATTCAAGCAAAATGTTGGCTTCTAACTTAAAGTCCTCATAACTCTAAAACTGTTGAACTACAAACGATGAAACTTTGCATATCTATTCTATGCACCCCTACCTGTGATATAAAATAGAAGACAGCCCGCATTACTGGGCACTTTTTATTCGCAATTTAAGGGAAGCCTGAAATGGTTTCGATTGCCTATTTTCAAGCGCTCCGGTATTTCGCCTTCATTCCCCCTTCAAAAATGAACTTATAGAATAAATTGGTCGAATTTCGATCACGGGGCGACCCCTAGTTATTTTTAATATGTAAATATAAATAGTTGGCGCAAAAGGTCCGAAGGGACCCTAGGCCTAGCTTCTCACAACCATTCGTTTTGTGTGACTTTTTCATTTTTGGAACGAATGGAAGGGATCTACAATTTTATGCCGACTCCAAACGGCGAATTGAGAAGCTTTTTCAAGACACTTATACTCTCGGATGTTTGTCAGACGTGCAGTGAAAAAAACCCTGAGTTGGAATTTGGGTTTTTTGCGAGATTCGAACCTCGACCCCTCGCATAGTAGTCCAACACACTAACCACTAAGCTACTGCGCCTACAATTTTTAATATGTATTTTGATTAAAATTGTTAGAGCGGTTCTTGTAAAAATACGCAGACAGAACAGTACCAAATATTGCAATGTTTTATAGTTTGAAAATTACTATTGCTATTTAGCTGAAAACTGCATAAGAGATATTGTTCGGGATGTGAGCGTTAGTTGGTTTTTAAGGTTTTATCCAAATCGAAAATGAAATTTTCGAGATACGAGCAGTTTTTCAAAGTTTTCGGTGATTCGAATTGAAAACTAAGGACACAATAGTTTTTAAAACATAAACATTACTCTAAGTAAGTATGCATTTTGGTCAAAATCATTATTGCCGTTTTCCGGCAAACTAAAGAAAACCAAATTCAAAAAAAAGAAGACTTTTTTCAAAAATCCATTGCACGATAATATAGAGAAAAACTGACTTTACTATTAAGTTATATAAATAACCATATTACCTTAGAAATTAATTGTTGTTACAATCGTATGGAACGTTTTTGAGATATGTCTTAATTTCAGTAACCTCTCTTAATTTTTCTAAATGTAGCTTTGTGGGTCTTAATGAGTATCTCAACTCTTTCAACTGGGATTCGAAATTTGAAAATCTAGGTCTACTTGATATGTATAGTTACTTTATTTCTCTACTTAGGGCCGGCTTTTCCATGTTTGTTCCATGCTCTGTGAGAAAATGTAGATCCAACCCCCCTTGGTATAGCAGACAACTCTTGCATTTAAGAAACTTAAAAAACAAAGCTTACATAAAAAGATAAAATGATTTTTGACAAATTACGGAAGGAATTTACTTGCTTAAATACATTTTTGCATAACATTTTCATTATCAATGTTGAAAATAATTTGAAACGGGATTCGAAGTCATTTTGGTCTTTTATAAATCAAAAAAAGCGCTCAAAATGTTTGCCTAAAGAAATGTTTTATAAAAATAATGTGTCCAATGACGCTAAGGATTCTGTCGAACTGTTTGCACAGTTCTTTCAATCAGTTTTTTCTGAATCTTTTATACCTAATTTGCCGGAATCATATTTAGTTCCTAAAATTGATTTTGGCCAATTAACGTTAGAGATTCAGGACATTGAGTCTGCTGTCTGTAACTTGAAACCAAATCCTAAGCCTGGCGCTGATGGCATTCCTGCAATAATTTTAAAAAAATGTTGCAGCTCTATCTGCAAACCTTTACTTATGATATTTAATCTATCACTAGCATCGGGCTTATTCTTGGATGACTGGAAGGTCTCATTTTTGGTGCCAATCTTTAAATCTGGCTCTAAAAATGACGTAGAAAACTATAGAGGTATTTGCAAACTTTCTGCTATACCAAAGCTTTTTGAATGTATAGTTAAAAACAAAATAAATTTTCATATTAAGGGCAACATATCAGAGTTTCAACATGGTTTTGTTTCGGGTCGTTCGACAACATCTAATCTGGTCCACTTCACATCTTTTGTTATAAATACTGTTGAAGGCGGAAGTCAAGTTGACGCTGTATATACGGATTTTAGTAAAGCATTCGACTCTGTAAACCAGGTACTTCTGATAAGAAAGCTAAAGCAATTTGGATTTCATTCTGCTATGCTGAAGTGGTTTTCATCATTTTTGATTGGAAGGTTTCAGAAAGTCTATCTTGATAACAATCACTCAAGACTAATATATTGTACTTCTGGAGTTCCTCAAGGTAGTCATCTTGGGCCACTCCTTTTTATAATATTTATCGATGATATTGTTCAACAACTGCAATTTTGCCACTGTTTAATGTATGCTGACGACCTCAAAATATTTTTAAAAGTTAATTGCTTCAATGACTGCTTAAAGGTCCAGTCGGACCTGAACAATTTATCAAATTGGTGCGTTAATAATTGCTTAAAGTTAAACGTCCGAAAATGCTTTGCTATCTCGTTCGTTAGATCTCAAACGAAATATTCGCATACTTATAGTATTGATTTCATGCCATTAATAAAAGTTGACAAAATAAAAGATCTTGGTGTAGTACTTGATACGAAACTAACCTTTGTTACTCACATTGAGTATTTAGTCGCTAAGGCTAATTCTCTTGTTGGGTTCATCAAAAGAAACTCGAAAGATTTCTCTGATCCTCATACATTTATATCGCTTTTTAATACCCTAGTCAGATCAATACTTGAATACGCTGATGTCGTTTGGAATCCAAACTATTTATCACATTCGGACCGTATTGAAAGAGTGCAAAGCCGGTTTACAAAATACGTCTTCTTTAAAATGCGCTGGGATTTCCAGCCCTCTTATAAAGCTAGATGTCAACTATTAGGTTTAATGACTTTAAAAGCAAGAAGGAATGCACATGACGTCATGTTTGTGAGAGACTTGCTGTGTTCACACATTGATAGTTGTACACTTTTGTCCATGCTTCCAATTAATGCTCCGGGGAGGGTTTTAAGGGATAATAACTTCTTTTACCAACTGGGGCATAGAACAAATTATGGTCGGAATGAGCCAATTACTAGATGCCTTAATTCATTCAATGTTGTAAGTAGACATATGGATTTCCATATTTCAAGAGAGCGCTTCAAAAGTAATTTATTTAGATTGTTTTCAAACTAATGTCAACTTATAGCTATTATTTTATTTTTCTATTTCCCATTAAACTTAATGTATTATAGATATATAAATTCGTAATCTGTAAGCTAAGCTTGTTGATGAAATAAATAAATAAATAAATAAATAAATAAATAAATTTCAAAATAGGTAGGTACCGTTCGATTTTTCCATTTTTTTTTTAGCGAAAAACTGACTACGCCATATTAACCGCGCCTACCTAGGATAGGCTCAAATATAAAATTTGGTAGAGCCGTTTTCGAACAAATTAAACTGGTACGAAAATGTTATATGTATATGGGAAGAAGTACCATTAATATTGAGGTTACCTTGCAAAAACAAAGTCCCCGCACTGTAAGCCCCCAAGTCTAAATCCGAAGTTTGAACGAAATCCGGGCAGCCTTTTAGGCTGTAAGCCTCGGACAGACGGACAGAATTTTGCGACCCACTTTTTTGAGTTCCCCGCCTATAGGATCCTATACGGAACTGATGACTTACGACGTATACTGAAGGATTATAAACTTTGGACTCCCGCAAACATCACAAAGTGAAGCTCACGTCCCGTAAGCAATTAAACTATTCAAAGCTGTCTCAGGAGAGAATAAAAACGGTTGTTTCGGCGGTAGGCGTCGTTTCCGCAATCTATTTATTTACAACTTTGCACAACTTTACCAAACCGCACGTAAGGCTCGAAACTTCAAATTGTTCAAAAGAAAACAGTTTTGTTAATTTCGTTTTAAATTGTAAAAATATAGGTTGTGTATATATTTTTGTTCTTAATACATTAGCTTACAATATCAATCACTTTGTGCTCTATTTAACATATTTACATAGTTATTTTTTACATATAAAAATATTTGCAAAATGTCTGAGTAGAAAAGAAGCTACCCTTGTGAATAACACTATTTACAGGTTTTTGTTTTTTACAAAAGTCCAGACTATTGTTGTTTAGTATCCATACAAATAGGGATACATAGGCACAAATATTGCAGGTCCTAGTTGGCGCTCCTGGGGCATATGAGTCTTCATATGTTTCTTCAAATGATCACGTCTTCCGAATTTCTTGCCACACGAAGTACAGGCATACGGTCTGAGGCCGGTGTGAATTCTCTTGTGGCGAGTAAGCTCTTCATTGCGCGTAAAAGTCTTGCCGCAGGATTCAACGTCACATTTGAATGGCCTTTCGCCTGCAAAAGAGAAACAATAAAAATAAACAAATTTCCCGCAATAGGTGCAAAATGCAAAATTGTTGGAATAACCTTGTTTGTTTTTGTTTGTGCAAGGTATAGTGGAAAATCACAACTTACCGGTATGTATGCGAATATGTCCTTTAAGCTGGCCATTATTGGAGAATGCAACATCACAGTGGGGGCACTTGAACTTCTTCGGTCGTTGTTTTCGTGAATTCAGGGCTTTTAAGTGGGCATCCTCGGCCATTACGCGGGCGTACTCCTGCTCCATGAGGCTAATGGAAAAGGGATCCATTCCGAAAGTTGCCGACGGCATTGCTAATCCATTCGGATAATGATACAAGTCACTGACATTGGGAAATTGACTGCTATCCGTGGGGAACGAGCCCATTGGGCCAGTGGAAAACACACTTTGCTGTTCACTTTGTTGCACTTCATCATAACTAGTGTTGTTGCTGGCAAATGGGCTGTCACAACAGGCATTCTCTTGTTTCACTACACTTGAACTACAATCACTGCTGCTATCGTCGTCACTTGATTTCGTGTCCCACGGGCGGAATAGTCTTGAATAGCTTTGGGGGGGATGCAAGTTAACCGATGCCATTTTTGTGTTGGCTTAAAGTGATATTAAAAATTCAAAGGAAAAATAAAATTTGTTTAAACCAAGCAAAACGTGTGAAAAAGAAACGTAAAATCGATCCTTCCACAGGAGTGTGCACTCTGCTAGATCTTATTTCGAACTGAAGTGAAGATGTATCCGATGTTTGCTTTAAATGATTTCCAAATTTCCTACCTAGCTACAAACACTCCACCCTAATCCCATTCATTTTGTCGAGAAGGGTGAGTTTTCACAATGGCCGCTTAGGTATATAATGCAATTGTTCATCCCCTCTCCTTGACGGCGACAACGACAACTCACAGCCCTGCTGAGCGTGAGCCCTTTCGAGTGGTTTTTCGCTTAGGGGTGATTTGCTAGTCCTTTTTTTTTTTTCTGCTATTGAAGCATGGATCATTTTTATTTAGGGCGAACCGAGTCATGTATAAAAAATGTACATAAATGAATATTTGTTACTAATTTTTCACGTAGATTGGACGAATTTCAAGGATGCTGAAACGAGATTATGGGCATTTGAATACAAATCGTTTGAATGAGCTAAGCAAGTTCTAATTAAATGCGTACGCAATGTGCCTTCATTCGATAAGTATGATGGGGTACTTTCAGGACCAGTTTCGATGCTCGTTTCCCTCGGATCCATCGTGTTTTGAATGCATTCTATCACCTACCATTATAAATTTCAGTTACATTGAAGATATTTTTTTATTTATTTTTTAGCGGAGAACCTTCAAGAGCTTCTTGCACTGCGGCTTCTTAAAGGAGCCAACTGCCCCTTGAATGTTCTACCTCACCGACGAACTTTTTGAATAGAAAATCGTTAGGTATCAGTGTTGCTCTGAGTTTATCTATACGTCCACCAAGAATACGAACCCACCAAACTGACTCAGTAAAGCCATAAAGACTGATTCCCAAATTGCAAAATTGTTGTTTAATTGCCAAGGAAGAATGACAAACAAATTGCTCCGAAGGACTACGTCTGTAACAGTCCCAAGACACGGGGTACCTATCGGGTATATATTGATTGACTCATTTGGGTCAACTTCGTACAACTTGATATCACTTGGTAGTTGGTACCATTGGAGAGCCCAGCCCAAAGAATCCGTCGGATCAGTTGTCGTGATGTATTCTACGGACAGCTGAATATAATAATCGTCAGATTATGAAAGTCAACCGACTCATATAACCTAAAACACAACTTAAATGCCGGATGCGACTAATAAGGCAAGTCTGCCTTCCAATTTTGTGTCCGTTAAATCCATTGAAAGTTTTCATAGACAAGCTGGTAAGCAAATTGAGAGAATGAGGAAAACTGTCATGCGGTGGTTGAAGGAAGTGACATAAAGCACATTCACATTGCAACACCAATGACAGTTCAATCACAAAACATGTTATCTGGTAAAATATTGAGCAAACTAATGTATATTGTGCAACGGGTCTATGGGGGATTTTATGAGACTGTTCCTTTCGTTGAAGGTTGAATACTTCAACGCTGACGTATCTGTTGACGTTTAATGCATCGTACCCCATTTCACTCGATCTTTTCGTTTTGTACGAAAGTTTGATACACCAGCTGTGTAGTATTTTGAAACAGTCGTAGTAGAAGAAAGTAGCATTTTGATGGGCTTTTGTTTTCCTTTAAAGGGTTCATCATAATTTTGTTTTATATGCATAAAGAATATTGAATATTTATAATGTACAAAAATCCATTCAAGTTCTGTCAAACGTCTACTATTGCTACGACATACAAGTTTAATGGCGGCGTACAAGAACCTAGTAAAGTCTGACAGCTACTGATGTGTTTCAGAAAGTTTATGGAGGGTCGCGACGAATGTAGTGACAAATTTCGTGACTGGGTACTAAGTTGACAGTTCGCATAATGTGTTCGAAAAGTGATGTTATCTACCAATAGTTCATCTAGGTTACCCCAATCTAGTCGACTGACGTAAGATTACTGGATTTTCGAATGAGCACTTTCGGAGGCTCAAATTCCATTTTAGGTGTCCGACTTCGGAAGAGAAACAAACAATTGCGATGGCGTACCGCACTCCAAATCGTAAACAAATTCCGGAACCAATTTCTGTCGGAGGATATCGGAATCTAGATACCTGTCAAAAATTTAAGAAAAAAAAAATGCACTTCATCGCACTTCAAAATAATTCGCAGTTCTGCATTACAAAATGCACGTCCCAGCAAAAATCCTCCGAATCGTATAAAACCGGAGAATTTTCCGTTCCGGATACCTCGCTAGCGTCGTATAATTTTTAGAAAATATTTCTAAAAAAAAAGCAAATTATAAACTTAACCTCAAAATTATAAATGCCGCCGGTTGGGCCGCACAATTATTCGTAGTGGGCCGCGAGTTTGACATGCTTGATTTGAGGTATCAATATGACAGATTATAGGGTGTGTTCATCGTTCACATTTCTATAGCTTTCTGTTTAAGACAATTTAAAAGAGCATTTACGTTTATGATAGAACTATATGCAGATAAGTAAATACACAAATTCCATATGAACAATGTTTTATAAAATCCAACTTGTCATAAATTCTGTCATTCAGTTCTATCAGTGGATTCAGTTTCAGACCATTTTGTAATTTTTGACAGTTCCATGCTTATTATTTATTTACTTCTATTGATATTCCCAAACTTTCCATTTGTGCAGATATGGGTAGATATGGGTAGGTAGGTACTCCTATCTCCTATGAATGAAACTAATTCTCCAAAAAACGGACACCTTTCCTTCCGGGCGCCATTTACCCTTATGGTGCCCCTATCATTAAGTACACACACATTTTTGTTGAACGGGAAAAACCCCTTTTCATTCCACAAATTTCATTCGAAAAATCCGCTACCTATGAACAAGAAATATGAATGGTGCAATAAAATCGCTAAATAGGCACGCGCAGGAAGAACAATGAAACACCGTGAACTTGCTAAATGATCTGGTTCAAGGAACAATGAAATTTTATTGAGGAAACAATAAAACAAGAAAAAAACACCAAAACGTAAATCCCATATCCTTCTTACGGAATTTCTCAATGAATTCATTCATAAATCGCCTAGACAGTGTCATAAACTGTAAAGTTTCTGGAAAAAGTAGGAGTTGGTCATCCAGTCGCCATTTAACTATAATTAATGGTAGCAAAATATATTCCACACATCCGCAACGGATGTGAGTTGAAATGCGCATAGCAGGTAATTACTGGCGGGCGGCACGCGGGAGATAAACAGAAACAGACATTTGCAAACTTAGGACTGGATTTTTTGAGTTTTCATTGATAAAAATGTGAATTGATACAACAACAATAAAAGGATCTTGTACTGTTTGTAGTAAGTGGAGATAAAACGACGACCGTAGTAGATAAGTAATTGTTGCACCTATTTATTTTTTTTAGTGCAATTGGAAGCGAATATTTACATCAGTTAACCAGCTGCAACCTAGAAGGAAATTGGTAGAAAAAGTGCAGTATGTGCAGGAATGTGCAAAGGTTGTAAAGAGTTGTTATTTTTATGATTTCAAAACAAAATCTCAAAAATTTTTTTGTACGAATATTTTGATCTCGATATATCAGACGGCTATACGTTCGGTCAAAGTGGATTATTTTAGACGACGTAAGGAGTAAGATGCCATTTTGTTCTTATGTGACATTTTTTTTTACAAATTACGCAGCGAAACGGAATAACAGCAATAAACGAATGCGCTATTTCGTAGTTAAAATTAACCAAATACAAAATGCACCTACGCCAAGTTAAACTTAAGGACTATTCACATGAGTGCGAATTTTATATTAGAAAAGGCTTTATAATATCTTTTTACAGAAGTTCAATACGAAATCAACAGTATTGTACTAAACAGAGTCGAAGAGGTTAGAGATCTGGGGTCAGATTCTGTAAGTTGAAACGATCAAACGTTTTCGTGCGCACGAATGGTTTGCCCTATGTAAAGTAAATTTCTTCGTGTACACGAAAACGTTTGGACGTTTCAACTTACAGAATCGTGCCCCTGGGCATTGTAATTAATTCCAGGTCTATACCTTTGCACTTCACGTTGATTTCGTTATTGCTAAAGCAAATAAATTTTCTGGTGTTAGTAAGGGGAAAAGTAAGGAATCCTCTACCATTATTTCACTCTTTATTGCGTTACTTAGGTCTCTGCTAGAATATGCTGATATTATATGGAACCCTTTATATATAAGTACATAAATACAAGGTGGCGCAAAAGCATGCAGTCGATGTACTCTTTTTTTTCTGAATAATAAACTTTTGTTCGAGAAAATAAGATCGGCTAAGTGGACACCGCCAGAATTGACAGCCGTTCAGGGTTCAGGTCCAACTTGGATCATTTTCCATCATTCTTGCCAGAACTTCCGGCGATAGGTCCCCGCATTCTTGACATATGTTCTCTTCAATAGTTTGGGGCTCGTGACTTCAAGAAACTCCTCAAAAAGAAGTCTGGAACGGTTAAATCAGGCGAACCTGCCGACGAGAGATTAGGCGACCCAAAAATACAACTCGCAGAATTTTGCTCAACAGTTAACAGGTTACTCTGGTTTGTCAATTTTTGTAAGGCAACATCTTCATGTATTTCACCAAAATGCTTTGTCAAGACCGCCGATTGATGATCAATTGCATGGCATGTCGTCTGCTCGATATCCGGGCTAGGATATTCGCAACAGAAACAATTATTCGTTTGGGTTTGATGAAAAAAAAATCCTTAATGCGGGTTACAGAATACATCTACTTACCAAGTTTCAAGAGTATAGGTCTTAAAATGTCGGAGAAAAGTGGCTGTGACATCCGGACAGACAGACAGACAGACAGACATGACGAATCTATAAGGGTTCCGTTTTTTGCCATTTGGCTACGGAACTTAAATAAGGGATTTTTAAAGTGAAGTATAGATAAACAAAATTTAACAATAGTGCGAAGTGGGGAGCAGATTTTGTTTTCCTAAATTGAAGTAGGTAAATCTATTTCAATTGAATTAAAGTGGTATTGCTGCGCCATTCGGCTCAAATTGATTTATTCGCACAATAAGAGTACATTTTTCCAAATCTCAGTGACGTGCATATAAAATTAACCTCCGATTTCCGGAAAGTGCTTTCGCGGATGACAGTGAATACTTGGTCTGTGGAATAGCAAGCAGACTGAGGCCAGCGTTACCACTTGGACTACATATGTAGTACTGTGCTACCTATTTGTTGGATTTTTTAACGCCGTACTACATACTACATCGTTACCCAAAGTACTACAATTCTTAAGAGCCAACCATTTTAAATTTATTTAAGGAGTTTCAAGAAATTTTAAATGAGCAGTGGCGCTTGTTGATTGGGGCTTATCTTATTGTCAATTTGTCAATATGGGTATATATAAACAAACAAAAAAATAGTTAAGGAAACTTAATATTTGAAGAACTATCTGCATATATGCTGGACTTATGCTGTCTTCCACACAAGTAAGGCTGAGAGAAAGTTAATTTCAATACAAAAAAACAGGTACTACATATTTTGTTTGAAAATGCTACTTTTTGTTCTCTAACCTGTAACGTACTACATTTAATAAAGATTTTAGTTCCAACGCTGAAACTGACCCGGAACGTAGATAATAATTAAACTCTGCAGTGTCGCAATTAAGTAAGATAGAGCTTGGGAGAACTGATGAAGTTAGCAGCGCAAATATAGTTTTATAAATAGGTATTTTGTTTTTTTAATTGACGTTAGATAGGTATGTCCTTACAATTGCTGGGAAATAACGATCTTTCAAATAACACTAAAACAAAACACTAAAAGTTGATCAATTATTTGCATTCTGTTTGGGACTTCCAATGAGGAAATGTATCAGTAAAGTTCGCCCAATGGAACATAAAACGAGATTTTTCTTCCTTTCCATTTGTGATAGTGCGTGTTTTAAAAGTCAGCTGTTTTCAAATTGTTGTTTGTGTTTATAAAAATCCATTCAAATTATGTTGATATCTTTGTAGCGCCCAAATGTAATTTTTTTTCTATTTTTCACAGATTTGTCGTCTCTAAAAACGTAAAATAACACACTTTAAAGTTTGACAAATGTTTTGGCGTTACTCTAAGTATGTGTGTGTCTCGCTCAAAAATCGGGTTTCGCAAAATTGCTCTGACTCCTAAAACTCGCTTTTTTTGCGACCAATGGAACATGAAATCTGACAGCCAGCTAATTTCAAGAGCTTTTTTGTAAACTTCTCTGAATCTGGAAAAAGTTATTTTTCTTTCCGAATGGAAAACGACATCAATGTTTGATTAGACAATGGAGACTTTGGAGTATCTAGTTTAGTAATTCTGACAGTTGGCTCAATGGAGGGGTAGCCGACGAATCTAGTCCAGTAATTCGCGACTGAGTAGATAGGTACTAAGTTGACAGTTCGCATATGTGGCCTACCTAGGAAAAGTGAAATTTCCTACCAATCTAGTTTTTGCATTCAAGTTATGTCTAGTCCAGATCCAGACCAATTTAGTCGACTTAAGATAACTAGAATATTGAATGTGCCCAATTACAATTCGAAATTTTGACACATCATCCTTATGCCATTTTTTCAGATGTTGTTCTCCTCTCAATACAGTTTGATTTCGCACATCACTCGGCATTATCCGCATCTGTTTGCATAAATTGAAAAATGTTCTTACCACAGATACTCCGTTAATCTGTAACAAAACTATTTAAACTTATTCATCCTCAAGGACATTTTCCGTACAAAAATCGAAATTATTCCTCACCCCACAAACATACGCACTTGGGGCGTGGTTACCTCCATACCTCTTATTTATTGATGTGCAACCACCGAGCCAAGAAAGGGAACATCGAAAATTATTTTCCATGACCCAAACGCCTCTGGAAATCCACACGGTACAAGGGAGTACCGCAGGCAAAAATAGGGCTGCATTCGAACGAGCCACTATCACACCCTGTCAAGGCCTGCAAACGAACTCACCCTAAGCGCACACATCAAATATATATAGACCCCTGAGTGTGGTGTCTACATATGTATACTGTGCGGAATATATAGCATAGCGCACGCATTAGAGATAGATGGAACTCACAGTTTACAGATAGTTAGATGATATACATTTCGAGATGACGGATTCTTTTGTTGAACGCAATGCAAGGAAATGAAGGAGATCTCAGAGTAGAACGCGCTGAGTGGTTTTTATATTTATTCCATTTGTTATTATATCAACGAGGGATCTATTGTTTCCCTTTTTGATTTGAGGACTGTTTTGTGGTGTATACGCGTCTGGATAGGATATTTCAGCCATTAGTACAGGCTACACTGCTACAGGGATACGAAGGGATGGCGCGTTGCGGCGATTGTTGATGGTTGTCCGCAGCCACATGCTTGTGGTGTCAATTGTGTCACGGGGTAAAAATCACCGAGTTTTTGTCCTGTGCGCGTATAGTTTGTTTTGTGTATTTGTTTATTGCTCGTCCTGCAGCCAGCCTGCTACCCTCTGCGCTGTGTGATGCTCATTCATTGGAAGGAACACATTTGATTTATTTAACTGAATTTTATTTGGTGAGATGATGAGCCGATGTATGGCTATACAAATCGGTTCCAATGAGTCCTTTTGTTACAGAAAACGCGTATGTTACTTGGTGCATTTTGGAGGGATTTTTATTTGTATTTGGATCGTATACTAAATCCCGGCTGCCAAACTTCGGATTGAGTTTGGAGTTTGGAGCCCTATAGTTCATGGCCGTTTTGATTTGTTTGATTTGTTCGAAAACGGATCAAACGATTTCAACCAAAATTGATTTCTAATTTTATGAGGCTAACATTACTGCATACCCACTTTAGCGAAAAAATCGAATAACGGTACTTTTGAAATATGAACAAATTCACATATCTCGAAAACTGTCCATACGATTGTAACAAAAACTCATTTCTAAGGTAATTTCTATATTAATTTTTGATTTTTGACAAAAAATCTGTTTGTAAAAATTTGCTTTTCCTTAGTTTATACCTGAAAACGGTATAAGAACGATTTTGACCTAAATACATACTTGGACTAAAATTGATGTTTCCAAAATGATTGCGTACTTCATTTTCAATTCGAATCACCGAAAACTCTAATTTTAGAAGAAGAGCTCATATCTCAAAAACTCCATTTTCGATTTTGATGAAACTTTGAAAATCAATATCTATATCAAACAATATCTTTTACTCAACTTTAAGCTCAAAAGTTAAGCAATAGTATTTATCAAACTTGTAGTCGCAGTGGCTTAGTGTTAGTGTGTTGGCCTACTAAGCGGGGGGTCTCAGGTGCGAATCCCGCAAAAACCAAAATTCCAACTTATGGTTTTTCCCACTGCGCTAACTCTCGCGAACGTCTGACAAACATCCCAGAGTATAAATGTCTTGAAAGAGCTTCTCAATTAGCCATTTGGAGTCGGCATAAAATTGTAACACTCTTCCATTCGTTCCAAAAATGAAAAACTCAAACAAAACGAAAGGTTGTAAGAAGCTAGGCCTAGGGTCCCTCCGGACCTTTTGCGCCAACTATTTTTTATTTATCAAATTTAATGTTGCAAAATTTGTTACTGTTTTGTCTGCATATTTTGCAAAAACCTCTCTAACGATTTGGATCAAAATACATACCTAGAATTAGAAAATAATTCTAATTAAGATCCTATACTTAGTTAAAAAAATCTAATAAATCCGTTTTCTTTAATAATTGCTTTATTATTATTAATTGTCTTATTTTATTTAATTTAGTATCTTAATTTTTATTTCATAATTGTTACATGGACGCGTTTATTATATTTCATTACATTTTCTAAATATGTATTTCTCAAAAATTACTAAAATAAATTTTACTAAAACTCGATACCATAGGTATACTGTCAAAAAAAAAAATGCATTTACAACTACGAAAAACTTCTTTTTGGTTAATATTTTCCACTTCTTCTTTTTTTCTCAACCAAATTGAATATGCACCTTAAAATAATTTCAACCACTTGAAGCTTACACAATCAGAAACTCCCACTTCATTTGCACTCCACACACGTCCATCGGTATAATTCACTTTATAACTGCTAATGAATGAAAATTCAAAAACAAATCCCTGAATTTCTAAACAATACATCTGTGTAAAGATGTCAGTCGATGGCGAACTATACTTCCAATTTCAATCATAGACACCTTAAACCAGCAGATCAGAAAACAGAAACTCCTATTACGGGAGTCCTTGTACTAAATAATCTTGTAAAATGTGAAAGCTTACAAAAAGCGGCAATTGCCTTTTACTGAGAGCTTTTAAAAACTCACCAATAGCCCTGTTGTAGTCATGACAGTGCGTCAATTGTTAGTGATAATTGTACTCATGGCAACACTTTCAATTGTCATTGCTGAGAACTGTCAAACTCGCCGTCTACACCTAGAGTTACACACACGCGGTTCTTTCCTTTCTTCGGCCCAAACTACTTTTTGTAATCTATAATTAGTTAATGGTTAATCCCTTTTTTATTAAAGTTGAAATATTTGTCAACTTAATTGAAATCGACGGTGTTTCATTTCACACCAATACAACAAACCCAAAAGCTTATTTTATTCTTATATTTTATGAACCGTTTCTTTCATCTAGTATCGCTTCTCATATTTTTACCTCCTACCTAATAAAATAAAAAAAAAACGTTCAACCAAACTTCTAATGAACATGAAAGTTTCGTTCGACCCAGTCGTGCACTTTATTTACTGTGCGCCTGCTAAAACTATGTAGATCGTCTTTATTTTTTATTGAGGAAATTGTGGAAAATATGCTCGAACATTTATGTTAAACGTCCAGTCCGTGCCATAATATAATAATAGTTGAAAATCCGTATATAAAAAGTTAAAAAATGATTTAAATATTAAATTATCTAAATAATCCAAGTCAAAAAGTTCTGGTTGGTGTAGTCTAGACACACATACCTTTTATAAGCAAGCATGAAAATAAAATGAATATCAATTTAATCCTTAAACAGAACTTAATCCCTTAATCTGGATTTCCATATAAATGTGAAAACTGCATTCCATTCATATGCAGAACAAAACCACATTGAAGGTTGGACGTTGGAATATTTTAAATTACAAATGGAAATTGCGAAAAATAAAAATCCACATTATCCATAATCCGAAAATCGGTTAACCCCGGAAAGTGATGTCACTTGAAATAATACGCATTCAGAATTTCAGAATTCCCATTCATGGCGAGCACACGTTTTGCGTAAGACGGTTCTTTACCGACAAAACTGTCCAGATTTTCAATGTTGAAAATCCCAACAAACATCCCCAGAACGGACTAACCTCTCTTCTTTTCACACCTGAAGCACACGACTGACATGCCTCTGCACGGAAGCAAGGGATTCCCGAATGGAAACCACTTAACACCTTCGGGTAGATTAACCCAGCTTAATACGATGATCGGTTTGTAATCGTCTTGTCCGTACTCATTTGGGCTGGAACTAGTTCAATGATCTGTGCCATACGAGATACGGGCTGGGTATAGAAGTCTACCTATTTACGGTCGCTTCAACATTGGTGAAGTGCAAAGACATTAAAAAACTCTGGCAGCGGGATGTTTGTTTTCACCGAGACGCATGTTCGACTTAGGGCGGCTTTATTCAATTTGTCGAGTAACACGCTTTTCGGATTACATCTGACTGACACACTGGTACAAAGCCCCATCGTTCAACAATGCGAAGACACAGTATAGGTCCTCACATTCAATGAGCCTCATTCGGTGAATACTGATACTGAATAGATGTCGGCTCCGGTTAAAGTGCTCCGAAAAATTGTGCACAGTCAGCGAAGTCAAATGCAAATTGAAATATTCCAGGGCAATTTCATACTGTGTATGTGGGTTGGATGGACACAAAAGGAGTTTTCTTTTTCATTCAATTTTTGGCACCCACTGTGAATAATGATGTCGTTGTAGTAAAAGGTGCATGCCGAGGAAATTGTGTTTACTAGACAATGAATTGTCAATGAAATGACCGTATCTGATGAATGTCGATGCATCCGAGTATACTTTGAATACCTAGTTGCCAATGGACAATAATTATTCGGTTCCATTGTGATGACAACTCAATTTATTACTTTTTCTGTTAAATATCTCAGCTAGGTACCTATCACAGTATATAATGTAGGTGAAATGAACACACTCGCACACGTTTCATCAAAAGAATTTTGTATAAGTCAGTATTTCATTTCACGTACGCTACAGATAGAAGGGTTGATTTCTGCTGGACGTTCAAAAGAATGACTTCAATTATTCTTATCTTTGACTTAACATTCGAATAGCTATATTTAACTCCGACTTATAGTCAGCTCGAATTAAATCGCCAATGTTTGTCCATAGTCGCGAATTCTTCTCTTATCTTAGTATCTAGTACATTTACACCGCATCTAAATTCCACAAAAATTTCTAAATCCAATTTTGCGATCCCACTGAAACTTCAACATTTTAAATGACAGCTAGTGTCAAAATTGATTACTGATCTTTTTTTCTGTTTAGAAACCGAAAGTAGTTGAACCTAAATAATGAATGAATAAAGTAATGCATTGAAAACCACTTCCTTCTTGTCTATTTATAACTTTTTTGTTCCATATTTATAATTTTAATAACCTGAAATGAGTGATTGTTTTATTGAGAGCTGTTTTTTTGTCAGCGTTCTAAAAAGTCATTTAAGGACTTGCGAAATTTGTAAAGAGGTTTGTTCGATTTGACAAACTTATAAGCGTGGCGACAAAGTTCAACATTTCGCTGAAATTCAACATTTGGAAATGTCGGAAAATATATGGCCTAATGCTGGACATCTGGCCTGAAATGTTGAATTTAGCCAAAACGATGAATTTAGGTCCGGCGTAAATGTACTATTAGCTTTTAGCTTAATTCACCGGTTTCGTAATTGCGAACCCTTAAACAATTTAAAAATTACACCATACTTTTCGTGTCTTATAATAACGGTACTAAAATCTAGTACAGGCCCTTTCCTTGCTGTCTCTGAATAATCGAATGCCAACTTTCAAAGTAAAATTGTAAAACTTTGGTTCTTTTTCTGAGTATTTTCTTCTTAAATTTCCAAGTTTTTCGAGGTTAGGGGCGTTGTTTTCGTTGCTTCGACATAATCCGTCAACGTTAATAAAAAGTCGAATATAGTACGTTGCCCACGATCACAACCAATGATATAATGACCATTTCTTATTTCTACATTTGTGTTCTTTATTCGAGCGGTCCTGCTAAAATTCTGATATCGAAGATTAATTTTTATACAAAAATCATTCACGATAACATTACCAATTCGTGTTGTGTATTATTTCATGTTAAGCTTTTAAATGCTTAAAAATAATAGGGAAGTTCATTTACTTTTAAATGTTACGAATTTTGAATACATCAACGCGGTTCCTTAACTCGAAAAATTCCTAAAAGAAAGTGTCGTCGAGAGAGCAGGATTTTACCTCTCTACTGAGAATGTTAAGAATTCTTACTCAACAAATTTCTTTGTGTCAAGCTAGATTACACATGTCAAATTTTAACATGGTTACGTAACATTCGTGTGTCTTTCGAAAGACGAATTTCTTCCTTGCTGTAAGAAGAAATAATTTCCTCCATGTTATTTTAATGCAGTGTAACTTTTGCCTCTCCTCAAATGCTTGACTTGTAGTTCAGTCAGTACAAATTCTTCTTCAAACTTGGATTCTTCAAAAAGAAGTTCGATTAATTCCGAATCACTTTCATCGCTAGATGAATCATCTAATATTGTTAATCAATTAAAATTAGTCAACTCTTCGAGTTTTATCAGACATTTTAAAGAGTTTTCCGTACCTACCACTTTTGTGTATCTGTCATTTTGCATAGATTACTACGAAAGTGTTTCCTAACTTTTACGGAATGTCTCCCTATGAGAGAAAATTCATCCCAACCACTCCAATTTTGACAGTCTTACTTAAAAAAAGGGTTATAATCCATCAGATTTGATTCCACTGCATTCTCAGTTAACTCAATGACAGTTGCCTTTCTCTTAATTTTTCCATCAATGAAACACGCTCTGCCAACTGTCAACGGGTGATACGGACAGAAAAGTAGCAAGTAAAACCAATTTCCTCCTTATGGGTCACCTTCCATAAGCTGCTGTGTATTCTATCAACGGAAGTTACGGATTCTATGGAGAGTCCATGAATTCTGCAAAAAAAAAATTAATACATATGCACCACCCTGTATCGATGGTATTATTCTTTTCATTGCCTGCGTTCCAATGCCCGTTAGATGAATAGCGGCCATGTCAAAGTCCCATCCAAATCAACATTTAGGTTCACTTGGTGAACGTAGCTTAATTTTGTTTTTATTTTTAGTTCTAAAACTGATTTCAAACCTATAAAATGTTGAGCTTGCCATTTGGAGCAAATGTTTGTGGTTATGTATGCTTTCCAATCTTGATGCGTAATTTCTTGAGTTTGTTTCTTTTGTACATGGAAGGAAATAAGTGAAAATCAAGGCAGAGAATATGGATATGAAAGTTTATGCCAATTTGATCAAATAACGCAATGCGACATATTCTCACAACCGGTGATAGGTTTCATGTGTTGGTTGGAGCCGGATGAACGCAAGTATCAAAACAAATTGACTAAGTATGGGCTTTTCCATGAATCTTTATAAAAAAAAAGTGCTTATGGAAATCGCCATCGTCCGTTGGTTGCATAAGCTTAGTATGCTGCTTGAGCTAAACTAAATTTTATCTGCTTTCCAACTTTTCCCTCCAAATACATTACCTATTATTAAATAAAATTATGCAGGATTGCTTATCAAAGAACTCCTATTTGCTGATGATATCGTTTTGCTAGCGACCTTACCCGAATCCTTACAGCTAATGGTAAATAGACTTTATGAGTATTGTAAATCGTGGAACTTGATTGTCAATTTAAACAAGTCAAAAGTCATGATATTTAAGATAGGAGGAGGGAAAGAATGCAGAAACGAAAAATGACAGTTTAGCGATGAACGAATAGAAGTTGTAAGGGAATATAAGTACCTTGGTGTTTACTTTACAAAAAATTTAGCAATGGAAAAACACTTAAAAGAAAAACTAGCTAAGGCGAAGACAGCAATCAATGTGGTTTGGAAGAATTGTTTTAACAACAAATTCATCGCCCACAGCATCAAGTATAAGGTCTTTGTAGCTGTGTCAAAATCCATCATGTTCTATGCGGCGCAGGTTTGGGGTGTAGTAAAATATGATACTGTCGAGAAATTACTGCGTCACTATATAAAAAGAATATTTCACCTTCCAACCAATGCCCCAAACTACATGGTAATGCTGGAAACGGGCTTGGCTTCATTGTTTACCAAAACCCTTAAATTGCACGTGGACTACGTGCTGTGCTGTCAGTTTTGAATATGCCGGAGACACGGCTACCGAAGAAAGCGGCTCTGCAAATAATACAATCCAAGACAGGATGGTACAGGGAATGGATGCAACTCGCTGAGGGATATGGGATAAATCTGGATCTGGAGAATAACAGACCTTGCAAACGCCAACTGTATGAACTCATCTCAAAGGTGGATGAAGGTGAAAGATTATTGAACCTGGAGCAAGCTTCGGAATCACTGCATAGAATGATCTATAGCCGCCTAAATCATAACCTGCGGGATTGTAACTACTTCCGAGACGAACACAGCATTCAAGAAATAAAACAAGTTTTCAAATTGAGGGGAGAACTTCTGAAGTTAAACTATATTACACACAGAGAAGACCTACCGTTGCTGTGCAGCTTGTGTAACTTACAGGAGAGGGAGGATGTCGTTCATTTTCTCGGGAAGTGTCTAATCCTAAAAGAAATAAGGAGACACGTATTCGCGAATAATATAATGTCGACAGAGGAAGTCCTAATACTACTTAATGAAGCTAATGTTAAAAAGTTATCCAAATACTGCAATATGGCTTTAAAGTATCGGGAAAGAATAATTTATGAGAATTTTTAAAACAAACTATAATTTATTTGTGGTATCCAACCATAGTCGCAGTAGCTTAGTGGTTATTGTGTTGGACTGCTATGCGGGAGTCCCAGGTTCGAATCCCGCAAAAACCCAATTCCGACTTAGGGTTTTTTTCCGCTGCGCTACCTCTCGCGAACGTCTGACAAACATCCGAGAGTATAAATGTCTTGTAAGAGCTTCTCAATTAGCCGTTTGGAGTCGGCATAAAACTGTAAATCCCTTCCATTCGTTCCAAAAATGAAAAACTCACACAAAACGAATGGTTGTGAGAAGCTAGGCCTAGGGTCTCTCCAGACCTGTTGCGCCAACTATTTAATTTTATTTTACTTTTATTTATTAATTTTTGTCAATCAGGCAGACGGTAAAGCCATGCTCATTGATTTTTTTTTTCTGTACATTCTTAGATAAGAATGAAGCTTATAAATAAAAAACTATCTATCTATCTATTAAATAAAATTATAAAATAAAATTAAATAAAACATTTTTCAATATAAGATCCATTCTCTTTCATTTAATCAAAAATAATAAACAAACAAAGTAGTATACCTTCCCGGCGGACACCCTGTATTAGCTAAAATACCAGCTAAATTTTGAAATAAAGCACGGCGAAATTTAGCTTGAAAAAATGTACCGCCCCATCAATTGGGCACGCTAAATTTTGACAAATACATGAAGTACATTCTGAAACAAAAGTTTAAATATTTAGCTCGAGCAGCGTACCGCTCAGCTAAATTTTGGAGAGAATTTTATATGGGAGCGAAAATTAAGCTCGAGCAGCAGACTAAGCTTTATCTCTCCGCAGAAAAAGAGACATTTTACTAAGCGTCGCATTGTGTTATGGAATGATCACGATCAAGTCTCGTTTTAGCAACTACATACATCTGCAAGAAAAAAAAAACTGCGCAATACTAACAATTTATATGTTTAGTGTCCACGCTAGATTTTACGAACTCACAGGCGAAATTTTCCACATAAAATGATCCATTGTCACAATACAAAATATTTATTAATAAGGCCCCTTTGTCTTTTCTTCATTTGTTTCGAAATAGACGTTGACTAGTATTGTGTCAACGCAATTGATGCAACGGATTGTACTTCAGTTTGACAGTCGTGAGCAACAAAGTACCCATGTTAAGCATTTTCTTTTACCATGGCATTTTTGTACTAGATTTTTTACAAGTAGTCCTACGCGTATCTGTATTAATAGTATAGATTGATGGCACATCACGCCAGACATGCCTTCCAACAAAACGAAAACACACACTTCAGACAACGTTTTCCAAATCAATCGCCCATTATTATATTTGATGTTTTTTTTGGACTGAAAAAAATAAAGAATATGTATTCGACTTTGAGACCTTGTGCAATTCAATGACAGTTCCATTCTACACAAAGCCCAGGCTGTCATAAGCATAATGGATGCGCATTTCATTGCGTTTCGATCAGTCATGTAACGCTCGTGTGGTTTTCTATTTAATGTTTGTTGTTCTCTTTTTTTTTTCTGTAAAATGTCCGCAAAAAGTACGAAAAAGTATGCATTTTCAAGAGATAATTTCACTTCTTTGTTATTGAAGTGATTGATTGGCGATTTAAGAGCTATTGTACCAGATAGGTTACATTTGACTTGGGGGTGAGATGCTGTCACGCAAACATTGCCTGCCATGTAATATTCTGAGGCCTGTGGCTACAGGTATTGGGCTAATTTAATAGCACCCTATCTTAGAAAGGAGGCAGCACAGCTATAAGTTGCATTAGCGCAGATCTAAACTACGTATGCCGCTTGTTTGTACTAAAAATATTTGTACTTTCCAGATGGTCGCTCAACATGTATTAAGCCTTTTTAAAAACAAAACACTTATCGCCTTCGGAAAAGAAAACATACATTCAACTGATATCTTTCCCTTATTTGGACGTCAAGGTATCCGAAAATCACACTACGGTATGGACAAACCCCTGACCAAAGTGTGGTTTTCCGACAGGTTTCGTCCAAGCCAATGAAAGACAAATCACTGATACTGAACATGAGTATTCTTTTGAATTGTTCTACTGGCCGACTGCGTTATAAATTGCACTAGTGCTCATATGGCATTTGTGAGTTTTATTGATTTATGTCCTTCAAAGTAGTGGTTCGTTTTTTGTTCGCCTATCTCTTTTATTTGGCAAAAGTCAAAAGGACACCGCGCCTGTATTACTGTCAACTGTCAACACTCTTGTCGATGGAGATGTGAAGAGCGCTGCAATGTCCTTTTGTTGCAATCTTTCGCAAACAGATAGGCACACAGGTTTTGTTTGTTGACTGAGTCACCATTCAGAATATTGGTCGCATCATCCGGCGGTATACTTCAAATAATGCGTTGCACTGTAGCATTGTCGTCCTTTAAGGGTTTTCCACTGGGACATGGGGTTTTTTGTTAGTCGTTATGAAGTCGTCCTCCTCCTGTTGTCACATGGTACTTTTTATTGGCAAATTTTCATTACCCACAATCAAGGGTTGACAGAGGGCACCTTTGATCGTGCCTCGACCGCGTTGTAAGAAAATCGCCGACACTATATTTTATGTACCTGTTATCGGATCAATAGCGTCAGTGTGTCTAGTATTATTGCGCCAGTTAAATTCCGAAAAATCTGCACTAATACAATTAATGGTTATTCACAGGCTGGGAATAAGTTATGAGAACCGAAACCGTAACCGACATGCGATTGACTTTAGCCTTATCGTTCTGAAGAGAAATAATGAAGTAAATATGTACCTACCATTATCTACACAAGTGGGAGGTTTCTATGTTTTTCATAAGATCGGAATTTATATTTATTGAATAATTCGCTATGAGATCAGAGAAACGCTGGATCAGTGGATTGATTGATGGCAAAGTGTTTTTTAGCGCCTAGTGCATTGACATTATATTTATTAATCATCATTCAAAGAGGAAAACTGTGTGGTGTCACTTTTATCTTTAAAAACGCAGTCTCCAAGTAATAATTTAAAAAAATAAATAAATTCTATTTCTATACGTTACATCTCACTGGAAGTAGTAGATCAAAAGACAGTGTTTTCGAATTTGAGTTCAGCAAGTGATCGCACAATATTAGTTTAAGAAACAAGTAATTATTTCGAAAGTGCCGCCGAAAAATTCGTATTTAATCAAAAGAACGTTACGCTATACAGTTTTTATTGACACTTAGCAGGGAGAGAGTGGTAAGGAAAATTCAGTAAAAAACGACGCTTCGAAGCAAATTTGTAAATTAAAACCTAAAAGTTTAATGAAATTTTCACTTTCCTTTAAAAAGTGCTTTGAAATCAAATGCTCGTTAAATAACTTTTTGTATTGGTACCTAGATTATCCATGATGGTGACTGAGCTCAAGTTTACTTCCCGTAAGGTTCTAGTATCCATGCCATTTGCCATGTCAATTTGAAGTATATTCAAAAGGGGATCCGGTCGAAATTCTGTCTCCTCACACAAAAGTTCTGCCTCAAAAAATTCTGCTTTTTTAATTTTAAGAAATAAAATTCTGCTTATTCTGCTTTAAAGAAAAACGAATATGAACATGTTTAATTTTTTGTTTAGTTTTAAAACCAATATGGCTAAGATCTTGTCTCTTTTTAAGAATTCTTCTTATTTGTTTGTTTTTAAAATCCATTTTCCTTTTCTTTTTCAATTCCTTACCATTTCCACCCCTCTACGCACAACTTATCTTTCCCTTTATTCAATTTAACGATTGAAAAACTTATTATGATTTATGAGTATAACACTATTAGCACACGTTCACGAAGGGATAGCAAACACTACCTAGAAGAGTAATTGTCTAAACAACGCACTGTAATATCAAAAAAAAAATCTCTACACTTTATGCTTAAATAAGTGAGAGGATTGTCCTCACAAAATTCTGCCAACGATAAAAAAAGGTTTGGAAAGTGTTCAAAAGCGCAGAATTTTGAAAAGCAGAATTTTGTAAAAATAATTTTGACCCATCCAAAATTTTGACAACCCAACCCATTCAAAAGCTCATAGGTATTGGAAAACTTGTAAGTTGTGTTAAGGCTACACCCTACACGTCTCCCTTAGTACAAGGAAACTTTACAACTTTGGACAGAATTTTGTTTTCGGTAAAAAATTAATCGAAGTCCAATATACCTATAATTAAGAAAAAAAAAAAACTTTTATCAAAAACTGCAGCTCAATATTTGCAGGGAAAGGAAACTTTATTCTACACCAAAGTGCACTCTGTCTAATACAGTCAAACCCGCTAAAGTGGAATGACCAAAAATATTAAATTCAGTTTCAATTAAGTTAAGCGAACCCCGGATAACTGAAAAAAATGTTCAGTTAAGCGGATCTCGGATTACTGAAAAATAGTTTCAATAAAGCTTACCCTGGACAAGTTTCTCATCAAAACGAATTGGTAGTAATAATTAAAAAAATTGAATAATGTCATTGTCATTATAAAGTGGAATGTGGAAGGTGAATAATGCAAAAAATGGATGCATTCAACGCATGCTCGTTACTTTTTGCCTTTTTTCAATTCATGTAGGGGTGTTTACATTTTCATTTCTTTCATTCAAGCGAAGTTTTTTCTATGAAAAGTTATAACGTTTTAAAGCAATTGTGTTTCAGATATCCGAACTTTTTACTTAAGCGGGTTTCAATAAAGCGGAGTTATTTGTATCAATTTGTTTCTAAATACAAGGGGATTAATGATAAAGTTTAAATAAGCGGGTTTTTTAATTAAACGGGTTTCAGTTAAGCGGGTTTGACTGTACCCTGTTCACAGCGAACCGAAAACTGTGATTTCGGAAAATATTTAGATTTACTAGATTTTGCGAGATCCCAGTTTTTGGTTCGGTGTGAACAGGGTATTAGACAGAACACACTGAACGAAATCGCGTATTAAGGAAATATTTGAAAACTTCAACTAAAGCAGAAGTTTTCCCATATAAATATTTCAGTTTTCAAAACGAGTCGTTTAAAGATTTTTGCGATGAAAACACCACGAAAAACTTCCAAATGTTGGGTTGCAATATTCAGCAGAACAGCTGACAGAACAAATGTCACAACTCACAACTTAAAATCATTGGGGATATTCGTTTATGTAAAACGTCAACTAGATTTGTCGGGAGTAGATTTCAGAAAGCGTTGACTAGGCAACTTGAATTGTTTTTGTATTCTCCCGGTTAGAGTTGGCGTTGTTTGATTTTGCCCTCTTTTATTTGAAAAAGGCCATTCGCAAATTAAAAAAAAAAATGATTTTCAAATAAGTATAACAATAAAAGCCAACTTGTTTAGTAATATTATTTATTGTTAAAACAAAATTAGTTAGTTCACGAATTTGTTCTATTCTTAATACCTTCCTTGTCCAGCTCCGAACGTAGAATGAACCTTTCTTCAGTTTGTTCTTTCTTCTTTACTTCACTCTTCTTTACTTCGCAGTGTTGCTGTGCTCCGTATCTTTATTCATAACTACATTTTAAATGTAACACGGCTGCCTCTATATCACAACACTATTATACTGTCATGCGAACTAAAAACAAATGTTTATTAAATATCGTGCGAATTCTAAATTTACAGAGTAGCTTTAGAAAATATTTTTTTTTTTCTCACCGGCAGTTTATTAGACTCTTTAGAGTTTAAAATTATGCAGCAGCCACTCTGTTTATTTTAAATTTGACTCTTCGAAATGTCAATTTACTAGATTTGTCGGCTTCCCCTTCATAAACGTCAACTCCAAAAACTACTCACGTGACCACTCAGGGCCAATAAAAACTGAAATACATCTAGTCAGTCAGCTGTCAGAGTTACTAAACTAGGAACCCGAACTTCCCCATTTTCCACACTTATATTATTGTCAAATGCTCTGATTTAATTTTATTTGAAAATTAATGCGATCGAAATTTGTAACCAAAATACCTAGTTTACACAGAAATTTAACGACTAGTGTCTCACAGCTGATTCAAACGTCAAACGAAAACTAGTTGGTGTGGGTTGTTGATGCATCGACGAGTTTTCGCTACGTTGTGAAAAGCGTATTATTTTCTGGAATTTTTCTATACACTTTTTGTCCATCTTCAAGCCACTATCGTAACGTCAGAAAAAGCTGTTTTTTACTCAAAACAGTTCTGAGGCTATTCTATTGTATCTAACAGTAACTGATTTGCTGATTGCAAAGTGTAAGTGCTAACATTAACGTATGAAACCACTTTACAAATATAGGTATGCAGTGCTTTTTACTGCGAATAATATGTCACATCATAAACGGACAATAATATGAAATTTATTTTTGGAAATTAACTTTGTCATCAGCAGAAATGCTAGCCTTATTTTTTGGCAACAAACAAATATTTAGCTTTCCAATTCAACTTTAGCAGACGCAAGAGTTTCACTGGCAAAGCTTTTTTATGTGCTAAAAACAAAACGTGTCAGACATATTTTTTTTTATATTTACCGAACACTTACGGGGAGATTATTCTGCAATATAAACCAACCGAAAACAATTTTTTAAGGTTTTTTTTTTTTTCTCTTTTTTTATTAAAAGCTACTATGAGGAAAGTTGAAATCTATAATTCGCTAGCGATTTAAGAGACAGTGTACCTTGATCTCTGGCATTTTTCTTGGAAGAGGACTTGATTATATTATCAGATCCGTTCTTATCGGCAGTATTGTATTTTCTGTTGCTCATAGATGTCATTTCTACTTGTAAATTTCAAGGCATACACTAATCGGTTCGGCGGTCTTAAACGAAAACGCTGTACGCGGAACCTAACTAAAACAAAATATACGAAAGAAGAAGTAAACAGACTCTTAAAAAAAATAATTGTGAATTTGCAAGGACAAACGCACTGTAAGTTCGAGTATGTGATAAGAGTTCACTTGTCCTCAAGTTAAATTTTTTTGACAAACTACCTCAAACCTGACGATAAATGACATCAAAAAGTGTTCGTTGTCGTTGCTATGCTTGTCCATTTTTATTTAACCATTCCCGACCATATTTTTATTGTTCTGAATACAAATTACGAAATTGGGTGCCGAAAGGGATAACAACTGCAAAAAAAAAAAAAAAAGACAACCCGATTTACTTCAATCTAGTGCGATAGTAAGACATTTGAAAGAGCAGCCCGACGTCAACATTTAACAAACGTCTCATATCATAAATAACAATAATTTCCACCCTTCTTCACCTTTTGTTTGTGCGGATTCTGCGGAAGTATAAGTGATACAAGCCACTTTGGCTGTGGAAAATAAAAATAAAAATAAGGGTGTAACGATATACCCTCAGAGGCTGATGGACGGACGCTGCGCCTATTATCCTCTAAAAAGGGAAGACGCAATGAATAGGATTTCCAGTGAAAGTCACATAGTCAACAGCGTACATAAGCATGTCACATAGAGTAGGATATATACATAGAAGTGGAGTCGAGCAGTCTCTATCAACCGCAATCGCATCGCACAGAGAATGAAGGACATCTGGGTCTATTGTGGTTTGCACTTTTTGACACCTTTGCGATCGACGGGTTCTTGTGTGCATGAATGCACTTTTGTTGCGTCACATTGAGAGCTATTAATTAGGGGAATCATCTTTCGGCTGGAGTGGTTTTTATTGACAGCCGTAATAATAAAAGAAAAACATTTCTGCTTCGAGAATAATGCTTGAGGAAGATTGGAAAGAAATGCGGTTTTCTTGGCGAGTCGTTTCTTTTTTCGTACATACCACTTGGGTATAGAAACGACTTTGAATGTAGAAAACATGAGGAAGCGAGGCAAATTGATTAAGGCCTTAATCAGCGCGGCAAATCGTGCAACTAGAGTTTTTCATTAACAAGTCCCTTACGTCGACCCACTAGAATTCAATCGCAATTTGAATGCTAAATTGAATTAAATTATCTGATGCAGTTCTGGTGCCGATTGGACATTAGACACTAACAAATGTTGCGATAAACAGCCAGTAAACTCATGACTGCTTCTTTTAAAACAAAAATAAATAGGTAGTATTGACAGAACCAACATCCTATATAGCAACGGCCACCGTTGCCACATTGGTCATTTTTGACCAAATTTGGTCATTTTTATTTTTCTCTTGCCATTTTTTATTTAAAATTTATAGTTTATTGCTTATTGTTCGACTTCAGGCTAACGTACAAAGATGATTTATATCTTAAAATCTTTGTACATAATTGAACTGTATATTAAAAAAAATCCTATTTCATTTGGATAAGTCATTCCAAAGCTTTGCAGGTAGAACACATTCGAGAATTACAACTTTTCTTAGATATCAGCATAGATTTCCGCTTCCGGACAGCGGATAGGAGTAAAACATATCGTATAGTCTAATCTCGACAATTTTCAATGCAACTATGAAAACCGGAATCAATTTCGTGCAGTACTTTTTTAATCTATTCCGAACAAACACCTTAGAGTCGGAATAAAAGTAACAGTTTTATTATAGTAAGGATTTTTTGTGCAAGCTAATACCCTTTTCTCCCCCAGCGAAAACCGTGTTTTCGTCGAACAC
Source organism: Cheilosia urbana (assembly GCA_946477585.1). NCBI lineage: Eukaryota > Metazoa > Arthropoda > Insecta > Diptera > Syrphidae > Cheilosia > Cheilosia urbana. The sequence continues at coordinate 178,354,826 of OX297853.1, forward strand.
TCGAAATTACATTCCCACCAAACAATAACCAGTTTTCGTTTGACGTTTCAATTAGCTGTGAGACACTAGTCGTGAAAGTTCTGTGTAAACTATTTTGTTTACCAATTTCGATCGCATTAATTAACAAATAAAATGAATTCAGAGCATTTAAAATTAATATTAGTCCTTCAATTAAGTGTGGAAAATGATTTTAGTTGTGAGTTGTGACATTTGTTCGGTCAGCTGCTTTGCTGAATGTTGCAAAAGGTATGTTTGTGCATTCGTGGAAAACGACTTTAAACCACTCGTTTTGAAAACTAAAATATTTTTTATGGAAAAACTTCTGTTTTCGATGAAGTTTTTGAGTGTTTTTTGCGAAAACCAGGTTTTCGGCTCGGTGTGAATAGCTTATTAAGACGTTTTCTTTTCTGACGTATAAATGGTGCATTAATATGTTTAATTGAACGCACTGATTACACACGCACGATCACTGAATGTACAAACACTGAATGCTTCATTTATTTGAATTGACAATTTTTTGACAGATGACAAATATTTCGAACTTAAATTAATTTGGTCATTTTTAGCTACAGTTGGTCAATTCAAATTTTAGCCACAAACTTTATTTTCAAGTGGCAGCCGTGCCTATAGTTTCATTTGTTTAGGGTGTTTTGATTTTTACGACGAATGGAATAAACTTAAAATTTAATGTGAATAATCCGTTTGCCCAAAAAAATGATAGCCCAGATTCACGAAAAAGAATTTAAAAAGCACTCTTTGTGCTATTTACAGTAAAAGTGGAACTTCTTTACTCGATCTGTTGCATAGTATTGTCTCTAGTTATGACGGCTGATAACCATAACGCTGATCCCTCAACAAGAAAAGAAATGAAGAATAAAAAAAAAAAGCGTTTGTTGGGTAAACATTTTGCTAATTGAGCTCTACAACACTTTCACTTTCCTTTATTTTTATCCGCTGGTCAATCTTTCAAATGTGGTGCTTTAATCTCTGTTCGAGATTACGTCGAACATGTAACTATAATCCAACAATGTTTGTATCTTAAAAGCATCTTGCTTATTTACTTAAAATTATTGTACACAAAATTAATGTGTTATTCTAACATTTACTTTTTGGACCAAACTTTATACATCATACCCTATGTAATATTTCCTACATAATTTTTTTGTTTTAAACATGGGTTTTGGGTTTATGTTTCGTGGTGTGGTGCATTGAACTTTCTCGCGCTCTTATCTATTAACTACCAACCGCGAAGCATCATTCCCACAGATTCCGCAGGCACATTTTGTTTTGAACTGGTTTAAGAATATCTGTAATTTATAACGTTTTAGAAATTTGGTATTTTTCTTATAACTAAAGTTACTAATCGAACTCCTTAAATTTGTTCCACCAAATACATTATTGTTGAATTTAAAAGATTATAGTTTTTCTGTTGGCTTATAATGGCCACCTGCGTAATTATGTCAACTTTTTGTATGCTCTCTGACGTCTACTACCTAACTTACTTGTATACATTAATTTATTAATACTGGAAAATGTGTTTAATGATGTGCAGATGATTGATGCGTCTCAGTTTTGATTGGCCTGGATCGATTACATGAAAGTTTTCTTAGTTAACGTCTATGGAGGGGTAGCTGAAGAATCTAGTCAAGAAATTTGTGACTGAGTACTAAACTGACAGTTCGCATATATGTCTGACGGAAGAGTGACGTTTCCGATCAATCTAGTTGTTCAAATTACCTAGCGAAGTATGAACGATATGTGCACGACCTGCATTTTCTTCGTTTCCGATGCGCTGGGAATTGATGGCGTGCTATCTTCCCACAGTATACTTACAATGTATTAATATAGTATGTAAGAAACCATCCGATACGTATTTTTTTACCTTTATGCTTAATGCACATTATCAACGTGAGACCTTGTTGAATTTCCAATTCTTCTCTCACGCTCTGAAATAAGAACCCTACTGGGCATAACGGTGAAAGAATGTGTATCGGAGGACGGTCAGTCATTGGACAGAACCGGAACAACGAAGTTGAAGTTGAAAACCAGTGATTGTTTTTGATATTAATTCTGAAATCTTATTGTAAATTTATTCTTTAACATAAATAAATTGGCCAGAAAACCAGTGATTGTTTTTGATATTAATTCTGAAATCTTATTGTAAATTTATTCTTTAACATAAATAAATTGGCAAACATTTGGCGACCGTGACAGGACACAACTAAAAAAGTTTAGTGGCCTGATAACTAACTGTTCAAAGTGTATATTAAAAAAAATAGATAAATCAAAAGACGTGTGAAAAAGTGAATTTGTGTTATCTACAATGGAGCAACTCACTGAATTCCAAGACAAGGTTGGAAAGGAAATCTGTGTTCTTTCTCGTAATTACAAAAAAGATGGACCTGAAAGAAAAACCGTGCAATACTTGCAGCAGCGGTGGAGCAGGTTGGACCAACTTTGGGACGAGTTCGACAAAACAGATAGCGAGATTAGGGATAATTACTCAAGTGAAATGAACCACGAATACTTCACCAAGGACTACTATAACGAGATCAAAAGGATTTACGACTCACTAAAGAACGACATCTTCAATCGGTTTGCCGATGTTGAGATAGCCGAGCGACAGGAGCCATCAGCAGCCCCAGCAGCAACACAGCTATCCACAGCAGCGCCACCAAAGACAGAGCCACGAGCAGCTCCATCAACAGTAACGTCATCAGCAGCACCAACAGCAGTGCCACAAGCAGCGACAACAACAGCATCAACAGCAGTGCCATCAGCAACGCCACAAGCAGCGTCATCAGCAGCGCCATCAGCAGCGCCAGCAGCAGCATCAACAGGAGTGCCACAAGCAGCGACAGCAGCAGCGTCATCAGCAGTGCCACCAGCATTCCGCCCAAATCTTGAAGTGAAGTTAGCGTATGACGACGGTCGACTAACCTCAGTAAACAGATTCAGATTGACCGCCAGAATTTTCCAAACAGCTTTAACAAAGTGTTCCGTTGAGTTAAGCTACACCTCACCCCACCAATTCAAATTAAAAACAAAAACACTTCTACTTACTTGGAATGAAGTAGCCACAGCATACAAGAAACTTGGGGACGATGCGGATGCATCCGACATAGAGCTGTATTTTGATCTCCAAGATCAATTGGATTCAAGGATTGTTTGTGTACCAAGTGAGATAGAAACAAATGTGAAAACAAGTGACTCAGCCCAGACCACCTTCAATGCAGCAATCAATCTCCCAAAAATTGAGATACCCAAATTCGATGGAAGTTATTTGAACTGGCCTCAGTTCTTCGATCTTTACACGCAAATGGTACATAAACAGCCTATTGCCCCAGCACAGAAATTATACTTCTTAAGAACCAATGTCACCGGCGATGCTTACAGCCTAATTCAACATTTTCACGCCACGGACAGCAATTACGAGTTGGCCTGGAACACATTAGTTGAAAGATTCGACAATAAAAGATTATTGTTAACCGCACAACTAAACAGGCTGTTCCAGCAATCCAACGTCGTGGACAGCTCAAAGAGTCTAAAGGGATTACATGATACAACTAAGGAGGTCATGCAAGCCGTCAGTAATCTCGGCTACGATACAAGTGGATGGGATCCTGTGATTGTTCACGTACTACTTGGACGAATGGATAAAGATACAAGGATGATGTTCGAGCAATCGCTTGCATCGCCGAAAAGCAGTCCAACGCTGACTCAATTACTGGAATTCGTGGAGTCAAGATTCCAGACTCTAGAAGCAGTGAACCCGAATGAGAGAAAGAGAATAGCAGTAGCCGTGACAGAGAGTACAAGGGGAATAATCAATTGTTTCTATTGTAAATCACAAAATCATAGAATTTTTAACTGTAAACAGTTTTTGAATCTTTCAGTGGAAGACCGGCACCAAGGAGTTCTCAGACTTCAACTGTGCTTCAATTGCCTGCAAGCGGGACATCTTTTTTCGGCGTGTCGGATGCGAGGCTGCAGATCATGTGGCGGAAAACACAATACTTTGCTCCACCTGGCGGCCCATAATCAATCACCATCCGGTAAGTCGTGTGATAATCATGTTGTTCATGGGGACGAGTTGCCATCAGGCTCGTTTCTTAATACTTCGCTAGGTGTTTGTACTCAAACCCGTAAGGTATATCTTGCCACTGCAATAGTGAATGTGGTATCAGCAAATGGAAGTCGAATTCCTTGCCGGGCCCTGCTAGATTCAGGATCGCAACTACATTTCATTACTTCTTCGTTAGCTCATCAGTTAGGGTACAAAAAGCGGAGGATGAACGTTCCAATAAGTGGGATCGGGGGAAAGGAAGGGCAATCCTATTTTGTTATCGATGTTTCAATAGAATCGAGGACATCATCATATAGGTCAACTATTGAGGCAAGCATAATGCCAATAATAAGCGATTATAAGGCAACTCTTGAAACAGATGTTCAGGATTGGAAATTGCCAGCACATATTCTTCTCGCCGATCCAAACTGCACTGGTTCTCACCACATTGACTTATTGATTGGAGCGGAACTATTTTTCGAACTTCTTCTACCAGGAGAGTTCAAGGTTTCGGACGATCTTCCGGTGTTGCGAAATACTAAGTTAGGTTGGCTTGTGGCTGGTTGTGCTATGGGAACATCCTCAAAGTCGTATTGCCATCCAGTCACCAAACCAACCCTCAGCTCTTTAGACAAGCTTGTCAGGTCATTTTGGGAAAGTGAATCTCTGGAAGGTGAGACCAAAATTTTAAGTGAAGAGGAGTTTCGATGTGAAGAACATTTCAAAAAACATGTTTTAACGACAGTCGATGGTCAATTCGTAGTAAGACTTCCATTTAAGCACGAACCGAGTAAGTTACTCGGCACCTCCCGTGAAATGGCTCTGAAACGTTTTTATTCGCTAGAAAGGAAACTAGAGCGCAACAAGGAACTAAAGGCATCTTATGGTAGCTTCATGACAGAATATGAACGCTTAGGTCATATGAGCCCAATATTGGAAGATAATATCCCACGGTCTAATTTTGTTCTTCCACATCATTGCGTACTGAAACCCGAAAGCTCATCAACAAAACTCCGGGTAGTCTTTGACGCTTCTGCTAAGAGTACGTCAGGTCATTCACTGAATGATGCCCTAATGGTTGGCCCGACAGTCCAATCAGATTTGTTCTCGATTATTGTCAATTTCAGACTACACCGGTACGTATTTACTGGTGACATAAGCAAAATGTATAGGCAAATACTAATCAATCCAAAGGATAGGGCATATCAGCTTATATTATGGAGGCCTGATAGTAACACTCCATTGCAAACATATCAGCTGAACACTGTTACATATGGAATGGGATCCGCACCTTATTTAGCAACAAGATGTTTGGTGAAATTAGCAACTGATTTTCAAAATGCCTATCCTAAGGCAGCATCAACTATTTTTAACAATGTTTATGTCGATGATTGTCTTACTGGGGCAGCTACCATAAATGAAACCAAGATCCTTCTCAAAGAAACTGTAGGATTACTAAAGCAAGGAAGATTTGATCTCATGAAATTTTGTGCAAACGATCCACGCATCCTTGATGATATCCCAGAGGAAAACCGAGAAAAATTGTTGACCATCTACCAATCAAAGGTAATAAAAACTCTTGGTCTAATATGGGAACCCACTTTGGATCAATTCAAATTTTGTCACCACTTCGAAACACGCAGTAGTACACAAGTGTCAAAACGCACCGTTCTTTCCGATTTGGCCAAATGCTTTGATCCATTAGGGCTTCTTGGACCAGCTATATTACTCGGTAAAATATTTCTGCAAGAATTATGGAAGTCTAAAGTTTCTTGGGATGAAAACTTGCCAGCTGAGCAGTCCGCACGATGGTTAAACTATTTATCTCAATTCTCGTCATTAAAGGACTTAGATATACCACGCTTTGCTTTAGTCGATTCCGCAGAGAAGTTAGAGTTGCATGCATTTTCGGACAGTAGTTTGAATGCCTTTGGGGCATGTATATATTTAAGGTCTATTGACAAAGGCGGCAAGATTTTTGTACAACTATTGTGCTCAAAATCTCGGGTCGCTTCTCTAAAGGCAACCAGCATTGCCAGACTAGAATTGCAAGCAGCTGTTCTCTTAATTGATTTGGTACAAAGGATAAGCCCAATCTTCCCTAGAAAAATTAATAAAATTCAATTCTATACTGATTCAACAACAGTTCTAGCTTGGATAAAGGCACCCTCCTATACCTGGGAGACATACATTGCAAATCGTGTAGGCAAAATTCAGTCCGCTTCTAAGGTAGATCAATGGCACTATATAAAAGGAGAATTGAATCCTGCCGATCTTATATCAAGAGGATTGGGAATGCCTGATCTAGTCAGATCAAAGATTTGGTTCAATGGTCCCGAGTTCTTAAAACAAACCGTAATATCAATTCAGTCTACATATACAAACTCTGACGATGTCCCTGGACGTCGAAAAATAAAAACAGTCTTGACAACGTCAATATCAAGCGATCTATTTACCACAATTAACCATCAAAATTCATTCCACAAACTGCAAAGAATAGTTGCAACCGCCTATCGATTCTTCATGAGTTTTAAAGCTCACCGTCAAGAACATCAAACCACAGGCTCTTTGACCGTTGAGGAGATTCAGAAAGGAACAATCTGGATCTGTAGATCTATGCAGATAAGTTCATTCCCAAACGAATACTGGGCACTACGTTGCGAAAAATCCATCAGCAACAATTCGAAAATAGCATCGCTAAGTCCATATTTTGATGAAACGACAATGTTGATTCGCGTGGGTGGAAGGCTCCGAAACGCTTCAATTCCCTCTACAGCTAAAAATCAGATATTACTCCCCAAAAATAATGTAATAACCACATTACTTTTAGCACATATCCATCAAAAATATCTTCATGCTTCCCACCAAGCACTTATATCGATATCCAGACAGCAATATTGGATTCTTAGTGTAGGAAATGAAACTCGCAAGGTTCTTTCAAGATGTGTTAAATGCTTTCGTGCAAAGCCCAAGTCCATTAATCAGTTAATGGGTGATCTACCTAGGGAACGGGTTGTGCCGTCTCGGCCATTCTCCTGCTCCGGTGTAGATTTTTGTGGACCAATACGGACGCATTATAAGGTTCGAGGAAAGACTCCATCGAAATCATATCTGGCCGTGTTTGTTTGTTTTTCCACGAAGGCCGTACACATAGAGGTGGTAGGAGATTTGTCCTCTGAAACTTTTATTTATGCGTTAAAGAGATTCATAGGTAGACGAGGCGTTTGTCAAACAATATTTTGCGACAACGCTACCAATTTTATTGGAGCAAGAAACCAATTGTCAGAATTCAGCAAAATATTTAACTCAGAAAAAATACAATCGACAATTCAGTCTGCTTGCCTTGAGGATGGCATCATGTGGAAACCCATACCACCTCGATCTCCTCATTTTGGCGGCCTTTGGGAGGCCGCGGTAAAATCGGCAAAGACTTTATTGGTTAAATATTTAGGAGAAGCCTCTCTCACTTACGAGGAACTTTCAACAGTCGTCATCCAAATTGAGTCCATTCTCAACTCTCGTCCGCTTACTCCTATGTCATCAGACCCAAACGATATGGAAACATTAACTCCAGGTCATTTTCTTATAGGCGCTCCACTAACATCTCTTCCTGAACCTGACGTTAGCTATTTGAAATTCTCCAGATTAGATAAATTTCGTCAGATTCAGCATGTTCAGCAGCATTTTTGGAAAAGATGGTCAACTGAATATCTCCACCTTCTTCAACAAAAATCGAAATGGAAGTCTGAATCAACGAATCTGAAATTGGGAACGATGGTGTTATTGAAAGACGCGAACTTGCCTCCAATGAAATGGAGACTTGGACGTGTAACCGAAGTTGTCAAGGGAGCTGATGGATTGGTGCGAGTGGCAAGCGTAAAAACAGAAACAGGGACTTACCAGCGAGCAATTCACAACCTATGTCCCTTACCCATTGAAGAACAAATTAGGCCCGACTCACATGCCGTAAAAGACTCATTCAAGGAGGAACCTGAAGAACACTCAGTTTTAAAGTTAAGAAACGGAAAAACCGTCCGTCCGGCCTTATTAACAACCTTGCTTACCATTTTGCTTCTATTACCCTGCGCATCTGCTGTAGGTAGTGAACCCATTATTATAACAAATTTCCATGATGCTGCGGGTATATATTTTGAAGACATGGGCAGTGTGAGCACGATTAATAGCTTTTGGAGCATTTATGTCTTCTATAATTTATCCGCATATTGGCTAGAACTGGGAGAGGTTAAATCTCATCTGGCGCGCATGGATGAAAAATGTGCAACTGAGTTGCAAAATGATCTGTATTGTTCACCCACGGTGTTTACACTTCGACATAGAATGTCAGCAATCGAGCAAAATAACAATCTCATCCACAATTATCATGAATCGCATAGCAAAAGGATAAGAGTAGAAAGATCTCCCTTCGATTTCGTCGGGAACGTAGCAAATAGTTTATTTGGCGTTCTTGATCAAGATGATGCAAAGGATATCGAACATAAAATTGCAATGGTGCATCAAGACGAACAACACCTTACCGAGCTCTTGAAAAGACAAAGTTCGATCTCAGATGCCACCGTAAATCTGCTTAAAAGAAATAAGCTGCAATTCAACCAGCAATATGAAAACTTAAGAACCGTTTTAGAAAGGACTATGAACAGCGTGACAAAGCATCAGGAGATCATTGATCAAAAACAAAGCTTTTCTGCATTGACGTCTTATTTGATTCTAGCAATAACTAATCTTGAAAGGGTCCAGGACATTTTGCTTGATGTTCTTCTTAGTCTTAACAATGCAAAAATCAACCCTCATTTTGTTTCACCAACACAGTTAATTGATCAGCTCCAGCTTATAAGGAACAATCTGCCCTTGCATCTAAATCTGCCAAAAGCATCCGTGTTAGATATGTTCAAGGTGGCTTCGGTAAAGGGACGGAGTTTGAACAACTCTATAATTTTCGAGATGATGATTCCGCTGATTGACAATCAAGAATTTCAAATATTTAATTTAATCCCGTTTCCCATATTTCAAAATAACTCAAGCCTCGAAGTGGAGATATCACTTCCATATTTAGCAGTGACTTTGACCAGAGACAGGTATTTCTCTTTAGCCGAAAATGAATTGCTCGCATGTAAGCCTTTTTCAACTAGGAATTATCTTTGCAACCAATTATTGCCAACAAAAATTCATGAGGGTAATTCTAAGTGCTGTGAAATATCGCTCTTAAACCATGTTAAGGGAGCCCTTATTAATTGCTCCTTAAGAAAATCCCTAATTTCCGATAAATGGATCGGCCTTAGGAGTTCCAACAGCTGGATATTTTCACTAGCTGACACAATAACTGGTCTCCTTATATGCGAGGGAAATACTAAAAGCTTAACCATTAGTGGCAGTGGGATAATGGAATTTCTAAGACCATGTACCTTAAAGCTTCCCAACATTATAATAAATGGTAGAGTTTTGCAGAATAGCACGCTAAGGAATTCCTTTGTTCCTGCTGCAGAAATTCCCAGATCATTTAGGCCTCATATCACAACTGAGACCAATATTATATCGTCCACCAATGAAATAAGGGATGATGAAATAAGTGATTTAGAAAGCAGAGTTAATGAAATAATCAAAGACATAAATAAAGATTTAGCAACAACTAGTGTGAATATGCATGATTATCATCACTACGTCATAAGCTATGTATTACTTGTTATCGTGATTGGGTCCATCATATTCTACTGCTACAAGAAAAGGGGTCCGACTCCTCTTCCCCGACGAGTTCGTCCTCGCTTCGAAGTAGATACACACTTTTAGGGTTTAGAGGACTTGAAGCCCTCAAAGGGGGGGAGTATGTTCAAATTACCTAGCGAAGTATGAACGATATGTGCACGACCTGCATTTTCTTCGTTTCCGATGCGCTGGGAATTGATGGCGTGCTATCTTCCCACAGTATACTTACAATGTATTAATATAGTATGTAAGAAACCATCCGATACGTATTTTTTTACCTTTATGCTTAATGCACATTATCAACGTGAGACCTTGTTGAATTTCCAATTCTTCTCTCACGCTCTGAAATAAGAACCCTACTGGGCATAACGGTGAAAGAATGTGTATCGGAGGACGGTCAGTCATTGGACAGAACCGGAACAACGAAGTTGAAGTTGAAAACCAGTGATTGTTTTTGATATTAATTCTGAAATCTTATTGTAAATTTATTCTTTAACATAAATAAATTGGCCAGAAAACCAGTGATTGTTTTTGATATTAATTCTGAAATCTTATTGTAAATTTATTCTTTAACATAAATAAATTGGCAAACACTAGTTTTTGCGTTCATCAGGTTACACCTTATCCAAACCAATCTAGTCGACTAGATTTTTGAATTTGCCTAATGACTCTAAGTTAAACTGTCATCATACGACAACTCCAAAAGTACAAGAGGCACAATTTTCCAGAAGTCTGTGCAACTACTTGCATACACTGATGACATCGATATCATTGGCAGAACACAGCGAGCTATCACTGGTGCGTTTGCAAATATCAGTACAGAAGCGGACAAAATGGGTTTAGTGCGGTGAATGAGGGCAAAACAAAATATATGCCGTCAATAAGAGGGGACACACAACATCGACGAATCGGACAGAACGTCACGATAGACAGCTATAACTTTGAGGTAGTTCGGGTCTCGGGGTTTCCGCTATTAATTCTGAAAATGGCATCACCTCAGAAATCAAGCAAAGAATCACACTTGCCGTACGCTGTTAGTTCGGTCTAAGAAGGCAATTGATAAGTAAGGCCTTGTCGAGAAATACTGTATAAGACCTTCATCATCCCAGTCCTGCTTAGTCGTGCAGAAGCATGGACGCTATCAAAGGCGGATGAAGATCTCCTTGGTCGTTTCGAACGCAAAATTCTTCGAGTGATTTTTGATCCCGTAGCGGCGTTAGGTTCGCGCCCGGTAGGGCGACCGCCCATTACGCCGAAAATAAAGGGTCGCCGCAGGCAAATGCACAGAAATGTTGAAAAAATGCTGCAGATTCTTAAGATATTATAGAAATACAGGCTTTAAAAGCGCCCTTTTAACTGTGAAGGAATTGGCTGAAGAGCTTGATATTAAAGCTAAGTCTGAAATCCGTTTTGCCTGATCAGAATGTGGTCACTCCTGACTTTGTTCTTATTTTTTGCAGTTAGGGGGCACCGTAGAAATCTCGCTCAGGGCGCCGGAAGTGCTAAAACCGGCACTGGAAGAACTACAATTTTTTTTTTTTAAACATACTTTCTTTTGTACCAGCATTCGCATTTCTGATCCCAATTATATGGTTAGCTCAACTGATCTCGCTTGGAACAAAAGAAGAAACACAAACTCCAGAGTTCTGATGAACTAACGACGCATTTTATGTGCAACAGTGCTTTTGCCGCAGTCTTCTATTACAAAATCTGACATCAAAAAAGTTGCTGGTCATTTCAAAATCACACGGAAATACAAATCCATCAAAACGACAAAAAATGACACTTCCAACTAAGTTTTGCAGGATAATTTTGGTTACTAATCAACTGCAGAAATAAGGAAACGACTTTTCACTTTTCCCCGAATTGTAAATAAAAATGTCCTTATTCTGCTACACACAAATTTTAACATTTCACATGTATTCAAATTTAGAACCATAATCTAGCTTCAGTCAACACTGAACTGACATTCGTTAACCCTGGTATTGAAGTGGAACAACTAGTTACAAACAAACTTATGTCAAAATCAAAATGACAAATCGAATCAAGTGTGCTTATGAACTGATGATAAAAGCTCTTCTGCGATTAATCTCCTTTTAGCAGTTGAAACATCCTGAAAGGAAATTATTCCTCACAACGAACTGACACCCCCCAAGTGAATGCCATACTTGGGGTTAAAGCCCAAAGCTCTGACTAACTTCCCTTTGACATTTAGGAAAAACAATTTTCTCTTTCTCTGTTCGTGTGCGTGCCTCTGTGCATGTGTGTTGAGGGAGTATACGATGTACGCATGTACCCGAGAGCTGTGAAAACGATTCAAAGCGGAAACCCATCTCACCTTCGGTGTGCTGTTTGGGCTTATTTGATTAAAGAGAGACTTCACATCAGTTGGTGATGGTGACTTCTTTACTTCTTAACAGTATAGAAAAAGCTTATCAAAGAAAATTAAGAGCGCACCATCGACATCATCGTCGTCGTCGTCGCCGTCGACATTGGGGGTAGAACAAAATAGCGAACGACTGAAAAGGTTTTCCATCTTTGGACGGGTGGTCTCTTATGTGCTGTGCTGTGAAAACTAATTCTCTATTAGAAATCTATCACAAAAAAAAATAATGAAAAACCTGAAATGAATAAGTTCTTTTAGAAACTAATCCAAACTTAATTATAGTGATAGTGTTGGAGTTTTTAGTTCGTGAAGTGCAAAGTGTATCTAGTGCGTGAGAATTATTCACTCTCGGCTCTAAAAAAAAAAAGAAGAAAAGAAAAGGGCCTAGCCGAGAAAATCCGTTTTCAGAATTTGTTCTTTCACAAAACACCAAAGGAATCTGTCGTCGTAAGAAATGGTAAAAGTGAGAAATAATTTTTCCATTGTATTCTGGTGTATACTATAAACCCATTTGAATCCTTTTATCCTTGGCTAGAATGCATTGTGACTTTTCGTGTTGTTTTCAGTTGCAAATTTAACAAATCCCTTGTTTGCAGTTATTCAATTTTTCCGGATGATGTAAGGGACAGTATAGTGATGGAGATAGTGTATAGCGAGAGCCAAAGGACCCTCAAAAGGGTGGATGGGTGGTCAACTCTGAAGGAAGGAAAATAAAGTTATATGACGGAAATAATTTTCCCATTCTTTTTGCGATATGTGCGGGCAGTGGTGTGGGATGGGGAATCGTAAATCGATATTGTGAGTGAATGAATGGAAGGAAGGCGCAAAGCATTGCACCACGCTGGGGCAGAACAGTTGCGAGCAGCCCCCCTTTCGTTGGTACGTAATTTTTCGTAGTAAATGGCAAAAGAGGAAAAGCTGATGAAAATTACCAAGAGCGAGAGAGAGTACCAAAGCAAACAACAATAATATTTATAGTTCTATATCACAGAACAGGATGGGAATGGGGTTTCTCCACGAAGAAGATTGCGACGTGAAAATGTATATAAGCTTGGTATCTTTGGAGTGCTCGTGGTCGTGGTCGTGGTGGAGGCAAGCGGTGTGTCCCTTGCACAAATAGTTTATTTTACTCATTATTCCCTTTTGTTTCTTGGTTCTCGCATTTGCACCGCACTAACGGTTTCGAATTACAACACCACCACAAATACCTTCCGGTGCGATAGGATAAACTGCGAGCGATTGCGACTGCATCTAGAAGACGTCGTCGTGGTGGTTTGGCTAATCCAGTCGGCTTAGTTGTTGTGTTTTAAGCGGATTGACTTTTGTTTTCATGCTGTCTATATACTTGAAAGAGTGCAAACTTTTCCGACGTGCTTTGCCAAATTGTCAGCTCAAATGGTGCGTTTCGATTGTTGTGTGCAAACGTGTTAAATTTTCGTCTTAGAAATGAACTGTTGCTGAATTTTTACCCACAATAACCTGAAACGAAACCTGATCGGCATTCATTATGCTGCGCGTATTAAACAACATGAACAATATAGTTAAATACCACGTTATAAGGCAGGGAACGTCGAACGACTTGGATCATTGACTCTTGAGTGTGATTCCTTTTTTTTGAATTCCGTCGAGATATAAATACGTAAGAGCATTGCAGCTCAGCATATTGGCACGGGTTATTAACGTGACAATGAGCACGAGTGGGATGATTTGAAGTGATTGACCTATTTGATTCAATGTGAGTGAAAATGCAGTTTCATTGCGTCAGGTTCGGGTCATGGCAGGATGCCAGATCTGCAAATCTTAGAGCCATCAATTTAAAGTTGCCGAATAAAACTTATCGTTTGATATTACAGTACGCCCTCGGTAAAGGCAACCCGCGATAGACGCAATACCTCGGTTAAAGCAACACCTAAAATTTTACCATTGGTGACTCAGTAATTGCAACTTTTAAAAAAACTGTGACTCGGTAAACGCAACTTTCCATACAAGCTCTTATTTCATTTAATTTTTTTTTTTTTTTTTTTTTTTTGTGATTGGTTTCACTGTAACTGGGCAGTTGTTTTACAGCTGCTTCTCTCAGATTTTTAAATACACATAGATCGTAGGTGCATTTTTGTTTTTTGCATCATACAAGAATAAAAAGAAAAAGAGGGGAAAATTTTTCGTATTTCTTACCAGTGTTTATGTGATTTTCTCCCGGTCGGTAATTGCTTTGTTTCGTGTAATAAAGAAATCATGACTATCGTAAAAAAAACTCCCCAAACGAACATTTCCCAACATTTTAAAGCAATTTAACCAAAAACTGTATTAACTATATATACATAATGTATAAATATTTTGTTTAAATGAATTAAATTATATTCCTTTTCTTTTCTTTTACGACGAACAATATTCTTTTATTTCTTATAATACGGTTTTCACCTTAAATTCTAATTCAAGGCACATTTTTTCGGTTAAAGCAACAACCTCAATTAACGCAACTGTTCGAATTTCCATCGGTTGCTCTTTCCGAGGGCGTACTGTATTTTAAAATCTTCGAATCGCCTTCCTGTTTTATGTTCGCTTATCACTAATTGATAACTTGAACGAAAATTGTACTGGGTGCATGCATTGGGTTACTTTGAGCTGCACAGAGATGTATATGTCTCTGTTATCTCTCTGACACAAGTTTTTGAACTTACCTTCTCATGGGTAAAAGAAATTGATGCAATGTCATCAGAGTTGCCATGGCTGTTTAAGCTAACCTAGGACAAAAAGTCTTAAGATCCCGGACTTTGGAGGACATCATCTACTTTAAAAAGAGGACGAAATGAAAAAAAACTAGGTTCATAACTCAAACAAAAAAATATTTAATTTTTAGGTATGTAAATGTTTTTTAATACTCGTACTTTTAAGTTTTTTTATACTCGTTTTCAGTTTGATTTTTTTTTTCAAGATTTCATCATTGCTATTAAATATAAGGTCATAAAATGACCAACAGCTTACTCACTTACTCACTTACTTACTTAACGGGCTCCCGACCCGTGGAGCGTCTCTGGCTGAGACACTGCAGCCTTCCATCCTCTACGATCCCGGGCACGCTGCTTCCAGTTGTCCAGACCAAGCGTTCTGGCATCCGCGATGCCTTGGTCTTTGAAACGGAGGTTCGGTCATCCTTGTCCTCTCGAGCCTGGGGGCTGGGATTCAAAGATCCTCTTAGCTGGAGCGTTATTGTCCATTCGCTCGATGTGGCCGAGTCAATGTAATCGACGTATTTTTGCTTTTTGGACTTCATCCACATCTTGATACAGCTCATAGAGTTCGCGGTTGTATCTTCTCCTCCATTCGCCCTTCTCGCACACTGAAAAAAAAAGGTACACCATAGTAGTGAAAAAGTTCATCAATGTGATGAAAAAATCAACAATTTTAGTCCAGTGAACTTTTTCATTAGTATGATGAAACTGATTTCGTCAATATGATGTTGTTCATCATTCATCAACTTTGTTCATCAATATTATGAAAAGTTCATCAATATGATGAACCCAAATTCCCCTTTAATTTCATAATGTGATGAATGTATTCATCATATTGACAAATTTGTTCATCAATATGATGCACACTTTCTGTGCTGTCAAATTTGTTTTCATGTAGTTGTAAGATTATTCACACAAATAAAAACATGAAATAAAAATACTGACACCAATATAAATCGTAAAGATATAGCCTTCCCACTTTCATGGGGATGCTAAAATTATTAAACGAGCATAATGTCATGAAAATGGTAATGGTAATATTATGTGAATTTAACTATTGAATTTCTTCGCATCCGAAAGGAAAATATTCAAACGAAAATCAGTTTTACCACGAAAGTCAATAAAGTGTAGTGGCAAAAACTCACGCGCTCAAGAAATATTGAAGATTTATAAAAATAAATTTTATTTCTGAGTTACTTTTATCAGTCCTGGGACCATTTTTTTTTTTTTCATAATGGATCCCAATGAGAATCAGAGAACGGCCATTTGCCTGCCATATGCATAGAGTCACAGGGTGCATGTGCATACATTTGTGTTTGAAATGTGTTTTTCCGTTTTTTGTTATTTAGGTAGTTATAATTTTATTGATCCATTCTGTTGAATTTTATAATGTTGGGGCGTGAGAGAACAATGTACGAGAAAAGTTTGGTTAAATAACAATACTACATTGATTTTGAAAATATTTTTAAAAAGTAAATATTTATTTACATTTATGTGTGTAATGAAATCACAACGTTATAATTATATAGCGAGCTCTTTTTTTTTACCAAAGGAAAATCGTTGTAGAAAATTCATGATAATTGTAGTTTTATTTTAATGACATATTTATTTAACGTCAAAAATCGACCCTACTGCTAGGTTTCCACCGGAGAATAACTGCGAGATTTAGAAAAATTTCCGTAAATCCTGCATAAATCTCGGAATTTATCATACGAAAGTAATCTCATAAAAAGGGAGATTAGAAATAAAACAAACACACTTTTCACAGCTCGATATGTCAAGAGTGAAAAAAAAAAAAAAAATGAAAGAAAAGACATCAAAAATGGAAAAATGTCTCTCTCATTTTCTCTCAAATGGACAGAGCCAGAGAGAATACGTCAAGTTAAAAAATAAAAAAATAAATAGTTGGCGCAACAGGTCTGGAGAGACCCTAGGCCTAGCTTCTCACAACCATTCGTTTTGTGTGAGTTTTTCATTTTTGGAACGAATGGAAGGGATCTACAGTTTTATGCCGACTCCAAACGGCTAATTAAAAAGCTCTTACAAGACATTTATACTCTCGGATGTTTGTCAGACGTTCGCGTGAGGTAGCGCAGCGGAAAAAAACCCTAAGTCGGAATTGGGTTTTTGCGGGATTCGAACCTGGGACTCCCGCATAGCAGTCCAACACACTAACCAAAAAGCTACTGCGACTACAGAATACGTCAAGTTAATCTTCTTTTATTTGGTGGAAACACTTCGAGATTAATTCTAAACCTCTTGTACTTAATCTTGGGATTTGTGTTCGGTGGAAACGTAGCTTAACCAACCTCTTAGAAGTATGTATACTAAAACACGTACAACACTTTTCGATATTTACGTTTTACTTTTTACAAATGAAAAAGCTATATCAAGATATCGGAAAAATACGCCACTTTGAAAATTAGATAGTCTTACTCATGATTTAGCTTTTAGAACGTCGCTATGGATTTAGAGCAAACAATTTATGTCGAAAAACGTTCGTTTACATAGTAAAATCATTGAAACGAAATCGGTTGGTCAACACCTCCCAGATATATCTATGCAACTGAATTAAAGTTATACATTAATTGCATACCTTTAATTAAGGGTAGGTAAATTGCATTCTTTTTTGGGTAAATGATACGCTCCACCGAAGATATAGGTTCTAACCTAAAATTATTTATATTGGAATACATAACTGCTATCAAAATACTTTCAATTAAGTGATAATTATATAAGTTTCATTCTACTGATAACATAATACATACTTAAAATATATTAATGTAATTAAGCTATCTATGCAACATTTATAACATTTTATGTAATGTGAATTATCGAAATTAGAAATATAGCTTTTTTATATTTCCACCATTTTTACACTAATATTGAATTTTTCACACTTCATTAATTGTTTTAAATTTTATATACTGCAGTTTATTTAGCAAAACCAGTCGCTCGTAGTAAAAGCAAAAATAAAAAAGTTTGTTCATCGGCAAGCAATTGTCAGTACATTGTTTAAAATGCAAATGGATACTTTTGGGGGAACATTAATTAAAAGATAAACATAATCATATGATTAAATTTCTAAATCACATGTATCGAATCTTTTAAGATATTCATCGTTCATCGTAAAACCATTCACAATTTACTTCAATGACACCCTGTGTAGATACTTTACGCTTGATGAGCAATGGCATATAATTATCTACGCAAGATTCATCTTGCGTGTGTGAGTATAAATGCTGTACCAACATCGCGTGTGTACACCTACAGCATACATCATATTAACAATCTGTGCATCACATTGAAGAAACCTATGAAAAAAGTTCATCAATATGAGGATTCCATTCATCAATATGATGAATATAAGGGTGAATTTAATTTTTTTCATCAATATAACGAATTAGTTCATCTATATTATGAAGGTTTACATCAACGTTCTGCTTAATAAAAATTAATGTCTGTTTTTTGACGACACTGTCATCAATATAATAAAAGCCGTCATCAAAACGATGAACGTCGTTATCAATATGATAAAAAAATCAAAACTTGGCAATCGTACTTGAATATGATGATTCCATTCATCAATAAGACGAATAAATCATCAACTGGATGAACAAATGACTAAATTCATCAAAATAAGTGTTTTCGTCATATTGATGAAACGTTTTGATGAAATAATGAACGTAGTTCATAAAAACATACGCTTAATTCTCTTCAGAATCCTGTTGAAAAAATTGATGAATTCATTTTTATCATATTGAAAAACTGTTCATCAATTGTCAAAAAGTTTTCATGAATTTGTTCATCATATTTATGAAAATTACGTCATATCAATGAATATCATGTTGATGAACGCCATTCATCAATACGACGCCGACTTTTTTTTTCAGTGCACACGGGTTCAAAAATCCGCCGAAGGATTTTCTTTCCAAGGAGCCCAGTATTAGCTCTCCGTTACAGCTTATTGTCCAGCACTCAGCGCCATTAAGCAGAACTGGCAGGATAAGGGTTTTGTAAAGCATACATTTCGTCCTTCGAGTTAAGAGTTTCGAACCCAATTGTTTTGCCAAACCGAAGTAGCAGCGGTTTCCTAGGGTAATTCTCCACCGGATCTCCACTAGGATTTAGTTCTTGGAGTTCATGTTTGCTCCGAGGTAGATGAATCCTTAATTACCCCAAAGTTGTTGCTATCAATAGTGACGTTTTGTCCTTGGCGGTGGACAGATGCTCGTTTGTTTGTTGATAGCATGTACTTAGTCTTGTCTTCATTTACTTCAAGGCCAACAAATCTCACCTGTTCTACAATCGCCGTAAAAACCTCTAGCACGACACGCTGGGAGCGACCAATGATGTCGATATCGTCCGCATATCCCAGTAGCTGAACGGATCTGTTGAAGATAGTGCCTTCCGTGTTGACACCTGCCCTGCGCACTATCTGCTCCAGCACGAGATTGAAGAAGTCACATGATAGCGCATCTCCTTGCCGAAAACCGGTGTATGTTTGAAATAGGTTATTGTAATTAAATTTAGTTAAAACTATACTCTTAATAGTTTCGGGTAATACTGTATTTCTCTCCTTTGTTCATTGTTACTTAATTACTATGATTTTTTTCATTTTCAAAATTTTTTGTTATTGGGGGAAAAAGATGACAATTTCTTAAAACATTGGATGACGTTCCGCGCAGGGGTTAGAAAGAGGACATGTCCTCCAAAACGACGCATGGCAACCCTATGCATTGTGCCCAAATCAGTTGTTTTCTGCTGCAAATTAAGTTTGCTTTTGAACATCACGTTCCGTATATCTATTGCAAGAGTTGAAAGAGTTGCTCATGGTTAATGTTCAAATGAACACGCGATCTTTCGCCACCAACTCTTAGGCTGCTTCCCCACCGGATGGAACAAAACGCTTTAGACAAACAAGACTGTTTTTCTGTGTGTTCCTGAAATATAAATACACACATTTAAATACGCGCGCCCACACTGAATAAGGCAAAACAAAACAATACAAAATAAGGCGTTTGGTTCCATCCGGTGCGGAAGCTCCCTTAATAATTTTTTATTTGAATTTTAATTTAATTTATATATTTTTTGCCATCAAAATACAAACGGCCTTACCAATAATCAACTTTAGTCTGGCAGCTTACGCAAAGACTCCACACTTTCCAAAATTCCTTTAATTATAAACAAATATAGTTGCCAGAATATCGCTAAGTGTAGGGTCAAATGTTAACGTTGAGAAAGCGATGTTTATCTCGGGAATTAGATATTTGCGATCCAAATTCGTCAGATACAGAATCTCCATTCCAAACGTACGCCACGTTGTTCTTATACATCTCTGTTAGTTAGTAAATGGTGCATCTAAAAACACGTCTGTTAAATATGGGGCTGCATATTGCGGTAATGGAGAAAATTGCGGAATATTAAGTAAATTTTTAAAATATTCTCTCAGCTCTGCGGCTGGCAATGTTGGCGAAATCATATTAGTTCTGCCAGTAACGATTTTGGCCGCTTTCCAGAAGTCTGCCGAAGATCTTGAACTATTAAGAACTGCTATGGTCTGCTGATCAAATTGTTTCCTTTTTACTGCGCAAAGGCACTTGAAATATTTATTTGCTTCAGCATAAAGTTCTTTGGAGGAGTTGGTGTTCTATGTCCTTAATCGCCTTAGTAATGCAAAAGATCTATTTCTCGCCTTCAGACAGTCAATATCGAACCATTTCTGCCTACTGACTAGAGCACGTCTTGTATTAGCATTAGACGGGGCAGCTCTTTTAATCATTTGGGTAAGGTCGTCGATATGTGGAGCTGTGTTCTGTTCGCTCAGGCTCGAAAGCTCGGTGTTCAATTTGTTTTGGTAAGAGGAACTAAATCTGTCATTCTAAACCAACTTCGGCAGAAGAGCCAGCGGCTTTGAGGATGCTGCAACTCCTGCGTTCAAAATAGTACATGATATTTCTACTGGCATATGGTCGGAAAACGTTTGAGCAGCTATTGAAAAATCGTTGACGATTGAGTTCCAACTCCCGGATATAAAGCAGTAATCTATAACAGAGCACGATATCCCACGGACGAAAGTTAGTTCACCATCTATATCGCCTCTACAGCTTCCGTTCAATATCTTACAGTCGTACGCATCAGCTAATTCCATAATCTTCGCTCCCTTTCCATCGCAAAATTCATCTTTAGATCTCCGAGATGCGTTTACAATTGATGACACATTGCCACTTGAAAAGTTATTTTGGGATAGTCCTATCCTTGCGTTAAAGTCACCCGCAAGCTCAGTATACAGGGTCGGAGTATCGTGAACTCGATGAGCAATTTAGTTCGCCGATGGTATTGTCCAATTAACACCTAGAAAACGCACCGGTTTAAGGTTATGTTCGCACATATCTTAATCCCCGATATAGACTGGACTCGAAAACGCAGTACTGCAACATCAAGAGCTCTGAAACATGAACAGATCATAGTTACGTTTTATGCAATTTATAGCGTTTTAAAATGCATTGTGAATGAATCAACTGCTCCAATTCAAACAAACAACGCGTCGTGAATGCCTTATGATATTAAGGATATATTATTTTCTAATGTAATAAAAGCATCATTTTAATACATCATGATCGCAGTTTGCGGTCGTTACGTGTTTTTTTTTTTTTTTTTGACATTTCGGAATTCAGAAAAAGTTAAAGTTCAAGATTTTGAAAGAAAACTCATGCACCTTCCTATACCTAAGTACGACATACGTGTTACTTCCAATTATAAACTTGAAGTGTCGTATAGCAGTGTTGAGACTTGAAAACTAGTTTAATTGAAAAACTCATCCCATACTGAGCCTACCAATAAATTGTACTGCATATCATAATTTCTTTTGGAAAAAATGTATATAGGAAGGTAACATAATCGTAAGTATGGCGCCTCAACCAACACGCCTGTCCAATATGACGATCTTTGGCTAACTGGCAAAGTCTATCTTTTTTTCCTTATTCACACCTGCTCTAAAAACTGAGTTTTCGCGAAAAACCTCAAATCCTTTACGAACAACAGACAGTTCCCCACATCGTTAAGTTTTCGAAAACTTTTATTTCTGTTATACTCCTGGAAAAATGCTCATTATTATGGCACAAACACCTTTTGAAAAATGCTTAGTACCTATATGTGCTGCCACTTCTTCAGTTCTGTTCAAATATGGAAGCTAGGCGCAGGCAGTGGCTTAGTGGTTAGTGAGTTGGACTACTGAGCGAGGGGTCGAGGTTCGAATCCAGCAAAAACCCAAATTCCAATTCCAACTTAGGGTTTTTTCACTGTGCCACCTCTCGCTAATGTCTGAAGAAGATCCGAGAGTATACCTGTCTTGAAAGAGCTTCTCAATTAGCCGTTTGAAGGCGAAGTAAATTAAACCAAGAATTTTTTTTTTTTTAAATGTAGGTAAAATTATTTAAAATTTGCTCAGAAACTGTGCGAATGCGGCCACGTGCTGAGAAAATTGAAAAAAAAAAAAAAAAAAAATCTCCACTCTTTTCATTTTTTCGTAATTTTCTGCTAGCCGAATTTCGACTTAGGTACTGAAAAATGAAAACTGACAGCTCAAAAGTTTGACAAGTAAAGCTCTATTTATTTTCGTCTTCAACGATGTCGAAGGAAGAAGTTTTACTTGAATGTTCTCCTGGAACATATCAGCGCATTCAAAATGGTTAGTTTAATAGGTATTTAGCTTATAAAAAATGCAATTCCACCTTATTTTGTAGATGCTGCAATTAATTGGAACGTTTGTTTATTTCACGATAATGTCAAAATGACATTTCTTAAAATTTTTGTAAGAAAACCGGTCAGGTAGGTACTTCTCTTGAAATTGAGAGATTTCTCTCTCGATTTTTGAGATTTGACATTTTTCATTTTTCTTTGCTGAAAGTACACGAACGAACCTAATCCTGTCACTTCCAGTCACATGCCTGTTTAGTATTGGGCATCCCTTTAATTTTCCGTGTTAGGAATGTGTGATGTTGTAAATGCAGTATAACATTTGTTTTTTTAATACGGGGTTAAATGTGGGTGTTCTTAAAATAAGTGTCATGCCTCCATAATTAATTCAAAGAAAAATATCCCGGTGGAAAGTGTAATACTCTAAAAATAACTGGGGACCCGATGGTTGTGTTGATATGCACACCACCTTATTAATATCTCAATTAGGTACCATTTGTAAATTATGGGTAAAAAATGTTCGTCCAAATATAGGCACTGCCGGAAAAATGAATAAAGCAACCTCTAGTCTATCCTTCCCAGCACTTTTCGCGTTAGCATTCGCCAATTTATTTATAAGAACATCTATTAACCTGTTCACTTATTTATTACAGGCAATGAGGAGAACAAGACGTGGCCGCCTATGGAACATGGGATTACTGTTTCTCTTATACACTTGCATATCGGTGTACTCACAAAAGGCGCCTGAAGATCTGGACAAAGGCGAAGAAGCAGATTTAGACGAACAATTCTCACCGAACCCACTATACAAACCAGATGACCTAACAACAGAACTAAATGTATGTATAAATTGTATATATATACATAAAAAAAATCTGATGACACAGTGCCATGATTGTGTATCCTTTTTTCGCCCGGCAGGAGGAAATCCGCACAACAACTCCCAGCACTCCCGAGCATAAACATGTTGTACCCACATGGAGGCCGAAAAGAGAGAATTGTACCCCACCAGCTATTGAACAGTTCCCCCCGCCATTAATGGGCCCATATGCTAGACGGCATGGCGGCCTCATAATACACGTCATTGTTGCCATATTTACTTTCTTCGGTTTGGCAATTGTCTGCGATGAGTATTTCGTGGCCAGCTTGGACAGACTCTGTGAAGGTACAACTCACATAGATCGCACTAGTGAAATGTGACAATTTTTATACTTTACATATTTACAAAGAAATCAGAATTATTTTCAGTAAAAAAAAAAAACTAAGTTCCGTGTAAAAAGTTACATCATTAATTCTTGTAGCACACTGAAAGGAAATGACACTGTAAGAGAGTTTTATATGGGTTTGAGCAAGGATTTGACCTCCTTACTTTCGAGTCCCGCTCCCACCCCATTACAATGCGGATTATAAATCCGCAGATGTCATCTTTAGTGCAAATATTTCATTTGATTTCACAGTACAATCCATACCCATGTTTCATATACATATAAAAAATTGATCAAAGGCATTTAAGTAGACTAGAAAATAGATGCTGCTATACACAATGAGGCAAACGAGTGCATTTTGCGAATGTTTAGGCTCCCGTATATAATGTGATTGTTTGACTGCCAAATAATGTTCCAAATATACGAAGTAAAGTTGGCAGCAAGTAGCTGACAAATTTCTAGTAGTATCAGATATGTACTTTGTTAATAAATTAATTATCGTCGTATTGCGATGACGTTCGAAGGAGCGGAACTCCCACTTAATGCAAACATTGAGGGTATAAGACCACCTACGGTTTTGAAAAAAAACTTCAATAAAACAGCTACAAACGAAATTCTTCGTGCACTTCACCATGATGAAAATGTTGATTTTACTGAATATTTTCACATTGACAGTTGGGTAATCGGTTTAAGGGTGAGTTCACACTGAAAGTTTGAAGTTGTCCAGTCGCTAATGAAAGACCCTTCATAATAAAACTATTGTTGATTAAATGCCTGTTACTGGTTGATGTAAAAACTACTGGACTGTAAAAACTATTCGACAAAACTTTTTTCAAATAATATCTTCAGACTCCGAGGCGTCTTTAGGCATGTGCCTTTTTTTTCAACGATTTTCGCCAGAAAAATAATTCGCAATTAATAAATAAATAAATTACGTAAGCCAAAACTTCGAAGTTAAGCTTCTAATCAGCTCTCTGATTCGCCCAGAAGCTTAGGAACAGACCAATATCTAAAAAGATAAAAATAAGTTTATTTTATCAAATGTTAAAACATCGGCACCGCTTATTCGTGAAGCTTTGGGGCTATGGATCCACTGTGAAAAACACTGGGCACTTTCAAAAATCTAGTCGATTAGACTAGTCGGAAACGTCACTTTTCTTGCGTCAGCCGCATATCAAAAATCAAAACGTCGTCCCAATTTTATGAAAAAATTACATTTAATGTAGTGTCCTGATGAAAACTAATCACTGAATATAAATATCAATAAATTGTAACTCCAACATGATTCCTCTTGCTTCTACCAAGCAGTTTTAAAACGTTCTAGGTATATCGGGCTTCAAATTTCTATTTAAAAGCTCGCATGTCCGTCTTACGTCTAACTTTAACAGTATTTTTTATTCGTTAAATCGGTTTTTTGTGCTTCCTCAAAGGTTCGCCATTTACGACCTACGAGTTTTTGAAAGAAAGCCAGATTCACAGATTGTATATCGTAGGCTTTCTTTCAAAAACTCACTCAGTCACGAAATTCTTGACTAGATTCGTCGGCTACCGTCCATAAACGGGAACTAAAAAAAAAATAAAAAACAGTTCATGTGACCGATCTAAACCAGTCCAAACCGAATCACATCAAGTCACCTAGCTGTCAGACTTATTAAGCTAGATACTTACTTTGTGTCGTTTTCGTTTTCAAAGCGAAACGTAAGAAAGGAATGCGAATTTTGGCAAAGCCACAAAAGTGGGCTGTAGAAATGTGTATAGCGGGAAAGAAATACAGCTACATACTGTTCAAATGTCATTTCATAAATAAATTAGATTGCTCTAAAGACATGATGGTAGAACTCTGTTCAGCTCTGCTATGCGCTGAATAAGAAAAGAGAGCATCTTTCGTTTGGATAAAACTTGCTTTCGTCAAGATTCACTTACTCATATAATGTAAGATAAAATTTAATAGTTTCTTTTAACATTTCGGTCCTAGACAAACCGTGATTGGTCTGATTGGTCTGGGGTGCCAGCACGTAACTTGATACAATTGAGGACTGTTCATCGTCAGCCAACTCGAAACAAATAAATTTCGGTAGTAGCACGTAGCTTGAAACGAGTTTGATTGTGACTTGTACTTAAAAGTGTCATATAAAGTGTCAAATTGGGTATTTTTTAATTTAAGCCTTATTTTAACTTATTTCTTAAAACACTATTTTTTTTGAAAATACAATTACGTTAAATCAAATACGTAGCCGTGTCCCGAAGCTAGACAAACGTGTGAATAGCCACTTCGACGAAAATAAAATGTCGGTAGGTACAAATGTACCAAATACCTATTAAAAGTATGGCACAGACAACAATTTCGAAGTTCTTTTATTTAAAATTTGTTAAAATTTGTATCTGTTTTTTATTAAGAGATATATTTTGGTTATTTTCCGTTTTTAATTAGTTAGCGATTGGTATTTTCTATCGAGTAAAATGTTTTGTTTCAAACGTCACTTTCTGGTTTGTGTGCTGCCAACTTCGACGATACAATCGAGGATAATCGATTGAGACAAATTAGGTGCTGCCAGAGCTCGACTGTATCGACTGAACTCGATTGTTTCAAGGTACGTGCTGCCACCCCTGATTTCGGTGTTTCCACGGTTGCCAACTTTAGGCGTTTTTCTTTTTTAGTTCAGAGCTGAGCACTGAACTGAGCTCGAGCTATATGAGCGCGCTCTGAACTGAGCGTGCTCAGATCGTTCTGATGATTTTCTGTTTTTCCTGTTTTTCTTTTCTCTCAAATAGGACTGGAAGTGTGAATGTATATGTGTAATCAGCATTTTACTCAGCCTGCTCAGTCAATTAATTCTGAGCTCATAGAGCGCGCTCTGATCACGCTCTGAACGAAAAAAGAAACACAAATTCGAGCTCTGATGTATCTGAGCTAAAAAAGAAACACAAACTTTTTGTATAACAGTTCAGGTTGTGCTCTGAACTAAAAAAGAAAAACGCCTTTTAAACATAACTTCGAACAAATATATACCGAAAGAATGGAACGGACAGAGATTAAATTCTACAACTGAAATAACAAATTTTACACACATTATTCGCTTTAGAAACTATTCACTTTGGTGAGTTAGCAAAACACTGTCCTGTCTACTCGGACCTTTTTGTGCACACCATCAACAAATTGTGACTTTATTGTCACTTTAAATCGCTTTTAAATAGGCCTATCCTTGTTTTAAATTCAAATAGCGATTCACCATTCAATCTCTTTCCCCCATTGTGTATATGTATAGCATAAGCGAGAGTATTAACTGTTTTCATGCTAATTACTGCGTACTATTTAACAACTTAATCGAATTTGCATAGACATATAGATACTTAGAAGAACACCATTAGATTTATCAACCTTTTGCAGTTTTAACTTTTTCCAATAGCGCACCGCAGTTCAATTTTCTTCCTCATGAAGTTCTTTAAATGTTTCCATTTCTTTCAGAGTTAAAACTATCACCAGATGTGGCGGGCGCCACATTTATGGCAGCCGGCAGCTCTGCACCCGAGTTAGCCACTGTCGTCATAGGAGTTTTCTTTGCAAAGGACGATATCGGCATCAGTGGCGTCATTGGCTCTGCTGTATTCAACATAATGTTTGTAATATCGGTGTGCGCTCTGTGCTCTGGTACTGTTTGCCAACTTAATTGGTTTCCTTTGGTGCGAGACTGCTTCTTTTATTGCCTTTCCATCCTGGTTATGCTGATAATTATTTTCAACGATGTCATATCATGGGTATGTCTATATTATTTTATTAGGGACGAATGTATAAATATTTGCTATATTTGCAGATGGAATCAGTGGTTATGCTGCTGTTTTACGCGATTTACTGCATAACACTGCACTTCAACTCGTCCATAGAAAAGTGGGCCCTGTCCTTGAATCTTCCAATAAAGCTTCCAACCAAGGAAGAACAATCAGCTCTGGTGACGTACAAAAATCTTCCCGACACATCGTACACTCAAGGAAACCAACAACAAACCAGCCTTTCGCAAGATCCTACTCAGCAGCAGATGCAACAACAACAGCAGCAGCAGCAGCAACAACCGTCCGAGGACTATCAAAGCTATTCGGATCCGAATGCTGGATGGGATCCTAACGCTGCCTGGGGTGAGCCATCGGCTGCTCCACCAGTTGCTAGTGCTAGAACTGGCCAGCCACCGGCAGGAGGGGATGACTGGGGTATGAATCAATGGACACAGGATCAAGGTCAGCAGAATTATGCCTATAATGCCGATCAACCCGAACAAGTGGTCACTCAGACAGACGCTACCAAACCATCGACGGCTGTGGTGGGAAAGCCTGATCCGCAACAGGGTGACTATTACAAGTCGCGCGATCCGAAAAGCCAAGAACCAAGACCAAATCCTCTCGAACGACCGGTGGATGGTGGACTTCCAGCTCTAATTTCCTGGTACGTGGTCTATCCAATACACTACACCTGTCAGAAAACGATGCCAGATTGCCGAACAGAGAAATACCGTAACTGGTATCCATTCACATTTGTCATGTCAATGGTGTGGATTTCCTTCTACTCGTACTTCATGGTGTGGATGATCACAGTGATTGGCTCGACCCTTGGTATACCGGACACCGTAATGGGATTGACCTTTGTTGCTGCTGGTGTTTCTGTACCCGATGCCCTAAGCTCAATAGCCGTTATCAAAGAGGGATTTGGAGATATGGCAGTTTCCAACGCGATCGGATCGAATGTCTTTGATATACTAGTGTGCTTAGGTCTTCCGTGGTTTATACAAACTGCTATAATAAAGCCTGGTTCACATGTTAATGTCATCTCGAAAGGTTGTATAAACGCACACATGTACTCTTCTTTATGCATGCACTCGCACTATAGCACAATGCTATCGGCTCTCACTAATATTTTTTACTTTTCCATTATCAGGTCTGACTTATTCAACATTATCACTGTTCTCGACAGTGGTATTCCTTATATTGTCAACACATCTAAATGGCTGGAAGTTAGATAAACGTTTGGGTATTATCCTGATGGTTTGGTACCTCCTGTTTATTACACTTGCGTCGCTATACGAACTGAATGTGTTTGGTCAACTGAACCCACCAGAGTGTGCAAGTGAGTAGAAAACATTTTGCATGTCGTTTGTCATGTCTTCCAGATTACAAGGTTTGCATGTGGTGTTTGTTTAAAAATTATTGTAATTAATATTTTGTCATTGTCACATTGTTACGTACTTAATTAATATCAATGTTTGTAAGTTAAACGTAGGTATTTACATAACACTTTCTCAAATTTTCATTTTCATTGTTTTGAAATTAGTGAAAAAGCATCTATGTGACGTTCGTTCTTAGAGTTACACGAAATTCGCATATTTCTGTTTTTTTATTTGGCATTTCTTTCCGACATCTTATATTTGAACAACAAAAATGTTTATTTTCGTTTTAATAATTTTCAGGTTTTTGAAACACAAATATTGACACATATTGACACAATCATTATGGTTTTACACAGGACCCCTGTTTAAATAACTCCAAACGAATAATATATATAATTATGATTGTATAATAAAGTGCAAAATACCTTCGTGAAGAGACATTGCCGAATTGTAGGTACTTGTAAAAGCTGAAAAGTAAAAAGAATTGTATTACCTACTGCTGAACAATATTTGATCGAAAAATTGGTTTGGTTCTATGAAATGGGCTTTGTTTACCTAGAAGTTTTTTGACGTTTTTAACCAAAAATATGGCCCATCTGGGAAGCAGACCCCCAACTTCGGCCGATTTCCCTTACTTGCCTAAAAGCTATATTTTTACGGAGTGGCTACGATTTGGTGCGCTAGAATTGTTACATAGAAGTTTGTATTGGAAAATGTGACGTAACTTCAAAAATTCCGGCTCACCAACACACTCGCACCTTGTATATGCCACTTCGGATGAGAGCGTCATCGAGAGAGCAAGATATTACCCCTCCACTGAGAATCTTACGAATTTTTACTCAACAAATTTCTTGGTGTAAGAAGTGAAAAAGCTGTCAGTCACCTTACAACTAACAGCTGATTTGAAATTTGTTGTCCTATTTGGCATATGCGTTGATTATTTTTTGACTTCTTGCTTAGGTATTAAAATGGTATCAACAGGCGGCAAAATAAAATTGAATGTTCTCTTTAAGATTCTTTTAGATATTGGCGTCGAAATTCTTCCTTACTGTAACAAGGTACAATCCCTTCCATGTATCTAATGTGGTTTTCCATTGGGACAAAAAATCAATCTTTTTTTTGATCTAAATCACTTTTTGCGTTCCATTGGGACGAAAAATCAATCTTTTTTTCGATTCGGATCACTTTTCGCAGATCTCGATATTTTTTCAGATTTACGCATACCAATATACTTTGTACAGCTGTTTAACGTCAGTTTAAGAAGTTTCATTTCGAGGCAAATGCGCAAAGTTTCGTGAAAACCAAAATAACAAAATACATAAATAGCTATGGATACGATTTCGGAGGAATTATTATCTTCATTATCTCCCTCGTCATCTGAAGACTACAAACCACCAATAATACTTCATTTATATCTACAAGAAGGAAAACATTTTTGAGGGCGATATCCATTTGTGATTTAGCCAAAAACGAATGCCATTTGAACAGCTGATATTGTTGTCAATTAACGCACTAATCCATTTACAAAAGCAGATCAATCTCGTTGCGCGTTCCATGAGCACAGTAAAATCTGAGATCTGAAAAAGATTTCTGGTGGTCCCAATGGAAAACCACATAATTCTTAATGCAGTGTCGCTTTTTCCTCTTCTCGAATGCTTGTTGTTCAATCAGTACAAACTCTTCCACATACTCGGGTTCATCAAAAAGAAGTTCGATCAATTATAGGTCACTATACTCACTAAGTAAATGATATAACCAATTTTCTTTGTAAATTAGCAAATTCCTCGATTTCATCAGACATTTAAACCACTTTTCGTACCACTTTTTTGTTTTCGCAGTAGCTTAGTGGTTAGTGTGTTGGACTGCTATGCGGGGGTTCAAGGTTCGAGTCCCGCAAAAACCCAATTCCGCCTTTGTAGGGTTTTTTCCGCTGCGCTACCTCTCGCGAACGTCTGACAAACATCCGAGGGTATAAATGTCTTGTAAGAGCTTCTCAATTAGCCGTTTGGAGTCGGCATAAAACTGTAGATCCCTTCCATTCGTTCCAAAAATGAAAAACTCACACAAAACGAATGGTTGTGAGAAGCTAGGCCTAGGGTCTCTCCGGACCTGTTGCGCCAACTATTTATTTATATTTTTTGTTTTCAATATTTGAAATATATATCTGTCATTTTTAAAGATTACTACAAAAGCATTCCCTATCTTTTTCTTAAGTGTCTCTCTTTGTGAGAGAATTTATCCCCACCACTGCCATTTTAACAGTCTTTTCCATTCTTACTACAAAAGTAAAGGAACAGACCTAGTATGACGATTTAAAAAAAGAACTGGGCTTGGTGTCTGACTAGATTTATTTCAGTTTTTATTGGCCCAGAGTAGTCACGTGATTAGTTTTTGTGGTTGAAAATCCTGCCTGCATACTCAGTTGACATTTCGAAGAGTCAAATTTAAAATAAACAGAGTGGCCGTGGCAGAATTCTGAAGAGTGGAAAAAGGGGTCGGTGAGAGAAAAAGGTGTCATTTCTAAGGCTAATCTGCAAATTTCGAATTTTCGGACGATATTTAACAACCATTAGTTCGCATAATAGTGCATTAGTGTTGTGATAGGCAACCGTGTTAAATTTTAAATGTACTTATTTTAAAATCCCGCAAAAACCCAAATTCCAACATATGTTTTTTTTCCACTGCGCTACCTCTCGCGAACGTCTGACAAACATCCGAGAGTATAGATGTCTTGTAAGAGCTTCTCAATTAGCCGTTTGGAGTCGGCATAAAACGGTAGATCCCTTCCATTCGTTCCAAAAATGAAAAACTCACACAAAACGAATGGTTGTGAGAAGCTAGGCCTAGGGTCCCTCCGGACCTGTTGCGCCAACTACATATTTATTTTTATTTATTTATTTATTTATTTATTCGAAAATAACAATTTTTGAAAAATTTATGAAAGGCCTTTTCCGAATTAAATGCACATGCACACCACTAAAATGTTCACCAATTCCATTTTTAAATGTGTTATATGTGTTGAAGAAACAAAAGAACGAAAGCAACTTAATGTTGCTCCATTTAGCCCTATCCATACGGATTGGGTGAGTAGTTATAACGTGATGCGTTAACAACTGCATTCAATTACTTCTGTGACCACAAGGAATAACAGCATAAGTCGTTTTTAGTCACTTTTTGGGAGCGCAGGTTAAAGGTTTGACTTTAGATGCGGGAAGACGACTTGTGCGTTTGTTCCTCATTCATAAACCAGCAATGGATATTTGAATGAAACAAATATTTAAAATTTAGAAAAAGGGTACGATCTATGCGTCCGATCGTACTCAATTTTCACATAAGTCGACTTATGCTGTTTTTCCTTATTGCCACAGACTTATTATGATCCTTTTACAAACAAACAAAACTAAATCACAATGCAATCAAATTAACTCGGAATTCGGAAGATAACAACATAAGGTTGAAGGGGTAGGTAATGGTTTGGGTACTACACCTACTTGGCCATTGCGTTGGTCTGCAAGAAACTATGCTGCCTGGCTTTTTAGTTGATCAGTTAAATAGACAGTCAGAGTTCACATTACTAGAATTACAATTGGCTTTAAAATTGATGTTAAAATTTAATGTTAAGCTTTGACTTATGACTATAACTAATAAAGCTTTAAATAATGGCTTACGCTTTTCGAGGAACACTAAATTTGCTCTTGATTTTAACACTATTAAATATTTTCTGTTTTTACTTTTCGTTTTACTTCTACACACAAGTTACCGTTTAAACAGTCGTCAAAAAAACAAGGATAACACTACGGACGGGCGTTTCAAACTCAATCAGATCTGTATAACATATAACTACAAATTATAATTCATTTCACATTTGATAAAAAATACTGTAAACTGTAATCGTTGAGAGATTTAGATGACCTTTCTCCTCTCTACTTTTCTGTTGGTCATATGATCCTAAATTATTTGACTTTTTGCAGGTGCTTACTAAGATGCATCGTCGAGGAAACGTACACACGAATATCTGCAATATATAAATAAAATCAATCATTAAAGAACCACCAAAACCAATAAACGTACATCTTAAATGCCATTCAGCCATTGTTTTAGCCGAAGGAATACAAATTTAAAATCCTCAACAAATTAATTAATTGTAAGAAGTTAATTTACAAAACAAAAGAAAATAGCTATGATATACATGAATATAACTAAAATAATCACCCACAGGCACATTTACTGTACCGAAAATGTTAATTGTTCACTGAAAGAATTCCGATCTATGGTTTAAGCAAATTACATGTTGAATGTATACTTATGGTGTTATTTTGTTATCGTGTAATACATTAAATTAAAAGCAATGCTAATTTTGTGTGATATTATACAATATTAAATATAACAAAAATAATGTTATATAATATGTTGCTTTAAATATTTTACGTTTACACAATATTACGATCACAAGAGTAAAACGTCTTTAAATGAGATCAACTCGTTTTAAGCCAAGACGATTCCAGAAACGACAGACAGCGAATTATTATTGATCGCTAGTTAGATTAGTGAAAAGAAATCCAACCTAACAACAAAATAGTTAATTCAAGTTGTAGAAAAGAAATATTTCGCGTTAAATTAAAAAATAAAAAAGAAGAAGAAAACGAACAAAAAATAGCTAGGACGATTCTTATGAAGTTGTATAGGCAAACAAACAAAAATTAACATTTTTATGATCGCGAACAAAGAATATTTAATATATAATATACAAACACTTGAATGTGTATATATTCATAGGATTATAAAATCGTACATAAATTTGTATGGAGTAAATTGTTATTTAGTTGAATTTATTCGTTTGTTACAACCAATATATAAATGGACCACTGTGCAAGTTATTTGTTTGTGCACAATATTCAAGAAATGATTTCATTATTAAAATGCAACGAATTACACAAAAATAGGTATGAAAACAAGTTTAAGTTGTTTATGATTATGACCAAAATAGTACCGTAAAGTAGAGAAATATTGTTATACAAGCGGATAGAATGAAAGCAATTTACAAAGACCAGAAAAAGTTTTCCATCGAATTTTAGTTACTACATTGTTAAAAATGGTATAACTTTTGTTATTACCGCAAATATCCATCAGAGTTTATAATCAGTTGGTATTTATATTTTTACTACGAGTATTTGTTTTCATTTAATTCAAATCCGCTTATATATCGCTGAACACCGCCGACTAAGCACATTTGCAGTAGCTTGCACTCCGTTAAGTCTTCCACAAACCAATTGGACAAATCTTAGAACACCAGAGACCCCTGTATGTACTAAAAAAAAATATGCAACACGCCTTAATATCTAAAATGTCAACTTCAAGCCGAAATAATGACCTTTTGTTTTTTTTTTGTATATGCTGGTATATAGCGGTACTAATAGAAAATCTGGGCTTCAAATTTACGGAAGCTAACAATCGCAAAATTTGTATGGAAACTACAGTCGAAACTAAAACGTTTATTGGTAAAGCCCATAAACAATGCGCCGTACTAATAACAAATTTTAGTCCCGACTTTAAATTTTCGGAAGCTCACAATTGCGAAATCTGTATGCAAATTATAGACACTGTGAACTACTAAAATTTAAATTCGAAACTAAAAATGTTTATTGGTAAGGCCCATTATTTTTTTAATTTCGGCCTTAATTTTAAGTCGTTCACAATGGCTATATTTTTCATAAAAAATAATTGTTAGCTTCCGTTAAAGTCGAGAATAAAGTAAGTACGACGCTATAAGGTTATAATTTGCGACTCCATTCTCGTGCAAGAATGACATATAAATGTCACATATAAATCGTGTGTACCTTTTCTTTGACTATGGGCTGTCCTTCTATTTTTGAGAGAAGGTGAAAAAATTTACTTTATTTAGAATACTAGGCTGTGTCACAATTGAGCTAATTTGCGACATATACCAGAAGAAGACGTTTACCAAAGTCCAATTTTAAATCACAGGTTTCTCCGATTCCACTCTTTTGACTGAAATGTTTCACCTTTTTTCAACACCTTACCAGTCTCAGCTCTCGCGAACGTCTGACAAACATCCGAGAGTATAAATGTCTTGAAAGAGCTTCTCAATTAGCCGTTTGGAGTCGGCATAAATTTATAGATCCCTTCCATTCGTTCCGAAAATGAAAAACTCACACAAAACGAATGGTTGTGAGGAGCTAGGCCTAGGGTCCCTCCGGACTTGTTGCGCCAACTATTTTTTACCAGTCGAGCAAGAGTAAACGTGAAAAAAATAGCTAACAGCATATTGCGCGTTACTAATATTCGTATTAAATGTCCAGGCTAGATTTTTCGAACTCGATTTTCCACATAAAATTAATCATTGTGATCTAAAAAATATTTAGTGTGAAGGTTGAAAATGATTATAAGTAAAGCCCATTGTCTTGCTTCCGGAGAAAATATAATTTTTCGACAACTGAAAACTTCGTTTTTCACCAGAAAGTAATTGTGTTCCATGAGTGGAAACGTTGCATAAATCTGTTGTACCTCTTGTTTCATGAGGATATATTCTGTATGCTTTTTGAAATAAGCTAAGAATGAATTGATTTGGCTGCAATTAGTTTTTAGTTGCACAGAACCCTTTAACTAATATAATTCAACCAACTTCAAGCGAAGTCACTGGGCTTTACCAATAAACATTTTTAGTTTAGACTTTACATTTTAGTAGTTCACAGTGGCTACATTTTCCATTCAAATTTCGCAATTGTGAGCCTCCGTAAATTTAAAGTCGAGACTAAAATTTGTTATTGGTAAGGCGGTCTGATTACGCAAACCCTACTTGCGTGTTTACATTTCTATTCAATATCATTTTGTGTTATTTTTTAAGGCTTATCTGCAAGGCAGAAAACGAGCCGCTTATGCCTTTTCTGGTAAGCATTAACTTACTTTTCAATTGCGAAAGCAACTTATGTATAAAAACGAAGACGGATTTCCAATTCGACGGTGGCAAAACTTCTAACACCTTTTTTTTTTTTTAATAGTAAAGGCTTACATATGCAAACAGGGCCGGATTAAGGGAAAGGCGACCAAGGCTAGAGCTCCGGGGCCTCCACCAAAGAGGGGCACCCACAATAAAGACTTCAAAAAAAATCTTCCAAATTCCAACGAGTAAACACTAGTTAACAACATTCCCTTTGATACTTACTCCGGGCACTTGATTTCAACGAAATCATCAAGAATTTTTGTCTAAAAAAGCTCGGAAAATTCGCATAATTCTTGTTTTACTTGGTTTCAAAATAAATTATTTATTGAAAAATTCGACTGAAAAAAGTGGGCATTTAATTTGAAAAATCAGTAGGGGCCAGGGGGCCTCCACTTCTTGCCCTATGGGCTCCAGACCTCTAAATAAGGAATCTGTATCTGAATCTGAGTTTATACGGGGTCAGATTTTCTTAAATTTCAAACCCTTTAGCAAAAGTCTCGAGATTAATCAAATCACCTATAAATTCATTACGATCATTACTAAAATATTTGAATAACTGATAAATATTATATTCTGCAAATTTACACTCCTCCTATATCTATTGTATGTTTCCAATGAATAAATCTAATAATTTGTTATTCGATTCCAAGCCGATTATAATGTTATTTACAATTATATTAATTTCTCAATTTAATCGCATTGTAACAACTATAGTTCTTAACAAAGCAAACGTGGTACTTCCTAATGCAATTTCGAATCAATTTAATGTAAACCACTAGGTCAATTCTATTATTCAATTATATATATTTATTAAATTCATTAACTTTAACCATTTTTATGAAGTAAATATGCATATACATTAACATTAAACGAAAAAAAAAGAAGGAATTATTTTTATTGGAAATCTATAAATGTTGTTCTTGCTCCAGTTTCCATTTTATTCTCCATTCAAGAAATCTAACAACATTGTATGTAAAAGTTATTTGATCAGAAAAATAATTACGAAAAGATAAATGATATCCTAGCGTTCAATTGATATAATAAATTTCTGGAAGAGATATTTAATAATATTTATTTTAGTCAATAAGGTTCAAAACACAAAAAAACGTAACACATATATATTATACACGTGAATAAATAAATAAATATGTTTTTAACAAAAATACAAGAAATCCAAAACAAAATTGACTGTTATGTATTTACATATACCTAAATGCAAATTATTATTATATATAATATATTATATATTAAATAATGAAAATAGTTACGTTACATATAATTATGAATAAATGAGTTATATAATATTTTAATTAAGTTACAATATATTATACATAAGTACTCAAGTTAGGTTTGAACAAAAAAAAACAACAACAGCAACATCCAGCAACAGCTTTATTCAAATTAAAATATGTGTTGAATGTTAACGTTTATTTTATTTTTATACATTTATTTAGTGTTCATAATAAAATAAAAACTTGTACAAGTTTAGCGTTTATTACGGCACGAGCAACATATAGAGCAATATAATGGTTTCGTTATTCTTCTTATTAATTTATTAAAATGAATTGATTATTCATTTTAGTTGCATTATGTTGATTTTCAACTATAAAATTCGATCATGATATCTTATTGTAAATATGTTTTATTTTTCATGTTACTTCGCTTACCTATTGTGTAGCTAAGAAGTTCTTTTCTAAACAACATTCTTACAGTAACCCTCAGTAATGGCGAGTAGAACGTGTTCGACTTACAACCAACCATTTCATTTGCAACCACTCCAGCCTTTCCATAGCAATACAAAATTATATAAGTGAGAATATGTATTTGACAATAATAAACAAAGTGCTTACTAAACTCTGTAAGTCAACCCTTACAATTGTAAATTTTAAAATAAAAATTCTTATACATCTCCCCTCTTTTCTCTATGGCTGTTAATATCACTCCTCTCCTCATTGTTTATTTTCCTAGTTCTGTTGATTTGTAAAATAATTTAAGTGTGTATATCATAATAAAACAAAACATACACTTATATATGTATAAACATAATAATGAATAGTGTTTTCAATTTTATATGCACATTTAGAAAAAAATAAAACAAAACGAAATTGCAACATATTATCCACATATAGACAAGTAAGTAGTAAGTATTAAAATAATTAATAAATGTTATACTCTGTATTGTAATTAGTTATTCATTTAACAGCATTAGTTTAACATTATATAGTGTTATTGTGTAAAATATGGAATGCTTTCGATTACTAAGCAACACGCAAAAAAAGTATATAATGTTCTAGCATTTGATATTTTTAAAAATAATTCATCAATGAGACACATGTTTCTTTCGAATTACTTTTTTATTTATTTAACACTGACAAAAATACCGTATTATATATTATGAACTAAATTTAATTTTATGAAATAATTATTATTAAAAATAAAAGCTGTTGTTTAGAAATAAAAAAAAAGTTGATTTTAATTGTTATAACATAATTATATTTATTTATCTACAATAAAAATGAGTGAGAAATCTTACTGTTACAACTGGACGGGCTATGAAACAGAATAGATTGTTTTGCAAACACTAGAGTCACATCAAACCGCGTATCATTTGGGGATGACAGGCGATTGCGCAGAACAATTCGAATGGCTTGGCTGACACACACATGGATGACACAGATCAATTTCAATATAAAATTTAAAAATATTTTCCTTACTTTGACATTGCTTAAGAAGCAGTTAGTTAATATACTGAATAGCTGCGACGTATACCTATTCAACATAAATTCGATTTTTGGAGTTCGAAAAATCCACCTGTAAAAATAAAAATAGCCTGCATTTTGGCTCACCTCTTTCAAATCTAAATGACAACGTCAGTTTAAAATAAGAAGAAGAAAAGAACAAGTGACATCTAAAAAACTTGTATGGTAAAAAAAAAACGAAGTGGCTATTCGCCCGACACTTTTGTACTGACTGACGTTTGTCTGGCTTCGGGACACGGCTACGTAGTAATCGCGTAAAACAGTGGAATAAGGACTCGCTTCGCTCGCAAAAAGGATTCTAAACTCCAGTATTACATTTTCGGGCACGAGCCTATACGTTTTAAGGCCCAACTTATTTCTTAAAACACTTTTTTTAATGAAAATACA
Source organism: Cheilosia urbana (assembly GCA_946477585.1). NCBI lineage: Eukaryota > Metazoa > Arthropoda > Insecta > Diptera > Syrphidae > Cheilosia > Cheilosia urbana. The sequence continues at coordinate 178,393,891 of OX297853.1, forward strand.
ATTACGTTACGTCAACTACATAGCCGTGTCCCGAAGCCAGACAAACGTCAGTCAGTCCAAAAGTGTCGGGCGAATAGCAACTTCGCCTTTATTAACACCAATGTTTATTACAGCTGGCATTTACTAATTGGAAGGATAGCTTTTTTTTAGCTAAATTATTCATCATACGCGTATGGAAACAAGTTTTTATATTAAATATATAGATATTTCGAAATAAGTTAGAGTTGAGCTATTATTCTTATTATTATTATTATAATTTTATTGACAGGTAAATAAATTACAAATGTCAACAAGTATTTAGATCTAGTGCTAGCTGCCAGGGCTTTCGACTAGTGTCGTACAAAAAAAAAACAAGGGAGGGAATTTTGTTTTATATGGATTCTGCAAGTTTAATGTCGTTTTCCATTGGGATTTTCAAATTTTGCCCTCAGATTTCAGATTTAAGATTTTTCGTGCGCAATGGAACATAAAACGAGATTTTTCTTCCTTTGCACCTGAGGTGGTGCATGTTTTAAAAGTCAGCTGTTTTTAAATTGTAATTTGTGTTTATAAGAATCCATTCAATTTATGCTTATATCCATTGCAGCGGCCAAATGTAATTTTTTCTCTATTTTTCACAGACTTCTCGTCTAAAAACGTAAGTTAACACACTTTAAAGTTTGACAAATGACAAATGTTTTGATGTTAGTGCAAATAGGTGTGAATCTGCTTTTTTTGCGGCAAATGGAACATGAAATCTGACAGCCAGCTGATTTCGAGAGCAGAAAAACTGCTCTGAATCTGAAAAAAGTGTTTTTTCTGTCCCAATGGAAAACGACATAAGGTGTGTGAAAATCAATTGAAATTAATTTCCACTGCAAGCAACGTTGCCATATTCACAGTTTAAACTGTAAATTACAGTTTTTTAGACAGGCTTACAGTTCTTAAAATTACCTCCTAGTACAAATTACAGTTTTTTTTTTTAATTTCAGATTTCAAGCATAATGTAAAATGTTTTCGGTTTTTTCTTTAATTACAAAAAAAAAGTTAGTTATTTTATATAAAATGAATTGTTTTTTGTTATAGTTGTTTAATAATTTCAATTTGGCCGCAAAAATCTTAAATATTAGATCAAAATCTGAAAAGCCAAATGGAAATCGATTTGTATGATTTGCGAATCACTCTATTGCATTAATGTAGTGCGAACGAAGCATAAGGCACTGCATTATCGACGCATGTCAGATTGGTGGTTGAATTTTAAGGACTTCCTTCAATTCTTATCAGCCTTTTTCAAATTTGATTGTATGACGCACCAAGCACACGCATTGACGTGTGAGCTGCGACCTGCGAGCTTAGAAAAATATCAAACCCAAAAACAAAAGCGAAGAAAAATTAAAAACAAATAAATCGTTTTTATATAAATATAGTTTTGTAAATTAATAGAATGAGGTAATACAAAAATTGGTTTCTTCTTTTCTTTTTGCTTTCGGTTTATGGTTTAAAACATTATTTACCAAGCTGTAGTTTGGCAATACATAAATAAGCAAAAGCCAAAAGGTGAGTATGTTGTTTTGTCTAATAGCTTAATAGCAACATTGTTAAAACTTATACCTATGTTAATCTTAAAAGTTAAAACAATACATTCGAAAAATAATTCTTCAGTTTTAATCTACGTCGCGAGAAAAATAACAATTGACGCAACAACAATTTTTATAAAAAATTGTATTAAAAGACTTTCAGCTTTTTGCTGTATCTTATGTCGTTTTCCATTGGTTTCACTCGGGGATCGACTCAATCTGAAATCCAATGGAACGAGAAAACTGCTTCTGATTGAATCCACAAAAGTATTGGTGAAATGCCAAAAAATAATCTACGGCAGCTGTCATCTGACTTGTATAAAATACATAAATTGCACTTGTGTGAGTGCTTCTTGAGTGGATTCTGACTTCAAATCCAGAAGCGAAATTCTCTCCTCAGAATCAACAGAAGAGTATTTTTTGTGCCAATGGAACGGTTTCAGAAGTGATTTTTTCGATTCCGGACTCTCCCGGACGCTTCTTTTTGCCCAATGGAAAACGACATTAGGGTCTGACTCTGAATTGATAAGCTTTTTTAGCACACTAATGCTCATGGTTCATGGATTATATTTTGTAAAATGCTTGCAGGCGGTACAAACTAACCAGACATTTTATAAAACGGAAATAGGTAAGTATAGTATGTTTGTACAAAACATACAAACAAAATGCAAAATTAATACCATTTGGGGTTACTTTTCCACTTTATTATTTTTCTAAATCCACGAGTGCGCGTTACGTGTTATTCTGACTCGATCAGCTCCTACCATCCAGAGAAAACGGGATCGCTAATCAAATGGGTATTCAACCCCAAAACCCCACCTGCGTTCGCCCTTGAGCGCAACGTATGACACTTCGGAGTTGTGTAAAGATGTCAATTTCTTAGTTTGAACAAACAGATTTTTGTATGAAAATTACAAATTTTGTATTGCATACATACGAATAAGTACCTACCATCTTTTAAAAAAAAAGCAAGAACACAGCGATAGCTGACATTCAATATTTCAAACTATCAAAGTATATTTGAGAATAATAAGTAGCAGATGAAGTAGGTATGCAATCTTTAAAACACCTTCCACACAGGTATGACCTTCTCATACAATTTTGTCTCTTGGGATTAGTTTTGCCTAAAAACATACCCACTATTTTCTTGGGGTTTTTCAGTTCTTGCAGAATTAGGAAGAATTTATCTATTCCTCTGCAAACCAAGCACTGTAAAAATGTAACGAAGTTACTGACGACGTTTATCAGGCTTCGAGATACGACTATGTTATGTATTAATATTTTCATTAAAAATCGTGTTTCTATGAATTAAGTTAGTCCTTAAAAGTTAAAACGTACAGGAGCATGCTCAATTTTAAAATCCTTGCGAGCGAAGCGAGCTAAGTACCCCTATTGACGCCATTTTTGTTTAAAATTTCGTTACGTAGCTGGGTCCCTAAAGAATACCAACAGCCAAAATATAAACGACCCGTTAAGCCAATCGATATTTTAGAAATTCCGGCTAAATAAAATTTCACCCCACCCTATCAGATTAGGGTTTTTATGAATTTTAGTGAGAAATATAGCGCAACGGTATTGTAGATTCATTTATTATAAAGCTTTCGAGTAGAATCTAACTCGTATAAATGAAGTCAGTACGTACCTAATCGACCCAAAATAATATTTTTATTGAAAAATCATACTCATGAATCATGATGTTGAAAAATGATAGACTGGGGTAGGTAATCGCACCATGAAGCGAGCCGTCCATCCCTTTTGGCATATCGTTACCTAGTAGTTAGCAGTGTCTCAAGTCGATGTAACTTGAATCAGTTCATCGCATCTGCCTAAATAGGGATAGATCAGATATTTTCTGTGGCAAAGCACAAGCACGCTTTCTCGTTACCTGTAGTCGTATGTCGTATCATAATATGATATACCTATGACATAGGTATGCTGACGTGTCTTATCGCTTAAGAAATAAACAACGTGGTCATTGGAATTTCTTCCTCAATTTTCTTAAACATTAACATTAAACTTCTCTTCATTGTTTACAAATTAAAAAGCTTCTTTAGCTTTCATCAAAAATACAATAAACAAAATACAACCCGTGTTCTGTGTATAAGAGATTAGTTCATTTGCCGGCAAACGAAAACGTTAGAATAAAAAAACAACAAATTTCTTGAATAAAACTCTCCAAAACCGGCAAATCTCTCTCTCTCTCTTTCTCTCTCTACACTGAGACTGACTGTTCTCGGATTAAAAGTTACCTACACGCTACACCCGAACCCGAACGTCAAGTATTTCGTTCAAGCTTCAAGGTCCAACGTCTGTTATTATCGCTTTTGGAGTGTGCCTGTGGTGGATGTGGATGTGTGTGGAGTGTGGACCCATTTTTGTTTGTTCGAATCCAAGGGAGAGTATAACAAAATACGCTGACGCTGAGTTGATTTTTGATAATACCTACTCCGTAAGAATAGAGCGAAACAAATCTGTTTTGCTACAAGAAAGCTCCATAAGTTCTTATACATAATTATCGATTATTCCCATGAATCAGCCTGGGCCACTACCGCTGAAGTGAAAAAAGAATACCAGCTTTTTTAGTTATCAGGTTGTCGTCGGACGTCGGAGAAGAAGTCATATTTTTGTTCGGTTTGTTGCACTTCTCCAGCGCGTTAGTTAGTGTTTCGGCCAAAAAATTAAATAAATTAAGTTTATAGCAGTCCTTAACACTATTCGCGACTATAGGGTTTTACTATTCAATTGTAAGTGGTGGCTTTCCGATGAGTATTTTTCGTTTTTAATGTGATATCATAGATTTTTGGCAATGCATTTGATACGTAAACTATTTGTTGGTAGTATTTCGTGCATTGCATAATAACCGATTACCTACACGCTACACTAATCGTGCTAACTACATGAGACATGAGAGTTTTATAATTGTTTGTGGGAGAACATACCTACCTCGTACCTCCTCGTATTGATTGCTTCACAATGAATACAGACACATTGTGCGGGATTTTAAATAAGCTTTTTAATCTGTCTAACGTTTCGTAAAATACAATCATTGACCCTATCGGCCCAGAACTGTTAAATGATAGCCCACACTGATAAGGAGATAATGGTAACCAGACTAATTTTGCTTTTTAATCGTTTCGCACAGTGAGAAGGAGCAGCAAACATGGAAGCACTACCCAAAGTCGACATCGACCAACCAAAATATGAGCAGAGCACGTATTTAAACCGAGCCAAGCATTTTTTCCTGCTGACCAATCCACTAAATGTACTTGCCTCAAATTCGGATCTGGAAAAGGCGCGTCGCATCGTTCTCGATTACAAGGCCGGCAGACCGGTGCCAGAGTGCAAGACAGTCGACGATTTGTGGCAGGCCAAGTATTTGTATGACTCTGCCTTTCACCCTGAAACTGGTGAGAAGTCTCTCATCATTGGCAGAATGTCGGCACAGGTGCCAATGAACACTTTCATTACCGGATGTGAGTATATCAAAATAAATAACTATTTATTATGTTTGTTTACGTTATTCGCGACTGTGTGCTTTACCAAGTCTGACTATCAAAAGTAATAACCTTCTTGTGGCCAATTCCCAAGCCAGGTGCTTTCAAATTATTGCAACGAGCGATATGCAAAACAATTTAACAACCGATTAGCATACAATCGGTAACAAGTTCAATTTACATGGGGTAATTCGCAGTGCCATTCTGCTTATTGATTTGGTGTTGGATAACAAACAAATTGATTGTAGTTCTTGTAAAGAATTCTGTATCTGCGGCGATGAAGCGCATTCAAAGTCAATGGGCGGATAGTTGTAGGCTTAGTGGTTCGCAGGATGGAAGCGTTTACTTTTCCAATTTAGAAAATGAATGCATTGGAACTGTAAAATAAAAGACATTCGGTGAGAACTCTTAAACACAATCCATCCCACCACATCAGAAAAAATGTTCCCTATCAATGGATGTAGGAACAAAATGATTTTTCGGGGAAGTGAAATCAAAATACGCCTGTTTTGATGAAAAATTACTTCACTTGATACGAGGTTCACACTAGGTAATTATCTCGAGTAAAATTGAAGTGGTAGCAGTTAAGTTCTGATCGCATAGATCGTGATTACAACATTTTGCGAGTGCCATGTTTTTCTTGACCTTTATAACTCAGAGTATGCAATGAGAAAACCTCAACAACGCCATCAAGTGTGATCGAACGCCCACGAGTATGCAATTTTAGTGTCCCTAAATTCACATTGCATACACTAGTTGGTGATGTTTTCGTTTGGTGCAAATCAGTGATTCATTCATAGGGGCCTGGGGAGTGCGTTCTGTGAAAGAGTGAATCGTCGAAAAATCGTTTTCACATTCGCTTTCACGCATTGCTTTCATTTTTTCGACTAACGATTTGCACTAAAATGCGATTCTCGTTGAATAAGTGAAAATATCGTGGTGAATTCAATACCGTACATTAGGTCTGTGCGATAATGCATTCGAATACATTTAGTCAAACTTTGTTCACTTCTACCCACCTTTTGTGTAAGAAGGAAGTTGACTAATGTATTCGAATGCATTATCGTAAGGGAACAGACCTACTGTGTTGCATGAAAGAGGGTTGTCAATTTTCAAACTTTTACTAAAAACATTCACTTGCAAATGGGGCCGAAAAATAAAATTTTGAAGTTTGGTTTTATATTTTCATAGAACAAGAATCAAAATTGCGCGTGAAATAATGAAAACATTTTGGTTTCACTTTTTCAAAGAACGAGAATTGACCCCCTGGTAATTCTTGAAGAGTTTTCACTCATTTTCTATTTCCCTAGACGTAAGTGATTTGTGTCACATCTATACCAAGGGTTTTTTGCGACCCAAGGGATTAGCGATTTGGTTCACGAGTAAAAATAAATAAATAGTTGGCGCAACAGGTCCGGAGAGACCCTAGGCCTAGCTTCTCACAACCATTCGTTTTGTGTGAGTTTTTCATTTTTGGAACGAATGGAAGGGATCTACAGTTTTATGCCGACTCCAAACGGCTAATTGAGAAGCTCTTACAAGACATTTATACTCTCGGATGTTTGTCAGACGTTCGCGAGAGGTAGGGCAGCGGAAAAAAAACCCTACAAAGGCGGAATTGGGTTTTTGCGGGATTTTTGGTTCACGAGTATCAAATCAAATAAAGATTGAAAATGTTATTGCAATTAGGAGCTCTTGAAACGAAATGGCTATTCGCACGTTATTTTTGTACTGACTGGCGTTTTTCTTGTTTAGGCACACGGCAACGTAATTGACATAACGTAATTGTACTTTCATTAAAAACAGTGTTTAAGAAATAAGTCGGGCCTTAAAACGTACAGGCTCGTGCCCGAAAATGTAATACTGGAGTAATTTTTTATACCACTGTTTTACGCGATTAAACTTTGACATTTCGTTACGTAGCCGTGTCCCTTACGACGTGCGAATAGCATCAGCCATTTTCAAATGCGAATTTAAATTCAATTTTTTTTAAAACGCACAGTTTCGCATTTAATATAGAACTTTTCAAGTTGCAAATAAAGTTCACCAACACGCATAAAAGTTCAGTCAAAATTAACATCTTAAAGACGCAATTTGTTATTGATATCAAATAATTTACATAGCCCGCCAAATGGTTGGATCTATCAATGGAGCATAATAGATCAAATTAAACCCGCAAACCCGGAAGCAACATCAACGTCCTTCAATAAATAGATTCAATTTAAAAATAAATAATTTACTTTAGGCATGATGACGTTCTACAAGACTACGCCCGCAGTAGTATTTTGGCAGTGGATCAATCAAACATTCAATGCTGTAGTCAACTACACAAACCGTTCGGGTTCCACCCCCATCTCTAAAAAGTAAGTATAGCTTTCCATGAGATGTTGCTATGTAGAGTAATTGAGATTCTTGTCCACAGTCAATTACTCACATCGTACATTCTGGCCACTGGTGGTGCTTTGACAACAGCACTAACACTAAATAGATTAGTTAAGGTAGGTTTCCTTATAACTCACATTATCTGTTCAATTTTATTACATGAAATCATTATCTACAGAATTTAAACCCGCTGATTGGAAGACTTGTTCCATTGACTGCAGTAGCGTCTGCCAATTGCATTAATATTCCAATGATGCGTATGCAGTAAGTTCCATTTTGTGGTTTTATGTATTGAAAAAGTAATTGCATAGTTGGGTTATAGAGAGCTGCGTAACGGTGTCGTCTTAGTCGATGATAAGAACAATGAAGTTGGCATATCTAAGAAGGCGGCAGCCGTCGGAATATCAACGGTCATATTGAGTCGTATAGCTATGGCCTGCCCTGGAATGGGTATGTACATTACATTAGTTCCCGCTTCTATGTCTAACACTAATTGGATATTACAGTCCTCACTCCGGTATTGATGGAGGTTCTTACTAGGCGCGGATTTATTAAACGCTTTCCCTGGGCAAACGCACCAATTCAAACACTTTTCTGCGGATTTGTACTCATTTTTGCCACACCTTTGGGATGTGCTTGCTTCAGTCAGAGAGCTTCCATTGAGGTAAATATTGTGTAAACCATATCATGGCCGAACTTTATGTGTTAAATAATTTTGTTCAGGTATCCAAACTCGAAAAGGACGTTCAAGAAGGCATACATAAAAAGAATCCAGATCTAGCCGTGGTCTCATACAACAAGGGATTATAAATTTCCTGCCCACATTCAAACTTGCATTTAATCACACAAGATGACAATAAGTAGCGTACATTACAAAGTCAATAGGACATTTAGGAAAATGTGCAATCGTAAAACCTTTATTATTTGTTCATCAAATCCAAAAAGTTTGTTTTTGTGAACTGCATTGCAATTGAAGTGCACACCTATACGATAAGTTATTTGTAAAGCCCAATTGTTTTTAATTAGGTTTACTTTCACATTTATTTAGGATTACTATGTATGCATTTGGCTTTCGAACAGGGTAAACTGTAACTAGACGTTCTCAACCCGAAATACCTCATTTTAATAAATGCTCCATGTTTTTATAATTAGCAGTTTAAATTTTGTTTTAATTGTTGTTGATACTATACTTACAGTTGTCACAAAAATAAAGAAAACTGATTGATGTGATTTTTATTTTTCTGTTCCATTTCGAAATATCCAATCCACATGTTAGCAGACATCAGATGATAAAAAAAAAAAGCAATAAAACCATGCAGGCTTGACAGCGCTTGTTGGCATTCATGGTAGCTTTACAAGTCCCTTATCTTGAACGTTACATGTACAAAGTGGTGCCTACACAATTTTGAATCGCCCCTATCGAGGTATCCGTTCGAAACGGAATTTTTGTTTTTGTACGATTTTTTTTTTTTTTTCGAATATGTACGAAATCGGAGAAATTCCATTCGAGATATCCGTTCCGATATGGATACTTCGAACGAAATTGGAGTCCGATTAGATTTGACTTTCGTATCGGATTTTTTTACGAACGGATACCTCGATAGGGGTGAATTATGTACTATTAACACAGTAACAGTTTTGGGTCATAAAAAAATATTGCGTGGAGTCTCTCCGCGCGGAAGAAGTGAAACTTCGTAATGTGGAAATGAAAATAGGAAGGGGTAGAAATTGATTTTTAGTGAAATCATATTGTTTCTTTAAGACAAACTTTATTAACATTGCTTATCATTCACAATTTATCGCATTTTTTAATTGTCATTTTCGAGTGGAGAAATATCAAAATCTATAACATTTACAACGGGATTATGAAAACTAAAATAAGAATTCGAATTCGTTAATTGCAGGCTCATCCGATTTCGTAATTTTGTTTTTACGATATTTAGATGACTAATGTCGTTTTCCATTGGGAAAGAAAAAGCACTTTTTTTGAGAGTCAGAGCAATTTTGCGAATCTCGATATCCGAGCGAGATTCACACCTATTTGCACTAACACCAAAACATTTGTCATTTGTCAAACTTTAAAGTGTGTTTACGTACGGTTTTAGACGAGAAATCTGTGAAAAATAGAAAATAAAAATATATCCGCCCGCTGCAAAAGTTATTAAAATAAGTTGAATGGATTTTTATAAACACAAATTCCAATTTAAGAACAGGTGACTTTTAAAACTTTAAGTAGTCGCAGTAGCGTAGTGGTTAGTGTGTTGGACTGCTATGCGGGGGTCCCAGGTTCGAATCCCGCAAAAACCCAATTCCGACTTAGGGTTTTTTCGGCTGAGGTTTCCATTATGCGCACTAAGCAAATTCATTTTTTTTATTTTTTTTATATAAATTGACTTATTCTAAGATGTACTGTAGAAGAATTTTTTTGAGGAAACTTTTTTTTCCATTTTTTTTTTTATTTTTAAAGTTTTCAGTTTTCACTGAAAAGTGCCTGTATACAAACTGCACAAATGGACGCGTTACTTTAAATACACCAGACTTTCTTAAAGGCGCCTGCCTGACAGTTGTTGACATACCCTTAGCGGAGCGACGAAGTCGCGTGAGCGTCTAAACCCTGCGAAAAAAAGGGTTAAAATCCTGTTAGCGAGCGAAGCGAGCCCTCCACCCATACTTTCTTACAGGCACCTGCCTGAAAGTTTTTGGTATACACTTATTCAACTATTTAACTGGGCTAAAAAACATAAATATAATATTTTTTTTCTTTAGGAAATGAATGAATGAATTTTTTTTTATTTTTTTTTATTAAATTTTAATTTTTTTTTTTTTTTTAATTAAACCAGGAGATTTTGCAAAAAAGGTTTTAAATCTCGGTGTAAACATGATTTCATTAAAAAAAAAACAAAAAAAATTAAAATTTAATAATAAAAAAAAAAATTATAATAATAAAAAAATTTAAAAAAAAAATTTCATTTCCTCAGGAAAAAAATATTATATTTATGTTTTATAGGCCATTTTAAGCCAGAAAAAAAATAAAAAAAAAAGTTTGCTTAGTGCGCATAATGGAAACCCGCCCCGTTTTTTCCGCTATGCTACCTCTCGCGAACGTCTGACAAACATCCGAGAGTTATGCTTATTTTGAAATTCGAACGAATAGCCAATTCATACGAATGTTTCTATTCGTTCGAATGTCAAAATAAGCATGAGTATAAATGTCTTGGAAGAGCTTCTCAATTAGCCGTTTGGAGTCGGCATAAAATTGTAGATCCCTTCCATTCGTTCCAAAAATGAAAACTCACACAAAACGAATGGTTGTGAGAAGCTAGGCCTAGGGTCTCTCCGGACCTGTTGCGCCAACTATTTATTTATTTTACTTTTAAAACACGCACCACCAAAGATGCAAAGGAAGAAAAATCTCGTTATTGGGCATGAAAAATCTGAAATCTCAGAGAAAAATCTGAAAATCCCAATGGAAAACGACATAAATGGCACCAGTAGTCGACCCCTTAACTTTTTTTGTGTGAGTTTGATTGGTCCTTAAAAATCCATTCTTCAAGTATAATCATGTATTTGGTTTTTCTGAATGTTTGAAGTCTGTAGATTCGAAAATACTAAGCTTAATAAGCGTATGAGCTACCTAATGCAAACTATTTAGAAAATAAGTGAAAACGTTATAATAATAACGCAATAAATTTTCTTGTTCAACAGCGATAAAACACTTATTTTTAAGTTCCACTAACTTTTCTTCACATTCATACCCTAAATGTGGTCTGAATTGAAGCCCTGCAGTTCTGAGATCGATCTATAATCCACAATCTATGTTATAGACAGTTACATACTTGTGTCAAACTCTAGTTAAAAAACCAGCCGGCTAGATTGTAAAAAATCTTCCAACTAAATGCGTATCAATCCTCAGATCTGAGTCAAAATGGCAACGCTGAACAATATTGGTAACTCCCGAATTTTGTGATTTCACCTTTATGTCGTTTTCCACTGGTTTCACTCGGGGATCCACTCATTCTGCCATCCAATGGAACAAGAAAACTGCTTAATTGAATCCACAAAAGTATGTGAAATCCCAAACAAAATTACAAAATATACGGCAGCTGTCAGCTGAATGGTATAAAATCCATAAACTACACTTGTGTGAGTGCTTCTTGAGTGGATTCTGAATTCAAATCGAGATTCGAGAAGCGAAATTCTCCTCTCAGAATTACCAAAAGAGTATTTTTTATGCCAATGGAACGGTTTCAGAAGTAATTTTTTAGATTCCAGACTCTCCCGGAAGCTTCTTTTTCCCCAATGGTAAACTACATTACTTTCTTAATTTCTTATATGAATCAGCCAGCCAGTCAGGAACGTGCAATGAGAAGTCTATTCTAAATTCCGTTGCGTTGTTAACTTATTTTCACAACGTTGACATTTATGGCAGCTCAAAGGAGGGGAGGTTAACAAAAATCAATGGACAAGACAACGCACACAACGTTGCTTCCCTTCACAAGTTGTTGCATGCAATGGAACTGACAAAATGGCCGCGTTCCACTGCCCGCTAGATGACCAGCAGTATGTAAAACTCCATATAAAAAAAATTACAATTCACCATTTGCGCTAGACTTCGATGAAATCTCTTTCAATCTTCAGGACCCGGACAAGATTCACGAGATTTCTCCCCAAATTGAGATAAAAAAAAAGCAAAAAAGAGATATCTAATGTGGTTTTCCATTGGGACTACATGAAATCTTTTTCAGATCTTAGATTTTACGCTGCTCATGGAACGCGAAACGAAATTGATCTACTTTTGTAAATGGATTAGTGCGTTAATTGACAACAATATCAGCTGTTCAAATTGCATTCGTTTCTGGTAAAATCGCAAGTGGAAATGATTTCCTTGTTGTAGATACAAATGAAGTATTATTGGTGATTTGTGGTCTTCAGATGACGAGGGATATAGATGATAATGAAGATAATCATACTTATTTTGACATTCGAAAGAATAGCCAATTCGAACGAATGAGGGCGTTCAAGTATCTAGTTTAGTAAGTCTGACAGCTGTCTGACTAGATCTATCTCGGTTGTGATTGGTTTAAATCGGTCACGTGGGCACCTGTGACATTTGACGTTTATGGAGGGGTAGCCGACGAATCTAGTCAAGAAATTCGTGACTGAGTACTAAGTTGACAGTTCGGGTATGTGGCTGACGTAGAAAAAATTACGTTCCCGACCAATCTAGTTTTTGCGTTCAGGTTACATCTTATCCAGACCAATCTAGTCGACTTAGGCCCGGTTTGTTCAATCTTGGTTATCTTTAATCAACGGTTATTCCAGCTGGTAACCATCGAATGCGTTTGTTCAGCAAATTATTAACCAGAGAATCAGTAGTTTGGTTAGTTAACCAGTGAAATCGATAACCAGCCGATTTTGAGCGGTTAATGAGATTTAACCACTGATTTTCTGTAATTTCGTTTGTTCAAGATTTTTTTAAGGACTACGTAGGTATTCGATTTGGCGTAGCTGATAGGTACACAAAAACTTTTGAACAAAAAGAAAAATGCAAATAATAGAACGAAGGAATATATAATGCAAGATGAAGTGAACCAATAAAATCTTTCACATCGGTTTTGTTGATGTTTCCAACTGACACATAAATATAAAAAACACAACACTCATCAAGTAAGATTATTTTCAACATTTTTTGGCCGATGACAGTTCTCATAAATTGAGATAAAGCACACGCGTTAGGAAAAATATTGAGAGAACGAGAAAATTGCGATTGTCGTTGAATAAATTAACATGGGGCCTGTTAATTTCTAATAAATGTTATTGGTTTTGGCTTTATTTCGGTTTTGTTCTCGAAAAATCATTGACTAACAAATACAAAGTCTAATTCCTTAGTCCTTAAAAAAATCCTGTATAATTTGGTTATGACATTCATTTTTGTGTTTATTAAGTTTACTAAAAAAAAATACATTAATAAAATACCTACCTAAAAAATTACTTATCAAAAACAAACGGACCCGAAAAACAAAAAATATAACCATGGATTCGATCAATCACTAAATAACAAATAAACTGGAAAAATGGAACGATTTGCTGCAAAGCTATGGTTTGGTGACCGAAGTGAAAAAAACGGTCAACAGACACTCATTGGTTATCACTGATTTATAATCATGGGTTAACCTAAATCTGTGGTAACCTAACCAAGGCTTTAACCAGCTGTGAATAGACCGGCCCTTAAGATAACTAGATTCTTGAATGCGGCCAATGCCTATCAAAATACACACAAGTTCATTCGAACGAATAGAGACATTTGTATGAATTGGCTATTCGTTTGAATGTCAAAATAAGCATGATTAATTCCTCCGAAATGCTATTCATAGCTATTTGTGTATTTTGGTTTTCACGAAACTTTGCGCATTTTGTCTCGAAAGCAAACTTTTTAAACTGACGTAAGACAGTTGTCCAAATTATATTGGTATGTGTAGATCTGAAAAAATATCGAGATCTGCAAAAAGTGATCCGAATCGAAAAAGAGATTGATTTTTCTGCCGAATGGAACGCGAAAAGTGATTTAGATCACTTATCAAACGCTTGCAATAATAATAATAATAAACAAACAAAAATGGACCAATCTTCAGAATTTGATATTTCTGTCGGTGTAGTGGTTGGAATCTTTATTTTTGCATAGACCGAAGTGGAAAAAAAATAAAAAACTCCGGATTAACGTAAAAAAAAAAAGTAAATGAATCAAGAAAATGGTGACAGCCCTGGCGAACCGGGCCGTTGTAGTAGCATTAAATTGTATGCCTTACCTGTATCATCTGCCCAGCCCATTTCGGTTACTTCACAGTTTACGCACGAAGGAAAAGCTGGCGCTGTATTATTATACCAGAAATGTGACAGCAGATGTCACATAACAGTTTCAAATTGATTTCACCTGCGCAACTACGCAACCGGTGACCAATTAAAGACAAGGCAGAATATAAATCATGTGAGTGTGCAAAAAGGAAAGCAGCAATATTCTTGTTAAGAACTATGACGTATTTTGTTTCCACTGAACTTGCAAACATGCGCAAGGCGTTTTGCAAATGAAACGTCAATTTTATTTTTCCTATAACGTCCAATGTGTGCGGTGTTCCTGAGACAGATAAAGATTGTTCCTATCCCCCCATGTGAGCAATAATTGTATTCCAAAACGGAAAGTCTCCTCATTCATACATAATTCATGCGAACAGACGGCCACTTAGTTCCACATTCGGAAGAAAAAAAGAAACGCAAAGGGCCAAGAAATACTGTTCAGTATTGGAAAACTTTACAATCGGGTTTATAAAGTTCGCGTGTTCGGAAAGTTTTTTTTTTTTCACAGTAAAAATAGAGTCTTAAATTCTAGTGTCATTCATTATATCTAAATTTGAAATTTCCAGTGATTCTTTTAAACTCGATTAAAGTAAAATTTGCTGCGTTTCCAAAGATTGCCGACTCGTTGAAAGCGCGATATAATCGTCCGACAGAAAAAAAAAACTGAACACATCCTCTGTTGTGAGAACAGCCACTTTGCATCTGCTAAAACGGGCATTTTGAGGAAAATATCGTCTGGCCACTGAGGAATAACTGCATTCAAGAAAGAGGCTCAGCCCAATTAACCATCGCGAAGAAGGAAAACAACAAGAAAAAGTATTATGAATAGTGAAGAGTATGAAACGCTTCCAACTACAAGTGCTGCAACCAACATGACAGCGGGTGCTATTGCTGGCGTTCTGGAGCACTGTATCATGTATCCTCTGGACTCTGTCAAGGTAACTATGAGCATGTCAGGCCTTGTCGTCTGTACTGCATAACAACTTTTGGGAAACAGTTTTTGCAAAGCCCGCATAACCTCAAATTGTGACGTAATTTCACTCTGCTGCCACTGCTCAGCGATATCTTTAAACTAATTGTAGTGAAATGTATAGTGTGATGTATGATGTTGGCCCCTTTCGTTTGTGTGCTCCCTATTACTTTATGTTCCGCGCTAACCATGTCCCATTGAATTCAGATAAATTCCCGACCGAAAAACACATCGTCGCGGCACAGTTACTGGAGACGACAAACTCCATTGACCACAAGTGGTAGTTGTTGGCATGTACTTAGCGTTGCTAATTATTTAAGTGTTGTCTAACGATGATAATGGCTGTGACTGTGACTGATAGTTCATGCCACGGGAATGCAAAAGTTCGCCTCCCAGATAAAAATAGATACCCACATCTGCTGTTTTCTATAAAAGAAAATTCTCGCATTTATCTGCGATCTACGAATAAAGCGATGCACTTGATGTGCGTGAAAGTGCATGTGTAACACCCTCAAAAGTTATTCTCCTAAGAACGAATTGTCAGTATTCAATCGGAAGTTGCCGGTACCTATGTGAATGATTGATTCCAGTTCCAGGGCAAAACAATCCAACCGAGTTCTTATCGGTGCGTTGAATGCATTCTACCCATGCCTACTTGATCTGTTGAACTGCGCTCAAGTATTGCTATGTACAGGGTAGCTCCTTATAATTAGCATGTCACTTTGAATAAATAATTACAATATATTTAAGTATTTGTATGTCCAGAGTGCCAATTGTTGTGGTTTGGACAATTTTGTAATAAATTATTTTAGCGCACGTTTTTGAATGAACGGTCACAGGCATGAGTTCGTTCTCGTACTTGCTTATCATTGTTGTCGCTGTCAAGGGCACTTATTGAATATCTGAACTATTTGTGAAATAGCCAACAAATGTAAACGGTGACAGTTTAATTAGTACGTACTTACTTGCGGTGTTTATCTATTTTATACACAACAAAAATTCTGTGGTCGAAGTGTAAGGCGGCATAGATGTGATATGGAAATTTATATAGCTTTAAATCATTAGTTAGTTAGCTGTGAGTTTTAAACGATGTAACTAGCCGATTGTGATATGATGACACCTCGGCATGACTTGGCGAATATTTGATTCCGCGTTTTCATATTCTAATGGATGTTTGTATTAATTGTCTATGCAGCCGACAATAAGCGTAATATCTGTTCTTGCTTAAAAGTTCAAAGTACGTTTTGGTAGAATTTTGGGGTAGTCACAATGGTGACTTTAAGCGAGATTCGACTATAAATCAGTCAATCACCCTTGCTTTGTTATGCATTATATTGATAACCGGGCGAAGAATTATTTGAACTTTGTGACAACTCTGGGTGGAGATTTGATTTTTAATCTGATCAGAGGCAGAATCATTGTATTTAGCTGGTTGTTTATCATATTATCTACCGTTACTACCTATAATTTATGCCGAGATCTCTGTTTACATAAATTTTTGTTTTTATTTTGTATTAAATGAAATCTTTGTTAAGGAATGTAACCAAGTTAACGAGATAAAGAAGACCTTACGAACATGCATATCCTCACAGGACCGGTAGCAGAGCTACTAATGCTTCCACTTGCGCGAGACGAGTTGGTTGAGGTAGTCCACCACTCGCACGTCGCATTGAAGAAAATCTGTTAATTTGTGCGGGATTGAAACTAGTTGCATACGCTCTACACAATTTACCTGAGAGTCTAATCTTCTGTATTCTCTAAGAATATCTTCCAGTTTGCTCTCAATTATTCCGCCTCACTTCCTGAGAAGAGAATTTGGGTGTCATCGTTAATGTATAGAACACTTATGCAGGCTTAGGCATTCCAGAGGCTACTACTTATTAGAATCGTCGTGAATTTACAAATGCACACAATGTAAGTTCAATTGGATAATGTGCATGCTGAAAAACAGACTAATCAGATCAGAAATAGGAGATGTCAAAATTCTGGCTTCAGCATGCTAGAGGCACTCCTCAAGGTGGGGTTCTTTCCCCACTTCTCTGGGTTCTCGTAGTAAATGAGATCCTGATTAAGCTGGAACTTAGTGGAGTCAAAGCAGTCGCTTACGACGACCTAGCCCTGCTTGCAACTGGAAAATTTCTCTCCACTATCTCCAACTGACAGGAGCTCTGTCCACACTAAACAGTTGGACAAAGAACTGCGGACTGGCAGAAAACCCGCAAAAGATAGTTTTAGTTCTTTTTACTAACAAAAGGGAAATTCCTGAATTTAGCCTACCTACAATTGAAGGGATTCCACTAACAATTTCATACCACGCCAGGTATCTTGGTGTAGTCCTAGATCGTAAATTCAATTGGAATCTTATCACAAAGGAACGGGCGAAGAAGGCTATGATAGCATTTTATGCCTGCTATCGAATTTTAGGCCGCATCTGGGGCCCTATCACTTTCTTCATTGACAGGCAAGCTGCAATAAAAGCTATACCTGCCGTTGAAATAAAATCTAAGCTTGTAAGTCGCTGTCGCGAAGAGCTAAGGGTTCTTGGCGCTCAGCACAATGTAAGAATCTGCTGGGTCCCCGGACACAAATGAAAAAGCTGATGATCTGGCAAAAACGGTTCTCTCTTGTTACCGCAGTATCAACTCCTCCCTGCAATCTCAAACAGGAAATTGAGAATAAAATACTGGCATTGACGAATGATAGATGGAGTATACTCGATTCCTGTGTTCAAAACCAGCAAAATGTGGCCTATCTATAACAAACAGAAGACAGAAAGAATTCTGCAATTGAGAAAACAGTCGTTATCCTCTCTTGTAGGCATTATTACAGGACACAACATGCTGAAATATCACACCAAGAAAATGGGAATCAATACTGATGACCTGTGCAGAGGATGCGGTGATGGGTATGTGCATAAGGACACTCCACCCTTTCTTTGCCACTGCCCGGCACTCTGTCACATCATATACAGAATTCTTGGACGACACTTTTTCGAAGAGTTAGAAGACCTATCAGAGAAGTCTTTACATAAATTTGTATTATCCTCGGGATGGCTTCACTACCCGGTTTCATTGGTTTCCACAGTACTGAGGGCATTAGAACCCCAAGGGCATCACAATGGATCTACTTTGATCTAAGTGTGGTGGGTGCAGGTTCCCCCTGCCTCGCCAACCCACTAACCTAATCTAGTTTTCAATTTATTTAAGTTCGAGAAGATGTCAGCAAGTCAAGCAGTTAGCTGAATCATATTTTGTGGGCTCCTAGCTGGTTGCTATTTCTTTATATTGGGGGTGAGGAATGCCGCGTGGAACCTAAAATGGTGAAGTGTAAATAACCCATTAGCCACCAAACAAGTTCCACTTCCAATTGGAGACCCGAATCTGTCAGATATGTGGCGAGTTAAGGACTATTCATATGAGAGCAAAGTGCGAACTGCGAACACGCGAATATTCGTAGTTTCTGGCACTTCATTCTCATGAAAACTTTTATTGGTCGCAGATACCCGCGTATCAGTTTAATTTTTAAAGGTTAAGTTCGAACATATTTTTCATTCGTGGGTTTGTTGATCGCGACTGTTTTGTGTGGATTGTGAATAAAGTGTGACAGTTCGCGGAAAGAATTTTTTCAATTCGCGGGAAAATTGTTTTAATTGTTAATTTAGCTGTTTAACTCAATTGAGAGTCATGTTTTTTTTTAGGCTAGATGTTAGATTAATTAAATATAATGGTTTTGTGATCGAACAAATAGCAATTTTCAATTCATAAATACAGTTAAATTGATTTGTTCTCAATTCGCCTATTCGCAATTCGCTCTAATGTGAATAGTCCTTTAGTGAGCTAATTCTAGGATCAGCCGAAACAATTGGAACGCACTAGAAATTTATCGATAGGTGCCAGAGCGGATATAAAAAGCAGGTTTGAGATCAGGAACGGAGGATACTAGGCTTTAATAAGGGAATTATAAGGATAGTCGATAAAAGTGTAATAAAAGTTATTTTTCGAATCCCAGCCTGAATGTAACACAATCACCACAATCAATTTTGAGTCCTGACTAAAATCTTGAATTGAAATCTTATCGAAATGAACCAAGCAGGAGATTGGTTTAGGGTCAGCATGACTAGTTCAACTCTTAGAGGTTCGTGTTTTTGTAAATATTTCCCTCATTATTTCCCCCACAAATGATTTTGTATTTAACTTATCAGGCAAAAAAAAAAAAACCACAGGCCTTATCGGGAACCACTCTCGATGAAATTGTAAACACAACTTGATGATAATGAGTGTCGGCGATTTAGTAATGCAACATATCGCTATTACTTTTATGATAAAATATATATTAATGTATATGTGTATATTTAACCGACAACCATTGGTCTGGTGTTTGTTTACTTGTCCACCTCGACTGCTTTCTCTACGATCATAAGAGTAATGTTCCTTGTGAACCGAATTCCAAATTTAAAGTGAGTCTTCTTTACTAAGGTAAGTGTATGTCAATAGTCAAGTTATCACTTACTTTATAATCAGGCGGATTAGTCTCTTCTGCGTAAGAATGTATTGCCCAAAAGATTAATATCTGTTGTCTCCCGCACGTATTTAGATAAGATGAGATGATCGAAGTCTCGTTTAAAGTAATCGTTCCACCTTCTTTGCTAACAATTGTTATCTTCAACTGAGGTCACGTAAACTGATAAGATTAGGCTTCAATTGGGGCACGTTATGAAAAAATATTCTAGTCATTGCACGGTCTTTATAAGATGGGCAATTTTTCGGTAGAATCAATCATTTCGAATGCAAGTTATTACATCACTGAGGTCGTATTTTTTCAGCCGACTGTCTGCGACTGCTTTAAGGCTGCTTCGTATGCTATCTTGTTTTTACAACTTAATCTTGATTTCAAAAAGTTAACTGTCATCTTTTGTCTTGCAAAAAAGAAGAAGAAGACGTGGAGAACATCCAAAATTATTTGCTTCAAAAGTACAGTTTTGGTGACTGACTTTTGTCCTTTTCCATTGGGACAGCCAGATATTTTTTTAAAGATCTCAGATTTTACGCGGCTCATGGAACGTGCAAATATATCGAGATCTGCAAAAAGTGATCCGAATGAAAAAAAAAAGAAAAGAAAAAGATTATTGGGCGCCCAACAAGACAGGCTGCTAATGCTCATGACCATACAGTACACTTGACAACCGCGAGGACATCAACTTTCCAAAACTCCTTCTGTTACAGGACAAGCAAACTTTGGAACTCGCTGCGGGGGATATATTTCCAGAAGACTACAATTTGCAGCAATTTAAGTGCTGAGCAAACATACATCTGCAGGCATCTCGGGGCGCTGTTGAAGCGTTATAGGTTCGCCTTTCCCGGGAGAAGTATATAAAAAAAAAATGCGCATTATACCCATGATAGGAATGCCTCAGAGAAAATAAAACCAACTAAATTAATAATCGACTTATATAATAAAAGAGAATGGCAGCCATTTATAGTGTACAGTACACTCTATCGAAGTGCAAGTGGAACTACTATAATAGTGGCTAAGGTTATTTTGACAAACATCACCGTAGTACATGAAGTACACAATAAAGAAGTGAAATGATAGGTTCAAGATAAGGGAAGGGACAGACATATAAATGGTTTTATGTGGTATTCTGCTTTTAACTTTAATTGAATGCGAGCAGTCTTAAGCTTGACAACGAATTCAATCCCAATCGAATACGTCATTAGGCGTCCAAACAGTAGGTCACAAGCGACTATAGGTGGTGTAGTTCGAAATAGATAGCTATCATTCCTACCAAAGTGACTGTGTCTACGAGTTGTTGCTGAAACACGAGTTCCCAAAGAAACACTAACTTTAGTTCTGAATGAGTGTCCTTTTATATTTTTTTTTTTTTTCTTATATATATTGAATATTTTATATATTCAATTCTACAACTTACAAGTACAAAGTTAATTTTAATACTTTAAATGATTACTGGATTAATTAGTCCTCTGGTCGGTACTCGGGTGTGGCTCTTGTGGTAGCCCTGGCGGTTCCAGTTCAGACTTTCGACAGTCCCGGCAATCTACAGGTTCGTCTTCAAACATTCCCGTCAATCTACAGGTCCGCCTTGCGTCAGTCCTGTTCCCTGTGGAAGATTCGGCAATTCGCTAGCTACACGCAGGCTTGCTAGCACAAACAATGTGCAAGTAGTCCAAGAACTCCTCGAGGAACAAATTCAGCGGTACACTGGATTGGGTTTTGCTCGCTTGGTTGGGGATTTTGCCGGTGGTCTTATGGAGTTACCTGAGCAGGAAAAACAAGTTATGTGACGAATGCATCGTTACAACGTTAAGAGAGAAATCCTCCTGCACTTTACCTCAAGGGCGGAGACTAGATGGATGAACCTGACGAACAGTCAGTAAACAACCTCTTTCTTAGCCAGAACACGTAGATGTCGTTAGGCTTCGCCAGGCCATTGGCCTTTAGGAACCATCCCCCATAACACCCACTGCCGTAGCTGCGCGGACACAAACAAGAATGAAAGTGTTTTATCTTCTTTGTCAGTGTCCGGCTCTAGCCAAAACCAGACGCAGTGCACCAGGTCATCCCTTTTATGACGACCATTTTTTTTTTTTTATAATTTTACTCGCGCTCAAGGGGTTATGAATACCCTTATAATGCGGGGCATTCAAGTTTTTTTTAGGAAGAGAAAGAGGGATAGGAAAGAGTTTGTGGCGCAGTGGATATTCTCCACGAGTGGCGTCCTAATAGCTAGGGGAGAATTGTTGATATTTGTGTTCGCTTATAATTCACTTAAACTTATTCGCAGTTTTTATTTGTGAAAAATGTTTCGTCATCAAATTTCTGAACTCCACAGGCTGGTTTTGAGCTTCCTTAACATCCTTCTCCCCCTTTATATTCAGGTGTTGTTAGTTGTGGTCTCAAAACGGCGCTCAATGCGTTATTTGGGGTTTTCCCCCGTCAGGAAACGGGGAATACAGCCACTTAAACCAATCAACCATAGTATTTTGGTACCAATTTCTTGGAACCATATTTCGAGAGCCCTTCTGAAATGTTAAAGGCTCGCCTTTCAGTAGAAAATTATTTAAATTGTCAGGAAAGGCATTTGGGGAACTTCCACATAAAAGTTCAATCTTCTAATGAGTGAACTCCGGCAACTAAAAATAATTTTTAGGTTAAGTAATATATTTCACCAGGTGCACCGACATGCAAATGAAAATTGTATGCATTTATTGGAATTAAGAGTATGTGTACCGCTTCATCGGCTTACAATGTATTCCGAGTCCATTATTGTTACGCATTTACAATGCCCATGTCTGACTGGAAAATAAGATGAGATATAACGTGTATTATAGCCGTTTAATATTTTGTATTTCACCACAATACAAACCTTGCATACATATTTAATTTATATATAATTTTAATTGGCAAAGTTAGACTCTATTCACCTACAAACACAGCTAGGTGAAGCACATCCGAACAGCGTTCCATTTTATTTATCTTTCGCAAGAAACGTTTTTTTTTTTTTTTTTTTTCGTTGTGTGGATGTAGATATTCCTATCTGGATTCAAGCTGCAGCGTCTCGATTGAAATGAAGTCATCATCTAATTATAACGAGTCGAAAAAACACCCGCCCCCATTGATTTCATCTCCATTGCATAAAGACAGAGCACCTACTACACTCACACTAGGCATACACACTCAAATTGATTTACCGCAGTAAATTTCTTGGAAGTACAAATATTAATTATTATCTCTTCGCAGACCAGAATGCAAAGCTTATCACCCGTGGCTTCCGGCTTCAACATATCTGCGACGTTTTTGAATATGGTCAAAAATGAAGGCATTTTCAGGTATGCGATGGGGATTTGGCTACTAAATTATATGTGTCTGTAAATATGCGTGTTTTTGTAGACCTATTCGAGGCGTTACGGCTGTGGTTGCTGGCGCTGGACCTGCTCATGCTCTATATTTTGGTACATATGAAATGTCAAAAGAGGTTTTATCCAAATTCACAACACACAATAACCTTAACTACAGTAAGTGAGGATGTGAACTAATTTGCTTGTTTTTGATGCGGATAATTATGCGATTTTCATCTGTTAAACAGTTACATCTGCAGTGCTCGCTACACTCATACACGATGCAGTTTCGAATCCTACAGAAGTTATTAAGCAGCGACTACAAATGTACAACTCGCCATACAAATCGGTTATTGGATGTATGAAGGGTATCTACACAACCGAAGGACCGAAGGCATTTTATCGATCGTATGCAACCCAATTAATTATGAACATCCCACACCAGACAATACACTTTATGACGTATGAGTTTTTCCAAAACATGGTAAGTGACGGTGAAAAAAAATCAATAAATTAACTTTTTTTCCGTCTAAAACCATGTGTACCTTGTAGTTGAATCAAGAAAGAAAATACAATCCCCCGGTTCACGTTGTGGCTGGCGGAGCAGCGGGTGCATGTGCTGCAGCTATAACTACTCCTCTGGATGTTGTGAAGACTCTGCTGAATACTCAAGAGACTGGATTTACGCGCGGTATGGTGGAAGCTATAAAACAGGTTTGTTGTTTCATTTATTTAATGCCCGGTTTGTTCAATCTTGGTTATCTTTAATCATCGGTTATTCCAGCTGGTAACCATCGAATGTGTTTGTTCACCAAAATATTAACCAGAGAATCAGTAGTTTGGTTAGTTAACCCGAAAAAATCGATAACCAGCCGATTTTGAGCGGTTAATGAGATTTAACCACTGATTTTCTGTAATTTCGTCTGTTCAAGATTTTTTAAGAACTACGTATAGGTATTCATTTTGACGTAGCTGCTAAACAAAAAAAATTGTTGTACATTAGGCCTGTTTTTTTGAGCTTCGATCTCGGCAAAGCAAAGTAAAGTAGGATTTTCAGCTCTTAATTACAACAACTACGCTCTACTTGACACTTTGAGGACTCACAGTAGTTATTGTAATTGCGTGCTAAAATCCTATTTTACTTTGCTTTGCTGAGATTGAAGCTCACAAAAACGCGCCTAATGTTGTGCGAATGAAAAGAAAAATGAAAATAATAGAATGAACGAAAGGTTTCAGTGACGTTTTCAACTGACAAATATAATACACAACACGCCAAAATAATGGATCCAAAATATGAAGTACGATTATTTTTTTGCCGATGATAGCTCTCATAGTTTGAGATAAAGCACACGCGATAGGAAAAATATTGAGAGGATGAGAAAATTTTGTTTGTCGTTGAATAAAATAGCATGAGGCTTATAAATTTGTAACAATTATTTTGTTGGTTTTGACTTTATTTCTGTTTTGTTCTCAAACATTTTCTTCACAAAAACAAAGTTTCATTCTTCAGTTCTTAAAAAAAAATTATAAAATACATCAAATATCTACCTAAATAAATTACTTATCAAAAACCAAAGGACCCAAGAGAAACGAAGAAAAATGTAACCATGGGTTCGGCCAGTCACTGATTGACAAATAAACTGGAAAAATGGAACGATTTGCTGCAAAGCTATGGTTTGGTGACCGAAGTGAAAAAACGGTCAACAGACACTCATTGGTCATCACTGATTTATAATCATGGGTTAACATAAATCTGTGGTAACCTAACCAAGGCTTTAACCAGCTGTGAACAGACCGGCCCTAACTGTATTCGAGTACTGTTGATGAGTGGAATCAGGCAATTGTTTTGTAATTTGTCATCATTGGCATTGTTCTCCGAAAAGTCAGGCTGAAATGTTCTTTTCGAAAAACTACATAACCTCACATTTAGAATGCTTTGCGCTCTATCGAAAAACTACATAACCTCACATTTAGAATGCTTTGCGCTCTAATGCATTCCTTGTTCATGCATACCTCCCAATGCAATGGAATGAATCAATTCGTTGCGGACATTTGGAGCCAGTTATACTTTTCAAAAA
This sequence comes from Cheilosia urbana, assembly GCA_946477585.1. Lineage (NCBI taxonomy): Eukaryota > Metazoa > Arthropoda > Insecta > Diptera > Syrphidae > Cheilosia > Cheilosia urbana. The sequence continues at coordinate 178,419,079 of OX297853.1, forward strand.
CTGTGAATGGAAGAAACATCGGTCGTTGATATAGGCCGTACCTATGCGGGTTATAATGAAAAATTATTACCTATCACTTGCAAACGCATTTGAAACAAGAAAATACGTTGAAATTGAGAATCTTATAGTCAGTCTAAAACTGACAAACTCATATTATGGTTCGGATGAGTTAAAAGAGGTCATCTTCACAGATGATTGTAAAATGTGGCGTGGGTTGGTTGTTCACGTTATTAACGTCTGTTTTACAGACTAGTCTATCAGCGATTTTGAAATTATATCCACTTTCAGTGGAAAACCTTACAAATAAAGCTCTTACAACTAAAAAAAAAAACGATTACCTGCTTACAGATCTACGCAGTAGCCGGAGCGATGGGCTTCTTCAAGGGAATGAGTGCCAGGGTGCTATATTCAATGCCAGCCACAGCTATTTGCTGGTCCACATATGAGTTCTTTAAATTCTATCTGTGCGGTCTTGGCCGAGATCAGTACAAATCATCGATTAGCGGAAAAAATCTACTCCAACCGAAGGACGGATCCTCGCTAATTCCTGCAGTTATTGTAGGTGATAGTAAATCACACTTATCGTTGAATGTGAACAGCAAAAGTGATAGCAGCGAAGGCACATACGTCCTGCCACCAACGTCCGTAGAAAGTCATTCATCGGAGAGCACTGATGAATCACCAGTGCTGGTTCGCGAATCATCACCTCATGCGCCATCACCATCGGCAGGACCGATCAAAACTGTTTGTGAACTTTCGACTAGTGTTACGAGTCCCGCTCTGAACTTGCATACGCGGCATACGGACGTGAAAAGTCCTTTTGATCGAGGTTTTTCAACTCCATAAGCTAATATCTAAAGGTAACATAATGGAAGCCAATCATAGGGAATTCGTGCAGTTTGTTATCTCCGTCATCCATACACATCATCTACACACACATACACCATCATACACCCCATACTACGAAATGAGTTCGTTTTAATCGTTTGTCCTTGTTAAGATCGTATTTGCTCTTTCGATGTGTGATCTCCTTCAGAAGGCTTAACAATCCAATGCAAATCATCCTTTCGGAACTAAACAACATTACAATTAGATCGAATCTAAACGAATGCATATATTTAAAAGTTCTTTTTGTCTTCTTTATATTTTATTATTATTATTATTTTTTTTTTTATTATTAAACTCAAATAAAACAACGTAATAATATAAAATATATTAAGAATAGAAATAATAACGTGAGAACGAACGAATGAAAGCTATTTTATTAATTTGTTTATAAATAACAGAGTAAATATTGTTACTGATTGTATTATAATTATGTTACTATCATATTGGATACACGAGAGAGAATTCAAAAAACACAAATTGTTATTACCAAATAAGAACTGTATTTGGTGCGCAAAGGCTTTCCCACTCGCACGCAAATGTCCGATATTAAATGATCTTGGTAGAAAACATCTACAGACAATACAAACAAAAGAAATTGTAAAAGTGATATTCATTTGTCAATTGGTACGTGTTAATGTAATTAATTTTGAGCTGCTGCTGGTAGCTGGCAATTGGGTAAATGAGCGTTAGTTTCTAAAACGGTGCGTCAAACAAATAAATTTAAATTAGAATAAAAAAAAATCGATTAAAGCAAAAAAAAAACAATCTCTTACATTTTAGAAAGAAAACTGCCGCTGTATTTAATTTTGTTTATTTTTTATTTTTACAAGTTCTCCTCAATACCCCCGTTGTATACACCACACAAAAACACAAACACACACACACACATACCCTTAGATACAATAACAAAAAATAAGAAGTTTAAAACAGGTAGTAGATTCCTGAGTCCTGACGCAAACACGAGTCGACTGTGTTATGATCGCTGTCGTTTCTTGTATTATAAATATTTTTGTTTTATTTTCTAAGCAAAGCTGTGTATATGTTGTTTATTTTATGAATTTTTAAGGTGTAAGACCAACTACTACCGGTGGGCAAGAGATGGCGAACATGTTGGTTTCTGTTCAATAGAATGATAATTATTAAAAGTTTGAACAAAAGCTGCACTACGATAATAGTTTTGTTTTGAATGTACATAATATAATCACATTAGAATACAAAGAGTAAAAACCTACAGTAAAATTTGAAAATAATATTTACAAGGAAAATTGACGATCGAAATCGCGATCGTGTCGCTATGATTTTAAAAATCGTATTTGTTTGTAAAATAATGTATATTGCGTGAATAATAATAAATTTTATTTCAAATGCAGTTTACTCTCGTCTTTCTAAACATGGGGGTATTCGCAACTTTTCCAATCAAGTGTTTGACACGAAACGGATGCTGATTATATTTTTAAAAGCCCCAGGGCTCATAAGTCACATACGAAAAAACTGGAAATGGCATTAGTCGTTGTCATTTTGAATCTACAATAGCTCGAGCTCAGTTCAGTGCTCAGCTCTGAACTAAAAAAGAAAAACGACTGCTATAATATTGAATTGAATTTCTTTAAGAAAAAATGCCAGCAATAGCCCGTTTTTTTTTTTTTTTTTTTTTTTTTCTTATAATAGGTCTGTTCCCTTACTATAACGCATTCCAATACATTAGTCAAACTTTGTTCACTTGTACCTAATGTCGTTTTCCATTGGGACAGCTGGCTGTCAGATTTCATGTTCCATTGGGAGCAAAAAAAGTTTTATGTTCCATTGGGCACGAAAAATCTGAAATCTGAGAGCAAAATTCTGAAAACCCCAATGGAAAACGACATATATTTTGCGTAAAGGGACGAAGTTTGACTAATGTATTCGAATGCATTATCGATTGGACATAATAGGTACTTTGTCAATGAATTGTATTATGAATTTTATTGAATTGAATTGAATTGTTTGCTCTAGATTACTTTTTCTGTTCAGTTGCGACAAAGACAGAGTGTGGTTGTGAGGTGAGTAGGACCAGACACTAGAAGTTAGACTTCTCTCCCTAAATATGCGTATAAGTTTAATATTTTAAGGGAGAAAGAGCGCGCCCCTTCCTTACTCTTACAGTGCTTCTTAATCTAGACTCCACGTTAAAGTTACAATGTAGGAGTGCAGTATAAAAGCACCGTTCTCTACGTACCACCAAACTCTACTCCTCCACCACACCAATCGTTCGAAAATTGACTGAAATTCAATGGAAAACTACTCGTAAATCATCCAGGAAATGCAATGGGTTGGGTTGGGTTAGAGTGGTTGTCGGATTGCCAATACGATTTCAGATTTTTCGTGCCCAATGGAACATGAAATCTGACAGCCAGCTGATTTCGAGAGCAGAAAAACGGCTAAAACTGTTGCTTTGCATGGACCGAAGTGGAAAAAACCGGGCGTCCGATAAAAAAAATATATTAAAAAAAAAAAACTGGATTAACGCAAGTTAACCAGGAAAATGGTGAAAACCCTGGCGAATATGGACCTTTTTGTCCATTTTGGGGGTCTCTTACAAAATAGTTTGGCAGTCCCTGGGTTAGAACAATGTATAGAACTGCCTCCTATAAGCATGCAATGAATAAGAGTGAACATGCTCTTAGGAGTTTACAGAACGTTTATTTTATGCTAGAATTGCTGTGAGTGAGTAACTTTCTAGGTTTTCTGGGTTCCTGGTATTAATCGAATATTTCTCATTCAGTTAGAGTCATTTTTGAGCACGGTCAAGATTTTGGGATGTGCCAAGACATGTCTTTTCATAAAATATTACCAACGTATATCCATCACCCACTCAAATTCCGTATGCCTTGCCATATTAAACGTGTTTGTAACAGATTGACCAGTTTACTCCCTAGCTGCGGCATGGCTAAAGAAGTTTCACTTCAAAAAAGCGATCTTTTTTAGAATTGAAAGCACTTATTTCGAATCCCGATAATTGGAGATTGCCAAAACAAGTTTGTTTGAATCTGACAACGAAAAAAAAAAAACAATTCTGGATTTTCACGTTCGATTGGATGCAAAACATCATGGATTAGTCCCAGAATCTCAATCGAATATTTGGTAGATTTGAGCAAGTGGATACAATTAGCGGTGCCAGTTTGATGCAGCTGTACAGCTCCATAGAGTTCGGCCAAATGGGGGTCAGCGTATTAAACGTACGACGTATCAAAGAGACTGATGCCTCACTAATTGACGCAGTTTAGTCTCCTTGTTCTGATGGATCACGAAAACAATTCAGTTCATTGTGCATAATTTCTACTCCTTGATTGTTTCCAATATTTATGTTTGTAAGCGCTCCGAATCTTTTCGATTATTAGACATGACAATCATGTCACTATCTTACCGCTACACTAACCTAACATGGAACTTATCCAATGGGTTATTAAAGGTAGTAGGAGAAGTATTTTACCCCGCATGGAAGAAGACTATAAAACTACTTTCTTTCCCATTTCGAGTAACTTCGAAAGTATTTTTCCATTTTATTTGATACATACACAAATCATACACGTCATTACGTCATTGGAGGTGCAATTTAATTAACTGCATCCAATCCTCTCCTCCGTGATCGTTGACTTAAGATAGGCCGCGGTTTGTACAGATCCTCACTTGAGTATCGTTGTTGACTAACGATTGACCGGCGCTTCACAGCAATAACTTTGTTAATAGCACTTTTAGTGTTGTTTTGGGATTCGAAGAAATCTGCAAAACAAAAGCTGCATTTGTTGCTGGAATTAGTTTAAAATGATAAGCTTACCACCACTATCACTTTGCGCGTTTTTATCAACAAACTCATTCTCCTTCGAGTTAGCACTCAGTTCCGACGGTGTGGGAGAAACTTTTGTGTCTGTGGCTCCGTTGTATTTAAAACGTTTACTAAGACAGTGCGTAGTAGTAGTATTGCCGTACTGTATGCAGTCGATAGTGAGAGTTGCACTCGTCAACGAAAGTGATGTGCTGGGACTATCGAAGCGCCTTTTCATTGCACCTGTGGACGGTGACACCGACTCTGTTCGATGCTGATTTCGTTGTCCTTCGATGGTAGTGTTGCCCTCCGAGTCGGTTGTCGATTGTTTTCGCGGAAAATCTAAATTTCTTTGCAAAAGACTTCGGATGTTCTCCATCATTTTCGTCAAGGTGTTAATGCGGCAAGTAGTGGACTTCTTTGATTTGCTATCATTTTCGAAATAATACAGTGCGTCATCATCGAAGGGGCGCGTCGAAGTAGACTGCGAATTTGAGTTGATTTGCACATGCGTGTTGCCGATTTCAATGAAATTTGTTTTCGGATTCTCCAGCAAATTGTCCAAAATGACAATTTTCTGACGGCCTATGTTTGCTGTACTAATCTGGGTGTCTGCATTACCTCCGGCTGGGGAATATATTTGAATATAAATGTTAAACCGGTTGCAGAATTAATAGAACGGGTTAATTCTACGATGACAGGGGCATTGTAGCTAGCGACGTTGTAACGTGCTAAGTCTGGGTCAGAAATAACCCGAAATATTGTCCGACGTTCGGGAGAAAATGTAACCAGTTAACAGGTTGAAAGTGTATGCTTACCAGGTGCGCTAGTAGTATTCGTCGTTGGAGTTCCAGACGACGTGTTACTGTTGTTGAGCGTTCCATTAGTGCCATTGTCCCGTGAACTGCTGTTATCTTTCGGAGCACCGGCTGTACCCTCCCGGCTGCTGTCTTCATCATCAGTGGACTTCCTCCACTTGTGTTTGGATGAATAATGATCATCGGAGGCCTTGCTGCGATCGGATTTTTCCTTCGATGACTTATCCTTTGTTTTGTCTGAACTGGACTTGCTGTGATCACGACTACGAGATTCCTTAGAATCGTGATGACTCCTAGACGACTTGCCATTCCTTGAGGAGTGCTTGGAGTGCTTATGCGCATAGCTACTGCTACTACTCCGATGATGATCATGATGCCGATCTGAAGATGAGCTCACCCTATAACTGGTGGACGACTTCGAAGAGGAATGATATTTTGAAGAAGATGAAGACGACATCCTATGTCCGCTGCTGTTATGCCTATCACGATCTTTCTCAGAGTGTCGGTCTTTGGAGTGTTTCCTGTAACGAGATGACGAAGACGAGTGCTCCTTATCGCGATGACTCGATTTGAGTATAAGCGACGGCGACGATGTCGCCGAGGTCGATTTGGGGGCCCTATCCTGTTTACCTGGAGATTTAATGGATTGTTGGGACACCGAGCATTGAGACATTTCGGATTTCTCTATAATATGCAGTTCCCTGTCTATAGAATCATCCAATGATGTTGTTTTGGTCGCCTCTTCCGGATCAACTTTGACTTCAATTTTAGAAAACTTAAAATCAGCCTCTTTTTCGTAAGAATACTCATGCGCTGGTAGAGGTATATCATTCGTTTGCGAGTTATCTATGCTTTTGTTCTCCAAGGAACTGTCAACTGGATGTTCATCACTAGTGTTCGGAGACATCGCTTCTGTTGGCGGCTCGGTTTTACGCTCAGTTCCCTCGAATTTTATCTCATCCTTTTTAATGTCAAAGTGAAGTGGTTCTGAGGGTTTCTTTTCCGATCCAGAATTGGAATTTTCATTGAACTTGGGCATTTGGGCTTCCTCTGAAATATTCACATGGTTCTCACATGCTACCGACCGTTCGTCCTGAGTGTTGTCGTTGGTAACAATCGATAAACGGCTATCACTTGAGACTTGTGATAGTTGCGATTCTTGTGTCGCATCGCCTGATATATTTACTTCACCCGATATATTCCCTTCGGCAGAAATATTCCCTTCGGCGGATGTATTGGCTTCGTTTTCGTCCTGCATTTGGGGAGGATCTGAAGTCTCTTCGACTTTCACATCAATCTCCACGTCTTTTGTTGGACTTTCGTCTTGTATTGGAGTATGACTATCGACAGCATATAATTCAGGAGTATGAGGAACATGCTTTGATTCGTCTTCCTCTAAATCAGGCGTATTTTCAAAGCGTGAACGTCCATAGCTACTAATTTCAATTGGTTCAAAGGCTGGCGACTCAAAGTCGTCCATTTTATCATCGACTTCCATTTCGTCTTTTGAATCAGACTTGACAGTACATTTATCTGAGTCAGGACTTACCTGCTCCAAATCTGTAGGCATCAAGTCGGTTTTTATTTGCAACATTCCGTTTATTGATAGCCCAACTGAAATATCGACTTTCGGTTGAGGTTTTGGTATTCCCAAATACGTATACGCAATATCTTCAATTTTTGGTTGAAACACTGTTGCGATCTTTGGATTTACCACTTGGTCTACTATGCGCTCTACACCGACGTCCAGAAATCCAGCTCTAAAAAATATTTGCTCTTTTACTACTCTCAGCAATAATTGTTGATGATTTCTTACTCAGTGATATGCTTCCTCAGTCTCTCCCGAAGTTGATTTTTGTTGACTTCAGGAGTCCATCTTTGTTCGGATAGAAATTTGTTCACTGTGTTCTCTACGCGCTGTCTGAGATTCTGATAGGCGGGTTTGGTGTCTACATCGGCCATGGAATCCTTGCGAAATTGGTCGAAAACGCCCTGCGATTTCACTTCACTCGCTATTTTGTCCACTAGCTGTGGGTCCAAGTTAACGTGCATTTTAATTTGTTTAATTGGAAATAGATTGCGTTTTGGAAAAATACGATGTTTAATTCAGCAAGGAAATATTTAACAAAATGTTTCGCACTTCTTTGGGGAAAAAAAAAAAAAAAAACAAAAACTGAAGTTTGTGTTGTCATGTGAACTGTCAGAAGTTGACAGTTGTTATTTTCGAATCGGTTCTTAGGGTGTAGACACATAGAGTGGAAGAATCATTGGGTCGTATGAATAAAACCTAGCATTTGCTTTGAGTAAAAGGTTTTAGCAAAGTAAAAGCCCTTAGCAATTGCTTTGAATCGGTATGAATAAAAACCTAGTTTGCTAAAGTAAAGTACTTGCCTTGCAATTTCTGTCAAACCTGACCAGTAATTTTGAATTTTCCTTGAGATTCTAACGACTTTTGTGGAAATTGAAATTTAAAAAAATTAAATTCAGAAATATGATTGCAATCTATAGCTCCAATTGCACCTGGAAATATGATTTTTGTTTGCCAAATAGGTTGTTGATGTTTTATTTTTTCTTCAGGTGCCCATGACAAGAAATAATTGATTTTTTCACAGGTATTTTGATGATTTTTCTGCACGAACAAAACTTAATTTAACTATTTATAGACAAACCATCGAAAATTCACATTGCTTACTTTTTTTTGTAAAAAATGTGCGTACAAAACATTTAGCAAAAGGTCTGAGTCAACTAAATAGCAGACTCAGGATTTGCATAGCATTTACTTTGTTTATTCATACCGATCTGAGTAAAAGGTCAGTGCCGCCGCTTTTCGAACATGTCAAAAGTTGGAACTAACTCAAATTGGTTTTTATTCATACGAAACGTAGCAAATGCTTCGAGATTGACATTTCTCTTGAGTTAAAAGCAATTGCTACGCTTTATTCATACGACCCATTATGGGACAATGGTAACCTAGTGGCTTTTAATAGAAAGCCGTAATATTTCAATTAGTAAATAAACGGCTATTATCATATCGCATAGGGATTGCGGTTTCCGATTACTTTTATTTTCAAACTGGAATAATCATCCCTCACAAACGGTGATTTACATTTCGTTCGCCTTAACTTTTCGAAAAGAAGATTCATCTGAACATCTCAAGCAAGGATTGTATGTTGGTGTGCGTTGTCTTAAAAGCTCACAGCGAAACTCAAATTTAAAGTGGCCTATTGCTATTATGCAAACTTTGTGGGGTATGATTTGTGGCGGGGATGTAAGCTAATTAAAGAAGCGAAAACTATTGCTTCCAGCAACGAATTGCAATTGTCTTTGGTCACAAAAACGTATGTCTATAAAAGAACGCTTAATATTTTAATATATCCAAAACCTTGGTTAAGCCATGGCAGTCCAACAACATGACTTCCTCTCTGTCGTGTTCAATGAATGATCGTTAATATGGAAGGCATAGCGCCGTACTAATAACAAATTTCAGTCGCGAGTTTAAATTTATGGAAGCTCACAATTACGAAATTTGTTTGAAAAATAAAGCCACTGTGAACTACTAAAAATTTGAGTTGAAACTAAAAATGTTTATTGGTAAGGCCCATAGAATTAAATCAACAAAAATTTCGTAGGTAAGTCATTTCTTCGAATTCGTTTTTTTATTGAATCACATATTGCATTAATACTAAAAATGAAACACAAGAGTTGTATACAAAAGTTTACTTATCACTAGCAACTAAACAACTAAATTAAATAGAGCCCCCATTTACATACTTTTATTATTATTATTTATTTAATAATTATTTTCCGATCCTCTTAATTTTCTCGGTGCAGTAGTTGTGACACTTATTTAAAATGTGAGTTTATTCGAAATGTGTGCGCTTCAATGGTAAACCACAGAGTGATTTTGATTTATTTTTACATGAATTGGTTCTGAAATTAAATAGTAGGTACAAACAAATGCTACGGTTCTGCAATTTCAGCAGAAGCCAATCAATTTACATTAAATAGTCTTAAGGGTATAATGGAATGTCTATATTCAGTGAAATTGTTTATGCTTTTCGCTTCAAGCCCAATATACATGCTGTGAAGAATATTACGATCCATGCTGACATCACAAGGAATCCATTGTATACTTGGTAGTTTGTAATGGACCAGCCTTTTTCTATGATATTCCTGGCGGAAATCGATGGTATTGTGAATGGGAAAAACATGACGATTTCTTGAAGAGACTTCGGCATACCTTCCAGTGGCCACAGAAGACCTTTAAATAAAGTTAACAAAATGTATTAACCAATCAATGAATCAATGAAAATGTCACATACCACAGAGAATAATCATCGGATAGAAGGCTCCAGTGGCCACAAAATTGGCGGTCGTGTGTGACCTACAATATACCGATATAAGGAGTCCAAAAAGCATTCCACAAAAAGCTGTCAGTGTCAGTAGGCCAATAAGTGTAAGAGTGTCGCCTTTGTTGTAGGTGTCGAAGACCAGCCCAATGTACATTATCACTTCAAAAGACTGGAATGCCATGATGATGAATTGTGTCAAAAGATGCGCCCATAGCATTTCAGTTGCTGATACGCCTAAAATTTGATTTGTATTTTTTTTTTTTTTTTGTTCAATACATTTCGATTGTATTTTATTAAAAAATAAAAGAAGATGACTTACCAGCGACAAGGGTTCTGTCCCATACACCATCCATTCGCTCCGAGATAAAGACAGCTGCCGTCATTAATGTTGCCAAAAAGAAGACCATTCTAGCAGTGCAAAAGAAGTATTTTAAATTTATTTATTTGGCGGGCTTATTTATTAACATGGTTGGATTAGGTTAGGTTAGATCGGCTACCAGCTACGAGAGTCACCACACTTAGACCATTAGAAGAAAGATACCGTTGGATGAAGAATCCTAAGTTCTGACTCGAAAATTCAATTTGAGTAGCTTCTAACGAAGCGAAGTAGACTTTTAACGTTGGTGTTAACAATGTCGCTGTGTCGTTGAAGTAGAAGGCCCCAAGGCAGTGATGCCAACCCGAAACGAAGTTTTTATGCCTAAATTCGAAAATAATTATGCCTTTTTCAAAAAAATTATGCCTTTTTGGTAAAAAGGATAAAAATTTCATATTTTCAAACGAACCTACAATGTGATGAAAATTTGTTAACATAATGTAAGTCTATCGATAGGTAATTAAACTTTTTTTATCTCTGTAATCCAAAGCTTGGGTTTCTTGAGTAAGTGAAGTAGAGAATAATTAAGCCGGCACCAAACTGGTATCGTGTGGTGTGTTGTGGTCTGTCGTTTCGTGTTCTGTGCACACTTATCTAGTGTGCTGTCATTTTTTTAATGAATTCAAATGTTGTTTGCTTTGCTTTTTTGACGTTATTGATTTCCTAGTTCATGTGTACTCTTTCTTTCACATATGCAATTTCAGATAACATAATATATGTCTCGTTTCATTGCGCCATAGAGCGTTGTGGCACAATCGGTACAGGAGCGATTTCGACACAACGCGACACACTGCAACACAACACACAAGAAATATATGTTTCTACGCATATGAAATCGATTGGGGTGATAGCGACACGCCACTCCACATCACAACACACTTTACAATTGTGGTTCCGGCTTTAGAATATAAGCACTTTGATCAAAGACCGTACCAGATTTAACAAATTCAAATTGCATTTCTATGAATTTATGGTAAAAAACAAATCATAAAAAATTATGCCTTTTACCTAAAAATTATTCCTCAATGCCTCAAGCATTGGAATTATGCCTAAAAGGCATAATTATGCCTCAGTTGGCATCGCTGCCCCAAGGTAAAGTTTCCTCCTCTGAGAGAGAGCGGGGCAGGTACAGAGAAAAGGTAGGATAGCCTCCTCCTCGTCTCTACAGCTTCTAATGAAATCGTTTGAGGGTACAAACAGGCTCGGTGTTTGCGTGTTTCCCTATTTGGCAGTGTCCAGTTTTGACACCCATTACGGCGCTAATATGGAATATGCACTCTGTTTGGAGAGATCAAACTCTTAGACTGTTTCAGATTCAATATTGGCCAAATCTCTTTTGTTGCTAAGACGGTATACCACTTGCCCTCCTAAAATTTAATTTTCCCGAAGGCATCTTGCTTAAAATGTAATGTAACTTATTAACACACTTGTGTAAATATTGTGATTTAACCTACAAATAAATAAAATAATGCCGAGTCAAAAGGGCTAATTGAGTAGTTATTTCATGTCAGTTATAACAGAGCGAAAACAGCTAAAGATGCATTTTTCCGGGGATTGAACCTGGAACACTAAGAAGCGACGCAATGTGAGTACAAAATCCATGAACTCCGATTCATAGTTCAGATCATGATCGAAGTAGCTGTTGCAGCGAATCGAATACAAAAATTATGTTACCAGCTTTATTGTAAGTGCGTCCTCTTGCCGACTTCAGAGTCCTCTAGTGAGAAGTAGATTTGTGTTTTATCTGTCATTCCTTCAACTTTTTCTTTTTATAATTAAATTATTTTACTTTGTCGAAACCACACGAGGCGAGAGGACGCACAAAAGCGTAAGTTTAAATTGTCATATTAACTATATTGTAAAATAACTATTCTATACGTTTCCATAGGAAATAAAACAATACTAAAAAGGGGCATTCAGAGTTTTATTTATTTCCTCTTCGCCGAGATTCGACAACAGCTTTTATTTCGCTTTTTTCTGCCGCGATAAATTCATTCGCCATTGCTGCAAAGTGAAAAGCACATGCCCGAACGATACTGCTACCAGTTGAGCATATCTTGGAGCAATCCTGAGGACCTCACCGCGGGAATACACGCCAACAAGATACCTCAACAGCCAAGACGAGAGGCTAATCCAACGAAGTAAAGAAGCGGTGAGTACTTTCTTATAAGATTTGATTTTGTGGTTGGGGGCTAAAGTGTGGCGTGGATAGGGAAGTTGGAAATTTGTTTGGTTAGGTTATATTTGGTTGAGCGCTATTAAATATGCCGGTTAATTCGCGACGCAGAGGTCTAAATGAGGTAGAGAGCGGTAGCGACAACGCAGAAGAATTAAATACCACTATGCGCGAACACGAAGCCGTTACAGCATCGATTCAAGGACCGTTACCAGTGATCGTACCACCATCGATATCAGCACCGTTACTTGCTGTACCGACAACTTCAATGGAAGCACGGTTAATGGAGATGATGACTCAGATTCACGACTTACGAGAAGAAATATCAAGAAGCAATCGGCCCGTTATCGAACACGAACGAAACCAAGAAGAGATTCCCCCTCCAAGCAGGCCACGCGCTCTCAGTGGGCTGGACGAGGAACCCATTTCACTTGCTGCCGTATTGGGACAACTGAGTCAAACACTCTCAACGTCAAGAGCGGACCACACCACACAGAGAAAACTGTACGACTTACCGGAATTTGACGGAAGCCCGGAACAATGGCCAATGTTTAAAGAAGCTTTTACGATGACGACGGAAGAATATTTTTACAACGATCGACAGAACATGATGCGACTACAGAAAGCCATCAAAGGACAGGCGAGGGAGGCTGTTGAGTGTCTACTCATCCATAGCAGCAACGTACAGCGCACTATCGATACATTGGAGGAACGCTTCGGCCAGCCAGAGCAGCTTGTAAAAAGTCAGATTCATCGAGTACGCCAATTGCCACCTATTCCAGAACAACGAATCGATTTGTTGCTGCCATTCGCAACCAAGGTTCAAAATTTATCTTCCTTCTTGGAGGCGGCACAGTGTGATCACTATTTATGTAACCCAACGTTGATGGATGAGTTACTTCTTAAGCTGCCAATGGAGAGAAGGATGGATTGGGGTCGTCACGCCGTGACTATCAAACCTCGACCAAACGTGCGACACTTCAGTGACTGGTTACAGAACCTAGCGAAAATGGCTAATGTAGCATGCGTAATTCCAAGTGAAGAGACTCGCCAGGTGAATGCCAGGGCTGGTAACCGGGGAAGATTTTTTCACGTAAATGAACCTGATACTACAACTACGGGTAGCGAGCAGCAAGAGGATGGGTGTAAAATCTGCCAAGGGGCGCATAAAATATCTACGTGCAGAAGATTTTCGAATATGGATATCCGTCAACGATGGCGAATTGTTCGTCAGCATCGGTTGTGTTTTAACTGTTTGTTAGTTGGTCATAGGAGTACAATGTGTAGGCAACAACATCAGTGTCATGTAAGGGATTGTGCGAAGAAGATACATAACCTCTTACACGAAGCAAACTTAACTTCCGATGACAGCTACGTAGACCGGGAAGATTCATACGGGACTTCACAGCAAGTGTTCACGAGTACCGTCGAGGAGCCTTCCTCTAGAAAACTTTTATTTAAGATTTTGCCTGTGAAGCTGTATGCTACAGGAAAGGAGGTTAGGTGTTTTGCATTTTTTGACGAGGGTTCGTCAGTAACATTGATAAACGACAGTTTAGTAGAACAGCTAGGGCTGAAAGGTAATAAAGAAAATTTAACGTTACAATGGTTCGGGAACACGAGCACGACAGAGCCATCGAGTCGTGTTAACATGCAGATTTCTGGGGTAGGTTCACGTAGTAAGAAATTTTCCCTTAAAAATGTTAGAACTGTAAAAGATCTCAGGCTACCCTCTCAAACACTCAACATAGGGGAGCTACATCTGAAGCATCGTCACAGAAAGCATCTTCCTATCCACAACTATAATCAAGCGACCCCAGGACTACTGATCGGGCTGGACAATGCTCACCTTGGGGTAGCTCGAAGGGTCGTGGCCGACGGTTGGAAAGGGCCAGCGGTCGTCTTAACCAAGCTGGGCTGGGTGGTCTACGGCGCCGATAAAAATCATGGATATATACAAAACCAGCATGCATTCTTTACACAGGCGAATAAAACATCGATGGATAACTTAGAAAAAATTGTCAACGACTACGTCACTAACGAAAATCTCGGAGTTCGAGATGTCAACCATATCGAGCCGTCGATGGATACTCGTGCAAGGATGATGCTGGAGCGCACCACCTCACGGAAAGACGAACGTTTCGAAACCGGTATACTATGGAGGGAGGATAATACGGTTCTACCACCAAGTCGAGCACTAGCAGAAAAGAGAATTTTAGCTCTCGAAAATAAGTTTCGACGCGATGACGACTACCACAAGGAATATTGCAGTATTATGTCGGAATACGAAAGGAAAGGGTACTCAAGGAAGTTGAGTGCAGCCGAAGCTTCAACAAAGGGTCCACGTACATGGTATCTACCTCACTTCGGCACATGCAACCCAAATAAACCGGGGAAACTGAGGCTAGTCTTCGATGCAGCGGCGGAGTCGAACAATGTTTCCTTAAACTCAGCTCTCCTCAGTGGTCCTGATCAGAATACGGACTTGGTCACAGTCCTGATGAAATTTAGGCAGAAACCAGTGGGAGTGTGCGCAGATATAGTGGAAATGTTTCACCAAATCAGAATTTTACGCGAAGATCAAGATTCGCAGCGATTCTTGTGGAGAGCAGACCGGAGCAAGCCTATGGACGAATACGTCATGAACGTCATGACCTTTGGTTCTACGTGCTCACCCTGTTCAGCTCAATACGTGAAGGACTGTAATGCAATGCAGTTTCAGCGCAAACTCCCGGCAGCAGTGGATGCGATACTGAACAACCACTACGTGGACGACTTCGTTCATTGTTTTGCGGACGCGCACGAAGCCGTAAAAGTCTCCGAGGAGGTGGCCTGGATTCATAAACAAGGAGGCTTCGAGCTAAAGCGGTTTATCTCCAACTCGAAGTTGGTGAATGAAAGGTTCAATGGAAAACAAACCGGATCGATGATAAATCTCGAACGTGGTGACACCGGGACGTATCAAAAAGTCTTAGGCATGCACTGGGACACCAATAGAGACATCTTACAGTTTCTGATGGCGTTTGGCAAGGTAGACCCTAGGCTCCTTAAGGGAGGTAGGAGACCAACGAAGCGAGAGTCGCTGAGCATTACCATGTCGGTCTTTGACCCGTTTGGTTTAGCCGCCGAGTATTCTCTGATTGCAAAGGTGATGCTACAAATAATTTGGAGTAATGGAACTGGATGGGATGACACAATATCGGATGATGCCCACGAGCTGTGGATAAAATGGTTGACGAAACTGAAGGATCTTGAGAGAATATGTATACCACGGTGCTACAGTGCCTTCCTCTTCTCCAGTCCGCTGGAGCTACACGTATTCGCCGATGCTAGTGAAAAGGCATATGCTGGCGTAGGATATTGGAGAATCTCCGAAAAGAAGTCCAGGATAAAATTGGCATTTGTAATGGGAAAGACAAAATGCGCTCCTCTCAAACTGACATCCATCCCGCGTTTGGAGTTGCAGTCAGCAGTGCTTGCTATACGTCTTCGACAGCTTATTCTGCAAAAGCATAATGTCAAACCAACGAGGGTAGTTATGTGGACTGATTCTCGCACTGTACTTTCGTGGATAAACTCGGATCATCGACGTTACAAGCCCTATGTGGCACACCGAATAAATGAAATCCTGGAAAGCAGCGACGCCAGCGAATGGAGGTGGGTTCCAAGTGCAAAGAACCCAGCAGATTTTGGTACTCGGTTAATGGACGGAAAACGCGAGTCGACCTGGGTAAGCGGGCCAAGGTTTTTGGAAGATGAAGAGTCAAAGTGGCCTTCCAGTCTCCCTAGTACAACGACTGATGAAGAGCTGCGGGCAGGGTTCACGATTCTTCTAATAAGTTCAACTAGCGACGAATTCAAAAGGTTCTCCTCTTTTAATAAGTTGATCAGAGTAGTAGGATGGGTATTGCGTTTTCGAACCAATTGTTTCAAAGCACCCTACGACAGAGAGCACGACTGGTTGAAGGCATCTGAACTTGAGAACGCGGAACTGGCAGTATGCCGCAGCCTTCAAATGGCGGAGTTTGCTGAGGAGTACGAAACTTTATGCTCGGGGGGACGAGTAGGAAGGAATAGTAAATTGTACAAACTAAGCCCCGGCCTTAACGAATCTCGACTGATTTGTGTTAATGGTCGCATAGACCAAGCTATAGTTGCTCCTCCTCACACACGAAGACCGATAGTCCTACCAAAGGACCATCACGTGACCAACCTTATCGTTAGTCATTTTCATAGTCTTGGAAATCATCAGAACGAAGACACCATAATAGCCGAGATACGCCGTCGATACTGGATAACGCATATAAGATCCGTGGTACGAAAAAATGCGAAGAATTGCCAAATATGTAAATTAAGAAGAGCTGAACCATGTATCCCGATGATGGGCCAATTACCTGAAGACAGACTAACACCATTTGTCAGACCGTTCACATACACAGGGCTGGACTACATGGGCCCTTTCTCTATTGTCAACGTCCGCAGTAGTGAAAAACGATGGATTGCTCTTTTTACCTGCTTGACTACGCGGGCGGTACACCTGGAAATCGCAAGAGACCTTTCCACCGACACCTGCCTGTTATGCATAAGGAACTTCATGAGCCGCCGAGGAACTCCTATACGCATACGCTCCGACAACGGCTCAAATTTCATCGGAGCTGATAGAGAACTGAAGAGGCAGCTTAAAGATTTCGACCAGAAGAAGATCGCGGACGCCTTAGCTAATCGGAAGGTCGAATGGGTTTTCAACTGCCCGCTTAACCCCCATGCTGGAGGATGCTGGGAGCGCCTGGTACGGAGTGTTAAAAGGGCAATGGGATATGCGCTCTATAACGAGCGCCTTCAAGAGCATAGTCTCTACAGCCTCATGTGTGAAGCCGAAAACCTCGTTAACTCGAGACCACTAACCCATATTCCTCTAGATACGCCCACTGATGAACCCTTAACCCCTAATCACTTTCTTATAGGTACAAGTAACTCGGATCAGACCCCGCACCCGCAAGAAGAAGACCTGTTAGTTACCAGGAAGCAATGGCGAAAGGTGCAGCACATACAATACAGATTCTGGAAAAAATGGCTAGCGGAATATCTACCTGATCTATGCCGGCGCACGAAGTGGTACCAACAAGTGACGCCGCTCCAAGTTGGCGACCTGGTGCTCGTGTGTGACAGCTCCATTCATCGCTCCAAGTGGCCCATGGGAAGAGTATCAAAGGTTTTCCCGGGCAGGGATACGCAAGTGAGAACGGCCGAAGTAAGAACGAGTTCCGGAACGATCAAACGACCAGTATGTATGCTAGCCAAGCTCGACGTTGGTGAATCTGACAGGTTGTAGATTCACGGAGGTGGGGATGTTGCAGCGAATCGAATACAAAAATTATGTTACCAGCTTTATTGTAAGTGCGTCCTCTTGCCGACTTCAGAGTCCTCTAGTGAGAAGTAGATTTGTGTTTTATCTGTCATTCCTTCAACTTTTTCTTTTTATAATTAAATTATTTTACTTTGTCGAAACCACACGAGGCGAGAGGACGCACAAAAGCGTAAGTTTAAATTGTCATATTAACTATATTGTAAAATAACTATTCTATACGTTTCCATAGGAAATAAAACAATACTAAAAAGGGGCATTCAGAGTTTTATTTATTTCCTCTTCGCCGAGATTCGACAACAGTAGCAATGCACGTAAACATATTCAACCTTTTTGTTGATACTGTGGTAAATCGGGCACTTGGTGAATCGGACACTTAGTGACAGGCACTTAGTGAATCACACACTTAGGAATTGTGGTGAATCGGGCACCTGGTAACAATCTGTTTCCCTCTTAAAGTTCCACTTCCAATTGGAGAATGGAATAGAATCTGTCAAGTGATTCTAGTACCTTCTGGAGAAGAGATGGAGTACATCTGGAGTGCATCTGCTACTATCCATTTCTAGAATATTCGCCGATAGGTGGCAGCGCGGATATAAAAGGGGCGCGTTGACAACAGAGAAGGCAGTTGATTTTTAGCGCGCGATAGTTGAGTTCGAAGAAAGATAAGTGTGAAGTAATAGAACAAAGCGATTGGATTGAGAGTTTAAGAAAAGTAATAAAGTGATATTGTACTGAGAGATAAATAAGTGTAAAAGTAAAAAAGTGAAAGTAATAAAGCGAATAGATTGAAACGTTTGAGAATTGCTTAAAGTGTTATTGTTTGGTACTAAATAAGTGAATATTTGAAAAGTGTAAATAAAGAGATTTTATTGGCAAAGTTGCACAGAATAGTGTTTTATCTTTTCGAATCCCCCAGCCCAAAATGTAACATTGGTGTCAGAAGTGGGATAAAACTTATTCTGTGCTTAGTGTCTAACTGCTATTAAGACTAAAAAAAAAAAAAAAAGTGAATTTGTGAATTTGTGAATTTGGAAAGACAAACAAAATGGGTCGTAAATTGCTACATCTAAGCATACCCCAATTAAAAAGTGAGCTAGAAAAGCGAGATCTCTCCACAGCTGGAGGGAAGGGTGACCTCATTCTTCGTCTGCGGGAGGCTGTCCAATGCGAGGGAGCAGATCCGAAATCCATTCTATTCGACGTGCCAGGAGAACCAGTAAGTACAGAAGTTGAATTAGGCGCTATGATGGAAGTACTTCTTGCCAAGATGGAAAAACTAAACAATTCTATGGAATCGAAGTTCGCAGAACAGAAAAATTCCATGGAATCGATATTCGCAGAGCAAAATAATTCTCTAGTAGAAGAACAGAAGAATTCTCTGGAACAACAGAAAGATTCTATGGAATTGAAGTTCGAAGCGCAAAAGAATTCTCTTGAAGAGCGGAAAAATTCCATTGTGGTCGCACAAAAAGAACGCGAACTGGAAGGTGACGAATTCAAGGGCAAAGAGTCATTTGTTACGTCGGCATATAGAAAAGAGCTGGAGGAGATGCAAAAGGCAGAGCAACAAGAGAAGACGGAAGAGTATCTGGAGGCAATAGGTGATGTCACGAAACAAAACGGTTTGGATGTGTTTTATCGCTATGAACAGAAATTGGGCCCGAAGGAAGGTACGGAAGTTGTGTCCGAGGACGAACCGTCCACTTCTAAGGAATCGGAAGAAATATCTTATAGCCCATCAACTCGGGTAAAGCGCGCCGGTCATCAGCAGAAGAAGAAAAAGAAACTGACAAGGCAGCTAAAGAACCGACAAAACGGGCGCACATCCAGTCGAATCCGGATGCCGATTCAGATTTTGGTATACACTCTTCGTCTGACAAGAAGCTTGAAAAAGTGGAAAGGAAAAAAAAAAAAAAAAAAAAAAAAAAAAAAAAAAAAAATTTGCGATAATGACAAGTCTATGCAAAAAGTAACTGAAGGGCACATTTAAAAAGGAACCCAGGGTCCCGAACGGTGAACAAACATTTTTAAAACCATTAAAAGATGTAATTGTCGATGTATCCTTAGACATCAAGCTGGACATAATGAAAAACGAAAAGGAGGACACATTAAAGCCGAAGAAAGATAAGAGTTTGATTTGGAAGCAACGCAGGGTTGGTTCAGTATTCGATGCAGCACTACAGAGGTACTTCCAGCGGAGGACCGCATGAGGGCCAGGTGCGGCGCTGGTACGACGACGGCTGCAGGATTTCGGGAAGGAGATCTGGTGTGGCCGTATAGTCCCCATCGAGGAGGGGCCTATCACCTGGATTGCAGCGGGACTGGGAAGGACTCTATAAAATCGTGACGCGCATCAACGACGTTGTCTATCACATCCAACGAGGAAGAAGCAAGCTGAAAGTCGTTCATGTGGATCGTCTTCATCGCTATAATGGTGAAAATGCTAGCGAGTTTGTTCGGGACGAACAAGTTTAAGAGGGGGATAATGTGGTAAATCGGGCACTTGGTGAATCGGACACTTAGTGACAGGCACTTAGTGAATCACACACTTAGGAATTGTGGTGAATCGGGCACCTGGTAACAATCTGTTTCCCTCTTAAAGTTCCACTTCCAATTGGAGAATGGAATAGAATCTGTCAAGTGATTCTAGTACCTTCTGGAGAAGAGATGGAGTACATCTGGAGTGCATCTGCTACTATCCATTTCTAGAATATTCGCCGATAGGTGGCAGCGCGGATATAAAAGGGGCGCGTTGACAACAGAGAAGGCAGTTGATTTTTAGCGCGCGATAGTTGAGTTCGAAGAAAGATAAGTGTGAAGTAATAGAACAAAGCGATTGGATTGAGAGTTTAAGAAAAGTAATAAAGTGATATTGTACTGAGAGATAAATAAGTGTAAAAGTAAAAAAGTGAAAGTAATAAAGCGAATAGATTGAAACGTTTGAGAATTGCTTAAAGTGTTATTGTTTGGTACTAAATAAGTGAATATTTGAAAAGTGTAAATAAAGAGATTTTATTGGCAAAGTTGCACAGAATAGTGTTTTATCTTTTCGAATCCCCCAGCCCAAAATGTAACAATACTAATTGAGTATGCAACATAATATATTATGTGAATTCAAGAAACATTATCCTTATTTAAAGTCGAGCAAAAAATGCGCATTACGGACATATTTTGAGAATCGTTACGTCTATTCAAACGCAGGTTATCTCTCAACTCTCATATCCTTCTGGTTAGGATTACTCTACTTATTCGTTCAAATAACAGTTAAAATAAAGTTATAACACTTTTGGTGTCACTTTATAAGATGTAATGAATCGTTGCAATTTTGATTGTATATATTTTCTAGTTTTGTTAAAAACTCATCTCCTTGAAAGTAAGTAGATGTATGCTGATGTTCAATAAAACAGATCAAAGTGACATTTCTGACTAAGTTGGAAAAAGTGACGACTTAATTAATACGTATTCGATTGGGCTTCTTCAGATTTAAGATTTCGTGTGTCTAATCAAACATAAACACGTCACTTACTCTTTTGTGTGTTGATATTCGTGCGATTCGAATATGTGTAGCCTTCGACACTTTTCAAAGCGTGTTCCATTCACTGGTTAAATTTTATATTAAGACATTCGAGATATGCGTTCTAAATATTTATGCATAGAAAATAATTTACAAAAATATATTCACCCGATGTAAAGTCTATATAGAAAATTCACGAAAACCTAAGCAAACTCCACCAGTTGTCAAACTCAAACGCACTTGTGCTCTGAAATATGAAATAGATTGTTTTTTTTTTTTTTTTTTGTACCAAACGAACATAAAACACCATCAAGTTTTCGTTTGACGTTTCAATCAGCTGTAAGAACCTAGTCGTGTAACTTCGGTGTAGTCTATTTTGGGTACAAATTTCGATTGCATTCGTTAACAAATAAAATGAATTCAGAGAATTTGAAAATAATATTAACCCATCAATTAAGCGTGAAAAATGATTTTTAGTCGTGAGTTGTGAAATTTGTTCCGTTAGGTGGTCTGCCGTATATTGCAAAAGGTGTGTTTGTTTTAACAACCCAACGTTTGGAAGTCGTTTGTTTTCGTTTTGAAAACTGAAATATGTAGGTATGGGAAACTTTCTGTTTTCGATGAAGTTTGCGAGTGTTTTCGCGAAAACCCGGCTTTCGGCTCAGTGTAAAGTAAAGTAGAGCAAAATCTCAGTTGCTTCAACAGGCTCGTAGCAATGAAAAACCAGACTTCTAACTCTAATTTGTGAATTATATACATACATTATTATTATCCCTTTTTCATCCCTTATATCCCTTATCCCTTTATAGCAATGGGGACGTTCGGATTCATAGTTTATGTAAAACGTCAACTAGATTGGTCGTGACTAGGAATCCGAACGCGTTGACTGAGCAAGTTGAATTGTTTTTGTATTCTCGCGGTCAGCGTTGCCTTTGTTTGATTTGCCCTTTTTTATTCGGAAAAGACCCCTCATAATTTTTTCAAAAATTGATATTTTCAAATAAGTACATTTAAAATGTAACACGGTTGCCTATCACAACTATATTACACTGTTATGCGAACTAATGGTTGTTAAATATCGTGCGAAAATTCGAAATTTGCAGAGTACGTTTAGATATGGCACCCTTTTCTCTCACTGGCCCTTTTTTCGACACCTCAGAATTCTGCCACGGCCACTCTGTTTATTTTAAATCTGACTCTTCGAAATGTCAACTGATGTCGTTTTCCATTGGGATTTTCAGATTTTGCTCTCAGATTTCAGATTTTTCGTGCCCAATGGAATATAAAACGAGATTTTTCTTCCTTTGCATCTGTGGTGGTGCGTGTTTTAAAAGTCACGTGTTCTTAAATTGTAATTTGTGTAAATAAAAATCCATTCAATTTATTTTAATAAATACTGCAGCGGCCATATGTAATTTTTTTTCTATTTTTCACAGACTTCTCGTCTATAAACGTAAGTAAACACACTTTAAAGTTTGACAAACGACAAATTTTTTTTTTGCGCCCAATGGAACATGAAATCTGACAGCCAGCTGATTTCGAGAGCAGAAAAACTGCTCTGACTCTGAAAAAAAGTGCTTTTTCTGTCCCAATGGAAATCGACATGAGTATGCAGGCAGGATTTTCCTGACTAGATTTGTCGGCTTCCCCTCCATAAACGTCAACTGCAAAAACTAATCACGTGACCACTCTGGGCCAATCAAAACTGAATGACATCTAGTCAGACAGCTTGTCAACTTACTAAACTATGAATCCGAACGTCCCCAATGTAATTCTCTTTACCCGAAAAAATAAGCGAATAAATAAATCTAGTACAATAACCAAATATTATACAAATCAGAAAAAAAAAAACAGGAAAATGCCCAGTGATTGCTATAAAATTCCACTAATAACTGAAAAAGAGAAAGATATCGGGACTCCCTGATAAATAAATAAAATAAATAGTTGGCGCAACAGGTCCGGAGAGACCCTAGGCCTAGCTTCTCACAACCATTCGTTTTGTGTGAGTTTCTCATTTTTGGAACGAATGGAAGGGATCTACAATTTTATGCCGACTCCAAACGGCTAGTTGAGAAGCTCTTTCAAGACATTTATACTCTCGGATGTTTGTCAGACGTTCGCGAGAGGTAGCGCAGCGGAAAAAAACCCTAAGTCGGAATTGGGTTTTTGCGGGATTCGAACCTGGGACCCTCGCATAGCAGTCCAACACACTAACCACTAAGCTACTGCGACTACAGGACTACGGGACTCCCTGATGATCTGCCAAAAATCTCACATGACATTTCGAATGAAAAATCATATACGACTTCTTCTTCACTTATATGCATGCTTCCTATTGAGACAATATCATAAACATGTAAAAGCGAATAATAGGGACAAAAAAAAAAAAAAAAAAAAAACTGTCTAAATACATACGTCATGACTACGCCCGGAGCAACATATTGCTGGAATTCAATGTCAAGTGATCCATAAATAGGTTCCTGAAACTGCACTGGTGTATTGGCCAGAGATACTGGCAAATTGCAGTCCTGCAAGATGTGTTTCATAAACATACCGAACGAATCTCTCAATCGTCGTTCGATGAAATATGCAATTTGTTGGTCTGAAATACGAATATGATTGGTACTATAAATTTATGAAAGTGACGCAAGTTTCTATTACTTTACCTGTCATATCAATACGGACACTAAGTTCTGCCCATTTGAATGCACTGGGATCGGAAAAACGTCCTTCTTGCAGAATTTCCTGCATAGATTCGGAAAAGTTAAACGGAAAGTGAATAAATCCAATGACATCAGTGCGTTTGGCTGCTGCCAAAGCGTCTTCGGTAGTATTAAAGTAAACTCTTTCCGCTAGATCATCCCCCAATTCAGTTATATACCGGCATGATATCTTATGAAATTCACAAGTTTCATTTCGATTGTATACAGTTATTAAGTTATGGTCAAAACAAGATTCATAGTCTGGTATTTCGTTGTCCACAATTCCGATCTTCAAGTTTCCTGGAGTCTTTCCAATTGCCAAATAAAAGCAGGACAGTTGTATAATAGGAAACATTAACATAAAGATGACCCCTCTGAAAGGATAAAATGCAAACCATTAAATAAACTGTGTATGTACTTTCAAACGGAAAAATAAACCCCTATATTAATAAATACTGAGCAAAAGTTAGCAACTGCCAACTGGTTACTCAGCAGTTACGTCAAGTTTTTTAATGCTATCTGACGTTTTCTAGCAAACTTACTTGTTTATTCATACGGATGTAAATAAATAACTAAGTATGGATTCTTCTTACACTAGATCTGTTCCCTTACTTTCTGGTTCAATATTGGCATTTGGAAATATGTCACATTTCGCTCATTGCAAAAGAATTCGCTCACCGAAATGAAATATAACCGAAAAGAAAAGGAACGCGTTGAACCACAAATTTCAAAAAATATGCTTCTTACATCTATTTTAATGCTATACCTACAAGCACAAAATAAAAATTAAATCAAATAAGACGTCTCTTATTTACTCTTATTTGCTTGTATCTTCTTTTTGTTCTTGCCACAATCCGACTCCTGCGAATCATCAGGATGCCTTAGATCCCTTTTATTCTTAACCTCGATGATAAGCTGCGAAATAACCAACTCAGCTATTTTTCTTCTAACAACAAAAATCAAACCAATAGAAACAGAAAAAAAAAATTTAATTTAATTTAAATTAAATTAAACAAAGTTAAATTAAAGAAAACCAAATTAAAAAAAAAAATACTTTTTACTTTAAGTACTCTATCATTATTTGTCCCACGAAACGTGGTAATTTTTCCCATTCCACTACTATAAGTTGAAATTTGGGTTTTTGCGGGATTAGAACCTGAGACCCCTCGCTTAGTAGTCCAACACACTAACCACTAAGCCACTGCGACTACTATATGGAAAGGTAATCACATTAAATGACCTTTGTTATAAAAATAGCAGTTTGTTAATATTATAATGAATACATTTTTGTACTAAAAAATCTTGCTAAAATGCAATTTAAATAAGCTCTTTTTTAAGTACATTTATGTGGTGTTTATCATTGTGAAATGTTGACACACATTTTGATGAAATAAAAACAAAAAAATGTTCACTCAAAAATAATCAACCTAGTGAGACTGAGAATAACTCGGAGATAAGCGCGTTATTTTTTACATAGCGAAGTGGGTGTTGAACAAAGAGATGTCAAGGCTCAGGGAAGAAAAAAAGAGATAACAAGTAAATGGTCTCTCAAAGTCAACTTTCCAGTGAGAGCTTTAATAACCCGACATATTTGGGGTTACCTAACCTTCGCGCTTCGCTTGGTCTTCGCTTGGTGGCAATTTAAAAGGGAAGTCGGTAGGAATCGGGTTAAATCGACGCCACGCCACTGCTACACATATACATTCACACTTGCAGTCACATTTGACAGAAAAAAAAAACAGGAAAAACATCAGAACGATCTGAGCACGACGGTTCAGAGCGCGCTCATAGGGCTCGAGCTGAGTTCAGTGCTCGACTCTGAACTAAAAAAGAAAAACGCCTTCTGTTTCAACTGTCAATGTGTGCGACGGACAGAAAAGTAGAAAGTAAACCTTCTTTATCCGTCGCATTCGGCACGTGCGCTGCTTATGGGTCACCTTCCATAAGCTACTGTGTAGTGTATTCTATTAAACTGTCAGTCGTGAACGTTGCCGCAACGGACGCGATGGATTTTATGGGACATTGGGTTCTTCAGAAAGTTAAAAAGGAATCATCCCCAACTACTCTACGTGCGAACTGTTACATAGCTCAAACTGATTAATGTACAAACGATCTGGTTTTAGCAATAACAATTATATAACACGCAAGCCCAAGCAATTAATTTGTTTTATGCATGCTCCAAATTTGTAAATATACTTACGATGGTTGTCTGAATAGCTGCACGAAATTCTTTGTCATCAGGGCCTTTACTCGTCCCCGTGTTGAGAACAGAAATTTACGCTTGTTTTCATCGACCTCGCCACCGAAGACAGGTGGCTTTGCATGTTTCCCAATTCTTGCACTCTTGTCCTCATACACAACTGGTTCGCTAACATCAACTGATGTAATTGCAGTTGCTGTCGACTGCCGTCGTGTAATAGTACTCGCGTCGACTTCGTCCGATTTACCTTGCCTTGAGCTTAGATATAAAAATGCATCTTCTATCGAATTCACTTCAAATTTGGTCATAATATTTTGTGGTGAATCTTCGGCGAGAAGTACTCCGTTTCGCATTAGGCCAATCTAAATAAATAAATTTAGGGATTAGCTTCTAGGCCAATGACGGTTTCGCATATTTACGTAATTCGCTTGTTTTGCTTCCTCGATGTAATGTGTTGTTATGATCACAGCCATTTTGCTATTTCTCGTCGATTCCACCAGAAACTCCCAGATTCTGCAGAAACAAATGGTCATTATTAATATAACAAAGAACACTCGTAAACCTAATTAAATACTTTTCTCTTAGCATTGGATCTAGGCCAACTGTCGGCTCGTCCAGTATCAGAAGCTCAGGGTCGTGTATCATTGCGCATGCAAACGACACTCGTCTCTGTTGGCCACCGCTGCACTTTTTCACCAATTGCTTGGGTGGAGGTAGTTGAAGTAGGTCGCGGAGTATTTTGAATTTTTCCCGAATTTGCCCATCGTTTAGACCGTAGATTCGACCGAAATAGTAGATTGTCTCCTTCACGGTCATTTCGGCGACTAATGCTATTTCCTGTTCAAAAAAAGAAAATGAGCATTTGAAAATAAAGGTTCGCACCACAACTCTTTTGTTTTGAGGCTCAAGCAAATTTGAATGACGTCTATGCGACTGCTTGCGGGTTTGTAAATTGCACTTACCTGAGGCATATAGCCGATACGTGCTCCTGGAATACCACTTCCTGGTAAACCGGGTTTCAAGCCAAGCACTGTCACCTCCCCGCTGTTGAATTGGCGCTGGCCCACAATGCATGACAGAAGTGTAGTTTTACCGCAACCTGACGCACCGAGAAGTCCATAACTTGAACGAATAAAACAATAAATAAGTGAACACTTTATTTGTTTATTTGATAAATATGAGAAATTTAAAATTAAAATTCAACTCACATGGATCCACGCATAACATTCATATTGAGATAATTTAAAATTATCTTTTGATTGGATGAGTTGCCATAATGCTTGTACCCATTTCGGACTTCAACTGCCGCCATTCTAAAACGTGGCTAACAAATAATCTGAAAATAAAAATGGTCTTGGGTTAACTGGTTGGAATGTTTACTCTATCATCCTTCAATGGGCACTGTCCATTTTGTTTATTTATAAATTATTCGTTTTGTTTGTTTTTTTGTTGCGAATCATGCTGGTGGCTTAATTGCCTCTGGTGATTCTATTAATCTCTTTAGGACATGAGAGTATAATTGAAATTTGCGGAAGCATTCAGAATCTTTTATCTTCTTGTTCTTGTACAATTCGCGTTTTGAATAAATTCCAACGTAGGTATATAGATTTAAGTTCGAAATAATAAATTTTTATTAGTACAGGCTTTTTTTTCTCTGCCAGATGTACGTAAACCAGCGTGCTAAGTTCATACGCCTACTTACGTGGCTAGAAGCAAAATTGTTCAATGGTATAACACGTTAGGCCCTAACATTATTCATACGATTATAGTAATGGGATCGAAGGGGCTTTACGTTAGATAACTAGTGAGCTGGTAAAGATTTTGTCGCTTAGTTTAGTTGTTGGGCTTGTTCGTGCATGAGCCCTATTATGTATGCGCCTGAGTGTTGTTGCATGAGCCATCAATGCGGATTAGGAACAATTTACTGAGATTATTTCTTGGGAGAAAACGATTTTAAGAATTATGCTAAACGTTATGGAGTTGTATACGTTGTATATAACCTTCTGTTTCAACCCACTTACATGTACCTACGACTTGCAAATGAAATCATGAATATACCTACCCTAGGTTAGGTTAGGTTGAGTGGGGTACCATAGCGGGCACATCGCCATCCCCAGGGAACCATTACGATTAAAAACCTAAACCAAATCGTCAACCCAAACAGTCAATTTCCCTACAGAATTTAATTATATATACCTAACCTATTTATTTTAAGGAAAATAAACAATTATTACACGTAAAGTTTTCATTAGTGTTTATGTTCGAAAGTATGTACTTGCGAAAAGTCAAAATCAGAACTGAGGATGGTACCATTGTTACCTCTGAAAATGTTCAGAAAGAGTCCAAAAAAGAGTCCTTGATGAAAAAAGGAGTCCCATTCCGATTTCAATATTTTCTTTCCTTTTTTAAATAAACAAACTCTTCAATTCAAATTCAGGTAAAACAAATTCTTTCGAAATCAATTAAATACACCGAACAATTTTGAATTATAACAAAAATATCCTACGTTTTTAAAAGGAGTCCGAATTCACTGTTTTTTAAAAAGATGAGTCCGGAGATCAGGCGCTCAAAAAGGAGGCAAAATGACTCTAAAGCGTCCCGAAAGGTAACACTGGATAGTACTTGTGCTGTGCCTGATGTAGTAACATTGCAAATTAACGTTCTGATGAGAAGTCATATAAATGGTAAACGTGTGTCTATCGAAGAGTACCTTACATTCTAATCAAAAGCTAAAGAAACTTCGCCAGCAAGTTGTGAGTCTCGGTTTAATTAGAATATTTTGGATTGAAATGCAAATTTGCCTGAATATAATGGGGACGTTAGGATACCTAAAAAAAAAACCCTAGGCCTAGCTTCTCACAACCATTCGTTTTTCTGTGAGTTATTCATTTTTGGAACAATTGGAAGGGATCTACGATTTCATGCCGACTCCAAACGGCTAACTGAAAAACACTTTCAAGACAGTTATACACTCGGATGTTTGTCAGACGTTCGCGAGAGCTAGCGCAGTTGAAAAAACCCTAAGTTGGAATTTGGGTTTTTGAGGGATTCGAACCTTGCCCCTCGGTTAGTAGGTAGTTCAACACACTAAGCCACTGCGCCCACATTAGGATATGTAAAACGTCAACTTGATTTGTCGGGACTAGGTATCCGAACGCGTTGACTAGGCAGCGTGAATCGTTTTTGTGTTCTTGCGGTCGGCGTTACCGTTGTTTGTTTTTGCCCATTTTTATTTACGCAATTTTTTCAAAAAAATTAATTTAAAGTATAAACGGTTAAGTATCACAACACTATTATAGTGTTATGCGAAATAATGGTTTTTAAATATTGGCGAAAATAATAAAAATGCAAAATTCTGCAGCTGGCTGCCTGTTTATCTAAAATTTGGGTCTTCGGAATGTCAACTGAGTACAGGATTTTATTGATTAGATTTGTCGGCTTCCCTCCATAAACGTCAACAGCAAAAACTCCGGGCAAATAAAAACTGAAATACATCTAGTCTAAAGAATCAGCTGTCACACTTACTAAACTAGGAATGTGAACGTCCCAATGTAATTTACACCTTCAATTCATTTATTTGGAATAATTGCAGCAGAGCTCCAACATTCATAAAATAGGTGTAGTTACTGCATTGGAATTAAATTAAATTTGATTGTCTCTCTTTAAATGAACAAATCTTAGAAACATCTATTGTATCCAAATTTTATTCCGCATTGGCTAAATGTCAACATTTCAAAGCAAAATTATGGGGAAGGCATTCTTTGTCTCATGTCGTTTTCCATTGGGACAGAAAAAATACTCTTTTCAAATCCAGAGCAGTTTTTCTGCTCTCGAAATCAGCTGGCTGTCAGATTTCATGTTCATGTTTAAAAAATCTGAAATCTGAGAGCAAAATCTGAAAATCTCAATGGAAAACGACATCAGACATAAATATTTAACCATTGTTTTAAAATAAGTAGATAGCTACAGTCTAAATAGTCTGTTTGAATACCTGTTTAAAGTAATTATGTACAAATAGGAACCATGCGTTTGAGCGGACAGTTTTAGACGCGTGCTTCACAAAAAACCGAAACTTGAATCCTAATATTTCAATGTAGTCTTGAAAACAAAAGATCGGAATACAAAAAAGCCGTGCTTTTCATATATTGCAAAATAATACTTGGTGACCAAAAGTATACAAAATATACAGGGTTTCCGCCGGGAAGGTATACTACTTTGTTTTGCCGCCATTTTGGTAAACATTAGTCTTGACAGTTCATATTTGGCAGTCGTAAAGTAGACACGTGGCAAATTTATTATGGAAAAATATTCGATAAATCAACGTGTTTTAATCGTTAAAACATTTTATCAAAATCAATCATCGATTACTGTGACGATGAGAAAGTTACGTGAAATTTTTGGAAGAAACAACGTGCCAACAAAACGCACGTAGTGAATGAAGAGGGCCTGTAGGTGATAGACCCAAGTATGGACCACAACGTACTGCAAGATCGGCTGAAAACATTACTGCTGCTCAAGGAAGTGTTCAAAACAATCCATCAACCTCAATTCGACGCCGTGCTCAGGAGCTTGGTATTCAAAGAACAACTTTGGCGACAATTTTGCACAAGGATTTGCATTTGTTTCCATTTAAGATTCAGTTGACACAAGAGCTTCTACCACAAGACCATTCACGCCGCCGTACATATGCCAATAGGATGTTACAGCTAGCCCATGACAACTCCGATTTTCATGAAAAATTCGTAATGAGTGACGAGGCACATTTTCATTTGAATGGATATGTGAATAAACAGAATAGTCGGATCTGGGCAATGGAAAATCCTCAACTTATTCATCAGTCACCTTTACATCCATTAAAAGTTACAGTCTGGTGTGCAATTTGGTCAGGAAGAATCGTTGAACCTTACTTCTTTGAAAATGAAAACGGCTGAATTGGGAGCGATATCGTGATATGATTGAAAACTTTTCAACGCCACAACTTCATGCTTTGGGCTTGATTAACATATGGTATCAACAAGGCGGTGCCACATCGCATACAGCCAGGATTACAATGGAATTACTGCGAGACCTCTTTCCGCAACAAGTTATTTCAAGAAATGGTGATGTTGATTGGCCTGAAAGGTCGCCTGATTTGACTGCTCCGGACTTCTTTTTGTGGGGATATCTGAAAAGCAAGGTTTATGCAAACAAACCAGAAACGCTTGCGCAACTCAAACAAAATATTCGTGATGAAATTAATGAAAAACCGCGTGAAATGTGTGAGAATGTAATGAAAAATGTGCTCAAAAGGGCTCGCATTTGTTAGACTAACATAGGCGGACATTTACCTGATATTTTATTCCATACTTAATTGCCGACATTAAATAAAACATTTATCAATATAAGATCCATTCTCTTTGATTTAATCAAAAAAACAAAGCTGTATACCTTCCCGGCGGATACCCTGTATAAAAGCCTTTGCTATTAAACCATTCCGGTCTTTTCAAACCAGAAACTTTACAGAACAGAATCACAACCGATCGCCCGTCTGCGCAAAATTGACAAAACATTGGATGCCATTAATTAGTATGTCATGAAGGCACACAGGATTTGAATATTAATGTTAATTTGAACAGTTCACTATTGTAGATGAAGATAACGGGTGATTTTTTAAGAGGTTTAGAACTTTTTTTAAAAAAAAAACACAAAAAATTCGAAAAAATGAATGAAATATTTATTTGAATCGATAGTTTGAACCTTGCAATTTAATGTTTAAAGATAATTTCATGCAAATGTTGACCGCGGCTGTGTCGCAGGTAGTCCATCCGCTGAGTCCAATTTTGGCATACTCTTTCACACATATCGGCCGGTATCTCACGAATGAATGCATGGATGTTGGCTTCCAGTGCGTCAATCGAAGCGGGCTTGTCCCTATACACATTAGCCTTGACATACCCCCACAAAAAATAATCTAATGGTGTCAAATCGCACGATCTAGGCGGCCAATTGACCGGGCCGAAACGTGAAATTAACTTTTCACCAAACTCGCCTCGCAATTGCGCCATTGTTTCGCGTGCTGTGTGGCATGTGGCACCGTCTTGTTGAAACCACATATCATGCAAGTCAAGAACTTCCATTTCGGGCAAAAAAAAGTTTGTTATCATCGCTCGGTAGCGTTCACCATTGACAGTAACGCTGCGATTCGCATCATCTTTGAAGAAATATGGCCCAATAATGCCGCCGGCCCATAAACCGCACCAAACAGTGGCTTTTTCGGGATGCATTGGTAGCTGTTGCAATGCTTCTGGCTGATCTTCACTCCAAATGCGGCAATTTTGCTTATTTACGTACCCATTCAACCAAAAATGAGCCTCATCGCTGAACACAATCTTTCGATAAAAAAGCGGATCCTCGGCCAGCTTTCCAAGAGCCCATTCACCAAAAATTCGGCGTTGTGGTAGGTCGGCTGGCTTTAGTTCTTGCACAAGCTGTATCTTAAAAGGCTTTACGCACAAATACTTCCGCAAAATTTTCCACGTAGTGCTGTAACAAAGGCCTAACTGCTGGGAACGGCGCCGAATCGACATTTCGCGGTCTTCTGTCACACTAGCTGATACGGCCGCAATATTTTCTTCACTACGCACAGTACGTAAACGTGTTGGTGGTTTAATGTCCAACAAAGTAAATTTGGTGCGAAATTTGGTCACAATCTTCCGAATAGACTGCTCAGAAGGTCGAGAAT
Source organism: Cheilosia urbana (assembly GCA_946477585.1). Taxonomy (NCBI): domain Eukaryota; kingdom Metazoa; phylum Arthropoda; class Insecta; order Diptera; family Syrphidae; genus Cheilosia; species Cheilosia urbana. The sequence continues at coordinate 178,451,996 of OX297853.1, forward strand.
GGAATTCGACTACGTTCATATGTCCACCACGGGAACGTATGCAGATATCGATACGTTGAACATAATTTTCGATGACTCGGCCGCACATTTCGACCGATACAGCCGCTATTTCTCGTTCAATATTGGCTCTGAGCTCCTCTAACGTCGCCGGCTTTTTGTTGGCATAGACAGAGACCAATGATTTAATGTAGCCCCATAAAAAAAAGTCTAGAGGCGTTAAATCACACAATCTCGGAGGTCAATAGACGGGTCCGTTTCTCGAGATAACACGTTCACCGAACTGCGACTTCAACAACTCGATTGTTGGACCCGCTGTGTGGCTTGTGGCCCGTCTTGTTGGAACCACATGTCACTGCTGTCGAAGTCATGCAATTAATTGCTCAAAGAACGTTCCTACATGTCTCTGTAGCGAATACCATTTATCGTAACGCGACGGTCATTTTAATCGGCAAACAAACTACAGTCCAATGACGCCACTGGCATATGAAAACCGCACCAAACAGTAACTTTTAGCAGATGAAGTGCTGTTCCATGAAGCACATGAGGGTTCACACCTGTCCAGTAACGCATATTTTACGAAGCCGTTTAACCAAAAATGCGCTTCATTGCTGAAGACTGAAAATTGGCGTTAACGCCCTTAAAGTTTCGACCACCGACTCGGAAATTTTAACTTCAAACTTGAGATGTCGGTCATAAAACAAATATGAACGCGAGAACCACGCCCACTTTCTACATGAATTACAAACTTACGAATTGTAACGAACCAAGGGCAACTCCTTTCCAGTTTAATGAAACTATTTTCGTGACGATTTGTATAGGTATACACCGTATTTATTTACACATATCGACAGATTTAAACACCGGCACCGAACCTTATTGAACCTTACAGCTGGATATGTAAATGACATATTATACTCTTTCTCCAAGTATATTACGAATCGCATCAAAAAAATTTGATCGTATCTCAAAGCTCAGCTAAAATTATACGAGCGATTATACAATGCACGTAATTGGTAAATATATTGTTGCCACATGCGAATACATATTTAAGCCAACAATGGCAATGTTTATTGCCAGAGTATACACACACTACTTGTAATAATTCGTACGCAATTCCAAGGTTGTGTTAGCAGGTTGGGTGCGCAATAGCTCGCCACAAATTAAGATATGCGCGCGCTGTTGTCCAACACACATTGCCGCATGGCTGTATATCCAGTTCCACGTTCATTTCTACAAAAATGAGCCGATTCCGAAAATTGTGTTGTTCATTTTTTCATCTCCTGCCAAACTTCTCCTCGTATACGACAAAATCCCATCATTAACGCTGAATCAGGTATTTCAAGTGAGAATGCATTATGTACATAAACGCGTGCGAATACCTATGTGTGAGCATCCAACTGCAACTGCCATCTAATATATATTTCGAAAACAAATATATTTAGAATCGGAAGACGGAGATTAGCAATTATTCGGCATTCTAAAGTGTCCGTTGCATTATGAGAGTGAGACCCTCTCAATGGATTTTCCACTGAACTCGAGTTGCGCCGTTGCGCGAGGCGCGACTTACGATTACGACTTACGAGTGCTTGCTCAATTCGGGTTACGTAAACGAAAGTCAACAAAACGTCAAGAAAAACCCGAGGGTCATAAACGAGGAACCTTCAATCAAAGTAGTGCATTTTTCTTGCTCTACACCGTCATGTACATATTTACGAATATATGTACTTTGGAAAGCTCTCATAATGATATGGTTTGCGATTTTCAGTAATTGCTTTCGCGCCATTTCCGCCGACATGGAGCCACGTGAAAAGTGGAAAACTATTTAGCGTAAACAACATACAGAACACAAAGGTATTGCAAAACCATGCCATGATTACCAGTTGTGCGCCTAATTAAAATTAAATAATTAAGGATTAGCATTTAATTTTGCCTTGATTAGGAAATGAGCAATTAACAAATTAACGAGGAGCGGGTTTCCGATTTTCAAACTACACCTATAACAAAAATTTCATTTGACAGATGGGTAGATACACAGAGGACTGATATACAAAAACAAACCATTTGTATTCCACTCGGCAATATGGAATTTTTTTAAGTAATTACGCGTGACTCGTTTTGGTTGATTCGTCAATGAATTTTTCTTTATCCAGATAACAGCAGTCTAGCTTGCTAGGTGAATAAACAAATTATAAAAACAATTGAGTTCTTCAAGCCACAACGAATTTGCATGTTTCGTAGATTGAAATTAATCAAGTGTATAATTCTTCTTGAAGTTCCTCCTCCATTTCAGCGGTAATATTTCGATAATGATGGCCTGTGCGATTTCCGAAACAACTGCACATGAGGTGGCGCGTGTGGTTCTTCCTACAATAGGTGCCATATATGATATAGTTTCTCTTTGGTTCACAATGATTGGGGGTTCTATATTTGCTAGAAATAGTTTGACGAACAAATGTGATTATTAGTACACAAATACGGTTTACAATGGGGTGGGAATCCAATTCACGGGTTCTGAAGATGATCATCATTTCGCTTTTGATCACTTTAACACTCATCCCCAGCCTTAACACAGATGACAATAATCAGAGACAATACTGAGACCCCCAACTTTCAATCCTCTCACTTTTTTTTCAAATTCGCCATTTTGTTTTCCTATTGGTGTTATGTCAATTTCGATTTCGATTTCATCTGTAAATTTACTCAAAATGTTTTTATTTTCCCTCAAACAATCTACATTGTTCATAATTTATAAATATTTTAAGCAAAGTAAAGTTATTCCAAAAATAAGATACTATCCACACGTGACAAATAATTTCAAATTTAACGGATAAAATTCTGTTCTGACGCAACTTTGCCTACAGCGGAATGACTTACCTACTGATGGGGAGACCTGAAAGTGGTGTATACCCCTTTAAATGGGACCCTTTTTTTTAAAGTCAGTGCTGTTTGCCAGTGTTCCATGTGTTTCAATAAATGTCCAAATGTACTTCCTTAGGTGGCGCTACAGTCCGAGGTGGATCTGGGCCTCAAAACCAATACCCCTGTCCCTGTGGAGGATTCGGCTATTTGTTGCAAACTTTTAGTGATAATAAACAAACTTTATTTAATAACCAATTAATTAATTTAGAATGAGTTATCTGCAGCTGCTGTTCTTGTCTCTACTTTCGCCAATACTTGACAAACGTCGAAATATCGTTTGCATCGGCTAGTGTTTCTACACCCCTGTACATTTAACTTGATCTTTGGCTTACTGTCTCCAGTTGCTAACTTCAAGTTGGTTGAGGTCCCCTTCCATACTTGCGGGCCCCACCTGAGTCGAGGTCTTCCTCTACTGCAGACAACGCAGGTTGACAAAGCGGTTGAGAATCGAAAATTGTTCGGGCCGGAGCGTTGGTCTCCATTCGCTCTAGATGTCGCTGTAGAAAGCTCGTAGATCTCATTATTAAATCCTCCAAAGCCCGTCAACGCCCACGGAAACAAAAATCCTAAACATTTTGGATTTGAAGCAACCAAGGAGATCTTCCATCCTGCTGACGTCCATCCATCTAAGCAGGACTCGAATGATCTGGGTCTCATATAGAGATAGCTGTTGAGCAAAGACTATCCAAAATAGACAGTAGACAGTCAACTCCCTTGCACCTACCCGTGTGTCTCACCTTTGCTTTTGAGAATGCGACACCTGGACCTGGACATGTAGGGATGTAAATTAAAATTGAGTGCAAGTGTTTCCACAGGTTTTTGAAAGAACATTCGACTTAGTGTGAGTGAAAATTGCTTAGCGAGTGTATTCTTATTCTTGGAAAAGACTGTGTCAAAAGAATCTACGCGGAATCTCATTTTGTTCACAACCACCACAATTTTCCAAGGAAAGGATTTAGTGAGAATTTTCACTTTTTATTAATAAAGTTAAACTCCAGTGAATGACTCCTGCAGAGATAAATGTCGGCAGCTTCAAGTCGCACAAACAATGAGGGCGTTCAAGTATCTAGTTTAGTAAGTCTGACAGCTGTCTATCTCGGTTGTGATTGGTTTAAATCGGTCACGTGGGCACCTGTGACATTTGACGTTTATGGAGGGGTAGCCGACGAATCTAGTCAAGAAATTCGTGACTGAGTACTAATTTTACAGTTCGGGTATGTGGCTGACGTAGAAAAAGTGACGTGCCCGACCAATCTAGTTTTTGCGTTCAGGTTACATCTTATCCAGACCAATCTAGTCGACTTAAGATAACTAGATTCTTGAATGCGGCCAATAACAAAATGTGAGCGAAGCCACGAGTGACTCTTGACTGATAGTTACGGGTACCTATTTATAAAATTCTGATGGCAGCCAAATGCATGTGCTCGAAATTATTGACAAATGAAAAACAACATAACTTTTGGAGAGATTTAAATGCCACCTGTATCAGCGTTACCACTTGAAAAACCAAAAAAAAAAAAAACGAAGATTTGACCCAAAAAGTGGGTACATTCAAGAAAAAGGGAAGTAGGTATCAAACTTATAGTTTTCCTAGCGTTTGTAATAAATAAATCTTTCAGACAGAAAGTAACCAAAACCAAACCAAAGACCAAACTAAAAGGCAAACAATAATAAACGTCAGAAAATTGTAATAAATTTTGTGTTTGAAGTGCGGTTTGCTGCAATTTATTCTTCAGAAATGTGAATCTGTGCTTACATGAAAGAGTGTAATGTAAAACAGATGTGCATAAAATTGTTTGACATGCATTGCATCAGCTACTGTCATTTTCCGACTAAACAGCTGATGTGTTTATGGAAATTTGTTTGTAATTTATTTCGTTGAAATTGAAAATTGAGTAATTCAATAAAATTCGCATAATTGTATTGCTCTTACCGGTTTACCAGTCGTTTTGTACCTGTGCCGATTAGCTGAAATGATGTTTTCGTTGACAAATTCTATTAGTTTTTCTTCCATTTTTTTGTCAGCCGATTCTGTCGGCGGTTCTGTTACGTCAAACGCAATGATGCCAAATACGTTTAAATTAATTTTTTTATTTTTCTATGTTGTGGGGCATTGTCTTGCCATGCTGAATTTACATGTGTTCTCTTTCCCATTTAAACGTGTGGGTTTCATTTCCACTGCATGAAAAATCGTGTGTTTTGGGCATAAAACATTTTTTTTTTTGGAAGTAGATTTAAGTTTAAAAGTTTTTTTTTTTTCAAATTGGAGCGGATTAAATAAGGTATTTCTAAAGTGAAGTAAAATTGTTAAAAAGAATCTTAGAATAGTGCGAAGTAGGGAGCAGATTTTATTTTTTTGTTCCAAAATTGATGTAAATCTACTTCAATTGAAGTAAAGTGGTATCGCTGGCCTGTATGATTCCATTCAAATAAAACAACGTACTGTGTAACAACAATTGGATGAAATTCCCTGACATAGGTAAGTTATTGTCTTATGATACCAGTAGGTATGTGGGTAGGCACAAACAATTGAGTACGTACCTAAACACTTAAGTGGAATGACGAATTATTTTAACAGCTTAATCGTGTAGTAGGTACCCATGTTTATTTAACAATTACGTCTAGTTTTATGATTATTTGGGCTTTTGTTTTTAGTGAAAACGTCAATTAATAAAAACGACCTTTGTTGCTGTGCGTCTACGGTTTGAAAAAAAAAAAACAATTTATATTTTGATTGAAGACAAATGACCATGATCCAAAAAGCACTTGAATACAGTAAAAGAGAAAATGTAACCTTTTTTTTTTTTGTCGGTAAAAGCTGTGTTAAGTGTAAGTGATGTTAACTCTACTGGTTTAATGTTTTCTTTGTTGCGTTATATCTTTTATGTTTCTCTAGTAAAAAGAAAAAGGAAAAAGTAACACTCAGAAATATTTCAATTATCTTTAGATTTGTGTTTAGAGGACAATGTACCCAAACAAGAGTGGTCACAAACTATTTTTCTTTTTTTGTTTTGGTTTGGGAACTTCATACAAAAAACGAAATCACTCTTTTTAAATATTACTTCAGTTATAAGTGGTTTTAAAAAAGCTATTAATGTGGTCTTAGCAAGTATTTTCTCTGCCCATTAATTAGGTATACTGTTTACGTAGCCATACAAGCGGGGAAGAATGACCCACTTCAAAAAAGCATGATCGATGAAGAATCTCGTGAGCATTCTTCATCGATCATGATATCTTGAAGTGCTATCTTGGTATCTATCATCGTTGTTGCATAATTACCAAGAAGTGTTGCACCACAATAGACTGATAGCCGTACCTATTTATTAGATTCGCTTACGACGCCTCTACAATGTTGTTTAGTTAAACATCGCGTAAAGATTTACACAGCATCTGGCTTTGCTGAAATTGTTATTTATAAACATTTTTCCACTGTAACTTTACTGAACGGGGTTTGTGTCTTAAATGATAAGACTTTCAATATAGGTATAATTTAAGAAAACACAAAAGTCTATTACTTTTTGCCCTGAAACCGACATCAGCTGTAGTTGGCTTCGTAACTAAAATCATTTTTTTTTGGAACATAGCCGAACTACCTGAACGCAGTCCAGTAATTTTACTGAACGCTCCAAAATGGGGTTGTCGCTTTTCTCTCTTTTCTTGTTTTAGCCCCATCGAAGCACCATGCAGACCATACACAAATCATACTGAGACCCCCAACTCACAATCCTCTTGCCGCTGGACCCCTCAATTTTTGCCAGGAATCCGCCATTTTGTTGTCCTATCCGTGCACGCCAATTCCTATCCGTTTCGCTTTGCCCACAGTGAACGAGAAAAAGATTAGGTGCCAATGTGTTGGCGGAGAGGATTTTTGACATTTGTCAATACAAATTTCTATGCAACAATACTAGTGCACCTAAACTTTTTGGGAGCATAAAATTTAGCTTGTAGGCAAATAACTGTTAATCGGTCGAAGATGGGGATCTCAGTCTCTCTTACATCTGGTGCAGACAACACAACATAATTTGTTCTTTAAATCATATTAAACAAAAACTATGAATATACATTGAGAAAGTATACTGAATTAAATAAAAACAGACAAATTACAACAATTTTACACAATAAAAAGTCAAATTATCTAGCACAATTCCGAAATGTCCTCGTAGGGACTGCTGAAATATCAACCTGCAATCATATATCTATGTGTCTTCCTATATACATCCATGTTCCCCGGTCAATTTTACCAACCACCACCATATATCCTAAAAAATTCCCTTCCATACAAGCAACAAAACTGAAATATACCTAGAGACCTAAAAGAAATAATAATATTACACACGCATAATTTGATTCGATATTTTTTTATTTGTTAAAATATTTTATAATTGCATTTGCAAATGAAATTCGTTTGGCGCAAATTTACACAATAAGCTTATTGAATGCAGAAACAAAAATTAGTTCCACTCTTTGGTTTTGTTTTACTATTCGACCACGACCAAATGACAGTTGATGCAAAAACATATTTACGTAAGCTCTACACAGGCTCTGAACGCAAATTTTCGCGTTTAACATATGTGGTTTTCGCGTTAACATAAATGTGGTTTTCCAAAAACCAATCTTTTTTTTTGATCTAAATCACTTTCTGCGTTCCAATGGGCAGAAAAATCAATCTTTTTTTCGATTCGGATAAATTTTTGCAGATCTCGATATTTTTTCAGATCTACACACACCAATATGAATTGCACAGCTGTTTTACGTCAGTTTAAGAAGTTTGCTTTCGAGAGAAATGCGCAAAGTTTCGTGAAAACCAAAAAAGCAAAATACACAAATAGCTATGAACATGATTTCGGAGGAATTATTATTTTCATTATCTCCCTCGTCATCTGAAGACTACAAATCACCAATAATACTTCATTTGTATCTACAACAGGCGAAACATTTTTCAGGTCGATATCCATTTGTGATTTTGCCAAACGAATGCCATTTGAACAGCTGATATTGTTGTCAATTAAGGCACTAATCCATTTACAAAAGCAGATCAATTTCGTTGCGCGTTCCATGAGCACCCTAAAATCTGAGATCTGAAAAAGATTTCTGGTGGTCCCAATGGAAAACCACATTAGGTACGCAGCCCTAAGGAAACGTTGCTGAAGTTACAAAAAAACTGTACAAATCACATTTTCCTGTGGAAGGGCATTTTAGAGGGTGCGTAAAAATATAAGCAGATTCTACGCTGGGTTTAAAATACGGCTCTCAGTTTTTAAAACCACCACATTTTGAAAAGCGATTATGTTATTAGGGTTGACCCTAAATAGAAATACTCAGAAAATGTTTAAGCATGTTAACGATAATCCCAACAGCTATCTCTATCGAAAGTTCTATCAGTCTGTAAAATCGCTGTTAGTCCAAAACTCAAAAGGTAGTTTAAAAAACAAAAACAAAGAGTGTGATCGTGAACACACACCAGAGTGAAACTTCTCTCGCTAAATGAGAATCTCTAATTGAATTGTGTTGTAGTTGAATTGTATTAAGATATTTAAATTCAAAACCAAATCTTTATAATATTACAAACTTAATACAGCGCAGTATATGAGAGTCATTTAAAAAATGTTCATAACGTAATCCAATCTAAAGTTTTCTATTTTTAGAGTTTTTAGAGTCTCAGTAAGTTGCAACCATGCAAGCAAACCTACAAAATTTCATTGAATTCAGTTTAGGATCCGACCTCGAGGTCGACAACAGCGCCACCTATCGGGTCCGAAACTGTCCTATCTTTAAAGTTGTAAGCAACCATAGATGTTTCACATCAAAAGTTGGACAAAACAATATTACTAGAGACGATAATAGAGAAATCCATTGACGCACTTTAAACAGAAAAAAACCCTGGAAATGACGGTATTTCAGCAGCAATGTTAAAATATGGAAAAAACACATTATCCCCGATACTGACCATTTTATTAAACGACATTTTGACTAGACAGCAAATCCCGAATCAATGGAAACACAATACAATAACATTGATACATAATAAAGGTAGCAAAGACGATACTAACAACTACCTACAGGCCTATAAGCCTTATATCAACAGTATATAAACTATTCTCAAAGACTATATATCGGACCATCAAAACCGAACCAAACAACAAACAGCCACGGGAACAAGCAGGATTCAGGGAAGGATTCTCTACAATGGACCATCTACAGACCATAAAACAACTGATTGAAAAATGCAACAAGTACAGACAAACCCTATATCTCCTATACATCGACTTTACCAAGGCATTTGACTCAATAGAACACAACAAAATATGGACGGCTTTAGAAAACCAAGGGATTCATGATTTATACTACATCAAAACTCTAAGAAACATATATAAAAACAACACTGGACAAATAAAAACGGAAAGAACAGGACGAATGTTCAGCATAAAAAGAGGTGTACGACAGGGCGATCCAATATCACCACCATTATTCTCTGCAGTACTCGAAGAGATATTCAAACAACTTGACTGGAATCGATTTGGAATAAATATATGGGGACAACATTTGAACGATTTGAGATTTGCTGACGTTGTCCTAATATCACAAAAAGCGGACAACATTTACAGCTGGCTTCAATTTGAAAAAAACTACGGACTATGCATAAATCAGTCTAAAACAAAAGTGATGACCAACTCTACACATAAGGACATTACACTCGATTGCGTAAATATTGATTATGTTGAGGACTATATTTATTTGGGACAGTTAAAATCATTTAAAAATCAAGAAGAAAAGAAGATAGAAAGACGAACATCAAACGCTTGGCGTCAATTCTGGAACATAAAGAAGATACTCAACGCAAAACTAAATAAAGACACAAAAAAATATTTAATGGATTCAGCAATTTTACCAGTTCTGACATACGAACTTCAAACATTGGGCTTAACAGCAAATCTAACCGAGAAATTAAGGATCTGTCAGACAAAAATGGAGAGGAATCTTCTCGATATAAGACTAATACAAAGAGTGCGGAAAGATGGAACTGGGCAGGACACATATCAAGAATTACAGATAATAGATGGACAAAACTTCTGATTAAATGGACACCACCAGCGACAAGACCAACCGGACGACCACGAACAAGATGGGTTGACGATATTAGCCAATTTAATATCTATTTGCATCATGACGCAAAAAATAGAGATTTATGGACAACTATGGAGGAGGTTTATACTATTTGCAACTAATTTTGAAAACAATGCTTAGACTTTGCCAAATTATGTAAAATTTATTTTATTGTATTGTGGTGAATCAGGCATTTAGGAATTGTGGTGAATCAAGAATCGGGCACTGAGGAATTGTGGTGAATCGGGCACCTGGTCACCCTCCAAGTTCCACTTCCAATTGGAGACTGGAATCTGTCAAGTTAGCTAATTCTAGAACCATCTAGAGAAGAGTTGGAATATACCTCTGGAATATTCGCTGATAGGTGGCAGATCGGATATAAAAGGGGCGCGTTGAGAACAGAACACCGTGATTGGTGAAGTTCGAAAGAGTAATCGGTTGTGAGATAAATAAGTGAAAAGAAATGCAGTGAATAAAGCGATTGGATTGAAACGTTTAAGAATTGATTTAAGTGATATTGTTTTGGTACTTAATAAATGAATAAGTAGAAAGTGTAAATAAAGTGATTTTATTGGAAAAGTTAAACAGAATAGTGTTTTATCTTTTCGAATCCCAGCCTGAATGTAACAGTATTATAAATTAAATAACGACATATAAGTGTTTATAATATCAATGTAATATGTAATAGGAAAGAAACTTGTATCTAATAATGTGATGAAAAATTTGTAATCCTAATAGTAAATAAAAACTTATAATAATAATAAGCTTCAAATCACAATTAAGTATATCCTTAGCCGCCATCAGTCTGATTCTAGTGCACGCGTTGCCTCTATTTTAACCACAAATGGATTTATTTCTGAATGAACTTTTCAAACGTGTACTTACTACCTGTACTACCTGTATTTCTATTCGTAAAAATAATATTATTTGAACAAATTCTTGCGAAATCGAGGTCAAACACTTGCGGTATGTGGCAACACTTCTAGTCGTGTCGGCGTCGCCGTCATCCGTACACTCGTACCAATGAATTTTGGTGGTCAGATATTGCATAAATGTACATAGCGTATACATAACGTATTTTTCCGGAATACGCATTTCAGCATGCCGCCGAATTAATAACACACATGCAATCGAAGTCTATGTTCCATTACGCCGCGTAGCACCAAACTTGGTCTCGAGCCTCCACGATACCCGTTTTCCGTTTGCCGTTTGCATGATCACTGTAAAGAGGTGCACGCATACAACCACAAATGCGAGTACATAACCTGGCCAATATACTGCAGTTACTTTTGCAATGCTGGCTGGATAGTCGCTTAGTGTGCACAATTACAGCGGCTAGATATCGGAACATACAATGCAGATTACAGTGGCACTTCCGTGTTTTTACCCATCAGAGCCATCGGCGCAATGGAAATGCAATATGCAATCCAAGCGACTATTTGTTTCCCCGCTGCGGTTCTGTTCCATTGGTTAGGACAGCGACTCCGTATATAGATGTACCATCTTGTGAACCAGGTTTTTTGGAAAAGAAAACCATTTTGACTTTAAATCGCAACATAGATATTTGTTACAGAAACCTTCAAGAGTAAATTGCTGCGTGACGGCGGAAAATGAATGTCTTCTCGTCATCTTCGTCTTTACATTTCTTCTTCGCCAATGACCAACAGGCAACAGGCAACAGGCATAGGCAACAGTCAATCAGAGGCATTATGTAAAAAGAAAATGCAGGAGAAATGTTTTCTGTTTTGGGCCACCGAACACCTTACAAATGAGGTTGACCTAATAAAAGATCTCCACGTTTCATTAAAGTTTAATGAACTGGCTGTGTCAATATTGGTGGGGAAGGGAACCCACAGAAGTTAAGCAACCTCAGCTAATTAAAGCTAATGAATGATTTAGTTTTACCACACGATGTGGTGCTACTCGTAGGTAGGTGTCTTTTTCTTGCATCTTTCTTCGTAATTATTGCAAGAAATGTGAACACACACACACGTGAAGTTTGTGGGTATATCGCAACTTTATTTTGTATTTTGAGATGTTTGCAATATTTTATTTTTCTTTGGTGTTAAATATCAGCCAGTGCTGGAGTAACAGCAAAATTGATTGAACAAAATTCGTATTTTTAGAAAATGTTATTTGGAGTTTGCTGTTTGTAGCCTCGGACGGTTCTTTAAGGGTTCGGACAATTTTCTTCAGCTTTTTTTATGCGTTAGAAATGACTACCCATCAGACTTACGCTTTACCCCATTCACACCGAGCCGAAAGCCGCGAAAACACTCGAAAACTTAATCGAAAACAGAACATCCCTTTCACGGCAAAGCGACATAAATCGAAATTTGTCATTTTCGAGTTGAGTATAGGTACAGAAATGACCACAAAAAAATTATTTAGTTTTTCTGCCTTCAAAGGTTCTGCTTCGTCTACTTTCTAAGTTGTAAAAATTGTCGTTTATGTACGTACAACTTAAAAATAAATATATAGTTGGCGCAACAGATCCGTAGAGACCCTAGGCCAAGCTTCTCACAGGCATTCGTTTGTGTGCATTTTTCACTTTTGGAACGAATGGAAGGGATCTACAATTTTATGCCGAGTTTAAACGGCCAATTAAGAATCCAGGCGACTTTTCTTAACGAAACTGGCACTACCTTTTTATGCAAGTGTTTTGTTAATGAAAATAGTCCAGAGATATCGGCTTTGGAGGATCGATCGATTATTCAACAGTATTCTAAAATAGCACACACACTTATTTCATCCTGGATTGTGCTCAATTTTGAATCTCGAATTTAGTTGTGAACAGAACGAAGAATCTCTACGCTAGGTGCCTACACTTAAGAATAAGTTAGTCAGCGTTTCTTACGTTCAGCGAATGCCTATAAATTTCATTTTCTACGAATTTTAAAAACCCCAGATTTCCCCCTAAACAATATCTCCCCAGATTTCCCCCCATCGACCAAAAAAAAAAAACCCCTAAAATTGGGGGGAAAACCAAAGCCCAAACTGACAACGCTGAATGTAGTAACAAGTAGTAATCATTCCATCTTAAATATAAATAAATATTTATTCTCAGTGGTTGCTTAACTATCGTGTTGCGTACTACTTGACAGCGATTGGTTGTGTTTGTTTCGGCGTATTGCAAAAAATGTCAAGCTACACAAGGACAAACAGGCAAGATTCTTGTGCCATTTCGACATTTTTTTATTGCATTATGATTGCATTTCAGGCCAAAACGACACTTGCAACTTATAAGAAAATAAACAGCTGTCAGATTTTTCGCAAAACGGTTTTTTTTTTTTTAAATATTGTCTTTTTTATACAAATTTCAGACAGTATACTATCTAAAATAGGGAGAAAATTACTTAAATTGTATGTAAACGAAATTTGTATATTGTTTTTACTTAACTAGAAAATATTTTTTTAGTGTGACGCAAGACTAAACATCGCTCCTGAAAATCATACTTTTTGGATGTCACTTTACTGTGAAAGCGACGGGAGGTTGTCCCGTCCCTCAGGTACAAATTTCAGTTTTGAAAACGAGTCGTTTAAAGTCGTTTTCGACGAAAACACCACGAAAACGACTTCCAATCGTTGGGTTGTCGAAACAAACACACCTTTTGCAATATTCAGCAAATTCAGCAGAACAGCTGATCGAACAAATGTGACAACTCATAACTTTAATGCCCAAAACACATGTGCAGAATTTCTGGACGCAGTGAAGCATGCAGTACTGCAAGCAAAACACATGTGCAGAAAATTGTTTGACATGCTTGCATCAGCTACTGTCATTCGCCGACTAAGCAGCTGATTTGTTTTTGTTTGTAATTAAATTCGTTGAAAATGAAAATTGAGAAATTCAATAAAATTCGCTTAATTGTATTGCTTTTATCGGCTTACCAGTCGTACAAAAAGTTGTTATACCTTAGCCGATTAGCTGAAATAATGTTTTCGTTGAAAATTCTATTTTCCATTTTTGTGTGAGCCGCAAAATATTTGAACAAACGGCAAACGCAATGATGCCAAATCCGTTCAAATTTAGTTTTTAATTTTTCTGTGTTTTGGTGGCATTGTCGTTTGCAGTGGATTTAGAAATAGCGACAACTTGCAGTTCTGCATCGCATGCTGAATTTACATGTGTTCACTCCCATTTAAACGTGTGGGTTCTATTTCCACTGCATGCAAAATTCTGCACATGTGTTTTGGGCATAAATCATTTTCAACACCTTATTGATGGGCTAATATTATTTTTAAATGCACTGAATTCATTTGTTTTATTTGATCTCGTTGATCGAAATTTGCAACCAAAATAGTTTGCACAGAAGTTTCACGACTAGTTTCACACAGCTGATTGAAACGTCAAATGAAAACTAGTTGGTGTTCGGTGCGAATACATAGGCGAGTTTTCGGTGGGGTGTGAATAAATACCCTAAATACCCTAAACGTTCGTTAAGGGTTTTGTAGCGAAGTCGAAATGCATCATGACCTCATGCGATAGATTGGATTGTAACTAAAGCTGTCTATTTTAGTATTGTCTCTGGCTGTCAGTCAGTGATGCCAACCTTACAGAATTTTCTGTATATCTACAGAATTTGCACCTTGCCTACTTAGAAATACAGAATTCAAAAAATATACAGAAATCTCAGATTCCAGTAAAAACTTGAATTCCTTAGTTCTGCGTTGGTATATTTCACTGACCTAAACAAAGAAATGCAATACGAGCACCCAAAACTCTTCCTGCTGTACGACAAAATATTCATAACGTTTAAAAATATGTTGGAGATTTTTTTTTTTCAAACCTGAGTACCTAGAAATGACGGATGAAGACAAAAATGGAATCGATGATAAATATTTAACAAGGCCAGCACTACGACGAGTATTATCGATTCCAGCGATACCAGCGGTTAATAAAAATTATGTAATTGTACAAAATTAATAAATATAATTAAAGACTGATATTTTATGCCATTCAAAACTTACATTCTTAGCACTTTTTGTATGTTAAAAGAAAGTCTGGATTTCTACAGAATTTCGACAGGCATAAAAACAGAATTTGTAGGTATCTTTCATCTACAGACTTTTGAAAATTGGGGTTGACAACACTGGTCTCACAGTAACGTTATAGGTAATAAATGACATAAAAAGAAATAATAAATGGGTATGTTTGATTTGAAGTCGCTGAACGAATGGAACACCAACAATAGAGACATGGAAATACAAAGAAAGGCACACAGAAATTTATGAAAATAGGGAGACATAGAAATAAAGCCGTGCAGAGAAAGGGATATAAAAATAGAGAGATGTGGGGAAATGAGTAAGAAGCTAAAAAAAAACGAATGATCCGATTTTTTTTAGTTGGATACCTGTTTGAGTACGCTTTATTAAATTTAAATACATACAATTCAAATATGTGTTTGATTAGTACATATACTTTTAAAAAAATAACAGTCATCAACTATTAAAACACTCTTTTGTAGGAAATTCGATAGTTGAGTAAGAGTTTATTTATTAATACGATGCTTCATCCTACGTTTAACCTTTTTCACAAGTCATTTGTATTAACCCGTTTATACGACTATATATAACTAGGTCGACACCGAAAGCCTTTTGTATCGATATCGCACAACGCATTATCACATACTTATGCAAAGAGTACGACTTCAAGGTCGCACGAAAAGAAAGTCGACCTTGAATCGTAGAGTTTATTCCGTCGCAGGCACTTCATTGCAATCGAATATACTTTGTCATCCAACAACTTCTGACATATAGTGCTTACACTTAACTCGTGTTAATTTTTCGGACAATACTCCCAAAGCCGATTGACCGATGCTGCTCGAACTCGATCAATATTATAATACCTGCGTATAGGTAAAAAAAATTTATTGACCGTTAAGAAACGCACCTCGCGGAATGAGCGATTATGGAAAATAAGAGATGGCTCAGATTGGCCGTCGACGAAATATTATCGCTCAGTTTTAATATATGTGAAAATGACAAGCAAATAAAATGCTAATATTACATCACGTAGTTTGTTTCAAATTAATGGAGTTTTTCTTGTTCAAGCATTTCTTTAGATTTTGTAAATTATGGAGTCGCATTTGTTAATATTGCAATACACTGGAATTTATAAATGGGAGACACCATTGTAGGTGGTGGGACTTACGAGAAATGCTCATGTCAGTCGACAGCATTATTTGTCGTTGAAAGAAAAATGACAATTGATGTGGTATTCACTTTACATTGCATACCAAACTCACCATTTGCGTTAGACGCCTAGCACGTTTTGTAAAATATCCCTTTCAGGGAACTTTCTCAATCTAGCGCACAACTACCCGCTGCATTGAAAAAAAAAAAAAAAAAAAAAACAGCGACCTGTCAAAGGAAATCGTTAAAACGTTCACAAAATGAAAATAAATACGAAGCCGAGCGATAGCGATAAAATTGGTAATAATGTAAATAAAATAGCAATTCAGATATTATTTTTATGAAATTTGTATCATTTCTTTTCTTTTTGTATCATCGTTTTCGATATAAGGGGGGACTATGTGTGTTTGCCCGAGAAGATCTGGCGTGTGTAAGAGAAGAAGAGATGGAACCTACGGATCTCGACATAATATGGCTAAAGGTCGTTCTACAAAGCTGTACCAAATTCGTTTGCTGCCTGTACCGCTCACCAAACGATAACGAACCATCTAAATTATTTCGTCATTTATCCGATAAGGTAGACTGGATACAAATTCATCATCCAACCGCTGAAGTTATTATACTTGGTGACTTCAATGCCCATAACATGGATTGGCTGCGATATTCTAACCGAACGGACGAGGCAGGGAAACAAGCTGAAGACTTCGCCATTTGCTGCAATTTCACTCAGCTCGTTGATGAGCCCACGCGAATTCCAGACAATCCAACAAATTATGGAAACACTCTCGATCTGTTTCTCACAACAGAGCCAGATAATTATGAAATAAAAGTGTCTGCTCCCTTAGGGAATTCGGATCATGCTCTAATATCTGCTATCCTCTCTATGCCGATACCAATAGGAGCGAAAAATGATCGTTATCGTTCGATTTGGAATTATAGTAAATCTAACTGGGACGAGCTGCGTAATTTCTTCACTTCGTTGCCATGGGCTGATATGTGCTTTAGTGATACTGATGTCAATATGTGCGCAGAAGCCGTAACCGAAATTATTTTACTCGGTATGGAACTTTATATTCCACACTGCATCAAAAAATTAGCTTCAAATAAACCGTGGCTTAACAAAGAATGCAAGCGAGCTACCGCAGCGAAAAACAAGGCTTTCCGTGAATGGCGGTCAAACCCTTCAGAACTAAAAAGATTTGAATTTACAATTCTTCGAAATAGATGCAACCTAATTATTGAATCGGCGAAGACAACTTACAGCGAAAGAGTCACTAACAAAGTGATTGGATGTCCTAGCGGCTCACGCGCATTCTGGTCCATGGCAAAGGCAATCAGTAATAACTTTAGTTGCTCTTCTTTTCCAACTCTAGTAAAAGAAGACGGCACGCTAGCAACAACACCTAAAGAAAAGGCAGATCTTTTCGCTAGCATGTTTTCTAAGAATTCCACCCTAGATTCTGCACAGCTAGAGCCACCAAATATCCGGAGGATACAATCATCGATGGCAGAAGTGAAATTTCAGCCTCGAATAATTCAACGCATCCTTAAAGAACTAGATTGCAATAAGGCAACGGGACCCGATGGAATCCCGGCTATAGTACTCAAGAACTGTGCACCAGAACTTGCACCTGTACTCTGTAAGCTGTTTAGCAAGTCGTACTCCCAGAAGACGTTTCCTTCTTGCTGGAAGACCGCTCGCATTCAACCTATTCCAAAGAAAGGGAAGAAATGTCTGCCACAAAACTATCGTCCAATAGCGTTACTTTCAATGCTCTCTAAAGTAATGGAAAAGGCAATAAATGTCGAAATAATCAAATATCTAGAAGGCCATCGATTAATAAGCGACAGGCAGTACGGATTTCGGAGCCGTCGTTCCACTGGTGACCTGTTAAGCTACGTAACGCACTTATGGACACAATCAATTAAACAACACGGCGAATCCAGAGCCGTAGCCTTGGACATATCAAAGGCATTTGACCGTGTCTGGCATAGAGCCCTATTAGGCAAATTAGCGTCTTACGGATTACCACAACAACTCTGCGGATGGATGCAAAATTTTCTTCTGGGAAGATCGATCCAAGTTGTTGTAGATGGTGTATCATCCAATTCGTTTGCTATAAATGCAGGAGTGCCCCAAGGATCTATTCTTTCTCCAACTCTATTTCTTCTCCACATCAACGATTTGCTTGGATCGACAAATAATAATATCTACAGCTTTGCAGATGACAGCACTCTTATATCCTCCATCTCGATCAGTGGGCCTGTGAATACGGCTACATCACATAGTCAGAGATGTGGACAAATTAATTCTCTAAATGATGATCTGGACAAAATCTTGAAGTGGGGAAAGGACAACTTGGTTGTATTTAATGCAAGCAAGACACAGCTCACAACATTTTCCAGAAAAAATGCATCAACAGTTCCTCAGATCCAAATGGATGACCATCCAATCCATCACAAGGACTCAATGCACCTTCTAGGAGTCACAGTCAATTCAGGAATCACATGGCAGAACCACATATCCTTTATCGCAAGATTGGCGTCCGCAAAGTTGAGCTACCTATTTAGAGCAAAGAGGTACTTTAGCCCCAAGCAACTTCTCCTTCTCTACAAAGCACAGGTTAGACCAGGCTTGGAATATTGTTCCCATATATGGAGCTCGGCCCCAAAACATTCACTTAACCTGCTTGATAGCATACAGAGACGAGCAGTTCGACTCATTGGAGACCCTACACTCACATCGAATCTACAACCGTTGCTGCACAGAAGACAAGTCGCTGATCTATGCTTGTTCTATAGGTACTTCCATGGTAGATGTTCTGAGGAACTCAAGGACATTATCCCTCGAAATGTTTGGGCGCCCAACAAGACAGGCTGCTAATGCTCATGACCATACAGTACACTTGACAACCGCGAGGACATCAACTTTCAAAAACTCCTTCTGTTACAAGACAAGCAAACTTTGGAACTTGCTTCCTGGGGATATATTTCCGGAAGACTACAATTTGCAGCAATTTAAGTGCAGAGCAAACATAAATATGCAGGCATCTCGGGGCGCTGTTGAAGCGTTATAAGTTCGCCTTTCCCGGGAGAAGTATATAAAAAAAAAAAAAAAAAAAAAAAAAAAATTGTAGTGCGGACTTTACCGCTGCCGCAAGTGTTCTGGCGCGAGCGTTCCTTCATCTGGGATAATTTTTCATTTTGGGCCAAACGTCTAGCGGACAGTGTAACCCGGCCATTTACTGAAGGATTTAACAAAACTGGAGCCTGATGTCAGATCTGCCTATTTACTCATATTCTCCATATACAGGATGGGCCAAATATAAGTTTCTTTCAAATATGCAATAAAATGAACAAAATTAATTTGTTTCCGTATATTATGGCTTTATTAATAAGACCAAACATTCCCATTAATTATGTAATACAACGTCGCGTCGTTCAAGTGTCTACCTCGGCTGGCTTCGCAGTAGCGCACTCTGTCACTCCAATTTTCCAAAACTCATTTTTTTTGTTTGGGCTACACAGCACTAACTTTGGAAATAAATTTTCAATACTTCCCAACTTTGTTCAAGCGTAAAGCGATTCATTCCATTCCGCGGAAGTATGATACTGACTTTATGTCAAGATTTCAAACGGGAAACAGCTGTCAGTGTCACAATAACCTATTATTTAAAAATAAAACCACTAGATGGCCCACCCTTTACGCTTGGTGAAAATTGTTCGCATGGGAACTCGATTGAAATCGAATGCAATCAGCGAATCAGCTACACCTTTTGTATGCTTTATGCGAGAAACAGATTAACACAGCGACAGCAACAGCCACAGCAACAGCGACATCAACGTTAGAGCCAATCCTAAATTCGCTGTTGCTGTTGCTGTTGCTGTCGCTGTGTTAATCTGTTTCTCGCATTACGCATTACTTTCATATAGCAGGAGTATTTACGTATTTTAAGCTTCCATCTCAGCCAAGTAAAGTGCCTAAAGAAGGATCTTCAGTACAACAGTTCAGTAACAACTACATTTTACCTGCAACTTGCACAGTTCACACTAGGAGTGTGAACCTACAGTGTTAACCAAAGACAATACTTTGTCTATTGTCGATTACATGAACAGTTGACGTGTATGGATGGTCACCCGACGAATCTAGTCAAAAATTTCGTAACTGAGTACCAAATTATGACAGTTCGTATATGTGGCTGACGCAAAAGTGGCGTTGACGACTAAGCAGCACTTTATGTTGTATTTATCATGGCGACATTCACATTTAGCGAGCAGCAACTAGAAGAACGTTGAAATTAAATATAAGGCGAGAAACACAACGAAATTATACCAGTTTATACTACTCTATTACAAATAATGTCACTTTGAACTGTTTCACTGAGCATTTATGTTTACTTTGCTTTACTTTGGTGAGGTAGATGTTAACTAAAGCAAGGGTAAGATTGTAAGGCGGGAGAGCTTTCAATGAGCTCTGGTACTGCGACTTCTTAGAGGAGCCTATTGTACAAGAGTAGTACAATCTGTTTATTCTGGTACTAACTAAAGAAATGTATTAAGTGATTTTAAAAATTGCAATTGTGTAAAATATAAGAAGAGCCGATCCAAATCTGCGGTTTAACATGCTCGCGGATAAATTAAATGTGATGTAAAATGTTACAAATCTCAGTGTCGAGACTGAAGTGAGTAAAAGTAGCACTAAAATGAGTTACTCACTGGACTAGTCATTTTGCATAAACAAATAAAGCGGTTCTGCAATAATTGTTAAATAAAATTGCTGCTTTTCACTACCGGTCAATTGCAGAAAAATATTCCAATGGCGGCGACTTTTGGAGGACAGTCCATGCGTGTACATCAATGTCTTGAGTCTGTATTACTGCGTTCGGGATCGGGATCCGGGAGTAAAAGTAAAAAGACAGATTTGGAGGTACCTATACGTAAAATGTAAAGTCACAATAAATGGCGCACAAACTAATCTACTATTCCCGCTATCTAGTTCGTCATCGTCAGTTGCTAAAAGAACAATGTTGGTAATAGAAGAACTACTACATGTATGGCCAAGTTATTTGAGATTTGCAACCAACACTGTACGAACTTTCTTTGCAAATTTAATTATAAATTTGAGTCTTCTTAAAAATAGGTTATACGGCACAATAAATTCGCAGAAACAAATTGCATAGTGTTTGCTCACTTTAGTCAGAAATGTTTCTCTCTCAAATATTCTGTGGACATAGTACAGAGAAATTGCTAAAAATAACTGCGTTATTATTTCGAAGAAAAGTTAACTACATTTTATATCAACTTCGCGTGATTTACAAATCATAGAGTTATTGCACAGTTTTTTTTTTTATTTCAACAAGTAAATAATTAATTTGAATTTATTCTAGTTGTTTATGTCAACGAAATGTCTGAATTAATTGCGTGCCATAAGCTATCAATGTGCTCACGCGAATAATAGTGTAAACACATCCTTGTCAATTACCGACAGTTTCAATTGCTATAGCTGTACCTATGTATAAGTAACTATTGATGTACTAATGCTTACGTGATGTGGAGCAACAAGTTTAATTAAGTGTAAAAGATTAAAATAAGATAAAATCCGATTTGCTTTAATGCCCAGGCTAGTACCTGAACTGAAAATTGTTCCAACTGAAAAGTTTTAGAGAACGGTAGCAAAACATGTTTGAATTGGATAAAAAGTATTACCAAATGAATAATAAATCACAACATGTACAAAACTATGACTTTGTTGACACTAACTCCACAGTTTGATTAACCCAAATTTTAATTACTTGATAGATTGCAGCCGAGTGCCTAAAATCAGATCCCGCAGCAAAGGCTGGTATTCTATGTTTGTTAATACAGATACAGGCCATTTGGGAAAACTAAACCCAACCCAGAGACTTGTCCTTACTTACTTGTCCTTATTTACAACAGGCTCCAGCCAGCAGTTGAAACGATGGGAGGCCTGTCGAAACACCAATACGGTTTTCGTAGATCAAGATCTACGGTAGATGCATTCAATGCGGTAATAACGAGAGCCCGAGCCGCTATGGAAGGAAAGGCGCTGGCAAAAGGAGGAACCGAAAAATACTGCGCCGTTATAATGCTTGATGTAAAAAACGCGTTAAATTCGGCGAATTATGAGCGTATCATCGGCTGTCTCTACAGCATTGGAGTACCGGACTATCTTCATAAGATTATAACGAGTTACTTTTCGAATAGAGTTCTCCTCTACGAATCTGATGAGGGAATAAAGTTATAGGCCCCTTGCTGTGGAACGTTATGTATGACGAAATTCTGCGTCTACCGATTCCAAGAGAAGCGTCGATTATCGGCTTTGCAGACGACATAGCCCTGGTAGTTGTGGCAAAAACAATAGAAGAAGTCGAACTATACTGTAATGAGACAGTTGCAAATGTACGTACATGGCTGTCTAGCGTAGGTTTGAAACTCGCCGACCACAAAACGGAAGCAGTACTTATTACGAGTAGGAAAGTTCGGGAAACCATAACGCTTAGAGTAGGAGAGCATGAACCGCGGGCCCAAAACAAACAAAAAAACTTCTTCTTGCAGGAAAGGAACTGCCATCTCTATTCTCAGGTATGCGATAGAAATACGGCCAAGTGCAACGAAATTTAAGTTCCACGTGTGGGGAGCCAAATCCCTCCACCGTCTTAGCGCACTAAGAGTCACCTGTGCATTTCAAACAGTTTCGAACGATGCTATACTCGTCGTATCTTCTATGCTACCAATCAATATACTCGCTGAAGAAATGGTAAAATTAAAAAGCGAACGAGTCCGAAATGGTCGGGTAGAGAATGACAAAAGGATATGAAAGTAGACTGAGTATAGCAACCGGCAACCTGGAACGAATCGCTAAAGGGAAAATGGACGCGCAGACTTATACCAGTGATCGATGGATGGATTAAACGGGAACATGGTGAAACAAATTTCTACCTGACTCAGTTTTTGACTGGGCATGGCTGTTACAGAGAATATCTCTTAAACGCGGACATGAAACCAGCCCAAATTGCCCGCATTGCGAAAATGTTTCTGAAAACGCGGAACACGTGTTTTTCCATTGCCAACGGTACGAAACCGAGAAAATCGCCCTACGGGACCAATTCGGAGAGCCGCTCACTCCCGATGATGTCGTAAATTACTTGCTTCAGAATGATGAAAACTGATACATTCTACGTAACGTGGCGGTGCGTATACTTAGCGATCTTAGACGCCTAGAACGCTAACGTAAAGCTAATAGTTCCAACAATAGAGCAACAAGTGAAGTCTTCATACCGACCCTCGCGAAGTAATGTCTAAAGGCGGTTCCGCGGGGGAAATAAATATCGGCGTGTTCGGGAAGGGAGGTGGTTTAAGCCGGTAGGAATCCGGCACTATCAATGGACGTTTGACTATTGATGCCTCATGCAAGGTTTCCACCTTTTATCGCAAAAAAAAAAAAACCCAGAGAGAGAGAGAGATAGACAAAAGTCAGCCTTAAGAACTGCAATATCTGGGTTATTCCTATTGTTGGGTGAGTTATCCGAAACATTTAAATGAAGACATCCACTTCCACAATCCACATTGACACATCTACTTCAACAGTCCACAAGATGGCTGTCTTTCTATATTATGTATTTCTTTTTCGGTCTTTTCTTTTTTTGGACTCCGTCACTTATACAACGCTCTTTGTAATAAAAAATCTCTTTAAAATCAAACTGAATCCTTTGTTTTTCGTGCGCTACTATCATCACTTATCGTTTTGTCCATTTTTCTAAAGTTTATATTTTATGAGTCATTTTAAAATAGTTAGCTAGGTCTAACTATTCAGAACTATACAGAACTATCAATCTGCTGTTCTTTATATTCAAAAATTCAAAAATATATTATGTAAAAATTAGCGCACTTCAACTAATTTTTATCTGTAATGAGGAGCTACTACATTAACATACAAAATTAGCAATTACATTTATAGTAAAATACAAAACACAACAAAAAAACCGTTGAAATGTATCCAATTAAATCAGATTTATAATGCTTCGTAAACAGGTTTCTTTATTGTATTTTAATAAATTAATTGCCGATTTATTCTCATACTTATTGACGCGGGAGCGAGCCCAACAGGTGCCAAAGGAAAGCAAATTGACGTTCTCATGAGAGTTTGAGATAATTTGTTTGAAAAATCATTACCCCTACAAATATCTTAGATGTATTTAATACACAAAATAACATTTTACATCACTCAAGCCCAAATGTGACTGGAACTTTTTTTTGCGCTCTCGTCTTCGTCTACTTTGCTGGGATATGTTTGCTTTGTGAGCTTGCATAATGGAGACCTAAGTGTCAACCGAACTATGCTATGAGGTGTCAAAAATCGAGAAAAATACAATTATGAAGACACGATCTCCGATTCCGCAAATTGGCTTGATATTATTATATGAGATTATCACTTAAGAATAATTTTTAAACACATGTACAGGCGACAAAAGGCAAAAATTGTCCAATTTGGGCTCTGGGCGTTCAGTTCCAATAACTTTTAACAAAGCAGCGCTCTTGACCTTTGCATTACACTGTTTAAACAAAAGCGCAACGTTAATTTTAATTCGTATAGTTTTGAATTGAATATGTTCACTTATTTGCCTAAATCTAATTGTTTAATGTAATTACTTTCATTCGTTTAGCTTAATTAATTAATTAAAATAGTACCTTTTAACTTTTGCTACAAATGGACTCCAAGTCCAATGTAAAAGATGTTTTCCAAATCAATAAAATGTAAATGTAAATGTGGCAACGCCAACGTGTTTCAGTTCAGTGAGACAATTCTCTCGAATTTCTAAGGTATGAAAAATGTTATTTATTCAAAATTAAATAAAACAACTGACCTTATGTCGCTGGCTTCATGTCAAAGCACCCATTTAAATGCGAAATTCAAGAAAACGCAACGCTGCACTTAAAAATAAATTGTGAACACGAGCTCATGCGAGTTTAAACGTCGTTTTCCATTGGGATTTTCAGATTTTGCTCTCAGATTTCTGATTTTTCATGCCCAATGGAACATAAAACGAGATTTTCTTTCTTTGCATTTGCGGTTTTGCGTGTTTTACAAGTCAGCTGTTCTCAAATTGTAGTTTGTGTTTAAAAAAATCCATTCAATTTATGTTCACATTGCAGCGGCCAAACAGAGACACACTTTGTTTATTTGTTAGTTTGACAAATGTTTTGGGGTAGTGTAAGTAGGTGTGAATCTCGCTCAGAAATCGAGATTCGCAAAATTGCTCTGACTCTTAAATAAGTGTTTTTTTGCGGCCAATGGAAAATGAAATCTGACAGCCAGCTGATTTCGAGAGCAGAAAAATCTGAATCCTTAATCAGTTCCAATGGAAATCGACAGAAGGAGCTACAGTTCTTTACCCACACTGTATCAGGGTTGCTAGGTCTTAAACTACTTCGATAGCCCAATTGAAAAAATGTTGAAGCCTAAAATGGGAGCCAAAAAGCTAGACCAAAAAGTATTTCACAATCTAAAAAAAAGAACGTCTTCTTATAGGTCCTTATAAAAAATAAAAACATTCTTTAAAAAAAAAACAATAAGAGCCTCTTGCACCAAACTCATCCATTTTCGAAAGGCTGGATAGTCGTGCACAAACATCAAATAATAAAAGAAATTGTCAAATACTCGGTAGTGTCAAACATGACAATCAAAAAATAAATAAATACGACGATGTAGAAATTGTAGATTTCATTATTCATATGGATATTTATAACTGATCGACATTGGAAAGAAAAAAAGGAGCTGAAGGTACCTAGCATGTCCGAACATAACTCGTCGATTTCGCGTTGAGTTCTTGAAGGAAAAAGTCCAAGTTTAATTTTTTCTCGTTTTCTTTATTTTTAATGTTTGTTTTTATTACGGAAAGCAACAATATTACTTCAGACCGGGGTCGCTTCATAGCATAACCGCTATCGATTTTATCCATAATCCATTTTGTTGATTTTGGCATTTCCGTAGAATTCGAATTTATTTCACAATTCAACTTTTTATTGGGTTGGTAGTATTGCCAAAATTAATATAATCTAAGGTTACTTATCCAGATGGAATTTTGAATTTCATGCAACGCAAGAGGGGGACCAAATATTTACTTGTTTATATTGGGTTAGCTGTATTAAGAAGTTTATTTCGCAATTTTGATCCCATACGAGTAAACCGCCAGTAACCGCCAGCTGTGTGTTATATTCGCGAAAGTGAAAATATATGTAGATCTGAGATAAAAATCGAGATTTCTCAAAAGTGCCTCAGATCAAAAAAAAAAAGATTGATGTTTTTTGGCAAATCAAACATGAAAATCAATCTCAATCAAACAAAAAAATTGTCAAAAAAATCAAAAACGACATTAGGTATCATGTAACATGGTTCAAATGCCCCTTGAGAAAAATATAGTTGTTGATTTGAAATGTCAAAATCTATGAGTGGAAAAAAGGTAGTGGAAAATTGTAACTAGTTGAGGATATATTTTGGAGTCGAAAAGCGCTACAGACAAAAATACACACCCAATATAACAAATTCCCTGATTAGGATTGGGCTATCATACTAAATTTGGCGTCTGGAGTTTAGGAAAAAGATAGCCCAATTTCTGATAAATAGCCCAATCTGGCAAGCCTGATGCACTGCAAGCTCAAACGGACTGCTTTGTTATTCGAAAAATGCACCTCTCTAGACTGGCAGTGCGTAGGTGAAGTGGGTAAAATTAACGTATGTATGTATAACTATTTATAAAGACTTACAATCACAAAGCCAAAGTATGAGCAGAATATTAATATTAAGCACTCTGCTGTCTGATCAAGTGAGTTTGTTCACAAAATTCTCTAGCTTTTTGATTTCGTTAACTTTGATTAGGTAGGTACTGACACTTTGAGAAAATTAAAGACTTTAAGTCCCGTTTGCTTATACTACTCATAGCGATTTAAGTTCTACTTAATTACTTTTTCTATGTCATAAACTGTCACATAAGATTTAAAGTGGAACTTAAATCATCAGTAGTATCAGCAAATGGGCTTAATACAACATCATCCGTTCAAAGCAGTTCAAAGTAAATAACTCAGTATAAGCATTTTTCAAGGAAAAACTCTCGATGAGTTATTGAACCTAGAAAGAAGTGCCATCGCATCGTAGATCTACTTAAGCATTCACGCCGCGTATTTAGGTACTTTTTGTTCTTTCGATATAAAGGCAAATTTCTCTTGGAATTGGCACGATTTCAATAGTATTGTGGTAAATCGGGTACTTGGTGAATCGGACACTTAGTGACAGGCACTTAGTGAATCACACACTTAGGAATTGTGGTGAATCGGGCACCTGGTAACACCCCATGTTCCACTTCCAATTGGAGAATGGAATAGAATCTGTCAAGTGATTCTAGTACCTTCTGGAGAAGAGATGGAGTACATCTGGAGTGCATCTGCTACTATCCATTTCTAGAATATTCGCCGATAGGTGGCAGCGCGGATATAAAAAGGGGCGCGTTGACAACAGGCAGTGCAGTTGATTTTTAGCGCGCGATAGTTGAGTTCGAAGAAAGATAAGTGTGAAGTAATAGATTAAAGCGATTGGATTGAGACGTTTAAGAAAAGTAATAAAGTGATATTGTACTGAGAGATAAATAAGTGTAAAGTAATAAAGTGAAAGTAATAAAGCGAATAGATTGAAACGTTTGAGAATTGCTTAAAGTGTTATTGTTTGGTACTAAATAAGTGAATATTTGGAAAGTGTAAATAAAGAGATTTTATTGGAACAGTTGCACAGAATAGTGTTTTATCTTTTCGAATCCCCACAGCCAAAATGTAACATTGGTGTCAGAAGTGGGATAAAACTTATTCTGTGCTAAGTGTGTAAGTGCTACTAAGACTAAAAAAAAAAAAAAAAAAAAAAAAAAAAGTGAATTTGTGAATTTTGAAATTGCAAAGGACAAACAGATGGGTCGTTTATTGCTACATCTAAGCATACCCCAATTAAAAAGTGAGCTAGAAAAGCGAAATCTCTCCACAGCTGGAGGGAGGGGTGACCTCATTCTTCGTCTGCGGGAGGCTGTCCAATGCGAGGGAGCAGATCCGGAATCCATTCTATTCGACGTGCCAGGAGAACCAGTAAGTACAGAAGTTGAATTGGGCGCTATGATGGAAGTACTTCTTGCCAAGATGGAAGAAAATAAGAATTCTCTAGAAAAACTAAAGAATTCTATGGAATCGAACTTCGCAGCACAGAAAAATTTCATGGAATCGATATTCGCAGAACAGAAAAATTCCATAAAATCGATAGTCGCAGAACAGAAAAATTCCATGGAATCGAAGTTCGCAGAAGAAAGGAATTCTCTAGTAGAAGAACAGAAGAATTCTCTAGAACAACAGAAAGATTCTATGGAATTGAAGTTCGAAGCGCAAAAGAATTCTCTTGAAGAGCGAGAAAATTCCATTGTGGCCGCACAAAAAGATGCAGTGGAAGAAGATCTGGAGGCAATAGGTGATGTCACGAAACAAAACGGTTTGGATGTGTTTTATCGCTATGAACAGAAATTGGGCCCGAAGGAAAGTACGAAAGTTGTGTCCGAGGAGGAGCCGTCCACTTCTAAGGAATCGGAAGAAATATCTTATAGCCCATCAACTCTGGTAAAGCGCGCCGGTCATCAGCAGAAGAAGAAAAAGAAACTGACAAGGCAGCTAAAGAGCCGACAAAACGGGCGCACATCCAGTCGAATCCGGATGCCGATTCAGATTTTGGTATACACTCATCATCTGACAAGAAGCTTGAAACAGTGGAAAAAAAAAAAAAAAAAAAAAAAAAAAAAAAAAAAAAAAAAATTGCGATAATGACAAGTCTATGCAAAAAGTAACTGAAGGGCACAAATAAAAAGGAACCCAGGGTCCCGAACGGTGAACAAACATTTTTAAAACCATTAAAAGATGCAATTGTCGATGTATCTTTAGACATCAAGCTGGACATAATTAAAAACGAAAAGGAGGACACATTAAAGCCGAAGAAAGATAAGAGTTTGATCTGGAAGCAACGCAGGGTTGGTTCAGTATTCGATGCAGCACTACAGAGGTACTTCCAGCGGAGGACCGCATGAGGGCCAGGTGCGGCGCTGGTACGACGACGGCTGCAGGATTTCGGGAAGGAGATCTGGTGTGGCTGTATAGTCCCCATCGAGGAGGGGCCTATCACCTGGATTGCAGCGGGACTGGGAAGGACTCTACAAAATCGTGACGCGCATCAACGACGTTGTCTATCACATCCAACGAGGAAGAGGCAAGCTGAAAGTCGTTCATGTGGATCGTCTTCATCGTTAAAAATGATGAAAATGCTAGCGAGTTTGTTCGGGACGAACAAGTTTAAGAGGGGGATAATGTGGTAAATCGGGTACTTGGTGAATCGGACACTTAGTGACAGGCACTTAGTGAATCACACACTTAGGAATTGTGGTGAATCGGGCACCTGGTAACACCCCATGTTCCACTTCCAATTGGAGAATGGAATAGAATCTGTCAAGTGATTCTAGTACCTTCTGGAGAAGAGATGGAGTACATCTGGAGTGCATCTGCTACTATCCATTTCTAGAATATTCGCCGATAGGTGGCAGCGCGGATATAAAAAGGGGCGCGTTGACAACAGGCAGTGCAGTTGATTTTTAGCGCGCGATAGTTGAGTTCGAAGAAAGATAAGTGTGAAGTAATAGATTAAAGCGATTGGATTGAGACGTTTAAGAAAAGTAATAAAGTGATATTGTACTGAGAGATAAATAAGTGTAAAGTAATAAAGTGAAAGTAATAAAGCGAATAGATTGAAACGTTTGAGAATTGCTTAAAGTGTTATTGTTTGGTACTAAATAAGTGAATATTTGGAAAGTGTAAATAAAGAGATTTTATTGGAACAGTTGCACAGAATAGTGTTTTATCTTTTCGAATCCCCACAGCCAAAATGTAACAGTATATATAGTATATGCATGCGCGTGTAGTGAGAGCCGTATCATAGATGAATAATTGCACATGAGTAAGGCTTAATATATGAAACCGCTGGAATTTTGTTAATCCATCCAACAGAAACAACCTGTAATAGTAAACAATTGTGTAGGTTCCTACATATTGAATTTTACTAAAAACCATCAATTATAAAGACTCAAACTTGCGATTTCACGTAATCCAATCAATTAATGAATATTTTGGCCGTATAGTTATTAATTGCACAACAATTAAATTAAATTGTTTTTTTGTTTTTTGTTTTTTTTTTTTCACTGGCTTTTTCTTTTTCTTATATTCGGTCGACTTGTTGGCGATGTGTCCTCATCTAACAGACAGTAGGTGCAAATTATTAACTTTTCTGTTTCTTTCTTTATATATAAACGTTAAAAATGAATGATGATTTAAACGTTGTTTACATAATTCAGATGCATATGTGCATAATACAACAAGACACTAAACGCTGACCATAGATGGCGCATCGTCACACTTCTTTAAATTAGGTACGCTATTTGCAAAACCGCGGTAACAAGAAGCGATTGCGTAAAAATAAAATAAACACTAAAAAAAAGTTTTCATATTTAATCATTCACTTTTGTTGCACTAGAAACTGAACAACATAATACCACTACAGACGGTAAAGGCAGATAAAAGTCCGAATGTCTGTTTTTTACATTTGCAGAAAGTATATCCAACACTCCAGAAGTAGGTACAAGACAAACTGTTAAAATGTTAAATAATCTTCCACGACGATATACTACAATTGTCCATTGTAATGTCAAGTCTGCTTAATTGCTTGGCAATTATGTAGGTCGAATTTTTTTTCTTTCTTTTTTACCGAATTTTTATGTAATGTCAGCACAAAAACTGTTTCTTTCTGGTTTTATTTTAAAAGAGTAAAGTTATACTATCATTGTAGTATACGCGAAATAACTTTAACCGTCGTAGTCGCGGCAGTGTGATGTGGTACAGTGCAAGTGTTAGGTATCTAACGTCTATTGCACATAGTATCTTTACCTCACTTTGAGCAGCGCAATCTGTTCACACAGCGTAATCGGGCACTGCGTGTAGAGTGGTTAGGAAACCAGTATTTTGGGTTTTCGTACGAAAATCAAATTTATAATGCCGAAGAGATTTTTTGCGGAATAAGTCTGCTTTCAAGTTTGTTCGCTCCGTTCACCTTTTCCGATAGCATGCGCGGCACTTACTGAACCGAAGGTTTGAAACGACTATGGTCTCAGGCTTATATCCAACACTTTGCGACTGTATCTGGTGCTGGTCTCACAGTAATCGCAATCAAATGACTCAACCCGACTTAAACGGTGCAGAGCAAAGCTTCGCTTCAGCTAGGTGCAGGTAAACTTTTTTATTTCGTAAAAGCTGTGATTGCTTCGATCTTACTTTAGTCCATGGGCTTAAAACGGCTGTAGCCTGTAGGACGCTAAATATTTTAGGTTGTTTGTGTGAAGACTCCTGCCTCATCCTACCTGTGTTGACCAAAGCGGAGTCACCTGCCAGAACACTTATTTAAATTTGTTTTTATGGCGGGACAACTTAATGTTGGCAGGTAGTATGATTTTGAATAGTTGTCGTCTCCGCTCGGAGGTAATTTCCCTTTGAGAGTGTCAGTTTGTTCTTAGTCGCTAAGCTGAGGAAGAGGGACCTATGTTGCACGTAATTATCGTTTTTAGAAGTCGGACCAATTAAATTGTAATTTAAACTTCATTTCAATATATTTGTGGCATCGACCAAATCACTGTCCTAGGTTTACTTATTATTCTATCGGTCCCACCAGCCACCGCTGACTTTTTTAACTACAAAATATATGCAAAAGTCTTCCCCCTACAAAGATTGGAATTTCTTAACAAATTACACCCTTAAAAAGTATTTTTCTATCGTTCTGCTATTCAATTAAGAAATTTCGAAAGATTTAATGTATCGCTCCGTAATTAGGGTACCTAAAATATTTTAGATATTTTCGGGTATGTAATAAACGCTATAAATGGGAAAAAATGTATTCCTTAAAACAAAGTTGAATGCCCCAAAATTTTAAAGAAGTAAGGCAAACCCTGTCCTGCTGTGTGTGTGTGTGTGTGTATGTTTATTTTTTGGGTGACAAATTGAATGGTATTGACAAAAATTATTGAGTCTGACTGAATTGAAGAGGTTTTCCAGGACAGTTATAATTAAAGATGTTTGAGGAATCTTAGCTCGAGACGGCTCAGCCTTTCCATAGCATACTCGTATGAATTCCATCATTTGTAGTTGCTGTAGTGGTGCCAAACAACTGTTATGTAAGTTTATTTTAGTCCAAAAAGCTGAATTTATCTGGCTTTCCTATCCCGAACCTAGACCTTACAACAAAAACTACTACATTTGACTTTAAGCCCAATTTGTTTCCTGTGCAAAACGTCCACTTTTCTTATTTGTACTCGGTTCAATTAAAGCCATTATTATATACTTATCATTCTTGACGAATGACGATTCCTATATGCGATCACAATAGACAATACATTCATATTTTGCAGAAACTTTAGTTTTCAAGAATACGCTGAATAATGAACGATTGACCTAACTTCCGGTCATATACATACTCTCTAAAACTGCATTTATACTATCACGCACGCGCATTTTTGCACGAGACGGGACAGAGAGATCCGTTTGTCCGCAGTCAATGCTAATAAAGGCGTAGGAATGAGATCACGAATCAGACGCCGAAGGTGTCATGGATGTACTACCGACAATTATAGATACGTAAAGCGGAAGTTCCGGCAACCAACATTTCTGCAATCACATGAAAACATTTCTATTTCCGATTTAAAATATGTGAAATGAGGGTGTTAATTAGTTTCAGTAAGTTAAACCAACAATTCATCAATCATTTATACGAAATAAATAAATAATTGTACCTACGTTCATAACTTCCGGAAGCCATTTTGTTTTATAGGAAAACGAAATTTCGAAAGCCATCGCTATAAAAATATCAACATGCATAGCTTTCCCATAATTCCTACCACGTAAACAAGATGGCCGACCAAAAAACGTATCACGTTTTTTTGCGTGTTAGGTAATGCTGTCCCTTTCAGTCAGACGGCTGTTTAGTATTGGGCATCCCTTTAATTTTCCGTGATAGGATAATGTGTGACCGTGTTAATGCACTATAAAGTCAAATAAGTTTGCAAAATTGAGTTTACCACTTCAATTAAATTAACAGAGCTCTAAGTACAAAGTTATTCTGTCTATTTTTCCCCGCTTTCTGCAAACGAGTACTTCAGTTTTATACCATTAAATTACAATTATTGTTTATACCACTAAATCACAAATGTGACTGGAAGCATTTTATTGCGCATTTTTCCACTTAACTTTAAGCTGATGAGATCAAAAAATACGCTATGTTAAAATACGATACAGTTTTAGATCTTCAGTCCTTAAGCATTTCATATCAAACAGAATTTAAAAAAAAAAATTGTCCCTCTTTCTCATAATTGGCTATTCGAAATTAGACCATTTAACGAATTTTGAATCTTACGCATCTACTACAAAACTACTACCGTAATTCAATAGAAAGTAATAGCCCAAACGATAACCACTTGTTTGCCCCCTAATGCCCTGTTTGCAGCAGCTGCTGTCGCTCATGCATACCAACTGAAATAAAATTCCACCATCTTCGTGGATTCCGCTTTGTTTCGCGTCCTGCTCCAACGACTGCGATACAGATACAATTATTACGAAATTATTTCGCTGGTTTAACCAATACGTAACAAAATACAAAACTCGGAGAAGCTTAAATGCGTACCTGATAATGTGCTCTGATTTAATTTACAGTTCTTTATACATTTGCTGATCTCTCCGATCACATTTTCAAAACAAACATCAACAAAAACGAAGCAACTGAATTGCGTACAGTCTAATTTGAAACGATTTTCTGAATGAAAAAATTGCAACAAAATTCAATAGCAGTTTATTACTGTTGTGTTAACATTTAACAATTGCTTTTCAAATAGGTGTATAGCGTAAAGAAATAGTCAAGCAAAGTTTTCCCATTCGCTTTTTTTTTACCTGAAATCTCGAACTTGATTTTGACAGTTTCGCGGGTTTTTGGCGCCAAAGTTTTGGCATTCGACAGATGAAACTACCCACTTCCCAGTGTTCAACGATTGAATTGATTTTTTTTTTCGCAAACGAAATAAAATAAAATGAAGTCAACTGAAGGTAAGTTCGCGGTTTTTCCGAACTCGAATAGATCGCGCTTGATAAGTGTAGTTTCTCCCAACTCAGGAAAGCCTAGGGGTAGACAATCTACCAGAAGAAAGACTCTTAGTCTTCTTAAGAACTCTAGTGCTTCGGAAAATGAGAACAACAAAACTATCCTCGATTTCTTTAGCCCGCCTCGAACAGATGCCGCCACACTAAATGTAAAAAACCGAAGCGGATCTACTCCAAGAAGTAAGTCGTTTTCATTCAGCGTCATCTGTTTTTCGATACAAATTTGTGTTTCGTTTTTCTATTTTCTTTTTTGTAGGAAAAAATAATCCATTAGCTAACCTTCAATCGAATTTGAGCCCAAAGTACATTGGTTTTAGCAGCCCAACGTCGACTGAGAAGCGTAAATCAAAGTATCGCATCGCTAAACTCAAGGACTCTGACAGTTCGGGCTCATATTTTCAGTCTAGTCGTAATTTAATTGGATGTGTTCGTCGCACGACGGTCAGTGGCCGACTTAGGTCGCCGCTCTCATCACCTGAGGCATCTAGGCGAAGTGCAAACTTTGTTAGTCCTATTGAGAAGCTACTGCGTAAGAACGGCTCTATGAAATCCTGTCCCAGCTCACCAGTTCGTGATATTGAAATGTTTAACGACGTTGAATTGACAGACGACGAGAAGTCTGACCCCGTGCAAAGCAAGAAAAAAAACTGCGTGGTAAAGTTAGCCCAAATAAACCATAGTGAGTTTATCGTCAATTTGACTGATATCCCAGTGGCAAGCCAAGATGAATCCTATATGAGTAACATGGTGATCGAAGTCAAAAACACTGAGGTAGAATACAAAGAAGATGAAAACATTCTGAAAAAGGAAGTCGTCAACTGCCCGGAGGAAAGAGAGCAAAATCAAGTCAAAGAGACAACAGAGCCAGAAAAATCTCCGTCCACCAACGATATAACTGCCATTGAGATATCAAAGTTCGATCTGATGGAGGTGAGTGAAGCGCCAGAAACTATAGATGAAGCTACTACTAATGGTAATGAATATCCTGAAATTCCACCCGCTAAGGAAGTTGCTTCAATTACCGATGACAATGACAACATTAAAGAATCAGTCGACCACTCCAAAGTCGATCAAATGTTGCACATACATGAAAACAAGTTCCCGAACGATGATCTTCCATCAATAAAATCCCCTTCAACCTTTTCTGTGGACAGTGCAAAAGGTTCGTCACTGGATAACGACCTGAATTGGGTTTCAATCGAAACGGGTGACCTCTTCTGGGGACAGATCTTTCAATTTTCCTACTGGCCTTGCATGGTGTGCCCCGATCCGAAGGGCAAAACCATAAGTGTCAATGAAAATCGTGGTCAAATGCAGCACGTCATGATCCATGTGCGATTTTTTGCCGACAATGGGCGTCGCAGTTGGGTGAAACGAGACAACTTGTTGCTGTACAGTGGCCTCGATAATTATTTGAAAAAAAGGGCTGAAACCGAGCAGAAGTACGGCAAGAAGAGCCCAAAATACAAAATGTTTTCCGTCTCGAAAGCGAAGGCTCGTATTTGGAACCAGGCGGTTCGAGAAGCTGACCTGATCGATTCGATTTCGATGGAGGATCGGATGGAGAAATTCTTCGAACTGCTCAAAGACGTCAAGTAAGTTATAAATACTTAGGAATTTGTTTATTTTTCCCCTTTAGATTGGTCCACTCTTGGGTGCAATTATGATCGTATCTCCGAACCTCTAAATAGTGCAAACAAATAAATAAAATAAACTAACTAAAGGTAATAGTTCTCAAATTGTTTCTAAAGAAAATACACCGTCATCTGTCGACAAACTATTTCCGGTTCTATTAGCTTGGTTCTCGACTTATGGCAAATGAGCAAGCCAACTTCATCTTGACTTGAACCTAGCGATGACCCCAAGAGATAATCTGTTACCACAAAGTTGCTTCTCTGTCAGTCTTCTTTTTTTTGTAATCTGCGCTTTTGGTCAGAGTCAACAAATCTTTGGCTTTGGCTTTGACATTTCACGCCGTACTAATCTTGGCATTTCTTTTCCAGAATAGACACTAATTTGGAGCGCAAACGCCGTCAATCTCTATATATACATTCCTCAACGTCCGACATTAGCAGTATGTTTGACTCCACCGACAACTTGTACCTGAAACAAACCGCCAAGCGGGATCGATCACCAACCCCAGTAAGTCCGGCGTATTCACCATTGGGGCCGAAAAACTCCGAAAAACGCATTAAGCTGAGTAATCACAGCACGAGTAGAGCTTCCAATCTAAACGAGATAATGGAAGAAACCGATGTACATTCAAATGAAGTAACGGAACTCAAGCCATCCGAAGAAATATCCTCAGGTACTGAATTTAAAATGTTTGTTAGCGCAATGCGAGCGTATATTCTGGGAAGCTCGGCCGACTCCAAACTAGAAAAACAATTCATGTTGAACGCTTGCAGCATGTGGGATCTGAAAAGCATCTCCGACCGCAGCATATCGGTAACTCAAAATACACCAAATGCCGTAAAACGCCTTTCGCAAAGACTACGAAACATTTCAATTCAAAAGAGCCTGCCATCAACACCCGTGCAACTCCATGAAGACAACACAAAGACAGCGGCAAAGCCAAAACGGGCCGCATATCGTCCTATAGAAGAAGTGATCGACGATATATTTCAGCTGGACAGCAGGTATCTCTTTAGAGGTGTGTCCAAAGATCCAGTTTGCAAGGCATGCCTCAAACCTGGTCCAAACGTTGTCAAGTGCTCCAAGAATTGCCAAGGTTGGGTGCATCCATCATGCAGTGCAAGTTACTTGAGCGAATCTCCTCCTGTGACAGATGTGGTGCCATCACCCTTTGTACATATAACTGGCGACTTGGACGAGTCGTCAATAGTGCAAACAACTAAACTGCAGCCCAATACACCAGCAGTCGTCTGCAATGAATGTTACTTGGAAGAACCAATCAAGTGTTTCGTTTGTAATAAGGCCGGCAATGAATTGGGTAATATGGCGCGTTGTAATAGTTACCACTGCGCTAAATGGTACCATACGGACTGCCTGAAGTACTGGCCGCAGGCTAAAATCACAAAATCTGCTGGTAAATTCGAGAGTCTTCGCTGTCCGGCACATGTATGTCACACGTGTATTTCTGACGATCCCAAGGGTAAATTTTTTCACACCGAAAAAGCCAAACTGACCAAATGCATCAAGTGCCCAGCAACCTATCACATGGACTCTACCTGCATCCCTGCTGGCTCGCAATTTCTTTCGACCGCGCTGATCATATGCCCGCGCCACAACAAACAACAGGAGCCTTATCTAAATGTGAATTGGTGTTTTATATGCGTGTCCGGCGGTAACCTTGTCTGCTGTGAGACTTGTCCCACAGCCGTACATGCAGAGTGCCTTAAGATTCCGATTGCGGACGAGGGCTACATATGTGAGGAATGCGAAACAGGTCGGATGCCGCTTTACGGGGAAATGGTTTGGGCCAAGTTTACATACTTCCGCTGGTGGCCCTCCCTCATCCTACCGCCCACTGAGGTGCCAGCAAACTTGGCACGAAAAGCGCATAATCCGTTTGAATTTGTCATCCGATTCTTCGGTACAAATGATCATGCGTGGATCAGTCGTCGAAGGGTATACCTCTATCAAGAAGGTGACTGCTCAGAGCCACCAAAAGGCTACAAGAAAGGTTCGCCCGTCGACAGTTGTCTTCTAAAATGCCCTAGCCCTAACAATTTTATTCATTTGCAGGTCTAGACCAAAATTACACCAAAGGTGTCGAGGAGGCGAAACGCATATCCGAAATTATTAAAGAGAAGAAAATCTTGTTGCGGGTCAACGACAAGAAACAGCGAATAAGTCCACCGCCATATGTGAAAATCAAGCAGAACCGTGCTGTTCCACCGCTAAAGTTACAAGTCAATCTGGAGAAAATTTGCAAATGCGAATGCGACAAATACAGTGAGAACCCGTGCAGTCAAGACTCGGGTTGCCTAAATCGAGTCCTCTTCACCGAGTGCAATCCGAAAATTTGTCCAGCTGGCGATCGTTGCCAGAATCAACTATTCGAGAAGAAGGTCTATCCCAAGGTGGACGTTATATACTTGAACGAAAAGGGATTCGGTTTGATTTGCCTGGAGCCAATCACTTCGGGCACTTTTGTCATCGAGTATGTGGGCGAGGTAATTGACGATGCCGAGTTTCGACGGCGAATCACTCAGAAAGAACAGGAACGGGACGAGAATTTCTACTTCCTCACGCTGGAGAAGGATTACATTATCGATGCCGGTCCGAAGGGCAACATGGCCAGGTTTATGAACCATTCTTGTGAACCCAATTGCGAGACGCAAAAGTGGTCTGTAAATGGTCTCAATCGGATTGGCTTGTTTGCGATCAAAGACATTCCAACGGTAAGTGCAGCGATACTCACCCCTTTTATATGAAAAAGTGTCTGGATCTTCCTTACGTACCAACAATTTTCACCTTTAATTGATAAATCTAGGTTTTTGATAATTTTTACCCGCGATCCAAATACGAATGTCTGCTGAATCAAATTTCCACACCATTTACCCTTTAACGCGTATTTCATTGACCATTGCAGGGAACTGAGCTCACTTTTAATTATTTCTGGGACGAGTTACTGGGCAATGAAAAGAAGAACTGCCATTGTGGGGCCGCCAAATGTGCGGGCCTTATTGGTGGAAAGTACAAAGATCCTGTAAGAAATATTTATTCCCAGTGTGCTCGCGGATCTAACAAAATTTCATTTGAACAGGCAAAGCAGCAACAAGATGAGAAGACAAAACTAAAACCTAAACCTTTAACTAAAACGAAAGTGAAATCGCCAAAAAGAATTCGGAGAAAAACAAAACCAAAACCCCGAAGGGAAGCAAAGACAAGTAAGCCTGCCGCTAGTATCAGCATCGACCTCACTTCGTCAACAGACACAACACCAGAGAAAACCAAAGCCGAACAGTCAATAGCCGCTCCGACCTCCGATGTCCTTCCATCTTTAGACACAATTTCACCAGGCGACATCAAACAAGAAGAGACTCCTCCTCAGTCGTGAAAATGATTCGAAGATCGATCTAGTTATATTTTTTCTGTTAGATATTTTACTCAAGGCATTGACGCTAATACATTATATATATTTTTTAACAACTGGAATTTTGAAGCGACCAGCTCAATAGATAGTTGCCCAATAATGGCGAAGCTCATTTTTTACAAATAAAATCCAATGTAAATCTAACTAAAGTTTTAAGGTTTCAATGAAAGTTTACGTGTGGGAGGGAGTCTCGTTTGTTCAAAGTAAATGTGTTGTTTATTTTGCATCAGGCGGTATACGCTTGGTATTCATGTAATCTATAGCCAAAAGCTATTTACAAACATATATTTAATGTGTTCTTTTTAAGAAATACTTTATTAAAGAGTTAATCTTTTACAATTATTTGTACGTTAAGCGTAGGCAGAACGGGTTGTTAAAGAAGAAAGCATGAAAACGCTTTTTCTTTAAATGTTTCTTGTTTTTTCTTTTAATAAAACTAATTTATTCGTGTTTAATCTATTTTGTTGACAAAAGCGTTAGAGATTAGTTGATAGCTGATTTGATTTTCTAACCAATCTAGGGGTTTTCAAATTGTTTGTATTAAAGAGAAATTTCTTAGGAAAATAATAAAATGGAGTATTTATGTGGTAACATTGTGGTTTTACAAAAACAAAATTTGTATATTTCATAGTTCCTGCGCTGGGGGTTTCCTCGGTACTTACTTACTGCTCTTTGATGAACGTTTTCCGGATACGTTGCTGTAAGAATGGAAACTTGTGACCAGCAAAAAATAAAAAAATAAATAGATGGCGCAACAGGTCCGGAGGGACCCTAGGCCTAGCTTCTCACACCCATTCGTCTTGTGTGAGTTTTTCATTTTTGGAACGAATGGAAGGGATCTTCAGTTTTATGCCGACTCCAAACGGCTAATTGAGAAGCTCTTTCAAGACATTTGTGACCAGTGCGCTAAGAAAAAAAAAATCTGCTAGAAATGTCAGTTTTTGCAGAATTCGCTAAAATATCGAACTGAAAGTATAAGTTCAAGAAATACATACATAATATTTAAAAGTAAATTATTATTGAATAAAATAAATAAAAAAACAAAACAATCAACAAATTCTAGTGAAGAAAAAACAAAAAAAAAACTTGAAAAAAAAAAAGTTACAAACTGCAAATTAATTTCCAACTCAGATGGATTCATCTATTTCTAATGTGGTTTTCCATTGGGACAAAAAATCAATATTTTTTTTGATCTAAATCACTTTTTGCGTTCCATTGGGACGAAATGCAATTTGCCACAAACGAATGCAATTTGAACAGCTGATATTGTTGTCAATTAACGCACTAATCCATTTACAAAAGCAGATCAATCTCGTTGCGCGTTCCATGAGCACAGTAAAATCTGAGATCTGAAAAAGATTTCTGGTGGTCCCAATGGAAAACCACATAAGTTTGCAGTAGAGGCCTCGGTTTAGTTCTTGAATCAAATTGCGATTTTGTTGGATTTCAGATTTTACTTATGACGTCGTCTGGTAGACCGTAATCAAAGAGGATCCTCTTTGACCTCAATTATTGCAGCTCTTGTTCATCACTTTTAATTAATTTCTTATTGCTATGATGAATTCAACGTTAACGTTGACAGTTGGTTTCAAAATCAAATCAGCTAACTCTTGAAAATTGTTTATACCTGCGGCATTTTTGTATTTCACAATTTGTCCAAAACTTGGCAGTATCTGCTGTGGTATACCATTTAATAACGATAGCGGCCCGCACCGCACTCCAATTCGTAAACAAATTCCGCAACCAATTTCTGTCGGAGAATATCGGAACTTAACTGTCAAAAATTTAACAAAAAAAATACACTTCATCGAACTTCAACGTAATTCGCCGATATGCGTTACAAAATGTCGGAAAATCCGAATCGTATAAAATCGGAGAATTTTCCTTTCCGATGAATACCTCGCTAGTGCCGATTTAAATGGCCGCCTCGCCTTTGATAACAGTAAACAGTGCTTCAAGAATGCGGTCCAATTTTTGATGAGTCGGTCCAATATGTACGAATTCTTGCGTCAGCACAATCTCATATGGATATGGTCCCAAATCCCACCCCAAAATAAGCCTGATTACTTTCAGCTGATCCGTGCCGAATCGGCATTTCCGGGTCTGCTTTGATACTTCGGTCGCTACGGCGGCTTATGTTTTATTCATTTCGGAGCACTCTGTCTGGTTGGTGGTTTCAGGCCCAAAAAAGTGTACTCAATGACGTCAAAAAAGGCTAACCAGAGACAATAGTTATTAGATCTGTTCCTTTACTTTTGTAGTAAAACTGGAAAAAACTGCCAAAATGGCAGTGGTTGTGGATAAATTCTCTCACAGAGAGTTACTTATGTCGTTTTCCATTGGGCAAGGAAGCAGTAAGAAGCGTCCGGGAGAGTCGGAAATCGAAAAAAATCAGTTCGGAAACCTTTCCATTGGCACAAAAAACACTCTTCCGGTGATTCTGAGAAGAGAATTTCGCTTCTCGATTTGAAGTCAGATCAGAAATCAGAATCGACTCAAAAGGCACTCACACGAGTGTAATTTTTGTATTTTACACAATTCAGCTGACAGCTGCCGTAGATTATTTTGTGGCATTTCACTCATACTTTTGTGGATTCAATCAGAAACTGTTTTCTTGTTCCATTGGATTGCAAATGAATGGATCCCAGAGTGAAACCGATGGAAAACGACTTATGCAAACTTGGAATTGGGAGCTACAATATGTCCTTTTCCATTGAGATTTTCAGATTTTGCTCAGATTTCAGATTTGTCGTGCCTAATGGAACATAAAACGAGATTTTTCTTCCTTTGCATTTGTGGTGGTGCGTTTTTTAAAACTCAGCTGTTCTCAAATTGTTATTTGTGCTTCTAAAACTATCCATTCAATTTATATTCGGGTCTATCACAGAATCCGTCGTATTCGGAATTTTGCTACGAACCCCGAAAGAACTGTTACAGATACCGTCGTAGGGGAATGTTGAAATTCGTAGAAAGTGGTATCACTGAATATACCACGTTCTACGAATTTCGAAACAAAAAATGTACCCTACGACGGATTCTGTGATAGTTCTTTCGGGGTTTGTAGCAAAATTTCGAATACGACGGATTCTGTGATAGACCCGATTAATCATGCTTACTTTGACATTCGAACGAAACTGCTCTGATTTTTTTCTGTTCCGTTCGAATGTCAAAATTAGCATGATTGGCTCCAACGTGAGTAGGAGTTCGTTATAGGGGCCATACACGACACAGACATGTCGTTGCAGCCCAAGGCAAATTAAAAAAAGTTTTGAATTCAAGCAGACGGTCGCTGCAAATGATAGACATAGGATATAGGACATTGGATACTGATATGAGACAAACATATATTAATTTGCAACGACATGTCTGTGTCGTGTATGGCCCCTATTAGTCTGAAAACTGATTTCCGTTTTGGTGATTTTGTTTGCAAGCTAAAACGTATCAGATATTTTAATTACTTGTTTTTGTTTATTTATTACATATATGTATACATGAGCAGTATGCATAGCCTTAGGTATAACATTATCTTTAAAATTTTCTACTATGGTAAGTTCATTGTTTAAATGTTATTCAGTCAAAGCGACATACTTTCGATACAATTTTGATCTTGTGCTTATAGATAATACGACGTTCATTCAGAGAAATAAAGGTTTCTTTCCAAAAAAAAAAAAAAAAAAAATGCCTTATGAATTATGATACAAACAAAAATATAAATTCATTTTAATAATAAAGATCTTTTCATTTTCTGTTTCAGTATTTATCCATATACAATTTCACATACGTGTAGTACTTATAAAGTAGTTCTTATATATTTAGTTTAGTTTTGGCACGATTGCTGCTATTCTGTTAATTATACATTGCACACCGTCTGTCGAAGAGTCGTACAACAGTCCAAGAGACAACAGCCGCAACCCGTGCTGATTGAATACCTCGAGAACCGACCACTTCTCCAGCAGTTTCAAACAATTCTTCACGGACTCAGTTGATATACTTTCACCTAAAGGGACGAGTTGGGTTTATACCTGCAACATGCCAAATCAATTTATGCGTTTTCTTACCATAGGGACAGCTTCCATCGTTCACTTTGTTCGTGATGTCTTTCATCACGAATTTTATAAATTCACTTTCGAGCATTGAACTTTTGTACAAAATCTTTAAAGACTGTGCGACCGTATGGTACGCATGGGCAAATGGCGCCAGTAT
This sequence comes from Cheilosia urbana, assembly GCA_946477585.1. NCBI lineage: Eukaryota > Metazoa > Arthropoda > Insecta > Diptera > Syrphidae > Cheilosia > Cheilosia urbana. Next base: position 178,495,695 of record OX297853.1, read on the forward strand.
TTGACAAACAGTCTTCTGTTCGACGAGCGTCGCGTCATTGATAAAAAGTTCGGCTCTTTCCGGCCGTTCGATGGGCTCGAAGTCGTCATAATCATCCTCACCCAGGTATGCGAGGATATGCTCTGCCATGCGATGGGATTGTACCTCGCTTTCTGTTTGGTTGTTTGTCTGTTGGGAGATTACTTTTGTATATTGTCTTAGATTAAAAAAAAAAAAAATGACTACCTCAAGTGGTTTTATGAGTTCTCTGTTTAATAACTCATCGATTGTCGTCTCTATGAGAGTTTCCAAAACTTGGGTGGGTTTATGTAAAATAAATTCGTAGCGATAAACTCCGCAATTCTCTATACTAGCCTCAATCAAATGCTTTCGTGAAATTCCAGCGCCCTAAAAGTGTGAAGAGTGCAAACATACCAATCTCTGGCTTAGACGGCCTTTACTTACACTGGGTTTGTCGCTCAACAACAAGTGGAGGGAAGTCAACACCACAGATTCTAGGGCAAAGTGTGGCGTTAGAGTATTTGAATAGTATGCTAGCTCAATCAGTCTTGATACGATTGGATTTGGTTGTATATAGTTTTGTTGGTCCCGTTTGCTTCGTAGCACAAGATCTAAATGAAATCCATGAAGACACATGCAAAAGTTATTGGCTGGAAGACACTCACCGGGTCCCAGAAGATCACAGGCATATCTAACTACATGAATCGACTCGCCGGAGAAACCCAAGTCTCGTCGTCCCTTTAATATAGTTCGCAACTTATCTAATTCCTTGGCAACTTCGTCCTCGGGAGCTCCGCTCCTATACCGGTTTAGTAGTAAAAAGGCCAATGCATTCGTTGACATCACTGATGTCGCGGCAGCACAGTCGTAGACTACCTGCCGAGATATACTCTCGATCAGAGTCCTATGCTCTTCACACACCACATCGGTGCCGTAGAGCGACGATGTTGACTGATTATGCTGCAATGACCTAGTCAGCAAATTTAAATTTAACTCGGGGTATAGATAGACAGCAAAATCAGCCTACCTAGATCCTGGCTTATAGATTTTCATATTGCCATCTTCTTTCGCAATCTTGTTGTAACTCTGAACCAGCTCGCGAATAGAATATGGTTCATTGAAGTCGATACGCATCAGGCCGTACTTTGAATTCAGAGCCTGTGACGAATAAAATAACCAAATGTTCACGGTGTTCAATAGCATTTTGCGACTGCACTTACCTTCCAAATGCCTGACATTGCCTTTCCGAACGACTCGGGTATCTTCTTTTGGCCAAGTTGTTCGCGAACGAAATTTCCATCGACAAGGCGTTCGTAGTTTACTGATACTGGGACTAAAAGTGCGTCCGGAATACTGCGATCCATAAAAGCGTTCACAATAACTGATAGTATTCCACCCTAAAAGCAAGCAAGCAAACAAAATTGTAATTTGGGGGAAACAAATCACAAATCGGGGAACGTAATACGAAAAGGTGGGAGATGGAAAGTTGGATAGGATACTGCGTCTCAGAAAAACTCACCTTTGGCATACATGGTTTTCCAGTTCGTGTTCGTCCACCTTCGATGAAAAATTCAACGTTGTGGCCCATCTTAAGGGCATGTTGCAAGTACAAGTGAAGTATAGCCCGGTATAAGATATCTTTCTTTCCCACGACGGGATCAATTTTCCGTTTTATGAAGAACGCTCCAAGTCCACGCAACAATCCACCAAAGACAGGTATTTGTAAGTTATTCCCCGCGGCTACTAGAGGACTTCTTATGTCATTATTAGCAAGTATAAACGTAACCATAATATAATCCAAATGGCTTCTATGCAAAGGTAAAAAAATCAAAGGTATTCCAGGTGCCTTCTCTGCAGCCATCTTCAGCATCTCGATTTGCTGAGTATGTGTCACTACGCCCGACAAAAAGCACGGCAATAGTTTGTACAATAGCCAAGAAGTAAAAGCAATTAAATATCCGCTTATAGTCGACCGCATATCCATCAGAATCTTGTAGCTTCGGTTTTCTTGTTGCTTCAGGATTTTCTGATACGCAATGTTCTCCAGCTCATCATCATCCGAGTCTCCATCATTACGCGTGATAAATGTTTCAGAGGTTTTTCTCAACTTTGCCTTTTCCTCCTTAAGAACCTCTGTACTCGCTTGCTTGATGGCACGCTGCAGGATGGGGTCTTTAAGGACTAAACCAGAGACCTGCAAAGAAATATCTCTCGGTTCATTTTTAAACTATTTGTGCAATTTCAGCTTACCTGTGTATAGGGAAAATATTTAATACGAACTACTTGAGCTAAAAAGGGAAAATAAATGCCCCAGTCAAACATGGAATTATAGGGCTTCCGGCCAGCATGTGGAGTAATTCGCAGGAGATTCTGTGTTCCAGAGCCATGTGATAAGTTGTTTTGCTGCTTTGGTTCCTAGTGCATGAAAATAATTACAGTTAATCAAGTGTGACTTTGTATGAATTCCACGGATGCAATATGATGTAATTTGTCATAATTCTACTTAAACAAACCTCGAACCAACCGCGAGTTCTAAAATTTGGGTCCATGATTGCGACGGAGAAGTAATAATTTATGAACAATGTAAAACACAAAGGCAGGCCATTGATTCAAATTAAATCAGAAAAAAGCGGTGAGCATCGGCGGGTGCAAGAGCACTGGTTAAAAATGGAACGGAATAAAAATGTGTGCAAAATATTTTGTTCTGAACCAAATTAGGCAGGAAATTTTGCGATTTAACCGAAGTGCTTGTCAGAAATATTCGGCGAGTCCGGCATATTTCTAAAATTAATGTTGATGAATTTGGTGGTGGTGAATTCGTTTTGGTTGAGAAAAAAATGCTGCCAGATCAAGTTTTTGTGAAGTACTCTTTACCGCCCGATTCGCCAGTGTTTTCACCATTTTCCTGGTGAAGACCATACTTACGTTAATCCGGAGTTTTTATTTTTTGTTTTTATTGGACGCCCCGGTTTTTTCCACTTCGGTCCATGCAAAAATCAAGATTCCAACCGCTACGCCGACAGAAATATTAAATTCTGAAGATTGGTCCCTTTTTGTTTGTTTTTGTTGTAGGACTTAAAAAAAACATCCTGTCCTAGCGAAAGTCACCTCCTCCAAGTCAGTCTGACATTATTGCAAGCGTTTGATAAGTGCTAGTTAGATATATCTTTTTTGCTTTTTTATCTCAATTTGGGGAGAAATCTCGTGAATCTTGTCCTTAGGGCCCGATTGATTCTGTGTCAAACTATCCGGGTTACTGGTGAATAGAACCTTAACTATGTAGGTACTACAAAAAGTCAATCTACAAAATTGGGTCGGGTATCAAAAAAATGTACTATTTTGCTGTTAAACAAAAAGTACTAACTAGAATAGTTTTTGATGTCGTTTTTTTCATTTTTTCAGATTCAGAGCAGTTTTTCTGCTCTCGAAATCAGTTGGCTGTCAGATTTCATGTTCCATTGGGCGCAAAAAAAGCATTTCTGGGCGAGATTCACACCTATTTGCACTAATACCAAGACATTTGTCATTTGTCAAACTTTAAAGTGTGTTTACTTATACGTTTTTAGACGAGAAGACTGTGAAAAGTAGAGAAAAATATTACATTTGGCCGCTGCAATGGATATTAGCATTAATTGAGTGGATTCTTATAAACACAAATTACAATTTAAGAACAGCTGACTTTTAAGACTCGCACCACCACAAATGCAAAGGAAGAAAAATCTCGTTTTATGCTCCATTGGGCACGAAAAATCTGAAATCTGAGAGCAAAATCTGTAAATCTGCCCGGATTTCGTTCAAACTTCGGATTTGGAGTTTGTGGGCTTACGTTTCGAAATACCAGTATCAATTTTAATTGATACATTTTGTCAATCGTCAACCGATTGATAGTTGATCTTCGCAATAGGGTGTAGACTGTAAAACTAATTCAAGAAAACATCCAATAATCTTTTTGCGTGGGATGCATAAACAATTAAAGTTATACAAATTTTCTGAATTCTCTTGGCAAATCGTTAGAGTTTATTCACATGCCCGCGTTCCACTGCCCGCTAGATGAGTAGTTGCCGTGTCAAACTCCATATAAAAAAACTGAAATTTCACCATTTGCGCTAGACGTCTAGCACTTTTTGTGAAATGTCAGCTTTTTTCATATGGAGTTTGACATGCCGCTATTCATCTAGCGGGCAGTGGAACGCGAGCAATTCCCAACATTAATTTGTGTTTATACCGTATATAAATTCGTTACGACTCCATTGAGTTAATACCAAACATTGCTATCGTAGTTTTTTCTTTTTTAACAAGGCACAATTGTAATTCTATGATGTTTGTCATACATTCGCACGGTGGTGAACAGATATGTATGTGAATACTGTAATAATCTAAAACTCATACCCTTGCAATTATTAGTTTAACGCACTAACCCCTGATCCTCTCCAGTATTAGAGGATCAAAATAATATAAACATAGAAAATGTTTGTTTGTTTTTGTTCCATTTACTGTAGACCAGCGATAAGAAACAAAACAGAAATTCATGCCATACTTTAATCAAAATTATAGTTGAGGACATGGTTCAAAACAATTAATTCAAAGATTATAGCAGACTAACCTCTGCATTTCGCTTCTTTATTATTTAATCAACCCCCGTATCAATAAAGGCTGGGTAAAAGTTATCAACTGCAGAATATAAATAACCTTTGATTATTGGGGTAATATTCCAGATAAATTGGAAAAAAAAAAACGAATTGCGAAAAAGCGGAGTCGGTTAAAATCTTACCTGTTTTTTGGACGGGAGAAAAGTTGTTAAAATTTCATTTCCCATTTTGTTAAATGAAACTAATGATGAGTTAAGATTGAGGTTTAAGTGGGGAAATAGCTCAGCAATGATTGTCCGTGCTCTGAAAAGTAGGTAGAAAGAATTTTCTTTTTTATTAAATGTTAGATGAACAATAACTTAAAAAAAAAACAAATTATTTCGTATATTATGGTGAGATTGAGATTTTCAAATATGATATTTATAAGATGGTGGTGGGTCTTGACTTAAAAATCCGTATGTACCGCATGTACAAAAAGAAAATTTGGTTAGTACCAAACAGCACGCTTAAAAAGGCAATTGGCTTTGCGTATAAATTTCGAAGTACGGCAAAGAACAGTTCGTCATACCTATAATATAAAACATGACATAATCCTCCTTTATTGCGGTGTTGTTTTGATAACTGATATGATTAGGGACCAACTTCCGTCGAATTACACCTTAAAATAAATCAACAAGCCAATATCAGATCCTGATATCAAATCAGAATATTAAAATCAAAGCTCTAGTCATAAACTGATTATATATAGCCTTGTTTAAAGCTGTCTAATATCTAATTAGGTATACTGGTATGCTTCCCATTTCAAGCATTCCCATCCAAGCATTCCCATACTATTTCAAGCTCGTGTCATAAATAATGCAGTACAGAAAACCATATCAAAACGCAATACAATACATCGCATTACAAAAACAAACATGACTGTATTGAAGATTCTGAGGTCATCAGCCGGTAATTTTTGTTCATATGAAAGGTCACAACTTGAAAACGTTTTTTTATGCTGTGCCAGCAAATTTTATAAAATTTAAATTCTTTCCCTGTATACAAACGGAACAGAACGTGACGCGGTGAGGAAACTACTCACACTCTGTGTGAGACTCCCGAGAATCTCCCTGGTTGCTCAATGATTTGTTATACTGTAGTTGGAATTATGCAGTTACGCAAGATCCACCTGGTAAAAATCATATATGCTTTGACAACATTTCTACAGCCAACGCACTTTAAATTGTCGCCACCTCTAGTAAGCAGTTGATGGCCAAACAACGGAAACGAAGACAATCGTATGAAAAGCAATTAATTTCATTCGATTTCGCGCAAATCCGTGTGTTTAGCAAATTTGCATTACCAATCCAAACCAAAGACAATACTATTGTATAGTGGTGGGTGATTAACACCTATTTTTGATGTCCACTCTTTAATTTAATTTTTTTTTGATGTGTAAACATCTATGCGCGCGTTATTGGTATCTGGTGGAGTAATTCCAAACATATAACTGCTGGGACGGAAATCACCCGTACAATATGCAATGCAAGCCGAATGAAATTCCAATGAAACTTTCATTTCCTGTGTAAGAGAAAACGGGTATTTTCCACTGCATAATTTTAGGAGTGTTTGTTGATAGGTAAACATCAGCAACAGCGAATTTTTGACAGCTTTAACGTTGACTTCGCTGTCGATGTTGCTGTGCTAATGTGTTCAAAGTAATTAAAATACATTGGTTCTAAAAAGTTGTGAAAGTTACTGTTGCTGTTGCTGTGTTAATCTGTTTCTCGCATAACGAAAATGTCGTAGACCAGGACCCGTACAATATGCAATGCAAGCCGAATGAAATTCCAATGACACTTTCATTTACTGTGTAAGAGAAAACGGGTATTTTCCACTGCATAATTTTAGGAGTGTTTGTTGATATGTAAACATCAGCAACAGCGAATTTTTGACAGCTTTAACGTTGACTTCGCTGTCGATGTTGCTGTGCTAATGTGTTCAAAGTAATTAAAATACATTGGTTCTAAAAAGTTGTGAAAGTTACTGTTGCTGTTGCTGTGTTAATCTGTTTCTCGCATAACGAAAATGTCGTAGACCAGGACCCGTACAATATGCAATGCAAGCCGAATGAAATTCCAATGACACTTTCATTTACTGTGTAAGAGAAAACGGGTATTTTCCACTGCATAATTTTAGGAGTGCTTATTGATACGTAAACATCTAAGTGCGCGTTGTTTCACTGTTCGATTTCACTGTTGAATACATGCGTTTCAATAGTTAAGCGCAGAAAAATACAGGAAAATACGTAATTGATACAATTCCATATTTCTGACAATAATGCAATGTTTTGCCGTCATTGAAGATGCATTAAAATATTTTCAGATATGGGAAAGGCAGATGCAGAACGTGCAAAAGATTACAGGGCGCGTTTCCGTGCAAGTAAACCTCTGAAAGTAAAAAAAAAAAAGGTTGGGTTGAGCGAGTACTGAACGCTCGCGTGACTGGAGAACTCGTCTCGCAAACCAAACTGGAGCGACAATTACTGACAATGAACCGACGACATCACGATCAACTGTCAATGATGTTCTGACGATAAATGACGTGGATTTCTCGTCAGTTCGAGCCAAACGAAGGAGAACGGACATCAATGAAGTTTTACAACCACAGGTAGTCAGTCACTCCGCCCTACGAAGAGTACCCCAGACATGTTAAGGCTTACGCAGAGTTTGAAAATAAATTATTGTTATTTCATAATATATCATGAATACGGTTATTACAATTCCCTCTTTTCTCAATGACGTGTATCAAGCCACACACATACCGCACGCACGGTGTTTACACATAGACATTTTTCGGGACTGTTGGATACAGTCGCACCAGTTTTTTAAACCGCATATCGCGTATCAAAACCGAATTGACTGATACCGCGCAAGATGTCTATCGTGTGTTTACCCTGCAACTCCCAGTTCTAAGATCGAAAGTCAATTAGTGAAATATTTATTTGCACAACCTAAGCTGCAATCAATCAATAACATTTTAATAACACACGCAATAACCTAGTGAGGATTAACCTTTGAATTACGACTCTTTTTTTTTATAAGATACTAATTTAAATTAAGCGATTAGATTATCTGATAGTCGATCACCGAATAATTGGTGAAAACATTTGAGCAATGGTAACACGAATAATCGCCATTTATTTGAGTTGTTTTACTACATTATTTTAGAACATTAACCTTTGAGCAAAGTAGCGAACTGATTTCGATAAGCTTCCAATTTTAATTACCTATCTATAAAAAGCACGGTATCATAAGTTGAAATACTATTTCTCTTCATGTCGCTTTTTATACAATACAAGCAAAAATTGGCATATTGGGAACTTATTCCAACAGCTTCAGTTGCCCAGCCTCCATCGAGATCGAAAGTACTTGCAGGTGTAATATGAGTCAGCTAAATCAGGTAATCAGGTATAGGTTAACAAAAATAAGTCGTTGGATAACAGCAGTTTTATGTCGTCTTCCATTGGGATTTTATATTCTTGCCAATATATGCTAATATCCATTGCAGCGGCCAAATGTAATTTTTTCTCTATTTTTCACAGACTTCTCGTCTAAAAACGTATAAGTAAACACACTTTGAAGTTTGACAAATGACAAATGTTTTAGTGTTGGTGCAAATAAGTGTAGATCTCGCTCAGATATCGAGATTCGCAAAATTACTCTGACTCTCAAAAAAAGTGATTTTTGCGGCCAATGGAACATGAAATCTGACAGCCAGTTGATTTTGAGAGCAGAAAATTGCTCTGAATCTGAAAAAAGTGTTTTTTCTGTCACAATGGAAAACGACATAAAAACACCACCCTTCGAAAGATTGTTATAGATACTGTAACTAAGATATAACTTATCAAGCAATTTTTCTATCACGAAATAACAACTTTTCACGGGTAACTTTCCAATGAAAGATCCTGCATATTCCGCACTTTAGACGCGGTTAATCTTATCTTGCCAAGTCGAACGGTTTCGTTCTTCGTTCGGCGCGATAAATTGCTCTCGTTCAAAAGTTGTCGGACTGTATTGTTGACATGTCCGATTAGTCGGTTTCTATGCTTTTTCGCGAAGCTTCTAGTTTCAGCTTCAATTGTTGGAATTCCGAGATCCCTGTGGATATCGTCGTTTCTAATATACCATGGTGCTTTTACAATTTCTCTAAGCACTTTATTTTGAAAAGTTAGTAGAATATTGGCATTTGTTTTCTTGGTACAACCCCAAAGTGGTATACCGTAGGAAGTGGAGGATTGTTTATTTGCTCCACAGTCTTGGGAGAAGTGATTTACGGCGCATTTCACACATCGCGGCTCTTTTTTGCAATACATTTGCGTATGATTTAATTCTTGGCAACGTTTGCATTGCACTGTGGAATTATTTTCAAATTTCTGCGCATGGGCTCGATTCTTAGCACAATATTTACAATGGTCTTAATTCGGTAGATATCTTCGATATTATCATACCTATCGAAGGTAAGCATAAAGAGCGGAAGTCAACTCCTTACCAGGATATCCTTATCTTCTTCCGTTTGTTGTTTCTCCTTCTTGATGATATTAACGGCGTCAAGAATTTTAAGCCCTTTGGCGCTGGAGTCCCCTTGCTACAACTACAAATGTGGCCTTTCTGACATTATTTCGAAAGTATGGATCTTCTTAGCTTTTGGGACACCGCCCGGTAGTCTTCGTGGTTATCGACGTTAATTTTCCACGCATTATTCCTCAGAGATGCAACCTTAAATTTCGATGTTATCGTTCCTTTAAGGAGGCTGTGCAATTTATTATACTCCGTTACCCCAACGATGATAATTGGAGGCGATGCGGGAATATACCCTCGGATTTGTTCTTCTTGTGGTGCTTTCAAGTTTGTTTCAAGCAACCCAGTCGTACACATTTCTTGCAATAATACATTCTACGGATACTTTTCGGCTTTAGACTGATTTTTGCCAATTTTTTAAGTTCTTTTCTGTATAATCATTTAGTTTGCAATCGTATTTAGGGTAAAATAAATTTAAATAGAAACTTTCCGTAGCAATATTGACATTGCTAAAGCAATTACGCATAAGTATTAAAATGTATCACTTTCTTCATTAGAAAGAAAAAAATTATAATCGACTTTGTTTTTCTTGATGAACCTTTGTTAGCACTCAACAGCCATTATGAGCTTCCGTTAACAACTAGAGCTGTAAGTTTCTGTAGCGTTTATCAATCAAGAATCCAAATGTGCGACTAGTATTAACACAAACACCAAACAAATTCAATCGCAATATTTCAACAAAACGCTCATGATCGCTATCTCTATAAATAAGAAAAAAAAAAGGAAAATATAAATAGGTAACTACAAACTACATTCAAGTTTGTCTGTCACTCACTCTTTTCTCTCTGTCTTTTTGATGTAAATAAGAAGGGCAATGTTCGTTACAATAATTTCTGACACAAAATTATGTAGAAGCTGTGCTCCAATGTCATGTATAACATAATTTAAACGATCAGACGTGCAATTGTAGTGTTATCGCATTTTAATTACTGCTGTTAATTTTGACTCTGAGTTCGTTGTTGGTGCCTCCAAAAGTATTAAGTGGTATTAAGGTCCGCCGGGTCACATTACTGCGCAATTATCTTGTAAAATTAGGAGGGCAAGGGTGAACTTAACGTAGATATTAGGTATCTGTAATATTCTATAATTGCACTTCAGAATAAATATTAAATTGAGTAGGTACTTATAATAAATGCATTTATGATATTCGACCAATAAACTCACAGTGACATTTACGAGAAGTGTTAATAGATTTGATTGAACGAAAAAAAAAAAAATTGGACTGGAGAGAGCACATTTGCCGATTCAAGCAGATTACTGGGATAAGAAACTTTTTTAATATTTGACACTTGTTCATAATCTTGTAAACTTCTTTTGCAAGATCCTACATTGTAAGCTTTAACTAGATAGCCCCACAAAGAAGAAAGTACGCAATAGAACGACCATTTATGAATTTAGTCATTTGGTAAAATCTTTCAAAGATCCTCAAGAGGTTGCTCCTCAAAATGCATTCAAACGCTCTGTCAAACATATTTTTGTATACAGTTTATGCACAACATTTGAAAACAAAGGCATCATTTTTCCAAAAACGCTTTTTGGAAGAGGTTACTGCATATTTATTTTCTAAAGACTGAAACTTCAATCCAGACGTTATGTTTAAAGCAATAAGTTGCCTTTACCTGGAATGTACTTAGTTATTACCAAAAAAAACGGTGATCCAGTAAATAATCTGAATAACCCTTAACGTCGATGTAAGTGGGTACACTGAAGTGTTTCTATTAGGTTGTCACAAGCTTACAATAAAAAACCACATTCCTGGTTCAGTACAGTGTGAGTTAAGATTAAAAGATAAGAATCTAAATAATTTAGTCAGTATCATGTATTCAAAAATCCAACCCAAAACAGTTCAAACAATTTTGTACTTTTGGGAGCTTTAAGGTTGGATGTTCGTGGCAAAATTAAAAATAATTAAACAAACGAATGGTTGGGCGAAGCTATACGTCGTGCAGCTAAATAAATATAACTGTAGAGGCCTTACGTACCTAGCACGATAATTTTAGTTTCTTCTCAGATCTTAGATTTTTCGTGCCCAATTTAACATAAAACGAGATTTTTCTTTCTTTGCATTTGTGGTTGTGCGTGTTTTGAAAATCAGCTTCAGCTTCGTTCTTCAATTGTAATTTTTATTTATAAAAATCTATTCAACTTATATTGATATCCATTGCTGCGGCCAAATGTAAAAATGTCAGTCAACACACTTCAGAGTTTGATAAATGAAAAATATTTTGGTGTTACTGCAAATAGGTGTAAGAAAGAAAAATTTTTACGGTTTCGTTTTACGTGTGGCTATAACTGGGGCCTAAAGATCTGCTATGCAAAAAGGCCTGATTTTGTGAGGGTGATATCGAAAACTGTGGAGAACTTCAACTTCAATTTAAATTTATTAACAGTTTTAGTTTTGAGTTGAACAATAAGACTGGTCCTTTATAACGGGTTTTCCAGTAAGAGGTGTTATTTTGGTATTCAACGAAAACTGTTATTTTTTGAGATAAATGATCGGATGTTTATTACATAATAAAGAGGAAGGTATGCCGTTAATAGTGAAAAACAGCATCAGCCAAATGGCCACCACGAGCACGCATACAGGACCACATGCTTTTATAATAAAACCTCTTATTGAATAACCCTTTAGTATAAACTTGCTAGCTATTCCTCTGGGTTTCTTACATCATGCCTTTTCAAATTTAAGCGTTGTTTTTGAAAAGCTGTGAGATTTGTTTGGCCTGCACTGGGAGTCGTATGAATAAAAACTAGCATTTGCTTTGAGCAAAAGGTTGTAGCTATGAAGTGCCCTTAGCGATTGCTTTAAACAGGTATGAATAAAAAGCTATGTTGCTAAAATAAGTTCGAAAATTAATGAAACGTAGCATTTACTTTGCTGAACGTCAACTTGCCTTGCAGTTCCTGTCAAACCACAAGAGTAAATTTGAAATTTCAGATAAAGAAGAACTATGAATAAGAGGTTCTTGAACTGTCAACCTAAAAGCACGGATCTCCTTTATATCTTAGAAATGATTGTTTCTAAGCATTTGCTTCATAACAAATATTAACCAAATAGTCCATACTCAATATTTAGCGTGACACGAAATAATTGCCTCATATTTCATAGCTATTTTGTTGGTTTTCCTGTACAACCAGAATTTAACTTAACTATTTATAGAAAAAACATCGAAAATCTACAGTGCTTAGATTGATTTATGTTAAATTGTACATATAAAATATTTAGCAAAGGGCCTAAATCAGTTAAATAGCAGACTTCGAATTTCGTAGCAATTGCTATGTATGGATAGTTTTGAGACTCAAATTTTGAATGTCTTAACATCGTATGGAATTTTTAAACTACATATTAGTTTAATAAATATAAAACCATCAAAATCGGTGCAGGGTAATAACTTAACTGGCAATAACTTCACATGGAAAACAACCTCATCTCGAGTGGGAAATAAATTCACTTATTTTATGTGAAGTTATTTCCCAATGAAAGTGATCAGAAACTTCTTTGTTGGATATATTTTCTCTTAACATGCGACGACATATGTAAGCCTACAATTCATAAACAGTGGCAAATGTATGGGGGGGGGGGCATGCTGCCCCCCTGCAGTGCTCCCAGACTGTGAAGACTGTTTTCCCTTATTTTATCTGGAAAATCATTAGTTTTTCCCTAAATTCACAAACAAATCCTCCTTTCTCCCCTAAGTGAAATTTGCACTTGCCTACATAAGAAAAACTTAGAAACGTTAACAGTTTTTATTAAAAAGTTTAAAATATGCATATCACATAAGAATACACATCTATATATTAATACGGAGTTGCCTATAACGTGTTTCCACCCATTTTTGCTATTATACGTCACATAGATATGCCAACGCTATATATGTACCTATATTTGGGTAGGGGACAATACATAGAAGTTCACTATACAAAAATGAAATTACAACAACAACATTGCACCTACGTGAAGTAAGCTCGCACTTTTTCTAGAATGAAAAACGTGAAATGCAGTTCGATAGAAAATCGTTGGTAGTTGTTTGTAGTAAACTTCTTTTCGTTTGTAGTTCAACTATCTAATCTATTTTCGAACATGTTCGACATTACTAATCTTATAAAATTCAAATTGTACCAATCGGCCTAACGGTTTATGATTTATATGAAATTTAAGCAAAATTTTGGCTTCTAACTTAAGGTCCTCATAACTCAAAACCTTTTTTTTTTTTTTTTTTTTTTATAATTCACTAGTGCTCAAGGGGTTTTCGTTCCCTTATAATGCTAATGCACAGCACGAGTGGAAGGGTTGATAGGGAGGATAGAGAAGAGGTACTGGTGCACATTGGTCTTAAACAATTGAGGGTTGTAATGAGAGGGGAAAACCGTGTGAGGCAATGCATTCCACATGCGTGTTGTTCGGCTCACAAAAGAATCTCTATATTTTACAGTACGTCCGAAGGTAGGCTTAAGGGTGAACTGATGTGCATTCGATGTGCGACGGGTGTTCCGAGAGAATTGTTGAAGGGGCGGAATGCAGTTAGCTATTTCATCAGAGCATCGATGGTGAAAATATCGATAAAATAAAGAAAGGCAAGAAACATTTCTGCGATGTTCGAGCGGGTCAATAGACTCCGCTCTATTTCTATCACCTATAAGTTTTATCGCGCGCTTTTGAATTCTGTCTAGTAGGTGCAATGAAGTTTTTGGTGCACCTGACCAGATATGAGCGTTGTACTCAAGCTTAGGCCGAATAAAGGCCTTGTATATTGTAGCTAAGTCGAAGGGTGTAAAGTACTTCTTACATCGATTTAAAAAACCTAGACATTTCGCAGCGTTTTTGGCGACTTCGTATATGTGGTCATTCCAACGGAGTTTGTCGTTGACACATATACCAAGTATGGAAAGTCGTTCGGTTTCGTCGATGCAAGTCCCATTCATGGATAATGGGTTAGGGTTCAGGTTTCGCTTTAATAATAGAAGGCAGCATTGTGTTTTGGAAGCATTAAATTCCACTCTATTGATTGTACCCCATTTTATAATGCTGTCAAGATCGGAATTTAATGTGTTTAGCATACGTCGCCGTTCCAGATCCACGGCCGAAGAGCAGGGACGTGAGTCAGGGAACGAATATGAAAAACTGAGGGTGCTATCATCAGCGAAAGAATGTATTGGATTAGAAGTAACAGACAAGAGATCATTGATGAATATGAGAAAGAGTGTCGGAGAGAAAACAGAGCCTTGGGGAACACCAGCATTTATATGGTGGATTGCAGACTTGAAACCGTCCAACACAACTTGAATTGAACGGCCAGAAAGGTAGTTTCTAATCCATTGAAGAAGAGACGCGTCGATCCCATAGGCACGCATTTTCGACAAAAGAGCTTGGTGCCAAACTCTGTCAAATGCTTTCGAAATATCAAGCGCAACAATCTTCGTTTCACCAGAGTGGTGGAGAGATTGGTTCCACTTCTCGGTGAGATAAGTCATCAAATCACCAGTGGACCTGTTGCCACGAAAACCGTACTGCCGGTCATTGAGGAGTTTCCGTGATTCAAGATATTTCATAAGCTGACGGTTTATCAGCGTTTCCATGACCTTAGAAAGAATGGACGTAAGTGCTATGGGTCGGTAATTGGTGGGAGAAGAAGATTCGCCTTTTTTAGGGACGGGCTGGACAAATGCTGTTTTCCACCTACTCGGAAAGAGTCCAGAAGAATAGGACAGATGAAAAAGCTTACGCAGTGGTTTTGCCAGCGTGGAAGAACACCTCTTCAGAACGATGGGGGAGATACAATCTGGACCAGCGGATTTATTTATGTTGAGATCGTAAAGTACTCTTGCGACTGTACGAGTGCGAAAGTGGATTGGTCCCATGGTAAATTCTACGCACTCGAGTACAGGTGTAGACAAACCGCAATCTGGGAGCATAGAGCCGGCTGCAAAATGTGCGGCGAGCAGATTAGCTTTGTCTAAAGAGCTGACAGCTGGAGTGTCATTGTAAATGAGCGTTGGGATTGCTGACGAGGCCGAATTCTTAATATTTTTTACAAATGACCAAAAGTTTCTACTTGTAGCTATTAAGTGCCCTTAGTGATTGCCTTGAACAGGTATGAATAAAAAGCTATGTTGTTAAAATAAGTTCGAAAATTAACTAAACGTAGCATTTACTTTGCTGTACGTCAACCTGCCTTGCAGTTCCTGTCAAACCTGAAGAGTACATTTTAAATTTCGAATAAAGAAGAACTATGAATACGAGGTTCTTTAACTGTCAACCTAAAAGCCCCGATCTCCTTTATATATTAGAAATGATTCTTTCTAAGCATTTGCTTCTGAACGAAATATTAATCAAATAGTCCATACTCAATAATTCGCGTGACACGAAATAATTGCCTCATATTTCATAGCTATTTTGTTGGTTTTCCTATACAACCAGAATTTAACTTAACTATTTATAGAAAAAACATCGAAAATTACAGTGCTTAAATTGTTTTATGTTAAATTATACATGTAAAATATTTAGCAAAGGGCCAAAGTCAGTTAAATAGCAGCCTTCGAATCTCGTAGCAATTGCTATGTATGGATAGTTTTGAGACTCAAATTTTGAATGTCTTAACATTGTATGGAAGTTTTAAACTACATATTAGATTTATAAATATAAAACCATCAAAATCGGTGCAGGGTAATAACTTAACTGGCAATAACTTCACATGGAAAACAACTTCATCTCGAGTGGGAAATAAATTCACTTATTTTATGTGAAGTTATTTCCCAATGAAACATCCGAGAGTATAACTGTCTTGAAAAAGCTTCTCAATTAGCCGTTTGGAGTCGGCATAAAATTGTAGATCCCTTCCATTCATTTCAAAAATGAAAAACTCACACAAAACGAATGGTTGTGAGAAGCTAGGCCTAGGGTCCCTCCGGACCTGTTGCGCCAACTATTTTTTTTTTTTTATTTCCCAATGAAAGTGATCAAAAACTTCTTTGTTGGATATATTTTCTCTTAACGTGCGACGACATATGTAAGCCTACAATTCATAAACAGTGGAAAATGTATGGGGGGCAGCGTTGCCACTTGTACTACATATGTAGTACTGTGCTACATATTTGCTGGATTTTTTAACGCCGTACTACATACTACATCGTTACCCAAAAGTACTACATTTCGTAAGAACCAACCATTTAAAAATTATTTAAGGAGTTTCCCTGTAAGAAAGCAAATTTGGAAATTTTAAATGAGCAGTGGCGCTTGTTGATTGGGGCTTTCGATCTTATTTTGAAATGTGGACCTCAAAATAGCTACATTGTGGCAATATAGGTGGAAATAAACAAACAAAAAAATAGTTTTGGAAACTTCTAATTTGAAAAACTATCCAAATAAATATTATATTATATATAACTATTTAATTTCAATACAAAAAAACAGGTACTACATTTTGTTTGAAAATGCTACTTTTTTTTCCCTAATGTACTACATTTGTTTAAGATTTAAGTGGCAACGCTGATGGGGGGGCATGCTGCCCCCCTGCAGTGCTCCAAGACTGTGAAGACTGTTTTCCCTTATTTTATCAGGAAAATCATTAGTTTTTCCCTAAATTCACAAACAAATCCCCCTTTCTCCCCTAAGTGAAATTTGCACTTAAGAAAAACTTAGAAACGTTAACAGTTTTTATTAAAAAGCTTAAAATATGCATATCACATAAAATCACACATCTATATATTAATACGGAGTTACCTATTACGTGTTTCCACCCATTTTTGCTATTATACGTCACATAGATATGCCAATATTTGGGTAGGGGACAATACATAGAAGTGCACAATACAAAAATGATCCACACATTATGAATTACAGCAGGTAAATTTAAGCGAATTGGGTGAAATTACAACAACAACATTGCACCTACGTGAAGTTAGCTCGCACTTTTTCTAGAATGAAAAACGTGAAATGCAGTTCGATAGAAAATCGTTGGTAGTTGTTTGTAGTGAAATTCTTTTCGTTTGTAGTTCAACCGTTAGAAAGTTAAAACCATTTGAAAAAAAAAAACCCAATCCCTAAAAACCGTGTTATCTCTGAAACCGCAGCAAGCAAAGTGATAAAATTTCTAAAATCTATTTTCGAAAGTGTTCGACATTAGGTACTAATTTAATAAAATTCAAATTGTACCAATCGGCCTAACGGTTTATGATTTATATGTAATTTAAGCAAAATTTTGGCTTCTTACTTAAGGTCCTCGTAAGTCAAAAACTGTTGAACTACACACGATGAAACTTTGAATATCTATTCTATGCACCTTTTTCTACCTGTGATATAAAATAGAAGACAGCCCGCATTCTGGACACTTTTTATTCGCAATTTAAGGGAAGCCTGAAATGGTTTCGATTGCCTATTTTTAAGAGCTGCGATATTTCCTCTTCATTTCCCCTTCATAGCTCCATAGCAATGCAAATATGGAATCGCTTAAAAATGAGCAAATGCAGGCTAACTAACAGGTAGGTCAACCGTGTGAGGCAATAATCTGCCAATCGGAAGGGAAACATTTTATATACGGTCAGCTATATGTTGCGTGTAGTAGAGTAAGGTCTTTTAATAGTTTAAAATTGTACGTAAATTAAGAAAATGGACAGGAAAAACTTTATAAAGATGACAGAGTATTAACAAAAACATATGTAGTATATAGAGACATTTTAAATATTCATTGATAATTAGTAACATTCATTGATTTATAGTATTATACAATAGTTTCCTTTTCTACTAGACTAAGCCTGGTAGGTACGCAGTTCGCGTTATTCATACAAATTTTACACCGCGAAATGTCAAAATGGACTTTCCACATGGAAATTTCATTTGACAGTACGCAGTTCGAGTGAAAAATAGCGTTTCAAAAACTGAGTTGTAGTCTCCCACAGCTTTTTCACTTGGTTTTTATTGTCGCATTAAATTTTTGACATTTTGGCGTGAAAAATAATTCGTAGGGAGACGGTTAAGAAATTTATTTCAATATCAGATTTTTCTTTAAGAGAGTACTACATTTTTCGCACTTCTGGTATCATTTTTACATTGAAAATAGTACCGTAAGGCTAGGTGTACGAAAAGTTGGTGGCATAGATGACCTTTTTGATGAGCAGGGTGCCTCAGTAAATTGTTATACACTGATTTGCTCAACATAAGCATACAGATTTTTAATCGGCGGTCAGTTCAAATATAAAAAAGGCTTCGTGGATATTAAAATGGCAATTCAGTGTTCTCATACAAAAAATGATTTGTTCAGCAGCTTCAGTTCCCTTTTGTAAAGGCGACACGGCGACTGCTGCAATTGCGTTATAAAATTGAACACGTTACTCTTTATATGCATTTTTGTTTTTAGTATGACAAACATGAATTTCACAATTGTATAAAAATGATTAAAGGCGTATTTAATGAGAGTTACTTTAATTAAAAATAAATCCTTAAATATTAATGTGGCATTCGATGGGCGCCGTCAGAGCACTTTCCTTTAATACAAACAAAAAATCGTTTCCCGATTTCAGAGCACTTTTAAGAATCTATATTTTTTATCAGATTTACCAATACAAGTGCGTTTGAGTTTTTTTTTTTTCTCTAGCAAAGAAAGTAATTGCATCGGGTGAATCAATTTGTGTCGAAATCAATCGGGACGCTAATTGAGAATGTTTGAATGCTACACATATTCGAATCGCACGAATGTCAGCATGAAAAAGGGCAAGTGATGTTCTTATGTTCGATTAGCCACACGAAATCTGAAATCTGAGAGCGAATTTGAAGAAGCCCAATCGAATACCACATAAGAAACTTTTGCAAATAAGAATACGGCAGTATTCGAATGTTCTACTACAATGAGGTTCAGTAATCATATCAATATAATGCACTCTTTATTGTTAAAATGTGAAACACCGGCTCTTATGTTACAAAATCACAATGGGCCTACTTTGGCCTAAGTGAGACGGCCTGCCACTCTAACCTATGTTACAAATCAGACATTATTGCCAAAATTAAATACTAGTATGAAATAAAATGAAACAAAGTGCTCAATTTCCTTCCTCCATCTCTTTTAATTTTAAGTAAAATAAGAGTGCAAAAAGTATGTTTATTTTATAGTATAGCTATCCTATATCTTATGGTGAAAAGAAAAACTTTTCAGCTCAGTTTCATTGCATTAATTTCTCCACGAAAATCTCCAAAAAAAAAATATTTCACTTTCGATTTCACAGCATTTTTTGGAGAGCAGTGAAAATTTCACTTCACTTGAACAGCGTACCAGCCTGTAATATCAAAACGAGTGAATGCATTTAGATGCACAAAAAGTTTTACGTTTGTGTCCTTCATGTTTAATATGAACAATATATTCTTTAAAATAAATTATTTAATAACGAAAATACGTTTTAATTTTATTTTTAGACAGAAGAAGAATTTTTTATTTTTCGCCTTTTTTTACAGTTTTTGCCCTTTTCCCACTTTTTCATTAAAAAAGTGCCCAAAAATGTCGATTTTCCCCTCAATGTAGGACCGCTGGCTCTCTTTTTACCTGAGGAAGTACACGCAGGCATTCATTAATAAACACAACAACGGTTTAATATATTTCTTTGGTTTCTGCATTAATTTGAAGCTCGGACTAAGTCACGTTCGGACTAAGATGTCATTTTAATGTCCCAGCACAGCTTTGGTTCCACTGAGGTATCAGATCACCCCGATTTGTGATCAACAAATATTCTAGCAAAACAAACTGAAACTCGATCTTCAGCAATATCATTAAAAAAATTCTAAGCCGCCGGGAAGTATCAAATGTTTCTATACTGAATATTTTGACACCGGTAAGTAAACAAGAAAATTATATCAACAACCGAAAAATCGCTATGGAAAAAAAGTGATCACCCTGAAAGACTCATTCGTGCGATCATTGGCCATTTGCCACACACCGACCGATCAGAAACTTCTGCCTCAGAGTCCCAGTTAATCACCAACACAACAAACGCAATTCAAAGTTCTTTGGAAATAAATTTTTCATCGCGTTTGCTTTATTATCACATAAAATAAAGATTTAGTAGAGCGCTATTATTTGCCCTGCTTTAGCTGTATGTTTATATTGTAGTTTTGGAGAAAACAATTAGCTAGTTATTAAGTATCGTAGACAATAAACGGTGAACCGCATTAGCCTCTAGTCCTTTGTGCTGGTTGAAAATCAATGAAGTTTTATAAAACTGACTAAATATTTGCAATCAACTTATTAAGGCATTGATAGAATTTTCTGAAAATAAAGCAAAATTGAAAACACCACAATAAACTGACAACAACACTCGTAATCATTTTGTTATGTCTTGTGTTCTAAACAGCAAACAACACGCAGCAGATTCGATCCGAGCACTCTATGGGCTCGCACACTTAGAAAACTCAATTCAATTAAACTTGTCATTTTCTGTATTCGCAACGAGGTTAAGGGTTATTGAAATTAGATTTGCCATATATTTTGAAATGATGAAAAAGTAATTCTCTATTGATAAGAATATTTCGAATCAGTATCAACAAAGCTAAACAAACACTGCTCGTGGGTGCTGTCAGCATAATGTTCCTAGTACGTACCTAGTCTTGGTGTACACATAGTATACGATGAAGGCTACCGATGTAACCTCTATTACGCCCAGCAAGGAGAAACCGACCGAGAAGCCGACAACGTTCTGTATAAAGTAACTTAGCGAATCCATCTTATGCTCAATTGCTCATGGCTTTCGTGGCAATACCTGACAACGATGCACTCAAAGTGATCTACGTTTTTATCTATTTCAATTTGCTCACTTTGTTCAATTTTCTTCTTCTTTCCCTTTTTTTTTTTTTTTCTTACAAATTAAATTTTAATTCAATTGGGTATTTCACTATTGCGGCAGCAATTAAGTAACAAGAACATTCTTCTGTGCTGTCAATACTGACAGTCGACAGATAAGTGCAATTTGCTCGCGATTCGCGGTTTTTCGTGTAGCTATGTACTATGATGCGACGCGGCGGCGGGCGTATCTGTGCGCTTCCACGTTGAAGCAAGCATTAAGAGAACACGAAAATGAAAACGAAATATCGTATGATCGATGGTTAACGTCACACAGTCACCGACCCGATCTTACCAATTCAACCACTTGCAGTTAAATGAGTTCGCTATCGCTCACTGTTCGCAACGCTTACTGCTTAGCTTAGTAATAAAAGCAATGAACAACCGCAAAGAACATATGGTGGGGCGGTACTGGATGTTTTCTCGTCATTTTTCCTCTCTTCATGGTCCGTCGTCCGTCCGTCTTCTTTCTTTTGTGATTTTGTTCGCGATCTATGGCAAGTGTAGATATTTTTAAATGTTTTATTACGCTATTCACTCTTCGCATTCGAATCTCCGTCTCCGTATGACTGATTATAGTTATTTTGGTGGTTGGCTCTCGCGCTCGCAATTGATCGCACCCGGCGCGTTGATACGGTACAGGCGCTGCTCTGATTTCTCACATGTTGCTTCTGGCTTCCAAAAATTTCATTCATTTATCAGCGGAAACATTTCCAATCGAAATTGGAGATTTCATTATCAATCAGCCGTTTACACAAACAAGTGATTGCAGCTTGAAGGTGTTGCGATGCGATTTGATATAAGTGTGTTTGGAGCGTGATAGGTTGACGCATAGCAGTGCGGATTTTGTACTTCGATCGACCTCGTTGAAGCGAATCAAAATCGTATATTCCAAAGTATCACCATCCTCTGAGCTGCCACCTGCACTTGTTGGAAATAATCACTATTTGTATGAAAGTATTTTATAAACATTTAGGAAGTGGACTAGTATCTAAAGCAGAAGAAGATATCCTCAGTCGCTTTGAGAGAAAGTCTCTTCGTAAAACTGTCGGCCCTTGTGCATTGAATAGAGGAGGAGACTCAACGTGGAATCTTCCAGTCTAGCCCGGAGGTGCAACGCAGTAAATGAAGCTATCAAAAGCGATGAGAAGCAGGATAACTGGAGAAGATTCTTAGTCCTTGCTTCTACTCGAACTATGTAATATAATACACAGCTACATCATTATTTTAAATTTTTGCATGTGGGTAGGTAGGTAGGTGTGTACATTTTAGTGAAATTGTTCGCCAAATTTTGTAAATTATTTAAATGAATTGTGATGTGGAATGTAGCTTCGAACCCAAAATGGTGAAATGAAAACAACCCATTCAAGTGTAACTACCCACACTCAACAACTTTCGAGTTAATTCTAGAACCACTCTAGCTAATTGCAGAACCAGACGGAATAATTCGAATACACTAGAGCCTAGAATATTCTAATAGGTGGCATCAGAGCGGATATAAAAGGGCATATTCGAGAATAGGGACGGACAGTTGATTTATAAACACAAACAGTGATTGCTGAAGTTTAGTACGCTCCTCGAGCTAAATAATCAAACCTTTGTTTCAGAATTTACTTCACTTATCTGTCAAAATTTATCGTGCCCATTTAATGGGGCTGTACATTTTCTCAAGCTAAATTTTGACAGATCGTTGTGTTCAGTTTTTCTGTTGCGTTTGCGAGAATGGGAGAAGTAAGCAAGGATGAGGTTTTCTAAGAAATACCTCGACGAGGATAGAATAGAATTGGAAATGATTGAAATCAGAGAGTGTTGAATTTTTGAAGTAAGTTGTTTTCAAAGAACAGCTGTTTTCTTTGACACTTATCCGCGGTGTGCTCTATGTCAAAATTTAGCTGGGATTTTAGCTATTTTTTGAAGAGAAAACCAGATAAAATGTAGTTTAACTCGAGCAGCGTACTAAGCTTTAGACTAGTATCCCGTTCGCGCTAAATTTTAGCGTCCCTAGTCTCCACTTTGTTTCTCCACGCCAAAGATAATGGTCGCTTAATTATTAAGCATGATGTAGTTGGGAGAAAAACCATATGTTCATGGCATATGTCAGTAAGCGAAATTTTGTTTATACGCGTAGGTACATAATTCGAAATTTAGACGTTAATAAAGGTTAAAAGGATTTCTCACGCAAATATTCCTTTAAAAAATCCAAAGTAAACAAAACACAAGCTTAATCCTCCGTTTTTTTAGGTCAAAATTTATAATCGATTTAATGTACGGGACATTTCTTTCGCGAGCAAAATGAGTGGAGGAGGCTTGCATCTATATGAAGTTAGGAATGCGTCTGAACAGGAACAGGATGCTGCTTCGCTAAATTTTATATTTGCAGCAATAGATTTAAGCATATAGATAGGTACAAAGATTTTTTCTTACGAAAAATGCTCTTACTAATTGATTACCATAATTGATTTTATATGCCAATTTCCTTTTGTTTCGAGGACTGAAACCGAAAATCATAAAATTCGACATTTTTTGTTTCCTTTTTGACGGCCTTTTTTCGGTAAATTAAATGACAACATTTAGCTGTTATTAGGCCTGTTTTTTGAGCTTCGATCTCAGCAAAGCAAAGTAAAGTAGGATTTTTAGCACGCAATTACAAAAACTACTGTGAAGTGTCAAGTAGAGTGTAGTTGTTGTAATTGCGTGCTGAAAATTCTACTTTACTTTGCTTTGCTGAGATCGAAGCTCAAAAAAATACGCCTATTGTCATATCAACATTAATATCAAAGAAAATAAATAATTATGTCGTTGGCAACAGGAGCCAACACTACACCTTCATACTACGTACCTAATTTTATGCGTTTACATTCTTAAAATTAATGTAAGGGGCCTACAATTAGATGTTTCATCTGGCTGCATTCAATCTTTCTCAGAATATTCTCAGAAAATTTGTCAGACATCTCAAAGAGATGAAGCAGCACGAATAACCGTAAGCTATGCATATTTTGGTTTTAACAGGGGTGTTAAAATTATCACACAATGCATTCTTAAACAGTGAATTATACATTAGTTGATATATTTGACATTTATTCATATTGTCCAAAGATGCAAATTTAGTTTTATGCACCATTTTACAAATGAATTGCTTTGGTTGATAAATGGCAAGTATACGCCATGGTGTCCTTGTAAAATTGATTGTAGTTTCGGCCAGAACTCGCTATTCAGAGTATTTCAATAGGTGTTTGGAAGGTCTTCCTTTCCTTTAGAGCAAGATGATAAGGTAAAATAGTTGCAAACCTTTCGTTGTGATTTAAATTTTTTTTAGCATGGGGACAATAGCTGTGAGTTATCTGCATTAAATAAAACAGAGTTTCGTTTTGGCCGATTTAAGATTTTGTCCAAATCTTTAGTGAGAGAAATAATTTGCTTGCCTCATTGACTATGCGATGGAAATGTAGGGAGTACTTATCTGATATTACGGCCAGCTTCAGAACAATTGTTGTACAATTACTTGTACAGATTATTTTAACAGCTTGAATACGCTCTACTTGACGCTTCGAAGACTCCCAATACTTGTTGCATTTGCGTGCTAAAAATTCCGCTTTACTTTGCTTTGCTGAGTTGGAAGCTAAATCAAACAGCCCTAATGAAATAAAACTTTTCCTGTGTTTGTCTATACACATTCGTTTCAAATTTGTTGACAGCTCCAAATACCTAAATATACATGAACGAATTAAAAAGGCCGCTATGATATTCAACTCCTGTAAAAGGATCTTGGACGTAGATGGGGTACAACGTACAAGTTCGAAGACAATGTACTGGCTGTAGGTATGCAGCGGTAGTTAGACCAATACTCATGTACGAAGCCGTCTTCTAGTGGCCTGTGCTAGTCAAGATAAGCTACCTCTCTCTACTTAACAAAATCCACCGGGTGGCCTGTATTTGAATGACCAGTACACTGCGGACCATTCCAAGTTCCAACTGCAGCACTGGAAACCATGCTACACATTCTCCGTCTGGATACTTGCGGTAAGGAGATGGCAGACAAATGAGCGCTACGACTTAGGGATTTATTATAATGGAAAAGTAATAATACGGGTCACGCCAAAGAAGCAGAATCAGAAGTTACGAGCTACATACAATAAATGTTCACCCCTATCGAGGTATCCATACGGAATGGATTTCGTACAAACAAACATTTTAATGTGAAATGAACGCGTTTATATGCTTCATTTATTTTGTTCCCAAACGGATACTTCGAACGGAATTTGATTTCCGATCAGGATTTGACTTTTGTATCGGATTTTGTTCCGATCGGATACCTCGATAGGGTTGCTAAGGTATGACAATAGGCAGGGTTGCCGTTAACTCAAAAAAAAAGTCACTAACTCGAACCTAAAAATCCACCAGATATGCTATAATTTTTAGAAAAGTCACTAGAAAAAAATGTTCACTACCAACAAATGAAAAAAAAAAAAATATTCAATTTTAACAATTAGTCAAAAACTTACAATATGTAAATAGATTTATGTTAACTTATAAAAAAAAAAAAACAATTTCAGTCTCAAAGTTACAATAAAAAAACAAAATACGTTCATTTATCTCAATATCGGAGGCATTTTTAATTTTTTTTAGGAATTTCGTATTCGTGACAACTTTTTTTTTGTATTTTTTCTGATGAGCTCTATTTTTTTTTTTTTTTTTTCTCCGACGTAGATGGAAATCTTCTAGAAGACACTATAAGGACACTCGGCGCGTGCTCATAGTAGTGTGAGATTTTTACTCACTAAAACCACCTCCTACAAATTTCTTTTGTCCTGCAACTAAGTTATGACTTATCAAGCAATTTTTTTAATCACGAAGTTTTACACGTTTGGCAGGCAACATTCCGGCGAAAGTTCCTGCTCATTACGAAATTTTGACGCGGTTGATAATTATCGGGCTAGGTCCGAAAGCTTAGTTCGTTGCAGACGCCGCAACAAATTTGTTTTATCGAGAATTTCACGGACCGAGCTATTAAAATGATATGTCCTAAATCGATTTCTATGCTTTCGAGCGCATACTTTTGTTTCGTCCTTAACGGTGGGAATTCCGAGGTCTCTATGGAGATCTTCATTTCTAATGTACCATGGTGCACTGACGAATGATCTTAGCACTTTATTTTGAAATACAGGCTTCATCACTTGCTTATATAATAAAAGCTTGTTCTCGAGGGTAAGCTTGGAATATTTTCCGAGTAGGTAACCAATTAAGTTCTCTATATATGATTTTAAGGTCTTCGCATTTTTTCTTTACATGCGGTTTCCATTTCAATTTTGTGTCAAGAGTCATTCCGACTGACTCTTGATGAGCATTATTGAGTTCAAAGTTTTCGTTGATATTTTATTTCTCAACTTATTATTAACTATGATCATCAAAAATTCAATTGAATTTTCAATTTTCAAGTGTCAAACTCGAATACCAGGGTTGTAACATCACCAGATGCTTAATAATTTAGAAAAACATGTTTTTTCCAAAAGTCACCAGAAAAGTAACTAGAATTTTCTAGTGACAAAAAAATACATTTTTGTCACTAAACTTTTGAAAATTCCACTAGATATAGCGACAAAGTCACTAAAACGGCAACCATGACAATAGGTAGACAATCGGCTCTAGCGAGGTATCCGTCGGAACGGAAAATTTTCGCAACGCATACTCTTTCGGAGGCTCAAATTCCATTCGAGGTGTCCGACTTCGGAAGAGAAATAAACAACTGCGATAGCGAACCGCATCGCACTCCAAATCGTAAATAAATTCGGCAACCAATTTCTGTCGGAGGATATCGGAATCTAGCTATCAAAAATTTAACAAAAAAAAAAAAAAAATCATCGCACTTCAAAGTAATTCGCCGATATTACATAATCGGCGATAGCGAGGTATCCGTCGGAACGGAAAATTCTCCGACTTTATACGATTCGGAGGATTTTCGCTGCGAGGTATTCTTCGGAACAACTGTTCGGAGAATTTTTCAGCCATTTTAAACGCATATTGGCGAATTGCGTTGAAGTACGATTAAATGAATTATTTTTTATAAATTTTCGACAGCTAGGTTCCGATATCCCCCGACAGAAATTGGTTGCGGAATTTGTTTAAGATTTGGAGTGCGATATGCATCACAATTTTCCGTTCCGACGGATACCTCGCTAGGGCCGAGCCGAATGTGGGAACATTTCTCCGAACAGTTGTTCCGAACTCCGAAGAATACCTCGCAGCGAAAATCCTCCGAATCGTATAAAATCGGAGAATATTCCGTTCCGACGGATACCTCGCTAGGGCCGATTAGGTCTTACCAATAAATATTTTTAATTTCGACTTTAAATTTTACCAGTTCACAGTGGCTATATTTTCCATACAAATTTGGCAATTGTAAAATTTCGTGAATTAGTCGAGACTAAAATTTGTTTTTGGTACGGCGCAATGTCTATATTCCTAACCTACAGCAATGAGATCATGCGAAGCAGACACACATTCATAAGTCGGTGCAGGACAAAGAGTCTGCTCAATGTTAGTAGCCATCGGAACACTTGTCGGAGTACTAACAGGTCACTGTCTACTGAAAAGACATGCCCCAAGGCTAGGAAAAACGATTTCTGTTGCAGTTGCATGCATAAAGAAGAGAAGAAAACACTTTTTACTTGAAATGTAAATGCCCGGCACTATGCTCGATTACAAAGCAAACTCTGAGTAAGTTTTGAAAGCCTCGAAGAAATTCTTCCAATAAACAACATGGTTCCAAGAGTAGTGGATACAACCGACCCTGTCGTTATGTAGCAGCACAATGAACCTTGGTCAAGAGTATTACTCTGAATGTATCGGATAGATGCTGCATAACCTAACATAACCTATTATGTACGTACAAAAGCGGCATCTTAAAACATTACATCCACAACACTGCAGTTAAATATCGTTCACTGCATATTTAAAACTGCATCGAAAGCTTCCAGAAGAATTTAAATGTTGTTCAACTGAATAGAAATCCAAATCACCAACAAGTTTTTGATTCCGTCATCTTTGCTATTTTACTTGGCAATTATATCGCATCCACTTACCACAAACGAAGAGCGGGCCTTTTATAACGCAGCATGGAAGACGGAACACACGTCCGTATATAACATTCAAACAATTTATGTACAAATTTGCAAAAAACAACGAGGAAGTCTGAAGTTCTCTTCAAACATGCTATTCAATTCGTTGCAAAGCGAGCGAAACCGATGTTTAATAAATCATTGACAACTGAATGAAGGCAATAAAAACTATTGGATGGAATGTAAATAAAAAGAATATCACTGCATATATTTTTAAATTTTATATTATGAATTAGTCATAATTGTTTAATTATAAAAACTCAAAAAACCAAGAGCTGCTCTACTTCTTCTTGGGTGCGGCGGTCTTCTTGGCTGGTTGCTTAGCTTTCTTTGCGGCTAGAGCCTTTGTGAGCATCTTAGCACGGTTGGCCTCAGCTTTAACTGCAACATTTGCAAAGTGGGATTTGGGCAATTCAATGTTGCGACGCTTGGCATTCAACAGCACTCTGTTGATTTTCCTCTTCTCGGCGGCCAAAAGGGCACGACGCTTCAATACCTCAGCATATGGGTTCAACTTGATCAGTTGGCGAGTGTTGGTCAAAGGATTGAGACGACGCACACGTCGGAATACGGCCTTCTTAGGGTCGCGAATTACCTTCCTGATCTCATCTGATTTCAACAAACGAGCAAGATCGGTGTTGGCCATCTTGGGTTGTGGCAAATTGTATCCCTTCTTCAAGGTTGATGGGGTCTTCCATGTGCCGAAAAGTTCATTGAGGCGTTGGAAAGCGGACTCGGTCCAGATGACGAAACGTCCAACATGACCACCGGGAGCCAACTTCAACAGGTTCATCTTGTCAACGTTCATTGTTTCAATGCCTGGGATGTTGCGGAAGGCGCGACGTAGTCCTTCGTCCTTGGAGTAGATAACCAAAGGTCCACGACGGGCAATGCGACGTCGATCACGCATTGTACCACGACCAGCACGGAAACGTTGAGATTTGTACACCTGCAAATAAAGAACAAAACCCAAGTTAGCGCTGTAAGTTTCATTTATGGCGAATGTAGGATCAAACTACCCCGTTAGTAAGTGCATTATGACTTAAGATCGGAACGCCTGTCGATCCAAATTAATCTGGCAACGTTTGCAGTGGTAAAACTATTTGACAGAGTCACCAAAAATATGCAGACGTTGCGAAGTCAACCTATGTTTAGATCTACCTCTTACCTTTTGGATGTCGGCCCAGATCTTCATGCGGCGGAGGAACACAACAGCCTGCTTAGTCTTTTGCAACTTTTGAACTTCGTCGGAGACAACCAAAGGAAATTCAGAGACACCATCGATGATGTGTCCCTTGGATTGGACCAAAGCTGGCACTCCGGATGCGGCAATAGCAGACACCACGGCGTAACGGCGTTGATTTACATTGACCTTGCGGTGCCACCTGCGGAAAGTCTTAGTGGGTGCGAACATACGACCACCACGACACATGTTACCGAAAGCACCCTGGCCGGAACGATGAGTACCACCACCACGGACACGGGGAATACGAGCAACAGCACGACCGGTACCCCATGACTCAGCAGAGGTTTGGTGACCTGTGTGGATAGATGTCTATTAGTAAACTGAACTATGCACTGTTTACTGTCTGATACGAACCTGCTTGCTCGCTTACGGCGTATGCTTGACGTTTGTTGCGACGCATCAATTGATGAACCTCGTTGACCACATCTGGACGAATTGGTGCCTTGAACACACTTGGGAGGCAGATGTTCTTCTCCTTGATTTGCTCATTTTTGTCCGTATAAACGGAGACCAATGGCCTGGCGTTTGCTAAACTCTGCAAATACAGAAAGTGCGGTCAGCTCGAGCATTGAAAAACTTATTCCTAATCCATTAACACGTGTAACACTTTCGAATGTTTTTCTCACAATATTACAACTCATTTTCGGGCAAATTTCACGGTAATTCGATCAGTTGTACTTGGCACTAATCACTTTTAATAATTCTTACCATTTTATTTGGCTATATATCCCAAATTTTTAATTAATAATTGTCTGCAACAGCAGAAACGTCCTACATAAAGCAATGACGGACTGAAAAAGACAGCTTTTCGCCGGAAGTTCAAAATGGCGGTCAGCGCTTACTCGTGTGAGAGGATAGATGTCACTAAACACAGTATGGTGGGTAGTTGTGTGCATTAAGGTACCGTATGCATTATGGATTCCTTGGAAGAAATACCTAATGCAATTTATGTCGTTTTCCATTGTCTTCACCCGGGGATCCTCTCATTCTGTAATCCATTGGAACAAGAAAGCTGCTTCTGATTGAATCCTGAAAAGTATTGGTGAATGCCAAAAAATTATCTACGGCAGGGGCAGCTGACAGCTGACTTGTATAAAATACATAAATTACACTTGTGTGAGTGCTTCTTGAGTGGATTCTGACTTTAAATTGAGAAGCGAAATTCTCTTCTCAACAGAAGAGTATTTTTTTTTTTGCGAATTTTTCGATTGCGGACTCTCCTGGACGCTTCTTTTTGCCCAATGGAAATATACATTATAATATAGGAGCAACTTCCGAATATGACACGGCTTTAGTTGGTTGATAAGCAAAACACTAACTGAAGGCGAATTTAGAACTATGTAATTCAATGCACAATTAACTATTGAATACTGTAACTGAACACGTTTATTAAATAAAAATATATACTTTGACCACCCACGTCATATCGATTACTTATTTGACTTTTTCTCCGTACGCAGTTTTCTTAACAAACATGAAATCATCACTTTTGTGCGGTCTTTGCTATATACTCGTGTAGAAAGAATCGCAACTACAGCACCAAGAGACTTTTACTGCAATTTGGAAAAACATAATAGGATATTGGGTATTTCGATCTCAGCAAATTTAAGAATGATTTTTAACATTTAATTACAACAACTACACTCTACTTGATACTTCGAGGACATCACAGTATCTACCTACGGTACCTAGTTAATTCGTGCTAAAAATCCTGCTTCATTATTCAATAAGCTGCTTCATATGACTCAAAACTAAAAATCCTTACAGCAATTACAAAAAATGACTGCATGTGATTCGTATAATCGCACTTTTTTTATGATTTCATGATGTTTCATGATGATTTCCAATAATTTTAAATCGTATACGCAAGAATCAAATCGCCATCCATTCGGGTTGATGAAACACATTTCGGATGAATAGTCTAAAAAATTATACAACATCATTTTCCCCTTCTGAATAAGAGAACTTCGGAAATGTCAAATTTTGTTGTGACACAATTTTTTTTATTTGGCAGCGCAGAAGCTGTTTGGTTTGGTACGTTTGGTATTCTGTTTCTGTTTACTGCATATTATTTCTATTTTGAAAAGAAGATCTTTAAGTAATGGCAGGAGAAGTTATTGTTGATGCATTACCCTATATCGACCATGGCTATGACGATCCAGGAGTCAGGGAATCGGTATGAATAACTTCCCTTTTTCCAAACATTTATATTTAATTTACATGCCCTAGGCCTTGGCAATGGTAGAAGAAGAGTGCCGTCGGTACCGTCCCACAAAAAACTACCTAGACCACCTGCCTCCGCTAAATACGACAGCATTTGAAACCAAAATGATGGCTTATGAATTTGAGAGAATACAAAATCGACAACCAATGGAAACATTGAGCATGAAACGCTATGAACTACCACCGCCATCAACAGGAAAACTTTCCGAAATATCCGCCTGGCAGGAATCTATTGAAAACTCGATGGCTCAACTAGAACATCAATGGACTCGCGCAATGAATTTGGAATTGATGGTGGATTACGGCTGTGAGTCCTGGAAGGCATATTTGGAAATTTTCACAGCTCTTCAGGCGAAGGCGCAAAACAAATTACAGGATTTGAAAAAGGAAATACAAGATGTAAATTGGCAACGAAAACAAGCTCAAACGCAAGCCGGAGAGAAGTTGAAAACTTTGGAGGCTAATTGGGTAATGCTGGTATCTAAAAACTACGAGATCGAACAGCAGTGCGTGGAGCTGGAGAAACAAATCGTAGACATAAGGGCTAAGTTGAGAGAAGATGAAGAAGAAACTGCTAATACGAATGGAGAAGTTTAAGAAATGCTTACTCTTAGGATATCTGTTTCTGGTAGTTATAGGTTTTTCATATAAATAAATTGACACACAAGTCGGTACTCTGCAGAAGATTATTTTATTTAAGTTATTTGAGTAGCAGTTGTATCTTTTGTAGGTAATATTCTTGGAGTAAAACTCCTCTTTTGTGTCTATGCGATTCGCACAGCCCTCGTTCTTCTCTTATTCTAAAGGACAGTATTCAAAGAGCAGTAATTGAATTTATTTTGCACCTTTCGATAGCACGGATCCTTTACAAAATCATATCACTCGGAAAATTTATTATCTTACTGGCTATGCTTGTTAGAACTAGGTATTTGCCGTAAGATGTGAAATGGTAAAATAACCTTCACGGGAATAATTCGCCTACTTTCTAATTCGGCGGCTCAGTGGCTAGTGTTTTTCCGAGTGATATGATCTTGCAAAGTTGGAAACAGCTGCGTCAGCTCACTAATGGAGATACCATTCTGAAGTGCAAATGCGGCTGGTTAACCTTAAAATTTTGAGTTTTAAATATGAAACAACAAATCAACAGGTAAACTAATGGCCGTAATTTGTCCAGGACTGTAGCGCCATCAAAAGTTAAGTAAACCAGAACTAAGCGCGACCTTTTCCATGGTGTCGCTCAATTTCAGTAGCTGCATTGAAACTCACCCGTTTTCTATAATAAATACCTTTATTATTTAATAGTTTTTTGTACATTGATTAACAAGCAATAATAATAGTAATTGTTATACATAGTAATAAACTCCCATGATAATATATATGTATATGAATCTTAATTTCTTACTTCTAAAGCTTAGCGCCAAGAGAAAACATGTTATTATATTTCAATAACTATACAAGACAATATTGTTTGCTGTTTCAAAGACGTGATCTATATTTTATGTTTCTATTTGAAATAGAATAGAAGCGTACGAAAACCAAACCTCGTTCGTGTTTCATGCGCATGATTATATTTATAGGCCATGTTAGTAAGCACGTAAAGAAATGCAAGTAACATATTTATTTTTCTAGAAAAACACGCACACACAAAAGCAATTAAGAACTAGCTCTTTGGATATGAATAAAGGCCGCGCCTACAAGGTAGTCTCAGGAACATTGTCATGTGTGATCATTCGCTGGTTGTGTCCCAATTCGATGCTCATTTCGAGAATTTTTTGCTCCAGTTTGCGTACTTTCATTTGGTACTTTCTTTTCGTTTGCTCCAAAGAGTGAGATAAATTTCTAAAATAAAAATATAGATGCAATCAAGAAGTGATTGTTTTGGTTAAGGCAAAGTAGTGTAATCTTACAAGTTGAGCTTTTGCAATTCCTTTATGTTGTTTTGTACTTGCTCGTATTTCTGATCGGAGGTTTTTTGTGAAGCTGATACTGAGCCGAGCAGCGATTGTATTCGAATTTTGAGTTCGGATTCACGTGTCAGGGCTTCGACTAGTTGTCGTTCGGTTAAGGCAGCGTGATCTGCTTCGGAAAAGGATGATCGGTCGGCGGCGTGCAGGTTGAAAAGTACATCCGATTCTGTGAGTTGGGTTTGCAACTGTTGCAAGGCTTCTTGGAGAACACAAATCTTCTCTAAGGCAATTTGACGATCTCGCTCCGCTTCCTCGCGCTTCTGCTTTAGTTCGATATTTTCTTCGCGTAAATTAAGAAGCTCCTGCATGAGAACAGCCATTTCGAGATCGAGTTGTGTCCCCTTTTCTTGTTTCACTTCTTTGCTGCCTTCCAAAGCCATGCGGGATTTCTCATAGAACGAACTGAACGGAGATTCTAAATTCACAATCGTGTTTTGTACAGTCGAGCGGCGGCCTTTCAATTTGGATACGTGGTTTCGAAGGCGATTGTCGTCTTCTGGTGTCCAGGGTTCGTATGGCTTGTCGGATATGCAAAACCTAAGCGAGGATTAAAAGATGAATTGCTTTTGGGACAAAATGTTTTGTGATCTTACGCATTTTGCCAAGGTCCTAAGCTATTCTCCGAGAGGTTTTTCTCGCCCTCTAAGCGATCCAGCAAGTGTCTAGCTACTGATTCGACGGATCGTCTGCTTTCCTCAGCAGCAGATGAGCTCTCCTTCAAAAGAGCCATTCTAAATGAACGACAAAATTATTTTAAGATGGAGGAAAACTAAGCCAGTAACTCAATTTGCAATATTTCATGAACTTACTTGCTCTCGAGAAGGGCCAGCATAACGTCGTAAGCTTCAATGGCACGGTCACTACAATTCACGGCTGACTGCAATGCTATCGCATTGGATTCGTATTTTCCACAAAGTAGGTATAGGTGATCACAGTGTTCCTTGCACTCCTCTAGGGTTAGTGTCAACACGGAATTCCTCACCTTCAAATGCTCTATTCGTCGCTGCAGTCTTTGGAATTCAGTGTCCAACTGTGAAGCCTCGATAAAACTGTCCATCATGTTATTGCTCTGTATCAAATCTGACACTAAATGCTCGACAATTTCGGTGTTGTTTATCTGCAAGGAAATGTTTAGTTAGGACCTAAGTAGACCAATTGCAAAGCATTCCAATGCATACCCCGGCTTTACTGAAGTCTGTCGTTGTCGTGTTCTGATCTTCGCCTGTTCTGCGCAGCTTGACACGCTCTGCCATTTTAGGTATTGGAGCCTCCGAGGTTGTGTTCTTTTCACGTTGATATTTATCTATTTAGAGTACACAAATTGGATTTAAAAAAAATGTAAATCATTTAATATCCACATACCTTTCTCTACAAAAACATTATTGCTACAGACATATTTAATATTGGCACCATTCCCCTTCACCAAACATATATTCCGATCCTCCAGATTTTCTAGATACAGTTCCTTCGAGTGCAACTTGTCCATTGCAGTGAGCATCTCATTCGATTGGTACGCATTTTCGTCGTCTTCAGTCTTATAAAACTCGTTATCGTATATATTTGTGTTCAACTTCTTCATGCTGTGTCTTTTAAAGTTAACCCCTTCTGGTTTGTCCTGTTCATTACCGTAGCCGATGAAACCGTCCTGATTATCATCCAGTTCTGGTTCGCCATGCACAAGGGTACTACATTGTGGAGGATTAGCGATTTGTGACTGCAGCAGAGCGATTTGCGATTTTAAATGAAGAACTTCTTCTTGCAAGGCCTAAAGGGAGTGAAAATAACTAGTAACGAGCTTTCGACTACCACAAGTAATGGAATATACTTCTAGTTGAGTTTTTGCCACAGTATCGTTTAGTATTTTCTGATCCTCATCTATTGAGTACTCGGCATCGAGGGGATCTGTTTGACATTCAGCATCGGGATTGGTGAGATTCAATTCAGAATTGTATATCGAACCTTCTTGGTAGCTTATTTCTGCAAAATATAGGACAAAATTCGGTCGAGATAAATATAGTTAGCAGTCGCAGGGCACAAGTAGAAAATTGAGTGTGATTGGATACACTGATGTATGGAATGCAAACTGTCTGCAACAAATAAGCGTGGCTATGTAAATATGAATGTTCAAATGGCGGCTATTGTTTTTGTTTCATCAGCTTCATCATCTTAAGGACTTACTACCATAGCTGATCTTGTTTTTTTTTTTTTTAGAACACAAAGTAGAAAGTATTCCAGCCTAACTGAGTACGTTTGTCGTGCCTTATTTAAACTGCTGACCACTTAATCCACGATGGAGTGCCAAGTCAACTTTACTTTTTTTTCTAATATGGGCTTATTGGCGTGCGCACTTTGTGAATCCTCAATTGGAGTATCTGGACCGCGTACCAGGGCCGTTAGCAACAGAGTCTGAAGCAGGACAACAAAATAGTGCCTATACGACAGCAGCAAAATTAAATCTAACATGGCTGCTTAATAAGCAGTGCTTATACCTAGTTCTTGTTACAACTACTTATCATTTCTAAGCCGGGCTCTCAATTTATAAGCCAATATAGTTCTTACCACTTCCATCCGGTTCGTGCTCCTCCATAATCGTGTTCTCCTGCTTGGTTCGTAGCTTTTTACTCAGCTCCGCAATCACACAGTGCATTTCCGTGATACGACTCTCATGAGCAGCACTGATTACTTCCAGGCGGCGATAACATCGCTCCTTATCCTCGGTGACTTCGTCCAGTTTGCGTTTATATTCATCACGGCACTTTTCCGACTTCTGAAACTTCTGCGAAAGCTCCTTAAGTTGTGTTTCCAGCTCATGAATAGATAGATTTTCAACCTTAAATTAAGAAATAGAGAAAAACAAGAACAAATTGTTTATTAGCGTCGTTTTATGTGACTGCAAACGCACGTTAATGCGACGTATTTGCGGGGGCTGTGTTATTAAGGTGTATTCCCAGCTTCGATGTAATTCACTTTTCTGCAGTCGATTGTTAGTGTTCTCCTTCTGAAACTCTGTACAACACAAACAGCTAAAACTCTTGGGTAATTGCGAAATCGACATTACACATGCATCAGTTATTTGCCCCAACTGCAAGTCAATAAAATAGCCATAGCACGCACAAACCCCCTATCATCCCAGTGACGTTATTCGATGGAGAGCAATCACAGGACACAATTAATACTGCAATTTAATGCTGTCATGGTTTTCTTTATAATTTAATGATTAATGAAATCCATTTAGGATTTATTTTTTCCTTCCTTCTTTTTTTTTTTGCTGTGTATCACTACTTCCAGTTCTCTATGTCAAATGCATTAACGTCATATGTTTAGGACACTTGCGCATTGAAGAGGAACCTTGTAGGATAATTTGTTGCCAATTGCTCTGTGTATGTGCGATATATTGCTTTATAGGGTATTTTTTTAGTTTAAAAATAAATAGCAACTCCTAAAATCCTTGTAGTTGACGCGAATGGTATGCAAAAAGTATAAATTTAACGAAAATGTATTGCACACCGTTGCTTCATCTTTATTGCAATCAAATTTACTGGCAAAATAATATACGAAACGTAATGAATGAGTCCTACATGTAATGAGTGGTGCTATTGAAAATTCTTATACGGACAAAGTTTATTCGCAATTCGCGTACAACTAGTGTTGGGATATATCCCAATTACTTGCCTAGCATAAACAGTTTTATTTGTTTACATTACTTACTTCCAATTGTTCTTTGATGACACTTTATATTCATGTGCTTGAGAAAGTAAATATTCACGTCGAAGAATGGGAAATGGGTAAGCGCGTTCAGTTATTTGTTCTCACCTTATTAACGATGTCTAAAGTTGAGCAAGAGCTGATGTTGTTGTCACTCTCATTGTTGTCCTTTTGCAGAAAACCTCTGCTGTCTACTATACCACCTCCACCAATGTAATCTGAGGTTGACATTCCACGGGGTGAAGTGCTTCCAAAGATGTACCCATGATCGTTGAAATTCTTAAAAACGTCTTGACTGTGTTCGGTACTGTTTAGATTACTTATAACCATGCATTTGGGCTGTGTGCCACCCTTCCCACTTCCGCCGCCTGCTCCAACTTTTGCACACATTTCCATAGTTATTCGTATTCCTTACTCAAATACCAATTAACTTATCTTCTCGTTAATTTTTCACAGCTCCTACTATAAAGTGATTTAAAATGTTGACCAAATGAACGTCATTGGACGTGCCAGATATTATTAAAATAATTGCATGATGGTCATTGCTTATAATGAAGTCTGTAAATTGGGTGGTAGAGCAGTCTGAGTTCGGCGAATGTTTACATTTTCTACGCTGCCGAGTTGAGCATTTTTTCATAGAGCACGCCCAAGAAATTCGTGTTTGTTTGGGCTTTCCTGTGTGAATCTCCTGTTAAAAAATGGATTTTCATACTTTTTGGCACTTAATTAAATATGTTTCACATAGCTTGGCAAGAAAATTAAAAGGTAAATTGCAGAAAAACTTAATAAAGAAAGCACTTAATTGCACAGCGCTAAATTAGGATTTATAAAAATGACTGAACGACGATGGGTTTTTTGTTGTTGTACCTGTCGTTGGTAGTTGTCATCTCCTTATAGATAGGGTCGCCATCTTGTGTGTAAAATAATAGAATGAATGGAGCAAACGCAGAACGCAGAGCTGCCATAACTTAACTGTTTCAAATGTCAATTTTCAAAATAAGGGCCCGATTCCGGTCAAATCACCGTCGTTTTCGGGTGAATCCGGAATTCCGATTTTTATTTAACTTCCGGTGTATTTTAATTCTTACTCCTTGAATAAGTAGCAAACATAAACATTTGAAAAGTATGCCTTGGGCAAGAATGTCTTTCTGCTGATTACGAATTGCAAAAAAAAACCAGCTAAATAACTGGTAATTCCATTTTAAAATCAAAAAGCGTGGTTAAAAAGAAATTCAGTATGGACATAGTTGCATTTTGTTTTGTATTGATAGTTGGGTAGTGCTTATTATAAGGTAACAGCAGATAGCATCGTAAAACTTAGTACGCTGCTCTAGCTAAACTAAAACTTAGCTGCTCTGCAACTTTTCTCCCCAAACATTAGCTAGATAAATTTGGATGTAGAATACGCTGTGAATAGAAAACAGCTGTGTTTTAAAGATCCGAAAAATTCAATTCTCTCAATCTGTCAAAATTTAGCTTGGAAAAATATGCCGACCAATTAAATGGGCACGCTGATTTTGACAAATAGGTTAGGTTAGGTTAGGTTTATGGGTGGATACGGCAGAGTGAACCCTGCAGCACCCCACTTAGGTCCATGTGGACCCATTGTGATGCCCTTGTCGGGGGTTAGCCGATGTTGTTGGCGATGGTATTAGTTCCTTCTTAGTTACTCGACCTTGTCCAGCCATCCTGATGTATTTATGAACCTGTTAAGATTAGATAAATTAACATCTGTAAGTTCTTGGTTGTCATGGTATCTTCGAAGTGTTCTGTTCCTCAAGTGACACAGACTTGGGCAGTGACAGAGGAAGTGAGGTGTGTCCTCATGCAACTCCTCGTCTTCGCAGCCCCTGCATATATCGTCATTCTTGAGTTTTAATTTCATTGTGTGGTTTCTCAGGAGGTTGTACCCTGGGCACCTACCATTTTATGTAGCGACGATCTATCAAACCGCATAAGCTTGCTAGTCCGATCTACATTATCCATTTCTTGCCAGTCTATCAGCCATCTCATTGCCGGCCTTGTCCCTGTGTCCAGGGACCCAGCAGAGACGCGTGGTATGCTGCGATCAGAGAACCTTAAGCTCTTCACGGCAGCGGCGAATTGGCTTCGATTTTATTTCAATAGCAGACACTGCTTTTACAGCCGCCTGGCTGTCAATAAATATGGTAATATCATCATTTGGTATTGCCATCATTGACACCATATGGGCAGCTTCGGCGATTGCCAGAACCTCCGCCTGAAAAACACTACTGTGATCAGGCAGTCTGATCGAGTGGTGTATATTTAGCTCTTCGGAGAAAATTCCAGCACCTGTTACACAATCTATCTTAGATCCATCTGTGTAGATGGATATCGATTTCCTATTTTTGGGTTCGTCTGTGTTCCATTCCTCCCTGCTGGGGAAATAGCAAGAGAATGGTTTATCAAAGTCAAGGTTGGGAGACAAGTAGTCAGAAGTGACAGAGTCTCCCACGTATTTGTTCAGAATCTGTGCATGTCCCATTCTGTAGGGTTTCCAGCTTTTGGTTTGGTTGATCCTGAGGGCACTTTTGGCTGCAGATTCTTGCATGTGTAGGTTTAGGGGTACCAGGTTGAGGATTGCCTCCATTCCAGCAGTAGGTGTTGTCGATATTGCGCTGGTTGTTCCTACCTATACATGCTAGTCTTTGTATTTTGGTCATTAGTTTTAAGTTCGATGCTTTGTTTGTGGCTTGCCACCAGACTAAGCTTCCGTATGTGAGTATTGGACGCACAACAGCCGTATATATCCACAGAATTATTTTAGGGTTTGGTCCCCACCTTTTGATTTGACAGATCTGTCAACACACATTCATGACATGTTTGATACACATTCTTATGTCGATTTCCATTGGGATTTCAAGATTTTGCTCTCAGATTTCAGATTTTTCGTGCCCAATGGAACATAAAACGAGATTTTTCTTCCTTTGCATCTGTGGTGGTGCGTGTTTTAAAAGTCATCCGTTCTTAAATTGTAATTTGTGTTTATAAAAATCCATTCAACTTATTTTAATAACTTTTGCAGCGGGCGGATATAATTTTTTTTTTCTATTTTTCACAGACTTCTCGTCTAAAAACGTACGTAAACACACTTTAAAGTTTGACAAATGAAAAATGTTTTGGTGTAAGTGCAAATAGGTGTGAATCTCGCTCGGATATCGAGATTCGCAAAATTGCTCTTTGCGCCCAATGGAACATGAAATCTGACAGCCAGCTGATTTCGAGAGCAGAAAAACTGCTCTGACTCTGAAAAAAAGTGCTTTTTCTGTCCCAATGGAAAACGACATTAAACAAAAGTTTGATTATTTAGCTAGAGTTGCGTACCACTTGGCTAAAGGGGTTTAAAATTAGCTAATCTAAATTTTAGAGAGAAATTTGTATGGCAGCTAAAATTTAGTTCGAGCAGCGTACCTACTGAGCTTTAACAACAAAACGCCTATATACAACTCCATTTAGAATCTGTCATTTATCTAAATAAAACATCTTTTTTTAAATATGAGTACATTATATAGCCAATAATTTTTATTTTATGGATTAGAAACTTGTATAAACGAATGTGTGTCATTACATTTCAAGTTCACAATTTCCGAATTATTGAAATAAAAGTTTTTTTTTTTAGAAACGTCAACCCAATATGTGTAAACTAACGTAATCGTCTACCACTACATGTACATGTACAATATTGGTTTTCAATGTGTGTTATTTCGATGCATTCACACTGAACATCAACTGGTTTTCGTTTGACGTTTCAATCAGCTGTGAGACCCTAGTCGTGAAACTACTGTGTAAACTATTTTGGTTAAAAATTTCTATCGCACTAATTAACAAATAAAGTGAATTCAGAACATTTCAAAATAATACTAGCCCAATCAATTAAGCGTGGAAAATTATTTAAAGTTGTGAGTTCTGACATTGTCAGCTGTTCTGCTGAATTTGCTGAATATTGCAAAAGTTATGTTTGTTTCAACAACCCAACGTTTTAGTGAAAAACGACTTAAAACGTCTCGTTTTAAAATCTGAAATACTTATGGGAAAACTTCTGTTTTCGATAAAGTTCTCTAGTGTGTCCGACTGGGTGTGAATAGGGTATTACTCTCTCTTTCGATTCTTTATCATGCAATTAATGAGTATGTACCTACCTGGATCCCATATTATATACCTTCGAAATATAAATAAACACCTTGCCGGAAAGTGAATTCAGTAGTATATACCTCACTATGTCCATGATGTCGGA
This sequence comes from Cheilosia urbana, assembly GCA_946477585.1. NCBI lineage: Eukaryota > Metazoa > Arthropoda > Insecta > Diptera > Syrphidae > Cheilosia > Cheilosia urbana. Next base: position 178,537,233 of record OX297853.1, read on the forward strand.
TAGTACCGAAATGCCTAACGGCGTATCACTTCTGGTCAAGATACACAGCAAGAATTAAAAAGTAACTTGCCCATATTTTATTTATTGATTTGAATACGTTTTATAAATTTTGCGGGCAGATTCTTTTAAAATTCAATAAATTACTATAATAATTTGGTAATGGAAATAATATGACGTTAGGCTGTACTTCTCAAATATGTATTGGTGGAATAGGCTGAAATTGAATGAAACTGTTGAGGGAATTCTTAAATATAGAGATTACGAGTTCTCTTCATCGGTGGAGGTGGACTAATATATCGAATACAACAAATTGTTGCTTGTGTAAGGAATGACGAATATTTTTACTTCTGTATACGTTTTGTAAGTGTTACGCTGAATTGTGTTTTTTGCTTTTGCGCTGTAAGTTCTTAATTGCGAATGTATTATATAAATTTATGTCTGCAACTAGACAATTTATAGATGCGGCTAATAACGACTAGTGTCAGAAACAAACATTGACGCTGTTATTGGTTCGAGTGCAGGTATAAAGTTTGAAGTAAAAATAAAAAATAAAATGCTACAATTAAGCTAAGATACAAACCTAGAACGTAAAAGTGTTTGGTCTGTGATTTTCTTAAAGCACATAATAAAGTCTTGTAATGTTTATCTACAATTCGCTTTGATTTTATTTACCATAATTATTACGTTATTACGTTAATCTTCTATGAGAAGGGTCGAACGAATTTTATCCAAAATCTCTCTTCTACTCATCAGGCGATCCTACCTGGCGATTTAGAGTCTGTGAGAACAGATATAGGGTTATGAATGGTTCACTTGAACTTTCTTCAACTGCAACCCTGGAAGGTTGGACATGACTTATAAAAATTGAAGCTGAGTTACTCGTATGTACGGGACCAACACGGCATCATTTTATGTTACCCTGCTCCTTTCCTTGGTAGTAAAACTGCTTTATGTATATGAACCTTCAATTTAATAAAATATTAAAATCAAAAAGTTGTTTTCAGTTGCCATAGTCTAAGTAAACAATAATGCGGCCAAATTGAACTCATAAATAACTTAATTTTTCAAATGGTTGAAGGTCAGGTAGGCTTTTTTTCTTCGCTATTAATTTGGCTAGACCAATAATTTGAATATACCTACTAATTGTTTGTTATCGAATATCGAAATTCCAACGAATAAAGCTCGGCAATCACTTGAAATTCTACACAATGAGTTAGAGTCCATTGTGTTTGGGTCGTTGTAGGAATATTGCATGAAGCTAACCTTATCAATGACATCATATTTATATTGTAGCGATGCCGAAAGCCAAACTATCTTTACTTCCTATCTCGCAGTATCGTAGCACAGCACAGTAAAGCTTTTTCCCGTATACCACTCTTCATTCGCTCCCAACCCACTACCAAACCAAAATAAACCAAAGTGTGTAATTTGTATCTAATGCGAGTGAAATAATCAAAAGCTTTTCACAATATTAGAACTTGGTGGATACCGAACGATAGAAACACTCGGTTTCTCTGCCGAAAAATCAGTTTTGTTTTAGAAGTAGGTCAGACAAGAAGTGGCTCGAAGTATTCATCTGTACTTAAAATACATATTTTAAACTTTACGCATTTAACATGGCTGAATCAAACGGTGAATCGAAATTCGGTTTCAAAGACAAGGAAAAGGCAGAGGAAACTCTGAAAATACTCGAGAGCCATGACATGCAATACAGAAAGTTGACGGTGCGCGGTCTGTTGGGAAGAGCCAAGCGGGTCCTCTCGAGTATGTTTTCTTTTTTAATTTCTGTATTACTATTCGAGAAGATAATCGAAATTAATTTGTCATAAATGTCGTTTTTTCCCCACTCAAAAGTGACAAAAGCCGAGGAAAAGGTTAAAAATATAAATGAAGCAATCGAGGTGTTTGACAAATGGCTGGCGGAGAACGGTGGAGGCGCGGCTAACAAGAACACGAAAACGGATAACACCGATAAGGTGGACACAGTTCCAGGACTGGGATTCAAGGACAAGGAGGCAGCCGAAAAGACTTTGAAGTGAGTACATACAAACTTTTGGCATTATACATCTGTCTATCGGATACCTATATTGACTTCATGCATCTGGAATGTTTATATTTAAATAATTCTCTCATGTTCGGTTCGATTGACTAATGTGGCTGCCGCTGCCTACCTACCTATACCTACCTACTACAACTCTCGTGGCTTTTGTTGACTAAAAGCTCGGTGATTAACTCATGCCCCGGTCGCAGTCGTTATTTTGAAAACAAACAGAAAGTGTTTTGGTATGACGTAGTCATTGCATGATTCGTATTCAATGTGTGAGTGTAACTCATCGGCTGTGACCTTTCTGAAATAGAAATCCATATGGCGTGCTTGTATTTGGGAAGCATTTTCGGTTTTGTTGGGCTTGTATAGTTCACGCATAGTTAGCATGCGGGGGAAGCGAGTATATTTGGCAGTTGTACGCGGGTTACTATATACGGTTGCGAAACATTTACATAGAAGTTAATGGTAACTATGTATGGAGGCTTATAAAAACTCTGAGAATTTTGAATTCGATTTTCGGTCGGTATTCGGTCCTACCTACCTTAAGAGTTTTATTGATTTTTATTGAATAAACTAATGGCAGCCTACTATAGCTTTTAAGAGCTTAATCGAAGTTAATTTCCTACGAAACAGTATAGTGTTTCGGTGCACTCAACAACATAAAATTGTAGTTGCCAGTCACATATGCGAACTGACAACTTTTAACTGTCAGTTGATATAATTTAAAACTTGACTGGATTCGTTCGTCGACTACCCCTCCATAGACGTCAAATGAAAAAAAAACTGTTCATGTGATCGTTCTGGGCCAATTAAAACTAATGTGGTTTTCCATTGGGACAAAAAATCAATCTTTTTTTTTTGATCTAAATCACTTTTTGCGTTCCATTGGGACGAAAAATCAACCTTTTTTTCGATTCGGATCACTTTTCGCAGATCTCGATATTTTTTCAGATTTACGCATACCAATATACTTTGTACAGCTGTTTAACGTCAGTTTAAGAAGTTTCATTTCGAGGCAAATGCGCAAAGTTTCGTGAAAACCAAAATAACAAAATACATAAATAGCTATGGATACGATTTCGGAGGTATTATTATCTTCATTATCTCCCTCGCCTGTGAGGACTACAAACCACCAATTGTACTTCATTTGTATCTACAACAAGGAAAACATTTTTGAGGTCGATATCCATTTGTGATTTTGCCAAAAACGAATGCCATTTGAACAGCTGATATTAGGCGTGTTTTTTTGAGCTTCGATCTCAGCAAAGCAAAGCAAAGTAGGATTTTCAGCATGCGATTACAACAACTACGCCCTACTTGACACTTCGAGGAATCACAGTAGCTGTTGTAATTGCGTGCTGAAAATCCTACTTTGCTTTGCTTTGCTGAGTTCGAAGCTCAAAAAAACAGGCCTATTGTTGTCAATTAACGCACTAATCCATTTACAAAAGCAGATCAATCTCGTTGCGCGTTCCATGAGCACAGTAAAATCTGAGATCTGAAAAAAATTTCTGGTGGTCCCAATGGAAAACCACATAAGACACATGAAGTCATCTGTCAGAATCTAAACTATAGATAGTTGAACGTCCCCGCAATCAGTCTGTGTTTTTGAAAGAGTTGTATTACAAATACATTATATACAATAACGTTCTTTTCGGGTAATAGCGTCTAAAATTCGAGAACCGCAAGACTAATTTTCACCAAACTTAGACGAAATGTTAGTTTAGTTTGCTGTAAGGTTTTGTTGTACTCGCCTGGGTACTTATTCAAAATTTTACTCTTTTTGCAAACTGCAGCTGATAGGTCTTACAAATGTTCAAGCCGGAAACGCAATAAGAACATTTCGAAGTACTTAGACCGGAAAAAAGAAGCATAATGCCGATGCAGATGCTGTTTAATGTCGTTTTGCATTTTCTTATTTTGCTCTCCGATTTCAGAGTTTTCGTGCCCAATGGAACATAAGAACAGAATTTTTCTTTCTTTTCATTTGTGGTGGTGCGTGTTTTACAAGTCAGCTGTTCTCAAATCGTAATTTTTGTTTATAAAAATCCATTCAATTTATGTTAATATCCATCGCAGCGGCCAAATGTAAATTTTTATCTATTTTTCACCAGACTTGTCGTCTCTAAATAATATTAGAGACGTTTAATAACACACTTTCAAGTTTGACAAATGTATGTGTGCATCTCGCTCAGAAATCGAGATTTGAAAAATTGCTCTGAATCTGCTTTTTTTTGAGGCCAATGGAACATGAAATCCGACAGCCAGCTGATTTCGTGAGCAGAAAAACTGCCCTGAATCTAAAAGTGCTTTTTTTTAATCCCATAATGGAAATCGACATAAAATAATTTGTGTATACCTACTCGATTTTAAGTCGTGATATCGTTGATTTGTTTTCTATTACTAAATAAACAACTACATATCGGAGTTTATAGTTGTCAAAATAATCTTCTTTATCTTTCGAAATGTACCTAAATGAATTACAATTAATATTGTCAGTTGGTTTCTTTAACTTCTTTTTGTTGCAGAGAGTAATTGCCTGCGCAGCTGAGTTTTAAAATTAAACAAGTACCTACATTTTCGGAAAAAGATTAACTGATAATATTTTTTTTATATCGATCGGTCTTAGAGTTAATAGCTCTTGACGCTTATATGCTAGGTACTACAATTGGTGAATGTCGTTAATTTTGTGCGAGCAAGTTTGTGGCATGTTTATAATTTATCACTTTCTCTTTGCAGAATATTGGAAGGTCGTGACCCAGATTACCAGAGACTAGCTGTCAAAGGACTTATTGGTAGCTCAAAACGGGTTCTCTCTGGAACCAAAAATGAAGAAAAAGTCAAGTCAATTCAGGAAGGAGTACAAACTCTTGAAGATTTTCTTGAAAAATTCGAAAGAGACAACTTGATCCGTGACAACAAGGCATATCTTGCATTTTCAATTATAGAAAACCTTCCGGCTCCAAAGGACGATCTACTCGATGAGTTTGTTACGGCTTATGGTGGTTCAAAGGCTAAAGGAAATTACAAGCATTTACGTACAATGTATCCTAAGGACGATGACACCACCTCTTGGGATATCATCCGAAACAAACATTTGAAGGCACTGGCTGATAAACTGAAGAATGAAGATGCCAAACTTTTCAACGAGTCTGGTGAACCAACAGAGATTCATTTAGAAATGATATATTGGGCTTACAGTCCACAACCTGACAAAGTGAAGGCCTACGTTGAGAAGTTAAATAAATCGAAGACATTGAAAAGGAAGTCGGCGGCAACCTCAAGCAGTGGCAGTGAATCTGACAGCGATGAAGAAGTTGCCAAGAAGAAGAAGAAAAGCTTTTAAGTAAAAACTAACCAATTATGATGAGACTTTCAAGTTCAAACAGTTAAGAAACCATGTGAAATATGAACAAATTGTAATTCTTTAATAAATTCTTGTAACGTAAGTACGAAATGTGGTTCGATAATAGAAAAATATCCCGAAATGTACCAAGTTGCAGCGCTGTCTGCCCGTATCACTTAGTAATAGTCAGTTTGAATAGTCAGTTTGTCACCCTTCCATGCTGTAGCTTTGCTCTATTTTAGGTCTTACTAAGCATATAAGAAAGATGTGACGTTTTTATGGAACTAGGATGGTTGTACGTGGGAACAATGATATAATCATCGCCACAGCAACAAAATAACTACCTATATACATTCCTTCGTTCATAACATTGCAATAGTGATAAAGGGAGGTCCTTCAGAGGAGCCCTTTGAGTAATTCTACTACCATGGCTCCCAATGTAGGATCCAGTTTGTATAGCAGCTAACAAAAGTGAAGTACAGCTCGGCCCGTAATAGTGATGTCCGTTGGTTTTATAAAATATCTCCTGAATAAAACTAAGCTCCCTCTGTGCCCTGTCAAACTAATAATTGGACTCGCGAAGAAATTTAACGGATTACCTAGATAATATCAGATCAAAAACACAAAGGTGAAAAAAAGAGCCAAGTTCTTCCATGTAACATGCGTTAAGTACACACAAAATTGAAGTCCCGACAGATATCCGTTCTCGACAACAATTCTGAGACAGTGGGTGGATACCACGCCCCCTTATAGAGAAACCTCAACTTTTCGATTTACTCCTTTGCTTGCACCACAAGACCTACTGTTGTGCACTATTACAAGATTCTTCGATGTCGGAAAGGTGCTCCATAGTTTTGATCAAAGACAATACTGAGAACACCAACCACCACCACGCCGATTTCCCGTTACTTTGCCTACAAGCTTTATTTTTATGGGGTGGTACACGCAAAGTGCGTTAGTATTGTTACATAGAAATTCGTATTGACAAATGTCACGTAACTTCACACACCAACACTCTCGCACCTTGCGTGTACCACTTTCGCTGTCGGCAAAGTTGCTGCCAGCGTTCATAGAATTTTGTCCGTTATATTTGAAATTATTCGTTACGCGTGAATAGTACTTTATTTTAGGTATATAGGAAAAATGTAGATTGTTGAAGGAAAATAAAACCTTTTTAAGTAATTTTTCTTCAGTTATTTAAGAAAAATTTACTCATGAAATCCAAGTTAATGATGCTCAAAAGCGGAAAATACAGAACCATATTTGTCCTAATATGTTTCTAGTATGTAAAACAACTCATTTAGATAGTAAAGGGTGATTTTTTAGCTGGTTTGGTTTTGGCAACACTGGTTTTGACAGCTGACGTTTGTTTAGTACCTTGTGTCACTGTCAAACAGCTTCAGTTAACCAGAGACAATACTGAGACCCCCAACTCACAATCCTCTTGCCGCTGGCCCCCTCAGTTTTTTTTCGAATTCGCCATTTTGTTTTTCTATCGGTGTTATGTCTATTTAGAATCCGTGTGACATGTAAAAACATACAAAAAATATAAATTCAATGCTGCCAACCGCTACCAACCATGGGGAAATGTGATAGAGTTCGAGAATACCACATTTTAAGATAACTGAATGCTATTGGTTGGTTATTATAAATTTTTAAAAAACGATTAATATAATTTGTTTAGTTAATAATGCGATCTAAATGAGATGTTTTATATACTAGAAACATATTAGGACAAATATTGTTGTGTATTTTCTGCTTTTGAATATCATTAACTTCGATTTGATGTGTACATTTTTCTTAAATAACTGAAGAAAAATTGCCCAAAATGTTTTTATTTTCATACAACCATTCTATAGTAATCATTTTTCATAAATATTTTCAGCAAAAGTGCACTAATTCCTAAAATAAAATACTATTTACACGAAACGAATAATTTCAAATTTAACTGACAAAATTCTATGAACGCTGGAAGCAACTTTGCCGACAGCGGAAGTGGGACACGCAAGGTGCGAGTGTGTTGGTGAGTGACAGTTGTCAATACGAATTTCTATGTAACAATACTAACGCACTTAGCGTGTACCACCTCATAAAAATATAGCTTGTAGGCAAGTAACGGAAAATCGGCCGAAGTTGGGGGTCTCAGTATTGTCTCTGCAGTTAACAATGGATCGTCTTACAAATGAACAACGCTTGCAAATTATTGAATTTTACTATCAAAATTCGTGCTCGGTTCGAAATGTTCATCGCGCGCTGCTTCCATTTTATGATCGGCATTCTCGACCTTCTGAGCAGTCTATTCGGAAGATTGTGACCAAATTTCGCACCAAATTTACTTTGTTGGACATTAAACCACCAACACGTTTACGTACTGTGCGTAGTGAAGAAAATATTGCGGCCGTATCCCTAGCTAGTGTGACAGAAGACCGCGAAATGTCGATTCGGCGCCGTTCCCAGCAGTTAGGCCTTTGTTACAGCACTACGTGGAAAATTTTGCGGAAGGATTTGTGCGTAAAGCCTTTTAAGATACAGCTTGTGCAAGAACTAAAGCCAGCCGACCTACCACAACGCCGAATTTTTGGTGAATGGGCTCTTGGAAAGCTGGCCGAGGATCCGCTTTTTTATCGAAAAATTGTGTTCAGCGATGAGGCTCATTTTTGGTTGAATGGGTACGTAAATAAGCAAAATTGCCGCATTTGGAGTGAAGATCAGCCAGAAGCAGTGCAACAGCTACCAATGCATCCCGAAAAAGCCACTGTTTGGTGCGGTTTATGGGGCGGCGGCATTATTGGGCCATATTTCTTCAAAGATGATGCGAATCGCAGCGTTACTGTCAATGGTGAACGCTACCGAGCGATGATAGCAAACTTTTTTTTGCCCGAAATGGAAGTTCTTGACTTGCATGATATGTGGCATGCCACACAGCACGCGAAACAATGGCGCAATTGCGAGGCGAGTTTGGTGAACAGTTAATTTGACACCATTAGATTATTTTTTGGGGGGGTATGTCAAGGCTAATGTGTATAGGGACAAGCCCGCTTCGATTGACGCACTGGAAGCCAACATCCATGCATTCATTCGTGAGATACCGGCCGATATGTGTGAAAGAGTATGCCAAAATTGGACTCAGCGGATGGACTACCTGAGACGCAGCCGCGGTCAACATTTGCATAAAATTATTTTTAAACATTAAATTGCAAGGTTCAAACTATCGATTCAAATAAATATTTTATTCATTTTTTCGAATTTTTTGTGTGTTTTTTTTTTAAAAAGTTCTAAGCCTCTTAAAAAATCACCCGTTATTATTAACCAAACAAATTATATTAATCGTCTTTTACAAATTTATAATAACCAACTAATAGCATTCAGTTATCTTAAAATGCGGTGTTGCCGAACTCTATCATATTCCCCCATGGTTGGTAGCGGTTGGCAGCATTGATTTTTTTTTTTTTTATGTTTTTGCATGTCACACGGATTCTAAAAATGAGGGGGCCAGTGGCAAGAGGATTGCGAGTTGGGGGTCTCAGTATGGTTTGTCTCTGGTTTTGATGATCTGTCAGTCAGTCAGTCAGTGGGTCAGTTACGATTATTGATTTTTTGTTTTAATTTTTGAAGCCCTTTATCTCCAATATAATGGTAAAAAGTTGAAATTTTGTGAGGCGCCTGTGTTTGATTATAGCAAATAGTCCGAATTGGAAGTTTCTGACTTCACCGGGGTCGAAAATCGCATGAGTTTGTTCCTGTAAATAGGTTGTGTGCCAGAACTTGGCTGGATACTACCGTGCCCTTTGATATGTGCTCAGCTGCGCTTCAGATTTTGTCTGCATTCGCAATAATATAATTTGTTCTTTTTGAAAAATATTCACGATTTTTTGCAAATTTACTTTTGCTTTATGCTATCATTTTCGTATTCAGATCTTTTTTTTTTGTTATTTTTACTTAAATAAAGAAAAATTGTGAAGTAAGATTTTTCCATAGAAATCTGCATTGCAGAATTTTTTATTTGTCATTATTGTAGATTTGTCCAAATAGTGTTATGGCAACACTGTAATCCGCTAATCGTGCAGGAAAGCGACATTAGACGATATTGATTTTTAGGCAAGGTTTTATTGCACGCAGATCTAGATCTTGTTGAATTAGTCATTAAGTGGAGAAATGCGTTTTAACATCTTGGTACCATCAGGTGGAGTGGTTTCCTTTTTTTAAGAGGGATAGATCTTTCCATAAGAAAAACCTTTTCCTTTTTACAAAACGAACAGAGAAAACCCCGAATTTATATATATTTCTGGCATTTATTTCTCGGACATTTATTTTCAGTCCTTTGTATTTCCTCTGGTAACCAAATGCAATTTGAAATCAACGATTCTGCTCTACATCTTTGAACCAGTCGGTTTTGTCTCCTTGGTTTTGGTGAACGTAACCTATAGTTAATGGGCCTTAGGTTAGGTTAGGTTAGGTTGGGTGGGGTTGTGAGATCGTCACAAAAGACCAGGCACCAAAATGGGCCCATGGCCATCCCCAGGGAACCATTACGGTTAAAAACCTAAACCAATTCGCCCAAACAATCAATTTCCCTACAGAATTTGGTTATGGTCCCAATATTATTTGAGGAACCAACCTCCTCTAAGAAGAACCTGCCTAGGTGCTTCCTTCTACTCCGAGCAATTGCTTGACACTCGCATAGAAGGTGGGAGATGTCCTCCGTAGCTTGTAGGTCCTCTCAGTACCTACATGTATCCGTATTAGCTAAGCCTAGTCTCATGGCATGCTTCCTTAAAAGGCAGTGTCCAGAGAGTATTCCTACCGTTAATCTTAACTTTGTTCTACTGAGATTGATTAATTCTTCAGATTTCTTCCGATTTAAAGCGGGCCACAGTGCCTTTGAGACCCTGTGCCGTTCTAGCTGTGACCATCTTGTAGCTGCTTTATTGGTAGTTTTCTCAACGATAACCCTTCTAGCAACGGCCATAGGTGGTCTGATGCCCTCAATCATTTTATTTACTGGGAGTTCCGCTCCTTCCTTAGCCAAAACGTCGGCCCTTTCGTTGCCCTCAATATCACAATGCCCAGGTACCCAACATAATCTAACACGGTTCTGCGAACATAATGCTTTAAGCATTGCGCGGCAATTCCTGTTAATGGGCCTTACCAATAAACATTTTTATTTTCGACTCTAAATTTTCGTAATTTACAGTGGCTTTATTTTTCATACAAATTTCGCAATTGTAAATAAGCTTCCGTAAATTTAAGGTCGAGACTAAAAGTTGCTACCAATACGGCGGAATGTTTATATTGCTTTCCTACCTAAAACAACAACAACAACAAACAACCTGTCAGCACTGTTTATGTCAAATATGACAAATAAACCAGCTTTTTTTATACTTTAAGTACAACATTTTAAAAAGCGAAATGTATTTATTTAATTCGTTTTCTTTTACAGAAATGTCTGCGGCATCCAAAAGCTGTGCCGAGACAGACAAAATATAACTGCTGACCTTGCAGTGTCTAAAGGTGGTCGCATTTTTCGATTGTTAAAACAACTTTCAATTCTAAATTAACTCTAACATTTATTTCCAACTATATAATGTTCCTCTTTTTATAAAATGTTACATTTTCACAGTAGTAGTATAGGTATTACCTTTACGTTGCCAAACCTAATATTTGTTTTGCAATACTTCACCGTAATACAAAGAGTCCACGGGCTTTCCATCTGAGTTATCGATATCCCTACCCGTATTCATATGATCCAACGGCCCGGATAATGTTTTCACACTACCGCCCGACATAAAATGACTATCGCATTGTCCTTTCGCATTAAGATGACCATACGCCATGTTGAACAATGCCTCGGGATCACAGACAAACCTATAAACATATCGTTCGCCGTTGACTTTTTGCATAATACCCTTCTCGTAGTAGTAGCGTAGACTTCTGGACAGCTTGTCATAGTTCATAGCAGGTCGATTTTTTTGTATTCCCCATCGACGGGCCACCTCTTCCGGTTCTATCAGTTTGAATTCCATACCACGACCGGTCCATGCAATACAACTGGAACTAGGTATAGAACGAAAATGGATTTTATTCGTGGTTTTTGTTTTTTATTCTCTACACATTTACCTGGTTGACGGTTCGTCCAGTAATGCGACGAGAAATTGCCACAACTGCAAGGAACCTCTCCGTTGGTTGATTGTATTACTCGATATTGGATTGCAACTGGCGTAGACATTTTCAAATTTGATCTCCGACTCGGTGGAACTAACCAGAGACGATTCGACTGGACGCAATGTGTACGCTGAGGGGTTGTAGCCGTTTTCGTATTTAATTTCGCTTTCCGTCGAACTCACAGTTGAGGATTCACCAACTCGTTGGATATTGTATCCGCTGTTGTATGAAGAGTAGCTGGCTTCAGTTGATTTCGCTGTAGTCAAGTGGACGGATGAATGCAAGGAATTCAAATTATTCGCCGATGTCGTTGATGTAGTTGAATCAGGATGTTCTATCTTCGTGTGCTGATGGAAATGATGGGACATTGCCAGCGTGGGTGAGTTGCTTCCGAAGGACACATCCAAATTGGTGGCTGAATTAAATAAATAATAGAACTCAAATTTTTTAAAGAGACAGAAAATATGAATCGCATTTAAATATGGACATAAACTAATAAACTTGTCGGCAAAGGTATTTTGACAGATATGCAAGTCGCTTTTCAGGGCGAACAATTTCTAAGGACTTAACTGATTAATTGGCTTCAGTTTTCACTCAGTAATTGCATTATGATGTGACCTATGATTGTGTGTGTAAATCAGATCATTTAAGACCCATGGATAACTCCGGCCTATTTGTGGTTAAAGTGTGATTTTTTGACTGGCAAAAGTATTTTGAAAAATTCATTTTTCAACGTTCGTTTGGCGAAAAATAGTTCTGAGTTGTAACCTGATCAAAAAGGAGATCACAGTTTCGATTGTTTTTGTGAGTTTTGTGAGGTTTTTAGAATACGAAAACCTCACAATTCACAAAATCAATTTCACCTCACCTTGTGAGGGTTTTGAATCGGACTGTAAATTTGACAGATTGATTAAAATCCCATTTTGATTAAAATATCGGGAAAAGGACAGAGTTAAATATGAAAGATCGAGTAGTTTTTGTCGCAGTAGAAGTAGGGAAGAATTCAAATTATCGAAGCAAACTATAAAAAATATCCAAATCGGTAATCACAAAAGAATGATCTCTGTGCAAAATTTACCTCCGTCGGGTAAAAAACGAAAAAGTTATATCGAAGAAGGTAAAAGGATGGAAGATTCATTTTGAAGAAGTTTGTTAAAAATCCAAGTTTAACTGCGAAAAATCTCGAAATTAAAATAAAAAAATATGCTAAAAATCTGGGGTCGAATCGCCACTTCCGTGAACGAGCTATCCGTTCACGGAATTAAGTTGGTTTTACATGTGAAACAAAAACAAATTCCGTCACGAAATGCTCGATCACGGAGGACGCGATTCGACCCCTGATTATCGAAAGGGTAATTGAGAAGTGTCTTGTTAAACTCGATTTGGATATAAATCCTCTAAGAAAAGTACCGCATATAACTACGAAAACAAAATAAAGAGGCTACAGCTCACCCGAGGGCTTAAAAATAAGCCCATACCTAATGTTATCGCCGTCTTATGCTACGACATCTACCCGCCAGGTGTAAATCAATCATGTGTCTACACCCTAAAATACTTCTTAAATAAAAAGATCTACATATCTGTCACATAATTCCACGTTTTCCTGGGATGCATTTCCTGGCTCTCTTTTTTCAGAAACACGCAATACGCAGCTGGCCAACCAGAGACACAGATTTAATGTTATTGAATACATATGTATGATGTTGATGTTACATTAAAGGAAAAATAACTGTTTTTCTGAAACGGAGTAGAGAGGAGATCGTTTTTGTAGTAACAAAGCTTTCGGATGAAGTTCCTGCAAAAATGCTGAAAAAACTTGTCACAAGGGTTCCAAGACAATTACAGAAAGTCATTGAGGCGGATACGTGTATTTATTGAATAATTTAATTTTTCCTTTTTTAATTTAAGTAAAGCTTGTTTTTTTTTTTCAAAATAATTATGCCAAAGTAAAAAGTTATTCATTTTTATAAAGTTAAATTAGTGTACAGTAAAGGGGGGGAAGTTAGTCCGAAAAAACGAATTTTCCGAATTAATGAGATTTTTTTTATGCACTAAAATTTTTTTTAACACATAGGTTATATTGCAAATTACATAAAATTACAAAAATTTTTAATAATAGTGTTTCCCGATTCTTATATGTGAAATGCCGGGACTCCCCAAAAAGACATTTTGATGATTTGTTCCGACTTCTATATACATATTTGAGGTTTATTTGCAACCTATACGTGTTCAATCATTGCGTTATTTAATTTTTGCTAATTTAATTTAATTTTTACATAAAAAAAATAAAAATAAAAATGCTCATTTATTCAGAAATTTTTTTTCCGAGTAAACGGGTTTTCTGAATTAAAGGGCTTTTACTGTATTTAAAAATAAAAATGTTGCAAACTGTATTCAATTTTTTTTTTCATTTCTTCCTAGAATTCATAAAATTTAACTTTTACTTTTGTCAAAATACTTCTTCCGATGAGTGTATAGAGAAATTGGCTGCCACAATTGAAATTGAAAAGAGAAAAAAATAAAAATATAGTTGGCGCAAAAGGTTCGGAGGGACCCTAGACCTAGCTTCTCACAACCAATCGTTTTGTGTGAGTTTTTCATTTTTGAAACGAATGGAAAGGATCTACAGTTTTATGCCGACTCCAAAAGGCTAATTGAGAAGTTCTTTCAAGACATTTATACTCTCGGATGTTTGTCAGACGTTCGCGAGAGGTAGCGCAGTGGAAAAAAAAGTTGTCGAAGTTGGAATTTGGGTTTTTTCGAAACGAATTAGAAAAGCTGTGCTTTTTAAAATATCTTCGTTGCTACAAGCACTCAATAAACGAAAGTTTTCCTGTACTCAATATAGTTTTTGGTTATGTTTCTTTTCGTGAAGTATTATTCGTCGATCGCGGGAAACAAAAAGCACGTGTCTCTAAGAATTTCTCAAGACACTTGGCGATCCTATTCTTCGACTTTTAACATATCCGGCAATGCTATGTTTGATTACAACCTTTTTTTCCATTCCCATAATTGTAAAAGGTTCTGCCTACCTTTGCATAAATGCGGTAAAAATAATTACATTGATAGTGTACAATGCTCAACAAATTGTTTTAAGATTGAGACAGTGCAACACTACAAATATCTTGGAGTCTTAATAGACTCCAACCTAAATTCGAAGGATCATATACGAACTGTAAGATCGCATTTGAACTTGGTGGCTCGAAAAATGTATCTAATTAGACCTTACTGCTCAAAACATGTTCTAACCTTAATATATTATGGTCTTGCACACTCAAAGTTGCAATATGGTATCACTAGTTGGGGTGGATCATATACTAGCTCATTTAAGCCTCTCTTGATAGCACAAAAACACTTAATAAGAATCATTTGTTTAAAACGTTACGAATTTTACCAATGAGACATCTTTATGTTTTCAAAGTTTTAAGAGAGTTCTTTAAACAAAGTGGGAACATACCAAGCAGAAACTCTCAAATTTACTGCTTACGTATTAACAATTTAAATCTAGTCAACATACCAATCGCACATAAAACTCATTTTGCTCACTTTTATACTTACACCGCCCCGACCTTTTTTAATAAATTACCATTGTGCATCAGGACAACTTTGAGTTATCATTCGTTTTTGAAAAAAGTTAAGGACTGGCTATTCACAATTGACTATGATCAGATAGAATATTTCTCAAGATCTTTATTCTAGTAAAAAAAAAAAAAAAAGTTTTGAATTGTATAA
Source organism: Cheilosia urbana (assembly GCA_946477585.1). Classification (NCBI taxonomy): domain Eukaryota; kingdom Metazoa; phylum Arthropoda; class Insecta; order Diptera; family Syrphidae; genus Cheilosia; species Cheilosia urbana. Next base: position 178,552,520 of record OX297853.1, read on the forward strand.
ACTCGCAATTTATAAATAGTTTACATTTTTGAATTTTGGCTTTTGCATATTTATATAAATGTATTGTACTAACTGATGTTACCCCACATCAGATTGTTCTTATTTTTTGAATTTAACTGATGTGTCATTCAACACTAACTTTGATAGTTAAAGAATGAACACTCCTATTCTTTTCAAAATAATTATTTATTGTATATCACACTTTGTTAACATTGCTAGCACTTGAAATGAATAAAATTATTATTATCTTATCTTAATTAATATTTATTTACATAAATTAATGTTTGCATTGATGGTATTTGAATAGACAGATTTGACTGCTAACCCTCCAAGCTGTATCTACCTACATCGATATAGAACTGGTCTAAAAATTGCAAGTAAGTCGTCTAAGATTGCTAAGACATCTCGACCGAATGGACACTAACACTCCGTCCCGAAAAATCTTCAAATTAAAGCAGGAGGTTCAATGCCAGTTTTCGAACAGACGCTAAGCATTTGAACGCTAAAAGATCGATTTATTTCGAATCTACGTCATCAGAAAGTATAGCCTAAATGAAGAACTGTTCCCTGTCGATAAATCATTCGAAAGCATTAGTCCAATTTATTCAAACTTCGTTAATTTCTATCCAACTTTTGCGTAGGAAGAAATTTTTTCTACTGATTCGAATGCATTCATCGTAAGGGAACATATATGGTATTATTGACTTTTTTAATTATTTTCGGTGCAGCAGCTCTTCTGGGCGCCAGATCGTTAACGCATCAGTGAAATACATTACGCAAGACACCACAATAATGTGTTCTATAGCTTACTCTGTTCATTTCTATGGGTATTCGAATTCCCAGCAGCCGCCATCAACTCAATTAATAATTGAAAGCCTTTAAAACAATCTCATGCCGAATATATTCTTCTATGCAAATAAAAAGCAGGGAAGACGCTCATTTCGTTTGTCAACTCTCAGGAGAACGAAATCGCTGCGGGTACCTGACCCTTGTCAATTATCATCATCATTCAAGTGAACGATTCTATAAAAACACGTTTATGCTGCTTTGATTTAATCCTGAGAGTCAATGAAACATGACATAATATAGCGCTGCCGAAGGGCTTGTTATCTGTTTAATAGGTCGAGGTATTTAGCAGTGTTGCATTATTAAAAGATCACCGGCAACCCCTCTCCGTGAGCTTACTCAAACATACAATCCATCATCAAAACAAGACGTTAATAATTCAAAAAGGATTGTTGCTTGCATAATCTACTAGCTATATAGTATATGGCAATAGGGGAATGTCTTCTACTGCTACGTCTACCTGTCGTATTTTTTTGATGTGCTACCTACGATGATGTTCTTTTGCCGTTTTCAATGCTCTAGCTTTCATCACCCTTGCGTCGGTCGGTAGAATTTTTGATTACCACTGCAGATGAGGGGGGTGAAAACAACTTTCCGACTCCTTGAATTTCGACTGCGTGCTGCTGAGCGGATGCTTGGGGGTTGTGAAAGACTTACGCTCTAACAAATGATTGTTTGTATTCATAAACCTTACCCACAAATTGAATTTTGATTTTTTTTTTTTTTTTTTTTTTTTTTTTTGAAAGTCGAACATCGCGGTTATTGAAAAAATTACCGCGCTCTTTGATTAATAAATAGAGATCGCATTTCGCAAGTGGATTAGTAGCGTCGGCGGCAGCGAAAGTCGAAAATTTCATTGGGGATTACTTTCTATACGTTTTTAAAATAATCTGATTGATTTGGATTCCCGCCCATGGCCATGGAATACGTGCGAGGAAAGTAAAAATATATAGATACTTGCGGCTGTCTTAGGCCTACAGTCAGATGATTGTGATTTTCATATTTTTAACATGCTTTTTAATCGAAACGCCATAAAATATCTAAATCCATCTTACCATCATCATTCTTCTTTAGCATACCAGTTGGAGTTGTTGGCGGGAATCTATAATCAAACGTTCGGAAGGAAAAAAAAAAAAAAAATACACGACTTTTAACCACTATAGAAAAAATTGTTTTAGCTCAATAAAAAAATAAGAAATCACTTATAAACAGATAAAAAAAAGTCAAAGCTGCGTGAATTCTTCCAAAAATCTTATTATGGCGGCTTACCTGTAGCAATAGGGATGCGTCACAGCAGGTATGTCGAAAAAAGATGATGTTCTTTCATTACGAACTCCTTTGACGTTGGCTGTGCGGTGATGTTTTTTGTATATTAATGGAAAAATAGAGAAAACCATAAGTTATGTTTGAAAAATGCTACACGTGGTGTTTGGCGGATACGTTAATAGCGACAAGAATACTTTGCAAATTGCAACTCAATAGCAGAAGCATTATGGGTTTTGAAGGACGCAAATTGATTCCTTTGTTATCTGATGATGGAATTAAGAGGGCAGGTAAGGACGTTAACTCTGTATGTGATATGACGTCATACAACTTGATTATTCATTGCTATTAAGAAGGGCCTTGGATAACATCGGACTTAACCTATTTTGCGAATAGCTATGATTTCCCTTTTAACCTTGAAGCAAACGCAGCAATGTAGATGTCTCGGTTTTGAAGCTGACATATCATTTTGATGTTCTTATTAAAACCTGGTGGCCGTGAGGCACGGAACTCATAACAGCTTTTTTGTAAGATTTGGCAGACAAAGCAGTTACAAATATTGCAATTTTTAGTTTAAATAGGTACTATTGCTTAACTATTTAAGGCTGGTACGCTGTTAAAGTTAAATCTAGTTTTTCATACAAATTTTTCACCGCGAAATGTCAAAATGAACTTTCCACATGGAAATTTCACTTGGCAGTACGCAGTTCCAGTGAAAAATAGCGCTTCAAAAACTGAGCTGTAGGTGGCGAATGGCGATAGTAAAATCTCTCCACAGCTATTTCACTTAGTTTTTATTGTTTTTATTTTATTGCATTAAATTTTTGACATTTCGGCGTGAAAAATTATTCGTAGAAAGGCGGTTATGAAATTTATTTCAATTTCAGATTTTTCTTTAAGCGAGTACAACACTTTTCGCACATCTAATATCATTTTTGCATTGAATATAGTAAAGCTAGGTGTACAAAAAGTTGGTGGCATGTATGACCTTTTTGATGATCAGGGTGCCTCAGTAAATTTGTATACACTGTTTTGCTCAACATAAGCATACAGATTTTTAATCGGCGGTCAGATCAATTATATAAAATATTTTGTTGATATTAAAATGGCAATTTAGTGTTCTCATACAAAAAATGATTTGTTCGCAGCTCGCAGTTCCCTTTTGTAAAGGCGACACGGCGGCTGCTGCAATTGCGTTATAAAATTGAACACGTTACTCTTTTTATGCATTTTTATTTTTAGTATAACAAACGAACATGAATTTCACAATTGTATAAATATGATTGAAGGCGTATTGAATGAGAGTTACTTTAATTAATAATAAATCCTTAAATATTTTTCTGGCATTCGACTGGGCGCTCTCAGAGCTCTCTTTATGTTCGTTTGTTTCATAAAAAACAATATTTTCCAGATTTCAGAGCATTTTTGCGAATCTATAGTTTTTCTCAGATTTACCAATTCAAGTGCGTTTGAGTTTGTTTTTTTTTTTTTTTTTTTTTTACAGAAAAGAAAGTAATTGCATTGGGTGAATCTATTTGTGTAAATTATTTATGTATAAATATTTAGAAATCAATCGGGACGCTAATTGAGAATGTTTGAATATAAAATTTAACCAGTGAATGGAAAACGATTTGAAAAGTGTTGGAGGCTACACATAATCGCATCGCACGAATATCAGCACAAAAAAGAGCATGCGACGTTTTTATTTTCGATTAGCCACACGATGTCTGAAATCTAAGAGCGAATCTGGAAGAAGACCAATCGAATACCATATAAGAAAATTTTGCAAATAAGAATACAGCAGTATTCGAATGTTCTACTACAATGAAGTTCAGTAATCATATCAACATAATACACTCTTGATTGTTAAAATGTGATACACCGGGTCTTATGTTACAAATCATCACAATGGGCCTACTTTGGCCTAAGTGAGACGGCCTGCCACTCTAACCTATGTTACAAATCAGACATTATTGCCAAAATTAAATACTAGTATGAAATAAAATAAAACAAAGTTCTCAATTTCTTTCCTTCACCTGTTTTAATTTTAAGTAAAATAAGAGTGCAAAAAGTATGTTTATTTTATAGTATAGCTATCCTAAGTCGTATGGTATTCCCAGCAGAAGATTTCACTTCACTTGAACAGCGTACCAGCCTATATAAAGTTTCATCCTAAAAATAGCTGATTCGTTTTGAAAATTAAGAATGCTAGAACTTTGACAACATGAATTTTACTCTATCTATGCATTTTGGTCGAAATCAGTAATTTCAACTGAAATAACAAGTTTTACACACCTTGTTCGGTTTAAAAACTACATTTGAATGAACATAAAAAAAAACCCACCAGATGTGAAACTTCTCTCTCTAAATTTGGGTGTTAAATTGAATTGTAATGTAATTGGATTGTATTAAGAAATTTAATTTAAAAACAAAATCTTTATAAAACTATAATCTTAACTAAGCGCAGTAGATAAGTGCATTCATTCATTTAAAAAGATTTCATAACGCAATCCAACTGATTTAGTACTCTAGTGTCTGTGTAAGACGTAGCTTTATCATTTTACTCCCCAGGTCCATGGTGTCTATATAATTATTCACTTTAAGAATTAAGAAAGAATTGCATTTTTTTTATATCTCGGCAACAGCGCCACAAGAAACTATCCCATCTTTCAAACTGCAACAAGCCATAGACTACATCCACAAAATTTCATTGAAATCAGTTGAGTAGTCTCGAAGATGAAAAACAGCGCCACCTATCGGGTTCAAAACTATCCTATCTTTGAAGTTGCAACCAGCCATACACACCTACAAATTCTCCTTGAAATCGGTTGAGTGGTTTAGACGATCAAAAACAACTCCACCTATCGGGTCCAACCATACACTACACACCGACAACATTTCATTGAAATCGGTTGAGGGGCTTAGCAGTCGAGACCGGCGGCGTAGTGATGGCGACAGGCCAATTTCCGTAACGGCATTCGAGTCGATTTTACTCCCAAGGCGCACCAATAGATGATGTTGCATAAACAAAAAAGGCAATTTCAACCCAATTCGTATTTTAGTACATCTCAAAAAGTACTAACTAAAAATAACTTAAAAAATATTATGTTCTCGCATAAGCAAGGTTAAATGTATAGATACGCTGGAAATGTATACGTAACTCTATATTTGAGTTAATTTTGATTAAATTTTAATTATTATTAACAGTTAATTGTTGATTTTTTTTTTTTTTCTATAAACTGAGCTTTCAGTATAAAGCTTGGGACTGAAAAATCTTCGGGAAGGACAAAGGGCAAAGAAACATTGAGAAAGACAAAGAATTTGTCCCAAATGTACCGTGTTGGCAACCGTGCCAGGTGCCAGGTGCCACCCCATGCAAATAATTTCATTGCTGTTGAAAAATCTGACGACATCGTAAGCAAACTAGATTAGGTGTCAAACTCAAATGTACTTGTACCTACTTATAAATCTCGAGCAACTTTGAAAAGAAATCGATGTTTGGAAAAGCTGCACTCGATTCCTAAAAGACCGTTTTTTTTTTTTTTTTTTTTGTGCTAGTCAATATAAATGCGAAAACTGTATTTAGGAGGGATTTTCTTGACTATATAGCTTGGACGGCTTCCCCGCCGTCAATGTCAATTGAAAGACCGGTCATATGATCAATTTAGACCAACCGCAAGGAGATACAAATCCTCGCAGACTTCCTAAACTTCAAATCCGAACGTACGCAATGTTTTCATGTCCTAAAAATCCTTTAATTCGCGCCACTTTCAAATCTTCCGCAAAATTGTACCATAGGTAGGTGTATGTTTACACGAAAATTAATAACGAAAAGATACTGTTTTCTCCGCAAATAGCCACAAGCCTCAAAATGTTTAATATATTTCTCTACTCATATCTTGAGCTATTTGATGAAACTTAGTAAACATCCAAACGGTGTGTGGATTGGCTTATGCTTGGTTACACTTTCAAATCTAAAGTTTGCTTGTGTGAATACAATAATGGGAAAAACAAACTTTAACGCTTTATTAATACACACGCTTACCATTATACCTTGAGTTTAAATACCCTTCGGCGCTCTCTAGTCCAAACTTGCAGGGATGATGGTGAGCTTGTGCTGGGTATACCAGATCTTCCAACTGTGGATGATGATGATGGTGGTGGTGATGATGGGGGTGGGGGTGGTGATGGTGCGTATGGAACCAGCTATCACGCTGCAAATCTATAGTAAACAATGGTAAAAGTAAACAGTTCCTTCGTTGGCCTATTGTTATCTATTGATTTGTAAAAAGGAAAAACATACCGCCTGTAGTTGGAGATGAGGTCGTTGAGGTCGTCCCGATTAGACTGCAACATGAAACTTTTGGAGTGCTTTGAAGTAATTGGGCGGGAGTAAGTGCTTCGACTGGGCTCACTAAAGTAGTTCCCTTTTTACTCTGTGAATTCGTAATTGCCACTGTGGGAGTAGCATGTAAGGACTCATCACTTGTCAGCAGGTGGTTTGAGCTGGGTATTGTAACCTGATGGATGTTGCCGCTGGTTGTGTACCCCTGCTGCGAATGATTTAGTTTTGTTTTTATTAATAATGAAGTTCTTAAAGATAATTGTCAGGAAAATAAAATCACTTCAATTCGCCCAGAAAAAAGGAAACCCCAAATAGATTGCATTTCAATTGGCGTTAAGTGAATTCCGCGCGAAATACGAAACGAATTTCCATTAAAGAAGTTTCTGCAACGGATATGACACAATCCTGAGCAGGAAATCGCCATAAATTTATTTGCAATGATGATGATGAGGAAATCAACACGCTCACCTCTATATAAATTGCCAGGTGAGTCTGAAGATTTCGTCTGCGATTCCTTCGCAATCACCCCAAACTCAGAAATGAGTTGCGGCTTTCCATCCCTCAAATATAATCATTTGTGTGCAGGTATGTCGTTGAAAATAAAGTAATTGCGGTGGATAGACAGTGGTGGCCTGTATTTCGTGAAAGTTCAAGCTAAATGCAGCAAAAAGAGCCAATTATCTAATGAGGAAATTCATCCACACTCCTTAGTACACGTTGCACGAACTTCAAACAGGTGATGAAATAAGATAGCTACGGACACATCTAATTGTGTGTTTGAAATGCAATTATACATATATCAAAAGTACGAGGTGCTAATGGACAATGATGTGGACAATGAAAGCCAGGATGGTCGCTGTTATTATGGTCTGCTTGTACAGTGAGTGCGTAAGCGAACGCTTTTGTTGGACATATCGGTTTCAAGACAATCGAATGAACTTGACAGCTGTGTGGCAGTAGAACAATACGATAGAAACGACATCATCATTAGGTCAATGTTGATATGTTTTGTGGGTACATATAAAACGTACAATGGAAAGTTATAAGAAATACCTACTCTCCCCTAACGATAAATTAAGAAGAATGGGATTATAAAGCTAAGTGCGTCTCATTTGCTTTATATGTCTAAATTCTAGCCTCTTGGTGTAAACAGATAGTTGGAAAATGATATAAAGCAGAGAAAATAATACTGAGACCTCCAACTTCGGCCAATTTCCCGTTACATTGTCTACAAGCTATATTTTTACGGAGTGCCCACGATTTGGTGCGCTAGTATTGTTACATAGAAATTCGTATATTGACAAATGTCACTTAACTTGAAAAATGCCGGCTCACCAACACACTCGCAAAAAATATGAGCCACTTCCGCTATCGGCAAAGTTGCTGGCAGCGTTCATAGAATTTTATAGGTATGTTTTGTTTGAAATTATTAGTTACGTGTGGACAGTAATTTATTTTTTGGAATAAGTGCACATTTAATTAAAATATTTATGAAAAATTAACAATGTAGATTGGTTGAGAGAAAATAAAAACATTTTGAGCAATTTTTCTTCGGTTATTTAAGAAAAATTAACTCATGAAATCGAAGTTAATGACATTCAAAAGCGGAAAGTACACAACCATGTTTGTCCTAATATGTTTCTAGTACCTATATATGAAACAACTCATTTAGATAGTATTATTAACCAAACAAATTGTATTAATCATCTTTACACAACGATCAAACTTAAACTAAACTCTTACAGCCGTATTAATAAAAAACCCATAACTACTCTCTAACTCATAAGTTACCTAGCACCTAGTTAAATAAATAACACATTAGTTAAATTTTCTTATTAATAAATGAAAATAACTCATATAATAACTAACTGATGTTTTCTCTATAATAGCTACTTAGAGCTGGCATCACCTAACCAAATTGTACTAAAAACTATTACATTATGTCATCTCGGCTGGCTAATACAATTCAATTGTGACAAGTGAAAAAAAAAAAAAAAACAAGAAAATAAAATCAAATCGAGCAAAACAAAAAAAAAAATCAAAACAAATGTAATTTGTAAACATTTTCATAGGGTTTTCTCGTTTTTTGTACACTTTTTTTCGAGTTGGAGCGATGGTAACCGAATCCTCCCCTAAAATATTTATATTATTCAAAAACACTGAATAACAGTGAGCCATTTTTTCCCCAATTTTTTCAAATTTAAATTTAATTTATTTTGTCATTTTGACAGGAACTTTGTTTCTTATACCCTTTTCACAACGCAGCGAAAACCGTGTTTTCGTCGAAAAATCATTAATAAATAAAATTAATTCAGAGCATTTCAAAATAATATTAGACCTTCAATTAGCGTGGAAAATGATTTAAAGTTGTGAGTTGTGACATTTATTCAGTGTTTTCGTGGAAAACGACTTTAAACGACTCGTTTTGAAAACTGAAATATGTATGGGCAAACATCAGTTTTCGATTAAGTTTGCGGTGTGAATAGCGTATTAGAGTTATTGACTCGCTAACAGACCTCCTACCGTAAGTTAGTTATATGATACTTACGAAGCGTTAGTTATCTTCTAAAAATGTTTATTAATACGAATTTGAGTTTAACGAATGTGTTTGCCATTAGTTAGGCCTAACATGTAGTTACGCGACAATTATTAATACGGCTGTTAAATTCTAATTTCTCCTAAAGAAAACTTAAAGAAAAATTACTAATCTCACTATATTGTCTCTGCTTTTAACTACCTCAATGGGCTTGTTCCATTGACCGCTAGATAGCTAGCTGCGCTAAAAATCTATCTCAAAATGACGTTTAATCATTTGCAAGAAACAAAGAGACACAAAAAACACGAACAAGAATTTATCAAAATTGCTACTTTTACTAAGCAATAATATTGGTATAAAAGGGTTTATCATGGAGGGATAGTATTGCTTCTTCGGCCTTGAGCTCATACACAAGATCAATTTCGCAGAGGGTCTTTCATTAGCGACTTGACGACTTCAAACTTTCAGAGTGAACGCACCCTTAAGCCGATTACCGAACTGTCAATGTCAAAATATTCAGTAAAATCAACATTTTCATCATAATGAAGTATACACAAAGGAACAACGTTTACAAATATATATTAAAATTTACTACCGAAATTCCGAGTCAGTGGTCACAACTTTAATAGCGTAGGTCCATAAATGTTTAATTAGATTTAAGAATTTTCCATTTTCTGGAAGTAAACGGACTTAGTACTATAAAAGATTATAAATCTTAATGTACAAACCAATTATTTGAAATAAAATGAAACGAATAATGAAATGGAATGAAATCTTCAAAGATGAAGCGTATGTTTGGTTAAATGCCTTCTTTTTTCTACGCCAACAAGCCGGCGACGTTAGTGCAGCTCAGAGCCAATATTAAACAACAAATAGCGGCCGAGTCATCAAACATTGGGTTCAACGTATCGACCGCTGCATATGTTCCGGTGGTGGACATTTATGAACGAAGTCGAAATCCATTCATAAAAATATTTTTATAGTATTTCAAGCCAAAACAAGTTTTTTTTTTAGATATCTCAAACAGTTTGTATTTTATTTAAAAAAAAAAAAGTTGCCAAGTCCTTAATGAAAGACCCTTTATATCAGAGACAAACCATACTGAGATCCCCAACTCGCAATCCTCTTGCCGCTGGCCACCTCAATTTGTTTCTCAAATTCCCCATTTTGTTTTCCTATCGGAATGTTATGTCAATTAAGGGCACGACTCAAAAGTGTAACACTTTTGTTACACTTGTAACATTGTGGCAACGCTGAACACGAGTGACATGCAAAAACAATAAATATAAAATAAATGCTGCCAACCGCTGCCAACCGTGGGAGAATGTGACAGAGTTCGGGAATACCACATTTTAACATTGAATGCTTTTGGTTAGTTATTATATATTTTAAAAAGGCGAATTATATAATTTGTTTGGTAAATAAAAATATTTAAATGAGATGTTTTCTATACTAGAAACATATTAGGACAAACATGGTTGTGTATTTTCCGCTTTTAAATGTCATTAACTTCGATTTCATGATTATAGTTTTCTTAAATAACTGAAGAAAACTGTGTAACAATAGGTTTGTTTGACGTGGGATCTATTGCGTACTGGGTTAACCCTAAGGTGTTCGAAATAGCACTGAACTCACCCTGGTACTGAAAACCTATATTCGACATGACTTCTATGGCGCCCTAGTTGTGCCCTGAACTGACCCCAGTTAATTAGTCGGGGCAAGAACTCAGTGCTGAGTTTCACTGTCATTTCGCTTGCTGTCATTCAATTGTTGTGATGACGTGATAAAGGTAAATACAGAAAATTTTATATTCAAAAGTGAATTATCTGAAAATGACCACGTTTATGAACTATAAATGTATATTATAGGAAAACGGAATGGAAAAAAGCTGGAATCAGCGCTAAATAAATTTTCAAACTCATCATCTATATTCCAAACAAAAAAAATTTTATCTTTTTCATACTTCGTTCACTAAAAGATAAATATTTTTCAATTTCAAAAACTGAGAATATTCAGGGCAACATATTTTGTGCTCGATATAGTAGCCGAATTTTCAGGGTTGTGCAGGGTTTTTGACAGGCGTAAAAATGATTAGTGGACACTAGTGAAACCAGAAACACCAATGGGCTCCCATGAAATCCGTCACATATCCGTTGCACAAAATCCTTTTTTGCTGAATTATTTCACAGACTGTTTTCTGACTAAATTGTCATAGACGTTTCAAGGGTTGCACTGATAATTGGGGTTTATCTGATGTTAAGCCTGGCAATGGATACATAAATTTCATGACCTTTTTTGATAGTTGAATCTGTTACTTATGTCGTTTTCCATTGGTTTCACTCGGGGATCCACTCATTATGCAATCCAATATATGGAACAAGAAAACTGTTTCTGATTGAATCCACAATATTCGGTGAAAGGCCAAAAAATAATCTACGGCAGCTGTCAGCTGACTGTATAAAATACATAATTTACACTTGTGTGAGTTCTTCTTGAGTGGATTCTGACTTCAAATCGAAAAGCGAAATTCTCTCCTCAGAATCACCAGAAGAGTATTTTTTGTGCCAATGGAACGGTTTCAGAAGTGATTTTTTGAATTCATTCAATCAAATTTTATTTTGAGTGCCTTTCGCGTTTGCAAGTTAGCAAGATAGATGCAATTTTTCATAGGCACTTTAACAAGAATTGTTTGTTACTTATTCGTGTAAGAATTTCATGGTTGGGGGAACTCACACAGCTTCGCTTCGTCTTTCCAGTTAAACTAATCGGTGGTTCCTACTATACTACTAATCAAATCAGTCACGGCATTAATTTATAGACCGTTTATTATAGAAGAAAAAACACAAATACGAAACAATGTTTCGTTAATGCCACAGTTGGTGTTAGATGGTACTCAATGGATAAAATATTCGTTTCAAAAGTGTGCAAGAACAGGCAGTTTAAATTTCTGTTGGTTTGTTTTAGTGAATTGCTATTTTAATATTACATGAGATATGATACAGGATGAGACATTATCAGTGTAAGAAGTGTAGAATTTTATATAAGTGCGAAATTAAGCAATGCAAGTCTTATCGCAGCATCCCATGCAGAACTGTGGCTTTAAAATATGCAATTACGCGATCACTGAGTTATGTCGTTTTCCATTGGGACCACCAGAAACCTTTTTCAGATCTCAGATTTTACGCTGCTCAGGGAACGTTCAACGAAATTGATCTACTTTTGTAAATGGACTTGTGTGTTACTTGACAACAATATCAGCTGTTCAAATTGCATTCGTTTTTGGCAAATTCACAAATGGATACAAAAAATACGATCGATTTGAAGTCGATGTGATTTGAAGTCTTCAGATGACGAAAGAGACAATCAAGATAATAATTCCTCCGAAATCATATCCATAGCTATTTATGTATTTTGTAATTTTGGTTTTCACGAAACTTTGCGCATTTGCCTCGAAAGCAAACTTCGCAAAATGATGTTAAACAGCTATGCAAATTATATTGGTATGTGTAAATCTGAATCGAGATCTGCAAAAAGTGATCCGAATCGAAAAAAAAAATTGATTTTTCTGCCCAATGGAAAGTGAAAAGTGATTTAAATCAAAAAAAGATTGATTTTTGGTCCCAATGGAAAACGACATTAGTTTCTACAAAACCCATAGTCAACATGTCAAAGGGCAGTGGGAAATGACATTAAATACAGTGTAACGAACAGTGACTTATTCATAAATTCGCAAATTGTCAAGCTCTTCTGTTTGCCCATGATGAAGATGGAGCAAAATCGCTGAATCTTCCAGTACGGCAATCACCTCATTCCCTATTTAGATGTCGACGAGACGAGCTGAAAACAAGAAAGATGACTTTACGTTTACATGATATTTACTTGAAGGAATTGTGCGGAACTCAGAGGCAACCAAACGGTTTTTAAAACGTCTGCGCCCATAAACACAACCAAGCACAGAATCGCCACCCTGGCTAGTGTTGCAAAATAAAGCAAAAAAAAAGCCGCTAGATGACTCTCGACACAGCAAACTCGCGTCAAACTTCATATAAATAAAGTGCACGACTGGGTCGAACGAAACTTTCTCGTTGATCAAAAGTTTAATTGGATCGCTCTCGCGAACGTCTGACAAACATCCGAGAGTATAACAGTCTTGAAAGTGCTTCTCAATTAGCCCTTTGGAGTCGGCATAAAATTGTAGATCCCTTCCATTCGCTTCAAACTTGAAAAACTCACAAACGAATAGTTGTGAGAAGATAGGCCTGTTGCGCCAAATATTTATTTTTATCATTAAAAAAAAACTGCCCGAACTGTAAGCCCCAAAATTCCAAATCCGGAGTTAAAAGGAAATCCGGGCAGTCGTTTTAGCTGTAGGCCTCGGGACAGATAGACAGACAGACGGACAGAATTCTGTGGCCCATTTTTTTGAGTTCCTCTATCATCGTAATGACATTGAATTGATCAACTACTCGAGTTCGAAATTTTGTACAAATCTTTCTCTTACTAAGTACTTGAGCGAGAAAGTTAAAAACGATTATACTACAGCACAGCTGGTTGGAGCAAATGATCAGAAGTAAATATCTGTAAAATAGATGCCCCTACTGTGATTGTCCGTTATCGATCGAAAAATAAGTTTCATCAATAGTACAGGGTGTCCGCCGGGAAGGTATACTACTTTGTTTGTTTATAATTTTTGATTAAATGAAAGAGAATGGATCTTATATTGATAAATGTTTTATTTAATGTCAGAAATTTTGTATGGAATACAATAGGCCTGTTTTTTTGAGCTTCGAACTCAGCAAAGCAAAGCAAAGTAGGATTTTCAGCACGCAATTACAACAACTACTGTGATTCCTCGAAGTGTCAAGTAGGGCGTAGTTGTTGTAATCGCATGCTGGGAATCCTACTTTGCTTTGCTTTGCTGAGTTCGAAGCTCAAAAAAACACGCCTAATATCAGGTAAATGTCCGCCTCTGTTAGTCTCACAAAAGCGAGCCCTTTTGAGCACATTTTTCATTACATTCTCACACATTTCACGCGGTATTTCATTAATTTCATCACGAATATTTTGTTTGAGTTGCCCAAGCGTTTCTGGTTTGTTTGCATAAACCTTGCTATTCAGATATCCCCACAAAAATAAGTCCGGAGCAGTCAAATCAGGCGACCTGGAGGCCAATCAACATCACCATTTCTTGAAATAACTTGTTGTGGAAAGACGTCTCGCAGTAATTCCATTGTATTTGTAATCCTGGCTGTATGCGATGTGGCACCGTCTTGTTGCTACCACATATTATTCAAGCCCAAAGCATGCAGTTGTGGCGTATCGCTCCCCATTCACAGTTACCGTTATGCCTTGTTACTTCCTTGAGCAGCAGTAATGTTTTCAGCCGATCTTGCAGTACGTTGTGGTCCATGCTTGGGCCTATCACCTACAGACCCTCTTTCTTCGAAATCATACACTACACGATAAATAGTGCGTTTTGTTGGCACGTTGTTTCTCCCAAAAAGATCACGTAACTTTCTCATCGTCACAGTAATCGATGATTGATTGTCATAAAATGTTTTGACGATTAAAACACGTTGGTTTATCGAATATTTTTCCATAATAAATTTGCCACGTGTCTACTTCACGACTGCCAAATATGAATTATCAAGACTAATGTTTACCAAAATGGCGGCAAAACAAAGTCGTATACCTTCCTGGCGGACACCCTGTATATCGTCGATTTTTTGATTTTGGTACTAGGTTTGTTCCTTTACTTTTAAATCTTACGAATTTTTACTAATTCTTACGAATTCTTACGAATTTTTACTCAATGCCGTTCCTTAACTCAAAAAATTCGTAAAAGAGAGCGTCATCGAGAGAGCAAGATATTACCCTTCCACTGAGAATCTTACGAATTTTTACTCAACAAATTTCTTGGTGTAAGAAGCGAAAAAGCTGTCAGTCACAGTCACCTTACAACTAACGGCTGATTTGAAATTTGTTGTCCCATTTGGCATATGCGTTGATTATTTTTTGACTTCTTGCTTATTAAAATGGTATCAACAGGCGGCAAAATAAAATTGAATGTTCTCTTTAAGATTCTTTTCGATATTGGCGTCGAAATTCGTCCTTACTGTAACAAGGTACAATCTCTTCCATGTAAATCATAATGCAGTGCCGCTTTTTCCTCTTCTCGAATGCTTGTAGTTCAATCAGTACAAACTCTTCCACATACTCAGATTCATCAATATAAAGTTAAAAATAAATGATAGAACTAATTTTCTTAGTAAATTAACAAATTCCTCGAGTTTATCAGACATTTTAACGACTTTTCGTACAATTTTTTGAATATTTGTATTTGTCATTTTTCATAAATTACTACAAAAGCGTTCCTTAACTTTTTCGTAAGCGTCTCTCTCTGTGAGAGAATTTATCCCCACTACTGCCATTTTGATAGTCTTTTCCATTCTTACTACAAAAGTAAAGGAACAGACCTAGGTCAGTGTCTGTTTGACCGCTATTTGTTGTCGATTAGCAATTGTTCGTTGTCGTTTGCATTTTAGTGAAGATTGAAAGAATAACAAAAAAATATGAATGGAAACATAGAAATTCTTCTAAAGTTTCTGTCAACTTGTCGATTTTGTTATACAATACAAAAAATACAAAAAAACAATCGATACAATTGGCAAATTTCGGGTCAATTGGTAACACAAAAGTAGCCAGAGTTATGAGGTTATAATTTTATTTCCTCTTATTAATAAAAAAGTGTGCACAAGTAAGTTAGTTAGCAAACGTCAGATAACATACAAAAATTGGACATAACTACTGAGTAACAAGTTGATAACTTTTACACAGTGTTTATTAATACGGGGGTAAGTATATAGTAGGTACATATCTACTTTCAATGATCAAGATACCTATGAAATCCTTTTGAACGCAAAGTAAAATTGAATGACCACTCCTTGAACAAATCGTTCAAGTTTAACTAATGGCGTTTTTCATTGAAGATTCGACAGAATCGCCCCGAAATTCAGAATTGCTCTTTTCAATGAAATTCGTTGGAACACTTTTATAATAGTGGTAGACACCCTATGTGAGATTCGATATTCTGTTGCTACTTTTTTGTTGTCTTCCAAAAAAAATATGAATGTTTATTATGTTTAATAAGCCAAGTATTCGGATCACATATAGTGCAGTATTTGTTTGCAACAACACAACAGACATTTTGCTAGTGTGTGCTGGTGGGTTCAGGGCAATTCTTTAAAGATATTCCGGACACTTCTCTCGTTTTAAAAATTGACCTACAAGTGCACTTTTTTTTAATGAAAAATAGAAAACATAGGAAGAGCACTTCTGGATTTGCTCTTTTCATAGAAAGGGCAATTCTTTTCTTCAATCGAAAACGCCGTTACAAAATGTACTTGACAACTTTTGCAGCAATGTGAAAATCAAACGAATAATTGCTCGCTGTTTCTAATAACAACAATCTATAAGGCAATGAGTAGGTATATGCCAAAAACGAATCATGTGCCGCACTTATTGGAGCTCAATGACCTCTCTGTTTCCGGATATACGCTACCTACCTGCTTGTGCCTAATAAGCTTGGGCTTAATCACGTGGAACTGATGTGCAACAGATAACCCGTCTTCAATTTTACGAAATTACCGAAATTCATACACGAGCATGTTGTTTTCTTCCCCACTGCAGAAAGTCTGTTAATTATGCAAAGACTGTCATCCTCAGCGAAAATAGTTTCTTTGCTAGGCTTTGTGGCCAACTAGACCATAAAATATGTCGTTTTCAAAATTTAATTGCAAAAAAAAAATCAATAGAATCTGCAATATTTCGTGAGTTTTTGAAACCCCTAAGTTTATTGAAAATAAGTTCAACTGCACATCACAAAGTTCATATAGTATAGGAATGCAAAATTGCCCGCACGATGCAATCTAAATAAAGTTCACCTGAAACCATGAAAACTTTTTTACGTAGGTATACTTCTTCTGGGTCTCGCTCTGAAGATACATTTTCTCACTCAGCGAAGCATTTCGTAATTGTCTTAACTGGGCGCGCACTCTTTACGTCTCGGAGACTACGATTATGATGTTGGTTGTCTTTCCCATAGCAGTTGCGGGAGTTGCACGGAAAACACTTTCTCCACAGTTCCATTATTTCTTTGATCATTTCATTTTGTGACCTTAACCAGAGCGCATCACTGTATCTTTTGTGGGAGTCTCAATCGAGTATAGTTTGAAGCAGCGACTACAATTTATTTTCATCAGTAGGAAACTCTCTCCGCCCAATTAAAATGCATCATTTGTTGGTGTGCACAAGGACTACGCAAGGTCTCTACGCAATTTTCATTATTTTGTGCAGTGTAGTTGGTGAGTGAAATATATTTTTTTGTAATTCATATTTAAACCTAACGACAGTGTCCACAGGGACCCAGGGATATTCCCCACACTGCTCCGTTCGCCTGGAAAACGCCCTTGAACATATGCGTCTTCGAAGCAACCAACCAAAAGCAAAGTCTTTAGAAGTGAGTCCGTATTCGGTATATCAATCTATTTATGGAAATCATAAGGACGAAGACGATGACGATAGAAGATCAGAAAACAAACCCTACGAACGGCAGAGGCAGCGCCCGTTCTCGAATACCGACTTTGAGGACAGTAGATACAACAACCGCAGGCCGCACAGTTTACCAATTTCACGAGTAGAAGTAGAGGACATGAAGGTACGCCTACCGCAAAAGGCTGTTCGCTGGGTGGAGGTGGACAAGTGCAGATTCAGTACAACAAACCGAACTTTGGATACGCGGCTTATATTCCCTGACTTGACAATCAGCGGTAAAGTTGTTCTTCATCCCACTGGTGGAAAGTGTAACATGATTCTGAGGTTGCGACACGCTGGCATAGAGTTCCGGACTGTGCCCATGACAAACGGAATGGATGAGTCCCGGAACAGCAGACCAACAGCTTCGATTCGAACGGACTCGCATTTTGCCGAGCCCGGATTTATATCAGTATTTGCTCACGGTTGCCAAGGTCCAACTGGTATCAAGCTGCGACAAAACTCGAAGAGGAGGTTTGGGACCAATGCGGCAACTGGACCCGACATGTACGCTGAGCCCAATGATCAAAGGCGGTGGGGAAAATTGTACAACTCGCATCGGCCGCCGTATGATCCTCGAAACGGCCTCGACTACACAGGTGATTCTATGTACAGAAGAAGATATACTCGGGAGACATCATCCGAAGAGCACTCTGATGATGTAGTTTCTTTTGAGGATGACGTGCTTCACTTTACCGACGATCTAAACCACCTCGAACCAGACGCGAGGGCTTTTGCTGAAATTTTCTCCGAAAAACTAAGCGTGGACAGATATCACAACTCAGCGAGTTACAACAGCAATAGCCACACTCATACCGAAGACATAAACAACGCACTGACCAAAGAGCTGGAACAACTCTTCTCCATGGGAGTAAAGGGTCTACTTACAACGTACATGCAACGAGCACTGCAGCCAGCAATTAAGGAAACGTTAATGGAAAACATGGGCTACACGTTAAGCTATGGTTAACCGCGGTTTAATCAGTGACTTTGTGTTTATTTTTTAAATTTAAGCGATTGTTGTGATTTATCGATTTTGAAATAAAAGAAAAACAGTGTTTTAGAATTTCTTACAATTTTTGTAGTATCTATTGTAAGATGGTGATGATGGCTGTGATAATCCTTAAGGCTATCCATTATGAACAAGTATACACCAAACGCACAAATAACTTGACACTTTTTATTACCGCGGAGCGAATTGAACTTCTATTCACGAGGACACGATTTGAACTGAGATATCGAGTCCTGGGGGATGCTTTGATAAGATGCAATCCGAAACACCAATGTCCTTTTCCACAATGTCACTGGGCGGAGCTGATAGGACAATGAGGAACAATGCGCAGGAACGTTACCACCCACAGTTTCACATACGCCATTGCTTTTGGGTTTTATTTTATTTTTTTGTTGCTATTTATATATTTGTACATAGCAGACCATGGTGCATACACCGTTTAAAGATTGGAAATATTTATTTAAATTATTTGCGAGCCACTTTAATTTACTGATGTAAGACACAGTTCAGAGTATTAAATTCTGAACGGTGGATTTCATTTATGTGACCTAGACTGGTGAGATTTAAATATAACAAAGTACACAGAACATTATTTTGAAATTTAATTCAAACAATTTTCGTTGACTAGTATTCTTGCAGAAATCTGATAAGAGCGAGGAAAAAAATCCCAAACTAATAATTATACCTATAGGTGGACTTTTGGTCTTTAACGCCAATAACAAGTATATACATATGTATATAGGAAGAATGAAAAAGGTTCGAGGCCTATATAGCCAGTTCCTCCATTTGGACTGTTTGTTGTGCAAAGTTAACCTAAGAATCTGTACTTTTTCAAAAGGATCTGATTATGTCAGCGATTAATAATATTTATAGCTTTCTAGTCTGTTCTAAGTGAAGTTTGGTCCAGTTTGTATATCTGGATTCGGGGAGAGAAGAAGTACAGCGATAAAGACCTGGTGAAGAAAAGCAAATCGAATTCAATGGTCCGTTCCGGAGAATCTTTAACTCTACTGCAGAAATATAGCCAGGTAGAAAAAGACCTTACTTAGACTTTTATGCAATTCGAAGGGGACCTCATCCAATATAGTATGCTTAAGAAGCATGTTAATTGAAGTTCATGTCCGCCTGGTCTATAGGGTAAAAGAAAGTTTTGTAAGTAAGTTTTCAAGTCAGAGCATTATAAGAACCCGTTTTTGTTTAGATCCCGCTTAAAAAGTTTTAAAACACGGTCTTTTAAAATCCGTTTTTTTTTTTTTTAATACTGCCTCTGAAAATCCCGCTTTGCAGCGATTTATTAAAATAAAACATCTAGGTATTTTCTATTGCAAAATCTAGATTTAAAAAAAAGGGGGAATAAAAGAAACGGATTTATAAGAAACAGGATTATATAAAAAGCGGGATTGTAAAAAACATTATAAAAAAAAGCGGGATTTTAAAAAGCAGTATATTGAAAAGCAGGATATCGTAACCAACCCACATGAAGACTCTGTATCGAACTGCACGAGTATTGCAACTCTGCCGTCGATGTATTGAGCGATGATATAAAACATAACGAAAGACCGAGAAGGTTCTAATAATTGTATGACGAGAGTCAGTCAGATAGCAGGCAGTAATGTAAGAGGTGCAAATATTATTGAGAAGGAATAAATGAAAGTGTTTTTTTATAACATTTTTTCACTTGTGTTTTTGTTTATTCTGACGCGTATTATTTTAGTGACCGTCTGTTTCCCTGAGATACGATACAAACTCTACAAACTGTACAGCTATATCGACCTCGAAGAGTATTCGATTCCAATTCGGAGGGAAGAACGCAGTAGAAGAAGACCTCGCCTTAGGTGGCGCGCAAGTTAAGAATCCTTAAACATGTAGCTTAAATACTGATACTGCTAAGACTTATCTTAATGTTGAAAGAGTCACACATGGTAGATAAGAATAATGAAAAGATTATATTTGGACCAAAAACACAATAGATAAGAAAAGATAGATCAATTATATAAAACAAAGTTGCATCCGTAAGAACGCCCATCACTCGAGAACGGATCGTCCAATTTGAGCTATCTTTTCTTTGTTATGTCTGTCTCAGGAAGGTTTATACGTCGAGAAAATTGGAAAATTTTAAAAGAAAATTGAATTGAATATTTTATATGCACATTCAAACAAAACAATCTAAGCATTTTGAGTTTACGATGATTTTTTATAAAAAATAAATTCCGTTTTATTATTTTATTTGGCTAATATTACGTTCACATGAAAATGTTTCGACCGAATCATTTCTTAAGTATATATAGGAGATCCGGCCTTTTAGGTTGACAGTTCGAAAACCTCTCAGTAATTCCTAAGTTCTTCTTTATCCAATTGGGTGACGTCATCACATCAAAGTAACACCGTTCTATAAGTCATTTTCGTCAAAAAAGAGTTTTTGGTATCAAACGATTCGTCTTCGAGAGCACTTTCGTTCGAGTATAATAACGGGGCCCTTAAGGTTTCGTACCATACCAAAACTGAAGAAAAACGAAGTTCTATCCTACAAAACTATGCAACAATATTAGTACATAGAATTTTGTCATTCAATCATATTGAACATTTATTAACATTAGGATATAGGGTGGCAGAACTTTGTGTTTTTGAAATTCTCACATAGGATTTTGTAATTTTAACTATGTAACTTCAAAAATAAATTAAAAAAGTTCTATGTCCATCACAAATACAGGTTACAGGTTTCAGGCAAGGTAAATAAGGAATTTTATAATTGTCCTTTTTTTCAGAAAACTGATATCCAATAATTGATTTTTTTTAAAGATTATTTTCAATAGGGTTTTTTATATGAAAAAAAAAATCATAAACATTAACTACGGGTGATATTCATACAATAATCTAATTATAAAATACATGTATGTGGTACATAGGACTTTTTGTTAACTTTCAATAAAGCTTATTGGCTGATGGCACTTTGTATCAAAATTTAAATTAAATTTTTAAAGAAAACTATTGACCGTGGGAGCAAAATCCAACATTTATAATTACTATTTTGTACATTTTTACGATTCTGCATAACTATATTTTGAAAATATTAATTTAAAATGCTAAAACAAATCATGCAAAACTTCAATAGCTCTAATCTCGAAACATCGGTCAACTCACTTAGAACTGTGTTAAAATGAAAAATTCGTTCGAACCTAACTGTTACATTCGGGCTGGGATTCGAAAAGATAAAACACTATTCTGTTTAACTTTGCCAATAAAATCACTTTATTTACACTTTCCACTTATTAAGTGCCAAAACAATATCACTTAAATCAATTCTTAAACGTTTTAATCCAATCGCTTTATTCACTGTATTACTTTACACTTATTTATCTCACAACCGCTTACTCTTTCGAACTAAACAATCGCTGGTTAAAAATCAACTGTTCATCTCTGTTCTCAACGCGCCCCTTTTATATCCGCGCTGCCACCAATCAGCGAATATTCCAGAAGTAGATATATTCCAGATGTATATTACAACTCTTCTCTAGATGGTTCTAGAATTAGCTAACTTGATAGATTGTAGTCTCCAATTGGAAGTGGAACTTGGAGGGAAACCGAGTGCCCGATTCACCACAATTCCTAAGTGTCTGATTCACTAAGTGCCTGATTCACCACACTAACCTTTAAAAATGAAACTGATACGCGGGTATCTGCGACGAAAACCAGTTTTCATGTGAATGCAGTGTCAGAAACTACGAATATTCGCGTGTTCGCTGTTCGCAATTCGCTCTCATGTGAAAACTGAAAAGTCCTCAAATGCTATGTTCGAATTTTCGTACTTACTTTAGCAAATTAAATTCATACCGATTCAAAGCAATTGCTAAAGGCTTTTACTTTGCTACAACCATTTGTTTTTATTCATACGACCCAATAAACTGGATCATAAAATCCTAAAACAGAAATCATTGTTTTAATTTTAAAATATACCTACTCAAGAGTAGTTAACCCTTTCGGTACAATTTTTGAATATATAACACAAAAAATATTTTGTATCATATTTTTGGCTTATTTTGGGCTCAGAAACCAATTGAAACAAAAAAAAAAGTTGCAAAATGCTCAAGGACACTTCAAGGAGGTGTTACCAAACGGCAACAATTCGACATTGGGTAGTAAAAAAAAACATGAAAACCGCGGGTTTTTTTTTTTTTTTTTTTTTTTAATTTCAGTTTTAAAAATAACATTTTATACAAAAAGGCTTTATAAAAAGAAGGGAAACAACAAAATAAATAAATAAATATTAGCAAACAATAAATAATTCAAGCAATTAAAAAGTTAAATTAATATTAAACTATAATTCTTAATTAATTTCACCTCTGTTTGCCCTCTGCACAGCCCAGTACAGCCTATCGACTTGACCATCCCCCGACAAAATAAAGTACACCTGCGAATATTGGTGTACGTCCTCATTTACTGGCAAGAAGGCACATACCCGATGGTAACTTTGGCCTTGAATCTGTTAATCCGAATTTTGCAGCGTAGAATCCCATACCATTGTTAGAAAATGTGTGCTTGCATGATGTACATGTAAGAGGGAGAAGTGGTGGGAGGCGCCCGACGTGACGGCCCAGTGGTGGCATGCGCGTGAGCTACGCGCGGTACTGTAAAGTACTTGAACATTGCAACATTACTTCATTTTTCTAAAATAAAATAATTTTTCTAAAATAAAATTAGCCTAAGTTACTCCTTATTACATCAGCTACCTGCCAATAAAAGTCCCGTCAAAATCGGTCCAGCCATTTCAGAGATTAGTCGGAACAAACAGACAGACAGACAAAAATTGATGCCTGAATTGTCGAAATCTTCGAACACTTCCAGAATTTCACCTTGGGGTCTAAGAACCGTGCGTCTTACTTACTTACTTAAGGTGGCGCTACAGTCCGGGGTGGACCTGGGCCTCAACCAACAAGCGTCTCCAGCCAGCACGATCTTTGGCCAGCTGTCTCCAGTTTCGCACGCTAAGTTGGTTAAGGTCCCCTTCCACCTGCGTGCGCCACCTGAGTCGCGGTCTTCCTCTACTGCGCCGCCCCTCGGGTGTGGATTCGAAAATCTTCCGGTCCGGAGCATTGACGTCCATTCGCTCCACATGACCCAGCCACCTCAGTCGTTGGACCTTCACTCTTCTGGCTAGGTCGATGTCGCTGTATAGCCCGTACAGTTCGTCGTTGTATCTCCTCCTCCATTCACCGTCTATGCAGACGGGACCGAAAATTACTCGAAGAATTTTCCTCTCGAAGTAACCAAGAGTAGCCTCATCCGCTTTTGATAGAGTCCATGCCTCTGCACCATAAAGTAGGACTGGGATGATCAAGGTCTTATAAAGGGTCACTTTAGTTGTTCGAGAGAGGGCTTTGCTACTCAATTGCTTTCTTAGCCCAAAGAAACAGCGATTGGCAAGAGTTATTCTTCGTTACCATGCGTCTTATTGGTGCTAAAAAATAATGTTTGCCCACATTAGGAAGTTTCAAAATCATATGACTACTGAATGTTGCTATACGGCAACAATTATTTTCCCACCGAAACATAGCCCTTTTCACAAATTGTTGCCGTAAGGCAACACACTATTTTAACATTTTTTTTATCGTGTTCAAAGTAAGTAAAGATACTTTATTTGATTATTTTATGTAATTATAACACGTTAGAAAATATAATTAGCCTTTTTATTAAAAATTGATAAGATCTTAATTCAAAATGTGGACTTACCGGCCATTTGAGTTTCCGGCTACCTGGTCAGCTGTCTTTAAAATAATAATATGAAATTGGCGGGCTGTTTGACAGATAGGTTTAGATACTCTGAGAAAAAATTGCTGCCACTGAGTTTGTATTACTTTTTGTAAGGAAATTAGTTTGTAGTGCCTTAAAAAAGAGTATTTTGTTGATGTTGCCATATGGCAACAAAAACACCGAAAGGGTTAATTCGTGCAAGTGGGAGAGGGCCTCAACTAACTTGGAGTGCGCAACTAGAGTTAGTTAGGCAAAAATCGCGTTAACTGGAGGGGCGCATTGGTTGAGGCCCCGGATCCAACCCGGACAGTAGCGCCACCTAAATAAGTAAGTACCTAAGTAAAGTACTCCGACAACCCATCCCGCAGCTTTTTGAACTTACAGTCTATTTACAAATAACATAACAAGCCATCATATCCAAAATCGCAAGATGGACAATATTGAGCTATGAAGGTTTCTATATATGGAGCTCGGCTCTAAAAAAAAAACTGGACTGCATAGAGGCACGAATATAGGTATAACTGATGGCTTACAGAAGACTAGCTTAGTTGGGCTGTTCCCCATGTACATAGGTTAGGTTAGGATAGACGCAGGGTTGTGAGGAAAATAAACTTGAGAGAATTATGTTATTTCAGGACAAGGAAACCGAACTATTCATAATTTTGTTGTAATTGGGTGTTATTTTAACAAAAAGACAAAAAGACAATGAACATTTTTATATAGCACACCTTACACTACGTCCGCTTTGACGAGACATCAGTGCTTTTAAAATAAGTAAGGGATCAGATACATACCTACTTAATTAATTTAGAAAATTACAGTTTTTACAAGGCTTCAATTAAAAATAGAACAAAAATTTGTTGATTGTCGTAGAGATGTAGAGATTAGCAGAACGATAGAGCTTTGTATTCGACCGCATTCTTTGAAACATAAGTATTGAAAAATGGTAATAACAACTCAAGCAACCACCAAAACCGAAATTTAACATTTACATAATCTAAACTTGGAGGATTTCTGACTGACACAGTTTTGATTGCTCTAAGAAGTGCTTTATTTTTCTGAGATCTATTAAGCAAAATAATCTTTCAGTAAAACGTCTTGTTAGTTTTTAAGTTTAGCTCGGGAAATTCGTATGATTTAAATCGAATATGACCTGTATAAACTTAAAATTAATAGAATTATTAAAACGTTAATTTCTAAGAAAACACAAGATTTTTACCGGAGGAATCGGGCCTTAAGACTGCAAACTGCAATCAACAGCCCGACTACCATACGCATACGAAAACTTTCGAACATGTGCCTGATTGCCTGATGCCTGCCGTCAAGGGTCAACGTAAACGTCAGAAACCTCAAATCTGTCAACATGTCAGTGAATAATTTTCAAGAACACAGTTGTACAGAAAAGAGCTTTCCGTGTAAAATAATAAAACAAAATCTACTTGCTGAGTGATTTTGTACAATTTTTACTAAATGGTGAGTTCAAACTTCAAAATAATGTCAATAAACCCATTAAATACTAAATATTTTTTTTTTGTATTTTGCACAAGT
Source organism: Cheilosia urbana (assembly GCA_946477585.1). Classification (NCBI taxonomy): domain Eukaryota; kingdom Metazoa; phylum Arthropoda; class Insecta; order Diptera; family Syrphidae; genus Cheilosia; species Cheilosia urbana. The sequence continues at coordinate 178,578,410 of OX297853.1, forward strand.
TCGCAATTAATGTGGTATTCGTTTGGGCGCTCTCAGATCACTTTTTTTGCTCTCAGATCACTTTTTATGTTCGTTTGGTACAAAAAAAATCAATCTTTTTCAGATTTCAGATCACTTTTGCGAATCTAGATATTTTCTCAGATTTACCAACACAAGTGCGTTTGAGTTTGACAACTCGTGGAGGGCGTTTAGGTTTTCGTGAATTTGTTCTAATGCAAAGAAAGGCATTGCATGGGGTGAATCTATTTTTGTTAATTGGTTATGTATAGGAATATTTAAAAATCAATCGAGACGCAAATTTCTAATGTTTTAATTTAAAATTTAACCAGCGAATGGAAAACTGTTTGAAAAGTGTTGAAGGCTACACATATTCGAATCGCACGAATATTATCACAAAAAAGAGCAAGTGACGTTTTTATGTTCGATTAGCCACACGAAATCTGAAATCTGAGAGTAAATCTGAAGAAGCCCAAACGAATACCACATAAGAGAGTTTCAATGTCATGTTTACGCATAAACGAATTATATAATTATAAAAAAAAAAAAATAAAGTATCACGGCCAGTTGCAGAAATAATTATAAATCAATGTGCTTGGAAAAGATATAATATACAAATGTTAATCATATATTATTATTAATCCCTGTATCATTGCATCAGCCAGTGGCAGAATTAAGTTATCTCTCAACCCTTATTCGCAGGTTTAAGTTATGCAGATTACAAGAACGTCAACATTTTCGTGGGCAACTAATCACACTAGGATACTTACCGCATTTCAAAAAAGAAACTCTCGAGGATGACCTAAACTCTCCGCCTTTTCGTTTCAACACAACTCACCTAATAAGTCTCAAGTCCTTTGAGCAAAACAGTCTTGAATTTGAGATTTATTTATCTCATTCAACTAAAACAAAATAAAGCATACTAACACAATGGATAGTAATTCTTACATAAAAACCATAGAATGGGACATGATGAACAAGACAAAGTTCTTTCCACTGTCTATGCTGAGCTCATTTTCCGTGAGATGTTGCCTCTTTCCACTGACGGTGATTAAGACGCAATTACAGGTGCAGCATAGAAGTGATGTTTACAAGGGCATGATCGACTGTGCCATAAAAATATACAAATCGGAAGGAGTGCCTGGACTGTATCGGGGTTTCTGGATATCGTCGGTTCAAATTGTTTCTGGAGTATTTTACATTAGCACCTACGAGGGTGTGAGACACCTCCTCAATGACTTCGGTGCTGGTCATCGAACGAAGGCGCTTTTTGGGGGCGGATGTGCTTCGTTGGTTGGCCAAACTATTATTGTACCTTTCGATGTGATATCACAACATGCTATGGTGCTAGGCATGGGAAAAGGCCATCTGAATCCACTCGGAATCAACACAAATCCCGACCGCAGCAGGCTAAACATTTCGATAGACATTGCCAAGGAGATAATGCGAAGGGATGGGCTAAAAGGTTTCTATCGAGGGTATACGGCCAGCCTAATGGCCTACGTTCCTAACTCGGCACTCTGGTGGGTTTTCTATCATCTGTATCAAGGTGAGTTGATGCTTTGCCTTCGCATAGAGTGCTGTTAACATTATCGATTTCAGATGAACTTTGCCGAGTTTGCCCACCTTATGTGTCTCATCTACTGATTCAATGTATAGCCGGTAGCCTTGGTGGATTTACCACAACTGTCATAACAAATCCCTTGGATATCGTGCGGGCGCGGTTACAGGTAAGCTCAAGATATGCCAGCATCATTAACTAATTGCCAATCATACCTTAAATTCAATTCAGCACAACTGGAAGTATTTCAGATGATAATTTTTCGGTGGCCTTTGTACTCGTTATATAACTCAAAGGTTCGTGCGTAATACGTGTTGTCTGGTCGTACACCGACAGTAATCGTTGCGCTTCGTTTATTGCGAAAAGTACTGATTCGTCAGCCACATAAGATTGTGGCTCAATTTTGAATAGGCTTAGTAAATCTTTGTGATAAGATTAGTATCGGCAGTCATGTAATCTCCACACAGGTTCCGATAAGAACGATAAGAGCTCCGAGTTCAAGGCTTAACGGTGTTGTAATTTAAAACATTCACCCATATCGAGGTATCCGTTCGGAGAAATTTCCGATACGAAAGTGAAATCCGATCGGAACTCGAATTGCGTTCGAAGTATCCGTTTCGGAATAAAATAAATGAAGCATACAAACGCGTTCATTTCACATGAAAATATTCCGCAGCAATTCGTTGTCGGAGAGCTTCGGAAAAAATTGCCGTGTGCCTGTCAAAAATAAGTGATATAACGCGGTTCCACGCAATGCGACAAGGTGCGCTACATGCCATCGGAGAATTTTTCCGAAAGTTATATCGGAACGGATACCTCGAATGGAATTTTTCCGATTTCGTACAGATTCGGAGAAAATTCCGTTCCGAACGGATACCTCGATAGGGGTGATTATCTGCTGGCTTCGTAAGTGGTTGGTTGTTACACATTTTTCTCAATTAAGAATTTTTTCTCGGTGGAACAGATCCTCAGCAATTGCAGGACTCGCACAAAACTTAGTTTTGAAGGGAGCTTAAGATATTCCTCTCCCTCACAAAGTCTACACAGGCCGATGTGACTTTTCTAAGCCACGAAGAAACTTGCACAAAGTACATATACTGTTGCCTTTCTTGAAAGGAACGAAGTTTGACTAATGAGTTCGAATGCATTATCGTAAGGGAACAGACCTACAATTGCAACTGTCTTGCCTTGTTGTTTTTAATTGATTTAATTGCGATAGCAGCTCGGTTCTCACTAATGCGAAAACACGTTTCAAACGTTTCCATTTCCTGCGATTTGTAAGCATTATTAAGAACTCAATATTGCTTTTGCTTCTCCCTACGCAATGCTATTTTTAAGACTTGCGCTCGCCTCCAAATATATTTCGAACGTTGTTCGAGGATGGATACCACAAGTAACTCGATCCTTTTTGTTAACAACGAGTCAAATGAACTTCATAACATTTTCCAGACTAGTGCCTAGCAGTTTTATTTTATCTTACGATCTCGTATTTCCAAAGTTGAACATGCTGTACAGCATTCTTCGTTATACTCTCAATCTGACACGACGCTAGAACCCTATTTTTATATAAATAAATATCTATCGTGTGACACGAAGCAACACGAATTTTCTAGGCTGATTAATTGCCGCGAAAAAAATACACGTACACCGACGTGTTAGCAAGAAAGTTTAACTACCGATCAAAGTCTGCGTTAAGAAATGTTGTGTTGATTCCGAGAACCTCAATAAAAAATAATACCTGATGGTGTTTGATGTTGTTGTTGTATCAGCGTCATTCGTCATTTGTTTTTAGTCCTAGGAATTGGGCCACTTCGATTGGGTGGGTCCATCCCAAGCATTAGTGGTGTTAGTGTGGTCTGTTGTATTTACATCATGTGGGCCGCCATTGCAATTTGAACATTTGTTTTCAGTGCTAGGATCAAGGCGTGTCATATAGTTGTTCAATGAGTGGCACCAGCCTGAGCGAAGTTGGGCCAGAGTGATCCTGGTTGGTCGTGGAAGTAGTATCCCTATGGAGGCAATAGGTGGGGATGTGCCGCCGAGTACTGGCGATCGCGTTTGAGATTGTTTTTGCCATCAGAGTACTGTTCTGAGTTGAAGTGTGGTTTTATGTTGGATCACAGTTATTTTATGCCCGTACCAAGGTTGCAGTTTTCGAGGCGTTTGGACCATTTTTCTCTTTTGTATTCATAAACAGTGCGCTTTATGTTGTTGTTGAGTTGTTGAATTCTGGGGCTGGAAGGGACTGATCTCCTGATGTTGTCATGCTCTTCTGCGAGTGTAATTGAAGCTGGTACGAATCGCTGTACTGCTGTCTGTATTGTTTTGCGAAATACTCGCTCACCTGCGTGGACGTTTGTTGGTTGTCGTAGAGCGTAGAGTATTGGATTGGATTATTGGTTTTCTGTGATTGATGTGGAACTATTCTAATCGGCTTTATTGAAGTTCGGGAAGGTTCTTTTTTCGGAGAACTGGAATTCACGGTCACAGGTAATTGAAATGGGGATTGGTAGATGGTCGGAGTTTAGTTGGACATTTGTATTCCATGTGATGATGGCTAGCATGGAGGCGTGTGCGAGACTTATGTCGGAGCAGCTTTGACAAGCATGCTTATTTTGACATTCGAACGAATATCCAATTCTAACGAATGTCTATTAAAATACACAAAGTTCATTCAAACGAATAGAGACATTCGTTAGAATTGGCTATTCGTTCGAATGTCAAACTAAGCATCAATTGCTATGTGTGTACCACGATGATTTCTGGCGATGTTCTGATCCCCTGCTTCGTGGCGAGCATTTATTTCGCCTAGGATTAGGTTAGCATCGCTAATGTGTTCTAAAGAAGGCAAGTTCCTGATGGGCAGCAGTTGCTGACTCACCAACAAGCTGTTTTGATCGATGACAAGGCGATTTCAGTTGTTTTGTTTTACAACTGATAATCACTCTCACTCTTCCTCGTCAAATCATTTTGTAAACTAAATTTAAGAAGGCAGTCACCCGATCATACACTGGTTCCAAATGAACGCCAACGATGAGATCGCATAATTTATACATCCAGTTTCAATAACTATCTCTAATTTCAGGTGCAACGACTTGACTCAATGAAAACCGCCTTCCACGACCTGTGGGCTGAGGAGCGAATGAACGTATTCTTCAAGGGACTCTCTGCGCGATTAGTTCAATCAGCAGCTTTCTCATTTAGCATTATCTTAGGTTACGAAACCATAAAGCGAATAGCAGTTGACGAACAGTACAAACATCTGATACGTTGGTAAAAGTCTACCATCTACTATGACTCACAGTGAAACAAAAACATTTGAACAAGAACAAGATGCGACAAACCGAGCACAAAAAAATATACTTAAATATATTTAGGAATTTTGCATTTAATGACAAAGAACAATAATATAAACAAATGAAATGAAAAACAGGATACACTAAGAGCAACAAATATTCTAGACATTTTACTTTACCAAAGAGAATAAGAAGGATCAGCGCATCGGCATCGCACTAAACTAACATTCAGCCACCGGCAATAGAATAACAACAAACGTAAACCAATTCTATTTAAAAATCAAGAAAACAAACTGTATACAAAAAGTAAAGTAGCACAACTCTTCCAGAACCATAGAAGTGGAATGTTTTTCAGGAGGATGCTTCCGATTTGAAGCAAAGGATGTGTTTTAATTAAACAAATTTTGTTTTCTCCACGCAGATGTATTGATTTATTTATTTTTATTTTTTTGCATTCCATTATAACAAAAGTTAAATTGGTATTAACACCCAATCGAAAGAACGAGTGAGAAGTAAGGCACATTTACAAATTTACAAACAGAGGAACTATGTGCAATTTTGACCCTCGGAGTAAAGAACCAACTTGAAAGCCTTATTTCCATTTCGAACTCAGCTCTGTACAATAATAGTTCTTCGAAAGCAATTACTGGTGCGGAAAATGAAATTCCCTTCCAATTCATACAATTATTTTACGATTCGAAAGCGAACCCCAATTATATATAAAATAAAACAATTCGATTCTGTAAATATCCTTTGTAACAAAGAAAATTCGTTTTTGTTTTTCTCTTAACAAACAAAGCCATTGTAAATAATCCAAAAGATAACCGCGATAGCGAATTCTCAGTAAATCCTTGTTATTTATTAAATAAAATTGTAGATTGTAGGTCTGAAAATGAAATGTTAGCTGTAATTGTATGTTTGCAATATTGTTTTTGTTGATTTAAGTTTTTAAATTTATATTTAACAGAAAAAAAAGCAAGTTGGTGTATTTGTTTAAATTTTAAACAATTGAACAAATGAAAAATAAAAACAAAGTATGTAGTTATTCCTTAACTGTTCTTTATTATAAAAACCAAACAAACAATAAAAAGAAAAGATAACTACGTGAAAATATATTTTATTTCTGACTTCTTAGAGAAACCGTAACCATTACAAAAAAATAAAATAAAATGCTTAGTTATCGCTTGGAGCTGCTCGTGCTACTTCTAATCCAACATTTTCCTGATCATGTAGTTGAGAATACCACCGTTCTTGAAGTATGTAATGTCCACCTCCGTGTCAAAACGTACAATGGCCTCGAACACACGCCCATCAGCCTGGAACATACAAGAAAAACGTAAAACAAAACATAACCTAAAAGATACTGATGGTTTCTTTTTAAGCAGCCTTTCCAGGTTCTATACTTTTCTCAACTGACCAATGGCAGGAACCATTTTTGAATATAAATGTCGAACCATCAGCAATTTCGGCAAAAGATTCTTACCTCAACGTTTATCTTTTGCAGAGGCTTGATGTTTTCCGGCAGGCTAATGTTGTACACCTCACGTCCGTTTAAGTTCAAGGATTCCGCACTTTGGCCGGGGAGGAACTGCAATGGAATAATGCCCATGCCAACTAAATTCGAACGGTGAATACGTTCAAACGATTCAGCAATAACAGCCTTGATGCCAAGAAGGAATGGTCCTTTAGCAGCCCAATCGCGGCTGGATCCGCTGCCATATTCCTTTCCGACTACTGCAATTAGCGGTGTGCCTTCTTCCTTATACCTGCGGGACAGCAATTGGTTAACTCTTATTCCTCTTTTTCTCACCAACAACCATATTTACTTTTCAGCGCAATCGAAGACATCCATTTCTTCTTGGCTTGGAATGTGCAAAGTTCTAGGACCAGTCTTGGTGACCAACTTATTTACCAAGCGAATATTAGCAAAGGTTCCACGCGCCATTATGGCGTCATTTCCACGACGGGAGCCGTACGAATTAAAGTCCCTTGGGGTTAAACCGCGCTCAGACAGAAACCTAGCCGCTGGACTGTTTCGGGCAATCGAACCAGCCGGTGAGATATGATCAGTTGTGACAGAGTCTCCCAAGAATAACAAACAACGGGCATTTGTAAGTGACTTGATAGCAGGTAGTTGACGTGTCATTCCGTCGAAGAATGGTGGCCTCTTGATGTATGTTGATTCTGCGCTCCATGGATAGAGTTGACCATCGGAAACTTGCAGTTTCTGCCAGTCTTCTGAACCCAGTTCGATTTTACCTGTAATAAACGGAATTTCATGACAGACATACCCACATAGAACTATTCCTCAACACACTGACTGTACACTTCTTGGAACATCGCTGGGATAACGTGTTTGTTCTCGACTTCTTGGATTTCGTTCCTTGTTGGCCAGATTTCGCGTAGGAACACCTTTTCGCCCTTGGCGTTTACACCGATCGGTTCAGTCTCAAAGTCAATGTCAACACGTCCAGCAATTGCATATGCGATGACCAACAGTGGACTTGCCAGGTAGTTGGCTCTAGTGTTGGGATGAATGCGACCCTCAAAGTTTCGGTTGCCCGAAAGAACACCACAACAAACGAGTCCATTTTTCTCGATTGTATTGACAACATTCTCATCGAGAGGTCCCGAATTGCCGATGCAAGTCATACAGCCGTAGCCAACGACATCGAAGCCCAGCTGCTCCAAATATGGGATTACTCCAGACTCTCTGAGGTAATATGTGACAACTCCCGAACCAGGAGAAAGCGACGTCTTGATATATGGAGCTATTGAGAGTCCTTTTTCGATAGCCTTCTTTGCCAACATACCAGCACCCAACATAACCGATGGATTACTCGTGTTCGTGCACGAGGTGATCGCTGCAATCACCACAGAACCGTGGTTGATATTGTAGGTTTTTCCATCGTCCCATTGGAATTTTCCAGTGGCTGCCAGGGCTTCTGGGGCAATTTCGAAACCTTTAAAGCCAACCTGAAAATGGAAATGTAAGTCTATTAGTATATAACGAAGAGGCGAACTGAGAGGCAAAACTCTGAGCAGATTGACTCAAGTTGAGGCAAGAGTGGCTAGAGCTGTAAAAGAACGCAATACTTTAGTATTGCATTCGCTGAAGTCGCAGTCATTTCATTGCTTATTGCAACTTCAGTAAAAATACTTCACAACAGTACTATTACTTCATTTCATTTATTTCTTAAAAAGGTTTGACATTAAGATATAATCTTTTTTAGTACTTAGTGTGATGTAAATACAAAAATGATTTCGTTAAATAACTTAAGACTAGTATACAGAAAATGTATTAAAACTAAGTTGGGGAGGGTAGTCGCAGTGGCTTAGTGTTAGTGTGTTGGACTACTAAGCGAGGGGTCTCAGGTTCGAATCCCGCAAAAACCCAAATTCCAATTTATGGTTTTTTTCCACTGCGCTACCTCTCGCGAACGTCTGACAAACATCCGAGAGTATAAATGTCTTGAAAGAGCTTCTCAATTAGCCGTTTGGAGTCGGCATAAAACTGTAGATCCCTTCCATTCGTTCCAAAAATGAAAAACTGGTATGGTATTAGGCTGGTGGTTCGTGATGACCGAGTAAATTTAAGCCTGTTATACAAATAAGACGGACTTTGATTTATATAATTATGTTATGTAAAAATATACAGTTCCTGGCGTTGATGTACTGGTGCAAACCACAACCTAGCAAACTCCTAGTGTATGCTTATATATGGTCATATCTACGAATGCCGTGGATGTGACGCACCGCGTCATTGAAGGATACCTGCAATTTATGCTGGGATAACGAGTCTAGACTACAAAACACAACCTCGGCATACATTATGAGGGGCAGGATTAGAGTTGTTACCAATTTTCGTCCTGCTTCCAGTGGAGTAAAATAAGCAGTAAGCCATAACTTGGGAAGGCAGCGACCAATGACCACGTTGGTGTTATTGTAACCAGACAGATTTCGATTAGTTGAATATCCCAGACTAGTGGTTGATTCTACAGCTTTGATTTTATTACCATTTAAATAAAGATCAGGCAGAAGATTAAGGTTACGTTTTTTGTGGGATATTGGAATTGCCTGTGATTTTGCAGGATTTAAAAGTAAACCATTTGTAACTGACTAGGTGTAGATGCGCTTCAGATCATCGTTGATGAGAGAAGCGAATTCGTTGAGGTTAGGGTATGGTTTTGCTAGATGTAATTGAACGTCGTCTGCATACAAATGTACTGTAGCATGTTTACACACAGACGGAAGGTCATTGATAAACATGCAGAAAAGAATCGGTCCCAGGATTGAGCCCTGAGGTACACCTTGCTTGATTTTCATTAGGGACGAACAACTTTCACCAGAAATAACCCTTCGCGACCTACCCGAAAGAAAACTGTTTAACAATTTCACAGCCCCATCACAGAAGCCGAAATTGTTCTTAAGCTTCCAACACAGAATTTTGTGATTTAATTTATCAAAGGCCTTCGAGAAATCAAGCAAACAGAGAAATGAAACGTTATCCTTATCGAAATCTTGTCTTATTTCTTCAATTAGATTGACCATGGCTGTGGAACAGCTGTGGTAAGCTCTAAAACCTGACTGGTGAGAACTCAATAACTGGTGGGTAGACAGATGCGTTGTGATTTGTTTTGCGATTATTTTCTCGAAAATCTTAGGTGAGCAAGGAAGAATGCTGATCGGTCTATACTCGGAAGGAGATGTTGGATTAGCTTTCTTTGCTATAGGCAGAACTCTTGCAATTTTCCAGACCTGAGGAAAAGTTGATGTTATTATGCACCAGTTTATTACATGAGTGAGGTGGGAGACAATTTTCGGTAAGATGAGTTTTATGAAGCGTATTGCTAGGCCGTCTTCACTAATTGAATCAGACTTGATAGCTGCAACGTGTTGAACAATTTCCAGTCTTGGCAACGAGTGCACAGGGTTCTCTTTCTGATTAAAGTCAAAATCGTTAGAACTGGAATCATCCCCTAGGAAGGTACGATTAAGTTCATCAGGATCAAGAACGCATTTGAAGTTGGAGCCACTGGGAACACCAATTTTACCCAGATTACTCCAGAGTTTCTTAGCAGGGAGGGATGTATTTAGTTAAGATGCAAAGTAATTTTTCTTGGAAGTTCGAACAACGAGAGTTGTGTGATTACGTGCAGCTTTAAATAAGGACCAGTTATCATTAGATGGCCTTCAACATTTAAATCCCAGTCTATTTTGAAGTCGTAAGTGAAGCAATCACCTTATGCATTCAAGAGACTTGAAGTCAAAAGATTGCAATACTTTTTTATTGCTTGAATTCTTTGAAGTATTTTCCATTCCTTGCATTCTTTTAGTAATTTGAATGCATTCAATGTATTGCAGTCTGCTTGAAGTCTTTTGCTTGATTTGAAATATTTTTTCTTCAAAAAAAAAAAAAAAAAAAACATTATTCATTTGAATTTTTGTTTGTGTAAGTTTAAAAATGTATAGGTACACGAAACAACAAGAGAAACAAGCTTAAACTGTATCTCTTTATATTAAATAGAGTTCGCCCAGTGGTAGAAATTTTACCATTAAAGTAACCAAAACATATTGGAAAAAAAAAAAACAAACAAAACTCAAGGGAATATAAATAAATTGTGTTTAAGGCAGTGCAAGTTGTTCTAATCTATTCGCCTTCGACTATTTATATATAATATAACACAGCCTTTAACATTTTTCAGATAAATATTCAAAAAGAGCAGGTTCATTGCTCCAAACAATTAGAACAATACACATTAATGAAAGGAAATGCGAAATGAGGGTACAACGTAAACGTATGTACAAAGTATTTTAAAGTAACGCTTCCTTCACAGTTATGTAGTTATAAGATAAGACGTGAAAAAGAACATAGTTGGTACATTGAGTCAAGCAATTAAGTGTTAAGAAAAGTGTAGTGAAAATGCATTTTTCATCAGACGATAGTGCAGACGATCCCAGCTACATTTTTGAAAACTGCACACAAAATTCTAAAAGATCTTCTAACTATGCAAATGATCCATACGCGCCAGAAAGTAAATTAAGAACGCTTGAGAAATATCATCGGAGAACAGTGAAATGAAATAAGAAAATGATCAACTGGTCATGATTGCTACTTGTGGTCAGAATTTCAAAGTAATGAAAAAAGTGAAAAGTGTAAACAATTTGAAAAAGATTTGCTAGAGACCTCAGTAATAACCAACATTATTTGTAGATTTGAAACCTTGATTTTAAAGTTGACTTTATCGTACTTCGATGACCTCAGTGACTTGTCTAGCACAGACATACGCTGTATCAGCAAATACATTACAAAGACCAAATGGCTTCAATGATCTCATATCATCCATTCTCTCTTAGACGGGCTGTCTGTGGATTGATACCGAGGGGTAGACACACCCCTTTCGTACATCCGAAACAAACGGTCACTCGGTCAAACTCACCTTTTGACCAAGCTGCAATATCTATACCTATTCAAGCGAAACCGTGATTCGAGCCCATCCTGTCCTCGCTGCGTAAACGCGGTAGAGAACGTGGAACACGTTTTCTTCGAATGTGCTTGGTATGCAAACGAAAGAGCTGTATTGCGTGAAGCATTTGGTGAACCGCCAACACCAGAAAACATTGTCCAATATATGTTGAAATCCGAAGATCTTTGGGCTGCTGTGAACGATGCAGCAGTACGAATAATGTGCGATCTAAGGAGTTTAGAACGGCAGCGGAACGCGAATTCGCTAAACAACATGTGACGAAGCAAAAAGCTCGAATCCGTCCCTCGCGAAGTAATACCTAGCGGTAGTTCCGCGAGGGAATAAACGGAAAGATTCGGGAGGTGGTTTTAGTCAGTAAGAATCTGACACTACCAATGGACGTCGGACCATTGGTGCCTATGCAAGGTTTCCACCTACCCACGGAAAAAAAAAAAAAAAAGCTGCAATACACCCGCAGCATGCGTTTGTAGGCTGATTGCTACAATCGCCACAAATACCGCTCTTTTTGCTGCATCCGCCCTATTCGATAAGTTGCCAGAGGACACAAGCGAGGGTTGTACTGATACCGTCACCACTCGCCTATCCGAGGGCATACTGTCGACCGATCACCTACTCCTTGGCCAGCCTTAACAAATCTCCCTAGTAAGGCACACAATGAAAGGGCCGATTTATTAATCACCAATGGCGCACGGCTACGACGTTATAGGATTACAAGCGAAGGGTACACTGTTTCGGTTTACCCGGCGCTTGCATCCGAAGACATATCGTCCAGTTAGTTATCCCCAGTCTCTCCCTTCAAGGAGTTGTCTGAGGATTACAGGCGAGGGGACGACTGTTTCGGTCACCCCTCCCCTATCCGAGGATAAACTGCCCCAACTCTCTACACGAGACGTTAGAATTGCTTTTTATAGACAAAAATTTCAGAATATCATAGAACGAGAATCGACTCCTAGCTGATCCTTATCAAAATTTCGAAATTAATTTACGAAGTGATTCGACATTTTTCATTTATAAAAAGACAAATAAACACAAACATTTTGCTTGTATATTTTCTTTGAAGCGCTGGTAAAGCATTGAGCTCACAATCTCTACAAATATTTTTCACTACATTTTCTCTGTCCATTAGACAATGGAAAATATTGCTTCGCAACAGGAATTTACTTAAGTTCTTACCTTGCTGTGGTTCCAATGCAAGCGAATTTCACTGCGCGAATTCGCTAAACTCATTTAAGTACAGATAAAACCTACCCTAACATATCTTTCAACTTCGCCAACCGATTACTCTGATTGGAGAAGCTTAGAGCTTCTCTAACGTCGTCGGCTTGTTGGCATAGCCAGAGACCAATGATTTAATGTAGCCCCATAACAAAAATCTAAAGGCATTAAATCACACGATTACGGCATCCAATCGACGGGTCCGTTTCTCGAGATAAAACGTTCACCAAAATGAGACCTCAATAACTCGATTGTTGCACCTGTGCGGCTTGTGGCAACCACATATCACTGATGTCCAATTCATGCAATTGCTCAAAGAACGTTCCAACATGTCTCTGTAGCGAATATCATTTACCGTAACGTGACGGTCATTTTCATCGACGAAAAAAAACAGCCCAATGACGCCACACTGGCATGAAAACCCCACCAAACGGTGACTTTTTTCGGATGAAGTGCTGTTTCATGAAGCACATGAGGGTTGTCACCTGTCCAGTAACGAATGGTGCGCTTCGTCGCTGAAGATTGAAAATTTTAAGATGGATTTTTAGCGCAGCTAGTTATCTAGCGTCCAATGGAACAAGCCCATTGAGGTAGTTAAAAGCAGAGACAATATACTTAGACCCCCAACTCGCATCCCCTTTTGCCGCTGGCTGCCTCAATTTGTTCTCAAATTGCCCTTTTTGTTTTTCTATCGGAATTTTATGTCAATTTAGGATACGAGTGCCAACCGTGGAGGAATGTGATAGAGTTCGGGAATATTACATAACTGATAATGCTATTGGTTAGTTATCAATATATATAAAAAGAACTTGCTTAATGTGTGGGTGACAGCCTACCAACTGCCACACACATCCGATTTTGATTTACTTTTTTTTGTTGGTTAATAGACCATGCAGAGAAGGTTTATATATTATGTGGTATTCGTTTGGGCTTCTTCAGATTTGCTCTCAGATTTCGTGTGGCTAATCGAACATAAAAACGTCACTTGCTCTTTTTTGTGATAATATTCGTGCGATTCGAATATGTGTGGCCTTCAACACTTTTCAAAGCGTTTTCCATTCACTGGTTAAATTTCAAATTAAAACATTCGAAATTTGCGTCTCGATTGATTTTTAATTATTTATACATAACCAATTTACAAAAATAGATTCACCCGATACAATACCTTTCTTTGCAGTAGAACAAATTCACGAAAACCTAAACGCCCTCCACCAGTTGTCAAACTCAAACGCACCTGTGTTGGTAAATCTGAGAAAATATCTAGATTCGCAAAAGTGCTTTTAATCTAAAAAAGATTGCTTTTTTTTTGTACCAAACGAACATAAAAACTGCTCTGAGAGCAAAAAAAGTGCTCTGAGAACGCCCAATCGAATACCACATTCCAATAAATTCATTTTTGTGTATATATTTATGTATATTTACTAAAAATCTATTTCATTGAACAAAACTTCAGTTACAATTTATTTTAGAATGTCAAATAAAATTGAGTTTTGTTTTGTCAACCGAACTGTTCACAATGCCAACAAATAAAATTGTGTATAAATATATCTTTGTCTTTATAAAAAGTAAGTCTATTACATTTTTGTAATCCGTGCATTATATTTGTCACATGTTCTGCAGTGTTTAAAGCTGAAACAAATTATTGTATTTAGAGTTTATTATGTCAAGACGATCAAATATTGGTCGGCGAACGCGACATGCACGGTCAAATTTGGCCTCACGGTTAATGGAGGACGATGAGCAACGCGAGGAACGCAAGGAATCAAATCACGCACGCACGTCAAGATCACGTTCAGCAATTCGAGTTCAACGACAACCGACCCGCGTGAATTTGCAAGGCGCTGCATTTGTATATAACTTTGCACTCGATTACAGCAATTAGTATTTTTAGTGGCCAGGCTAATTTTTTTCGAACTCACAATGACGAAATGTTCCATTACAAAATTACGTGTTGTTGCCTACAAAATATATAAGCTGAAGGTTTAAAATGAAGCCATCAGTTTTCTATAGTGAAGTTTCGAAAGGAAGTTTTTAAAAATTAACAATTTTGGAAACGGGAACAAATTTATGGTTCTCTCCCATTTTATTATTATTATTCTATTTAGTTAAGGCCCTATTAACGTTTGCGAAGCGAACAAAAAAGTCTGCGAATGTTTCCAATCGGTATTACAATTCGCGAAATTAGAAAAGTGCTTCGCCTTAAATATCAAAGTACTAGCGAATGTAAACCAAGCGAATTACTGTTAGCGAATAAAACAATTTCCTTTGACTATCGCGCGAATATAGTTTATTTTACACAATTGTAACAATATGAGTGCGCAAATAGTTAAAAAAAACGTAAGTAACTGAAAATAATTTATTCATAAATTTAAATACAACATGAGAATTTTTTTCTTAGTATAAAAATGACAAATGCCAATCAATTCAAAAAGCTGTATGGAATCTAACCAGGAGCTTGCCAAATTCTGCTCATCGAAAAGAGAAACAGAAAAAAACAAAACGTGAATTTAGCTCAATTAAGATACAAAATTATAATAAATATTTTCATTTTGACACTTTTTGCAAAAAATTTCCGTTTTATTTTTATTTTTTATTGTGGCGGCATTGGATTTTAAGCGAATGAGTTTATTCGCCAACGTTAATACAGAAACACAGAACATTCGCTAAAGCGTTCGCCTCGAGACGAGTTTTCGCTTCGCAAACGATAATAGGGCACTTAAATAGTTTAGTAGGTAGTTGAGTTTTAAATTTTCTCCATAGTTCTTAAGCGTTTATAATATATAGCGGGTGGTGTAATGATTATTGAACGTGTCCATTGGGCATGAACTGTAATGCTCGGCCCAATAGACTCGAATTTTCTTATCAAACCTATTTAATTGTTTGCGCACTATATTTAGTTAATTATTTAAACTCCTTTTGTTAAATTTGTTAACTTAGAGCATCTTAACTTAATTTTAATTTTTTTTTTTAATAGTTGGCGCAACAGGTCCGGAGGGACCCTAGGCCTAGCTTCTCACAACCATTCGTTTTGTGTGAATTTTTCATTTTTGGAACGAATGAAAGGGATCTACAATTTTATGCCGACTGCAAACGGCGAATTGAGAAGCTTTTTCAAGACAGTTATACTCTCGGATGTTTGTCAGACGTTCGCGAGAGGTGGCGCAGTGAAAAAATCCCTGAGTTGGAATTTGGGTTTTTTTGCATAGTAGTCCAACACACTAACCACTAAACTACTGTATGTATGTATGTATGTATGTAAGGAAGGTTCATACGGCGAGAAAATTGGAAAAATTTAAAGATAAGTTGGAAAGTTCGTGAAAATTTATTTTCCATACATTTTGTACGGCGAGCTTAATTTTTTTTTTTTTTAATTTTGATCGTAGTATATACAGTGAGATCGTGTTTGTCAAAAGATATTTTGGATCAACAAAATTGATTTCAGGTGGAATAGTGAATGCTACAAATTATTTTAGTCAAAAAGTCAATTTTGGGCGGGACGAAGTTCGCCGGGACCGCTAGTATATTTAAAAAAGCGAAGAATATAACTTGTTTGGTAAGTAAAACTATCTAAATGAGATGATTCATATACTAGAAACATACATATTATGACAAACACGGTTGCATATTTACCGCTTTTGATTAACTTCGACTTCATGAGTATATTTTTCTTGCATGTAAGGTTCTTAACCAATTCGGTATACTTGTTTGATTGGAATCAAAACATCAAAATTGGTAAATTCTCTGAAATGTGTATCGCTCGGGATCGAGTTGAGATTTTTCCGAAATCGCTTCGCTTCTGTATTGCTATCAATTCGTATATTTCATAAACCCTATTAAAGCAGACGTGCATAACGTATTATGGTTATTTATCGTCACAACAAATATCGTTTTGCCTGACAACTTTTCCAATATGGGTCACAATAAAACGATCGTGTTGCACAACCTGACCTAGTATAATACATTTGATGTGTGTCACTTTACACTGCAAACACCTTGCGATAACATTATCTGCTGTCCAAAACAAGTATTAATACAAAAAATGCAACGTCAACTTGAAGCCGGGCCTCCAATTAATGAGGGAAAATAATAAAAACAATCAGTAGTGCAAAGTTCATTTTCAAAATGAGTATGTTGGTTGTTTTATGATGTAAATTCTGTCAGAGTATTCACAAATGCATTCTTTAAGAATGCGTGACGCAATCGGATTTAAATTGAAACTAGGGTACCCGTGCGAGGAATGTCGCATATTGCAATTCAAATATTTAAATCGTTAATAATCGATCGTTAGGATCGATACTACAACAATATTTAGGAAGGGGGATAGTTTTGTGCAAGAAAGGCATATTAGGTGTTCCTTTAATTTTAAATCTTACGATTTTAACCAATTCCTACGAATTTTTACTCAATGGCGTTCCTTAAGTTTTTCGTAAAAAAATTTTCAGAGCAATTTTCTGCTATGTGTAATTGTGTATGCATATGTATGTTGGAGCCTCTAAAACGCAGCTATCCGGAAGAATAGTTAAGCTGAATTTGTTTACATCACTTTAAACAACAAAACGAGAAATCTATAACGAAATAGGTGGTCAAGAGATATAGGTTACATAAGCTAGGCAAGGTTCAAGTGGCTGTCAACCGACAAATGTAGATAAAAGGTACATTTTAATATCACGTTGAACCGATTTTAACTTTTAATGAAGCACAACATAAGGCTTATGTCCATATTTGTTAATGGTGTATGTCTTCCCATCCTCAGAGGAAGATAAAACTCGCTCAGAGTTATAGATCCAATTCTGACCAAAGCTTTGGCTGGAACCAGGGCCAGTAATGTGCAGATTTATACTATTTATACTGGTAAATGCATAAATACACTAGGCGGTTTTTATTATGCCCGCACGGTCCATATAGATCATTGATTTTCATGGTTTACAACAAAAGTTGGATCTCGTATTATTGTTGCAAACCATGGAAATCAATGGACATAGTAAAAACGCCTAATAACGCGATAAAATTTTTAGCTTTTAGTGAGCTTTCCGAACAGATCTCGCAATTATCTCTGTATTTCCTAAATAAATCCCCGAAACAAAATAGTTTTTGAGAAAAGAAAAGGATAACAAATTTAATTGAATATATTGTGTATGGGTATAGTCCGTCCAAACTTTGTTGAAATTTTCACGCGCAGATTACTTTACAGGAGATATTTTGCTGTCTTTGCGAAACAAAAAAAAGCTTGCACTCTTGCCTCTTCAAAAATTCCGGCTCACCAACACACCCTCAAAAACTATAAACAACTTCCGGCAAAGTTGCTGCCAGCTTACTTTACTTACTTACTTAAGGTGGCGCTACAGTCCGGGGTGGACCAGGGCCTCAACCAATACGCCTCTCCAGTTAGCGCACTCCAAGTTGGTTGAGATCCCCTTCCACTTGCGCGCGCCACCTAAGGCGAGGTCTTCCTCTACTGCGTTGTCCCTCCGGTTTGGTGTCCATTCGCTCTACATGTCCTAACCATCTTAGACGACTAATGCGTACTTTCCTGACCAGGTCGATGTCGCTGTACAGCTCGTAGAGTTCGGTGTTAAATCTTCTCCTCCAACGCCCGTCAACGCAAACGGGAAAAATCACTCGAAGAATTTTGCGTTCGAAGCGACCAAGAAGATCCTCATCCGTTTTTGCTAGGGTCCATGCTTCTGCGCCATAGAGCAGAACAGGGATGATGAGAGCCTTATACAGAATCTCCTTAGTGCTTCTTGACAAGGCCTTACTAATCAATTGCCGTCTTATGCCAAAGAAACAGCGGTTGGCAAGTGGGATTCTTCGCTTGATTTCTGATGTGATGTCATTGTCAGAGTTTACAGCGGAGCCGAGGTAGACAAAGTCCCTAACTACCTCAAAGTTGCTGTCAGTGTTCATAGAATTTTGTCCGTTAAATTTGGAGTTATTCGTTACGTGTGAATAGGGATGTTACGGAGGTGGTTTTACCGGAGTCGGAGTCGGAAGCGCCATACCAACCTCCGCGGAGTCGGAGGCGGAGGTCGCAAGCAGACACAAATTATTAATATATAAAATTTGAAAATATAAAATTGACACACGCACTCTCAACTTCGTAGGCGCAGTAGCTTAGTGGTTAGTGTGTTGGACTGCTATGTGAGGGGTCGAGGTTCGAATCCCGCAAAAACCCAAATTCCGACTTAGGGTTTTTTTCACTGCGCCACCTCTCGCGAACGTCTGACAAACATCCGAGAGTATAAATGTCTTGAAAAAGCTTCTCAATTAGCCGTTTGGAGTCGGCATAAAATTGTAGATCCCTTCCATTCGTTCCAAAAATGAAAAACTCACACAAAACGAATGGTTGTGAGAAGCTAGGCCCAGGGTCCCTCCGGGCCTGTTGCGCCAACTATTTATTTATTTTACTCTCAACTTCAATGCAAATCTCGCCTAGTTATGTAAAATACATAAAAGAGTGAAAAGACAGTCGTATTGTAAAATGTCGCAACTCGATAATTCTTTGTTGTTCATGTTCATCGGTCGCCTCGTCACCTATGATGGTGCTCCGATAAACCTCCGATGTGATTATATCGGAACCGAAGCCGGATTCGGAGGTGCAATTTAAACCGGAAGTTCCGACATATCGGATTTGGAGTCGAAGCTCCGTATCATCCCTACGTGTGAATAGTATTTTATTTTAGGAATAAATGCGATATTTATGAAAAATGAAAAATGGCAGCAACTTTGCCGACACCGGAAGTCACCGGAAGCTGTGGATATTTTTTGAGGGTGTGTTGGTGAGCCGGAATTTTTGTATCAATACTAGCGCACTAAATTGTGCGCACTCCATAAAAATATAGCTTGTAGGCAAGGTAACGGGAAATCGGTCAAAGTTGGGGCTTGGGGTTCTCATGTCTCTGCCCTGCTTCCGAAAATGTCTCTATCGATCGACAATCGACACAAGACCAATGCTGTCACAAGGGAAGGGTGTAGCAAAACTCAAAAGCCCAAAATATCATATATTTTTTCGAAAACAATCAAAAAAACACTTAATTCTTTATTCCAGATTCCAGTCAAATTCAAACACTAACACAGCCGAAGAAATGGGTACTTGTTGGGTATGGTAGAAAAGAATATAAGTTGGTGTGAGAAAGTGAGTAAAGATTGAATATACTTTCGTTTATTTTTTTATTCAAGAAAAATACCAAGACTTATGTTGATATTTCGTACTTAAAAAAAAAGTAGCAAAATAGACGTTTTTAGGGAGAGTGCGTAGCAGCGTAGAAAATTGGAAATCGCGTACCTAGCAGTTTTGCTACGAACGTAGCAAAGTGGCAGCGCTGTACAAGACTTATCTTCTCTTCTCGAGCATCTACGCTGGCGTGTGCAAAGAATACACATTTTTCCACCCCCGACAAAAGGGAAATTTGCACTTCTCAAATGTTATGAATGTACATTTGAGATTTGTGTTATTTGAGTAGTAGGAAGGTATCGTACAGTATTAAAACCCACTATTAAAAGGGTTGGAAGAAATATTTTGTAGAATCGCTTTTTAATAAACTTCTAACGGGAATTTTTTTTAATGGTTAAAAAAATAAAGTGGAGAAAAGCATTAACAATTTCGTTTGATCAAAAGTGAGTCGAAGAGAAAATATCCCCTTAAATAAATTGCTACTGCGCATCGAGGGAAGTTTCAACTCCTTTTGGATGGACTATACAACTGTGCACTCGTCAGAGATAAAAGATTTTTTGTTATTTTAGTAAGTCTGTGAGAAGCTGTTTTAAATGGATGATATTGCCTTTGTATTGGAAGTGCGGTATGGAGCTTTACTTTGTTGAGAAATATTAATAAAAAATAGGAACTTAGCCAGCATCTCACAAACTGTTTGGGAGTGATCTTTTAAGTTAAATCTTTCATTTCGTATTCGTTCCAACTAATATCTATGGTCATGAGATTTGGTAAAGAGATCGCGGATGTAAGTGCCAAGTGCCATGGAATCCGTGCCACCAAGAAGACGTCCAGTAGGTAGACCCAGCATGCGATGACTTCACCAAACCCGACATATTTTCTCGACACATATATGTGGAAATTACCGATAATTTAGCAGCGGTGTCGGAAGAGAATGAGTTATGTGGGGCTCATCTACGCATCCTACAGCCTTGACTCTCATAATATTCCGGACTCTTCTGCTGTGTCAAGAATTGACCTGGACGTACCCTTTTTCTCTTCAATGAAACATAGAAACCATAGAAAAAGTACTTCTAGATTTGGTCTTTTGATAGAAATGGAAAATAATTTTCTTAAATTGACTGACAGTAAGTATAAATGTGGCTGACGTAAGAAGAGGTAAGCTAGTATGTGCATACAGTTTTGTTTTAAATATTTTCTCTAAATAAAACAGAAGACATTAGGCCACACTGTGCCATTTCTACCGACCTCGAATGCTGCACTCGAATGTTATAACCACATGTTTTAAAACACTCGGTGATCGCACTATCGCTACTACATCGAATTAACTTCCTTGCTAAGTTATGAGTAATCAAAGCAAATGCCCATATGCGAGGGTAATACAAATTTCCGAGGAGGACAAGTATTAGACACCAGCGATCAACCGTTTGTTGTGAAATTGAATACCCTTACTTCACTTTCATTTTATTGTGTTCTTCTGAAGAAACCCCAATGCAATAAGAACGTGTCATTTGGTCTCATATATCAAGCTAGCTATAAGAAAACAAATTTTTGTTCTACGCACTAGATAATCATGTCACTGCTGTACGAGTATAACCCATAAAATAGGTTACACATGAAAAGGAAATGTAGAATTGCAATTCAACACTTCTGTACTTGCTGGGCGCAAAAATCGCTAACCCATCAAAACATATTTGGGTTAAGAAATTCTCCAATTCTAAACGTCCACAAATCGATCAGCTCACAGCTTTATAAGACTCCAAAGCCAGAATGTCAGTGAACAGTTTCGATTGGTAGTGCGGCCTGTGAACACGTGCGGAAAAAGTGCAAAGTGCGCCGGTCGAATAGAGTTTCTGCAATTAGTTGCTTTGGTGTACTAGTTTATGATGGTCATGGTGTTAAACAATCATAAAGCTAGAACATCAATGCAATTCGTTAGTGGAATAGTACTTGTGGAACGCGTCTTCTCCGCCGACACTGGATTACTTCGAAATGTACTTATATCGAGTTATCTAAGGAAATAGTAGCCGTGATTTGATTTCAATTTACATATCACAGTTGCTGTTTCCTTTAGATAGCTCTTTTGTGCACTACAATCAGGATTTGTGAAGTGTATAATTGCAGCGGCTGTGAAAATTTAAGTCAATCTGAACTATGGGATAAACTAAGTCCGGTTGGTGTCACCTGTACGCACTACTCATCACTGGGCTTTTGTTTATCTCATAATAGAATGAAAAATCAACTTACCTTGTTGACCAGGCAGGAGCGGAAATCCTCCTTCATGTCGCTCACTGAGACACGATCGTGGGGGCGTTTCGGTCCCGAAACTGATGTAACAACATTTGCCAGATCCAAAGTGATGGTCTGGGTGTAATTCGGGTCTTGCGACTGATCGGCAAAGTTTCGCAGTTGTTTCGATGCCTCCAGGTATTGCTGAACAATTTTAATTTTCTTTTCAGAACGATCTATGGAGTTAACAAAGAAACTAGTGTTACAATTGAATATATTTGCTAATGTGATCAGACTTACTTGTCTGCCTCATGTAATTCAAGGTATTCAAATCGATTGGGAAATAGCCAACAGTGGCGCCGTACTCGGGACACATGTTACTGATGGTGGCACGATCTGCGATACTCAGCTCAGTAACTCCCGGACCATAGAATTCAACGAATTTACCAACAACACCCAGCTGACGAAGGTTCTTTGTGATTGTCAGAACCAAATCGGTGGATGTTACAAGAGGATTGAGCTTGCCAACCAGTTTGTAGCCGATAACCTCTGGCAGCAGCATGGATATCGATTGACCCAACATGACCGCTTCAGCTTCGATGCCTGAAAATAAATTTAACATCTTAAGATGTGTAAATAAATATATTTTTTTTTTTTTGCGAGAACTACTGAAATTTTATTTATTGTGTCTCTTTTCACCCTTTTTTGTTAAAATACTCATGGCACATTAACACATTGCAAAAATATGGCTCGTAACTCGTGGCGCAGCATTTGAGATCCTTTTTATGAGGACTGCTTTTGTAGATACATCAACATTGTTGAAAAGCACGTAAAATGTGGTTAATTGACTCCGGAAGTGCACTTGGGCTAGATGACTTTAATTTTAAGGCGGGGCGAGATATGATATGACCGCCAGTTAAAGCAACTAACTGATGTATTGGGATGTATTTACTTAAATAACAACAAAGTTAAACATCAACTTCCGACCAGATATCTAGGAATAGGGATCTTCACATTAAATGCGAAATCCATGCTGTCAACTTAAATTAACAAGTGGCTACCATTTATAAATTATTTGACAATTTGCGTAATTCCTCAACATCGCAGTCTCCTGTTTTCGTTGAATAAAAATAGCATTTTGAGGAAAATAAAATAATACGCAATTATTTTTATTTGTTGCAGGTGTTCACAGGCCGAGGCCTTATCAGGTAAAATTAATTTAAAGGTTCAAACTAAATCTGAAACCTATGTTCCTCGACAATTATTCCATGTCAATAACGAATTAAAGTGTTCAGAACTGTTATTTATTATTTCCCTTTCTAGCTTTTATATTACGCGGGAGATGGTTAAATTTCTGGAAGCATATAAATATCAAACTATTTCGCGAAGCTTGCCTAGTCACAAAACCGATCCGAATATCCTCAGCATTCCTCAGCTGATAAGGCTGATTCTCTGAGACCAATGATACAGTTCCTGACAAGTACTGCGGAGTGATCCTATTTTTAATTTTTAAAATAAAAACTTACACATCCAATTCCATCCGCTGCCTTATAAAGGGTTTTTCAAAAGGGACGCTACAAAGGTAGAGCGACAGGGACAGCAAACGACGCCGAATTTCTTGCCGCTCTTTTGACATTTCTCTTTAGGAAGGTTTGCCATTTCATGATGGAAAGATATACGAGCCAACAACGAGTCGAAATTGTTAAAATTTACTACCGAAATTCGGAGTCAGTGGCCTCAACGTTAAGAGCGCTACGTCCAATTTATGGTCGTCATAATCGTCCTAGCAGATCAACAATCGAGCGTCTAGTGGAAAAATTTGAATCCACAGGCACAGTACAAAATGTTCCCCAAGCGTTGGGCATCTAAGTGACGTCGTTGTGGCGAATTTTTCGAAAAGATCTTGGCCTACATCCTTACAAGATTAAATTGACGCAAGAACTGAAGCCGCTTGACCACCATATGTTCGTCAATTGGGCTGAGCAACAACTTGAAAATGATTCGGATTTTCATCGAAAAATCATCTTCAGCGATGAGGCTCATTTCTGGCTGAATGGCTTCGTCAATAAACAAAATATGCGGTATTGGTCAGGCAGCGATCCACACGTACTCCATGAGTCATCATTGCATCCCGAAAAAAATACGGTTTGGTGTGGTTTATGGGCCGGCGGCGTCATTGGGCCGTACTTCTTCCGTGATGATCAAGACCGGCACGTTACTTTGAATGGGAATCGCTACCGTTCAATGATAACCGAATATTTTTGGCCCCAATTGGATGATATGGACTTGGAGGACATGTGGTTACAACAGGACGGCGCCACAAGCCACACAGCGAATGTCACAATCAATTTATTGGAAACCAAGTTTGGAGAACGTGTTATCTCACGAAATGGTCCAGTCGCCAGCGACGATTGATGAACTTCGTACGAATATCGAACGTGAAATTGCAGCAGTATCGGCCGATTTATGCGTGAAAACCGTCGAAAATTGGGTTCAGCGTCTGGACTTCTGTAAGCGTGCCCGTGGTGGCAAAAGAAATCAAGTTCTATACATAATGGCGAACGTACTTTCAGAGGAATAAAGAATTTCATTGATACCCAAAACCGTTTTTGTTTTATTTAAAAAAAACGTTTGTAGCGCTCTTATTAAAAAACCCTTTATTATAGTTAATCGGTGTGAATCGACTACACCTCAGTTAAACTCTCATGGCCCTATTTTGCATTTTTTGTAGTCTCTCTATCGAACCCTGACAACCGAGTGACAAGATTGTAGCGCAATACCAAAAGTATGGTTTTATTATGACATGATATATTTTAATTAAACATAATGTGGACACCTTGTTCCTAATTCGTTTTAGGAATCCAATCTTCTTTCCACCTTTTTTGCATATATTTTCCGCATAAATCGTAGCTTGTCATCAATGATAACCCCTAAGTACTTCATTTGTGGCACCACTTTGATGTTTTCACCACCAATTCGTATTTGACTTAACAACGGCGCAAAACGGACAATCAAAACTTTTGTTTTGCTGACATTCAACTTTAATTTTTTTTGCATAAGCCAAATATCAATCGCATCTAGATCCTCTTGTAAGAGCCTCGCACATTCTTCAGGATTTTTACCCGATATTAGAGTGTCATCTGCAAACAGCATAGCCTGGCTGTGTTTTATGACAAATTTGATTTAGTTTATTTATTTATTTGTCAACAAAATACTTGGATTTTCAAAGACATTAGTTTATAACAATAGAATAGAATAGAAACTAAATAGAGCAAACAATTATGACTGAATAGCATCTAGTAGCTTTCTTTTTATTGTAGCAATCGATGAGTTAAAATCTATTAAATTGATATTATCATTGTAGCTTATCAGTAAGCCGTTGATAGATGATGACCTGCCATAATTTGTACGAGAATGTGCGATATTAAAAAAACGGTTAATTCGTAAATTTGGACGATGGATATGTAAATTAAGAAGTACTAAGATCTCCGGAGAGTCAATTTCTCCAATAAGAATCCTATGTACAAAAATAATTCTTGCCACTGTTCTCCTATTTTTAAGCGATTCTAGGCTAATCAATTGTAGCCTTGATTGATAGGAGGGTAAATTGCTAACGTCAGCCCAAGGAAGCCCTCTTAAGGCGAACCTGAGAAATCTTTTTTGGATAGATTCAATTCTTAAAATATGGACATCATAAAAGGGACACCAAACAATGGATGCATATTCTAAAATAGATCTAACAAATGAAAGAGAACTTTGATAACGTATGGATCAGAAAAATCACCTGCATAGCGCCTTAGTAGTCCCCAAGCTTTATTTGCCTTATTTGTGACATAATCTATGTGGTGTATGAAAGATAGTTTAGTATCTAAAAGCACCCCCAAATCTTTTATTAAGGAGACACGCGGAATAGCAATGCCATTGAAAAAGTAAGAATACATGATGGGCGATTTTCGACGTGAATATGTAATAACTGAACATTTACTTACATTCAGGGACAGATAGTTTTTTGAGCACCACAAATAGAATCGTTGAAGACAATTATTTAGATGTAGGAAACAATCATCGTTTTTACCTGACAGATACAACTTAAAGTCGTCCGCATACAAAAGCATACTACAATCAGGAACAAAATTAACAACATCATTAACAAACACGACAAATAAAAGAGGACCAATGTGGCTTCCTTGAGGAACACCAGACGTCACACAAATTCGTTTGGAAAAGTTATTACGAAACTTGACAAATTGAAATCTATCACAAAGAAAGGATGAGAGCCATTTTAAGAAAGTGTGTGGAAATCCTAATTTATCGAGCTTATATAGCAATATTTTATGGTCCACGCGGTCAAAGGCTTTACTAAAATCTGTATAAATTGCATCGACTTGGTTTCCCTTACCGATTTCAGAAATTACAGAATTTGTAAACAAAAGAAGGTTTGTAACTGTCGACCTATTTTTCACAAAACCATGTTGTTCATTGCAGATTAAAGATTTGCAAAGAAAATTCAATCTGTCGGTAACCAACATATCAAATAATTTTGGAATAGAGGACTGTTTACAAACAAATGCCTCTGTAGTTCTCAATTTTATTTTTTCTTCCTGATTTGAAGATAGGGACAATAAAAGAGTTCTTCCAAATAGATGGAAACGTACTTGCTTTTAAAGATAAGTTAAATATATGGCAAACTATTTTATGTAGAGGGACAGCACATTTTTTGAGAAAAATGGAAGGGAGGCCATCTGGGCCAGGAGTAAAGCTAGGCTTAATTGCAAATAAATTTGCTAAAACATCTTCTTCAGAGAATTCAATTTTATAAAAAATAGGAGAAGGAGATTCGCCAAGATAGCTAAAGAATTCTTTATCTATAATTGAATTTACATCTGTATAAACAGATTGAAAAAATGATCCAAAATGCTCACAGATAGCAGGCGAGGAATCCAATGACTGTCCATTCAAACAGAATGTAGTGGGATAACCGTCACTCTTATTTTTGGAGTTTATGAAATTCCAAAATTTATTAGGCATGGATTTGATACTATTTTGAATATCATTTATGTAGAGAAGATAAGCATGGTAAAGAGAGGTTTTGAATTCAGATTTTAATCGCCTATACAGCAAAAAGTCCTCATTCAACAAACTACTCCGCCATTTCCTATAAGCTCTATTTTTTTGTGTTTTTAGGCCACGGGTGACTTCATTATCCCAGGGACAAGAATCCATCATGGTATCATTTACCCGAATTATCGGAACGAATTTGAAAATAGCATTATTAATAACCCGATAGAATGTATGGCATAAGTCATTGATTTCAAGTGAAAGATGGGGGCACCAGTCATAATTGCTAAGCTCTTCACAAATATCATTATAGTTAGCATTTTTATAATCAAATCTAAAAGAATCATAACTATACACATTATTAACATCAAGAGTACAAAATAACTGTAAAGAAGGATGATAAGCATCTTCCGGGACTAGAGGTGTAAGGCATCTAGATACAAAACTTTCAGCACTATTATTGGAAAAGATGAGGTCCAAAGTACGGTTTTGGTAGTTTTTTACACAGTTCATCTGGAGTAAATAGAGTGATTGGAGGGAATCGACAATCTCAGATCCAATTACAGATAGAGGGTTTAAAGCGTTGAGGAAGGTACAATCAGGATCTCCAGAGGTCCAGCTAATTTTCGGTTGATTAAAATCACCAAAAACATACATTTTATCCGATGTAGACATGAGACCTTCAATATAGCGGATTGCGTCCAAGTACCTTGTTACTATATGTAGTTGTGACCGAGGAGAAATGTAAACACATACGATAAATATTTTACTCGAAGATGTCAGGTCAATTCTGCTGCAGCAAATTTCAATGTCAGAGAAGTCGTTGATATCAACGTCTTTAGCATTGTAATCCTTTTTTACGGCAATAAGCACACCACCAAAACGCTCGTAGACACTGTTTTCTTCGGTTCGATCACAACGGTTGACATAGAAGTTGGAGGGAAATAGTACGGCATCATTAAAGTTATCATCTAATCCGGTTTCAGTAAGAACAATGACGTCAGATGTACAGCTATACATACTGAGCAAGAATTTGGTACACTTTGTTCTTAGCCCTCTTACATTTTGATAGAAGAAGGCTAATTCTTTAAGTTTTTTGACGTGGTTGTCCTAGAGCGAGGCCGGTAAGTAAATTCCTTGACAAGCATGTTACTCGGCCAAAAGTTTGGGTTTACCAAGATCTTTCCTATGTTCAGAGGAGCGTGAACCTTAAAAGAAGCTGACCTACGATCTTGAAGATTATCCGCTGTTAAGCTTATGCATCTAATGTCATTAGCTGCAATGCCCTTCTCTTCAATATACTTTAAAATATCGGATGGTTTAGTGCCATACTCCAGACGAGATAAGAACACTGTAAAAGGAGGTGGTACAACTCTAAGACTGCAGACATTAGATGGATGAGTGATTGAGGGCGAGGGAGGTAGAACAGCAACCGGGGATTTCTCGCATGTTATATCGATTGTTGGCGGCTCTACATTTGTAGTAGAATTTGAACGAAGAACTCTTCTTTGTTGGGGCTGATGTATTTGATCCAGTAGAGGTGAATTTCTATTTCCATCAGAGGTATTTTCAAGCAACCGTGGTTCTTCACTTTGTGAGTTTTGATGACGTTCATTGTCATTATGTTCAGCTGCAGGATGGAGCAGTAATTGAATATGTTGATTACGAGGTTGTTTCTTCTGTTTTTTATGCAACTGGTTTTGTTGTTTCTGCGGCATGTTAAAGGTCGGTTGATCAATAACTTGCTGTGTGTTCAAAGGAGAGTTGCATTGCTGAGGCTTTTGGAGCAGCTTTTCAATGCTTGTAAATCCTTCAAGCAATTTATTCGTATTCGAAGTGTCGAAATCAAATACTTCTTGCAACTCGGAAAATAACACAGATAGACTATTAAACGTCTTTTGAATCTTGATCATTTTCCAATGCAAAACGTCAGGTGAAATGTTTCGATGTTTTACGCAATAAAAATGAAGGCCCGGAATAGTAACAATTTTATCCGCGTCTTTTCCTTTTATGCCAATGCACTTTGCATGCACAGGTTCAAGGCAGATTGCACAGGAAACATTGACATCATTTGTATTTTTTTTGCATATAGAGCACTCGAGATTATCCATATCGAAGAAATGAACAAGAATGATTTGGTTCAAGTATTAGATGAGCGAGAACTGAAAACCTTACAAATGCGGTGATACGTAGATACAATGCTGAATTTATAGATGGCGGATGGTACGTATGACAGTATCAGAACTCAGAAGGCAAATGTTTACCAGATGAATAGACAGCAGTCCGAGGGTTGAAGCAAGATAGCATTAGTTTTTCCACTCAAAAGTTGCAGTTAACACCATGGAGAGAGAAACCGTACAAAGTGTGTGTGAATATCAATCTGCTTCGATAGGCAGAACATCTACTAATAAATTGTACTCACAGGGACAGAAGAGTTAGATAACATCATAGTACGTGTGAGGTGTGACAGTATCAGAAGGCCAATGTTTACAAGATGTATAGACAGCAGTCCGAGGGTTGAAGCGAGATAGCATCAGTTTTTCCACTCAAAAAAGTTGCGGTTAACAGCATGGAAAGAGAAACCGGACAAAGTGTGTGTGAATATCAATCTGCTTCGATAGGCAGAACATCTACTAACAAATTGTACTCACAGGGACAGAAGAGTTAGAAAACATCAACTGTTGTAAAGATGAAAAGAGAGGGCAGAACTATTCAACGAACCACACAGTAAATTTGTGGGAACTTGAGATGATATACATTTTTTTTTATTTTTATTTTTTTTTTTTTTAACAGAAAAAGTACTGAATTGGACAACACGGCTCGCAGTATTCAATTACTCGAGACAAAGTTATCCAATAACAGAAACGCAATATGATACGATGATAGGCCGAGGTGTTAATTAATTAAAAACAACTAATTATCAAGAGGGAATTCTTAACACGTCTATGCGTAAGGTCGCTAGTACTGAATGAATGAATGAATGAAGTTTAGTGTAACAAAAAGAGAAAAGTGCCCCATACTGACCCTTGGGGTACTCCCAATTAGTTTTCCTTCGCTACTGAGTACTGATCATTGACTTTCACTATTCGCCTTCTTTCTGAATGATAACTACCTTAGTTCGGTATTGTGTATTCCGTATCTTGACAATTTATATGATTGCCAACCAAATTCACAATTATTTTAGACGGAACTGATAATACCAACGAAATGAGGCCTTCGGAAGTTTACTTGTCAAACGATGTCGCTGATAAGTAACCAAATTTACTCACCTCCAACACCCCAGCCAAGGACACCCAGACCGTTGATCATAGTGGTATGGGAGTCAGTGCCAACGACACTGTCTGGGTACAGAATCTTGCCGCCATCCTTATTATCCTCAAATACAACTCGAGCCAGATACTCCAAATTCACTTGATGGACGATTCCGGAACCAGGTGGCACGATCAACATGTTGTTAAATGCACGAGCTCCCCACTGAAATTAGCAGAGTTATAAATTCCTTCCAATCGCAGCAGTAAAAAGTGTACCTTGAGGAAAGTAAATCTCTCCTTATTACGTTCAAATTCCAAATTCTGATTCTTGTTCAATGCGTCTGGCCTGTAACAGAAAACAGTTTGATAATTTAAAAAATATATTCAATTAGTCCATACGTTCTTGCAAAGTCCACTTGAACCGAGTGATCGATAACAAGATCGGCTGGGCAGATGGGATTGATCTTCTCAGGGTCTCCATTTAGACTGAGGACGGCGTCACGCATTGCAGCAAAATCTACCACAGCCGGTACACCAGTGAAATCCTTTAAATAAATTTAAAATCAAACAGAATTACTATGCAAATTTTAAAGAACATTAGAAAGCTCACCTGTAAAATAACTCGGGCTGGTTTGAACGACACTTCAACGTCATTTTCTCCTTGTTTTGCGGTGGGCAGCCATCCCAAGATACTCTGGACATCCTTTTCCAATACGTGGAAGTTGTCGCAATTACGAACAGCAGACTCCAGGAGAACACGAATGGAATAGGGCAGTTGATCTAAAAGTTGGAATCATGAGGTTTTACTGGGAAGTAACAACTTTAGTTTTTTTTTTTTTTTTGGGTTAAAAAGGTTCATCAAATGACGGCAAATAAAAAAGGCTAATTGAGACATATGTCATGTCAAACTCACATAACAAACAAGAAACATTCCTGCAAACATGGGGAACAACTACAGCCACTGTTTCTAACACATTATGTGCTTATCAACGATTTATTCTGAGGCAGACTTTAATAGAGAGGGATCGCCCAGTTTAATAGTCTTGAGAGTATACAAATTAACTTTATTCGTCATCTAATAATCATCTAATGAATAGCATCTTCTTTTCTTTTCATATTCACATTCCATACGCACATGTTCTCCTCTCATTCATAAGGGGTAAAACGCAATGCGGCTCCTGTTAAATAATCGTTTACCATATGTTGCAATCCCTTATCTAACAGTTGAAATTAAGCCAGAAGTAAACAAATAGCGCAACAGACGATTACATACTTATCACATGGGCCTTGAATTTGGGAAAAAAAAAAAACAGTTGTAGGGAATATCACTTAAAATACTATAACCACTCACTATTTTTAAACAGTACAACGTTGTGAGAAACAAAGACTTTGGTTTCGCATGACCCGCGGGGCGAATATAACATTCGCATATTTTTTTCTAGAATCCAAAGGCAAAGACAGACCATCAGTTTTGAGGTGTGAGAAGAGATTTTGGAATCACTTTTTGATTCGTCACTAGATAGTGGGGAAGTGCTCTCGGAAAAGGTTATCGATTTCCAGGCATCTATTGGTTCGGAAGAAAGTAACGTAGGCATCTCGTTGGCGGTTTCTTTAAATCATTTAAAGTGTGGTTTGCGATGGAGGCTATTGGTTATAACTACCATTATAGTGACCTTGGCTTATACGAAAGATATTGGAAACAAATTACACACACCATTGAATCTCTGCACATTTTAAGGCAAGTAAAAGTGATTCTTAACTATTTGCCTTCGCCTGTTCATTATATAAGATGTGTTCGCACGACGAAATGCGTCGATCATGGTTGTCATTGTCAGTCAAGCTCTCCACTATTGTGCCTGTTTTTTGTGGTATCTGTCTGTTCTCCTTGCTGTAATGCCAAAGATCCTGCAAGTGATTTTCAAATCGACTTAAATAATGCTGCGCGCAACGGAACTCACAATTGAACATTAACAATAATGTTTGTGAATTATTATTCTGAGAGAATAACCGTTAACAACTGTTGTAATTCAGAGAATGATTTTCAATTTAACGATTTCAATGAATTATTTAGATTAACTTAAAATTAAATTACAGGGTAAGTAAGGTTCACAAGTGGTCAAGCAAGCCGGCAATCTAAGAATGACAATTAGAAAAAGAACCAGCAGTATTGCCAACTTATTGCTTAATGTAATAGATTGGTGTAATTAAGGATGCTGTCACATCACTCCCTCTGACCTAATTTGTCCTATGCGCCCGACTGGTAAAGCTCCGGTTGTTTTCTTAGTCTTCCCGTACGTCTGAGTGCTGGTATTCCCGACATCTTTGTTCTCTGCGTGGTTATGATTGGTCTCTGCAGTTCACTCTGATGTCCTGGTGCCTGGCTGTCAGCTGTCACGGGGCTGGTCTCAGTTCTTCTTAGGTTGTCTATAGAGGGTCCAGCGTCGATGTCTGGAGCACAGTCCGGTGTCGATAATGGTAGTGCACCTAGGTCGATGTCGATATCTTCAGCTTCGTCTCTTGTCTCTTCATGTTGTCGCGGTCGAAGCTGGTTTTGGTGTCGTTTGATGAGGCCTCTAGATGTTTGCACGATGTAAGTCATACGTCCGATTACCTTGTTGATCAGTCCAGCGATCCAACGATGCCCTCTACTGTAGGACCTTGCGTAGACTTTTTTTCCAATTCCAAATTTGGTGGAGAATTTCTGATCTCGTTGTTGTCCAGGAAACATGGCCGAAAAAATGGTGCGAGGTTGACGGCCGTGCAGAAGTTCCGATGGTGACTTTTTTGACGATTGCTTTGGTGTTGATCGATATGTAATCAAGTATTTATACAAAGCCTTTTCTCGGTCATTTTCTTCCTGCATTATTTTTTTGAAGGACTCTTTGAAAGTCCGCACCGAGCGCTCAGCCAAACCATTTGATGCTGGGTGAAAAGGGGCTGTTCTAACATGTTCAATAGAGTTTA
Organism: Cheilosia urbana; assembly: GCA_946477585.1. NCBI lineage: Eukaryota > Metazoa > Arthropoda > Insecta > Diptera > Syrphidae > Cheilosia > Cheilosia urbana. The sequence goes on from OX297853.1 coordinate 178,611,640, forward strand.
GTTCGCAAAATGTTTTAAATTCAGCTGATGAAAACTGTGGACCGTTGTCGCTGATGATCGTCCTTGGCAGTCCCTCGATTGCGAATATTTTTTGCAGTGCATAGATTGTTGATGCCGACGTTGTTGATGACAGCTCAACTACGAACGGAAAACTTGAAAATGAATCTACAACTATTAACCACATACGAGAAAAAAAAGGGCCTGCAAAATCGATGTGGATTCTTTCCCAGGGTTCAGCAGCATCCGGCCAAGAAGAGTATTGCTGCTTCGGTTGACTTGCGTTCACGCTGCAGGTTAAACAAGCTTCTGAAGACTTCTGAATTGCTTTGTCGATGTGGGGAAACCACACATATCTGCGCGCTAGTTGTTTCATACGGTTTTGACCCCAATGTCCGTCGTGAAGCATTTGCAGAACCTTGGTCTCGAGCGATCTAGGTATAACAACACGAGCGTGGTCTGTCTGAAGAAGCACAACTCCACTCTGAAGAGAAAGAGCAAACTTTCGATTAAAAAAAGGAACTAAATTTACCTGCGATTTAGTTAGCGTTTGTGGCCACCCGTTTTGGATGTAGCAGGAGACGCGACTGAGAACTTCGTCTTTTTTAGTATGTGCTGCTATGACATCTGCTCTCATTGGGAATTCTGCGATAACTGACTCATAGATCTGGTCAACCGTCAGCATTTGTTTCTCTTTGTTATCAAATTCGACGTCATCTCCAATTGGTAGCCGAGATAGGACGTCAGCATTAGCATGATTTTTTGTGTTACGGTAGTGAATTGAATATGTGTAGGCCTGAAGAATAATTGCCCAACGTTGCAGCCGATGAAGAGTCATAACGGGCAATTTTTTTGATGGGTGGAAGAGAGTGATAAGGGCTTGATGATCAGTGAGTAGGTCAAAATGTCTCCCATAGAGGTACTGATGATATTTAGTGACGCCGAAGATTATTGATAAGGCTTCTCTTTCTATTTGCGAGTATTTTGACTGACTCTCGCTTAAGGTTTTCGATGCAAACGCAATTGGCTTTTCTGTACCATCTGGATAGCGGTGTGAAAGAGCAGCCCCAATTCCAGTTTTTGATGCGTCGGTTGCTAGAATAAGAGGAAGATTTTCATCGAAATGAACTAATTGCATGGCTTTGATGATGTCATCCTTCAATAAATTAAATGCTGCATTTTGTTCCTCTCCCCATAAGAAATCTCTGTCTTTTCTTCTTAGTTGATTCAATGCTGAGGCCTTTGATGAGAAATTGGGAATAAACTTGTTGTAGTAATTTATTTTCCCAATGAACGATTCTAATTCAGTTATATTTTTTGGATTTGGCATTAACTTTATTGCTTCTATTCTTTTTTCAGATACCTTTGGCGTCGATTTCATGTCCAACGTACTCTAATCTATCTTGTGCAAAGTGACATTTTTCTTTTCTGCATTTGAGGTTATGGGCGGAGAGCCTGTCTAAAAGTGTTTTGACATTACTTCGGTGTTCCTCATTATCTTTCCCAGTGATTATCACATCATCGAGGTATACTGCACACCCCGGTATACCAGCTACTACGGCTTCCATAGTTCTCTGAAAAATGCCAGGTGCGCTTGCGATGCCGAATGGCATTCTTTCATATTGAAAAAGACCAAACGGAGTGTTAATAACCATTAGTTTTTTAGAAGTCTCTGTAAGTTCGATCTGGAGGTAAGCGTCACTCAAATCGATTTTGGTAAACAATTGCCCACCACTGAGCTTATGGAACAGCTCCTCAATTCTCGGAATTGGGTATCGATCTATTTCGATTTGAGGGTTTACAGTGACTTTAAAATCGGCACAAATTCTAATTTTTCCGTTTGGTTTTTTTACGACTACGATTGGAGCAGCCCACTCACTTGTATTCACTGGCTTGAGGATATTTTGTGATACCAAGCGGTTAATTTCGGTACGTACGTCATCATAAAGTGCAAAGGGCAGATTGTATGGCTTGCAGAACTTAGGTTGGGCATTTGGTTTTAATACGATATTGGCCTTATACGTGGAACAGCGTCCAAGCTCTGATGAAAATGTGGATTGAAATTGATTTGTAAGATCTCCGAGTGCTACTTTAAGGGATTTTTGATCTACAGTAAAACAATGAGTGTTTAGAGTACTGTCGTCACTGATCACTGCTATGTTCCTAGACATCTGTATGCCAAATTTCAATTTTTGAAACCAATCCATGCCGAGAATATTAGATGCGCTTTGACTATCGACTACGATCAAACTTAAGCACTCATTACATGAACCTAAGGCTACGTCAGCTACTATTGTGCCTTTTAATGGTAAGATACTGCCACCATATGCTCTTAAGATTTTAGATGTAGGTGTACAAATCGGTTTGTTCAACTGTTGATATGCTTCAAGGCCAATAAGTGAACAAGACGCACCTGTATCTACTTGAAATTTAAGGATTTTCTTATTGACGCTCACATCTATGAGTAGCTTATCCGAATGGACATGGCTTTGATTGACTTCAATATGTGGCACTAATGAATCAAGTAGATCAACTGTACTTACGGTTTCGAATGATTTAATCTGATTTATAGTTTCAGGCTTTTTGCTCTGCCGCTTTGGAACGTTTTGTTTTTGATTGTGCAACTGGGAAGATCGATGATATTGAAACTCTGAAACTTTTGCCGACATACATACTGCTGCAATGTGTCCAACTCTTTTTCATTTTTTACACACTGATTTATTTTTATAGTGAAAGCACTGTAACCGCTGATGGTCGATGTCGCATCGAGGGCACGACTTATTATTATCACTCGCTACGATCTTACTACCAGAATATTTATTAATTACCCGCTTACCTCTTGATCGATCATATGTTAATTGATGGACTGCATTCACCTCTGATCCATTTTTCTGCTCGCCCTTAAGCTCACTGCATGTTTTTGTGGTTTCTTCGTAAAGTTGTGCAATCTGAAGAACCTCCTCTAGTGTTGGATTTTCTTTTTGTAGAGCAGCAGACCGAACCTTATCATGTGGGGTATATAGAACAATCATATCCCTAATTTTAGAGTCCACGTACGATTCTCCACAGCCCAATTTTCCACATGTGAACATGCATTCTTTAGCCGTTCCGCGCAGCTCTGCTATCCAATCAGAATAAGTTTGGTTAGGTTGCATATACGTTCTATAGAATTTGAATCTAGATGCAAGCATGTGAGGTTTTTTTTCAAAATGATTAGAGAGTTTTTCAATTAATTGATTGAATGATACTTGCGCGACCTTTTCCCCATATAATTTTTGAAGTAGCTCTAGAGATTCACCACCAATCCAACTAAGCAAACAAGCACGCTTTGTGTCATCTTCATGTACGTTGTTTGCAATGAAATGTTGTTCCAGTTGTAGGAGATATGTAGCCCAAGTTTCCTTAGCTTTATCGAAGGCTTTAAACGAAGAAACGAAGGTTTGTTTCACGGGTTTTTGTTCCAGCATGGACCTAAGAAATTCCTGATTGGAATCTTGAAGCTTTTTTAGGATAAGTTCAAGAGTTTCGACGTCCATATTCGGGAGGGTCGTTTCTTTACTCGTCGCCAGTTTGTTGTAATTCAGAGAATGATTTTCAATTTAACGATTTCAATGATTTATTTAGATTAACTTAAAATTAAATTACAGGGTAAGTAAGGTTCACAAGTGGTCAAGCAAGCCGGCAATCTAAGAATGACAATTAGAAAAAGAACCAGCAGTATTGCCAACTTATTGCTTAATGTAATAGATTGGTGTAATTAAGGATGCTGTCACATCAACAACAACTCGTTACTCCTCGCTTCCCCGCACACTAAAAAAAAAATATATATATATATAGAAGAAGGTTATAGTAGGCTGGGTCTCAGATTCGATCCCTGGATAACCGAAAATTACATCTTACGGTTTTATTTCCACTGCGCTACGTCTCGCCAACACCTGAAGGTATAACTGTCTTCGAAAAGCTTCTGAACTCAGTCCATTGGATTCGGCATAAAATTGTAGGTTCTTTCCATTCGTCGTCAAAAATAAAATTTTACACAAACGAATGGTTGTGGCGAGCTAGGTCTATATGGGCCTGTTGCAGCACCTATTTTATAGCGTACACCATTTGCAGGAAGATAATTGTGAACTCTTGCAGCTTGAACAAGTCGGTAAGAACAACACTAAACCTCTTGATGTTGCAAGAAGTCTGAATGCTGGGACGAAACTCCTGAACCAACTCCAAAGGTATCTCAAACGCCAAATAACTTGCCAATAGAAGTTATTACGGACTGAAAAGGTAAATGCACAGCAAAGCCTTCTTACAAACGACTAAGCAGACGGTCTCTATAAAACTCTTCTATCATCCTTGTCCTGCTATATTTCGCATGCACCCTATCAATGAAGGATGAAAACAAATTCAGTTTCTTTGAGTTTTCCATGTGATCTTCGGCCGAGTTTGTATTCCAAGAATCGGGAGAAGATGGTAGAATAAACAAATATTATATGGAGTGCAGATAGCTGGAAAGAGAAGCATTTTGGTTGGCGCCTATTTCTTGGTCAAACCTTTGACAGCAAGTCTTTTTTTTAGAGAACATGGAATTTAGGGACATTTTTAATGTTCTTCTCACTACGTCTTTGTCCATTTGTTATCAAAATGTACTGACAGTAATTGTTTACTGTCTAGGGTGGATTCTACCAGAAGCCATATACAGTCCACCAAAGCGTGGATATCAAAAATTGAAAATACCAGAAAACTCTATCGGGATTTTTGAATATTCGTAGCTTTCTAATGGTCTGGGGTTTTGATACGAATGTCCAGCGGTCGACGAATTTCGAGCAAAAGCGAGGAATCGGCCCCAGAAAATATTGTGTAAGGGTCAATTTGATGGTTGCCTTGAGATATAAAGTTATAAAACATCGCAATGTCACCCACGATCATGTCCGCAATGTGTACGCAGTATTCCACTCACTTCTTTCGATTCTAATTTCCTTTCACTGCAGGTTCAACCAGAGTTTTATCACCAGTATTGACACACCATATCTAAAAAATAGAAGATCAACAAGAATTTCTCATAATAACATCGATTATCCCCATATGCAATGAGAGATGGGAGCAAAAGTCACCGCAGTAGGTCACGTATAGGCTGTTAATAACATTCCAAGAGCAGCAGGTAATAAATGCTATGCAAGCAATAGCTATGCCATTTCGTCAACACATTCCGATGTTATTTTGATGTTTTTGCAAAGTGAAAGAACAATTTTGAAAACAAACTAATTACCGGCATGCGCTTTGTAATGATCGTCGGTTTTATCAATGCGTTCGGCAAGCAACTTGCAACGGTGTACCTTTAATTAAGCAAGATTCTGATATAATCAGGCCGATCATTGAATCCGCCGGATGCTCTGCGGACGGATTCAATCCGATCCGCAGTTGATCACTTCACAAGTGAAAACCTATCATTGAAAACGGCGGATGGACTACATTATCGGTCCGCAAAACCGCATTACCGATTGCTTGTAGTCCAGCGAGTCAGCTGTCAAATGAACATTTTTTCTTATTCGATTTTGTTTTAATAAAGTGTACGAACATGGATAGCATTGTATTTTTCTTATGTGGTTTTCCATTGGGACCACCAGAAATCTTTTTCAGATCTCAGATTTTACTGTGCTCATGGAACGCGCAACGAAATTGATCTGCTTTTGTAAATGGATTAGTGCGTTAATTGACAACAATATCAGCTGTTCAAATGGCATTCGTTTTTGGCAAAATCACAAATGGATATCGACCTCAAAAATGTTTTACCTGTTGTAGATACAAATGAAGTATTATTGTTGGTTTGTAGTCTTCAGATGACGAGGGAGGTAATGAAGATAATAATTCCTCCGAAATCATATCCATAGCTATTTATGTATTTTGTTATTTTGGTTTTCACGAAACTTTGCGCATTTACCTCGAAATGAAACTTCCTAAACTGACGTTAAACAGCTGTACAAAGTATATTGGTATGCGTAGATCTGAAAAAATATCGAGATCTGCGAAAAGTGATCCGAATCGAAAAAAAGATTGATTTTTCGTCCCAATGGAACGCGAAAAGTGATTTAGATCAAAAAAAAGATTGATTTCTTGTCCCAATGGAAAACCACATTAAATTTAGAAGAAATTGCTAGTAATAGTGATACCAGGAGCCTTAGAAGAGATGTTAGAATGCGAGGAAAAGTTGTCTGGATGTTTTTTCATCATTTTCACCATTGCCTGGAACTGAGGACGGGTTGTTTGTTTTCTAAATCGGAAAGATCAATTAACCTGTTCGTAAACTTTTTAAATTTATCCTTTTTTTCGAAAAATAAAACTTTTATTGCGTGTATAGGTATGTGTTATCTCTTCGAGATCCGCATCGATTTTGATGCGGATTGAAAACAACAACATTTGTATGAACCGCGGATCGGTTGCGTTTTCAATGATAGGCATGAAATGTGAACTTCGCTACCGACATCCGCTCACTTACCTACCGGCGTTTTCAATGATAGGGGAAATGTTAAAAACAGGTACTACTCCTTCCGCAGAGCATCCGACGGATTCAATGATTGGGGTGAATATAATAATGGTCGTGAAGGATGAGACCTAAATAGTGCAAACCGGCACGAGTCATAAAGCCCACCGACCCAAAATAAAATCAAGAGTGATTGCGAATCAAAATACTAATAAATATGTTGAATTATTCTTTTAAAAAAAATGATTTACTTTGTCCAATACGTACGAAATCGAATCGTACGAATAATCGAATTTAAAAGTTCAGCCAAAGCTAAGGAATGCAAATACCTTACATCCAGTTTATGCCATGGTCAAACGAAAAGTAAAAATAAAAATACCGGCCGCTGAATTGCATAAACATTTATTCGATTCAAACTAACAATTAGTTTCAGAAATATACATTCAGATTACACAATTTCACTAATCATAAGAGAAGGCACTCTAATTACCACATAAGTTTGACCAGATGAGCAATACCACAAATAGAATGTTGCTAAATATTCATAAGTTAGTTGGGTCTATTCTCTTCTCCGAGTCGGGCTTGTTGCAAGTTTATTTACTGGTTACATTATATTTGTAGGTATATCAGTGCCTTGCATGAGTGTAGATAAGCCTTGCGGCGAGTTATCGTTGGCTATGAATAAACGATGTACGACGTGCGACCAAGCATTTATACGATTTATCAATTACAAAATACAGACTTACTCTACAGATGCTCAGCTTTGATAAACATTTGGCTTACTCTCATATTTAATAATAAAAAAAAAAAAAAAAAATACCAATATGTGTGACATAATTTGCAGCACTTAGTCGCGCCATTTGATGAAAGATTTTTTTTTTCATATACCTACCTACATAAATTATAATGTAAATTAAACTGAGTTACTTACCATATTTGGGATCAAGGGAAGCCAGGTCAAAGTACTTGTAGTCAACTCCATCGCAGTTGAATGACTTTTGGAAGTGAGCGTACGGATTTGCCCCTTTTATGGAGTAGAGTTCAAAATTACGATTATGCAACATACTACGTGTTTATATTAAAAACTCACCTGCCATGTTAATTGTTAAACGATTTGTTTCCACGGATTACAACGAAAAATTGTATTTTATTTTACTTCAGCTGTGATAAATTGCCCACTCTATTCCGCACGTCAACACCAATTTGCTGCTCGAATTGAACTGATTTGGATGGTGGAACTTAAAAACGAAACAGCGGTGGGCCAGGCCAGACCACTCACCACTCGTCGTTATCGTTCTTTTGTCCCAGACTATCATATCATTGGGAAAAGAAATGACATGCGTCGATTACTGGCTAGATAAGAGAATCAAATTTACGGCATACCAAGAAATAGTTTCTCCAAAAGCTTAATCACTGCTGATGGTGTTTGTCTTGTATAATAATCAAAGATGATACATATAGATAGTCTTTGATAATAATAATTTTAAAACGAGGGTACGAAGAAAAACTTATTTACAATTTACAGTACGACAATCGTGAAATGTTGGGTTCGTTTAATTTGGTACAGGTAAAATATTTTGAAAGCGCTAGTTGAATATTGCCAACTGAATTGGCCTCGTTCCACTGCCCGGTGGATGACCAGCGGCATGTCAAACTCCATATAAAAAAAATTTACATTTCACCATTTGCACTAGATGTCTAAACACTTTTTGTGAAATATACCTTTCAGGGAAATTTCTAGATCTAGCACAAATTTACCTACTTCATTGAGTTAAAATTGGTAATTATGTAAATAAAATAGCAATTCAGATATATTGTTATGATAATGATTCTGCATTATTCGCTAAACTCTATAGCGCTTTGCGTGTAGAACTTGGTTAGGTACGTGAGTTCGCTTTCGCTGGAGAGAAGTTCAGGCGGCTACCTGGGACTGGGATATAGGAGCATATTTTTTTTCTTTTGTACTGTATTTTGCTTCACAAAATTTCAATTTCTAAATTTTTCCTTGCATAATTGATTTTTTCTTAGATTAAGTGGAAAGAACAATTTTTAGTGTATAAGAGTTAAAAACATTGCGTGTACAGTTACACATTATTCTAGTTGTCAAAATATACTGCTAAAACTAGATTTTTATATAACTTAGTAGGAAATCAAAGCAGACCAAATTAATGCAAACGAAAAGCTCATTGAAACACCCTTCTGAACTTCTTGTGAAAATAGAGTTGCGAGTTACGAGTACAGTTTATGGCATTGGTAGTAATAGTAAACTGCTTTATGCGAGTGAAAACGTTGAATCAAACTCAAATCGAGGCATACAACAAATAATATACCAGTTTATATGGCCTTATCACATAAATATGATCCGAATTGTGTTATTGAGCAATGTCAACAATTTTAAATGGTTCGGCGAATTTTACGAACAGCACGAACTGAACAAGCCCATTCCACACAGCGGCTGTTTCGCACTCTTTTTATTCGTTACCAAAAGGTCTAAAAGGAATTTTTGATTTCCCTGCCTTTTGATTTTGACAAATGACAGAGCGATAAACCTGCAAATATCAAAATTATTCCGGTAGTGAAAAACCAACAGTTGTTTTGTGGCAGTTTTCTGAGAAAATTAATAAGAATCTTGAAAAAAAAAGCTTCTTCTTAACCCTTAAAAATAAAATGTCTGATTCCGAAGATGACTGGTTTGACAAAGATGAAGACGATATTGTTAATAGCATAAAAAAGCAGTCCATCGATGGACCTGAAGTTGAATTTATAAAATGTGTTTCCAACATCGAACCAATCTGTAAGTACACATTCTTATAGGAATTTATGATACTCAAAAATTATTCTATATTCATATCACTTTTTCGAAATAGACGAATTTTCCAGTTCCAATGTCTCCTCGCTTCCCTTTAAGAAGTTGAACCTCATCGCAAACATGGAACCCCTTGATGCATTCCTCGAAGTGGGCACAACTGATTTTCTTCGGAGCTTCAATGTGAACACCAAAGTAGACTCGATAGTGTTAATTGTACGAATATTCGGTAATCTTTCACGACTCCAGTTGCCAGAGTTCATTGCAGAGTGTTTAAATGTGTTCGTCGAAGATGAGTGTCTAATTCGTAATGTGTGCAATTTGACAAAGAAACTTTTTTCACCGTCCCACTCAAAAATATGGGATGAGAATAAAATCGACATAAATCAAGTGGTTGACGATTTGCTTTCAATATTTGAGAGAGCCTTTGAGTTTCAACTACAAAACGAGAAGCTCAAAAAGTTGCTTGAGCACATTGCACTTGTTTTAGGGTCTGAGGGTGAGGATCATAAATTTACCGCATTTAGGGAAAAGATTTTGTATTTTGTTAAGCATTTCAACGAACCATCTGGCGCAAGGGCAAGAAACGATCTTGAGGTAAGGGTAACACTCGCTAAAATACGCTCCTAAAAGTATATATATATATATTTTTTCAGATATATCCATCTTTAGATGACCTAAAAGCAGATCGGCCTCTGCCATTAAAACCGAATATAGTAAATGGTAATTAGAAAGTTCATAATAGTCCTAATACAGTCATTGTTATACATATTTTCAGGTCAATACACTTCTGTGCTTGAATATCTGACCATTCAAAAAGCACTGTTGCGAGAAGATTTCATAACTCCACTGAGAAATGCCGTACTAAGCTTAAAAGGTCTTCGACGCCCGGATGAAGTTTCAGATGCGAAACTATACAAAAATGTTAAAATCGTTTCCAACGAAAACTTAACAGTACCAACATCTGAAATGCTGTTTGTTGATGTGTATGCCAGTTCCAAGGAGGAGTACGACAGCATGGCATTTACAAAGCTGTCTGATGAACTGAAATTTCTCATTTGTGGGTCGTTACTCTGCTTCTCCACAAACGAAAATTTCGATAACTTGATACTGGCTGTTGTATCTAACTCCGATCCAGAGACACTCAGTCAAGGCTACGTAAGTTTGACGATATCTTATTATTTCCAATAGGGGGGTGGGAAATATTCGCAAACTACATTGCAATAGATTCATGCTCTAGATTTGTACACCATAGGTCGGTGTTTATTCTGACAACCATCCTATCTGTTCCAGAAATGCAGACAAATAAAAGCAGAAGTGATTCAATTCGTTTGTAAGAAAAAGAATAGTCGGAATCTCGCAAAGCGTCTCTATCCAATCCAATTACAGGCACTTGCTGCAAAATGCAGAAGAGTCATTGTAAAATTAATACAGGGTGGGCCAAATACAAGGTTTTCTTTTAAAAATGCAATAAAATAACCAAAATTATATGTTTTCCATGTAATATTACTTTATTAGTAAGAGCAAACATTCCCATTAATTAAGGAACACAACGTCGTTTAAGGGGCTGCCTCGGCTGACTTCGCAGTAGCGCATTCTATCACTCCAATTTTCCAAGACCTTGTTGATGGTTTCGGGCTGTAGCTTACGTATTGCATGGATGATATTGGCCTTAAGTGCTTGAATTGTTTCCGAATTGTTGGTATAACATCAGTCCTTCACAGTTCCCCACAAAAAAAAAAAAGTCCAAAGGGGTCAAATCGCAGCTCCGAGGCGGCCAATCGACATCGCCAAGATGGCTGATAACACGGTTTGGCTTAAAGGCCCAAACTGCGAACCGATAACGAATCGGATGGTCGTGTGCCTTCAATTGCTGAGTCAATTGGAACTTGCAAGCGAATAATCTAAGTTCTTTGTGCAGAATTCTCCTCAGGCTAGTGCGTGAAATGTTGAGCTGTTGAGATCGATGGCGAGTTGATAAACGTGAATTGAGTCTCACACTCTAATGTGGCTACAGCAGCCACATTCTCGTCTGTGCGAACTGTATGACGACATGGGATCATGAATGTTGTCCACTAGCATACCAGTCTCACGAACTTTTTGGGCAACGAAACTTGCGCACAGCAGGCGCGATGGGTGCTTCATTTCGGCCAAACCTTCTTTTCAAAAACGCACTGTTTGGGCTACATGAAAAGGAAAAAGGTTATCAATATTATTTCCCAAAGTTGTCCAAGTGTAAAGCGACTCATTTCGTTCCGCTGAGGTATGATACTAACTTTCTAAGAATTCGACCCGGAAGCAGCTGTCAGTGTCAAAAGAACCTTTGATTTCAAAAGAAACCACTAGATGGCCACCCTTTACTATTGTAGAAGCATATCGACATCAACACTACGATTAAGGCTATCAAATAAGGTCCCAGATATCGCGTGAGCTCACAGCATTTTCTCATCGGTTTGTTATTTGATACGAAAGAGGTGTACTATCATTAGCTCACTATAACCCTATCCAAGATCATCACGATTTCATCATCTGTTACCTTATTGCAGCAACCAGCTGTTTTGGACATCGTATGCAGCTTTACTCGGCGTATCCGGCAATCGACGTGATTGACTTTAGTTTTGCTCGTTGCTATTATTGGCCCATTAAATCTGACTGCAACTATAGAACACTACTAACAAAAATGTTAAAGTTATTGTAGAGCTCATGTATTTCATTCATTTAAAGTTACTGTTGTAAAAATATGGTCAACACCACCGACTGGCTGTCGCTGCTGTTTACCTGCTGTTTACTATGCCAACAGATATTCACTTCAATGAGAATTCTAAAATCATTTTGTTTTACCTTCCAGATTAACATTGAAATAATTAGCCAGTGCAATGTGGGCCGAATTTGTGGAGTTGAACTCCAAATGTTAGCTTGTCCAGTCTTCTTCGAGCCGTACCGTAATGCATTTAACGTTTTAAGCACATACAACGAAAGCAACTTCCCAATGGCGAACTACATCGTTTACACAGATGTAACTAACAAAATTCATACCTCTCTATTGTCCTAATGCATTTAATTATTCCCCAGAATAAGCGGAAGCCTCCGCGATACCTCTCAGCGGATAGTGTCACAAAGTTCACATACAAAGGAAGTTCGTTTAATCCGCTGCAGTCTGAATCATATCCTGACACTATCAAAGCCGAGATGACTGATGCCCAGCTCCTAGCATTTCAATTTGCTTTAAGCAGCGAATTTTCTCTAATTCAAGGACCTCCGGGCACTGGCAAAACAGAAATTTCGACAAAAATCGCCGCCACTCTTTTGTCAAATACAACATTGCCCATTGTAGTTGTTGCGTACACCAATGAAGCACTGGACAAGTTTCTTCTCAAGATTTTGCCTCACACGGATAGCATTGTCCGATTGGGCAATCAATCTAAAAACGAAGCGCTCAACAAATACAACGTCAAGGAAATTTACAACAGCTTTAAGGGAGATCAGCGCTGCAAACGGCTGCACTATGTAACCAAAATGGAGTACACCGAAAAGTTTAGTGCCTTGCAAAAGTTTCAAATTGATTTCGACGGTACAGAGGAGGACTATCAAAGGATAGTCGAGGCGCAGGTAACTTACAGCCGTTTCCAGTAGATGTTGCCGGATACGCCAATTTATTATTTAAATATATTTTTGCAGCGTGAGCTCAATACAGTTGCGAAGAAGCTTGAATGCCTAAAGATGATATCCACCTATCTGGCCGTAAGAGAGAAACGCGTCATAGCAATGACTACCACCTGTGCTGCCAAGCACAATCTCATGTTTAAGTTTCTCAAGGACTCCATAGGTAAACTAGTAACAATCTGTTTGAAATTTATACTGAAATTTATATCGAAATTCATGTTTCAATCTGTAATGTCGTGCAGTTATTTTCGAGGAAGCAGCAGAAGTTCTGGAATCTCACATTCTGTCCTCGATAACTCCATACACCCAGCAAGTAATACTCGTTGGTGACCATTTCCAGTTGCGCCCGCACACAAGTGTGTACAAGCTCAGTAAGGAGTACAACATGAATATTTCGCTTTTTGAGCGGATGGTGAAAAATAACATCAACGTGGTATGTCTGGATACGCAATACAGAATGCGTGAGGAGATCGCAGACCTGATCCGCCCAATGATATACAAGGACTTGCAGGATGGTTATACAGTCCATAGTTATCCAAACATAAGAGGAATCAAGAAGAACGTGTTTTTCGTTAAACATCAGCACAAGGAGAACAGCACTGTAAGCAAAGCCGAAACGACCACTTCATCGCAAGGTATTCAATATTTTTTATATCTTTCTTAGAACGCGCTGGAGATTAGCAAATTTAATGACTACGAGAAGATCTGGATGTGTGACGTGGCAGCGTACTTGCTCAAGCAAAACTACTCACATTCGGACATTGTAATGCTCACCACGTACATTAAGCAAAAAGACCGACTGTACAACCATGTAAGTGATTATGCGATTTGATACTAGCGAACTGTTTCTATTCTCTCCTTCTGTGATAGATCTATCGGAACTGTCCGGACCTGCAGGGCATACAGGTTGCAACTGTGGACAGCTTCCAAGGCAGGGAGGCCAATATCGTTCTCCTGTCACTTGTTCGGAGCAACAGAAACAATCAGATTGGATACCTCAAGGAACAGAATCGAATTTGCGTGGCCTTGTCGAGGGCGAAAATGGGTCTGTACATAATTGGAAATATGGATCTATTGGCCGAGCGCAGTGACATATGGAATGAGATTAGGGGAAAACTGGAGGTTTTGGATTCCATAGGAGACAAATTGCCATTGACTTCCAATGACACGGTACGTTACAATACAAGTTTGGTCTTCTGTTGCTCGGTTAAGACGCCAGTACTCGTATGGTGTGCTACGTAACACAACAATTGGTTATGTAGATAAGTAGATATTTTGTTTACTCAATCTAAAGAGGTGAAACCGTCGAGTTCCATAGAAAGCGTTGATAAGCTACTTCCGTCTTTTTAGTAAAGCGCTTTGAGCTGACTGATTTGTTGTTTGCGCACCCATGGTGGTAGGTAGGTAAATGGGTGATCTTGCGGCGGTTGTCACAGCTTCACTTAGAGACTTAGACCATCAGTTGGGTCCATTTTGTCCAGTTACGGGAACCATCCAGTGCAGCCCGTTGAAAGACAAGAAACGAAAAGCTTTTTATGTTGAAGCCACATAGCTTTAGTATGAATGTCATGGGTTCTTAAAGCTCCGTTGTAGCCTGATCCTCTAGTTCGTCCTATAAGTAGCTAACGATGTGAAGTCTGTTTATCTACTAGAACCACCCAGATTTGAGTATGAATCTCACGAGTACTTTGAGATCAATATTCTTCAAATCATCTAGGTCATTGAAGAAGTAACTGTTGAGAATCCTCTGTCTGCTGTTCTCAAGGTCTGGGCATTCTCAAAGTAGGTGGCGAAAAGATTATATTTCTTCAACGTCCCTACAGCTTCAGCAACAATCATTATGCAGTATCCCAAGCCGTTACGCATGCACGCCTATCGCACGGTGTCCAGCAATGACCCCCGTGAGTATGCGAATATCTTTGCGGCTTAGTCTGATCATACATTTAGATATCTTTTTTCTCACCTCTGGCCAAAGTTCTTGTGTGTGCCTGTAGGTAATTAGACTGGTCCAGCGCAGTTTAGTTCTAGTGATTTTAGGGCCATTAATGCATGTATTTCGGACCCGTTTCTTGCAAGTTAATCCGCCTGTTCAGTACCTGGAATATCCATATGCCCTGGCACCCAGCATAAGGTCACCGCGTTGGCTTGTGATATTTCTCGCAGTGACTTTCTGCTCTTGACTCCACCAGGACTGCCTCCATGGCTTTTATGGCCGTTTGGCTGTTAGAGTAAATAATGATTTGTTTATCGACAACGTGCCGTCTCCTTAGGTTCTTCGCCGCTTGGGTGATAGCAGTCATCTGTGCTTGAAAGACACTGCAATAATCGCTGATTCGGAATGGTTCCCGCAGTTCCAGTATTTCGCTGAAGATGCCCGCGCCTGTACCAATATCCTTCTTAGAGCCGTCGGTATGGAGGGCTAGCTGTTCTTCATCTGTAACTTCTTTGTTCTCCCATTCGCTTCTACTGGGAATTCTAGTAGTGAATCTCCTTCCAAAAACGAGGGTGGGGGCTATGTAGTTTGTAGTCACCTTCTGCTCCGCCGCACCCCATTGGCTTTCAGACATATAGAGCGATCCTCCATGTTTTCCTTCCAGCTAAGTTTGAAATCTATGATTACGAACTGATCTTCGCGCTGTCTTTGCAATTTCCAGATCCACCCCGCCCATCCTTGGGGGATTGAAGGCGGGGATCACCCTTCTCGTAAACAGTAGAATTTCCGTCTTCAGTATAATAAAACCTTCCTTTCCAGTATTTTTAGCAGTTCATCAACTATAAGGAGCCATATGAGCGGTGAGAACTGAGAGGACTCCAATACCTCAAGGTGGCTCATATGCGCACCCAAAGCCCCTTTACTATTCGCTGTCATTTGCTAAAACTATAACTGCTAACAAAGTGCATTAGTTAGGGAATAATAACCATGATCAAGTCACCAAATTATGATCAGCAGTGCACCTTCCTCAATAAAGAAAATGTGCAAACTTTGCAAAACCCGGCAGACCTTCATAAAGTGACACAAATGTGTGCTTATTCTGTATAAGTGCATGCAGGGTATTTTCTGTGACATACCGTGATGTATTCCTCGTTCACGGATGAGACGATCCCATAATAATCACCCCTATCGAGGTATCCGTTCGGAGAAAATTCCGATACGAAAGTAAAATCCGATTGGAACTCAAATTGCGTTCGAAGTATCCGCTTCGGAACAAAATAAATGAAGCATATAAACGCGTTTATTTCACATGAAAATATTCCGCAGCAATTTGTTGTCGGAGAGCTTCGGAAAAAATTGCCGTGTGGCTGTCAAAAATAAGTGGTATAACGCGGTTCCACGCAATGCGACAAGGTGCGCTATATGCCATCGGAGGATTTTTCCGAAAGTTGTATCGGAACGGATACCTCGAGTGGAATTCCTCCGATTTCGTACAGATCGGAGAAAATTCCGTTCCGAATGGATACCTCGATAGGGGTGAATAACAACAGATACGGTACTTGTCCCGTTGTTTATTTCTCCTTAACGACAGGGACCAACTTTATCATACCTTTCTTATGAACAATCTAAAACTTTCAACTATGGTCTCAATTTTTAAACATTTTTCTCTTAGTTTCAGATCTCCTAAACCTGCTTGTATTCTTTTACAGATCTTGGACTCAGCTGCTGCATAAAAATATGGAATAGTTTAATAAGCCACATAAACCCCGTGTTGTATTTGTCCTTGAAATAAAAAGAAAGTGAAGGATATACCCTTACATGTTTACAAAGAAAGTTACATATATTTTTAATTGAGTAATTTATAGCCGAACATCGTAAAATTTCGTATGGTTTAACTAGGCACACATGGCCTATAATTAACGACTGATAGTGGTGTGCGAGCATATCAATCATATTTTTAAACCCAAACCATAGGTAAGTACATTGTATCATTCTCCCCTGACGTGCTATTTCGAAATCGATAAATAATTCGTTAATTCTAACAAAATCTATAATATAATTGATTTTAATCTGTTATTACGGTCACCATAAAGGTGGTTAGTCAGGGACAGTGGCGGATTAGCCACGTAGCAAGAGTAGCAAATGCTACGGGCCCGCGCATTGGGGGGCCCCGGGCACAAACGCATTCTGACAGTACAAAAGTGTCTACAAGATCGAACCGTGAAAAAAAATACATAAATTTAATGTAGATGCACTAGCTACCACGAAAAAGTTGCATCATCCTATAATTTATGTAAATAGGTGAAGCTAAATAGTTGAGAACCACTTTCACTGCTAGAACACATTAGCTTTTTTTTTTGCCATATTGTTAGAAATGCAACGCTCTGTAATTTGTTTTCCAAGATGTTCTGTGAATAAGTGAAACGTTCTATGAAAAGGTGTAAAATCGTTATAAATCGAATAAATCTAATAAATTTTCACCAGAGAGAATACTGAGACCCCCAACTTCGGCCGGTTTCCCGTTACAGCTATATTTTGTACGGAGTGTCCTCGATTTGGTGAGCTAGTATTGATACATACTTACTTACTTACTTACTTAAGGTGGCGCTACAGTCCGAGGACCTGGGCCTCAACCAATACGCCTCTCCAGTTAGCGCGATCTTTGGCTAACTGCCTCCAGTTGCGCACACCAAGTTGGTTGAGGTCCCCTTCCACTTGAGCGCGCCACCTAAGGCGAGGTCTTCCTCTACTGCGTTGTCCCTCCTGGTTGGAATCGAAGGCTCTCCGGGCCGGAGCGTTGGTGTCCATTCGCTCTACATGTCCTAACCATCTTACACGACTAATGCGTACTTTTCTGACCAGGTCGATGTCGCTGTACAGCTCGTAGAGTTCGCTGTTAAATCTTCTCCTCCAAATCCCGTCAACGCAAACGGGACCAAAAATCACTCGAAGAATTTTGCGTTCGAAGCGACCAAGAAGATCCTCATCCGTTTTTGATAGGGTCCATGCTTCTGCGCCATAGAGCAGGACAGGGATGATGATAGTCTTATATAGAATCTCCTTAGTGCTTCTTGACAAGGCCTTACTAATCAATTGCCGTCTTAGGCCAAAGAAACAGCGGTTGGCAAGTGTGATTCTTCGCTTGATTTCTGATGTGATGTCATTATCAGAGTTTATAGCGGAGCTAGACAAAGTCCCTAACTACCTCAAAGTTATAGCTGTCTATCGTGACGTTCTGTCCGATTCGTCGATGTTGTGTGTCCCTTCTTGTTGACAGCATATATTTTGTTTTACCCTCATTCACCACTAAACCCATTTTTGCCGCTTCTGTACTAATACTTGCAAACGCACCAGTGACAGCTCGCTGTGTTCTGCCAACAATGTCAATGTCGTCAGCGTATGCAAGCAGTTGCACAGACTTATGGAAAATTGTGCCTCAGGTGTTGGCTTGTGAGTTTCGCACAATCTTCTCAAGAATGATGTTGAAGAAGTCACATGACAGCGCGTCACCTTGTCTAAAACCTTTTTTGACATCAAAGGTCTCGGTGAGATTGTTTCCGACCTTTACGGAGCAGCGAGCGTTCTCCATCGTCATTCTGCACAATCTGACAAGTTTGGCAGGGATGCCAAAACTAGACATGGCTCTGTATAGCTCGTCTCTATAAATGCTGTCATATGCGGCCTTAAAATCGATAAAAAGATGGTGTTTTTTCCAGGATCTGCCGTAGTGTGAATACTTGGTCTGTTGTGGACTTACCGGGCCTAAAACCGCACTGATAGGGTCCAATCAGTTCGTTGACATATGGTTTTAGGCGTTCGCACAGTACGGCAGATAGGATCTTATATGCGAAGTTAAGGAGACTGAGAGACTGGCGCAGTTTAGAGGGTCTCCTTTCTTGTGGATCGGGCAAACAATGCTGAGGTTCCATTCATCAGGCATACTTTCCTCTAACCAAATCTTGGAGATGAGTTGGTGTATGCACTCTACCAAGTCATCTCCGGCTGCCTTGAAGCGCTCGGCAGGTAAGCCGTCTGGACCAGCAGCCTTGTTGGATTTAAGCTTAGATATTGCTATCCTCACTTCATTTTGGTCAGGTGGACGGAAATCTTGGCTGTCATCGTCCAGGTTGAATGGTTCGTTCTGCCTAACAGCGGAATTTGTGTCGTCTTCGCCGTTTAACAGTCTGCAGAAATGGTTTTTCCATGTTCTCAGCACCGACTACAAGGTTTCCTTGTTCGTCTCTACAGGTCTCCGTTCGGGTCTTGTTGGCATGACACGTTCTTTTTACCTTTTGGTAAAACTTCCGAACATTGTTCCTGGAGTAACACCTCTCTATATCCTCGATCGCGCGCTTCTCATGCTCTCTCTTTTTTCTCCGGAGAAGCCGATGTTCTTCCCTCCTTTTTTGCTCGTAGAGCTGACGAGCTGCTCTCGTCCTTCTATGCAGCAACGCTTCGTATGCACTTTGTTTTGCTGCATGTGCTTGCCGGCACTCTTCGTCAAACCAGGGGTTTCGAGGGGGTGGGCTGGTGAAACCGAGCACATCAGTTGCGGCGGTTTTGATGGCTTCTTGGCATCGGCGCCTCTGGTCTTCGGCACTTGATGCTGGCAGCATAGGACTTCTCGAGAGGTTGAGGGATACGCGATCGGCAAAGGTTCTGGCGGTTTGTTGCGTTTGTAGTCGTCCAACGTTAAATCTCCTCACAGTATTTTCTCGTTGTTGTGGCGTCTGGGATATCCGCATCCGTACCTTGGCTACAACAAGGTAGTGGTCCGAGTCTATGTTGGCCGCTCGGAAAGTTCGGACATCTAGAATACTGGAGGAGTGCCTTGCGTCGATCGCAACGTGATCAATTTGGTTGACGGTTTGATGATCAGGTGACCGCCCGCAGCAAAATCAATCAGCCTAAGTCCGTTTCCAGACGTGGTGTCGTGTAGGCTGTGTTTTCCGATTGTGCTACCAAAGATGTCCTCCTTTCCTATTTTGGCGTTAAAATCACCCAAGACGATTTTAACGTCATGCTTAGGACATTGCTCATATGTTTTGTCGAGGAGCTCGTAGAAACACTCTTTGGTAGCATCGTCTTTTTCTTCTGTGGGGGCGTGAGCGCATATTAGGCTGATGTTGGCGAATTTAGCCTTTATGCGGATCGTTGTAGGGCGTTCACTTACGTGTCGAAAGCTCAAGACTTCTTGTCTAAGTCTGCCGCTTACAACAAACCCGCATCCAAATAGACGCTGCTTTTGTTCCCTATAGCAGTCACCGTAGTAAATGTCACAGTTTTTCATACTTCTTTTGCCCGGCCCATCCCACCGCACTTCCTGGATGGCGGTGATGCCTGCTCTGTAGCAGTCAAGGGCCTCCGCTAGTTGTTCGGCTGCACGCGGTCTGTTCAGAGTTCGAACATTCCACGTGCAGATCCGAACGTCATTGTCCTTTTTTCGTTTTGCAGGGTCGTCAACAGTGAATCCGTCCTTATCCGAGGCTATTGGTTGCTTCGCAACATGTTTGGTTTTCCGTGGTAGGGTAGTTAACCCCACGCACAACCCCCAACCTGGAGGACCAAGCCCTTTCTGCGACCCCTTGGGCAAAAGGGGCCGGAAAATTCCGGAGTCAGTTACCCGCTGCGGGGATGCGAGAG
This sequence comes from Cheilosia urbana, assembly GCA_946477585.1. NCBI lineage: Eukaryota > Metazoa > Arthropoda > Insecta > Diptera > Syrphidae > Cheilosia > Cheilosia urbana. The sequence continues at coordinate 178,632,154 of OX297853.1, forward strand.
CTGCCGTTGACCCATTAAGGGCTCTTCCGCCACCATCTCTACTTCAAAAATTCCGGCTCACCAACATGCCCTCAAAAAATATCAACAACTTCCGGTTTCGGCAAAGTTGCTGCCAGCGTTCATAGTATTTTGTCCGTTAAATTTGAAATTATTCGTTACGGATGAATATATTATTTTTTAGGAATAAGTGCACTTTTGCTGAAAATATTTATGAAAAAAGAACAAAGTAGAGTGGTAAAGGGAAAATAAAATCTACACACGAAATCGAAGTTACCTAATGATATTCAAATGTATCATATTATCAATATATATTTCTAGTATACAAAACATCTCATTTAGATAGTTTTATTAACCAAACAAATTATATTATTCGCCTTTTAAAGATATATAATAATAACCAATCAATATTAAAGTGTTCCCGAACTCTATCACATTCCCCGCGGTTGGCAGCATTGATTTTATATTTTTTGTATGTTTTTGCATGTCACACGGATACTATATTGACATACACCGATAGGAAAACAAAATGGCGAATTTAAAAAAATAAAAAAAAAAAACTGAGGGGGCCAGCGGCAAGATGATTGAGAGTTGGGGGTCTCAGTATTGTCTTTGGTTTTCACATTCGCTTTTTACTAAATGCACTTTGTACTAAAATGCGATTCTCGTTCACTAATGTGGTTTTCCATTGGGACCACCAGAAATCTTTTTCAGATCTCAGATTTTACTGTGCTTATGGAACGCGCAACGATGTTGATCTGCTTTTGTAAATGGATTAGTGCGTTAATTGACAACAATATCAGCTGTTCAAATGGCATTCGTTTTTGGCTAAATCACAAATGGATATCGCCCTCAAAAACGTTTTCCTTCTTGTAGATACAAATGAAGTATTATTGGTGGTTTGTAGTCTTCAGATGACGAGGGAGATAATGAAGATAACAATTCCTCCGAAATCGTATCCATAGCTATTTATGTATTTTGTTATTTTGGTTTTCACGAAACTTTACGCATTTGCCTCGAAATGAAACTTCTTAAACTGACGTTAAACAGCTGTACAAAGTATATTGGTATGCGTAAATCTGAAAAAATATCGAGATCTGCGAAAAGTGATCCGAATCGAAAAAAAGATTAATTTTTCGTCCCAATGGAACGCAAGAAGTGATTTAGATCAAAAAAAAGATTGATTTTTTGTCCCAATGGAAAACCACATAAGTGAAAATACCGTGGTGATAATACCGCACACTGTGTTGTTTGAAAGAGGGTTGTCAAATTTTCAAACTCTCACTAAAAACATTCACTTGCAAATGGGGCCGTGAAAAGAAATCATTCATATGCAAAATGTTGACGTTTGGTTTCACCTTTTCATAGAACGAGAATCAAAATTGCGGTGAAAGGGTGAAAACATTTTCGTTTCACTTTTTCACAGAACCAGAACTGACCCCCGCTCTAATGTTTCAAATTTCAACTAGCAGTTTTCAATTTATTGTCCAATGAAATTGAAGATCAATTGGGATATATCCACATGTCGGTGGGTTGATCTGTTGTTGCCGTGTGTACATGTTTGTTGAATTTTTTTTTTAGGTTTATTTTTTAAATTTACTTTCGGACTTTTCACGTGATATTAATGGCGCAGTTGCAAGCAATTCTGCCTGCGGCATCTGAGTTCAGTTCTGGGTAGGCTAACATGATCCAGAAAAGTTCGTTTGCAACAGTTTTGTTTTATTTAATACCATAAAATTGATAACCTAAAGCAACCCAAGGGCCCCTTGATGGAATTTGCTACAGCCCCGCGCTGGCTTAATGCGGCACTGGTCAGGGAGCCAAATTTAGTCAGAAGATACTGGCGTTTCTATACGGAATTTACCCAAAAGCCTTTAAGATAGTTGCGCACTGCAAAGATATGTTCACACCCGAACATTTAATCACGGTAGATAAGCAAATAAAAAAAAAAATAATAATAATTATAAAAACTTGAGACTTGTGTTCTTTTATCCGTTTGCGCAATATATTAAATATTTTTTATTCCTAATTTCCACTTGGTCTAAGAACTATTGTTTTCTTCTCTGTTTGGCTATTCTAACGTATTCTATGAGACTTGCCGCTCGTTGATGTAGTTGTTATTAGGCGGAGTGTTGGGAGATGGTTCAGCTGTTATCACCGTGCTGATACTCGAGTTCTGTTTACCCGGTGGGGCAGGTTGAAGGTCGACCGACCTACTTTGACCTAAATCGAGAAATTTTGTGTGTTCACAATAAGTAGATATTGAATATAATGTACTTACGACAACAACAGAACATGTTTTAAGAATAGGGCTTGAGTAAATCTATAAAAAAAACCGAGGAAATCAACTTTCGTCCGCCGACGTTCTAAACCGTACTGATTACAGTGATACGAGGGCAAAACATAAAAAAAAAACTAAATATGACGGCTAAGTGTGCAAATAGAGCCAAAGAAGAATGATAAAAGAATATTGATTAGATTTCAGAAACAAACAAATAATTATTTTAAAACAATTGTCTCATATCTTATGGAATTCCGCACTCAAGGGTTATGATGGCTAATACAGAATATGCGGTATAACATTATTCATCCACCTAAAGTGAGTTACCTGGGCTAGACGGACTTTAAATCGAGGTGGAGCCATATAAGGATCAGCTGAATGTGATAATCGGTTCTTTGTTTGTGTGGTGTCTTAATCGAAAAAGATAAAATACAAATTCTGCCGTAGTTGAGTTTGTTTTAATCGAAAATAGGTTAAGTGTGTGCGTGAAGTCGAATGTTTTATCTTTGTGACGATTCTGCGATAGTAAAATCAGAACGTCCGTGTGATAAATAAGCTTGGCTGGTTAGTGGTTGTGTTGACAATGAGTCAAAATTGTGCAGTCATAACAAGTTCGTTCGAATTCGGGATTACTGTTTGTATAGAAAATGATATATAGTTATGTTGTTTTCCATTTGTTTCAATCGGGGATCCACTCATGCAATCCAATGGAACAAGGAAACTTCTTCTGATTGAATCCACAAAAGTATTGGTGAAATGCCAAAAAAATAATCTACGGCTGCTGTCAGCTGACTTGTAAAAATACATAAATAAAGAGAAGCGAAATTTTCTTCTAAGAATCATCAGAAGAGTATTTTTTGTACCAATGGAAAGGTTTCCGAACTGATTTTTTTCGATTCCGAACTCTCTCTGACGCTTCTTTTTGCTCTATGGAAAACGACATTAGTTTACGTTCCAATACGGATATCCAGGCACATGAGACTCAAATCTAGACGAGAAATGTATCGTTGAATAAGTGAAGTTCTTCAGAAGTTCAATAAAGCTCCAGGTACAGATTGAATTCCAAATGAAACCTTAATAAAAAATACTCCTGACAATTTCCTGTGTCTTTTAGCAGTATTGTACTAGAACATGTTAAGGACGACCTTCCAACAATTGCATTTCCTGCGTCTACACAAGTAGTGATCCAAATAAGGTGCAAAATTTCCGTGGAATAGCTCTTGTGGATTTCATTGTACAAATATTGACAAGAACAATGCAAAATCAACCAAATTTCGTGAAAAAAAGGCAAACCCACCTAACCTAACCTAATAAAAGCCAGATACCAGATGTTCCTACTGTTGATTTCCTTATATTTCTTGGTCTACCAACTCGCAGGTTGAGAGAATCTGGACTACGGTCATCTAAACACTATGGTCACGCCGCAATGGGGCGCGGCAAAGGAGAAGGTGACTACAGACTACGTACCCTCCACCCTCGTTTTTGGAAGGAGATTCACTACTAGAATTCCAAGCAGAACCTAATGGAAAAACAAAGTTACAGATGAAGAGTAGCTAGCCCTCCATACCGACGGGTCTAAGAAGAATATCGGTACATGCGCGGGTTTCTTCACCAAAAACCGAATCAGCGACTATTGCAGTGTGTTTCAAAGAGAGGTAGCTGCTATCACCCAAGCGGCGAAGGTCCTAAGGAGAGAGCACGTTGTCGATAAACAAATCATTATTTACTCTAACAGCCAAGCGGCCATAAAATCCATGGATTCAGTCCTGGTGGAGTCAAGGGCAGTAGTCATTGCGAGAAATATCACAAGCCGACGCTGTGACCTTATGCTGGGTACCAGGGCATATGGATATTCCAGGTAATGAACAGGCGGATGAGCTTGCAAGAAACGGTTCGAAAATACATGCATCTATGGGCCTTAAATCAGTAAGAACTCCGCTAAATACACTTGCAAGGAAGATTGACATTGAATCCTGGAATAGAACTAACCTGCGATGAACCAATCTCATTACCTGCATAGTCGCATACTCACGGGGGTCATTGCTGGACACTGTGCGATAGGCGTACATGCGCAACTGCTAGGGATACTGCATAATGATTTTTGCTGAAACTGTAGGGACGTTGAAGAAATAGAATCTATTCGCCACCTACTTTCAAAATGCCCAAATGCCCAACCCTTAAAAACAGCAGACAGAGGATTCTCAACAGTTACTTCTTCGATGACGTAGAGGATCTGAAGAATGTTGATCTCAAAGTACTCCTGAGATTCATACTCAAATCTGGGTGGTTCTAGTAGTTAAACACTTCACAATATCATTAGCTACTTATAGGACGAACTAGAGGATCAGGCTACAACGGAGCTTTAAGAACCCATGAGATTCATACAAACAATTTTAGTCGTTGGTATGTGATATTATCAATTATTATCAAAGACTGATTGACTGTCATCAACTCGTAATAAATTTTCATATTGAATGGAGCCAAATTGGTATTGCGACTCTCAATTGTGATCAATTTTTTTAATAAATGTCAATTTTCTAGTCAGTTGGATTGATGTGCACGATAAAATCAGAACGCTGCAAAAGAAAAATTTAAGTTATTTTTAAAACTGTAGCAGTAGCATGTGCCTATATTTAACATTTTTTGTTTTAGGGCAAAAGTTGTAAGCAACAAAAAACAATTGGAGCGATTGGTTCAACTAATGGTAGAAATCGAGAACGTTTCAAATGGAATTTGTTCAAAAAGCATCTTGCAAGAAAAGTGGAAGCTTTTTTCATTAGAGTTAACCGGCTTAGGTCCTCCACGGCGCGAATGGCAAAAATGCCACAGGGTATGAAAATAAAAGGGTTGTTATAATAATACATCTTATCTTAATTCTAATCACAATTATTGAAGGTATGGGCCGATATGAAATGCAAAATCAAGAAAAAGAAAATAGAAAACAGAACTGAAATGAATGCACATAACCGCAATGCTGTTGCAAGTTTAATGATGTTCGGTATGAATGTCCTTCTGGTAGCTGGTGTTATCTTTCCGTCTATTTCACCCAATAAATAGGAAAATGCTGGGTTCGATAAACGAAAATTGCTTACAAAACTGAGAGGATTACTAATAAGAATGAATATTAATTCCAAAATAACATCGGTGCAGAGATCAAGCGAAGAATCACTCTTGCCAATCGCTGTTTCTTCGGGCTAAAAAGGCATCTAAGAAGTAAAGCCCTCTCTCATAGAACCAAGGAGATATTGTATAAGACCTTAATAATCCCGGTCCTGCTTTATGGTGCAGAAGCATGGACCCTGTCAAGAGCTGATGAAAGTCTTCTGGGATGCTTTGAGAGAAAGATTCTTCGAGTGATATTCAGTCCAGTTTGTGACGATGGAATATGGATAAAAAGATTCAACGACGAACTATACGGGCTATACAGCGACGCTGACCTGGTCAAAAAGCTTAAAATACAACGGCTGAGATGGCTAGGACACGTGGAGCGTATGGACAACAACGCACCAGCCCGACGAGTCTTCGAATCCATCCCTGAGGGACAACGCAGCAGAGGAAGACCCCACCTTAGGTGGCGCGCCAAGTGGAGAACGACCTCAACCAACTTGGTGTGCGTAACTGGAGGCAGCTAGCGAGGGACCGAGCTGGCTGGAGGGGCTTGTTGGTTGAGGCCGTGGTCCACCCCGGACTGTAAGCGCCAGCAAAAGTAAAGTAAGTAATTAATTATAAAGTTATGTACTAACATACTTTCCTCTAATTCTAGAGGATACGAAGCATCCCTTAGCTGCCTTCTTCTCCTGAAAATCTCCAAAACAGCAGAGGATTGTTCTTCATGTTCATCGTCAAAAAACAATTCTACGGAACTCATTTTCTGTAGAATTCAAGAAATACAATTTTTTGCTTTTGACTACTGTCAAAATGTTGCAATACAAAAAATTGTTTTGATTGACTTATCAGTCGTCAATTGATTGATAATAATTGATACTCGCAATAGGCGTGAAAAGCTATGTGGCTCCAAAATGAAATGGACCCAACTGATGGCCTAAGTTAAACTGTGGCAACTGCCTATTTCCCTAACCTAAGGTCCTAAGTGCATTATATATATTATATCTACTTAATAAAAATCGGTTGACGATTGACAAATTTATCAATTAAAATTGATGTTGGTATTGCGAAAAACGATTGATAAAAATATAACCTATTGTGAACATAACGCCAAAAAATAAAGTTATTGTGAATGAAAACTCCAACTCAAGTTCTAAAATATTTTTGATTTGAAGAGTTACGATTTTTGCAAACAATTTAATTAAACAATAATTACGAGTCTTAAATCTGTGAAATTTATTGAAAACCATGTCATCGGTGGAATTATTTTTTGATGATGACGAAGACGAGACAGAGTATACGTGGAATTGGCTGCAATATGGAGGAGTTTACGAGTCGCATCTAATCCTTTGGAACTGGAAAACCGAATGTAGCTAATTTCATTTCCAAGGAATGCTTTTGAGTTGCATTCGTTGATTTTTTGGAAGATATTGGACCCAAACTTAAAGCGAGTAATAATTAATTTCAGCTCTGCTTGGTCTTGCGCAGTCAACAGCAACAACAGTGTCCCTTATTCTAATTGTAAGTGAACTGCTAAACGTGTTATGGAAAATTACATGTGCCCAAAATGGATAAAATTCATTAGGATCATTACACATAGGAAGGAAAACGAATGGCAATATGTATATGTATATATTGCCCTTAAAAAATAACAACAATAACAATTAAAAACGTTGATGTTCAACATTTTCTTTTAAGAGTCGTACTTATCAACACCGAAATTGCGATTGATAGAAAAATTGACAACTACCAATAAAATTGTTCAAGATTGACATTCACAATACCGATTTGTCAACCGACAATTGCTGCCCGTTCACAGTCGATCAACACTTAATTGGTAATTGATCTTCGCAATACCATTTAAAGAAATTTATTGATAAGTATCAACTATCAATTATTGATAGTTGATCTTCGCAATGGGGGTGATAGAATCTGACAATCCTCGGGAATTTCGAATCTAACCATTCAAGTAACGGAAAGACAATCGCCGTCAAATGTTCGATTACCCTCAGCAAACGAAATAATAAATGGCTTTTCGAGTTAACAATAATTGTTAAGTAAGGTTGTCCGGCGACCAATTTTGCAGAAATGAAAACTAGAAACGGAAAAACTTTCCCTACTGCATGAGCTGAAGCCAACAACAACAATTTTTGCAATTACGCTCGTTAATTAGGTTTCCTTAGAATAGTTGTCGATAACGGCCACTTATACGACGCTGGGCCTAACTTCCCGCTTCACTTTTAAACGATTAAATGTTTATTGTTCCCTCCAGTGGTTTCTTTATGATAAGATTCACTGGAAGAACGACTATCAATTTGGAATTCATCAGAAGTCCGCTTGTCAATCTTTGATTCTTCCAGTTTTTATCCTCTCGGAATTTATTCCCACAGCATGGCTGAACAACGAAGTTGACGACTGGCGCCACATAACTGCAGCCGAAATAATTTCGATAACAGCGGAAGTGCCTGATTCAACTTACATTCTTCGGCTAGATAAGGCAATCAATTAGCTGCCGGGTTTTCCTGCAATGTCAATCCGCTCATCCGCTTTTACATTGCAAATTTCCTCGCGCTAATGGAAGTCCTTTGTGTGTCGTATTACCCAGTACCGGTCCCAGACCGATAATGACCATTTTCCTAGAATTTCGACGTACTTTACTTTCTCATACGCATTTATGTCGGGGACAATTCGTTGACGATAATGGAATTCCAATTCCATTTAGTCATAAAACATTTATTTTAAATTGGGCAACATGTTTCCCAAGCAACGCAAATGTTGCCAATCCCATTTGCTTTTCAAGAACCACTTACTCAATATTTGTGTGCAAAACCACTTCAAACACGAAATTGTCCCAGAGCTCCCAATATGCGCCGCTCTATACCCCGAAGTGATTCTGATTACGCATCACAAAATTGCGACAGTGGATGATTGGGTGTAATTAAGCCATCTACTTGTCTTGTCTGCTATTCATTTTATTTGTGTCACCATATAGCCATCAGCCAAATCTGTGACTTTTCGAAGGCAATTCCTTAATCTTGGTGCCCATGCGCACTTATGCACATTTGCGTTTCGCTATATTCCGTAAGTTAAAAGAACAAACGATTCAAATCTCAAATGTCCATGAAGAACTGAAAAATTGAAGCTGTATTTGTACGCAGTAGATTATTGGGTATATAAATGTGAGTGTGAATCCTGGAAGACTTTATGACCTCTCGTCGGGGTTTCAAAATGCGTTTTTCATTTTCTTTTATAGTTCCTGTTTATATCATCAACAAAGGACTCAACAATCATCTGCAATTTCTCTTGTATTTGAAGCATGGTTTGGCTTCTTTTTTTTTTTTTTGTAGGTTATACAGTAACGCCTTTAAAAAAAATGTGTTAGTATTTGGAACAACAATTGCATGCCAGCGGCTTCCGGCGAGTTTCCGAAGTCTTCTTTACACAAACCTGAAAATAGCAAAAAAGTTATTAACCATTTAAAACATTTGTTCTCTTTGTGCCACCCTGTACAATGTACAATATTTGTGTGCACGGAGTCCAGGCGATTTAAAAGGAAAACGCTTTATTTTTTTGGATTGGTGACAAACTTTACGACCTCCTATTAGTTCTGAACAACTGACGAAAATATATGTATTTGTTGCAAATATATAAAAAATAAATAAAAAGTTGGGCAAATAGGCCCGTAAGGACCCTAGCCCTAATTTCTCACAACCATTCATTTTCCATTCGAGTCCAAACGGCTAATTGGGACGCTCTCTCATGACAGTTATACTCTTGGTTCTTGGAGGTTTGTCGGGCGTTCGGAAGAGGTAGCGCAGTGGAACAAAACTGGGACCCCTCTCTTAGTAGTCCAACACACTAACAACTAAACCTCTGCGCCTCGTCCCAAAACAATTAGTCTTATGAAATCAACCAACACACATTAGCACCCTTTTGACTTGGCAGATAAGCCCATTTGCCTACGGATTGTCTAGTCGTCGAAAGTAGTTGTAGTAACGACATGTACAAGGAAGCTGTTTACTTTCGAGAGATATCTCTCAATTTCAAAAGAAGTACCCGACCGGTTTTCTTACAAAAAGTTTAAGAAATGTTATTTTGACATTATCGTAAAAAACAAACGTTTTCATTGGGGACGTTCGGACACCTAGTTTATGTAAAACATCAACTAGATTCGTCGTGACTAGGAATCCGAACGCGTTGACTTAGCAACTTGAATTGTTTTTGTATTCTCGCGGTCAGCGTTACCCCTCATAATTTTTTCAAAAATTGTTATTTTCAAATAGGTAGATACATTTAAAATATAACGCGGTTGCCTATCACAACACTATAACATCGAACTGGAACTTTGGAGATTGCAAAGTACTTTGGCTGTAAAATGAGTTGGAATAGAAGTTTTTATAAACTAAATACCTATTAAACTTAACATTTTGAATGCGCTGCTATGTTTTAGGAGAACATTCAATTACAACTTCTTCCTCCGATATCGTTGAAGACGAAAATAAATAGAGTTAGTTGTCAAACTTTTGAGCTGTCATTTAGTTGTTAGTTTTAATTTTTCATTTCTCAGGAAGTCGAAATTCGGCTAGTAGAAAACTACGAAAACATGAAAAGAATTGTCTCAGTACGTATGGTAGCATTCGCACAGTTTCTTAGCAATTTTTTAACAATTTTACGTTTGCCAAAAAGTACACGAAAACGAACCTACTATTTATGATGATAAAGTTATGACAAAAAAAAAAAAAAAAGGAAAGAAGTTTCGTTTCTATCGCCTCTACTGTCACGATCTTCCAAAAAACCAAACAACGCTTATTATACCGCGATCATGAATCGGCCTTTCCCTAATACCGGCACAGCCCAAGAGGATAACCATGCGTAAAGTAGGTACGTGCGTGTTTTTACCTACTCGCTACTCCTCCCCCACCATTTTGCCAAGGAGCAAAGCAGCAGCAACAACCAGCAGCAGCATTTTATTGAAGATTGAACCAGCCAGAATAAGCAGACTTCTAGCCTCTCAGCTGCAGACATCGAAATTCAGTTTGCTTTTGGGAAGCGATCCGCATGGTAGTGTCTATAACGAACGGAGAGTAGCAGATTTTTTAAGCAAAAAAAAAAAAAAAAAACAAAAAAGAAAGTGCTGTCATGATCGTCTTCATTTAATAAACTGTTATCAACCGTACTGTATATTCTTGTCCAAAATAAGTTTACGCGCGCGCATATTAATCCCAACTACTATATACATACTTTTTGATATTGTTATCGGTTGATGTTTGATCGTAGTTGTTTTTTTTTTTCGCAACTGATTCTTGTTATCTAGTGCTTCTGTGCTTGCGAAAGTCTTGTTAACCGTGGGATTGTGTTAAACCGGCAGTGGATCTGAATAGTGTATCGATTCAACTACAGTTGCCGTGCAGTTGGAGATTCAAAGCAGGATGGTTTTTCGTTGTGCCAAAATGAAATCCTGTAATAGGAGCAAGATGACTCAGAAGACCATCCTTTTGGGAGCTGCGATTTTGATAGCCTGCTCTTTAGGTAAGACTTGTGGAGTTATTTTGTTTAAATGATTTCTTTTATTTGGAATATATAAGTCAACAGTTAATACGAAATATACTGTACTTTGCTAGATAGGTATACAGATGGATTACATTGTATTATCAGAACGTGATAGCAAAATTGACTTACTTGGGTTTGTTGTTTGAATAGTAATTGAAAAAGTATTGCCGCTTTTACTCATTTTCAAACAGTACCTACTTTTGAGGCAAAGCGTTACCCCAATTGAGCAGCCCCAAGAAGAGACTAATGAAACAAAACGTCAGGTACAAGTGGAGAAGCATTTGGACAGATCTGTTGGTTTTATTTTCCGCCAAGTTAGATTAATAGCCAAAGAGTACCATGTCGAAGTCGCAATTCAACCTACACAAATACAATGGCGACATTAACTATCAGTATTAGAACGAAAATCACATAGAGATCGTCCTCGCTCAGAAAGGATTACAGTGGTTTGAAACCTTTCTGGCGGTCGAAACGAAGCAAAGAGTAAAGCTCTATAATAAAGTGACAATCAGTTCTTGTACTTCTATCTGTTTGCAAAATGTATGACATGTTATGGTAATGGATCAACAGTTAGCTTAAACTTAGAGCTGCCAATAATCTGATGCGTTTCCTTACATTGATCAAGTAACAACGGAAAAGTCGTCAATTGCTTGCGTCATAACGATTGTACTAGACGCGCGTATCTGAACCGGTCTATTAGGATAAATGCACGTCTATAACGTTCCCAACCCGTTAACATTTTCTGGGATGGGCATCTGTCTCTTGTTTGCTGCTCCGATTTCCCATATCGTATATCATCTCACAAACTCATTTCTTGTTGACCACGATTTTTTTGTTCTCGGTAATCTACCACCACCATACAGAGATCTTTGTTGATCACCTTTTGACTATAATTCGTGAAGTGGTCAGCTGCAGCCTTGTTGCTCAGCTTAGGTAATAGCGTATTGACACCGCACCAAAAACTGTGTTTTCGTCGAAAACTCGTCAATGCATTCACACCGAACACCAACTAGTTTTCGTTTGACGTTTCAATCAGCTGTGAGACACTAGTCGTGAAACTTCTGTTTAAACTATGGTTAAAAATTTCGATCGCATTAAATAACATAAAATTAATTTTGTGCATTTAAAAATAATATTAGCCCATCAATTAAGAGTGGAAAATGATTTGAAGTTGTGAGTTGTGACATTTGTTCGGTCAGTTGTTCTGCTGAATTTGCTGAATATTGCAAAAGGTGTGTTTTTCGTCGAAAACGACTCTAAACGACGCAAAACTCGGTCTTTGGCTCGGTTTGAATAGGGTATAACCATAGATAAATTAATATACAGATGTCTCATCCTAATGTAAAAGAATGCTCTACTTTTTGCGATCGTCCAACAAAGATCGTCCAACAAATGGAAGGTGAAAAGCAAAACCCACCACACCTCATTTGAGAAGGATTGAGTTTCTGTTTCAGTGAATGCTACTTTCAGTTGAATTATGACCACAGGCCGAAAAGTATGTATGCGGCGTACTGCCGTATGGGGTATTGGGCAGGTAAATTTCCTTCCACACTGATAGTGGGTTAAAGGGTATGGAGACAAGTAATAAGAAAAGGGGAAAGAAAAAAGTCGCCTTTATTTCTATAATCTTTCTTTCTATCTTTGGTATTGTCAATGCCTTATGATTGTACGCCGGCGGGGGTGTGTGCCGTGAGGAGATCTTCGGTTATGTAATGCATGATGGTTTTTGTTGGGAAGAGCCGCCGATTTACTTTTGGATTTGTTTTGCTGAAAAAAGCATCTCTTTGCGATATGAACAATTTATTTCATTTTGGCGATTCAATTTTAATGCTTCTGTTTGGGTAGGTGCATTCGCATTATTTTACGGTTTTCATTATTCGATACAAATGTATGTCAAATTTTATACTTTTATAATTTTCTTTTGAAATTAATTAGGTAATTCATTAATAGGTACCCTATTAAAGGTAGGTATCAACAATAATATTTGAACTGAAAACTGTTCTAGGTACATATATCACTTACTTATCTTATTTTTCAAAGACATGCTGTTAGGTTTTCTTCTCTGTTTATAAATAAAGTGGGATAACCAAACAAGAATTCAAACTTTTCAAGTTCCTTTTATAGGTAATAGACACGCAAAATTGGCTTGATAAATGACATACCCAAAAGAAGTACATTTTTGACCTAATGTCGTTTTCGATTTGCCTTTTCAGAGTTTGATCCGAGATTTCAGATATCTGCTGCCAAATCGATAAAATCCGAATGGCAGTATATATTAAATAACAGTGTAAGTTTTCAAAAAGCTCTCAGTAACAGGCAACTGTCGCAAGTTCTGGTTAGAGAGTTATAGGCCCTTACTGCACTATTTTATAACTCTTACATTTTACAAGTTTTTGAGGATGAGGAAAATCGTAAGAGGAATTTCTGTTTTTTATCATGCATGATTTTATTTTTGGCTGAAATAGATTAGTGACGATCGTCTTTGATTGCACAAATTAGAAATTTGTTTTTTGAATTTGCATTAGCAGTCATAAACTGAATATCCCGATGGGGTGCAAATAAAATAAGATTTTCTGGCTGGTTGGTATTATTTAAGGTGCATATTGAATATGCTTGAAAAAAAGAAGAACTTGCTAATATTTGCTAAAAATAAGTTTTACGTTATTGTTATTGCATTTTTAAACGCTATTATAACTTTAATTTTAAAGTGCGGTATTGAGTTTTAAGAATATATATATCGACACAGATCGGATATTGGGTAGTCATTTTGGAGAAATGATTAAAACACTGATTTATTCGAATTTTATGAGAAAAACTAAGCGGGTTTCCATTATGCGCACTAAGCAAACATTTTTTTTTTTCTTTTTTTTTGTCTGGCTTAAAATGGCCTAAAAAACATAAATATAATATTTTTTTGTTAAGGAAATGAATTTTTTTTTTAAATTTATTATTATTATTGTTTTTTTTTTTTATTAAATTTTAATATTTTTTTTTTAATGAGACCATGTTAACGTGATTTATACACCGAGATTTAAAACCTTTTTTGCAAAATCTCCTGGTTTAATTAAAAAAAAAAAAAGATTAAGATTTAATAAAAAAAAAAAAAAAATCATTTCCTCAAGAAAAAAATATTATTTTTATGTTTTTTAGCCCAGTTAAATAGTTAAATAAGTGTATACCAAAAACTGTCAGGCAGGTGCCTGTAAGAAAGTATGGTGTATTTAAAGTAACGCGTCCATTTGTGTAGTTTGTATACATGCACTTTTCGGTGAAAACTGAAAACTTTAAAAATAAAAAAAAAATAAAAAAAAAAGTTTCCTCAGAAAAATTCATCTTAGAATAAGTCAATTTAAATAAAAAAAATAAAAAAAAAATGAATTTGCTTTGTGCGCATAATGGAAACCTCAGCCTTTTCGGGATGTAAGCATTACCTAGGTACTTTGTTTTTAAAGCTTTTTTTTTTAAATCAAAATTGGGTTTTCGAAATATAAGTTTTTCTTTGAATAGGGACACAATAATTTTGAAAACATCAATTTTACTCTAAGTATGCATTTTGGTTAAAATCCTTAAATATCGCCGTTTTCCGATAAACTAAAAAAAAAAACAAATTAAAAAAAAAGTGTATTTTTTCAAAAATCTATTGTACGAGTTTTCTATTAAGTTAGAAATGATTACATGTATTAACTTAGAAATTAATTTGTGAACCAATCTAATATACCGTTTTCAAAATACATATGTCCAAAATTCAAAAGTATCGCTATTCAATTTTTTTAGTATGATTAAAACCGCCCCGAACTTAAACTCCAAATCTGAAGCAATAACAAAATTATGGCAGCCATTTAGGCTCTAGGCCTCGGGAGCTTACGCACAGACAGGCAAGCAGACATATAGACAGACGAACAGCATTTTACGACCCACTTCTTTGAAATCCTCGATCATCGTAATGTCAGAATTGATTAACATCGCGAGTTCTAAATTTTGTATGTATTTGCTCTAACTACATACCTACCTAATCGAGAAAGCTAAAAATACTGATTGTTTTATTATTAATGTTTAAATGAATTCATAATACAAAGTCAGACTCAGTCAAGTCAGAGCGTTCTGACTGAGTCTGACTTTGTATTATGAATTCATTTAAACATTAATAATAAAACAATCAGTATTTTTAGCTTTCTCGATTAGGTAGGTATGTAGTTAGAGCAAATACATACAAAATTTAGAACTCGCGATGTTAATCAATTCTGACATTACGATGATCGAGGATTTCAAAGAAGTGGGTCGTAAAATGCTGTTCGTCTGTCTATATGTCTGCTTGCCTGTCTGTGCGTAAGCTCCCGAGGCCTAGAGCCTAAATGGCTGCCATAATTTTGTTATTGCTTCAGATTTGGAGTTTAAGTTCGGGGCGGTTTTAATCATACTAAAAAAATTGAATAGCGATACTTTTGAATTTTGGACATATGTATTTTGAAAACGGTATATTAGATTGGTTCACAAATTAATTTCTAAGTTAATACATGTAATCATTTCTAACTTAATAGAAAACTCGTACAATAGATTTTTGAAAAAATACACTTTTTTTTTAATTTGTTTTTTTTTTTAGTTTATCGGAAAACGGCGATATTTAAGGATTTTAACCAAAATGCATACTTAGAGTAAAATTGATGTTTTCAAAATTATTGTGTCCCTATTCAAAGAAAAACTTATATTTCGAAAACCCAATTTTGATTTAAAAAAAAAAGCTTTAAAAACAAAGTACCTAGGTAATGCTTACATCCCGAAAAGGCTGAGGTTTCCATTATGCGCACAAAGCAAATTCATTTTTTTTTTATTTTTTTTATTTAAATTGACTTATTCTAAGATGAATTTTTCTGAGGAAACTTTTTTTTTTATTTTTTTTTTATTTTTAAAGTTTTCAGTTTTCACCGAAAAGTGCATGTATACAAACTACACAAATGGACGCGTTACTTTAAATACACCATACTTTCTTACAGGCACCTGCCTGACAGTTTTTGGTATACACTTATTTAACTATTTAACTGGGCTAAAAAACATAAAAATAATATTTTTTTCTTGAGGAAATGATTTTTTTTTTTTTTTTATTAAATCTTAATCTTTTTTTTTTTTTAATTAAACCAGGAGATTTTGCAAAAAAGGTTTTAAATCTCGGTGTATAAATCACGTTAACATGGTCTCATTAAAAAAAAAATATTAAAATTTAATAAAAAAAAAAAACAATAATAATAATAAATTTAAAAAAAAAATTCATTTCCTTAACAAAAAAATATTATATTTATGTTTTTTAGGCCATTTTAAGCCAGACAAAAAAAAAGAAAAAAAAAAATGTTTGCTTAGTGCGCATAATGGAAACCCGCTTAGTTTTTCTCATAAAATTCGAATAAATCAGTGTTTTAATCATTTCTCCAAAATGACTACCCAATATCCGATCTGTGTCGATATATATATTCTTAAAACTCAATACCGCACTTTAAAATTAAAGTTATAATAGCGTTTAAAAATGCAATAACAATAACGTAAAACTTATTTTTAGCAAATATTAGCAAGTTCTTCTTTTTTTCAAGCATATTCAATATGCACCTTAAATAATACCAACCAGCCAGAAAATCTTATTTTATTTGCACCCCATCGGGATATTCAGTTTATGACTGCTAATGCAAATTCAAAAAACAAATTTCTAATTTGTGCAATCAAAGACGATCGTCACTAATCTATTTCAGCCAAAAATAAAATCATGCATGATAAAAAACAGAAATTCCTCTTACGATTTTCCTCATCCTCAAAAACTTGTAAAATGTAAGAGTTATAAAATAGTGCAGTAAGGGCCTATAACTCTCTAACCAGAACTTGCGACAGTTGCCTGTTACTGAGAGCTTTTTGAAAACTTACACTGTTATTTAATATATACTGCCATTCGGATTTTATCGATTTGGCAGCAGATATCTGAAATCTCGGATCAAACTCTGAAAAGGCAAATCGAAAACGACATTAGGTCAAAAATGTACTTCTTTTGGGTATGTCATTTATCAAGCCAATTTTGCGTGTCTATTACCTATAAAAGGAACTTGAAAAGTTTGAATTCTTGTTTGGTTATCCCACTTTATTTATAAACAGAGAAGAAAACCTAACAGCATGTCTTTGAAAAATAAGATAAGTAAGTGATATATGTACCTAGAACAGTTTTCAGTTCAAATATTATTGTTGATACCTACCTTTAATAGGGTACCTATTAATGAATTACCTAATTAATTTCAAAAGAAAATTATAAAAGTATAAAATTTGACATACATTTGTATCGAATAATGAAAACCGTAAAATAATGCGAATGCACCTACCCAAACAGAAGCATTAAAATTGAATCGCCAAAATGAAATAAATTGTTCATATCGCAAAGAGATGCTTTTTTCAGCAAAACAAATCCAAAAGTAAATCGGCGGCTCTTCCCAACAAAAACCATCATGCATTACATAACCGAAGATCTCCTCACGGCACACACCCCCGCCGGCGTACAATCATAAGGCATTGACAATACCAAAGATAGAAAGAAAGATTATAGAAATAAAGGCGACTTTTTTCTTTCCCCTTTTCTTATTACTTGTCTCCATACCCTTTAACCCACTATCAGTGTGGAAGGAAATTTACCTGCCCAATACCCCATACGGCAGTACGCCGCATACATACTTTTCGGCCTGTGGTCATAATTCAACTGAAAGTAGCATTCACTGAAACAGAAACTCAATCCTTCTCAAATGAGGTGTGGTGGGTTTTGCTTTTCACCTTCCATTTGTTGGACGATCTTTGTTGGACGATCGCAAAAAGTAGAGCATTCTTTTACATTAGGATGAGACATCTGTATATTAATTTATCTATGGTATAACGATAACTTAACGAAATCGGTTGCATGTCTTTTATAACTGGATCTAACCCTCTGTGGATGAGCTAGAGTTGAGCAGAATAATGAACGGAGAAAATGTAGAATGCAATTTTCAGCATATAAGACAATTGGGCGTTGGATGCTTTCTTTTTCGAGAAACTAAAAGCAATCAGAGGCAAAGACGATTTAGGTAGATCAATTAAAAACTCCTTCCAAACTCATTGACGTACCTACGTTTGTTATATTAACACATTTCGAGTTCGGGCATACCTTCTCGGATGACGTTGTCAATCTCATTAACGGCTGGCGGACTGTCGGCATAGACTTTTTTGATAAAAAAGTGTCGAACGAATGGCAGTGTTAAATAGGACGTTCTTGGCGGCCAATTCAGCCCATCAATTTTGTTTCTGAGCGATTATTAACCTATTCACTATTCTTTTGTTGTGTGTGTTACAGACATGTAGTAGGCGCAGTGGCTAAGTGGTTAGTGTGTTTTCCTACTAAGCGAGGGGTCCATGGTTCGATACACGAAAAACCCAAATTCCATATTAAGGTTTTTTTTTCACTGCGCCACCTCTCGCGAACGTCTGACTGAGAGTTGAGAGTATAACTGTCATGAAAGACCTTATCAATTAGCCTTTTGCACTCGGCATGAAATTGTAGATCCCTTCTATTCGTGTCAAATATGAAAAACGAAACGAATGGTTATGAAAAGCTAGGCCTACGGACCTGTTGCGCCAACTAGGTATTTATTTATTGTGACAGACATCGGTGTTCTGATTCGGAATGAAATTGTAGGAATCTTTTCTATTTATATTCCAATAACATAAAACGGTGAGAAAGAAATTATAATTAGTATGTAATTGTAAAAATACATCCCTGAGGGCAGTACACTAAAAGTGGGCACATTAAGAAATCTTTATCAGTCGACTAGACTAGATTGATTTGGACTTTTCTTACGTCAGCCAGATATACGATCTTTCAACTTTATACTGTCACAAATTTGTTGACTTAATTCGTAGGCTACTCGTCCATAGACGTCAATGGAAAAAAAACCGCTCATGTGATCTATCTAGGACTAGGCCAATCAAAACTGATACACATCAAGTCAGTTAGCTGTCAGACTTACTGCAAACTAGATTCTTTAACGTCCCCTTCGTGATGTCAATCGTACGGTTTCTACTCAACTGTTGTGAATTTTGTACCCTACGACGTACCACGGAACTGCCATCTATACTGTTAATGTTCGTGCGCCCAGTATTTACGTTGGCTTGAACACTTCTCACTATTTGAGGAAAGGTTTTTACAGTTTCAGGTGCAGCCTTCCCCTAATCGACCGGGTTCAAGTTATTTGTAACGAACTCTTCGAAATTGTTATTGAATTTAAGATTTTTTGTGGTAGTTATCTTACCAACGCAATATTCTAACTAATTCGCCCAACAAGTTGAGTTTAAGCTTATGAGTAACTTCTTAGTTGTTGTTGTTATGCTCAGAAAATTGCTAGCAGTGCTAAGCAATAGCTGGAGATGCTGAGGTGATAATTAACAGGCAAACTTTAATTATTCAAGCTTATTCCAGTATTCACCAACTGGATTTACGTATGACGTTCGCACTCTCATCAAACTATTTAGATTGCCATTTCGAGTCCGTTGTCAAAGCCAGTTTATCGAAATTCAATTGCAAACATAAATAATTAAATCGTTAAACAAGACGAAGTCAATAATATGGGATGGCCGTATTATTTCTCAGCGCTTACTAGCTGAAGCGTTACTCCCAGAAAGGTATAAGTACAAAGTAATTCCAGAAAAATTACAAGCTATATTTGGATTTTCGAATTGGCTTCATTACCGACACAAGTCTAGCTTTTGATGTAAGTGGAATCGTGCATCAGCATAACAACCAGTTGCGGATATCCAAATATAGCTTGAAATACAACTTTTGGAGCCTGGAGCTGGTAGCTCAGTTCTTGTTTTCGTTGATGATTATTCTAATTTGACTTCCACATTATGAATCTACAAAATTGTCCAAACAGTTTACCTATTTTTAATTTTCAAAAGCTATTTAATCTCGTTGTTAAATTTCCTCCTCCAAAGCCTGTCAACCCAAACGGGTCCGAAAATCGGGTTAAGAATTTTTGCTTTCGAAACGACCTAAGAGATCTTCATCCGCTTTTGCTAAGGTTCATGCTTCTGCGCCGTAAAGCAGGACTGCGATAATGAGGTTAAGGTGAAGAAAACAAGTTAATTTTACTGACGACCACCATTTTTGACTTTTGCAACACCAGTCTTTCGATCAAATTTGTCATCACTTTATATTTGTAAAGTTCGCTTAGGGCTTAAAGTTTGTTTTAAGGTCTGCAAGACAATGCGAAAATATTAGTTAACCTTGTCTTATCTTATTTGTTAGCGTATGCAGCGGTTAGTTTTGGAGAACGGGTTGGCTAATCGATATCTTGTCTTTTTTTTTTTTTATAAAACTCAGCATTATATCGGGCTTTTAAATTATTCGAAGGGTTTCCCCAAACTTGAAATGAATATTTTGTTTACTGAAATGGAAGTTGTGACGGATGTATAAGATTCGACAACTTACGTCAAATGTTGGAAAGTCCAGTACAGCGTTATTTAAAATCGGATCATCTAATCTAGAAGAACAAAAAATGTTATTGTAACATGGCCTTTAAAATGAATTACTAATGGGGACGTTCAAATGTTTATTTTAGTAAATTTGACATCTGTCTAACAATATGTATCTCTTTTTTGATTGGCTGAAATCGGTCATTTGAGCAGCTATTTTAGTTGACATTTATGGAGGGGTAGCCGACGAAGACAAATCTAGTCAAGAAAAATTCGTGAGTGAATTAAGTTAACCGACCAATCAGTTTTTGCGTTCAGTTTAAATCTTATCCAGACCAATCTATACTCTGTCCAAGAAAAATTGTCAGTACAGGCCTTATGGGAAGCTCTTTTTTCTACCAGTGGTGCCTGTAGTACTCTCACGGCACTCAAACACAAGATTTGCCACTGAAATAAAAACGAAACCACTGGCATTCCAAGGAATTTTGTTGTTGTAATTTTCCTGAAATTCGCATACATCCCTCCACAACCAGTCTGCCACACAGTTGCGGGCAGAATGAGCACGATCGCTTGTGTCGCTTGCTGTTATCATCAACCAAAATAAGCAGTGTGAGCAGTGATGCCAACCCGGATCAGAGTTTTTATGCCTAAGCCCGAAAAAAATTATGCCTTTTTCAAAAATATTATGCCTTTTTGGTAAAAAGATAAAAATTGCTTATTTTACAAAGAAACTGAAACTGCACCCTACAAGGTGATTAAAATTTGTTAAAAGAATATTGCTCAATCGATAGGTAATTGTACCTTTTTCGATCTTTATAATTCAAGGTTTGGGTTTGGTGAGTAAGTCAAGAAGAGAATTAGAAAACAAGCATGAAGCACATTTGTAAATGAATATTAGTGATGCGACTTTAATCGAAGAATGTACCAGATGTACCAAATTCAAAGTTCATTTGTATGAATTTCTCTATATAAACAGTTCTCAAAAAATTATGCCTTTTCCCTAAAAATTATTCCTCAATGCCTCAAGGATGGGAATTATGCCTAAAAGGCATAATTATGCCTCAGTTGGCATCACTGAGTGTGAGTGACTGAAGCACATCAGAGAAGTGTTACCATGTGACAATGTTAGCATATCATTAAGGGTTTTTCTTTGAATTTTGTCAAAGAACTTTCGGTTTTGGTGCTTTTTGGAGCTTTTTGGAGCTTTTGAGAGCGGCATATTATTTGGGGTGCTGCCATTCGGTTTTAATTTGTTTGTATTTTTGAAAGATCCAATAATATTCAGTTAAAACATATTTTTGAATGTTGTCTTTTAGAAATAATGTTTATTCGTGAGGTGTTTTAATGCATTCATTTCACTAACGCAACAAGTGATCATATGTGCGTTGTAGAGATATTGCAATAAATTAATGATGATTACTAGGGCAAATCAACCGGATTCATGCAAAAGCATGGTATTTTAAGGGATAAAATTTGATTAAATATTTATTATAGAAAACTAAGTACAAATTTTCAGCCTTATTCGTTAGGGCATATTTCTGCATGTTTTGGTAGGTATAAATTCATATTTCACTTTGTAGAGCATATTTTTCACACTGAAATATCAAAATGATGAATCAGGTAGACCTATACTGTTTATTTTCGGTCGTTGGGTTTTACCACATCCGTTCACTCCTCTCCAGTAAAGTAAATGCCTTGAAAGGATTTTATGATCCTTTTTTTTGCTACTGTTTCCGCGAAGTTCTGTATTGACGGGTAATATTTTTTTAACAAAAATGTAATCTAGGTATATTTGTCTATATTAAAAAATGTATGTAGAGCTGCACAAGTGCAGTCCTTTTACCATCTGTTTAGGTATATGACATTGCGTCGTGGTTATATAGTTTTTTCTAATTGCCTGTTAGTGTATATAAGGCGGAAACAATGGTTGTTATCTCAATAGCGGATAGTGCATCTAAGCAAAAGGTAAACTTTATTGTGCATATGAATAAACAGAAACATGGCTACAAAGTCTTCAAAGGATCTAAGTGTAGAAAAGAAACAACAAATTGTTGATGCAACTGAAAAATGCTATGGCTTTTTTAAAAGTGAATCGGAAGCCGTAGGAAATGCGGCTACGGTTTTTCCTGTTAAGGAACAAACTGTATACAGGGTATACAGGCAATCAAAGGCCACAATTCACCACCAAAGAAGAAAAATAATTCCGGTATCAAGATTTTGGTGGATGATTTTGACAAATGTGCGATTAGGCGGATAGTCCATCAGTTTTTTATGAATAATGACCTTCCAATGCTAGACAAGATATTATTGGAAGTACAAAAAGTGAAAATATAACAAAAATAAGCAGATCCACTTTGCATACAATATTGCAAAAAGATCTCGGACTTAAATTCGTCAAACGTCAGCGAAGGAATTTTTTGTTGGAATTTATTTCGTTCAGCAATATTTTTATTTTAAATTGGAAGATGGTAACCCTAACAGAATTGCTCTCTGAGTTATGGCGAATTATCATACACACTACGGCAACCCTGTGAGAGCTTTAAAAAGGGACCGATTTATGTAAGTCATTGCAACCAGACTGAGAGACAAACATCCTATCTTCCCTGTACTGACAATTTTTCTTGGACAGAGTATAGTCGACTTAAGATAACTAGATTCTTGAGTGTGCTCGTTTTGATTGATTACATACATTTGTAGCTAGTTAGCTTATTGTCTGTGTTGACATATTTGAAATTTGTGCCGATTAGATAGGCTTTAATAACAAATTTGTAATAGTTTTAATAATAAAAAAAATATTTTTTTCGTGCTTTTAAAGTGTACCATATTTGCTTTTACTAAATCGCAATTCGAAACATTTCAATCAATTCAATAATAAATTGTGCCATTCTTTCCAAGTGGATGTTTAAGTGACATTAAACAATAAAAATAAACTTATTTATTGCGTTTAGCCTTTACCTACATTTATTGGACTTAACAGCACTCCAGACCACTTCACTTGGTGTATCTAAAGTAGAAGTGGAAACAGATTAATAAAAAAGTATGCAAGAGTAAGTTAGCTGATAGACGTCAATTAGCATACAAACATTTTTAACGTAACTCCTGAGTTACCGATTGATAACTTATCTTTTATTAATACTAAATCGTTTTGACATCTCAGAAAAGTT
This sequence comes from Cheilosia urbana, assembly GCA_946477585.1. Classification (NCBI taxonomy): domain Eukaryota; kingdom Metazoa; phylum Arthropoda; class Insecta; order Diptera; family Syrphidae; genus Cheilosia; species Cheilosia urbana. The sequence continues at coordinate 178,655,713 of OX297853.1, forward strand.
ATTACGAATTTTAAAAAACCGATCGTCTCTAGGAGGCTAATAGTTCCGGCCATTTAAGGGACATTTTAATTTTGACAATTCATTGACACAAAATACGCGATTTCTAATGACTTCTAAATTCGACAAATTCTTGAAGAGACTGAGAGTTGCAGTTGTTGTAATTCTTTTAACTATAATTCCCATTTTTGTCACTTTGACACTTGAATCAGTTAGTAGGTTCATTCGCGTACGCGGTTTAAATCGAAAGCAATCGATATAAATCAATCGCAATCGCACAAAGTCTATACATGTACCTACTCATCAAAAATGAAGGGAAAAGAGAAAAATTAGCAAAATAACGAGTAACGCTAGCTAACGCGCAGCTCCTCTCTTGGCTCGAAACAGATCAGAGAATTTTAACAGGCAAGGGCAACTACTGATAAATATGTCAAATGCACCAAGAAACAAATTTAAAATCCGTCCTAAAAATCAATTCCACCCAAAAATAAAATCTCTGAAAATAAAGAAAATCCGGTGGTTGTCGAATGTTCTCCTAGGTCCTAGACCGTTTCATATATTGCCAAAAGCCTAAGTTATGAATGTGTTTGTGATGTGGATTAGGTTAGGTTAGGTTGAGCGGGGTTATCTCCACAAAAGACGAGGCACCAAAGCGGGCCCATCGACAATTCGCCATCCCATGTGGATTAAACGTCAAAATACGTACGTACGTTTGAGTATATTTTTCGCTCTCTGAGAGATTTCTGCTCTATTTTTGAATTTTGACAGATTTTTATTGCTTGGCTCGGTAAAGTACGCGAATAGACCTAAATAGTGGTCCATACTGAGGCGAAAAGCACAAATTTTGGACCTTTTTGAATGAAAAAGAGGAAAAATAGGGAAAAATACAAAATCTCAGTGAAACATAAAACGTTTAAAAGCAAAATTAAAACGTATTTTGAATACAAAAATATTCCAAATGTAAGACGATTTTATTTTCCGTTCGATTTTATTCGTGTCTATACTTGAAAACTCAAAAGGAAAGTGTCAGCCATTTGCAAAATGACTGACGACCTCTGTCTCTTAATACCTAGTGAAGTTAGCTACATTTACAGATTGGTTGCGTTCAGCCGCAATAAGGCAAAGTGAGAAAACGATAAGTATATGAGTATAAGTTGCAATAGGTGGAGTTGCTAAATATGTTACACAAAGAATGAATTGTTCATATTGTGGTGAATCAGGCACTTAGGAATTGTGGTGAATCGGGCACTTGGTAACCCTCCATGTTCCACTTCCAATTGGAGACTGGAATCTGTCAAGTTAGCTAATTCTAGAATCATCTAGAGAAGAGTTGGAATATACTTCTGGAATATACTTCTGGAATATTCGCTGATAGGTGGCAGAGCGAATATAAAAGGGGCGCGTTGAGAACAGAGATGTACAGTTGGGACCCCCAAAATTGACTGTTTTTGTGTAAAATCTTAATGCGGTTCACAGAATACATCTTGTAGTGTCCCGAAATACTGTAGAAAATATTAAAATATGTTGTCTAGCAACATTATAATAAAATGTAAAAATGTATTAAAAATAAATAATAAAAAGGGCACTTCATACGTGGCTACGATACGAATCAGACGTATTTACTTTTACGAACATTAATTAAATACGGATACTACATTTGGCGACGAGGAGCAGACGAATCTACAACAAAAAAAAAAAAAGGAAATATCTATAAATGCAACGAGGAAGATTAACTGATGGACCATCACCATTTGATTTCAAAACAGATGGAAATTATTGTGGTGAATGGAGGAAATGGTTGCGAGGGTTTGAAATTTTTGCTCAAGCAAACTCGTTGGAGAACAGCACAGAGAAGTTAAATTGGATGCTATATTATGGTGGCGAAAAAGTTCAAACGATTTACTATTCACTACTAGAAGAAGAATTCAAACACGATGTGCGTAGAGGCCCCTAAACTTCTGGTTATGTCCTTCAAGAAGATGAGTATAGACAGGCGGTTGTAAAACTATATACATTTTTCGATCTAAAACAAAATGTGTCCTACGAGAGGCATATTTTTCGACAGATGAAGCAGACAAGGAATGAGAGAATTGATGTTTCTATAATACGCTTGCGGGAGCAAGCTGAGCGCTGCAAATTCGATAATCAACTCGATGAAAACATTCGTGATCAAATCACTAGTGGCTGCCATTCTGATAAATTACGGCAGAAAATCCTTGAACGTGGTGACGAAAAAATTAGAAAACATTGTTAAGATGGTACGGATATTTGAAGCGGTGGTTCAACAACAGAAGTTGTTTGGAAAAGATTCAACTATCGAAAGATGTTGATAAGATGTTGAAAGCTCAAAGGTTAGAGCGTTGAAAATACTCGCTGTTTTAATGAACTTTAAACAGGAGAAAGATGTTGTTGTTGAGCTCAAAGGATGGAGCGTTGAAAATACTCGCTGTTTTAATGAACTTAAAACAGGAGAAAGATGTTGTTGTTGAGCTCAAAGGATGGAGCGTTGAAAATACTCGCTGTTTTAATGAACTTTAAACAGGAGAAAGATGTTGTTGTTGAGCTCAAAGGATGGAGCGTTGAAAATACTCGCTGTTTTAATGAACTTAAAACAGGAGAAAGATGTTGTTGTTGATGTTTGTATGTTTTGTAAGAAAGGAAAAGAATATGCTGATCGAAAGCGTCACGCGAAAAAAAATGATATTGAAGAAGGAGATGAAGTGGTAGTAAAAAGACAGATAATAACAAATAAATTAGCTACCAAGTTTGAGCCCACAGTTTACAAAGTCATGGAACGGAAAGGATCACAGGTCACTGTCGAAAATGTAGGCACCGGTACTCGGTAGGATCACAGGTCACTGTCGAAAATGTAGGCACCGGTACTCGGTATCGAAGAAATGTCGCTCATGTTAAAAAGATTCCACCAATCACATCAACTCAGCCAATAACAACAACAACAACAATCTTATCATCACCAGCGAAAACAAACTCAACAACAAAAGGAGACCGCTCCGAAGTACAAGCATCAGCTCGAATTGTACGAAAAAAAAATATACCATCATATCTCCAGGGCTACGATTTGTCAATGAAAATTTAAGTATATATATATATATATATAATAATTAAACCTAAATTAAATTAAAAAAAAAAAAGAAGAGAATAAATGTAGTGTCCCGAAATACTGTAGAAAATATTAAAATATGTTGTCTAGCAACATTATAAAAAAATGTAAAAATGTATTAAAAATAAATAATAAAAAGGGCACTTCATACGTGGCTACGATACGAATCAGACGTATTTACTTTTACGAACATTAATTAAATACGGATACCACACATCTACTTACCAAGTTTCAACGGTATAGCTCTTATAGTTTCGGAGAAAAGTGGCTGTGACATACGGACGGACAGACATGACGAATCTAATAGGGTTCCGATTTTTGCCATTTGGCGGACCCCTAAAAAGGGGTCTAAATGAAGTAGGTAGGTTTTGCTACTTAAAGTAAAAGTAACAATAACGTTTTCCCGTGAACTGTAGATATTCACAAATACAGTCGCGATGCACCAAGTCCGCAGGTGTAGAACTTGGTTGAACCTAATTTAAGAGCAGATAGAAACTGATGACTGGATCTTATAAAATCAGTCAGGTATTGAAAGAAATAGTGTTTTCGTAGACGAAACTGGACTTTAAACAAAAATATTGTTAGCTCGTGAAGTTTGTCATTGCATGCAAATATTTAATTAACATACAAATTGTGAGAGATCAACTCTTTACGGTGACTATATTTATTACGTTACATCCAGCCCCAAAAAGGGCGACAATGGAGCGACGAGATTTATAGAAAAGAACCTGCTCCACTTAAAAAGTGCTGCATCATCCTCGTTTGGTATTTTATTGTTAATCGACGACTATGCTACATAATCCCTAGACGTAGAGTTCCTCAACGTCAGATCGAAATTCTTCAGAAATAATCTCTTCTTCCTGAGTGCACATCTGGAATGCATTTAAAACTCCATCTATTCAATTTGGTGGATTACAATACATCATCAGCGGGGATAGTATAGGCTTGTTCTTCTTTTAGATTATAAAGTGTTATAGGAATTTTAAGTAAACTGAATTTCCCAGCATTGTCTTCCGATGTGCCTTCCCCCCAACCACCATCACCACCTAAAACACATAATTCACTTTGTGAAAATTAATCTACTAACCCACGACATGGTAGTTCTTCTGACGGAAATAGACAAAGCACCATCGAATGCTTTATTTTAATTTAGTGGGACTTCGAAACCGTTGAGCAGGACCGTTCCAGCAAGTAAAAGGCTTTTTATAGGTGTTCCCCTAATGCCCTTGTTATATCTAATTTATTTTTAACTCCCATTCATCGGGTCCATTCCATACGACTTGGGAGATGAGAATATTAAGCACAGGAGGAGTAGGTACTTTTTGAATAAATTTCCGCAGCACTGTTGCGAGAGGGAGAATGCATGTGACGGTTGACGTACGAGAGGAACGACATGGATGGATTTTTGTTTTTGGTTATTATTCAATGAAGATGCGGCTGGTCCCATTCTGTTGACCATAACATAAACTGTGGATTTTTACTCGGAAAATTGATATTGTATTGTTACAACAAATGTCGGAGACCCTTTTGTGATCAAAAGTAGGTAAACACACGCCGATTAACAGCTGGACAATGTGCTGGCAGTCCGTAGGAAGGTATTCCTACCACATGTTTGTCTCTTCTTCGCCTTTTTACTTTTGACTCTATTTGGTCTATTTCTATTTAGTCGGCGTCATCTTATCTCTTTTGCTTCTACCCCTAGATACTCGCGTGCATGGAAATAATTGAACAATGAACATCCCTCACATCCATCAATGTCATGTTTCGTCCGTGGGTCGACTCATATGCTAACTCTTGGAGGTCCTTCTAACTAATCAAACACTGAGAACAAGTTCACCATTTGTGGCGCAGTAAAACTTGGGTAAAACATGGAAATATTAAATTTACAGAGATACCAAGATGGCATTTCGTTTTATGACTCTGCCAGACTAAATTAACATAAAAGGGTGTCCTCCTTTATGGCCAGAGAGGAGATTTCAGATTTAATTCTTCTTCCAAGAAAGAGTAAAAGAAAATATGTATTTTCTCAAACGGATTATAGAGACGACAGACGAGATCGTGGCTCATGACCTATTGAAAAGAAGGGAGAAAATGACTCACACGTCACACAATGCGTACGCCCTCGACGCGGTCGCTAACGAAAATTCAAAGGAATCTCGATAAGCCTATTTTTTTTTTTTGATAATTTTTTTTTTTTTTATGGGAAATGTTAATACTTGTGCGGGGAAATATTTCATCTGACTGATTCATCGATTTAACTCTTTACTATATTTTGATATGGGCAACGCATTTGTGAGTCTGTGCACGTCAAGCGACTTATCTATTGACAAATGAATGCGGTTGTCGGATGATAGCCTGGCATTTTCTTCATTTTGATCACGGACCAACGAAAATGTATGCGATTTTCCGATTTCGTATTCAGTTTCCTTTTCCGAAAAAATGAATAAAATCAAAACAGAATACATATACGGAAAGGCATCGGTTTCAATGCTGTTCTGTGAAAATTTCCTTCGTTTTGTAGACCAATGACACATGATCGGAAAATGAAAGTGAATTGAAAGTGAAATAAAAAATAGCACTCCTGCATTATTCAATGATTAGTATTAGTAGCAATCTAATAATTGGACTGTATTTATAAAGGATGTTTATTTTTAGAGGTAGGTATAGAACTTTGAAATGTAATTAAACAAAGATGATTTTTCTAAATTGACATGAAATTTACTTTATTCGAAGGATAATCTTCTGGCATTATAATTTGAATATGATTTCTGGCATATGAACGCCACGGCTGGCTTGGACGTAGCCTAATCTGGAGGTCCAATTTTCGATGACCAAACGTTTTCTTCAACAAAGTGGCTATTCGCACGACACTTTTGTACTGACTGACGTTTGTCTGGCTTCGGGAAACGGCTACGTATTTGACGTAACGTAATTGTATTTTCATTAAAAAAAAGTGTTTTAAGAAATAAGTTGGGCCTTTAAACGTACAGGCTCGTGCCCGAAAATGTAATACTGGAGTTAAGAATGCTTTTTGCGAGCGAAGCGAGCCTTTATTCCACTGTTTTACGCGTTATAGGTTCGCCTTTCCCGGGAGAAGTATATAAAAAAAAAAAAAAAGATTAAACTTTGACATTTCGTTACGTAGCCGTGTCCCGAACGTCGGGCGAATTGCATCAGCCTTTCTTCAATGAATCAATTATGACACGAGCTGTGTGACATGTTGCGCCGTCTTGTTGAAACCACAGCTCCTGCACATCATGGCTGTTCAATTGATGAAAAGTCAGTAATCATAGCTATATAGCGGTCACCATTGACTGTAACGTTCTGGCCAAATAAGTATGGTCCAATTGTTCTACCAACCGATAAAGCACACCAAACAGTCAGTTTTTGTGGATGGAACGGTGTCTCAACATACACTTGAGGATTATAATCACTCCAAATACGGCAGTTTTGTTTATTGACGTATCCATCAACCAAAAGTGAGCTTCATCGCATGACCGTAAAATGGACGTAGTTCGCGATGCGTATTTCGAGCAGAATTCTTCTTCCAAGAAAGAGTAAAAGAAAATATGTATTTTCTCAAACGGATTATAGAGACGACAGACGAGATCGTGGCTCATGACCTATTGAAAAGAAGGGAGAAAATGACTCACACGTCACACAATGCGTACGCCCTCGACGCGGTCGCTAACGAAAATTCAAAGGAATCTCGATAAGCCTATTTTTTTTTTTTTGATAATTTTTTTTTTTTTTATGGGAAATGTTAATACTTGTGCGGGGAAATATTTCATCTGACTGATTCATCGATTTAACTCTTTACTATATTTTGATATGGGCAACGCATTTGTGAGTCTGTGCACGTCAAGCGACTTATCTATTGACAAATGAATGCGGTTGTCGGATGATAGCCTGGCATTTTCTTCATTTTGATCACGGACCAACGAAAATGTATGCGATTTTCCGATTTCGTATTCAGTTTCCTTTTCCGAAAAAATGAATAAAATCAAAACAGAATACATATACGGAAAGGCATCGGTTTCAATGCTGTTCTGTGAAAATTTCCTTCGTTTTGTAGACCAATGACACATGATCGGAAAATGAAAGTGAATTGAAAGTGAAATAAAAAATAGCACTCCTGCATTATTCAATGATTAGTATTAGTAGCAATCTAATAATTGGACTGTATTTATAAAGGATGTTTATTTTTAGAGGTAGGTATAGAACTTTGAAATGTAATTAAACAAAGATGATTTTTCTAAATTGACATGAAATTTACTTTATTCGAAGGATAATCTTCTGGCATTATAATTTGAATATGATTTCTGGCATATGAACGCCACGGCTGGCTTGGACGTAGCCTAATCTGGAGGTCCAATTTTCGATGACTTTTTTCAACATTTTTGGACGGCAATAACGCGGCGAATGTTGTCCTATAAGTGCGGTCAATCGTTTCGGGCTTATCGGCGTAGACTAGCGACTTCACATATCCGCACAGAAAATATTCAAGCGGCGTTAAATCGCACGATCTTGGAGGCCAATTCACGGGTCCGCAACGTGTGAAACTATGCGGTTACCAAACGTTTTCTTCAACAAAGTGGCTATTCGCACGACACTTTTGTACTGACTGACGTTTGTCTGGCTTCGGGAAACGGCTACGTATTTGACGTAACGTAATTGTATTTTCATTAAAAAAAAGTGTTTTAAGAAATAAGTTGGGCCTTTAAACGTACAGGCTCGTGCCCGAAAATGTAATACTGGAGTTAAGAATGCTTTTTGCGAGCGAAGCGAGCCTTTATTCCACTGTTTTACGCGTTATAGGTTCGCCTTTCCCGGGAGAAGTATATAAAAAAAAAAAAAAAGATTAAACTTTGACATTTCGTTACGTAGCCGTGTCCCGAACGTCGGGCGAATTGCATCAGCCTTTCTTCAATGAATCAATTATGACACGAGCTGTGTGACATGTTGCGCCGTCTTGTTGAAACCACAGCTCCTGCACATCATGGCTGTTCAATTGATGAAAAGTCAGTAATCATAGCTATATAGCGGTCACCATTGACTGTAACGTTCTGGCCAAATAAGTATGGTCCAATTGTTCTACCAACCGATAAAGCACACCAAACAGTCAGTTTTTGTGGATGGAACGGTGTCTCAACATACACTTGAGGATTATAATCACTCCAAATACGGCAGTTTTGTTTATTGACGTATCCATCAACCAAAAGTGAGCTTCATCGCATGACCGTAAAATGGACGTAGTTCGCGATGCGTATTTCGAGCAGAACCATGATTTTCAAAATAAATTTGCACAATTTGGAAGCGTTGTTCAGACGCCAGTCTATTCATGTTGAAATGCCAAACAAAACTAAAAATAAATTACTTGATAGCTGACAAAATGGCCGCCAGTTAAAATAGTGCCGCCAAACTAAAGATGGTCTTTTTGACGGCTCTGCGAAATAAGGCCCCAATGAAATAAGGCCCCAAAAGAAAAATGAAATAAGGCCCCAAAAAATTATACAGGAAACAACAACAACGATTTTTAATAAAATTTGGGGTGTTATTTCCTTTTTTGGGGCCTTATTTCTTAATGAAAATTGGGGTCTTATTTCATAATGAAATAAGACCCCAAAAGAAGAAATGAAATAAGTCCCCAAAATTATTTTTGTATTATTAATTGTTACCCTTCCGATATGGAATGCGTATGGGGGGGCATGCTGCCCCCCTGCAACCCCCTGCTTGGGTTTACTGTTAGATTGCGGGATGGGTTCAAGAATGCAGATGCTGGTACAAAAAATATTGTAGATTATAAAAAGTACAGCAGACTAAAAAAGTACAACAAATTAATTTTACTTAATTACTCTGAACGAGGAAAAATAAAAATTTTTTTTTTTTATAATTGCCTAACCCATAAGTGCCTATCAAAACGAAGCATTTGAGGTGAGGCACTTATCTGGTTAAACATTTCTCACTAAGGTGACGCTGGTGTGACTGGGCTTCAAAATTTCACAAATGTTTAAATTTTATAAATTCCAAGCATCAAACGACTGGTTGAAGGGATTTAGCAAACCTAGTAATGTCGCTTTCCATATTCTACGATATTAAGCTCATATTAACATGGAGTCAGCTTCTGGTCTCTTATAAAGTGGCAAAGCCAAAAGCTTCGACGTTTATCTCTGGCAGATGATTTTTACACTTAAAAAAAAATCTCTAACGACAACACTCCATTCACTTTGAATATAAGTTGTCAATATTTCCCAACGTTAATCAAGCGTACCGCTTACAGCCGACACAGCTTTAAAAATGGAATTTATGTTTTGAAATCAGGGTTTAAGCAAAATTAAGACTCCACGCAAGACTTAATGTAAATAAGCGACAAAAATCCTGAAATGATGTCCATCTCTGAAATATATACAACTCATGCCATGAATAATGAATGCCGTTGTCAACACCGTATGATGTATGAATGAATGAATGAATTTTCCCTGCGCAAAGTTTGGTGAAATATCGCATTTTCCTTTATTGTGGGAAAACGGGCGCAAAAAAAACGCTACTCCGCTATATTTCGTTTTCGCCCGAGCAGCTATTTTTTATTGTAAACCGACAAAAAAGTCGAAAACAACGGTGTTTTTGCCGCTCTGCTCTAACTAAACCAGAGCCCCCGGTAAGCATTCCTTTCTGCTAAAAACAATGGGGGAAGGATGGAAGCAGTGCCGCCTTTCATATAAATATCCTTTGAATAGAGGACAGCACGCCTACAGACATGTCGTGCGTACAAGATTTTACGGCCTAATTTTTTGAATGTCTCGGTTCGGGCGCTATTATTCGAGAACATCACCCACTAAATCCTGGCCAGGAAACGCGAATTTTCACTCTAGAATCGGGTCCTATGGTCGTAATTTCAGGAAAATTGAGAAAAAAAAACATATTTCCCAAACTGACGAATAAATGTATTGAAGTTTCAGACTGACTCAATAAAGTTGTGATTGTTGTATTTCACTTCAGCTGCGATATGACATTGTTTGAGCCGGTAACATTTCTTTTTAAAATTTCTACTACCGTCGATTTAGGAGTTCGAATCTCAATCTTTGCATGGACCAAAGTGGAAAAAATCGGGGTGTCCGACAAAAATCAAAATAAAAAAAAATACTTTTTCGAAATCCACCAGTAAATCCTGGCGAATCCGGCCTTAACAAAATTTTGTGTGCACCTTTTGTCAATAATCAATTGCACTTCCTCCTAAATATATGCCAACAAAAAAATCTCAGCAATTTTTTAGTTTATGATCAAACCATAAATTTCCCCTTTTTTCTATTTCAGGCAAATCGGAGGGATTTTTTCTTAATAGACTACAACTGGAGGCAACGACCCCAGAAAACCCAATATCAGTAACATCCAGCCCAGACATCTCAATCGCAGACAACAACCAGACCCGATTTGATGAATTGCATAGAAATGTTTCCGAACAATTTGAAGAATCGTCAACACAAATTGTAAAATCCGTAAAGGACATAGTGACTCTAGTCCTGGATGAGCACTCTGCCGACAATCAAACAGAGGAAAATATTAAAAACCAAATCCTTACCGACAGTGACAATGATATTCCATCACCAGAAGCCCTAGTGACAAATCTGAAACTCAACTCGGATGACCCACCGCTAAGCATTGTGCAAATACCAGAATCAGACAATGAAGATGTTGCCACAGCACTAGAGGATAGCATTCGCAGTTCCGTAAAGGACGAAATACAACTGGAACAACATTTTGATACATCAGCAATCGACAACATTCCTGACCCCGACGTGCGGCAAACTCTTACCGAGGAAATGATGACCATTGATTATCCGCAAGGAGTAAAAAAATCAGACGAGAGTAATGACGAATCGAAGCAAACTGTTCCGATCGAAGAAGGTAAGCTAGATGCGTTTGATATTTTTTATTTCCTTCTTTATGTGATTGTGATTTCTTTTTATAGAAAAAATCGAGTTGAAATCAGCTGCAATTGAGATTCCAACTGAGGTGATTGTCAGCCATTCAAGTCCAACTCCGAATACGACTGTTTCTCCAATTACAACTTCTACTTCAAGTACCACTCCTGTCATTAGCACAACTATTGTTCCTACAACTACACCCATACCGACTACACCGCTTACTTCCACGACAACAGCTATTCCGACGACAACAGCTATTCCGACGACAACAGCTATTCCGACGACAACAGCTATTCCGACGACAACAGCTATTCCCACGACAACAGCTATTCCGACGACAACTCCTGCTCCAAAAGTAGAAATTTCCGATATCATCGACAACGCCGAAGAAAAAACTGTCCCTGAAGTCGAGACGCTAGTCATAACAAATGCCAAAGTTACTACACCAACCATTGAGATATTTCAAGAGATCACTCTGATTCCAACGCAAGAAATTGTGCATGATGTCATGGAACCGCAGGACACTCTGGAAGTAAATCCAACTTTAACTCGCCAAATGCGTGGTTTCAGTGAAGAATCGGACACAAATGAAAATTCCTCAGAGAGCCTTGATAGCACAGAAAAGGAAGAAAGCTCGAAAAATAAATCCGACTCATCGAATTCATCAGAAAATTCTTCTGTTTCTTCTGACTCATCATCAAAGGAGTCCTCTGGCCTGGACGAGAACGTTGCCGCTGAAGAATCTGAAGAGGCTGATGCGGCCATCTCTCAGGATGCATCTATTGAAGATAATTTTGAAAAAGAAACCCCTATTTCAGCAGAATTTGTTCCATCAAAAAGCGTTACACCAACGCCAAGGCCAGCTATTCTATCAACCACTGTTGTGCCAATTGAAATTGCCGGTATCACCGAATCAAGTGGCGAGCTTCTAACTGAAGCGACTGTAACGTCTGGCGATGGAAAACACATTATTATGAAAAAACCGGGAGTTGAAGAAGAGTTTTCTTGGTCAAATTCGACTGGAAAGTCAATTCTACAGACTGCAGAAGTTCCAGCCGATGAAGCCGCTCAAAACGAACCTCCTGCAGCCGATGCGAGAACCGCTGTTGATCCTGTTGTCGACTATGTTCATAATGTTGCCGATACGCAGGTTCATTCGAAAGTCACAGAAACATCGATAACAGCAAATATATCAACAAATGTTGACACGCAAAATGAAGACAGTTTGGTTGCTGAAAAAAAATTGTTGCACATAGATTCCGACATAAAGCCAATTGATATGGATCCCTTGAATGCTGGCTCTCCTTTAGAAAACGTTCCAACAACGCTCGAAGAGCGTTTGTATAATAAAACTGAACAAGCAGCCGAAACTGTAACAGAGGTTAGACAGAAATCGATCCAAACTCATGTCCCAGATGTACATGGAAATAACACAAATGAAGGTGAGGCATTTGTTCCCTTGGTTGACCAAAAGAATCGAGAGGGCATCGATGAGCTCGAACACAAAAATTCTTCCGAAATAGAACCCAAAACGGAGCATCTTGATATAACGCCTAAACCGAATTTGTTAAGCCAAGTGCCTTCGACAGAGCCCTTGCAAAGAACACTGAATGTTGAGCCAGCGTCTATTGTGCAAATGGGTTTAGGCACCGATGAAGATAACTTGAATGGAACTGCTGCTGCTGAAGAGTCATCGGAGCCCATTCCACTTGGTCACCAGTTAGACACTGATGGCCGTCTATCTGCTGCTTTACCTTCACTGCAGCCCGAAACGGAACAGACATTACATTCCGTCGCCGCAGGTTCTACGCCAGAAATCTCATCAATCATACCACCATCTGCCTCGCAAACACCCTTAGACTCTGAAGATGTCCGAACATCTCCGGTAGAGACCTCCACCGAACTCCCGACTAGTTTCATCCAGGAACCATCTTTCCCTCTTAAGGATGTCAACCCGAATGCAGACACTGATGCGACAAGCAAGACGAATGAAATATCCAAGCTCATAGATGAATCTGCTCCAAACCACAGTCTAGAGCCATCATCCACTGCAAAATCACATGAAGAGGAGCTAGAGTCAATTACGTATGAATCATCGACAGAAAAACCTATTGGACGGAGCAACTCCAACGACGAGGCAACAACTCCTGCGTTGGTCAAAACCCTTATCGAAGCAGCCGAACTAACAACCGAATTTGCACGACACGTAGATTCATTTCGCACATCTCGCGAGGAGACTTCTGCAATTTCTGACGAAATTATATCTCCTGCTTCTTCGGGACGGTCTTTTAATACGATTATTGCTGAAGGTCTGGGCAAGGCTCTGCCAACTCGTAGCGTAGGCGATGAACCCTCCACCTCATCCTACTCATCGGAGGACAAAACTACAACAGTTGTGGTTCTTTGTTCAGCTGCTGCATTGATTTTCGTTGCATTTTCAATCGCGATGTATCTAATCACCTTTCAGCGACAACACGGCACACTGGACATCGAGATGCAAGAACAGCGCTGTGGAAAGGACGATCTAGAAGATGATGACGATGCTGAAACCAGAGTCACTTTGCTAAATCAAATTCCTCCAGTTGACAGTGATGAGCATAGTTCTGACTGATTTCAGTTCGAAATTTTTGAATTCGCCTTTCATTTCTTTTCTTTTTTTTAATCTATGCATTTTTTTTTTATTTTATCTAACTTGTGAGAATGTACGTTTTTCTTTTCTGCATTTGTATATAGCCATTTTCAGTTTAGGTTGTAGTTCCTAGTACAACGACAGAGTTTAGAGTTTAAGTTGACTAGATGTCGCCATTCGAGTTTATGAATATCTCATATCCCTATGCCATATAAGAGAATACGAATCTCTGCTAGAGTTAAGAAAGTTTAAAATGTTGTGAAAATGCTATAAGGAGGCAATAGTTTAGATTGGAAACTATAACGAATAAATAAAATTGTTAAACAGCCGTTGCATTTCATATTTTTATTCTTATTTTTGTTTTCAATTTTGAAATCCCTTAGCAGTTTTAACTTTCTACTACCTGGGAGGGCATCGTTACGCGGAGGAATGGAAAAGTTTCCTACAAATGGAGTAGGTTGTATTCTTAATGCAAAACATTTTGATTGTGCACTACACATGTGGTTGTTGAGATCTTTTCCAAACAGGGCAAATAGGAGTGCTTCAATTTTACAACGAGTGTCATTGAATAATTAAGAAACTTTTTCAGGATAAATATACTTTTGGATGTTTTGTTTGGAGGTGGCGCAGTGAAAAGAGCCATAAGATATTATTTGTGTTCATATAGACATCTTTCTTTTACCCGAATGGTGGTTTTTCTTGATGGTGCAGAGTCTGTGGTGGGAGATCCAGGGTGAAAGAAGGTCCATTTAAGCATCATACAGCCGCGAATTGTGAAAGAAACATTTGTACATGACAAAGCCTAAAATTATTCAAAACGTTGTAGCAAGTAACAACTAACTTGGGCCTCTCACAGCACATTTTGTATACCACATAAGAGCGAATTTGAATAAGCCCAATCGAATACCCCACAAGAATACAGAAACAGATATTCACCCCTATCGAGGTATCCGTTCGGAATGGAATTTTCTCCGATCTGTACGAAATCGGATGAATTCCATTCGAGGAATCCGTTCCGATACAACTTTCGGAAAAATTCTCCGATATCATATAGCGCACCTTGTCGCATTGCGTGGAACCGCGTTATACCACTTATTTTTGACAGCCACACGGCAATTTTTTCCGAAGCTCTCCGACAACGAATTGCTGCGGAATATAATCATGTGAAATAAACGCATTTATATGCTTCATTTATTTTGTTCCGAAACGGATAATTCGAACGCAATTTGAGTTCCGATCGGATTTCACTTTCGTATCGGAATTTTCTCCGAACGGATACCTCGATAGGGGTGAATAAAATATGAAGTTGCAGCTGGTAACTGCCTAAGAGTATGCAATACTTATATTTTATTCGAAATACATAACTCCTGAGACTATACCACGGTTTTTAACATCCATAGAACTTTCATGCGACGCACAGCAGAGCAACAGCAGTCATGTCATCCGGTTCCGGTGCATAAGTTGAAGAGACATCCATAGTTTTTTTTTTTTTTTACTTTTCAAGGTAATCAGCCCTATTGCGAAGATCAACTATCAATTGATAGTTGATACTTATCAATAAATTTCTTTAAATGGTATTGCGAAGATCAATTATCAATTAAGTGTTGATTGACTGTGAACGTGCAGCAATTGTCGGTTGACAAATCGGTATTGTGAGTGTCAATCTTGAACAATTTTATTGGTAGTTGTCAATTTTTCTATCAATCGCAATTTCGGTGTTGATAAGGACGACTCTTAAAAGAAAATGTTAAACATCAACGTTTTTATTTGTTATTGTTGTTATTTATTAGAGGCTAGATATATATATAGATATTTCTTCCTATGTGTAATGAATTTTATCCATTTTGGGCACCTGTAATTTTCCATAACGCGTTTAGCAGTTCACTTAGAAAAAGGGACACTGTTGCTGCTGTTGACTGCGCAAGACCAAGCAGAGCTGCAATTAATCGGCTTAAGTTTGGGTCCAATATCTTCCAAAAAATAAACGAATGCACCTCAAAAGCATTTCTTGGAAATGAAATTAGCTACCTTCGGTTTTCCAGTTCCAAGGGATTAGATGTATCTCGCAAACTCCTCCGTATAGCAGCCAATTCCGCATACTCTGTCTCGTCTTCGTCATCATCAAAAAATGATTCCACCGATGACACGATTTCCAATAAATTTCACAGATTTAACACTCGTAATTATTGTTTAATTAAATAGTTTGCAAAAATCGTAACAATCACTCTCTTCGAATCAAAAATATTTTAGAAATGTCAAAGTTGAGTTTTCATTCACAATAACCTTATTTTTTGGCGTTATGTTCACAATAGGTTATATTTTTATCAATCGTTTTTCGCAATACCAACATCAATTTTAATTGATAAATTTGTCAATCGTCAACCGATTGATAGTTGATCTTCGCAATAGGGCTGAATAATACCCTTTTTACACCGTACTGAAAACCGTGTTTTCGTCGAAAACTTGTCGATTCACACCGAACACCAACGAGTTTTTGTTTGACGTTTCAATGAGCTGTGACAAACAATTCGTGAAACTTACAAATTTCGATCGCATTAATTAACAAATGAATTCAGAGCATTTAAAAATAATACTAGCCCGTCAATTAAATGTTGAAAATTATTTTAAATTGTGAGTTGTGACTTCTGTTCAGTCCTGTTCTGCTCAATTTGCTGAATATTGCAAAATGTGGGTTTGTTTCAACAGCCCAACCCAACGATTGGAAAACGTTTTCGTGGTGTTTTCGTGGAAAAACACGTTTTGAAAACTGAAATATGTATGGGAAAACTTCTGTTTTCGATGAAGTTTTCGCGCGTTTTCGCGAAAACTCGCTTTTTGGGTTGGTTTGAATTGGGTATAAGTAATAAGTATGGAAGCTTTTTGTGACTTATGAAAGTTACCCCTCTATCCCCATTTTTATGTACCTATAACTATTAAAAATAGTTATGAACTTTTTCTTAAGGGCTATTACTTCCTCACCTTATACGGCTTTAATGTATAGATATAGAGAGCGAAGCCAGCCACAAACCCCAATTTGATATAAATACATCTCCTCAGAATAATAAATAGCTCGGAACTTATTAGGGTTTGGAGCCAACATTTGAAATATAGAATAGTTTCGTACTACACAGACTTCGTACGAAATGCCAACTCATGAACAGAGGTTTGCGTATTTGTAATTGGCTAGTTGTAAGAGAACTATGCAAGATTTTTATTAAAGCGGAAATCTTGACCGGAACCCACTATGGCGGTGCGGGGGTTTTGTTTCGTATATTGATATTGCACCAATGGATACTTGCCTACTGTATCATATCGTTTCACGATATGAGTGTTTTATACGGAAAGCTGTAATTTATCATACGTTGTTCGTAATGCTAACGTATTTACCCTATGTTATATTATATTGCTCTCGTAGTCGCAGTTAGAGAGAGACAACTGTTGTACCTACTCGAAGCAGGAAAGCATTACTGTTGGAGTGTTGGGTGTTGGCTGACTTTCGAGTCAGTGTAAAAATATAGTCCGCTGGGGAAAGACCTGGCTAGCATAAACAAATCATACTGAGACCCCCAACTCACAATCCTCTTGCCGCTGGCCCCCTCAATTTTTGCCAGGAATCCGCCATTTTGTTGTCCTATCCGTGTACGCCAATTCCTATCCGTTTTGCTTTGCCCATAGTGAAATGTAAAAAGATTAGGTGCGAATGTGTTGGTTGAGAGGATTTTTGACATTTGTCAATACGAATTTCTATGCAACAATACTAGCGCACCTAAACTTTTTGGGAGCGTAAAATTTAGCTTGTAGGCAAATAACTGTTAATCGGTCGAAGTTGGGGGTCTCAGTATTGTCTCTGCTGGCTAGGTAGAGCTTAAAGTAGTTAATAAATGTTGGGTTTTTTGCGTAGGGGAGAGGGGGGCAGTTTAGGACGGGGGAAGTTTAGGACAACTTAAGAAAAAGTACTAAAAAAAACTTTTTAATACTTTAATAAAATTGTACAGTGGCAAATTCACTTCAAACAAACATCTGATGGATATTGAAACGATATACCGACTTTAAAAAATAAAATTAAAAGAAAAGTGTGTTTCCAAACGACGCGACGGTTGTAATTTTGTTTATTCCTAGACTTAAGCATATTATTCTAACATTATGCTCAATTTACAAATTAAAAGTGTTCAGGTATAATGTTTATATGTGTAGCGATGTTATTCAACCAAAATATTAACAATTTACATTGTTTCTAAAAAAATATGAAGTTTTTAGTTTTTTATCCCTCTCGGGGCACTTTTGGACAGTGCGCGAAGGGAACTTTTGAACATGTCCTAATCTGCCCCCTTTTATCACTTTGAACAATCTATTTCAGTGTGATTGTTTTAGGTTTTATTTGTTTAGGTTTATCTCTGCACTAATGGTCAGAAATTACAGGGAAAAGAAGGAAACCGCTCCTAATGAGCGTTTTTTTAGACATGTCCAAAACTGCCCCATGGTTGTCCTAAGGTGCCCCCCCAGAGGGGCAGAATGGGACACTTTAAAGAGATTATTAAAATAAATAAAAAATATATAAATCATGACTATACATATAAGTTTGGATATAAGATTCAAAGATAAAACAACATGTAATAATAATTTTCAAGATCCGAAGGGATACTCCGCTTTTTAATGGATCTAGAGCGATTTTTGTAAAAATTGTCCTAAGGTGACCATCTCTCCCCTAATGCTTTTCCCAACATAAAATGGTGATTGTTTTTATTTATTTTTAAAAAGTGGAAAGTGGTCGCCGCTCATCGAGAGGAGACGAAACACCTACCTCACATTTAAACCCCAGCTCTGTCGGGTATTTAGCTAGTTTAGCAACCTGTTAAAGCTGTTACCTTACTTATGCAATTATTGGAAAGCGGCCCTGGCCTATTATCTAAAGGGTCTTTCATTAAGGACTTGACAACTTCTTTTTTAAATAAAATGCAAATTACTTGAGATATCTAAAAAAAAAAATGTATTGCCTTGAATTAATTAAAATCAAAACATTTATGAATGGAATTCGACTTCGTTCATATGTCCACCACGGGAACGTATGCAGCGTTCGATACGTTGAACCCGATTTTCGATGACTCGGCCGCACATTTCGACTGATATTTTCAATATTGGCTCTGAGCTCCTCCAATGATTTAATGTAGCCCCATAAAACAACCTAGATGCGTTAAATCACATGATGTCGGTGGTCGGTGGGCAATCGAGGGGTCCGTTTCTCGAGATAACACGTTCACCGAGCTGAAACTGCAATAACTCGATTGTTGCACCCGCTGTGTGGCTTGTGGCACCATCTTGTTGGAACCACATATCACTGATGTTCAATTCATGCAATTGCTCAAAGAAATACCGTCCCAACATGTCTCCATAGCGAATACCATTTACCGTAACGTGACGGTCATTTTCATCGACGAAAAAAAACGGCCCAATGACGCCACTGGCAAACCGCACCAAACAGTGATTTTTGTGGATTTCTAACCTATTCAGTAATGCATATTTTGCTTATTGACGAAGCCGTTTAACCAACAATGCGCTTCATCCCTAAACAATGAAAATTTGCGTTCGCTCTTAAAGTTGCGACCACCGAAAAGGAATTTCGGTAGTAAATTTTAATTATTTGTACACGTTGTTCCTTCGTGTATACCTACTTCATCATGATGAAAATGTGGATCTTACTGAATATTTTGACATTGACAGTTGGATAATCGGTTTAGGGGGGCGTTCACAGTGAAAGTTTGAAGTTATCAAGTCGCTAATGAAAGACCCTTTACAAAGCCATAAACTACTAAGCGTCCGTGTTAACACAGTGACAAAGGACCTTACTAATAATCATTTTTAACCTTAACACTTAATATTGTATAGGTCACAAAAAAATTTCGCCATTGTAAGTTCGAAAAAATGAGCCTGTAGGTACACTAAAAATTAAATTTATAGTGCGGAGAGACTTTTTCGGTCTCTTCCTTTTCCTACAGCGACGGCGAGTAGACGTCTTTCAATTATACTCGTATTTACAAAGTTAGAGTTCTTCAGTTCATTAGTTTTAATACTTTTTTTCTTCACAAATCACAAATCTAATATAAATTTGCAATCCCAATGCACTTAAAAGATGCACAGTGTTACATCGAAGTTTGTCATAAGGAATTTAAAGCAAGATATATTTTTTGGCGGTATCCTTTTTAAACTTCTCAATACGCGACTCGTTGTTATGCAAAGTGACTGCACAAGCCGAGAGAATACACGTTGATGCGTAAATTGTTACGCAGTACAATAGCCTCATCCCCTCAATATTTCTTCATTTTTCTATTATGCAACACGACTTTCATCACCACCCCTTTCAACGGGAAAGGAACCGCTTTTGTCTTGTGTATCAAATGGGGATTACGAATCTAACAATTTCACTTTCCACTCAACCCTCAACCAGCTCGCAATAGTTACGAGTACATGTAAAGAAAGGATTAAGTAGGTTAAGGGTTCCATTCTGATGATTCTATTCATATACATGTTGAATTGTTCACATGTTTGAATTACAATATCTTAACAGAAGCTATTAATGTGCTGTGTCTAATTGCCAAATATTTGCAAAAAGAAAACCGCGTCTGGTGGGAATTTAAAATTGTTTAACAAGTTGGCGTCTATCCATAAGCAGTTAGTAAAAACGACATCCATCCCTTTGTGAATATTCAGAGACACATTAGACACACTTCCCAAAAAATATTACGTCTGCAGTAATTATTAATCCATTTTCTGTCCACGCACAAGCTCATATTAGTGAAAAGTCGTTAAACAAAATTATATTGTCACCTTTTCTAATGATGCAAATAGCTAGACACTCACCACGTCGTGATTTAAATCAAATTGACTTCAAATTGACGGGTAAACAAACTACGATACCTCTTGAGTTGAGACCATTAGTTTCCGGAATTCGATGGGAAAACATTGTTTGTGTAGAAATAAAAACCAAAACAATAACAAAAGGATATGTCAATAATTACCTTAACTCAGGTAAACAAAAGGCCAGTAGAATTCCGTTTGCCTGGATGACAGAGTCTGTAACAGCTACCGTGTCATTAAAGATGTGTAAGTGGCTATTTACTTTGTAGATACCGCAACCGCATTACATTTAAATTTTCCAGTGCGGAGAAATCTTTATTTATTGAGACATTTATAGGATATTGACGGCTGTGCATCCCTTTTTGCGTGACGAATCAATGCATCTCATTATGAGAAGACATTTTTACCCTTTATCCCTGTAACATCAGTCAATCAATAGATGCGCTTTACACTTACGTAATAAATTCGAATTTTCTTTGTTTCCAGAACTGCGGGTTATCTCTTGAAATTTGTCATCTATGTTAAAATATCTCCGTTTGAAAGGGTATGGGCATATTCTTTTAGAAAACGTCCGTCGGTCGCCTGCAGTTCAGTTGATTACTATAAATACCGAAAATATTCTCACTGGTTACAGACTGTATATAATAAATCCCTGATTAACAGCAATGATTTATGAAGAAACTCATGTCATTTCCATTGGGACAGAATAAGCACTGTTTCAGATTCAGAACAGTTTTTCTGCTCTAGAAATCATCTGTTTTAAATTTGTATGTTCTATTGACCTTTAAAAATACGCTTTTGTCCGAGGCGAAGCAATTTTACGAACCTCGATTTCTGAGCTAGATTTACACCTACTTTCACTTACACGAAACCATTTGCCATTTGTCATTTGTCAAACTTGGAAACGACGAGTCTGTGAAAAATAGAAAAAAAAAAAAAATACATTTGGCCGATGTAATGGATATCAACATAAATGAATCGATTTTTATAAACACACAAATAACAATTTAAGAAAAGCTGACTTTTTGAAATACAAACCAACACAAATGCAAAAAAAAAAGAGTCATTCAATTAAATTTTCCACGAAATATCGGAAATCTGAGAGCAAAATCTGAAAATCCCAATGCAAAACGGCGTAAGTTAATCCACTTTATACAATCATGTATAATTTGCCATATATTTAGATGTCAAAAGTCACAAATCTGATTGACGGAATGCAAATGACTTACCTATAAAGAAAAATGCGAATAAATAGGTACGTTAATAGTGACAAAAGCGCTTAGATGAAGAAAGGGTTTAACGACATTTTTAGAAAATATAGCTCTAGTTTTCTATTTAGCTCTATACGAATATGGTACAAAGGTGGTAAGAGCCATCAATTTTGAAAAATCTTTGTGGAAAAAAGTGTTTAAGTCACTTACATTCGTTAAGCACTGAACAAAGTAGTATATAATACAAATGCTTTTATTTTAAGCTTAAAGGACTTATTTGCGCATTTAAGGACTATTCACATGAGAGCGAAATGCGAACTGCGAACACGCGAATATTCGTAGTTTCTAACACTTCATTGATATGAAAACATTTTTAGGCCGCAGATACCCGCGTAGCAGTTTCATTTTTAAAGGCTAAGTTCGAACGAATTTTTCATTCGTGGGTTTGTGGATCGCGTCTGTTTTGTGTGGATTGTGAATAAAGTGTGACAGTTCGCCTTCGCGGCAAGAATTTTAAATTCGCGGACAAATTGCTTTAATTATTAATTTAGCTGTTTAAATCAATTAAGATTCATATTTTTTTTAGACTAGATGTTAGATTAATTAAATACAATAGGGGTATTCACGATCCGGTGCAACTGGTCTTGTATCATTGCGAAAGTGCGAAAGTGCAACTTTTTTTCGCACCACAACAACAAAATATACTGACAAAAATTTCGCTACACTTTTGCACTTTAGCTATACCCTGACCCTATTGTAACCGAAAAATACAACAGAGTGCGTTATCAAGTTGACAGTTCGCTAAATTATGAATTCCTGTGTGCAGGTATCGGAAAAAAACAAAGAGAATGGAAAACAAAAATAAGTGCCGCCGAAGGGAAAATCATAATTTTTGTTATGTAATATTAATTAATTAACATAATTTTGTCTCCATTATCTTCCAATAAATTGAATCGTTTTTCTTTTTCGCTTTTTAAAAGATTTTTTTCAGAACAAATGTCAATTGTCAGCTTGGGTCTGACTTTGTTTCAGTTTTGCTATAGATGAGAAAAAGTGTGTTCACGATCTGATAAAAAAAAATAAAATTTCGCAATTTTACTAGGTCTGTTACACCGAATCGTGAATACCCCTAATGATTTTGTGATAGAACGAATACCAATTTTGAATTCATAAATAGTTAAATTGATTTGTTCGCAATTCGCCTATTCGCAGTTCGCTCTCATGTGAATAGTCCTTAAATGCGCATATAACTCCTTTAAGCTTAGTCACAAAATTCTTGACTAGATCGGCGGCTACCAATGCATAGACGTCAACTGAAAATTGTCAACAGAAATTGTCAGAAATTCAAGCGAGAGCTGTTGTTGCTCCTCGATTTTAATTCCAGTGGTTAGAACAGTAAGCCCCTAATTGAGCATTTTATGCTTTATTTTGGTGAGATAAATGTTGAATGGAATAGAACTATTACGTTTGGATCATAAGCCTATGTTGGCGAGAATTTATTTCGTATAAGAGAATACAGACATGTAAGTATTTTCAACATCATGATCTCATCGCATGCATATACTATAAATTCAAATCAACACAAGTGCAACGTTCATTTAAATGTAAGCCCGCGAATTTCTTCATGGCACATTAAACTGCAGATGGACAAAAGAACCATGTAGTTCTGCAAAGTCAAATGGATTGTCAACAAAGACCGACTGAAGTAAGTCACGGTCTGTGCAGTTTAAGTGATTGCTGTTACCCATCATCAGTCTTACGGAACAACGAACTGAGTAGTGAGTGGTGTGGTGAATGGTGATCTCGCCTTCTAACGAACGACGATGTATATGATTGTGATTGATAAATTTAAGCAAACATTTGTTTTATCAAAAGGGACGCAAACGAATGAATATAATTAATGCAAGGCATTCGTTCGTTTCCACTCTCCTACAAATATTCGCGACTGCGTCCCGTATTAAGCGCCAACATCGCAGCGCATTGTTATAACATGGTTCAAGTTCCCACCATTAGCGTAGTCTCCCGCGAATGATAGTAAGAGATGTGTATTTGAGCGCGAATCACACGATCCATCCGAATGCACTTTCCATATGCATAAGAGCTAAGAGACAGCCCAGAGACTCACCTTGATTCAGTTTTCCGCTTCGTTGACTAGGTGTCGTCGTCGGTCGTCGTTTTTATGGATTCATTTGGCGTTGGCCCAAACGGAGTTAAAGTTTATACATTTTCTCATCCCATTCTGGTCATTCCTGAAATCAGAGTGCGCAATTCCGTAGTACTACGAGCTGCCATGCCACACCGAAACACACCGGTCCCTCATTGCGGCACCATATACACCTAAATCTATGCTATGGGAACAAGTTACAGAGGTTGCGTTTGTCCAATGGAACCGACAATGCATAATAATTACACCCCATGCGCAGGTTGTTCGAGTGGGAACATTCCAATTCCAGTTTAATTGCCTCTCCAACATATTTTAAAACGCATTTTTGTCCCAGTCTAATTCAAGTCTGCGTAGGCTGGAAGTGAGAGCTGTGTTTTCACTTTTACCGACCGAGTGATGGCAAGCTTGGTATATAATTAGAATTTTTTCATTAATTAATGACACGCTATAGATCTAGGTTTTTAGTTTAATTTATTTAACAAAGAACGAGCCGTGACATTCACCATGTATTTTGAGGTTAGGTGGGTGTTCGAGTGGTATTTAGTTTGTTACAGTTACATAGTCAAACATACATACATACAATTCAAACATAGATATCCGGTTATATGTGAATATCGTTTTTTCGAGCTGCTGCGACTTAGCGGATAGATTTTTGTGGACAATAGAAGTGATTTGGTATGACATTCGGGATGTGCTATATGGTGAGGGAGGTTATGAAATTATTAATATTATAACTACTCGCTGAATTGCTTCAATTTCTCGATTCAACGAATGTCTGACAACGCAGCAATGAAATTGGTAAATATACCATAAAACCAAGAGCGGTCCAAAGTGCCTAGGGCAGCAGGTATGATTCTTCGCAATAATGATGTCCAAGGAAAGGCATGTGATTTAACTTCATATTAAGCAGTAAGTTCGAGGATACAGTTGTGTTCCATCCAGCATGACCGTTGTGCGACTTAGGTTGCAATTTGGCACTTTTTTGGAGAGCCTGCTACAATTTTTTACTATTTTAGCTCTTTTTTAGTTGAAAAAGGCTCTTAAGAAATTTTTCAAATGCTGTTATTTTTTACTGTTATTTTTCTACTACTTTTATAGTGTGTATTGTGTATAGCGATTGTTAAAGATGTACGATCGAGTACGGTAATAAATGTGCAGAATAGGTTCAGAAATGACACCTTTTTTTTTCGCTAAAAGCTTGCAGAATACCACATTCTTCGAAATAACTTCAAAACTAATCCTGGATCGATGTGCCTATCAGAGATCAAGGAACAACGAAAACGTGTTTTTTAATGACAAACATTTTTAAACCAAAACGTCAGCGTTTACCTATGAACATTTTGCATTCATTTAGCAGATATATAGCTGCAGGGAAACACAAGGAATTTACTTACTCACATTTTTTAACACTTTTAAGTGTTTCACGTCAATTGTTGCAGAAAATCGTGTAATTGACAGTTCAGAATAACCTCATGCGCCAGGAAAAATAACTGCAACTCAAAGTCGAATGCGTGTTTTTTTTTAATATGTCGTTTTCCTTTGGGACAGAAAAAAACTTTTTTTTCAGACTTAGAGCAGTTTTTCTCGAAATCAGCTGGCTGTCAGAAATCGCTTTTTCAGAGCCAGAGCAATTTTGTGAATCTCTATTTCTGAGCGAGATTTACACCTATTTACAGTAACACAAAAACATTTGTTATTTGTCAAACTTTAAAGTGTGCTTACCTACTTACGTTTTTGGACGGTAATTCTGTCAAAAAAAAGGAAAATGTACATTTGGCCACTGCAGTGGATTGTGGATATCAACATAAATTGAAAAGATTTTTATAAACAATACAATTTAAGAACAGCTGACTTTCTAAACAAGCCCCACCACAAATGCAAAGAAAAAGAAGTCTCGTTTTAGGTTCCATTGGGCACGAATAATCTGAAATCTGAGAGCAAAATCTGAAAATCCCAATGGAAACCGACATTAAAAATACTCGTTGACGATTCGTCGGTGATTCGGTTTTCAAGGAGGAGTTTGCTAACTGAAAGCGGAACACTTGTTTTTTTTTAGTGTGACAGTTAGTGGTTAGTGTGTTGGACTACTAAGCTGAATTCCAACTAAATGTTGGTTTCACCTGCATCACCTCTCGCGATCGTCTGCCAAACATCCGAGAGTATAACTGTCTTGAGAGAGCTTCTCAATTACCCGTTTGGAGTCGCCATTAAATTGTAGATCCCTTCCATGCGTACCAAAAATGAAACTCACTCAAAACGAATGGTACGAGAATAGCTAGACCTATAGTGTTCCTACGGACCTGTTATGCCAACTATTTTTTTTTTAATTTATAGGTGACAGCTGGATGACGAATTTTGACTGTGCTTTTATTGGCCTATATTGATCGCGTACTCAGATTTTCAATTGACGTATAGAAGGGTATAACTGACAAATCATGTTAAGTTTTTTTTTTATTGAGTTTACCATTCAATTGCTTCAAACTAGACAATATAACGTATATTATATGTATTTAATAATTTCCAGAATTTCGATGCAAATAACTTCCAGTGATTTTGACTCTTTTGTATGTTAAAAAAAAAACAACAAATAGTTTATGTAAAATATTGCAATGGTGATTCAGGCATTAGATGTATGTAACATTTGTATTTAGGAAAACTATGCAATCAATGCCGCCAAAAAGATTCGATTAAAAATTAGTTTTAGTTTAAATTAACAACGGACGCATTCAAAAACCTTGTTGTTATCTTCTGGACTATAGATGTGTCATAAACTAGATGGGTCGGTAACGTCAAACATGTCCCACATCAGCCATACATAATACCAAATGGGAACTAAGTACTCAGTCATGAAATTCTTAACTAGGTTTTTCGGCTATTGCTCTTTTACCTACAACTTAGGACAACTGTTCATGTGACCGATCTAAATCAATCAAAACTCAGTTCCATCAAGTCAGTCATCTGTCAGAGAGTCAGACTTACTAAACTAGATCCCTAAACGTCCACACTAATAATAAAACAAATAACTTTCACCAAAACCTCATGAATCCCGACATGGACTCCCAACATTCTCTGTTCCCAGCTACTGTTTCAAATTTCCAATAACGACCAAATCGGCATGCGGTCAATATCAGATGTAAAAACTATTACTAGACCCCTTGAAATTAATGATTCCTTCAAAGCACCCACCTATTGAATTCTGTGGACCATTTGCCACTATTGATTACAAATGTTTTCAAACATCGACGCTCTTGGGTATTATCGTTATGTTCATCACCTTTTCGTAATCTGACACGCCAACTGTCCATCACTCAAGATGATGGTTTTTTCTAATGAAATCAAGTATTATCTGTCTATAAGGCAGGCTAGGCTTCCCCATGTCCAAATGTGAGGTTAACCTTAATTCGATCGTGTATATATGCCATCGATCCGAAGTGATAGCATGCCCTTTAGCCATTTGACCATATCTCTCTGTGTCGTATTCGCTTTGAAAAGGACAACCCGAAAAGGTGTTCCACCAAATTGGTAATATGAAACCACTTAAGAACATTCGATTCCTGAGTCTGTTTTCTTCATCTTCGTCTGGAGATGTTGCTGCTGCTGCTATATTCTCCTTTTCTATCCCCTGAGTCTGTCTTTGTTGTGTAATTTTGTAATTTCCCTGTTTCCTTGTACCGTGAAAAAAGATAATGAAGGGGGAAAAGAGTGCAGTGACCACAAATTAATGATCGGTTTGCATCAGCGGAGCTATATGATACGGCAAAGTATAGTGGAAGATTGTCGGTATAGGCTAGGAATGTATCGAATTCCATGGAATCCATAATCTAATACTGGCAACAAGATGCTTACACCGGTACAGCTGTTGTGGGATGAAGGTACACTGAATATACCCTTGAAAGTATATTCAAATAATGTACATGCGGCACATGCCATGACAGCGGTCCATATGGTTTCACCGTGATAGAAAAATGACTGTTTATTTTTTAAAAGTCAACCCAATGTGGCATGTGCTGAAGATGCATTAGCATCGGTATATGAACAATCAGAACAGGAGGCACCTACTCCAAGGAAACGCACATCCCTCTTGTGTTTTCGTAGTACTATTTTAGATTTACGTTTTCCATCTAGTGAGCAAACAGAGCGGGATGGTGATGTGAATTTCCGGCGCACTGTGTTTTTCTTTTCTTTATTTTTGTCGTTTTACATGCCCGGAACGGGATGTGTGATATGATGAGGTGATAGGAATGTCACCCATGAATAAATTCAGTGCATACTAGTCGAAAGATCATGGACTTATTTTAAACTGTCACTTATGTAAGCATATACCTACGCCTGCCGATTTTGATTTTGATTTGACATAAAACAAGTTTTTAGTTGGGGTAGGTATATGGAGGGTTAGCCGAAAAATCTAGGCAAGAATTAGGTGCGAATGTGTTGGTTGAGAGGATTTTTGACATTTCTCAATACGAATTTCTATGCAACAATACTACCGCAACTAAACTTTTTGGGAGCGTAAAATTTAGCTTGTAGGCAAATAATTGTTAATCGGTCGAAGTTGGGGGTCTCAGTATTGTCTCTGGTTCGAATATGTGGCTGACACATGGGAAAAGTGACCGACCAATCTAATTTTTGCGTTTGGGGCACAAGATAACTACATTTTTAAATGTGCGCCGAAATATCATACATTTCTTTTCTATATTTACTTTTTTAGTAAGACTGCAAAAGACTCTCAAAATGGCAGTTGTTTGCTGGTTGCAGCATTGCCAGTTTGGTTGTTTGAAATAAATGTGTGTGTGGTTTTAAAACCTTGTTAAACAATAGATCGATCCGCAAAAACTATATTTGCAGTGAAAATTAATTCTTTTTCCGAAGATATTGGACTACTTTTGTTTACAAAACAAGTCTTTAAAAAGAGCTAAAATAATGACAGTTTCATTACGAAAAAGTTATTGTTTTTTTTTGTAATAATTCCTGAAATATTTTTTCCGCATTTAAGTACCAAACTCATCTGTACAATTTATAAACAATAATTTCAACAAAGTAACGTAAGAACTGTAAGTTCTTTCAGGATGGTTTCAAACTGCAAAATTTGCGTTGTATTTAGGTATTTCCCGCACATTTTTGCATTCGGAAAATCAAACTTAGGTACACGTTCGCATATCAATTTTGATTTTTTTTTATCTTTAAAAAAAAATATTGACAAAAAGTTGGGGTTTTGTTGAAAAAAAAAAAAAAAAATCTGGGGGTTTTTCAGATTTATCTGGGGGGAAATATTTCGACCGTCTGGAATTGCTGGCTGGTTGGGACAAAATTCTCTCTTTTAGAAAAAGAAATAGAGAAAGATTTAATGAAAAAGTAAGGGAACGCTTGTGTAGTATTCGTATTCTATGAAAAATGGTAAGTAATTCAGAAATTGCAGTGGTCTTTAAAAAGTCTGAGAAACACGAAGAAATTGCTAATTTGTGATGTACCTAATACTTTTTTTGTTTATTTTTTCCATTATAGAACATAAATGAGGGACACCGTATCAGTGCACAGGGGACAGGATGTTTCGATAAAAACAAAGGTAAGTTCAGTCATTTTTTATTTGAGTTGGAATTATAATTTCGCTTTATTTTTCAGATTTAATTGTTGCAAGGCAGCTGACTATAACAAATTTATTAACAATATTAGGTGACGTCTAGCGAAAGCGATGAAAGTGAAATTAATCGAAGTTCTTTTTGATAAATCCGAATATGTGCAAGAGTTTGTACTTACTGAACTACAAACATTCGAGAAAAGGAAAAGCGACAATAAATCATGTATCTACGTTTATGCCGAATAGAAAAACAAATTTCATATAATTTGTCAATTGTCATATAATAGATATTTATCGAGTTAAAATTAGTAAGCTTCTTAGTGGGGGGGGGGGGGGGTGTCGCTTTACGTTGCTCCTTCGAGGGCGCTCTCTTTTACGAATTTTTTGAGTTAACGAACGGCCTTGAGTAAAAATTCCTGGAAATTCGTAAGAGTTTCTAAAAGTTCCTAAAAATTAAAAGTATGGGAACAGACCTAATCTTTTTTCCAAAATGAATATGTACGGAGAACTGTCTGTAACTTTCAGAAATCAACAGTGGAGATGTTTTCGTTAACAATAGCAACATTTTAATTAAAATTTATTTTCAATCAAATGAGTACATCTAAACTGTTCTCGCTAGATTACTAAAAACAAATGTATACTTAAAAACAACCACCAAAACCTAATAAAAGAATTAATTTGTTCCTAAATGTCTGCTAGACATCTTTGTACAATCATCAGCCGCCATTAGTGCCATGAGAATAAGCCAATCAGTAGAATGGAAAGTGAACGAAATGAGTCATTCGTCGATCCTTCAGAAATATTTGGGCTGTGTAGTGTGTACCGATCACGGACTACATTACGCCATACTTAGAGTTTACAAGACCTTTCTCAAGCGCCTTTCCCAGCAGGGAAGAATGGAGAGACGGACTCATAACTAACACGCAATCCATAGCCGTTTTTACGGACGGATTTAAAATGGAAACCGGGGTAAGATCAAGCGTCTTCTCTGTGTCGCTGGGTATATCAAAATCGGTACGTCTCCCTGACCACAGCGGTGTCTTCCAAGCAGAAGTCCTAGCAGTGACAACAGCAGCCCGTGAGTAAGGACAATAGCACCTGAAGGTATTACCTTCTTTATATCGACAGCCAGGCAGCAATAAAAGCCGTAACTGCAAGAGAAATAAAATCGAAGTTTGTAAAATGCTGTCCACTTCCTATATCACTGCCCAGGTGTCCAACACGCAACACAACCGGTAAAGAAAGATTCCTATGGAGACGCTTTTTCCACGATCTAGACGAGCTTTCCAGCACACCAGTAGACAAGGGGTCGTATGAATAAAACTTAGCAATTGCTTTTACTCAAGAGAAATGTCAAAGTCGAAGCATTTGCTACGTTTCGTATGAATAAAAACCAATTTGAGTTAGTTCCTACTTTTGACAGGTTCGAAAAGCGGCGCACTGACCTTTTACTCAGATCGGTATGAATAAACAAAGCAAATGCTATGCAAATCCTGAGTCTGCTATTTAGTTGACTCAGACCTTTTGCTAAATATTTTGTACGCGCATTTTTTACAAAAAAAAAGTAAGCAATGTGAATTTTCGCTGGTTTTTCTATAAATATTTAAATTAAGTTTTGTTCGTGCAGGAAAATCATCAAAATACCTGTGAAAAAATCAACTATTTCTTGTCATGGGCACCTGAAGGAGAAATAAAACATCAACAACCTATTTGGTATTTGGCAAACAAAAATCATATTTCCAGGTGCAGTTGGAGCTATAGATTGCAATCATATTTCTGAATTAAATTTTTTTAATTTCAATTTCCACAAAAGTCGTTGGAATCTCAAGGAAAATTCAAAAATTCAAATTTGCTGGTCAGGTTTGACAGAAATTGCAAGGCAAGTACACGTGCAGCGAAGTAAAAACTATATTCGAATTTTTGAACTTACTTTAGCAAACCAGGTTTTTATTCATACCGATTCAAAGCAATTGCTAAGGGCTTTTACTTTGCTTACACCTTTTACTCAAAGCAAATGCTAGGTTTTATTCATACGACCCAAGATAATGTGCTTTATCAAATCCACAGGATAGTTTGTATACAACAGCACAGTGAGTAATTAATTGCTATTATTTATGGACAGAGTTATTATGGGTAAGGGACAACCTTCCACCTATGGGCATCACAATGGGTCAATATTGACCTAAGTGTGGCACGGACACTCCATGCCAGCCCACATACCTAACCTAACCTAACCTAACCTAAATGAAATGAATCCCTACTACGATGAAAATCCAATATACTACAATATTTATTGGATTTCCTAAGGCATCTAGAAATTGGTTCTTTGTACCCATAATCAACTCTATGATTATGCTGTCGAATGAGCATAAAATCCAAGAAAAGGCAAACGATATAACCATTTATCAAATCACGAATAAGCAATAATTACAAAATATTAAAAATAAAAAAATAAAAATGAATAGTTGGCGCAACAGGTCCGGAGGGACCCTAGGCCTAGCTTCTCACAACCAATTGTTTTGTGTGAGATTTTCATTTTTGGAACGAATGGAAGGGATCTACAATTCTATGCTAATTGAGAAGCTTTTTCAAGACAGTGTTATACTCTCGGATGTTTGTCAGACGTTCGCGAGAGGTGGCGCAGTGAAAAAAACCCTAAGTTGGAATTTGGGTTTTTTTGCGGAATTCGAACCTCGACCCCTCGCATAGTAGTCCAACACACTAACCACTAAGCTGCTGCGCCTACTAGTACCTACAAAATATTGCCTCTGTTTAAAAAGAAGTAAGAAGTCAAATAATTTGCACCTCGTCTCGTAAGATGCCATTTCATCGCAATCTACGAACGGCTACTCTAGAAAGACGCTTTTGGATATTCTCTATTCTCTATATAATAGAATGTACTTCATAAAATGGATTCCATACTATACTGCTGTACACAACATGAGATCGGACAAATGAGGAAAGAATAAATATTTAAGAAAATGTGGATCATAAAAGTCTTTCGAGTTCCGCAATATGAAACCTAACATCTGATTACCTTTGGCAACCAAAGACTGAGGGCCTCACCAATAAACATTTTTAGTTTCGACTCTAAATTTTAATAGTTCACAGTGACTATATTTTCCATGTTCGCAATTTTGAGCTTCTGTAAATTTAAAGTCGATACTAAAATTTGCTATTGGTACGGCGCTCAATTTTTTTGCAAGCACAACGATAAGTAGTAAGGTATTATCGATTAGGTACGTAAAGTGAATTGGCCAAAAGATTATGATAAAAATAAAGGCTTTGACATTTGGTGACATTGAGATGAAGGTCATTATTTTGACATAATATGGAAAGTCGTTCAAGATCCTCTTGTAAAAAAATACAATCGTGAACTGAACGTATATAAATACAATAGATATATACAAATATTTATTGGGTAAGTACATTTATCATTGACCTGGCAGCTCTAATTTGCAATTAAAATTTATATTTGTTTTAACTTGGAAATATTTTATATATAAAAATATTTCGTCTTCCGTATCTGTCCAAAGACGATCTATGGTTATTCCACATGTAGGATTGAAGGCTGAACTTCGCAAAAGTTATAGGTATGGAAGAAAAAAATTAGTGAGTATGTACCTATAATTTTTTTTTAATAAATAAATATTTATTCAATCTTGTTCCTTTTTAGCATAATATTGACGATGAAACCATTTAAGCAAGCTCAAAGGTGAGTGCCTGGCTTAAAACGGAAGGGCATAGTTCAACCCTAAGCCGGTAAGTTTGGAAGTTAATATATTGTGGTTAACGCGATCAAACGCTTTAACAAAGTCCGTATATAGTAGGTATACATCACATTGCAAGCCATTCTCATGGTAATCCCAGGTAGAATTACAAAAAACTGAGAGTCTTGTGGTAGTAGATCTGGCCTGCGACGAAGCCATATGTTGGAGAGATAAATCTGTGTATGAGAGGTGTAAGTTTATCACAAACAAGTTTTTCAAACAAGTTAGGAATAGTAGAAATCTTTCAGATTGGACGTTATAGTAGGTAATATCATGTCACGATTCAGATAGAGAGACATACTTTGGTTAGTAGCCGTTTTCCAATTTAAGCGAGAAACGTTGTTATCCCTCGCCTTTAAGTCTCGACTTTAAATTTGCGGAAGCTCAGAATTGTGAAATTTGTAAATATAGCCACAAGGTCCATATACGCACACAAATATTTCAATAAAAAATAAAACTAAACAATTGACAGAATCGAATGCCAGCGACAGCGGTTATAAAGCGGCAGTTTCCCTGTCAAAACAGTAATGAACCACATGTCCGCACATTTCACTTTAATGCCAATCATAAAATTATGAGGGTACCATGTACCTAGTTCAGCTACAATTTTTTTTTTATTGATTTTGTACTTGCATTATTGACGTAGGTACAAAGCGCGCCGGATCTCAATTGTAAGGTTTCCTTAAATTATACCGCCAACTGCAAAAAACGTACAAGTAGATGGAAGGTATTCGATTTTGCGGCTCAAAATAAATTTAAGATCGTTATATTGAGACACAAGACGAGAACAATCAAGAAATAATAATAATACCTCCATTTGAGGGCAAAAGGATGTGAAAACTTCACAAGAAAGCAGATGTTTAGCAATATTTTTGAGCTCCTCTCGGTCCTCGGTAACTGATATCTACCAACTTCGGTTGCTCCATTAAGATGAATTCCGACCGACCGACTTTATTCCACACCGCAAATACGTAGCAAACTGGTTTTTGTTGAGCAAACATCTATAACATCTGTTCTTTGTATATCCCTACTGAGATGCTGCTGGACGACTCAATATTTTGGCGGTATTCATTATGCCGGCATTCGCAGCTCAGAAGAATATATTATATTTAAATTGCCAAAGACGGAACTCCTTTAGATACCGATCTCATATCCTGTCCAGCTCAAGAATAAATCACCATATTAACGTCTCCACACACACAATGAATACAAATTCAAATCGATGCACTGTTTTAATTCGATTGTCTTAAACCCTTTGACCCCAATTGCGTCGTTCTATTGAGCTAGGTAAGAGTTTCCCTTTTCCCGCCAATTATACAACAATCAGTTGCATATTTCGGCGGCAACCAAATCAGACGCATAATCTCAAGAAAAAACAAACTCAAGGGGATTTTCCCACGACGACGAAGAAGGAAGATCGCACCTTGCTCAACACACGCACCTCGCACTCGCATGCACCTCGGATTATATATTTTGCTCATGCAGGACAATTCTTAAGGTTCATTGAGTCCATTGAGCTGCACCGTAAATTGTGGAGTACATGAATAGTGCCAGTCTGCCAGTGGAAAAGAGAATAAAAAGACACAAACAAAAGGAACCATTCACGGATGTTAACAAAAGGAAATCATGATCCCTTTTCAAAAATCTACATGTGCGTGCGCACTGCTCCAACCAATACAGGCGTAAACATAGTGAGGGATTATAAAAGGCACAGGGGTAGTTCTTCCATGCCCTCAACCTGATCAGATTTATTGGACGTGAAATACGCGCCAAAAACACAACAAGGACTTCCTTCGTCTGCACATACGATTTAGAATTAGAACATTTTGGCGCTTTTTCGAAGTGGCATGCACCTTGCGCGCGGGATTCTATTGAAAAAGATGTCTCGTCGTAAGGCATGAGTTTTTTCTTATCGATGTAGGCGCACATGTGCAGTGTGCACTCTACTTGTTCAAGGGTGGATATGGGACATCAATATTTTTGTAGATATATGGATGTACTTTGAACTGCATAAGCCCATAAGGAAATGGGGTTTGACGGAATGGAGTGAGTTTGAATATCGGAATCGATCGGTAAGGGCCAGGGTAGGGTGTATGTATACTCTATACTAGATGTAAAAACATTTTTTGTTTGGTATATATGTATTTTGAGCCTTTAACAGTAGGTATAGAAAAAAAAGTGACAGTGTACAAGGGGAAACTCTTCAGTATAGTGGAGTTTGGAATAAATTCCCGTTGATCAATAAAACTCTTAAAAACGGTTAGAAAATAAAACTCACATTTTTCGAACAACGTTATACCATAAAAATAATTCCGGGTTTATTCAAATAATTTCGTATATACAGAAAGTTGTCAAACTGACAATTATGACAAGTCTGGTTTTCGTAGCCTTGATCGTTTTATGCAAATAGGGCATTTTAGTGTCTATGTAGTTATAATAATTGTTTAATAAATTGTTTAGAAAAAAATTACTTTAGTTTCCATCTGCTACATGTACCTACCTTATTTAGTACCTACTTAGGGGTCCAACCATAGACACCTTTTCAGTAGTAATGAGCACCGTACTTACTTTTGGTGGCGCTTACTTACTTACTTACTTAAGGCGGCGCTACAGTCCGTGGTGGACCTCGGCCTCAACCAACAAGCGTCTCCAGCCAGCACGATCTTTGGCCAGCTGTCTCCAGTTTCGCACGCTAAGTAGTTGGTTAAGGTCCCCTTCCACTTGCGTGCGCCACCTGAGTCGCGGTATTCCTCTAATGCGCCGTCCCTCGGGAGTATGGATTCGAAGATCTGGCTTGGGTGGCGCTTACACTCCGGAATTGATTACGGTCTCAAACAACAACTCTATACATCTAACTGCCTTGAGTTACGAAAATCGCAAGTTGGTTAAGGTCGCCCTCCAATTGTGCTCGTGATCTAAGACGGGGCTTCCTCTGATACGTTTGGCCTTCGGCGGTCGACTCAAGGACAAAGCGCCGTACTAATAATGTACTTAAGTCCCGATATTAAATTTACGGAAATTTTTTATGGAAAGCCATTCTGCGGTACTAATAATCAATTTTTGTGTCCAGGCTAAATTTTTCGAACGCATAGTGGCGAAATTTTCCATAGAAAACTACATATTGTGACCTACAAAATATTTAGTGTGAAGGTTAAAAATGATTATTAATAAGGCCCATTGTGAACTACTTGAATTTAAAGTCGATTTTTATGTCGATCCCTCTAACTCGAACATATTCTTTTGATTCTTGATCTATTACAATATTCCTCTAGTCGAATATTTCTGAAGAAAACAAAATCAAAAAAAAAGATCTCCCTCCCGCAAGTGTTGCGTCGCAACGTAACGTATTGTTTCTACATACAATAATAAAGGGTTTTTCAATAAAAGGTGTTATTGTGAAAGAATATGGTCCTGTATGGTGGCCATTTGGCTGATGTTGTTGTGATAAGGCCCAGACAGCAGCCATACTCTTCACGGGCCAGGAGACGGTAAGTACCTACCTAAAATTCTAAGGTTGGTCAAGTGACTTCCAAAATTCAAGAACTCGTAGAAATATAGTAGAAAAAGAAAATTCAATAGCAGTATATTACAGCCAATCTTTCTATAAATAGGTAGTAGTTTGGAAAATGTAGATCTACAGGGTGACGCATAAGTAAAGTTATGAATTAATTATAAAACAATATTTTGTTTCCATATATTTTGTATGATG
The DNA here is from genome assembly GCA_946477585.1 of Cheilosia urbana. Classification (NCBI taxonomy): domain Eukaryota; kingdom Metazoa; phylum Arthropoda; class Insecta; order Diptera; family Syrphidae; genus Cheilosia; species Cheilosia urbana. The sequence continues at coordinate 178,692,666 of OX297853.1, forward strand.
GAAAGACTCAGGGTGGAATAATGAACAGAAGTTGTTTAATTTTATTTTTAAAGGTTGCTGTCGCTGGGTTAATCTGTTTCTCGCATAAATTTTCCCAGTTCACAAAGAACAGCCATCATGATTCGGCCCAGATTCTATTGCTTGCAATCTGAGTCCTCATTCTTCGTCCATGCCACTCTTCTATGGAACTCATTACCCATTACACTAAGGAGAACCACAAACACAAGCACATTTAAAACTAACCTTTTCAAACAATTGGCCAGTGATACATACATAGAAGAGGCTTTACAAATATTATACATTGTTATTGTCTTTGTTATTAATTTATTCTCTTATGTTAGTTTCCAGTTAAATTACATGTAGTCTATCTTATGTTAATTTGTTTTTTAACTCTAAATTTTTAAAGCCTTCCTAACTATAAGATGTAATCTTACTGTGAGCCAGGGTTCGGACTTTACTGCATTTGCCATGCATGAACTGAGACTGAAGTCAAGTCCCAAATGTGTTTTTCTCTTTCTCTGTTTCTAAATGTATTGTTGTTCTGCTCTGCTGTCGGCTGTAGCTTTTTTTTATGTTTAAACTAATACATTTTTAAATAATATTTCAAAACTTCATTTTTATCGCATTTTTTCTAAATTCAAAATCTAGTGCAAAAAAAGTGAATCTACTGCACTTCTGTTTAAGATCTACTGCCAAATTTTATAATTGAAGTCCTGCACCCTGTTGTGAACTTATTCTTTGAAATAAATTTGAATTTGAATGGTTCTGCGTGTTTATAGCACCAAGTGGCTTACTCTGATCATCCTCGTGAAATTCGAACTACCGCTTGGATGCAAGCAATTATTGAAAAAAAAAAAACAGAAAACGTCCACCAGGCGACGTTCTGCACAAAAAATTGTATTTAAAATTTAGCCACAGGGAGAGGGAAAGAAAACAACAGGTTTGTTCGGTGTATTTTTTTGCAAACGTAAAAATTTTCTAAGAAGCTGTGCGAATTCGACCTCATACTAAAAAAATTAGAGAGAAATCCATTTCCCCTCTTTTCAGTTTTTCGTATTTTCTACTCGCCGAATTTCGACTTACTGAAAAATGACAAGTAAGTGACAGCTCATAAGTTTGACAAATAAATCTCTATTTACTTTCGTCTTCAACGATGTCGGAGGAAGGAATTTTGTTTGAATGTTCTCCTAAAACATATCACCGCATTCAAAATGGTAAATTTAATAGGTATTTAGGTTATACAAAATGTAATTCCAACTTATATCTATATATTAATACGGAGTTGCCTAAAACGTGTTTCCCCCCTTTTTTCCTATTATAAGTCACATAAATATGCCAACACTATATATTTGGGTAGGGGACAATACATAGAAGTGCACAATACAAAAATTATCCACAAATTATGAATTAAAGCAGGTAAATTTAAGCGAATTGCATGAAATTACAACAACAACAACATGGCACCCGCGTAAAGTTAATTCGCACTTTTTCTAGAATGAAAAACGTGAAATGCAGTTCGATAGACAATCGTTTGTAGCTGTTTGTAGTGAAATTCTTTTCGTTTGTAGTTCAACCGTTTGAAAGTTAGAACCATTTGAAAAAACAAAATCCCAATACCTTAAAACCGTGTTATTTCTGAAACCGCAGCTAGCAAAGTGATAAAATTTCTAAATGCTATTTTCGAAAGTGTTCGACATTACAAATCTAATAAAATTCAAATTGTACCAATCGGCCTAACGGTTTATGATTTATATGAAATTTAAGCAAAATGTTGGCTTCTAACTCAAGGTCCTCATCTATATATTAATACGGAGTTGCCTAAAACGTGTTTCCCCCCTTTTTTCCTATTATAAGTCACATAAATATGCCAACACTATATATTTGGGTAGGGGACAATACATAGAAGTGCACAATACAAAAATTATCCACAAATTATGAATTAAAGCAGGTAAATTTAAGCGAATTGCATGAAACTACAACAACAACAACATGGCACCCGCGTAAAGTTAATTCGCACTTTTTCTAGAATGAAAAACGTGAAATGCAGTTCGATAGACAATCGTTTGTAGCTGTTTGTAGTGAAATTCTTTTCGTTTGTAGTTCAACCGTTTGAAAGTTAGAACCATTTGAAAAAACAAAATCCCAATACCTTAAAACCGTGTTATTTCTGAAACCGCAGCTAGCAAAGTGATAAAATTTCTAAATGCTATTTTCGAAAGTGTTCGACATTACAAATCTAATAAAATTCAAATTGTACCAATCGGCCTAACGGTTTATGATTTATATGAAATTTAAGCAAAATGTTGGCTTCTAACTTAAGGTCCCCATAACTCTAAAACTGTTGAACAACAAACGATGAAGCTTTGCATATCTATTCTATGCACCCTTTTCTACCTGTAATATAAAATAGAAGACAGCACGCATTACTGGACACTTTTTATTCACAATTTAAGGAAAGCCTAAAATGGTTTCGATTGCCTATTTATAAGCCCTCCGATATTTCCCCTTCACTTCCCCTTCAAAAATTAACTTATAGAATAAATTGGTCGAATTTCGACCACGGGGCGACCCCTAGTTGTAGATTAAAGCGAATGGTTGTTTATTTTACGATAATGTCAAAATGACATTTCTTAAACTTTTTATAAGAAAATCCAGTCAGGTAGGTACTTCTCTTGAAATTGAAAGATTTCTCTCTCGATTTTTGAGATTTGACATTTTTCATTTTTCTATGCTGAAAGTATAAGGCTATTAAATACTAAGAAAAGTGACGGGTAATTCTCTAGAAAGCGCACGTCAGGTCGCAGCAAAAAATGGCCACCATTTAGAAGATATTATTTCAAAAAATAATACAAGCGTATTTCCAAACTATAATCGAAATTGCAGTGTTAAATAAAATCAGAAAGAAGAAAACTCATTAATTAAATCATAACGTCGAGTGTGCGCCACTTTACTCATATTTATTTCGAAGTTTTCAATTTTAAAAGTTGTTATTATCGTGAAATAATTTTCTCCCCAACACAATCATGAGTGGGAGCTAGGAACACCACAAAAATCTCAATTATCCACTTTATACCTAAAGTAAATCATAAGTTGCATTATTAACAACATATTTTACTAATGACACCAAAAATAGAACAAGCGTACCTACGATAAGTGACTTCTTTCTCTTCGTAGTTCAACTTGCAGCCAAAAAACAACAAAAAAAGTCCACGTAATAGGGAGGACAACTAAAAATAGTTCCCCATCCCTACGCATGCATGTCATGTATCGCTTTTATAGCTGATATGGCACTCGGAACACATCCTATAACCGGCAACAACTCCAAAGGAAATTCCTTACAATTTTAGGATGATCTTGTCGCATGCAGCGAAATCCATAATATTCCTCAATCCTCAGTTTCAGACATGCATGCAACTGAGGGGATCGCGTCGTCTATTTTCGTATCTGCGCCTTTGCGTTTCCAAGATCTATACACAGTGCGAACTAACCCTGTCATATTGAAATGTCTGAATGTGCTACCTATATATGTGCAAGCGTACGCCTAAATATAAAGTAATGCTCAGGCAGGGCTCTGACCCGTTTCGTGTTAAAAATTGCCTCCCCAAACTGAGCGCAGCGTTATGACTCCCACAGCTGCATGCGCGCATCTGTCCTTGGTGTTTAACGTTTTTATGTGGTTTTTAGGTGACGCTGCCCCCAACTCGGGAATCTGACTAAATTTAGAATTTTCAGAAACGCGTGTGTTGGGTTGTTGAAGGGATTTTCCGATTGCCTTTCAGCATTTTCGTTGGCACTTGCCCTGCCCGCTTGTAATTGATGCATTTCTGCATGTTTCGACATTTAACAGAACATGCACGAATTACGTTGTTGATGAATGCACGAAAAGTGCAATGCATCTTAAATTTTAATTAGCAAAAAAGGAGAACGAACTTGGTGCATCAAAATAACTAAAATGTGCCTCAGGCTCACAGTATAGGTAGCTTTTTCACGAGAGGAGTGCAGCTTAGGCCCTAGTTATAGCCATATGTAAAATGCAACCGAAATAGTTGGAACAGTATGAAAATGAGTTGTTGTTTTTTTTGGTCTAGGCGGTCATAGCGAAAAATCTGTCAGAAAAATGTTTCCCTACGAAAACAACTACAACAAACCAACCTCCCCTGATTGGATTCCATCAGAAAAAAGTTTCCTGACAGATGGAGCAGTAAAGAAATGAAATACTTCAGTGGAATGATTCGGTTTTTTTTTTCTGGAATTGACTGAGAAGTTGATTAGAAAAAGTTTTTCGTACGGAAAAATAAATAAATTATTTTTCTAGAAAATTCAAAGATCATTTGCATATTTTTTTTGATGATCTAACTTTATAATTCATAAGCAACATTTTAAGACCAAGATTGAGTTCAACCATCAAGTTTAAGTAGTCAAAAAAGCAAAAGAACATTTTTACGGTTTGGGTTTACGTATTGCTATAACTAGGGCCATAGAAAACTTCTGTCAGAAAAATATTTCCCTACGAAAACAATTACAACAAACTGACGAAAACTGATTGGAATCCATCAGAAAAAAATTTCCTGACAGATGGAACAGTAAAGAAATGAAAATTTTCAGTGGAATGATTTGGTTTCTTTTTTTGTGGAATTGAATGGGAAGTTGATCGGAAAAAAATGTTCGTATGGAAAAATGAATAAATTATTTTTTAATGCAATCGAAATTTGTAACCAAAATAGTTTACATAGAAATTTCACGACTAGTGTCTCACAGCTGATGGAAACGTCAAACGAAAGCTAGTTGGTGTGCCTGTGAGGTGTGAATGCATCGACGACTATTCGAGGAAAACACGGTTTTCGGTGCGGTGTGAATAGGGTATTAGTCATACACTTACAGCACGAGCTGCCTCTTCCACGCTCCCATTCGACTGCATGTGTCATGACTACCTACATACAAAATAGCAAAAGAACTATAGGGGTGTTCACGATCCGATGCAGTTCTTGTATTACGTATTGCGAAAGAGCGAAAGTGAAACTTTTTTTCGCACTACAACAGCAACATACACTGACTGGCTACACTTTATCTGTACCCTGAGCCTGACTCTATTGCAACCAAAAATTCAACAGAGTAAAGTGTAACCTTGTCAAGTCGACAGTTCGCCAAATTGTTAATTCCTTTCTGTATCTATCGGGAAAAAATAAATAAATAATAGAATATCCTCGTCAAGATCAAAAAGGATTTCATCGGTATCATCCTCGTCTTTACTCTCTCCATTATCTAAAATACAAAATGTCAATATTTTTTTAATCTTCTTCATCGTTTGTTTCTTCATAGTTCATACCTTCAATCCACATAATTATGTCTGTAGCATCTTCCAATAAACTTTGAAGTATTTGTTATTTTCAAAATAAATTATTAAGAGCACATTTTTCAGTTTAGGAAAAGTTTTTTTCAGAACAAATGTCAATTTTCCGTCATTTGTTTCATTTTTGTCAGAGATGAGAAAAAGTGTGCTTTCAAGATCTGTTTAAGAAAATATAAAATTTCGCAATTTTACTAGGTCTGCACCGCCGAATCGTGAATTCCCCATCCCTTATGTTTTGGTTTTTCTGCGACATAACCACATTTTTGTTTAGCTCTGTCAATTTTGAGTACCAAAACTAAGCCTAGCATAATATTTCGCAACTCCTGCGACAACAACGAAGATTAAATATAAAGACGCCCAAAAAGAAATTAACAAAATTATGGCCTAGGAATATCAGGATTTATTATCTCGATATCTTTATACATAAAAATTCAACCTAGAAAACTAGTACGTCCATTTACTTGAAAATTTGACATGACGCAGCATTTGAATACGCGCATATTTCTACAGCAAAATTAAATTTACAAAGGGGCGTGGGCGTGGCACCTTCTATGGAAATAAAAAACATTACAAGCACCATTTCTCTACAGCCATTGGAGGGGAGGGTCAAGAACACTTAGGACCATTTTCTCATACTACTCATAGCGATTAAAGTTATATTTATGTGCTTTTTTTTTCTATGTCATAATCTGTCACATAGGATTTTAAGTGGAACTTAAGTCGCTAGGAGTAGTATCAGCAAACGGGCCTAAAACAATGTCCGAACTTTGCGAAATGCTACCTGGACTAAAAATCGGGGCATCTCACTTCCGCACATGGCGAACATTTCGCACAGCCCCAATGAACTCGTAATTTTAGAATTATTGTAACCTTGCACAGCCCGATGGCTTCTTTCTTCTTGTAAAGATGTGTCCCTGATTAACTGACTGAATATACTTACCATAGCGATGGATAAAATTTGTAAAATTCTAAATCAAATGACCCCCATTCACTTTCTCAGGAAGATAAAAAACACAACTTCGAGGCCTGAGTTGATTTATATCTATAATTTCAATGCAATCTGCAGCTGCGCAGCTAACACAGATTATATACCTATGCTCTCGAGTCCTTTCGCGGGTAGTCCTCGGGGAAACATTAGCTTCGAACATTGGTCAGTGAAATAAATTACCATCACGCTGACCACTCGTTAAGGGGTGATGACTGATGAAATTTTAGATTTATGTGCTTCGTAAAACGGTTCGATATGTGCGAGGTTATATGTTTCCGCGAAATTGTGCGCGATGAATATTTTAACCCTCGAAAGGTTTTTCTTCTTTTCTTTTTAATTTCTGATGTCCATCAACATTTTCCGTTGATTTATTATCCATTCCCAATTGAAACGAAATTTAAGATAGACTTTCACATGAACTGGTATGGGAAAGAACAGCTGCATCAGATTTGAAATGTTAGGTTCTCGTTTAGAAGAAGTGAAAGAGTTTTGCTTTAAGTTGAAGTGGTTTTGTGACTCGTATGAAATTATGATAGCGATATTTTTTCTTGTTGCATTCAATTTGAATATAGTCTCAGCTCTTAGGGATGAGAAAGATCGATTCGTGATAAGAATGTTTATATTGAGGGGGCACCACTAATATTATTTATTACTCGTCACTCAAGTTTTGTTTGAAAAGTATTTCATTTATTCGAAACCCTTACAATTTGAAACGATAGGAATTAAATCAGAAAATTGAGTTTGTTTATGGTTAGAGTTTTATCTAAAGTGTGAGCGATTTGAGTATATATGAATATGCGCTTTAAGATTACAGTTATCGTATGTAAATGTTGCCATTGGTTCTATTCCGTTTGTTGTTTTTTGAAAGGAGTGCAATTTGCAACCACTGAAGTGCAGAAGCAACACCTATCTGCCAGCGTTGCCAGTTCGTGATGGGGATTCCCCCCTTTTTTGGGAATTTTAATTAAACAATTTATGAAAAGGGGCTCTTCCTTCTTCTAGAATCAAATGTGAGGAAAGTAAATAAAGTGCACGACTGGGTCGAACGAAACTTTCTCGTTCATCAAAAGTTTGTGTTTATACTCTGTCCAAGAAAAATTGTCAGTACAGGCCTTATTGGAAGCTCTTTTTTCTACCAGTGGTGCCTGTAGTACTCTCACGGCACTCAAACACAAGATTTGCCACTGAAATAAAAACGAAACCACTGGCATTCCAAAGCATTTTGTTGTTGTAATTTTCCTGAATACATCCCTCAACAACCAATCTGCCACACAGTTGCGGGCAGAATGAGCACGATCGCTTGTGTTCGCTTGCTATTATCATCAACCAAAATAAGCAGTGTGAGTGACTGCAGCAGATCAGAGAAATGTTACCATATGTCAATTTTAGCATATCATTAAGGGTTTTTCTTTGAATTTTGTCAAAGAACTTTCGGTTTTGGTGCTTTTTGGAGCTTTTTGGAGCTTTTGAGAGCGGCATATTATTTGGGGTGCTGCCATTCGGTTTTAATTTGTTTGTATTTCTGAAAGATCCAATAATATTCAGTTAAAACATATTTTTTAATGTTGTCTTTTAGAAATAAGGTTTATTCGTGAGTTGTTTTGATGCATTCATTTCATCAACGCAACAAGTGATCATGATGTGCGTTGTAGTGATATTGCGATAAATTATTATTCGTTCGGGGAATATTTCTGCATGTTTTGGTAGGTATAAACTCATATTTCACTTTGTAGAGCATATTTTTCACACTGAACTATCAAAATGATGAAGCAGGTAGACCTATACTGTTTATTTTCGGTCGTTGGGTTTTACCACATCCGGTCACTCCTCTCCACTAAAGCAAATGCCTTGAAATTTTATGATCCTTTTTTTGCTACTGTTTCCGCGAAGTTCTGCATTGACGGGTAATAGTTCTTTTAACAAAAATATGTAATCTAGGTATATACATATGTCTATATTAAAAAACGTATGTAGAGTCGCACAACTGCAGTCCTTTTACCATCTGTTTAGGAATATGACATTGTGTCGTGGTTATATACCTAATATTGTATTCTAATTGCCTGTTTGTGTGTATAAGGCGTAAACAATGGTTGTTATCTCAATCGCGGATAGTGCATCTAAGCAAGTGGTTAACTTTATTGTGCATATGAATAAACAGAAACATGGCTACAAAGTCTACAAAGGATCTAAGTCTAGAAAAGAAACAACAAATTGTTGATGCAACTGAAAAATTCTATGGCCTTTTTAAAAGTAAATCGGAAGCCTTAGGAAATGCGGCTACTGTTATTCCTGTTACGGAACAAACTGTATTCAGGCTTTTAAGGGAAACTGCAATTGAAGGCCACAATTCACCAAAAAAGAAAAATAATTCCGGTATCAAGAGCTAGGTGGATGATTTGGGCAAATGTGCGATTAGGCGGATAGTCAATCAGTTTTTTATGGATAATCACCTTCCAACGCTAGACAAGATATAATTGGAAGTACAAAAAAGTGAAAATATAACAAAACTAAGCAGCTCAACCTTGCATATAATATTGCAAAAAGATCTCGGACTTAAATTCGTCAAACGTTAGCGAAAGAATTTGTTTTTGGAAAAAAGTGACATTATTTCTTGGAGACGAAGATATCTACGAAGAGAAAAGAAAGATTTATTTTACTGATGAGACCTGGCTAAATTGGTAGATGGTAGCCCTAACAGTATTGCTCTCTGAGTTATGGTGAATTATCATACACACTACGGCAACCCTGTGAGAGCTTTAAAAAGGGACCGATTTATGTAAGTCATTGCAACCAGACTGAGAGGCAAACATCCTATCTTCCCTGTACTGACAATTTTTCTTGGACAGAGTATAGTTGTTTCCTTATTTTATTATAGGTAGGTAAGAGTCTGAGAAGCAATGCTAGGAATATTATATTGAATAGTATTCAAATAAGTGAGATTTTCTGATTGTGTAAACTCCAAGTGGTTGGAATTATTTTAAGGTGCATATTGAACGTGGTTGAAAAAAAGAAGAACTGCTAAAAACTAATACCTATTAGCTAAAAATAAGTTCTGCGTTGCTCTTATTCCATTTTAATTTTAAAGTGCGGTATTGAGTTTTAAAGTTTATATTAACACGGATCGGCTGTGGGTACCTACTCATTTTTGAGAAATAGTTAAAAAACTGATTTATTCGAAACTATTAAGAATACTCATTTTACATTTTTAATACCTACGTATTTTGATCTAAATCGTTAAAGCGGCTTTTGTAAAATTTGGCAGACAAAACAGTACCAAATATTGGAACGCTTAGTTTGAAAAATACTATTGCTTTACTATTTAGCTGAAAACCGATTATAAGTTATTGTTCGGGATGCATTACTTGGTTTTTAAAGTTGTATCGAAATCGAAAATGGGGTTTTCGAGATATAAGACGTTTTTTTTTTTTTTAATTAGCGTTTTCTGTGATTTCGACTGAAAATTAAGGACACAATCATTTTGAAAGCATCAATTTTACTCCTAGTATGCATCTTGGTCAAAATCATTATTGCCGTTCAGGTAAACCAAGAAAAGTAGATTTAAAAAAAAAAACACACTTTTCCAAAAATCCATTGTACGATAATATATAGAAAAACTGAGCTTGCTGTTTAGTTAGAAATGACCATGTTACCTTAGAAATACATTTTTGTTACAAATGTATTGACCATTTTCGAGATGTGTCCATATTTCAAAAGTACGGATTATTCGATTTTCTGGGTATGCAAAAACTGGGTATGCAGTCATGGTAACCCCATCCACTTAAGCTCAGATATAAATTTTGGTTGAAATCGTTAGAGCCGTTTTCGAAAAAGAATCCTACTGCTACCAACATTTTATATGGGAAGTACCATTGATATTAATAAAAAATAAAAAAGACCCCGAACTGTAAGCCACCAAACTCTAAATCCGAAGTTTGAATGAAATCCGGGCAGCCGCGTAGCCTGTAGTCCTCGGGACATAAGACAGACGGACAGAATTTTGCGACACACTTTTTTGAGTTCCTATATCATCGAAATGTCAGAATTGATTAATATTTTGAGTTCGAAATTTTATACGAATACAATATTTTTAAAATAATAAAATGTCAATACCTACTTAACTCTAAAATGACTATTCACATGAGAGCGAATTGCGAACAAATTAATTTAACTGTATTTATGAATTGAAAATTGCTATTTGTTCTATCACAAAACCATTAGGGGTATTCACCAGAGACAATACTGAGACCCCCAACTTCGACCGATTAACAGTTATTTGCCTACAAGCTAAATTTTACGCTCCCAAAAAGTTTAGGTGCGCTAGTATTGTTGCATAGAAATTCGTATTGACAAATGTCAAAAATCCTCTCAACCAACACATTCGCACCTAATCTTTTTACATTTCACTATGGGCAAAGCAAAACGGATAGGAATTGGCGTACACGGATAGGACAACAAAATGGCGGATTCCGGGCAAAAATTGAGGGGGCCAGCGGCAAGAGGATTGTGAGTTGGGGGTCTCAGTATGATTTGTTTATGGTATTCACGATTCGGTGTAGCAGACCTAGTAAAATTGCGAAATTTTATTTTTTTTTATCAGATCGTGAACACACTTTTTCTCATCTATAGCAAAACTGAAACAAAGTCAGACCCAATCTGACAATTGACATTGGTTCTGAAAAAAATCTTTTAAAAAGCGAAAAAGAAAAACGATTCAATTTATTGGAAGATAATGGAGACAAAATTATGTTAATTAATTAATATTACATAACAAAAATTATGATTTTCGCTTCGGCGGCACTTATTTTTGTTTTCCATTCTCTTTGTTTTTTTCCGATACCTGCACACAGGAATTCATAATTTAGCGAACTGTCAACTTGATAACGCTACTCTGTTGTATTTTTCGGTTACAATAGGGTCAGGGTATAGCTAAAGTGCAAAAGTGTAGCGAAATTTTTGTCAGTATATTTTGTTGTTGTGGTGCGAAAAAAAGTTGCACTTTCGCACTTTCGCAATGATACAAGACCAGTTGCACCGGATCGTGAATACCCCTATTACCTATATTTAATTTATCTAACATCTAGTCTAAAAAAAACATGACTCTCAATTGATTTAAACAGCTAAATTAACAATTAAAGCAATTTCCCCGCGAATTAAAAATTCTTGCCGCGAACTATCACACTTTATTCACAATCCACACAAAACAGTCGCGATCCAAAAACCCACGAATGAAAAATTCGTTCGAACTTAACCTTTAAAAATTAAACTGCTACACGGGTACCTATCTGCGACCAAAAAAAGTTTTCATTCATTCATTCACATAATGAAGTGTCAGAAACTACGAATATTCGCGTGTTCGCAGTTCGCAATTCGCTCTCATGTGAATAGCCCTTATGACCCTAATATTTTGTTTTAAACGGAATACAAGCTTTTTTTCGCATGTGTGCAGAATCACGTAACTCACAAATGTTTTCCTCGTATGCAAGCGGCAGGTGTCAATATGACTGCATGGAAAACGAGTCATATTCAATACGTGTTAATTCAAACTGCATTTGCATCGTATCTGTTATTGCTTTACCAATTACCACAAAATGACAGAAGGCGGGTACAATTTTCGCTAGACTATAATATTGCAAATGAAGGATTAACGTCTTTTACTGAGCAGTTGTGAGAAACAAAATGAGCCTTACTTATAATCATTTTTAACCTTCATGCTTAACATTTTGTAGGTCACAATGGGTAACTTTGTATACGGAAAATTTCGCCATTGTGAGTTTTATTATATCAAACATTTGTAAATGACCTTAGATGATGATAATAAATATAACAAAGGGTGCAATGCTTTTTCGGAAAGGTGATTGAATTCGAGCTGTAAGTTTATAATATGCAATTGCAAACGAAAAAAAAAATGTGAGAAAATACTTTTTTCTTGAAATGCATCGCGCGCATCAAGGGGTTGTTCTTTATTGTTCTTCTTTTTTATCGCATGACAACAAACTATATAAACTCATTATTATTTCGTAACGCCACAGTGGATACACGTAGGTACAACGTACACTCTCAAACCAGTTTCGATTTTCCACGGAAAACACGATTTTTCTCCCTTAAAACGGGCAAATCGCGGATATCTGATTCGAATTATTCGGTGAAGTCGCCTCTACATCCACTGGTCCCCGTCAAATGTCAATCATGATGAAGATTGAACATGTTCTTTTGAAAAAGAAAGAGGAAAACGCGTTTAGTACCAGCACTTTGTTTTCTTTAACTTGTGTAGAAATCAGCGTTAGTAAAAATATCCAGTATTTTCACATAAAATACAACGGAACTGGTTTTCCATTGTTTTCTTTGAATGCGCTTTATGAACTCTAATGGTGGTGCAATATGTCTTTGTTTTTTGATTGAGCAAACTGACCGAAGCAGCAAGGTTTCATCAAAAAAAGGTATGTTTGCTCTTAACCACGCTGGAGTTCTTTTGTCTGGGAAATTATGACGAATAAGACGTTTTGTATAGACTTTTCCCTTGACGGAAAAAAAAAAAACAACCAGCGAGGTTCATATTTCTTGTTCGATGATTACAAGATGTCATAGAGAGCAATTTGGGGTTTTCTTGACTCAAAGGCATTGTACCTAGATTATACCTACATTAACATTGGGAAAAGGTTATTAAACTTGCTGCTCGTCGGGAGCGAGAAGTCAAGTTTGAATGCGACATAAATTAAGCAAAGTTTTTGAACCGGAACTCCATTAAATCAGGGATTTTGTGATGTATTTTTTTGTTTGAGACAATGAAATGCTCATCAGACGCTCAGCGAAGCATTGATAAGTAAGCAAGACACCTAAGAAATGTCAGAAGACTAATGGAATAATTGTTTCGCGGAAAGTGACGAATAATTGCAAATGTCGGAGATTTCGTAGCGAACATAATTTTGGCGAAATTACTACTCGTATAGCGGTTATGTGATGCGTGAAATTCGCAGACATATATTTCGATAGTAGGTATAGGTTTAGGTAAAACTAGGAACAGAAGGGGTATTCTGTATTTATGACAAATGAATGACAAGTTTCATAAGTTTCAAAGTTTTTAAGATTTCGACATAGGAACGCGCTTGGTTGCATTTCGAATAAGTGTGCGAAGAAAGCAGGCGGTGGTTGATTGAGTATTATTTTTCGATATGGACTGAGAATTTATAAACTTTTTTTAATGAAAGGCTATACTAACCTTTGGCGTTTTGACTTTCTCGTACGACTATAAAGTAAAATTGTTTGCTTCTACAGTAGTGGATCGGCTAAGCCTTGCTGAGGTAATTGCGTGAGTTGGTGCGATAGAGTGAGATACTTGACGTATGTACATTCGGTGTCAAACTCACCTTTGTCAAAGAAAAAATCACACTTATGTGACCCTTTTATTGTAAAATTTAATAATACATAGGAATCTATTGGTCGCTGCACACTGCACTTCGTTGAGCCGCCATTTTGTTTATATGTTTAAATTGAACCTATCACACTTATATCAATTGATAAAAAATATGCTTCGAGGACATCTCGCTTTTGATCTGCAGTCCTGCAGTCATATTTCTTAGTTCACATATTCAAATTGCTAACAATAACCACGAAGTGCTGACACTGCGCGTTAGCTACGCAACGTCATCGAGCAGTTGTAGGTATTTTGTGGGCGTAAATGTCAAACTAAAAGGTGCGTCGAAGCTGTAGAAAAAGATGTCATTTATTATAGCCTTTACTCAGTATACATCCCCGGTACACCGCATTTCGCTTAAGGTACCCAAAATGACTAAATCTTGGTTAGATGAAGCATGTTTTGTGAGACAAAAAAAAATTGTGCAAACATTTGTTCTCTCAAACGAAGGGAGGTCCCTAATAACTTAACAACTTTTTGACCTGAAACAGAAAATACCGTTCGGTCTACTGCCCTTCAACAAACTTTTAAGTTATCCAAAGAAATTTAAAAAAAAAAAATATTTATTCGGGTACATCTGTCAACTTTATCATACTGTTTTTCCAGCACCGCATGTTATCGCCGATGCTAATCGTTCGATAGCAACGCTTCTGCCGCCCTACCATTGTTAGAACATTTCAATTACCCAAAACAACGGAACACACCAAATTACTGTTAAACCGTTCATTTATCACATTTGTTTTTGAACCCTTGTATCAAAAACAAACTATGACACATGCACATTGCAACCCACCATCATGTTGCCTAATATGCATGACGGACAATCGGATGGATAATGACAGTAGATTCTCGCTCATTTGCGATATATTGATAGTATTGATGATGTCCAAGGTGGGAGAGACGGGAACGAGGCTTTATACTCTATTCATATCGACTACAAAATGCGTGCATATTTATATTACCTATGAAGGAAAACCCCTGACGCATTGCTTTGAAACTAATGGGTCAATGGCGAAGGTGAGCGCGAATAATGTGACGCAATGATATCCTGCTGATAGCAATAAACCCCATATTTCGAATAATGAAAAATTCTTCACCCTAAACCCGGTGTTGCGCGTCGGTTTTGCCATATTGTCAAACGCATACCGCACCGTGCTTCTTCGTATATACGTACGTCGCATGCAGGTATACTCTTCATCCGCATAAATGATCATGGTTTTTATGTGCATATATACCTGCATTTTTGTAGTTTTCAAAGGGGACGATGGAAGTGTCCTCCGCACGTACTCGTATCATATAATTTTTTAAATGCTGGTAGTACTCAGAGTATTACATACTTTCCATTCATTTCATGTTGACGGATATCCGACTAATGATGCTCAGATGAGTAGCCGATGGTGAGCAGTGGAATTATAAAGATCGCTTCAATTGATGCTATACTTAAAAAAAAAAACAGTGTTTTCGAGTAAAACCGATAATAATTTGAATTTTCTTATTGTTGTCGGATAATAATGTTAAAATTGGTTAACATTTCTTTACGGTCTCTTTGCCTGCACGAAACAAGAGACATCCAAATGAGAAATCGTGTATGACGTTGCCTTGTATTATGAATACCGCCATAAATGCTTGCATTGTTAGAAATAACTACGTCACAATATAAAATCCCAATGATTTTGGCTCTAAAATATTACACCAAAAACAAGTGATCATACAAACATTTTTAACTTTCTCGATTACGTAGGGAAAGATATTTGATTCGTACAAAATTTCAAACTCGAGATGGCAACCAATTCTGACATTAGGACAATAGGGGAACTCAAAAAAGTAGACCTCGAAATTCTGTCCGCCTGTCCGTATGTCCCGTGGCCTACAGCGTAAACGGCTGCCCGGATTTCGTTCAAACTTCGGATTTGGAGTTTGGGGGCCTTGATCGGCGCCGTTTTTTTGTTTTGCAAGGTAACCTTAATATTAATGGTACTTTCCATATAAAATGTTCATACCAGTAGGATTTTTTCGAAAACGGCTCTAAGGATTTCAACCAAAATAATTTATGTCTAAGCTTAAGTGGATGGGGCCATGACTGCATACCCAGTTTTTGGCTAGCAAATCGAATAATCGATACTTTTGAAATATGGACATATCTCGAAATTGGTCAATACGATTAACGAAAATTAATTTCTAATGTAACATGATCATTTCTAACTTAGCAGCAAACTCAGTTTTTCTATATAGTTATTATCGTACAATTGATTTTTGAAAAAAAATGTTTTTTTTTAGTTTATCTACCTGAAAACGGCAATAACAATTTTTAACTGATGCTTTAAAAATTATTGCGTCCTTAATTTTCGATTCGAATCAGAGAAAACGCTAATTTAAAAAAAAAAATGCTCATATCTCGAAAACACCATTTTCGATTTCGATAAAACTTTGAACACCAAGTAATGCAATTCACAATAACTTATAATCGGTTTTCAGCTAAATAGTAAAGCAATAGTATTTTCCAAACTAAGCATTGCTATATTTGGTACTGTTTTGACTGCCAAATTTTACAAAAGCCGTAACGATTTAGATCAAAATACATATTAAAAATATAATATGAGTGTTCTAAATAGTTCTCAAAAATGACTAGGTACCCAAAACCGATCTGTGTTCATGTATATTTTCAAAGCTCAATACAGCACTTTAAAATTAAAATTTGCAGCAGCCATTAAAAGTGCAATAACAGCAACGCAAAACTTACTTTAAATTAGTTTTTAGCAGTTCCTATTTCTTTCTTCTTTTTTTTTCAACCATATTCAATATGCACCTTAAAATAATTCCAACCACTTGGAGTTTACCAAATCAGAAAATCTCACTTCACTTGCCCCCACACACATCCATCCATTCAGTTTTTAACTACTAATATCTAGCTCTTTATCTTCAAAGTCCATGCCCATTTGTAGTTTTATATATTTAAGCAAAACTTTCATATTCTCTCCTGAAAAATGATCAAATTCGAGTTTAGCGGTTTTTCCTTGTTGCAAAATATATCTATGTGAAGATATGAATCTATCGCGAACCCTACTTCGAATCATACAAAAAAAAAATAAATAGTTGGCGCAACAGGACCGGATGGTCCCTAGGCCTAGCTTCTCACAACCATTATTTTTGTGTGAGTTGGAACGAATGGAAGGGATCTACAATTTTATGCCGACTCAAACGTCTTATTTGACAAGCTCTTTTAAGACAGTTATACTCTCGAATGTTTGTCCGACGATAGCGAGAGGTGACGCAGTGGAAAAAACCCTAAGTTTGAATTCGGGTTTGTGCGGGATTCGAACCTCGACCCCTCGCTTAGTAGTCCAACAAACTAACCACTAAGCCACTGCGCCTACTTCGGGAACTTCGAATCATAGACACTTTAACTATTCTAGTCAAAAGTACAAACATGCCCTAACAGATCAGAAAACAGAAACTAGGTAGGTGACCCAAATAAGGCCCACCTTATAGTCTTTCCTTAATAACTTGCAAACGTCTACAAGAAAATTACTAAATTTATATTAGCATAGGCCTTAGTTCAGTTATCTATATAAAAACAAAACGTTTATTTGTTAAAACCCAATTTGAAATATATTTTCAAGACATTTTTTAAAACCTTATCTTGAGCCTCATTACGAACACCTGTTCCGAATAAGGCCCATACATAAATTTCTTCAGTTACTTTGGTTATTCCGCGAAAATAAGAAGTATTTTGTCATAAAACAAATAAACGTAGTTTATTATTAATGAATCAAAGGAGTCTGATGATGAATTAGTGGTGTAGTTCGAAATAGCTATCATTCCTACCAAAGTGACTGTGTCTACCTACAAGTTGTTGTCAAGAGTTCTTCCCTCGAAAAAACAACAATTCATAAACTGAAATTCGACATAATTTCCCAACAGAAATTGTCAGGGTGAATCCCAAACAAGCGAGAATCGTTGTTACTCCTCGCTTCCCCCACTCACTATTATTAATGATATTATTTATTAATCCAAATCAAAAAATTAACACAGCGTTCTTGACTGAAAAGATTAAGAAAACACGTTTAATAAGCTTCAAGGCCATGTCCATATCATCTGACGACCATTCTGTACGCTTTATGTTCCCTCATATACTCGCCTTTGACATTTTATCTAAAAACAACCCAAAAAAAAATAAGCAATCTTTCATATTCCTAATAAGGCCTGTTAATATTTTCGGTGGGCCTTTCTTTTTAGGAACATGAAAAATTTTTCTTTACAAACATTTTAAAGAAAATCTACTAAAACAATTAAAATAATACTTAAGCCATACTAAACCTTAGTTTTATATGTGGTATATTTAGTGTAAAAACTAGACTTACCCGAATTATTATTCGCAATAAAATCAATGACAAAAAAAAAACTTTCTTATAAAAAGCGCGTGCGTGCACATTCACTACTTGTATCGTCTGTAAGAAAAAAACAAGATTGCGCGGACAATTCTATCGATTTTAGTGTAGACATAGGTGGCTAGAAGCACATTTAAAATATGATTCCTCTTGCTTGTCGGTTATACCCAGCCATGCCAACTAAGGCTTTTTTATGCCTTTTAGGCATTATTTCATCAGCTAAGGCTTTAAGGCTTGTTTTTTACAAAAAAGGCATCTTTTTATTATTTCAAAAATGTTGGTTATTTTTAATTCAATATGCTGAATTTTTATTTTTTAAAACAGGCATTCTTAAAAAATCTTGGCCAACAAGAATTTTAGATGTAACCTCGGTCTTAAAGAATGAGTTTCCACCTTCAAACTCTCAACATTTCCGAACAGTTTATCTGTCATTCTTTAAAAATAATTCTAGCCTCCACTTCCAATAAGTGGAATAAAATTGAAAACAAATTTGAAAGCTGTTTGTTTTTTGTTCGTTACTTTGTTTTGGCTGTGATTTACTTTCGTTTTCAAGAAATAGTTTGTTAAATAAAGAAATTATGTAAATTATAAACTCATTTTATTATCTTGTCTTAAAATTTAGAACTCTATTCAACAGATTAAACTGGATGATTTAAGTTTTTCTTGGAACTAAAAATTAGAGATGCCACGAATAGTAATTTGGCCGAATACCGAATACCGAATATTCGGCGAGGCTCGTGGCCGAAGCGCCGAATATTCGGCCGCCGAATATTCGGCGACACTTTGTAGTAATTTCCGTGAGTTTCAAGTCACAACTCGTCACTTACGAGTTTAAACTTGTATCGCTGAAGTTGTACGTATGTAGGCGCGGCCAGTTTTGTTTCATTTGCGATTAGGTCGCGGTCGTGTCATAACACTTATTATTTGTTGTTATTTGTATGTCTGTTGGTGCTTCTTTACGCACTGAGTGTTTCTTTTTTTTTTTTCATGATTTTCTATTAACTTTTCACTATTCGGTATTCGGCCGAATGTTGCAAACTATTCGGCCGAATACCGAATAGTGAAAAATGTGGCCGAATAGCCGAATACCGAATAGTTGCCGAATATTCGTGGCATCTCTACTAAAAATTGCTTTTATTTATTATTTTATATTAGTGTTTATTTTTTTTTTTTTTTTTTTTTTTTTTTCAATTAACCTAAAAAAATTATTTTAGGCATTATTTTATTGAAAAAGGCATCTTCTTTTTGCAGGTTAGGCATTTTTTCGTCAAAATTGTTTGGCAACGCTGGTTATACCAACTTTTGCACACTGGGCCTTATTAGGTTATGGGCCTTTTTTGGACCACCTACCTTATTGTTTTTAATGTAAACATTGAAGAATTTGATGTTTGCTATTATATTTTCTGATTATTACGTATTATTTTTACTAAGTATTTACGAAATACCCCTCTTTCTTGTTTTGTTTGTTTGTTTTTTGTTTCGTGGCCTATAGTGCGATTTATTTTTTGTTTTAAATTAAGTTTTTTATGAAATGTTTTTTCTGTTAGTAAATTTATTTTGTTTTTTAAATGCTTCTTAAATAAAAGTACACCGAACTAAATATTGATATGCGTTGAAAAATAAGAAAAGAAAATAATGGAGAAAGTTAAAAAAATATTTATTGAACCAAAAATCAACATAAGTTGTTTTATTATTTTAAAAATATTGTAAATGAATCGTGTGCCAGATCCTCTTCCCTCTGTCAAAACCTTCTTAGGCAGACGGAACCCTCCTTCATGGTAGGTAGGAGGAATTGACACTTTGCAAGGTTTTGGAAAAAGAAAACGCTTTCCGGTGGCGAATATTTTTATCGAAAATTCACTTTTAATTGAGCACCCTACTCGACTCTTACCTAAATTACTGCGATAGTGATAGGGACCCATTAAGCGTAAGAAGCTATATACACATAACAGCACAAACAGCATTAGTAGGTAGGTACCTGTTTTCCTTATTGACAATCAGAGCCATTGATTAAATTCCTAAGCGGTTTGCAATATCCGCAGACATGAATCTGTGTATGAAGGTAAGTTATCTTCTTTTAAATTCCGGTCTTCGCGCCAACAGGCATATGTATTCAAAAGGAAAAGTGATTTGTCATGCCCATACCGTACCGCACCTGGATATTAATCACTTTTCCTTTTCTGCAACTCTTTCAAGATATCCACTTGGTCTATTCTAGAGGACAATGCATACAAAAATTCGTTTTCGCTACACTCATCAAAGAAAGGGTCAATTGATAAGCAGATGCAGAATTAATCCGAATATTTTCTTTGGAAAAATTGGGGAAAAAATCTGAATTTCCTAACAAAAGGATCGCAAAACTAAAAATGAAATGAGAAACGTTAGCCGACTGAATGATGAAAGCAAATAACTATCCCTTTTACCACACCTTTCCTTGGAACCGCATATGTTTCCAGAAGTACCTCAGCATAACCTATCCCAAATATTGATTTTTTTTTTGCTCCTTGCAACCCTCTCCCTATATTCATGAGTCATGCATATTTTCAACACCACAATGACATTTAGAAAAATTCAAATGACATTGCCGGCCATTGTTGGAAGGGTATGTCAATGTCAAGTTGCATCGCATCCTTCGAAGGACACAGCTGATCGAACGCATTGTTTGAAGACGAACAACTGATAGGTAATGCACTTCTTTTGGTAATTTCTCAATTAGAACTGAAGGCCCGTAAAACCTCTTACGAGTGCCCATGGAAATTGGGTAACAGTGGGGTGCAAAACACACCTTGTCTTCCGACAACTGATAGTGTAGAGGAAACCAGCTACGGAAGTCGGAAAGAGGTCTAGTTGCGTCATGAATGATTCACTTCTAAGCGACGCACCTTTGACTTAAGTCGGTCGGTACGTGCCTTTGCTCGTACGTCGTCGTACCTGTCAGGACTGACTTTGTAAACGAATGAACAATGGCACAGCGCCCAGCGCAGTGATATCGTGGCGTTATGAACATTTGCTCAGCCAGCGGATGCTTGCCGATTGTGTGGCAAACTTTGCAATGCATTTTGGTAGCCATTGTTTTCTGATTGTGTTGCACGCTAATAATAGAACAGAAACGAAACGAACACTAATGAACACTAATTTGTACGTGATGCAGGGTGCACTCCAGTATTTTCCATTCAAACTGCATTCCTACCCAAAAAAAAAAAAAAAAAATAACAAAAGTTCAACTGCGTTCGGGAAATGCTGTTTCTACTTCCACTTTCCACCCCGGGGTTTACGATTATTGTGTTGTGTGTGCCCTTAATGAATGCCATTAACAGCTGCGCAGTTTTCATCAAAAACTCACGGGGTTGGCACTGGAATCTCCTTTTTGTGAAGCATGTACGATGTACCATATCCGAATGTGTGCGCTGCTGATACAAGAACTAAAATTAAAGCTGATTGCGCACGCGTGCCCAGTTCAGTGACACGGGGATAAACAATAAATATGTTTTCATCCTAAATTGAATTTTATGCCAGAGTGTGCGGCTAATTAAAATTCGTATATTATACAACCGGAATGTGTGATGTGGTGCGTTGCCGGCACAGGCGCCTCGGATGGCCAGATCCATATGATATTTTAAATACCATAGTGCACCGACCCATCATAGGGGATTTTACAAGAAGTCATGATATGCGAAGATAAGCGAAGATAAATGTTTTATCTGGCTGGCTGAAGCTGAATCCATTATTCACAACGCAAACGAGGGGGCTGAGTGCTGCATACTTATCCTCTGTCGTATAAGGCGAGCTCTTGATATGAATTTCCCATACGATAATTTATAAACACATAAATACGAGTAGCAACTATGTGCGAACGACCTGGTCCTCTACATTTTCATATCGTATACAAGCACGAAACGTTTTACCGCTCGTTTCGAAGGTACAAGTACAAGGTGGCTCAAAACTCATCAGTCATCACCCTAACGGAAGAGGCTATATGTATAATTTTTGCAAATGCCAATTCTACTTTGACTCAAATACAGTAAAAGTCCTTTAATTCGGGAAAAAAAAAATTCCGAATAAATAAGAGATTTAAATTTTTTATGTAAAAATTAAATTAAATTAGCAAAAATATAATAACGCAATGATTGAACACGTATAGGTAGCAAAAAGACCTCAAATATGTAGAAGTTGGAAAAAATAATTTTGGAGGAGTCCCGGCAATTCACACATAAAAATCGGAAAAAAAACATAAAAAAAAGTACTACATATATGTTTTAGGTTGTACTAAATACATTTTTTGATACACTTATATATATATATTTTTATGTTTTTAGTTACAAAAATGAATAAATTATAATAAATTTTATGTATTATTTGCGATCTTTTGTGTTAATAAAATAATTTTTCGAGTAACAACGATTCTCGTTTGTTTAGGGGTTACCCTGACAATTTCTGTTGGGAAATTATGTCGAATTTCAGTTTGTGAATTATTGTTTGAGAGAAACAACTCTTAAAAACAACTCGCAGACACAGTCAATTTTGGAAGGAATGATAGCTATTTCGAACTACACCACTAGTTCATCATCAGACTCCTTTGAAGTGATTGTTTGAATAGTTTTGAACTTGGGTAGACATTGCTGTTTTTCCCCTGTCAGGAAGTGAACATGCATTTCGATTTTTCTCCAATTGACCAAGTCACTACCACTTGCGCCCTTGGGCGACGAGTACAAGCCCGACAACTATTTTTTCGATTTAAGTTCTTGCATTTTTTTTTCATCAATAGGAACGCGTTTTAGACTTTTAGTGCATAAAAACAATCTCTCATTAATTCGGAAAATTCGTTTCGGACTAACCTTTCCTCCAACCATTCCGAGTTAACGAGCTTTTACTGTAGATGGAAAATACACTTCAATAAGACGTGAATCGCTATAAGTATACACTTCTAAGGAACGCGGAATAATTGATTCGACTTTTTTGCGAAATAATTTGTCGATGGAAAAGCGTGAATTTGTTTATTTCGGCGCAGGTTTCCCGATTTTCGGAGACTTCATCACCTAATTTAACCGTTACAAACATGTTTGTGGGGTTTTTGAAGACACGAGTCTATACTTTATGGGTCTGTTCCTGTGAATTACTCAATTCCTTTCCTTAACTCGAAAAATTCGTGATGACTCAACTAAGTTAACGAGCTTTTACTGTATAAATCGTTATCCTGAAGTCGAACAATAAGCAATAAACTATACATTTTATACAATTAAAAAAAAATGTTCGATTGAAGCTAGATCGTTGGATTTTCCCAGCATTCAGTGGAGGAAATTTTGTGTGTGTGTGCGAAGTGGAACTCTGGTGAGGCAAGGCGAGCACGGGTCGCTAGTATTAAATAAATTAAAATCAGACATTTTAACGACTTTTCGTACCACTTTTTTTAAGTTTTGAATTGCGTAGCTGCAAATTTACATAGATTACTATTGAAAGCGTTACCTAGCTTTTTCGTGAGTGTCTCTCTCTGTGAGAGAATCTATAGGTAGGTACCCATCAGCCATCACTGCCATTTTGACAGCCTTTTTCATTCCTACTACAAAAGTAACGGAACAAACCTTATATGTCAACAATCCCAAGACTCGTGAAGCTCTCATGGTCTAAATCCGCCAGGAGTGCGAGGACATATCTACGGCTGAAAGTTCTAATGGAAATCGCCATAAATGGCGGCTGCCCTTAGTCAATGTCATTTTCTCTACATAATTAATGGATGCAAATCTAAGACATAAAATAAACATAATCCGAAAGTTGTTTATTCATAAAAAAATTGCAGGCAACGAACATCGGGTAACAACTTTTGCGCCACCGGTAGAGTTATGTGGTATTCGATTGGGCTATGGGCTTCTTCAGATTCGCTCTCAGATTTCAGATTTCGTGTGTCTTATCGAACATAAAAACATCACTTTCTCCTTTTTGTGTTGATATTCGTGTGATTCGAATATGTGTGGCCTTCGATGATTTTCTACGCTTTTTCCATTCACTGGTTACAGTTTATATTTAAAAACTCGAAATTTGATCTTTAAATACCTATGTACCTATTTAGAAATCGATTGATTTCTTATACCTATGTACAGTCGAACTTCCATAACTCGAATTTCTCCACAACTCAAATTTGTATGGATAACTTTGATAACTTCTGTTATCTAACTTTCTTTTACTTAAAAAAACTTTTTCTCTCTTTGAACTATGTATCCTTATAATAAAATAAAAAAAAAATCAAGTTTTTGTTTTTATTTCTCTAAGTCGAATTTTCTATAACTCGAATTTTTTTTCTTACATTTTGAGAGTTCGACTTAAGGAAGTTCCACTGTATTTATGAATAGGCACATAAATAATTTACAAAATATAGATTCACCCGAAGCAATGCTTTTTTTTCTGCAAAAGAAAAACTTCACGAAAACGTTAACAAACTCCACTAGTTATGTCAAACTCAAAGGCACTTGAATTGGTACCTAAATCTGAGTCAAATCTGAGAAAAAATCCAGATTTGCAAAAGTGGTCTGAAATCTGAAAAAGATTGTTTTGTTTGTACCAAAAGAACATAAAAAGCGCTCTGAGAGCAAAAAACCTACTTTGTAAGCGCCCACTCAAATACAATACTTACCACATAACTACGTTTTCTCATCATTTAAAGTGCTGCCAAGGTCTTAATTTTGAAGAAAAGTGCTGCTGTAAATTCCTCCTTTCTGTCAAATCCTCCCGACCTTATCCTACTGGTCCTTCTTACCTGTACCTGGGATAGAGTCCGATTTCTACTACGGATTTCCAATTCCTGGTAGGTAGGTATTACAAATGGGTAGCCATAATTCAACCTATTAAAAGAATCCACAGCCTTGGCTTTGGCGCAAAACGCAAAACATATTTCCGCTCTCGGTACGAAACCAAATCTATTCGCAAAATAGGGAAAATCATTCAGAACTCAAGAGTGGCGGACGCAGCCGACTCTATTTATATCTAAATTAGTACAAGGAAATTGTTCCAAATGTAACCTATCAGATAATTTCCACCACCTGTCATCCAGATAAATCAATTCTTTCATTAAACTTAGAGCTAGATAGCGCTTTAAACAGCAGACGAATGATTCGTAAATGTTCAGTTCTACTTACCTATTCCATCCATTTATATTTTATTACATTCTTGGCAAAGCAGAAAGCACTCGCACCAGACTCCACTAGAAATGAATAACAACAAAATGTCGTTGGCCTACTTCAAGAGAAACCACAATGGGCTATTCTTTTGTATAGAAACAGACAGGTGAAGAGGAAGACCAAACAAAAAACACGTAGAAAGAAAAGACAAACAAAATACAATCCAAAATATTCCAAGAGCTTGAAGACGTGTCATAGCCACCAGATGTGAGAAAGGGAAGGTAGCTATGTAGGTAGGTCTATGTAGGTATTTAGCTAGTAGGTAGTCTTTTACAAACCACAACAATCCCTCACAAGTCACAAACCATTTCGAAGATGTCCAAAGGTATCCAAATGTACGAATGTAGCTATTTACATACCTATAACATTTTGCAAGGTCGCCGATGGGGTGACGCACCTACTACGAATCTACGATTACCGTTGTTGAAAGTGGTAAAAGTAGTATCTAGGTACCTATAGGTACCTATATCCAATAGAACGACAGGTGCCATCGCTGTTCGCGAACCACATTCCGTAGGTACCTACGTACCTAGCTATTCACTATAAAATATTGAAATCAAAACAAAAACCCAAAAAAAATAAAAACAAATAGAATCGGCTCAATAACAACAAATTGCTAACAAACGAAATTGCATAAAAAAAAGGAAAGAATGAACCAACAACCATTAACATAACCTACCTACCTACTACTCCATTAATTTCAACGGACAAGAGCCGCAAGCTAAGACCACAAGCCCAAGTTAACGACCGACCGAGTTTTCTTTTTACGATAACAACAAACTACGTGAACATCAAAAAAGTATGACACGTAAAAATCTCACGCGACCAAGAACGCCATGATGATAATAACAGCCGAGTGAGCGGAGCGCTGGCGCAAGCGAGATAAACAACCACGCGAAGTAAACCAAGAAGAAAAGGCAACGAAAACATTGCAAATTTCTCCATGATCCGTTAGAACTACCTACAAAAATGGAAGCACAGTGAACGAAAATAACAAAACAATCAGTTTATTGGTAGTGCTGTTTGGTAGGGGGCAGCGGGAGAATCAGAAGAATAGAGTAAACGGCAGAAAGCGTGAGCAGCACGTTTTCCCAAACATGAAAGCTATAAAACCAGTCCAGAACGACGGTGACGCTACGACCATGCTGCCTCCCCATCCCCATTCCCCGACCCAAACCCCAACAAACGGCAAGGCAACCCAGTCCCCCAGCACCAACCCCCGCCACAAACTCGTAAAGTGCGTAAACAAAAACAAACCGTTTCGTTGTTGTACAAACTTACGTGTTTGAGGCGAATTCATTGCAACTTCGAAACGTTGCTAGGTGTAGTTGTGGTCTTGTGGATTGTGTGGTGTGTGTCCGATCGTCCGTCTTTTAGAGCTTCTCTTGGGCTGACTGTGCTCTGCTTAGCGAGTTTATGACTACTGCTACAGTGGTACATGTATGATGTATGTACATGCTGATGCTAGATGCTACTGCGCTGTGCGCTTTTTCACAAACGAAACGAAGAAGTATGGAGAACGAATCGAACACGAAACGAATCAGAAACGCAAGGCGCAGCGGAGACGGAGGACAAGGCAGGGCCAACACAACAATGCGCAAGGCGCAAGCCCTCTCTCGTTTATTTATTTGGAAAGGAATTGAAAAAATGGAAATGCTGGTGGGCTCGTTTTTAAACTTCGGTACCCTCCGGGCTCTGGGTTTGGGTTTGGTGTTTAACCATTATTATGCGAGTGGGTGCTGTTGCTGTGTTGGGTTGGGTTTGGGTTTGGGTGGGACCTGGCATCTGGGTGATGGTACACGGGAGCGGATTGCGGATAGCGCGTCGCGAGGGAGACAGCCGACGGGATAATGGATGCATCTCCACACCCATACACCCTAACCAGAACCACGCAAGGGAGAGAGCTTCATCTTTAATATATAAAATAATATAACATGGGAATGGTTTTTCACTGCTCCTACAGGTACAGGCTACAGCTACAATTTATTATACAACTTACAAGTTACAATACAACCAGGGTTTCCCTTGTGACAGTTTAGTGTCAATTGGACACCTTTTTGATCACTCGGACACCAGGACACCTCTTTTTTTAAATCATAGATTTTGGACACTTCTTACAAATTTTATTACACTGGACACTGTTTGAAATTAACGAAATTTTTTTTTCTAATATGATGAACTAATAACACATTTATTACCTATAAAGGATCTGATTAGCAGCTTCATTATAAGAACTGCCAAAAATGTGCCATCAACTTTCTGGATTTTTTAAATCCGTCAATTTAAATCTATTTCCGTATTATTCACTCAAAAATATACATTAAGCCCGCTAAATACATAAAGATGCGTTTAAACGCGGATTAAAAACAGTTAAAAATCATTTTAGCCCGTTGTAGAACTACGTAATGTCAAATTTCACATAAAATAACATTTATTTTCTGTCATTTGTCACTTGGAAATTGATTTGATTGGCTATGTGCCGAGTTTCATTTCTGTTATAATTAGTTTTGAATTTAGCCTCCAAAATTCCTCTATCTTTAGCCGGAAATATTTCCGAAAATCCACGACATCGTACTAATTGACGCAAGCCATACATGATTGATGTTTTATCAACTCTGAAATTTATTATCTGAAATCCATTTTTTAGCTTCTTGCTATCTACTTCTTATATTAGGTCTGTTCCCTAACGATAATGCATTCGAACACATTCGCCTAATTTAGTCAAACTTCGTTCCTTTACGCAAAAGTTGGGCAGAAGAGAGCCAAAAAGAGAGAGCAAAACATTTCCCCTCCATAAAAAACCTGCAAATATTAGCCTAAGAAATTTCTTTGGGCTAGTTGCTTATTGCTGACAGATGGTTGTCAAATCGTTCATATTCTAATTTGTAACTGACTTTTTATTTAATTTCATTTATATTTATTGCTTGTATCGCATTAAAATAGATGTAAGAGACAAAAGAATTGTACTTTTTAATTTCTGCAATAAAAGCAATTCAAATCCTGGTCTTAAATATAAATTTGTGCTTTTTTCTACTGAAAATGAATATTCCCGCCTAGAAAAAATTTACATTTTTCAAATTTGTGGTTCAACACGTTCCTTTTCTTTTTGGTTATATTTAATTTCAGTGAGCATATTCTCTCGCAATGAGAGAAATGTGACATATTGCCAAAAGTGAACCAGAAAGTAAGGGAACAGACCTATTCTGTTTCACTTTTACTTATTTATTTTCTCCTGTCAATACAATGAAATTGAGTCTTAACCCGAGTTTAAGTACTTAAACTGGTCTGTAGTTTAAATTCAATCGAATTAAACGAAGACAAGTTTAAAAAAAACTGACTTTATGTAAATTTGTAATGACTGAATGTAATGGAAATGGGATTAATTTTTCGAGTGAATATTATCTCTGTTAGTGAAATAACCTCATATAAGTTCGATTTATTTAAAAAATTAGGAATATGTAGTACAAATAGTATCCGAAACTGAGAAGTACTCGGGAATGTAAAATAGTACTGAAATGAGTAATTACATAAGTTTAATATCAAGTTTCTAAATTATAGCCGACAGCACGAACTTGGCAACACTCACTTTCTTACTTGACGAAATACTGTTTCTGCCTGGGTGCGTGAGAGTAAAGAATAGAAAGAGACAACATGCCATTTCCATCTTCTGGCTGCTGGTTCCGATTCCGAACTTCTTTCCTTCTTATTCTCAGCTACATAATAAATAAATAAATATAAAAATGGATACCTACATGCTACATCGCTTTTTGAATGCATTTCATCAAAATTACGAATTTTGTGGAAACTGGAAATCATTTTTGCCTGATCATGCAATCGGCAATACACTCGGAGTAAAGTTCGAATTAATCGTCACAGTCAAATAGGGCGGAAAGGAGAATAAGTACAGTCGTCACACTAGTCGTATTGAGTAGTAATACATGTATGTATACGCATATGCAATTTGATAACAGTCGACGGGGAAAAATAACTTTTTTCCCCTACTACCGACACAACGAATGTGATCTCATCCAAATTCCCCAAGAAAAAAGAAGAAACGACAGCGAATGGCGAATGGAACGGAACGGCACGGCGTTGTTCGTACGTTGAGTTTGATACACACATAACATTTTACATCACATACATACATTCGAAGTCCAAATCTCGTCGAAGTTGGATGTGCGCACTCCGGTAGTGAGAACAAATTATTATTCTTGTTTGATAAATATTCATTTTCGCCCCAAATGAAATTGAACTAAAATACTTTGAAATCAAAGCAGCAAAAGTTATCGACTAACTTTAATTATTGTTGTGCTACATATCGGAAACGTTTACTTTGTGCGGAAACGTGATTTTTTTTTTGTTCTATAGAAAATTATTTTTCAAGTGCGCAAATAAAAGAAAGCAGAATTACATTTTGTGTTGATAAAAAAGAATAATAATAAAAAAATAAAACAGACAAAGATAAAAACAATGGCCAGCAGTTACGTGCAAGTTAAACCTATTGGATTACCCTATGGATTTCAACCGGTTATGTTGGAAAAATTGTCCAATAGTTCACTAGATTTTCCGCGCTTCAGGAGTCGCGTCTCGTGCAACCTGTTTGGCAGTCCCAAAGCAGGCGAAATCAATGAAATTTTCCAGCGCGAACAAAATAAGCGTCTCGATGAATTCTATCGAACATATATTGTTGATGAAAAGCCCCTTTTGCAAAGTGACTCCGCCGTCGACTCTGTCATCACTGTCGACAATATTGAATCGGAATCAAGATTGGGAGAGAGTCTCATAGATAAGGAGTGTCGGGAACACGAGATGAAACTAAATCAACAACGCAGCAAGAAAACTGGGCCCGGCCGATCTCGTACTCTGAAGCAAAATAAATCCGAGGAAACGACTGCCAGCCGAACATATGTTGATATTGGAGCAAAGTGCAACGGTAGCGGTGAACGACCGAAACCCTATGCTAGACAGCAGCCATCGATAGCAGGTAAGTTTTTTTTTTTTTTTTTTTTTTTGTTATTCCCATTATTCATCCGATTTTGTGTAGGCACTGCAACTACATGTAGTAGTACACATGACGGATTTTGTAGGACGTTAAACTTTCCCTCACGCTTTCACAATGCTGCAGCAGTGATTCATGGCGAATTGTACTTTTATTTTTTATTTTATTGTGTAGACACAGCTTGTATTCAAACTTTAAATCGTCACAATCGCAGCAGAAACGTCATATACCTACCTACCTACCAATTTTCTATTTAGGTCCAATTGGAAATGATGGGTTTCCACTTTAGCAGAATCTTGGTTGATGCCAGCCAAGTACATATACTTTTCCCAATATTGCATATAACATCATCATGCCCACCTAGTTCATCATATCTTACGACTTATGAGTTTCGTTCGTTATACCTATGATATGAATAGTACAGTGATATCAGTTTGGTTGCGTTAGTTGCGTCCCAACTTAGCTGGCAGTACTTGAACTGGTACACTCATTTCCTTTGTGTCATGAGTGGGTATTGTGTAGGGTTCTTCTGTGATATGGGGGAAAAATGAACCATGAACGATTCAGAGTTTGTGTACCATTGCATTGACTATTTCTCATGTTTTTCCTTCAAGTAGGTAGTCCGTAGTTTTAAATGACACACATGATTGTTTTTTTTTTTTTTGATGTTCAAGGAAAACACGTATTGCATGTTGGTAATCTATTGAAAACAATACAAAGAAATTTAAACAAATAAATGCAACCTACCCACTCGCTGCAATGTCAAGTCAAGAGCAAGTGCAATTGCATACTTGTCTTTTCACCTCACGTACCCACTTGAACGTCTTTATCTATTCTATATGGCTAGCACTTCATTATCAAATAACGTGTATTGTAACTCGAGTGTCCGATTGCTATCCAGCATGGTCATATTTAAACTTTGCCTAGGTTTCGAACATGTAGGAAACTATTTACCGACTGTATGATTCCGTATGTTTGACGATACAATTATTTTCGTTGCTTTAATTTCGGGTTTGGCGATTTAATTCGGTCACTGAATCAAAACACTCACTCCCGTCGTTCGCGCGTTTAACATAAGTAAAAAGGAAATGCAGTTGACTGTGCTTATGCGATAAACACTTCTCCGTAGTGTTTCTGAATGATTAGATTTCTTTTCGAAATATTTATTAAAATGCAGGCCGACTGAATGATTCATAAATGGCACAACATGTAAAGCTTGCTTTTTCTACCAATGTAGGTATACTTTTACATTTGATTTTTTTTTAGAGCGGAGTCTAATTTTAAAATTCGATACTTGAGTTCAGGTTGGTAATTTCTTCTTGCATTCTCAGATTCGCTCCAATTTCATTCGAACAGAAATTCGCATGTCCCTTCCCTTTTTTCTACCAACTTTAGCTGAACTTTGTTCAGTAGAATGATATTCTATTCATAAAAAACGCTTTCCCTCGAAACTACGAATGTAGGTTGCTAGGCAGTTTTTTATTCGAGTATAATTTTAGAAATCGAAGAATTTTGCATTGCAATGGAAATTAATATAGGGTGGACCAAATAGAAGTTTCTTCTTAAAAACGCAATAAAATGAATAAAATTAAATTTTTTCCATGTGCTTTATTAGTACGAACAAAGATTCTTATTAATTATGGAACACAACTTCGTTCAAGTGGCTCTCTCTTCTGGGGTCGAATTACCGCATCCGTGATCGAGCCATACCTACGTCACTGAATTTTGTGGATTTTACAAGCAAAACAATAACAAATTCAGTCACGTATTACTCGATCACGGATGTGGTAATTCAACCCCTGGTTTCGCAGTGGCACATTCTGTCACTATAATTTTCCAAGACCTTGTTGATAGTTTAAGGTTGTAGATCACAGATAACTTGGATGATATTGGCCTTAAGTGCTTGAATCGTTTCCGGATTGCTAGCATAATAACGTCGGTCCTCACGGTTGCCTGAAAAAAAAAAAAAACCATCATCCAAGACGGCTGATAACAAGATTTGGGAGTTTGAGTCGATTGTGGCATGGGCTGTGTGGCATGGCGAGTCGGTTGACATTGCTCCGTAACGCCCACGTTGACCAAAACGTTGTTCCCAGCCTCATTCTCGAGAAAAATGGTCCAATGATGCCACCAATCCACAATCCTTCACATTTCCGTCTGTGTGCACCATACGACGACGGGCACCATGAGTGTTTCATATCGGCCAAAACTTCTTTTCGAAAAACGCACTGTTTGGGTTACACAGCACTCACTTTGGAAATAAGTTTTCAATATTTTCCAATGTTGTTCATTAAAGCGTAAAGCGACTCATTTGGTTCCGCGGAGATATAAAGTATGGTACTGACTTTCTGTCAAGATTTCGAGCGGAAAGCAGCTGTCAGTGTCAAAATAACCTATGCTTTAAAAAGAAACCACTAGAAGGCCCACCCTTTACATATACCTACCTATAATGCGAGAACCCAAAAAATAACTATTGGTAATCACGACCAATCCAAGCTTTTGCGTTTTTGAGTCTATGTGGATGCTCAACTCTAGTGTTAATGCACTACCAGCTACTAGATGGAAAAATGAAGACAAAATAAATTTAAACCATGACCGAAAATAATTTGAGGGTGAAGGCTTGTTTCGCTCACCTTTGCTAATTTTCACACCAAATCTGCCGTAATTCGGTTGATTTGCTGTGCCGACTTAATTCATTGGAAGTAGATAATCAAATTAGATTGAGATCGATGTACTTACCTACATAATTATGTTGTCGAGCCGGTGTAGCTTTTTTTCACAATTGCAGCCGTTTATTTTTGTTTCTTTAAGTTATTTTAGAACGCCGACAAAAACCATCCGCGGCCTAGTTCTATCCACAAATTGTGCTTCCTTTAGGAGAGTGAGTTCAGAAAGTGGACTCTAAATTTAGGTGCAAACCCTGTTGGTTTTTAAGACCTGTATGTTTCAATAATTTTGTCCTACATAATTATCCTCGGATGGTTTTTGGAAACTACCTACCATGGTGAAAAACGAATTTTCAAGCTGTCAAATATGATCCGGGTAACTTTTTGACTTGTGATTTCGTTTGGGATTTGGTTAAAAAAAAGTGAAACTCATAATTTTAATTGAACTTGGAGATAGGTAGGTATCTTGAGTTTTTTTTTACCTTCTTTTAACACTCATAGGTAGGGATATATGTGTAAGGAAATCAGCAGAGGATAATAATTTAGTGCTATTCACACCTAAGGTGAATACCTATTTGATTAAAAATTTGTATATAATAAATCTCCAGATATGGATAAGATTCGCTCTCAGATTTCAGATTTCGTTTAATCGTACATAAAAACGTCATTTGCTCTTTTTGTTTATCGATATTCGTGCGATCAGTAGTAGCTTTCGACACTTTCTACGTGTTTTCCATTTAAGTACTGGTTAAACTTTAAATTAAGTCACTCGAAATTTTCGCCCCGATTGATTTCTAAACAATTGTTAATAAATATTTATCAAAAAAAGATTCACCCGAATCAATGGAGACGTGCAAGTATCTAGTTTAGTAAGTCTGGCTAGATGTAGGTATATATCTCGTTTTCATTGACTGAAATCAATCATATTAGCAGCTGTTTCAGTTGACGTTTATGAAGTGGTAGACGACGAATCTAGTCAAGAAATTCGTGACTGAGTAACTCGAATGCACTTGTAATTTGTATTGGTAAATCTCGGGCATTTCTGAGAAAAATCCAGATTTGCAGATGTGCTCTGAAATCGGGAAAAGATCGACTGTTTCGTAGCAAACGAACATAAAAAGTGACCAAGAGCAAAAAAGTGCTCTGAGACTGCCCTCGAATATACCTACCTACCACATGAGTGAAACTGAATTTAATCTCGCGGTTTGTGTCCGTATCCGGTGGGAACGTACCTATCATAAAAAAACATTCGATTTCCTTAATTACGGAATAGGTATATAAAATGGAGTGGAAATGAAACTACATTTACCTTTTGTTGATGTTCAGTTTGATGGTCTTACTATACTAAATTACTTAGGCCCTTTTGCTGCTACTGCTCATAGCGATTTAAGTTCCACTTAAAATCTTATACTATGTCAGTTTATGACGAAGAAAAAGTAGCCCATAAGGTATTGAAGTAGAACTTACCTACATCGCTATGAGTAGGACCTATCAGAAAACGGGCCTTAGTAACAAATTGCTCCACACTGCGACAATTTTAAAAAGATCGTCATCGAAACCATTCATTTCACAAGCATCTACCTTCGTATATTTTTCAAAAGCCTTAATTTTTAGCGTAGATTCTCGACGCACATTCCTAAGAACTATATAAGATCAAGATAAAATCATATAGTTTCGGAAACTAATACGATTGTCCTCATCTAACGATCTATTTATATACTTATAGCCTCTGATTTATTATAGAACGGTCTATAACATAAAATACAAAAGATACAGACATGAAGTACAAATTCCCTTCCGCTGCATTTGTCCAACTGGATTTTCTTTACCTTGTGATTTTACAAGCAAAACAATAACAAATTCAGTCACGTATTACTCGATCATTCAACCCCTGACCTGAAGCGCCGTAAAAATGTTCTCCAGAAGCGCATTTATAACAAAAAATGCGGCAGGTTTCATGGTTGCTGCATCCCTTTCAAGGTGCAGTAATCGCACAAACGCACCCGCGTGCGTGTGCACATTTCTTCGGCGGCAAAAAGGGAAAGTATGCCATCCGAACGGGGATGATCAGACAAGGACCCGGGAAAAACACATGCCATTGCGCTCAAAGTAACCCGCCAACATATGTCCCACTATCCAATTGGAAAGTGTCAGTCCCGCCAAAATCGCATCCATTGAAGATTGAAGAAACAAAAACAACACCACAATAATAATTGTAAGTGGGCACGCTGTTTCATCAACAACAATTTTGATGACAGTTCTGAAAAATAATATATAATGTATAGGTATATACCTACGCATATTTATTTATGTTACATAACCAGTCTAAAAAGAAATCGAACCGCCAAAAAAGAATCGCCTAAAATCTACTTCTGTACAGCTTTTGGGAGGGAAAAAAATAAAATAAAGAAAAATACGTATTCCGCAAACAACAACAGAATAATCTGTCAAACCCGTGCTTTTTGTAGTAGGAATAGGAATATATAGATACGCAACGCCAGCCCGATCGGTCACACACACACAAGAACGATATTATGTTTACTTCTATTCCGTCTCCTCCCTCGGCCGCCACGCCCAAGTCGCATTTCATTATTCAACGTTTTGGGGAATTTGTGTTTTTATGCTACTTTTTTTTTTTTTGGTTCTTACATTTGATTTTTGTAATATTATTTTGGCGGGAAACTGGATTTTTAATCTAATTTTAGCTTGAAAACCATACAACATTTCGTTTCCATTTAGCGCGCGTGTGCATCACATAAGTTGGTGTTTTTAGGCAGCAGACAACCGAGAGCGAAAGAAACAAAAACAGAACGATTATTCGCCAATAAATAAAAAAAAAAACAACAACACACCACACCGCTGGCATATATGTGTAGGAATAGATCAAGTCACACATCCAGTTACCTCAGTGAAGGTCAACAGAATTTGTTTTTTTTTTTTAAGAAGAAGAAAAACAACAAAACGTTTTTATTTTTAATTTGGTATCGCCAAACATCCATTGATTGCGTGAGCGCGCGGTTGTAGTGGGGTTATGTAATTTAGGCGCGCAAATGATTTCCTTCACGTTCAGCATCAGCAGCATCCCAATGAGAGCGTAGGTATATTTGTTCTAATTCGATCGTGGGCTATTCCGTTTCTCTAAATAGATTGACCCCAATTGAAATCTCCGTTAATTCTGCAGTTTAATTCCATTATTAGGCCGCTCCCTTCCCTGCACCAACAGATTTCATATTTCTCTATGAACGAGGAAGGTTTGAATATAAAACCGAGTACGTACAAGTTGCATAGTTGATAATAACGTGTATCCCATGTAGCTATAGGTGCCTATCTATATTTTTGATTTGTTTTGCTGATATTCGTATGCGACTTGACGCAAAAGAGAAACACAAAATTAGGAAGACAAGAAAGAAGAAACCCCATCCAACAAAGACGGAAAGTAATAACACAAAGTTTTACTATAGGTATATAGGTATACATAGATACTTCACTGCCCACTGGCAGTGGGTGATCGTAACATTTTCTCTTTAGGGAGCGGGCGTGTAGCGTGTAGGAGGAGGAACTCAAAAACAAAATAGACAACAAAAATACATTTTTTAAGCTGACTTCCTATGAAGACAACAAATCAAACACCAACGACAATGAGCGGGAGAAATGAGAAGCACACCCAGAAAGAAATTGAAAAAGAAATCGGCCCCGCCGCCATAAGTCGGACGATCGCGCGAAGCGGGCATACAAAATAAATAATGAAAGCGTTATTATTTTCAGGAGGTATAGTAAGTAAGCTAACTGTAAATTAGAGGCACTGTTTATTCGTGGGTGTATAGGTATATTTAATTTTTATTTATTTCACTGTTTGTTTTTGTTTACATTTTCCCAGCAAGGCAGCCGCAAGCCGCAACTCCGTAATAGGAGCAACTGTTACTCGGCCTAGATGAATGCATTCTTTTGTCAGCCTCGCCATTTGGCTGTCAATGCAAAAGACTGAAATGATGCGTGTACCCCTGCATGGCAAAATGGAGCAGAAGCATATTTTTAAATA
Organism: Cheilosia urbana; assembly: GCA_946477585.1. Lineage (NCBI taxonomy): Eukaryota > Metazoa > Arthropoda > Insecta > Diptera > Syrphidae > Cheilosia > Cheilosia urbana. The sequence continues at coordinate 178,729,676 of OX297853.1, forward strand.
TTTCCGCAAAGTTCGCTCATAGCTACTGACAGTGTGACCGCTGCAGAATTTTGAAAAGTTGCAAGATAAAGGGCCAATGAGAAAAAAAACGCCATTTCTGAAGCTGTTCTTCAAGTTTTGAATTTTTTTTAACCATATTTAACAAGTATTGACTCGCTAAACACTCTTGTTAACCTTTAATTTTGGTACAGCTTCATTTAACAGGGAAATCCCTCCTGCTCAAAGGTATGATAGTATTAGTACCTATAGGACTGCAAAATGCAGCTCGTCAAGTGGGTCAGGCGTATTGAGTTAAGATCGCAGTTCGTAGGTATCTGACTTTCAAGGGCGCTTGACGAGTTCGCGCAGTGCAACATAAATCCTGTTATTACACTGTAATAGTATTGTGATTGGTAACTGAGGTACATTTTAAAGTTTTTTATTTAAAAATAGCAATTTGTAAAATTTTCGGAGTGCCTTTTCCAACTAAAAAAGGGCCAAAATAACAAAAAATGTGCCTGGCTCTCGAAAAAAAAGGTGCCAAATTGCAACTTGAGTCGCACAATGGTCACGCTGGCTACTGAGTGAAACTTTCTGTTTGTTATGGCGAACCATTTCACCGTCCGTCAGTGAATAGCAGTTGTGTACTTTTCCACCTCTTTATGACTAAAAGCCAGCTTTTTTTTACAGATGTGCAGAGAGAAATGAAAAAAAAGTTCTCGGAATAAGTTCACAATTTTATGTTATGCCATCTCTTGCTGAAAGTGTTCATAACACTCTCTCATCATTTATCACACGAATCGTGATAATTTTTCCATTTCCATTGTGTTCGAATTCCTTTTTAAAACTCCATGATACTTTTTTGCCTCAAAATCCAGTTTTTAAAAGTAAAATTTGTATTACACGGAAAGAAAATCAAGATTAATTAACCTATAGTATAAAAACCACAGTTTTAACATTACTACGACTATTTTTTGGTACTAAAATATGTTGACATTTAGATATAAATGATCTGTTTTTTATGGACATTCAGTGTGTTGATAATAATGGTGAAATGTAGGAGTTTTGATGAGCTTGAGTTTGAATGTTTTTTTTTTTAATTCCTGAATTTCCCACGAATTGGCGCTTTATCCCACAAAAGGCTTTTCGGGCGTCCAAACTCCCACAAAAAGGGATATATCCACGATATAATAACACGGTTTGCTGAGCAATGCAGTCATTTAATTGCAGAGAATGGCCGCGTTCCAATGCTCGCTGGATGACTAGCAGCTTGTCAAGCTTCATATAAAATAAAAAATTGGTGCGACTGTATCCAACAGTCCCGAAATATGTGTAAACACCGTGCGAAAAGAGGCAATTGTAATAACCGTATTATTGATGTATTATTTTTCAAACTCTGCGTGAGCCTTAATATGTCTGGGGTACTCTTCGTAGGGCGGAGTGACTACCTGTGGTTGTAAAACTTCATTGATGTCCGTTCTCCTTCTTTTGGCTCGAACTGACGATAAATCCACGTCATTTATCGTCAGAACATCATTGACAGTTGATCGTGATGTCGGTTCATTGCCAGTAATTGTCGCTCCAGTTTGGTTTGCGAGACGAGTTCTCCATTCACGCGAGCGTTCAGTACTCGTTTTCCCAACCTTTTTTCCGACTTTCAGACGTTCACGTTCTGCATCTGTCTTTCCCATATCTGAAAATATTTTAATGCATCTTCAATGACGGCAAAACATTGCATTATTGTCAGAAATATGGAATTGTACCAATTACGTATTTTTCTGCGTTTTACTATTGAACGCATGCAGGTACCTACAGATGCGAGTTGGATGTATGCAATGATAAAAACGTATGCAATGATAAAATGTATTCAATGATAAAACACAGTGATGCATTTCCGTCCCCGCAAGTTAAATGTGTGGATAAAATGGATTACTCCAACAGATTCCAACAACGCGCGCTTAGATGTTGACACATCAAAAAAAGAAGACATTTCATCAGACGTCTAGCTCTTTTTGTGAAATATCCCTTTGAGGGAAATTTCTCAATCTACCGCAAATAGGTATCGACAATGTGGTATAGGATGGCTCTGCGAAATAAGGCCCCAATGAAATAAGGCCCCAACAAGAAAATGAAATAAGGCCCCAAAATATTATACAGGAAACAACAACAACGATTTTTAATAGATTTGGGGTGTTATTTCCTTGTTTCCTAATACCATGTTTCCACCAACGTGATTTAGCCGAAGTGATTTATAAATCACGAAACGCGTTTCCACCGAACTTTACGTGTTTTAGTGTGTCATTTACGTCAACTTTGCTCTATCAGTGATGGGACTTTTATCACTTAAGTGGTATTTCTACCGCTTTTTACACTTTCGGAAATTCTACCAACCTGAACTCGAAATCTACCACCTTTTAACAAAGCTATTTGCTAATAATATTTATTTTCCATCATTAAATTGAAAATTGTACCTACTTTACCTAGGTACTGCTACTCGCCTTACTTTTCACACTCAGCTATCAGTAATTTTCTCGAAGAATTGCATCAGCAAAAACTTTCATTTCAGTCCAGTGTACACCATTTACTGCGCCATTACTTCATTATTTACTGAATTATTTATCATGAACAATTTTTTTTTCTACCACTTTTCTACCACCGTTTCACTTTCCTCAAGTCCCATCACTGACTTTTCGTTTGCTGAATGAAGTGCTGAACATAATAAAGGTATGTTCGATTTTATTTTGTGTGGACAGATACGTAATTAAAACTTAAACACGTCTAAATCACGTAATCAGTAATCACGAAAATGTATGGTAAAACACGTAATTAGTGAGGTGTTTAAGCTTAATCATGTCGATTAAGGTTAAACACGTCGGTGGAAACAGGGTATAATGAAAATGGGTGGTAATTAAAAAACGTAATGAAATAGGACCACAAAAGAAGAAATGAAATAAGTCCCCAAAATTACTCTTTTATTATTAATTGTTACCATTTTTATAGGGATTGCGTATGTGGGGGGCATGCTGCCCCCCTGCAACCCCCCCTGCTTGGGTTTACTGTTAGATTACGGGGTAGATGCGAGTTTGAGTATATAAAAAGTTTCTTTAATTTAAAGTAGTTTATCCAATATCAACAATATTAAATAAAAAGTAGTTTTCATTATGAAATAAACCCCAAATTTGGGGCCTTATTTCATCGCAGTGGGGCCTTATTTCCTACAGCCGTATAGGATTAGTATACTTCAAACAACAGAGAGCAATAATTTTATTTCGCTCGGAATTGCCGATTGCCCTGATTGAAAACGTTTTATTTCACTGGCAGTCCATATTTTGTCACAAATTGCTCGTTCACCACGACAATTAGGACCGTGACTTGTTGTTTTATACTTACTTGTCTCCCCCTTCATACACAACCGAACGACGGCTAACAGGTACAGCTGCAGGTACCTGTTGTGCACTCGATTTTGTATACATATTTTGAAAAACAGTCCAACTCTCATATTCCACTCTCGATCTTGACCATCTGTCCCTTATGGGATTCTTTAAAAAAAAAAGTCCAATCCTTCAATCAGGCCTTTTCGATTGCTCTTGGCAAGGCGATGGCACGTCAGAAGGATTATTTCGCGATCGATTGAACAAATTTGGTTTTCATTTCCACCCTTGTATTGGATTACACAGTGTTTCTTGTTTATACATTCTCTTCTCAGCACAGATGTTCTGATAAGGCGTCGAGGTAGGGCGATTGGTAACTGTGCCATATTGTCTATCCGGACGAGCAATACGATAATGTGCCTACACTCATATATTGAGGGCTTGTCAGAGCCGTGTTTCGCACTTTATCGTTGATAATCCGCGATTGTATACGTACGTAAACAGTTGGAGTTTCTCAACTGATTACAAACCTAATTACAACCACTGTAAAGAATGTCGTTCGCGAAGGGTCTTAATGCGTCCAATTAGTAAATCTTGTAATACAAATTTATGTCAAGGCGACATTTGTGATATGTACCACTGGCCCACATAATGGAACTGTCGCATAAGTTCCACAGTTCCGCTACCAGCACATTTCAAAGCAATTGTTACATCATCGCATGAATGGGTGTATGTTCGTTGAATTCTAAATTTGTTCACCAAACATATGACTCGTTGGTGTTGTTGCATAAGGGCGCTTCTGATGTCGCACTGAACTAGAACTAGAACGGACGGACGGTATGTTTCCTCTGTAGAGTTGCAGGCTTTTTTCGCTTTTGATATAGGTGATCAATCTACAGTTTAATGAGCAATCCCGACGGTATGTTGTGTAGTTAGTACTTGCCATCTGAGTGTAGAAAGGTACTTGAAAACACCCGTCCGACTATAAACGAATTTGATACCTCGTATGCTATGAAACTAGATCTCATGTACAAACTATGTTCATGCATGAGTTGATCAGACTTTGGGGTAACAAAACAATACATCTGTCATCAGATGCTGCAGTAGAACCACCCTCATCTTCTCGCTACGTTGACGTGTCTATCATCTGGTTGATGAGCCAATGTCACAGTTACACATCAGTGCATCGATGAAACCCAAGAAGAAAGCCTCTTTGACGAGCTGTGATCAGCAGGATCACTTGACGCAGCAGTTGCCGGGAGTATGTAACCAAATAACCCAGACATATCGCATGTCAGCCCTTTTGTGTTGATGTGTCCTCTCGCCCAGCACGTCACCTAAAAAAAATTGAGAATTGTTTCTCGATTGCAAATAACAATAAAAATATCGCGCTCAATTGAAGCGCAAGTGCCATTAAAACTACTATAAAACGACCTCGCCTCGTTAGCACATTTATGCTGGAATTAATGCGTGATTGATCTCATCAAGAGCCAAACAGCACTAGCCAAGTCCCAAGTAACTAGCTCATTCTCCAAGTGTTGTTTTTGTTTCTGTGTCTTCCAAGGCCACTATCTGCAGTTGTTGTTGTACAAAAGTTCTCCTCGCTCTCTGCGGTCTGTTTTCGTATTATAACTGATCGACTGGATACATGTTTTTTTTTTTTCTTTTTTTACTTTCTTATTATGAAGAAGATTTCTCTTCGTAGCTGTATAGGAAGAAAAACAAAATTGAGATCCTAAAACTCGCGCCAATATTTTTCCGCCGAAAGTGTCGTCATCGGTTGTTTGTCGTCGTCGTTGTTGTCGTCTTCGATGAACGAAATCGAAATGAAGTCAATTCCTCCCATCCCGTCGCAGCCCAATCGCGCTATGGCCTTCTCTGCGTCCTTATTCGCCGTTTGTGTTGTTTCTTATTTGTTTGTTTCGTATTTATCACGGTTTGTCTGCTCTGCTCACTCCCAAGTTGACCATAGCCTACACGAAACATGTTTAATCACGTTAGAGCGTAGATATTATGGAAAAATGCGCGCCACAAATGTTATGTGTTGTTTACTTCACATAACTTGCCACTTGCGGGCAGACATTGTGACTCGATTTCCACTGATAAGAATACAATAACAATTCCCCCTCTCCAGATTAGAAAGGTTATTGCGTCGCAGTTGAAAAAAGTTATAAATATCTACACAATTTTGCCAACGAGATGACTAACGAAAGCTATTTTTTTTTTTTTTTTACAGACTACTATGGTCAACGCAAAACAGTGGTGTGCAACAACAGCCGGACATCTGACGCGCATTCACTTGAACAGTCGATTGAGTCGCATCCCGTGCAGGAACACTCTGAAACTGAAGAAAAAACAACCGCTGTCTCTGCCACAGAACCATCATCTCAATCTGTATCATCATCATCATCATCAAAATCGACCCACAAATCTCAGGAGGAAATATCTCTCCACACGATGACGACTGATCATAGCGCGAAGCTTGACTAAGGCGGCGGCGGCGGCGTCGGCCTTGCATCAAAGCACCTGACCCAAAACTGATGGCTTGCTTGTTTCTTTTTAATTTTCTATCAAATAATTTGAAATGATCTCATGTATCAATTGGTATATTATTTAAAGCATTTTTAAATTAACGTAATAAATACCACTATAATTTTAATTGGATTATCTATATATAATTATATATAAATATTTGTACAGTAAAATTAATATTTTTTTTTTTTTATTTTTTCTTAGAAAAGGAAAACCTTAAAGATAATTGATTCACTTATACAAATCAGGAAACAGAATCGCACTGTATTTATGTAAAATTTTAGTTGATCTACAAAAAAAAGTGACAATATATAAAAAAAAAGAGTTCATTTTAGGTGTAATTTAAATATTAATATATATATTTATAAATATATATGAGAAAAGTTACTGATTTTATAATTATTGTGAATAATAAGTATATAACGTGGCAATCTATTATTTGTAATATTTACTCGTTTGCGTGGGCCCATCTGGCCAGGCGAATGCATAGTTTAAAGAGAAATACCTACATAATGTTTATATTCAGCAATAATGTACTACTACTAACCATGTCTGCCCTGCAGATGCACACATACACATTTAAAATATCCTTTCAATAGCCCGTCGTACTCAATTTAAACATTTTAACTGATTTATTTAAGATTTTACGCAAACAGTAATGTTATGATTTTAACGAACAAAAGCAGTAGTGAACGAAGAGAGTCAGAAACAAACAAAGGAACAACAAAATTATGAGAAATATTAAAAAAAAAATACAAAATAAACGGAATAAATTGATATTTATTTCTTAAAAAATTAAACATGTAGCGTTTTTTTTTTATAAAGCTAGATCTGTACCTACATGATGGTGTTGAAGCGTGTTGTTGGTCTTAGCTTTCGGGATGAATTTGGCAAAGCTAAGGTAGGTTTGGAAGACACAGTTGTAGACCGCAGCGTTGTGGGTTCATGACTAATGTCGTTTTCGGGTCTACGAATAAACTGCAAAGGAATAGACTCCAAACAAATTAAATGAAATAAGTCCCAAGAATTTCCATATACATTTAGGAGTTATTACAGGTGAAAGAACTCCAAAGTGTTGGGACTTTTTTCCTCAAGTTTAGCATTTATAACACCTCTTAGTGTAAGGAGTTACCTATTTCATAAAGAAGTAACTTCCAAAGCCATATAGATGAAATAAGTGCAAATTAGGACTATTTCATCAGTACGGATTTCGGAGCTATTTCATCTATTTTTGTAGTTATTTCATTTTTATAGCAATTTGTAAGAACATTTTGCCTTCTAAATTGTATTTTTTTTTTTTTTTTCCAAAACTTTGGGACTTTTCTCATCTTTTCTTATTAGAAATTAATTCATGATGAATTAACTCCTAAATGTTTGGACTTACTTCCACTTTCGATTGGGACTTTTTTCAATTTTCTTTCGAGCTTGTTTCATTATAACAGTTTGGGATCATTGCATTTATTATTAGAAGTTCCTTCGTTAGGAAATATTTCATTTGGGGTTGATTTCTTTGCAGTTAATTCGTAGGGCGAGAGACGTCTTTTTCCATTGGGATTTTCAGATTTTGCTCTCAGATTTCAGATTTGTCGTGCACAATGGAACATAAAACGAGATTTTTATTTCTTTGCATTTGTGGTTGTGCGTGTTTTAAAAGTCAGTTGTTCTTAAATTGTAATGTGTGTTTATAAAAGTCCATTCAATTTATGTTCATATTCATTGCAGCGGCTAACTGTAAAATGTTCTCTATTTGTTCACAGACTTGTAGTCTAAGAACGTAAATAATAGCACACTTCAAAGTTTGCCAAATGGGATGAGTTTTGGTGTGAAAGTAGGTGTAAATCTCGCTAAGAAATCGAGATTCGCAGAATTGCTCTGACTCTGAAAAAAAAGTGTTTTTTACTTTGCGGCCAATGGAACATGAACTCTGACACCAGCTGATTTCGAGAGCGGAAGAACTGGGCTAAGTTCATAAAAGTAAAAATGCGGCAGCACTGCAATTTTTGCGTTCATTAGGTAATGTAAAAACAAAAACACTGCATTATCTTTGCATGAGGGCAAATATGCATTGCGTTCATATAAGCCAAATGACAGTCAAATTGCGATCAACTCTGTATTGTATTTTGTTTTGTTGCCAAGTTGGTTGCAGAAAGATGGCAGGAAAAAATATGTAAGTCAAAATAAATGAAAATTTAATAGATTTAGGTATCCAAAATAAATGAAGGATTTTTTTTTATTAAAAAGTTCAGATATATTATTTGTGTTTTATAGGAAGGAAAGTGAAAAGAAAATGTTCCGGGGTGCCAGCACGTAACGTGATACAATCGAGGACTGTTCATCGTCAGTTAACTCGAAACAAATAAATTTCGGTAGCACGTAAATTGAAACGAGTTTGATTGTGGCTTGACTTAAAAGTGTCACATAAAGTGTCAAATTGGGTATTTTTTTTTTTTTAATCTAAGGCCCAACTTATTTCTTAAATCACTGTTTTTAATGAAAATACAATAATGTTACGTCAAATACGTAGCCGTGTCCCGAAGCCAGACAAACGTATGAATAGCCACTTCGAAGAAAATAAAATGTCGATAGGTAAAAATGTACCAAATACCTATTAAAAGTATAGCACACAACAATTTCGAAGTTCTTTCATTTAAAATTTGTATCTGGTTTTTTATTGACAGCCATACTTTGCTTGTTTTCCATTTTTAATTAGTTAGCGGTAGGTATTTTCTATCGAGAAAATGTTTTGTTTCAATTGTCATTTTCTAGTTTGTATGCTGCCAACTTCGACGATACAATCGAGGATAATCGATTGAGACAAATTAGGTGCTGCCAGAGCTCGACTGTATCGACTGAACTCGATTGTATCAAGTTACGTGCTGCCATTGTATATACAGTCTCTATATACAATGGTGCTGCCACCCCCTGCATATGAACCATTTTCGGAAACGCAAAACTACTGCAAACTATCAGCAGTATTTCTGTTCATAATTGCATTGAATCAATATTTTTTGAATGACACTGTGCAATAATGTTGCAATTTTGATCTCCCCCTGCTCTGAATCTGAAAAAATTGCTTTTTCTTTCCGAATGGAAAACGACATAAGAATTAGTTTTAAAATATTTTTTTATAAATGTATTAGTTTAAACATAAAAAAGCGGCAGCTGACAGCAGAGCAGAACAACAACAACACTAAGTTTAGAAACAGAGAAAGTGAAAAAAACACACTCGAGACGACTTCAGTATCAATTCATGCAAGGCAAATGCAGTGAAAACGATATTCCATGCACACTTTCTTTTTAAATGTATTGTAATGGATTGCAGAATCAATAAACAGTGCTTCCAATAGCTGATTATTTGCAATGGGGTCTTAAAAAAATGGGTCACATGTGAAGCTTCTAAGTCCCAGCATCAATATATATTTTGTCTTATTTTTTTTTCTTTCTCACCCTCTCAAGTCACTATTTTTCAAAAAGCTGAAATATAAATTTTAAATAAAAAGTAAAACACTAGACAATAACTTTCTTTAATTAATAACTTTATTACTCTTAAGTGCGGTTCACGTCCTTCTGTTCTCGACTCACAATTGGTAATGCGTAATGCCGTGCAACACAGAACACACCTCTCCTTGCAGATACTTAGGAATTAGGATGTGTTTACCGTGTCGTCTCTTTTCTCCCTCAACGTCTCGCTCTCTGTTGTTATAAAATATTGGATTTTTAGATCGCTGTTATAAACAAACGTTGTAATATTACAGAATTATTTTTCTTTGAAATAATAACATACCTTGCTTTTTAGATACAAAAAAAATTAGTTTAACAAAAAAAAAAAAACAATAGGTACCTACCTTATTTTAACTTTTTTATGAAAATACGAGAATATGAATATGCGTATTCAAAAATCACAATCTCGTTCAATATTTAAATGCCACATAGGTTGGTCAAAAAGTAGGTACGTCATACCATACAATTACGCATTAGTTGACGAAAACAATCATACCAGATATGCAAATTCCTTTTTTTGAGATTACAAAGAAACCAATTGCCCAATTGAAACAAGAAGAACTCATTCACCACTAAATTAATTAATTTGTTTAATGGTTGTTTTACTGAAGGATTTGTTTTATTAAATACGAATACTTTAAACGCCGTTTTCTCGAAACCAGGTCTTTGTCGTTTGGATCACTCCAATACTGAGGTGACGATATGTGGGTAGTTGGGATAATGCAATCTAGTTTACATGAACAAAGCCATAAATAAATAAATAGTTGGCAGAACAAGTCCGTATTGGGACCTAGACCTAGCTCACAACCATTCGTGTGGGTTAACTACGAATAATAAATGAAAAATAAATATAACCAACCTACTTTTATTTGCCAACACTTTCACTTCTTTTAATTAACAGCATAATAAAGAGGTTAGTTCGTTTGAAGCAACTAAATTTAACTGAGAAACAAGAACAAGTTGTCTAGTGTACTGAAAGTCTGACAGCATGCAATAAAGCAACTTAAACGCTTTTTCAAATTGAACTTGACGCGATTCGCATGTGGATAGCCTTAAAAGGAAGTGAAGTGGCAAAAGCAAAAGTATGGAAACGGAAATTGTATACCTACTACAGGGTACCTACGTCCTACATGGTATAAAATATAGATTATTAAATTAAAAAATAATTTTCTTCAATCCGGTACCAAGGGATCCACATGTGCACGCACATCCCAAGTCAGAGGGCTTCTAACTGGAGCCCTCGAAGGATACGAAAAATATAAATAGAACCTGTGGTCCGATAGAAGATTGCCCACAGCCACAACTACGGCTTGCGCCAGCCTCCAGATTGATTTGTTCTCGGATAATAACTGCTAAGAAAAAAACCCATACAATCATCTCAAGCAGGTACTATGGCAGCATAGAGGAAGAGGACGTCCTATGCATCCGCCAGAGGGGGCAAGTTTATTGTGGTTTATTTTGGTTATTGTTGCCACTGTTACGTTACGAGTACGGCTTGTAGTTGTAACAACTTTGAGACTTCGTATTTGCAAAGCACAGTGCAACATCGATTGCCCTAGTGCATGGATCGCAGCGGAAAATGGAGCTGGAAACTTGTTTGCAACCGGGTGGTGCTGCTGTCGATGCTATGGACCGTGGCACTTACTTGCGTTCGTATTCACTACGCTACTCCGAAACTGGTTTGGTTTCTTTGGCTTGCGATTGCGACAGAGGCGTGCGCGCGCGCCGCGTGTGCTTTGTATGTTAACTCCGTCATCATCCCATAGCCTTATAAAGATACAAACGACAACGTAGACTGTACTTTTCAGTCCACATCTCCATCCATGCTTCTCCATCACCGTCGTCGTCGTCGTCGTCGTCGTTATTGTCGCCGTGGTCGTCACCATCCTGTTTTCTGCTCTGTTTACGTCTGCCAAAGATGGTAGATAAAGTGGCGAGATTCGCTTATCCGAAAACTTTACGGATTTAGCTGCAGCAATTAAAATGAATTTCCAAGTTTCAGAGTTTTCACCGGTTTTCAGATTTTCATGCAATTACGACCCAGCCAACGGCGAATGGGCCAACTACAACTATACTTGCTGGTCTTTTACAAATTTTAAGTCCATTTTTGGATTTTATTAGCTCTCGTATAAATTATATGGGCTCCCAGCTTATGGCTCAGACTTACAGTGCAGGTCGTTGTATTAAAAATTGCCGCGATTTCTTTGAAATTGCTTGATTTTCGCCTACATGGAGTAGCTCAGTAACGCATACATAAGTAGGTAATTATATTGTCTCGAGAGGTCGTTTTATGAATCATTCTTTACATATACACAATGGGCGCACAACTGAACAGTTAAAAGGGTTGCACACGCACTAAAAAAGTAGAACATTAGGAGCGTCAACCCGAAGTAATTGCATACACCAGAACGGTAACAGTAGTAAGAAGAAAGGTAGCACAAGCGCCAGGTAAGGTAATTTTGATGGAAGATACGCTCACTTGTTAAGGTCAGTAACTTTTCCACTTGACTGACAGATATTTCCGTTCAAATGTCATAAAATTCGCCGAAGTGATTCCAGATAATTGCTTGTTAGGTCATGATGAAATTAATATTTTAGTCAATCATTTTTGTAATGTTAGTCCTGAAGTGCAATTTTAATATTTAAAACTATAACTTAATAGGTATACGCACAGGCAAAATAAAGCAAACAATTTTAGCCCAGAAGTATACACACTTAAACTTAAAAGTGTTTAAAATAACTCTTTTCGGGCTCTGTACAGAAATACTTAACCCAGATTTTGTTTAGCTTGCCAAATGCACTTCTAAATTTTGACAGACCCAAGAACGGTTGGCAACTTGAAAAATAACTTGTATACGTTCGCAATGTACCTACGTTACCCTTTTTGTTAGTTTTTTGTTGTATTCATTTTCTTTTTTATAAATTAAATTTGAGACTGAGAAATCGTCGGGAAGGACAAAGTGCAAAGAAACATTGGGAAAGAAAAGACTTTGTCCCAAACGTACCGTGTTGGCAACCGTGGACCCAAGGCCTATTTGAGTTCGATTTATACTTACATTTTAACACGAATGAACTCAAAACAAATAAATCGTTCCCACTTTCCGAATCTACATACTTTAAGCAAACCAATCCCGACACAAACGGTATACCCACATGCCACATCGGTCTAAAAGTTAGCAACATTTTTATCAGACTATGCGCGACATATTTTTGAAACGCACCTATGCTTCCCAAGAAAAGCCGATCCACGTTCGAAAATGATTTCTTAATTTTGAAAGTTCAAAGTTAAAATGGTACCTACCTATAGTACGGGCTGGTGACATCCTACAATTAGTGATTTCGAACGAATTCCGAATAGGCGATTATTCCCGGATTCTGACATTTCATTCATATGAAACCTTTTTTTATGTGGTTTTCCATTGGGACCACCAGAAATCTTTTTCAGATCTCAGATTTTACTGTGCTCATGGAACGCGCAACGAAATTGATCTGCTTTTGTAAATGGATTAGTGCGTTAATTGACAACAATATCAGCTGTTCAAATGGCATTCGTTTTTGGCTAAATCACAAATGGATATCGCCCTCAAAAATGTTTTCCTTCTTGTAGATACAAATGAAGTATTATTCGTGGTTTGTAGTCTTCAGATGAAGAGGGAGATGATGAAGATAATAATTCCTCCGAAATCGTATCCATAGCTATTTATGTATTTTGTTATTTTGGTTTTCACGAAACTTTGCGCATTTGCCTCGAAATGAAACTTCTTAAACTGACGTTAAACAGCTGTACAAAGTATATTGGTATGCGTAAATCTGAAAAAATATCGAGATCTGCGAAAAGTGATCCGAATCGAAAAAAATATTGATTTTTCGTCCCAATGGAACGCGAAAAGTGATTTAGATCAAAAAAAAAAGATTGATTTTTTGTCCCAATGGAAAACCACGTTAGTAGAAGACATGAATCAGTTTCATTGTTGAAGGTTAAGTTCGATCAAATTTCTCATTCGTGGGTTTGTGGATCGTCACTCTTTTATGTGGATTGTGAAAAAAGTGTGACAGTTCGCGGCAAGAATTTTCAATTCGTGGAAAAAATGTTGCAGTTGTAAATTTAGCTATTTAATAAATAAGAGACAGTTTTTTTTTTTTTTTTGTTTTTGAGATTTCAAGTTATATTAATTAAATACAAATGCAATTAAATTCATTCGTTCGCAATTCGCCTATTCGCAATACGGGCTCAGGGCCTTAAGTTCTTATTCCACTAAGTAAATATCTATTTAATATTGGGGACGTATATAGTTTAGTAAGTCTGACAGCTGTGTGACATTATGTAGGGGAGAGGGGGTCACCTTAGGACACTTTTTACAAAAATCGCTCTAGATCCATTGAAAAGCGGAGTACCTATCCCTTCGGATCTTGAAAATTATTATTGCATATTGTTTTATCTTTGAATATTATATCCAAATAAATATGTATAGTTTTGATTTATATATTTTTTATTTATTTTAATAATCCCTTTAAAGTGTCCCATTCTGCCCCCCTGGGCGGCACCTTAGGACAACCATGGGGCAGTTTTGGACATGTCTAAAAACGCGCTCATTAGGAGCGGTTTCCTTCTTTTTTTAGTAATTTCTAACCATTAGTGCAGAGATAAACCTAAACAAATAAAACCAAAAACAATCACACTGAAATGGATTGTTCAAAGTGATAAAAGGGGGCAGATTAGGACATGCCCAAAAGTTCCCCTCGCGCATTGTCCAAAAGTGCCCCGAGGGGGATAAAAAACTAAAAACTTCATATTTTTTTTAGAAACAATGTAAATTACTAATATTTTGGTTGAATAACATCGCTACACATATAAACATTATAATTGAACACTTTTAATTTGTAAATTGCATAATGTTAGAAAAATATGCTTACGTCTAGGAATAAAAAAAAATTACAACCGTCGTCTGGAAACACCCTTTTTTATTTTTTTTTTTAAAGTTGGTATCGTTTCAATATCCACCAGATGTTTGTTTGAAGTAATCTCCGGTGGAAACATAGCATAAACCTAGTGTTAGAGCTTTCTCTCCACAAAGCTGCTTAATATTTTGTAGCAACTATTTTATTTGGGTTAGTGCTTACAAAATTTACATTAATTCAGTTTCCACAAAAACAATTCTATAAGTGAAACTTATATTTTAGAAATTAATATCTCTAGTAATTGTACCAAACCTGCAAATTTATTTATTTTAACCTCTGTAACTGAGACAGACTTGCAATAAAAGTCGTGTTTTTCGCTACAAATATTTATAAGTATGTGCCGAAACACGTTCTATTTTGAAGGCCTCCTTAAGTTAAACTAATATTTGCTTTACCTGGATGAGTGAGAAACTGGGTAATTGGAATACCTCTATACTAAGTGTATAGTCGCAGTGGCTTAGTGTTAGTGTGTTGGACTACTAAGCGAGGAGTCTCAGGTTCGAATCCCGCAAAAACCCAAATTCCAACTTATGGTTTTTTTCCACTGCGCTACCTCTCGCGAACGTCTGACAAACATCCAAGAGTATAAATGTCTTGAAAGAGCTCCTCAATTAGCCGTTTCGAGTCGGCATAAAACTGTAGATCCCTTCCATTCGTTCCAAAAATGAAAAACTCGCACAAAACGAATGGTTGTGAGAAGCTAGGCCTAGGGTCCTGCCGGACCTGTTGCGCCAACAATTTTTTTTTTTTTTTATATACCTATATCTATAATAAGTGAGACTGAAATAAATGGCCCATTGGATTCCAATTAACCACGTTCGACTGTATAACACTCTTTTCACTACGACACCACTGGCGAACGCATGTCTAACATCAGAAAGCAAAACTGTCCTGCGAAAGATTCTTAATCCTACCTACTGTTCGGATTCGGAAAAAAATGAACTACAAAAATGTATCCTTTGTCCTACAAATACCAATTTCAAACTCAAATTTCTCCTGACAAAAGGCTTTAACCTCTAAATCTCATCTTTTACTTCAATTATACTCACATTTCAAAACATTTCGCGTGCGATATATTTTTCCACTAAATCTAACACGTTAGATATAATACTTTCCAGAAATTCTTAAATTCATTGGGCTGATAATTACTCACAATGGGATATATATCTACGTTTTACATCGGAAGGAATGTACCTAACCTATACATAGATAACTATTATATTTTCAGCAAACAAACGCGATGAATTCAATCGCCTGCAGTGCAATAAATCATGAATGTACTGCAACAGCATCCCTTACCAGTGGGGAGAAGACATATTATGCTTTCATAGTTGAAGCTGAGTCCTGTGATGACATTAATGGTGATACATGTTGCAATTAAATTAACAAAGTTTAATACGTTTTTTTTTTTTTTTTTCTTCTTTTTTTTTTTGTTCATCTGTGCTGATCCTATTTAATTCTCGAACACGTAAGACGTAACTTAGAGTCAGTGGATGGATGCTGGTAATATTTTTTTAACGAAGGCTACAGCCCTTTAGTACTTTATAGTTTTATTGCTATATTTTTCAATAAAAAACAAATTTCAAAACAACGCTTGATTTATTTCCTCGAGTCGAAAAAGAAACTGATATGTGAATGGCTTTCAACTTTATGAAGAAACCCTTGAAAGGAGTTTCTCAGCATATTTTCGAATCGTGTAGTGTGTTATGAGCATGAAAACTAGAGTGCGCCCAGTTTTATAAATTTTAAAAATATATGAAAATATTTACTATTATATACTACTAGCTGACCCGGCGAACTTCGTTCCGCCCAAATTTGTTAATGTA
Organism: Cheilosia urbana; assembly: GCA_946477585.1. Lineage (NCBI taxonomy): Eukaryota > Metazoa > Arthropoda > Insecta > Diptera > Syrphidae > Cheilosia > Cheilosia urbana. The sequence goes on from OX297853.1 coordinate 178,745,844, forward strand.
ATGAAAATAATAATTCCGAGCACGCACAATGCACTTACTACTTTATGTAATCCGGTCAATTCAAATTCTTTATTGTTATACAAAAGATGGAGTAGGTATAGCATTGCCGATTTGTTTCAATCAAACCGCAATGATCAAACGTGTCGGCCAACCTTCAGATTTTTCACTAGTTTGACCACGTGAAAAACATGGGAATTCAAGATTGATGCCACAAATGCACAAATACCCTTGCAACAATTTATTTGTCAATTCAAGACACTGAAATACGAATGGCAAATTGTTCTAAACAAGATCCGCGGAATGAGAATGTTTGCCTTTGAATTTTCCCCTCAAAACCGTCGGTTGCATGCCATGTGATTTGAGATCCTTCAACATCAAATCAAACGCGATCCATTACAAAGTTTTGATCCGTCAATGGTTGCGCAACAAAATTTTAACTGAGCCGACTTTCAATTTCAAATTATGTAGAGTTAAGCCCGGAACATCCAAAGAATTGAAAAATTCAACTAATCCCCATAAAATTTTGTTTTCACGACCAATGTCCTTTCTTAGACCATGCGAATTTAAACAAAAAATCATAAAAATCGAACGATACGTTCCCGAGTTATACACTGCTGGTCATAGGTTAGACGCACGAATTTTTTTTTTAAATAAACTGTTCTATTTACTATCAGGCATGTATTAGTTGTGCAAAATGTTTTTCTTATCAAAGTTCGAATCTTGTGCGAAAAACATCTGCTCATAGTTGGTTGATTTGCGAAAGCATTATTGTGCATTCGAAGACTCTAGAAATGTCTATGAAAGCACGTGGACTTTCCGTTGGTCATTGAAATAGACGCAGTTCACTTTTCTTAGTCTTGTGTAAACAAGTGTAATTTTTTTGATTAAATAGAAATTGAAAGTTAAGATATCAATTGTTTCCAAACAATATTTGAAGTAAAAATGGGAAAAGCTACTGTTTTGAACTTATTGGAACGACAAAAAATAGACTTCTTCAACTCACAAGGACTATCCAATCGAAATATTGCCAAACAGATAAAGCGCAGCTCCAGAACTGTTGATAGATATTTAAAAGATCCAGGGGCATATGGAAAACTCTTCAAAGGGCGAAAAAAAGCACTAACAACACGAGCAGAACGTAAAATTATTCGAATTGCTTCCAATTCGACTAAGTCAGCAGCTAAGATTAAGGAATTAGCCGGAGTAAACGCAAGCATTTCAACTGTTCAGCGTACAATCAGAAATGCAAAACATCTTAAGCGTCTGAAAATCAAGAAAAAACCACCTCTGAATGCTATACGCAAAAAAAAACGGCTTCAATATGCGAAAGAATACATGACGTGGACTGTTCAATCTGACACTCGACTTAATGATTGGCGTTCGGTTGTCTTTACTGATGAAAAACGTTTTAATTTAGATGGCCCTGATGGCTTTCAATACTATTTTCATGATTTAAGAAAAGATGAGCTGTTTTTAAGCCGCCATCACAGCCGGGAAGGTGGAGTCATGGTGTGGGGTGCCATCGCGTTTTATGGTACAATTGATTTAATTTTTATTGACCAGAAGATGAACGGTGAGCGCTTCAAAACATTGCTGGAGTCCGTATTTCCAAAACTCAATGATCTCTTCGGACCAATCCCATGGATTTTTCAACAAGATAATGCTCCCATTCATAACGCTCGAGTCGTAAAGTCGTTTATTTCGAGTCAAAACGTAAATATCATGACTTGGCCACCATATTCTCCAGACCTTAACGTAATTGAAAATGTTTGGGGCTGGCTAACACGGAAAGTATATGAAGGGGGAAAGCAATACGAAGATAAAGAAACCTTGATTGCAGCAATTAAACTCGCTTGGAGCGAGATTTCGCTGAACTATATAGACTCCCTGTATCATTCTATGAAGGACCGGATATATGAAGTTATTACGAACAAAGGAGGCAGTACTCATTACTGAAATAATTTTTTTTCTAATAAGTCAAATATTTACAATAACTAAAAATTAAAGTTTATAACATATAAGTTACTTTTCTTCTAAAAAAATAAATTAGTTTAAGTGCGTCTATTCTAGTGACCAAGAAAAATATGCATTATTTTAAGCAGCCTTAAGAAAATGTTTGAAAAACACAATTTTGTTAAGCTTGTATAATTTTACGAATATTATATTTGAAGAATAATTGAATTACCAAGGTTTTTGCATATCAACTTTTTTGCCATTGCCTTCAAAATAAAAGTTATTAAAGAAATTTTAATGCAAGTAAGCGTGCGTCTAATCTTTTGACCAGCAGTGTAAGTGCACAAACGGACGTCAGTCTCTTTTATATGTAGCTGTACCTACCGGCTTTGCCAATATTTTTCGTATTAAGTCCTGCTCGCATTTCACAAAGTGCTTTATTTGGACAACATCCATTAATAATTTTAATTAGACAACGCTGAAACGCTTTTTCCTATCCCGCATTTGTTTTGCAAAGTACCACCTATAGGGTGTGTAGCTGTCCTATCGTTCAAGCGAGAACAAACAATATAATATAAATCCACACAGTTTCATTAAAATCACTGGAGTGGTTTCGTAGATAGACAAACAAATAGTGCGTCGAGTCCCTCCGCGCGGAAGAAGTGAAACTTCGTATTGTGGAAATGAAAATAGGAAGGGTTAGAAATTGATTTTTAGTGAAACCATATTGTTTCTTTAAGACAAACTTTATTAACATTGCTTACAATTCACAATTGATCGCATCGTTTAATTATCATTTTCGAGTGGAGAAATATCCAAATCTATAACATTTACAATGGGATTATGACAGCTAAAGTAAGATACGAAATGTTGGAAGTCGCATTAGAAGTTTCACTTCAACAAGGCATAACTGTCGATTTAGTCATTATTTTTGGAAATTAATCTTCACCACAGAATATTCCTCTCCCAGCATTTGGTGCCTATGAACTCAAACGGTATCCTCACACCTTTGAGTATGCAATGCTTATAGTAGCGTTAAGCGTTTAACACAACCTTGTTGGAAGTCGCATTAGAAGTTTCACTTCAATAAATCAAACAACATAATTCACCTATATCGTCTTCAATTCTTTACTGTAGGTATCAACGTAGGTACTATAACAACCATACATCCATCAGCGCACGTCAATAGCCATCTGCGCATTTCTTCAGAAACACATTGTCGCTGTTGATTACATACACATTCACGTCGCATACTTCTCTTTCGTTTCACTTTTTTTGGAGAAAACACCACTCAGTTTTATTTTTCATATGAACGTGCTTGTGCAATGTGCGCCACCCTCAACCCACCTCACACCTTTGAGTATCCAATGCTTTTATTAGCGTTAAACATTTAACGCGACCTTGAGTTAGAAGTCGCATAAGAAGTTTCACTTCAAAAACTCCACTTATCGGTAGGTATTCTATCTTTCAAATTGCAACCAACCATACACGCCCGCAAAATTTCATTGGACAAAACTTCATTGAGATCAATTGGTTGTTTTCGGATATCGACAACGACGCCACCTATCTGGCCCAAAAGAATCCCATCCTTCAAGCGGGAACGAATAATATACATTCACAAAATTTCATTAAAATCACTGGAGTGGTTTCGTAGATAGACAAAAACTCCACTTATCGGGTCCAAAAGTATCCTATCTTTCAAGTTGCAAACAACCATGCACACCCACAAAATTTCATTGAAATCGGTTAAGTTGTTTCACAGATCGATGACAGCGCCACCTAATCGAAATTATTTCGACTGTTCAAGTTTTCTTTTAACACATGCGACAGGCGAAAATGTTTTCCGACCGACGAACGATTCCTCACAGCAAAACCCATGAATGAATGAATGAAGCAAAGTATTTTTTTTTTTTATTTGAACAGGTATAGCTTTTTTACATAAGCTGCTGTGTGGGTAGTGCAAAAATCGCAATATATCGCAATACTCTACCCCGTAGCTTTCTATTAGTGAAAGAATTTTTGAAATCGGTTACGTAGTTCCGGAGATTACCTCCCACAAACAAACATTACGTCTTTATATAATAGTGTGATGTGATGTGATGTATATCTAACTTAATCAATATTCTGCACACGAATTATGATGGTTCGTTTTGGAAATATCCCAGCATGCTAAATTGAATAAGAATGGTCAAATACGCAACTAACACTGAAAATCCCTTCAAGCACAGGGCATTGTTCAGTTGAAACAACCCGTACACATCGATATTTAGTTCTTCAAATTTCAGCTGGTTCAAAAAGTTTTCCACCTAGAAAAAAAAAATTGAAACAGCTATTTAAGTGGGTTGTATCAAAAACCAATTGATGTTGAACTTGCTTACACTCCTGTCCCAGCGATCGTCGATATCCGAACATAGGGTTTCCCAATTGATATATCCCGGAATACGCGATCTCCGTACTGTCAAATCGATCACCATCATCAGATATACAAAATCCAGCATTTGCAAGAAGGTTAGAATGATAAGAAACCACCGCAAATGACCCGTTATGATGTAGTTCAGAAAATTGTCATGAATAACGGTAACCATGACCACAAGGTCAAGGTAGAAAATAAACAGTAAATTTAACTGGAACAGCCTGTGAAAATCTTGGGTGATTTTGTATATCTGTGAATAAATCACCGAACATTCATCGAGTTCCTCAGAAAATCTGCAAAGCATCTGCATCCGCTGATATTTTGACATCACGCAACCCTCTGTACGTTGGATGCGTTTCGCAAATGATTTCATGTGCCTGCCAATATTCGCGTACATTGTCGACGAGATTATATAACCCAGGCACACGACGTTCACCACAATAAAAATTCCGCACGATAAGATGAAACCACAAATGCATTCAATGATAAAAAAGATATCGCCTTCACGCGCAACACTTACAGTTCTCGGCAAATCGACTACAAATGCAAGCAAATTGGACGCAAATCTCATCCAGAGCAAAATGCAGAATTGTCGACCGAAAACCCGTGTGTCCTTCGCGATGTTTGATATATGACTTAGAATGGTTATGCTCCTGTTGACAACACCAATGAATTGTTTTTTGCAAATAATTTGCGATAGAGTGAACACAGTGGTAAACACAAACAGTGACGAAAGCTGTATAAAAGTAACTGCCCGAAAATGTTTTTCCTTCACCAACAGTATTTGGTTGATAATACTTGGCAGGCAGCAGGCAAAACCAAAAAGGCTTATTAGGCGCATTGCTACCGAGATTATGTGAGTTGGTAAAGAATATTCCACTTGGTTGCGGTCCGATAATGTAAAATATGTCATGCCAAAGATTTTTGCGTAGTAATACATTATCTTAACGGATCCAATTGCAATGTGGTTGTCGAAGTTCGCCTTGTTTGCCATGGTGTCCGAGAGAGACTAACGGTGGTAAAAATATTTTCGAAGGATATCGTCAGTCAGTAATTAAATTAATCGACTTTCTCAATCAATCAATAAATGCACTTCGTTCTTTTTTTCTAAAGCAACATTAAATAATGAATTTGCTTTAATATTTCATCGGCACTTTTCTTTGGATGAGTTATTATATCCTTTTAAATGAAATGCGCAACGGGACCGTATAAGGACCCTTGGCCTAGCTTCTTACAGCCATTCGTTTTGTGTGAGTTTTTCAAGGGATTTACAGTTTGATTTGATGTCGAGTTCAAACGGCTAATTGAGAAGCGCTTTTGTGACAGTTGTTGTAGTCTGGAATGGTTTTCAGACGTTCGCGAGAGGTGGCGAAGTGGGAAAAACCCTTAAGAAGGTATAAAATACAAATTAAAAATACAGATTTATTTCATCGGAACTAGTCACGTACTGTCTATATTACAATATTTATTATTAATCTCTGAGATCGCACCCGCGTTCGGTTTCTTAACCACGGTTAATATGGCTTCAATATGACTAAATGACGTCTCATATATTCAGCCTTTCCTTTCTTGTCGATAGGCAGAGTTCTCATTGCGGTAGAAAATGGTAGGTACTACTCAAATGCGTCTGAAGGTCGCACGCAATAATTTACCAAAAAATTCTTTATGACATTTTTCAATACGAATCGGGAATTTTTTTATACAAAATTCACATAATATACCATACCTACATTTTTAAATATTTATTTTATTTGAACACACATTTTTTATTAATTAAAAAAAATATCACAAAGAAAGAGCGTAGGGTGATGGCACCTAAGTTCAACTCTCTCCAGTAGTCAGCCTCTGGAATACAAAGTACAGCGCAATAGTTTAACCTTTGGTCTTTCTTTCAAGCGATTATTCCCTTGACTAACATTTCTACTATCTGCTTCCAAAAAAAATTGCAACAATCCTGGTGCTGCTTCGCGCGTAAAAAATATATAATTGCGTATACAGTTTTTATAAAAGCAGAACACGATTGGTGTTCCAAAAAAATAAATAGTGGAAGTGATTTTGGAAAAGTGATACAAATACCTACCAATCCATTTAAGGTAGGTATCTGCATTTTGTGATTATTGTTAGGTTATTGACAGTTTATTTTACTTGTTTCTTAACTTTAAATGCTAAAAATTAGTTTTGTTAAATAATTAAGAGGGAGGCCGACATTATTTTTATGATTATCCTGTTCAGCACCCTCCGGCTGACTACTAACGAAAACGTTAATTGTTTTTGTTTTTTTTTCCAATAACTGAGTATGCAAAATGAATGGATACTTCAATCTGTCTTGATTCTCGCTAAAATTTCGATCAATTTTCTTTGTTTTTCAGTAGGCCCTGTACATTTATTAGAGAAATGGGGGCCGACTCTAAAAAACACGGTTCCTTTATATGTTTCCCAAATGTCAACTTCCATTTTTTATTTTCAATGGCCTCTCTTCCATTAATAGGGTCGCCGTCGCGGGTATAGGATGCCTAAGTGGACCCTCCATAGCTCGCAATCTTCCGCCACCGACTCTAGATCATCAGGGGCAATCCCCATACGGTCCGAGGAGAGATTTCGAATCTAACCATCTCATCCTGGGTCGTCTTAGGGGACGCCTGCCTGATGGTACGGATTCCATAGCACGTCTTGGGATCCGAGTTGGAAGCATGCGTTTAACGTGACCAAACCATCGAGGTATGGACAGCTCCGTCCGGAGAAGTAACTGCTCGACATTCAGTTCCTCACGTATTCTGGTGTTCCTCATACGATCTCTGCGAGTCACACCAGCAAGACAATGAAGGAATCTCATTTCGGCATCAGCTTGTATTCGCGATCTTATTCTTTCGGTCATTACCCACATCTCAGGACCATAGGTAAGAGTACGAACAACCACCGAATTAAAGACCGACAACTTGGCTTTGACACTAAGTTCGGTCCTTCTGATAACAGAATGGCCTTTGTCTCAGAATTCAAATCGAACAATTCGAAATTCTAAATCTGTCAAACGCGCGTGATACAAAAAAGTAGGTCTACTCAGGCCCCGCGTTGAACTTTACGATATTTATGGTCTTAAGTCGATTCGACGCCTGAAGCTGTATTTTGTGTGGCAGCATATGAATGATTTGTTTCTGTCAATGCACGCGCGCGTCAACGCGACATTGTGAATTGGGCCTAAACCAACCGAATAAAAACCTTACAAAACTAGGTGCCAACATTTTCATAGCTCTAAGACTTCAAACTCTCCTTTTGCCTTGTGCCGCTGTGTAGAAGTGGATCGAGAGGACAGTGTCTCAGTCTATATCACAAACCCTGACAACCTTGAACTTGAAAATCACCTAACAACATTGGAAAAACTAGTTTTTTTTTTCTTGTTCTTAGAGTATGCGACGTAGACAGGTGTAAAATTTCGACTACAGACATTTTACAGGACTGAATTACCCGACTGTGATGTCCCTCTGGCCTCTAGGCACATTCTTCGGAGCGTTAGCATCGTAGATATGTCAATGTTTTCCAAGAAGGGGTAATCTCATCATTTGTTCTTAAGTTGCAGCGTGCCGTTGAATTGAGACGCGACTCGTGTATTCATAGCCTGACCATTTAAGATAAATTTATGATGAAAGCTCCAAAAATGTAGCAGTATACTCCTGAATACCTGCACGTCCGCTTATCGAAAAAAAAATTGTTTTTTCAATTAAATGTTGGTATAGCTAGGCCCAAATGATAATTCAGTATAATTTAATAGTATAAGCAGAAGGCTTAGTAAAACAAAAAGAAATAAAAGCAAATATGTAGTCTCTGGCTTAGAAGAGACTATACTCGATTGTATAAATGCGCCCCTACACTATTGCTCACACCTACAGAGTGTACACCACTTGAGAGCACGCGCGCAGAGTTTCTTTTATTCGCACCAACAAAAAAGGCCGCATGTTATATTTAAGCTACAACAGTCTTACTTCTGCAATGGCATGGTAGAGGAATCAAAAACCCTGAAGAGAAGACGGGGAGAAGAAGTTGTTCCCCTGATTTATCCAGTTTCCAGTTTACTCACGCACATCTGCAACCTGCAACAGCATGTCCATAGTCCATGCTCCATGTCATGGCTTTTCGTGGTCCCGCAAATTTTCCACCTCCCCACCGCAAAAGTACAGAGCTACACTCAAAGATATATATACTCATATAGATACATAGATATGTGGAAGGTGGGTATAAAAGATCGTTCGATTTTATGGGGATTTGTGTTTTATGGTCGAACAAATGCACAGTAGCTGAAAACCGCCATCGATGGGCCACTGGAGGACATGCCCCATTAGGTCTTTCCATGATGCGATGACGACCACGATGATGCTGTTGATCGCTTTGCATTGCATCAGTTTCAGTGGCAACCAGAAAGGATTGAATATTAACACAAAATAGGAGATACAAAAACAGGATATGTAGCTCCATGATTACTTTGTTTTAATAGTATATTCAGTTTTGTCCATGGACGTCTGCTTTAATTAAGGATGACAAAATAGCTGGGTATTAGAGATAAAATATCTATGACTTTTTATGGTGTAAGGGAAAATTCCGGAATTTTTTTTTTTTTTAAATTAACGTAGGTATTTACTTTTACGTTTCATCTAAAAATAAGTTTAAATTATTAGTTTGAAATATTACCCCAAATGAAAAATGGTACTAAAACAAAAATGAAAAATTGCCCCAAAAATGTATATGAAAACCAATAACAAAAAATTTATCAAATTTTTGTTTATATGGCGATATTTCATTTTTAATTTTGGGTTGATTTTTCATTTTACGAATGATTAATATCTGCTTCTAGATTCTAACAATCTGACATTTTAAGTGTACGCAGTTTTCAATGCTGAATTAATAATTTTTTATCAATCTAAAAAAAATTGGGAATTGCGAAAAACGAATTCCTATCTAATCTGAAGGTAAGTTTCAAGTTTTATAACTGAAAAAACAAATCCACTTGGTGGTTTTCAATTCTTTCCCAGTAGGTATGTCAATTTATGTCGTTTTCTATTGGGACAGAAAATGTTCCTGCTCTCGAAATCAGCTGGCTGTCAGATTTCATGTTCCATTGGGGGCAAAAAAAGCGCCAGAGCAATTCTGCGAATCTCGATATCCGAGCGAGATTCACACCTATTTGCACTAACACCAAAACATTTGTCGTTTGTCAAACTTTAAAGTGTGTTTACTTACGTTTTTAGACGAGAAGTCTGTGAAAAATAGAAAAACAAAATTATATTTTGCCGCTGCAAAAGTTATTAAAATAAATTGAATGGATTTTTATAAACACAAATTACAATTTAAGAACAGGTGACTTTTAAAACACGCACCACCACAGATGCAAGGGAAGAAAAATCTCGTTTTATGTTCCATTGGGCACGAAAAATCTGAAATCTGAGAGCAAAATCTGAAAATCCCAATGGAAAACGACATGCAGTGAGCTAAATTTAGTGGCAAGAAAAGAAATATAGTGAGATATTTGGGCCTATTCTGCGAAATCTTTTATTCTGTTATGAATCATAAAAGATCTTTTATAAATCGTATTCTGAGTTTCGAACTTTTATGCAACTCTGTTATGGAACTTCCAAAATTGAAATCTGTTACGAAGCTGTCAAAACAAACAGCTTTGTTTTAATTTTTTGTAAATAGTAAGTTGTTACCTGATGTGTGCAGAAAAGAACATTAAAATGCAGGCTGAAAAGAGTAAGTTTTGAATTATTGCAAACTAAATAATTGTGTAATAAATAATTGAACATCTTTGTACAAAAAAAAAAAAACAAAAACTACGACAGAGCAAAAGGAAGTTCATTTCTCTAGGCAGGTAGGTAGGTAGGAAGGTAGGTAAATGGATGCTCTTGTGGCGGTTGCCATAGCTTCGCTTAGACCATCAGTTGGGTCCAGTGTTTCCAGTTAGGTACGGGAACCATATCCAGTGCAGCCTGTCCAGAAAAAAGAAATATACCGCTTTTTGTATTGGAGCCACATAGATTTAGTATGAATCTCATGGATTCTTAAAGCTCCGTTGTAGCCTGATCTCCTTGTTCGTCCTATAAGTAGCTAATGATGTGAAGTCTGTTTATCTACTAGAACCACCCAGATTTAAGTATGAACCTCATAAGTACTTTGAGGTCAACATTCCTCAGATCCTCTAGGTCATCGAAAAAGTAACTATTGAGAATTCTCTTTCTGCTGTTTTTAAGGGCTGGGCACCTTGCAAGCTCATCCGCCTGTTCATTACCCGGAATATCCATATGCCCTGGTACCCAGCATAGTGTTACCGCGTTGGCTTGTGATCATATTTCTCTAACATGCAGCAAAATCCAATCAAGTCAGAAAAATCACTCAGATGCATCGGTACAATTTTTTTGGAACTTACTTCACTTTTAAATAAAAGTGGTCTCGCTTTTTGTAGAAGATGGGAAACGATATGTTTTTTGCCTAATTTGTGTGGGCTCAAAGTTCTGTGGAGGTTTTATTTCGACAATTGGCGATACTCTGTGACGCATAAACTTCGTCAAGAGAAAACAGAAATTAAAACGACTGGTGGTGGATCTCCAAAGAAATAGGACCTTGAAAAGTTAGAGGAAAGAGCAATGGCCTGCTGGGGTCGCAAAAAAAATGTTTATACACATTTATTACATTATTTGTCTCCTTTTGAAAACATTTCGTTGAAGAAGAATTATATATCCATTTCAAACCAAAACTTTGTATTTTATAAAAATCTTTTATCACAAAATTCTGTCTTTTATTCTGTTAAGATTAAAAATAATTCCATTTTGAAGTAAGGGCCATTTTTCATTATGAAAAAATGCTCCAATTTTGGGGCTATATTTCATTTTTGTTTTGGGGCAATTTTTCGTTGAGGCCAAATTTCATGTAGTCACAGCCTCAAACAAAACACTGTACGACAAACAAAAACTTTCTGTCAGGTGGTCTTTCAGCGATAAGTGACATTTCTGGGGGATAGATCAATGTCAGAATCCCCGCGTCCCGCTGCTCGCTAGATGAATAGTCAAAGTCCAAAATGTACGTTTCGCCATTTGCCCTAGCATCTAGCTGTCACCTGACTTGTATAAAATACTTTCTTTTTTGGATATTCGTTTTGCATGACAAACTGCAATGCGAGTTGTGGCTATTATGAAATTCCAGTGTTTTCTGACTGTCCAAAAGCCAATTGAAGGAAAGAATTGCCCTATCTATGAAAAGAGCAAATCCAGAAGTGCTCTTTCTGTTTTCTATAGGTATTTCATTGAAATAAAAAATGCACTTCCAGGTCAATTCTTAACACGAAAGAAGTGTCCGAGATATTTTTAAAGAATTTCCCTGAACTCAGCAGCGCACACAAGAAAAATGTCAGATTTTAATTTTTCGCTATGTGATCCGAAAATATGCATTTATGTGTGCAAAATGTAAACTTAAATTGAAATGTATTGCTTTGTCCTATTAAAACATTCATATTTACTGTAGGAAAAAAAAAAATAGTAGTAACCGAATACCAAATCTCAAATAATGGGTACCACTATTACAAAAGTGCTCCAACGAATTTCATTGAAAAGAATATTTCCGAATTTCGGGGCATTATTTCGGATCTTCAATGAAAAACGCTAATAAACTACACCAGTGATGCCATTCTGGCATTTTTAATGCTAGATCTAGCATTTTCGAAGATTTGAAAGCATTTTTTCCGTTACGGTTTTTATGAAAGAAAAATGCCAGATGCTGTTTTAGCTATTTTTTGGAATTTTTGTATTTTTCGATATTTGCTCTGTAATTTGTACATTAAGCTGATATACAGTGCATAGAAGTTTAACATGTTTCCCACCACTTTCCCACGCATATGAAATGTGAAACGTGCGAACGGATAATGTGTTAGTACGATTAATCGTGTCTATTGGGTACGTGGAGATAAGTATCAGACCAAAAACATAAATAAATATTAAAAAAAGAACCAGTCGTGGAAAGTACTGAAATATAAAAGTACACTAAGTTCTCACTTTATTAAGGTTTAATACGATATGTTTGAAGTAGAACAATACTGAAATAACTATAAATTAAGAGAGAATTTTTTTATTTAATCATTATTGACTAAAATTTTGTGGGTTCACTGACCAAGTTTTTAAAACCTTTCGAATTTGGCTTAATGAACTAGTTTATAAGATATTATATCTTAATGTGTATAGGTATCTCAAAATAAATAAATGAAAAAAAAAAAATGAAATGAAAAGAAAACTTCCCAAGTAAGCCCACCAAATTTAAGTCAGCAATAAGTTCTTAGAAAAGTCATGAACTTTTAAGTTGCAAGTATACTTTCTAAATGACAATAGGCAGACACTTCAAATGAAAAATCTTAGATTTTTGAGCTCTACCGATCAACCAAATTTCATTATTCTACAGCCATCGGAAGTCCTCCATATAATTGACAACAGTTCTGAGAAAGTGGATGGATACCACTCCCCCTTATAAAGAAACCTCAATTATTCCTTTGATTGCACCACAAGACATACCGCTGTGTAAAATTAGAAGATTTCACGATGTCGGGGAGTACTCCATAATTTTGATGATCTGTCAGTCAGTCCGTTACGGTTTTTATGATTTTTGAAGCCCTATATTTCAGGAACCACTTATGCTTAAAAGTTTACTGGGGCGCTTGTGCTTGATCAACTTAGCAAATATTCCGAATTTGAATATTCTGATTTCAATGATACTGGAGATAGAGGAGGGTCAAAAATGACCTGAGTTTGTTCTTGTTTTGTTTTTTTCTGAAGACTGATACTTTAATGTTTAAAAAAAAAAAATTCATTGTTTCAAAAAAAAAGATTTTTATATTTTTTATTTTCTGAGATATTTTTAGGGTCGAAATTCCTAACTCAATATATAGATAAGTAAAAAAATGCATTGAGATTAAATTGAAGCTAAAAAGACAAAATAATATATATTTTTTTTAAAAAGCTGGTGAAAACACTTTTTTTTTTGTCCAGCATTTTTGTTTTCTGTCCCCATACATTCTAGCATATTTTTTTTTTTTTTTTTTCAATCTATTTTCTTATTTGAAATTCTGGCAACACTGATTCTGACATCAAATCGAGGAGCGAAATTCTCTTCTTAAAACCACCAGAAGGGTATTTTTTGTGCCAATGGATTCCAAACGTTTCCAGTTTCCAGAAGTGATTTTTTCGATTCCGTATAGGCTCCCGGACACTTCTTTTTCACCGATGGAAAACGACAGCCACCCCTTTCAATCTCCATTCGAGAAGGAAGACGTGTTGGACTGTGAGAATTTGGGATGGAAAAAGGATATGCGTTTACTAATGTACATTACGTAGCCATCCGCCTAGAAAATTATCTTGATTTACTCTGTCCTCCCAATAACTGCATGACACCATTTCAAAATTGGCCCAATCCTAGAGAAAAATTAACTTCTTTTCTGTCATCGTTCGAAATTAAACTCACTCTGCGGCTCTTCCACCTGTTTCAATCAGACTCCTCTAATCCTCATTCTTTTTCTACCAAAAATCTTCTTTTTTTTTCGTAAAATTTAGAATATCTGTTGGACTGCTTTTTGTTGCCAATTGAAAGAAACGAATATATTTTGGGCGAACTTTTGCTGTTCGACGTCAGTACCTACGATTACGACCGCCGCATTCTGTTTTCGGATGATGTACCTACTTTCTGATAAAAATTAAACGAATGGCAAACTTTGCAGATACTAGCTATCTACTTTTATTTTTACATTTCAGTTTTTTTTTAATCATAAAAATAGTCTTAAATGTCAAATCTGACATCAGTGCGAATTGCCTCGTGCTGATCCATGTCCAGTCCAGTTTATCCATTGGGTCAGAAAAAAAAAGTAAAAGTGTAACCGTCATCATGACGAAAGAGGCACGCAAACAAGAAAATAAAATAAAACAAGGCAAACGCAAAGCTGAAGAAGTAAAACTTTCAAGCGCGGACTGTACTATGACGACGACCAGTCGACCACTTTGGCCACAAACAAACGTGAACATAATAGCCTGATGAAGTTGGTTGTTTGGTTGTTGGTAGGACGTGGACGTGGACGTGGACGACGCGACGGTGCGCTGCAGAGCAGATGAAATTAAATCGCTGCTTGGAGATTGGACTATTGCAGTGCACGTGTTCCAAACTCTGACAGTTACGGATTATTATTCAAGGCTTGATTTTTTAAGGATCATATTTATTTTTATTTGCTTCGTTTCGTATATGCGAGGAGAGATGGACACGATGCGATGTATTCTCATATAGGAACATGTTTTTCTGCTTTTGTTGTTTTGGTCGTATTGGACTGGTGTGGTGGTGTTATCAGTTTGAAAGGATTGTTATATTCTTCACTTTATAATCATCATAATTCAGGGCACTTGGATCTGGTTTTGGTTATTTTGCTCGCAGACATTTGGATGTTGATGGGCGATTTATCTTTATTATGGTAGTCACCTTTGGAGGACTTTTGAGTAGAGGAACTGTGCTGGGATTCCCGTTTGCGGTTGTAAACCACGGCATCAACCCAAGGCTGTTGGCCGGCCGGCCGGCGGGAGGTATTGTGCAGCGAGTAGGAGTAGTGCGAGTTGTAAATATACATATACAGTCAATACAGTGTGTTAAATGGTCAATCGGTTGGGCGATTATGGATAGGTAAATGAAAAGAACGCCTGGACTGCGTGCGTTGATTTTTGGCGCGAAAATAAAATGCACGTATACCTACGTGGTCGTGTGGATAAGATTCTCGGAAAACCAGTCTACGCAGATCTTAGGGAAAGTTGCAAATTAATTGATGCTGTATTTCAACTTTTTTTTAAAAGAAAAAGGGGGTAGATGGCAGATATGAAAACGAACCAAACTGCAGATGGAATAGACGTCACAGATCACTATAGACACATGCGACGATTAGAAGGATACAAAAACAATTTCATTTCTTTTTTGACAGTCGAAATTAGCTTATAACCTCTCGTTTTGATGTGTTTATCTAGATAGGAGTGGAAATGTCATATTTGCTGTGGGATTTCGAGTTTGTTCCATTTTTTTGGTGAAGATTGGTAGCTTAAGGATCACCTTTGAATTTTTCTTGGTACAAATGCAACCATTTAGCTTTTTTTGGTGTAGAATGTAGCGTGGAACCTAAAATGGTGAAGGTAAATAAAAAACAATCCATTAATCACCAAACAAATTCCACTTCCTATCAGAGACTCGAATCTGCAAATTAAGCGGAGAGTTAAGTGAGCTAATTCTAGAACCAGCCGAAACAACCGGAATAAACTGGAAACTTCTCCATAGATGGCGGAGCGGATATAAAAGGCAGATTTTAGAACTGGGACGGTGAGTCCACAGTCAGAGGTATCACTGAATTGAGTCTCGCAAGCACCTCATTCAGCGAAACAAATCCAGCAGATGACCCCCAAGAAGAAAGTAGCTTTTCAACGCTTGAAATCGCTGAAATCATACATGGCAGTCACTCCAAAAAATCAACCGGACCGGACAACATTTCAAATTTCGTCCTAAAGAAGTTACCACATATCATTATGATCCTGCTCACTATAATGATGAATAACTGCATCAACAACTGTTACTTCCCAGCAAAATGGAGGACCGCTAAGATAATAGCAATTCCAAAGAAAGGCGACCGTAGCAACGTTACCGGATACAGGCCAATATCGCTCCTATGCAGTGTGAGCAAAATACTGGAAGAGCTGATTCTGCGGCGAGTAAAAGATGTATGCAGCCAACTCAACATTATACCGGACAATCAATTTGGATTCCGCGAAAAGCACTCCACATTACATCCGCTAATGAAGTTTCATTATGATGTCAAAATGGCTCTCAATAACCATCAGGTTACAGTC
The DNA here is from genome assembly GCA_946477585.1 of Cheilosia urbana. NCBI lineage: Eukaryota > Metazoa > Arthropoda > Insecta > Diptera > Syrphidae > Cheilosia > Cheilosia urbana. Next base: position 178,762,098 of record OX297853.1, read on the forward strand.
GCATGCCTCCTAGACGTGGATAAGGCATTCGACTCAGTTTGGATTCAAGGGCTTGTCCACAAACTAAAACAGCTAAGTTTCCCTAACGCCCTCATTAATATTATTTTTAGTTTTCTGCATTCCAGGTCCTTTTTTGTGCAGATAGAAGACCGACAATCACAAGTGAAAAGCATCAGAGCTGGTGTCGCCCGAGGTTCGAAGCTGGGACCACTGCTTTTCAACATCTTCAAGTCCGACCAACCACAGCTAGAGAACGCAACTAACAGCTGCCTATTCGCCGATGACTCCGTCACATACAGCAACTCGATGTCCCCATCCATAGCAGCACGAAGAGTAGAAGCCCACGTTAGGAAACTATTCCAGTACTACTTAAGATGGGGCATACGAATCAACACGAGCAAATCTGAACTGATTTGTATAAGAAGGCCCATCAGAGGAACCAGAGCTAGGTCAGCCACCAACTGCCGTAATATCAAAATCAACCTGCCTGACGGATCATCGCTCTCAACCAAAAACAACATTAAGTATCTTGGGGTCAACTTCAATGAGCGGCTAAGATTCAACCCACACCTGAACGCTGTTCTCAGGAAGGCATCACTTGCTTTTCATCGAGTCTACCCGCTGATGAAGAAGCAAAATGGACTAAGTAGAAGAACTAAACTGCTGCTATACAAACAACTGATAAGACCGGTAATAACCTACGGATTCCCCATCTGGTACACCGTCCCCAAGACATACATCAGGAAGCTGGGAGTATTCGAAAGAAAACTCCTGCGGATATGTACAGGACTGCACTACGATCCAATCCGGAAGAAAAACATCAGAAGTTCAAGACTCTATGAAGAAGCCAAAATCCTACCCCTAGAAAAATATATGGTCACACTTTTCCAGAAAATACTCAGGAATACCTCCAGTCATCCAAACCCACTAGTCCGAAGAATTGCGGACCTTCCACACATCCCAGAGCATCGGTACCTTCATGTACTGGCTCTGCTTAACGAGGAGTTATTCCCAAGCGACACAGACAGGACAGCCCTGCCCTTCTACGAATTGACCGAGACAACCCACCATCGAGGATAATTCCAAGATGACCAACCATCTCAAAACACAAGAACATCAACACCCGGATTTGAACACCCTGAGGTCAACCCTAACAACGATGCATACTACGAGTATGAATCTGAGAAGACAACCACAATATATGTAAAATAGATTTAAGAAAACAAACATTGTATACCGTTGGGCCCCTGTTGTTGAGCCAACACCTTTAAATATTAACTATTCACCACCATTTGTTACCTAGCCTTAAGTCAAATTGTATATACAAAAAGTTTAATAAAAGCAAATGTAATGGGACAGTGAGTTGATTTTTAAACAGTGATCGAAATAGTAATCGGTGGCGAATATAAATAAGTGTAACGTCATGCAGTGATATTGATTTTGTTCTTAATAAATTAATTATTTGAATAATTCATAAAAGTGTAATAAAAAGTGATCTTATTAGAAAAGTTCAACAGAATTGTGTTTTATTTTTTCGAATCCCAGCTAAAATGTAACATTATTAATACAGCATTCAAAAAAGAAGGGTACGAATAGCTAATGTAGGTACAAAATATACCACGTTATAAGTCTTATATGCTCGTGTTCAGAAAAACTAAATAAAATAAAATAAAAACCCAGAACTTGCTTTGGAACTTTGGAATACCTATAGGTTCTTGGACATGGTGTCAAAGAAAACGAAGTGTCTTTGTTCGTTAAGCTTACCGCATATGCGAACCTGCACAGGTTTTTAACGTATAGATTTCCGCAATAGACATCAAAGGATGACAAAAAAATACTCTCATAACCTAGAGCTAAAGATTTTAACATACTTTTCGAAATCCGATTCGGTTTCGAAATGAGTTCATAAGATCTAGAATACATTATGTTAACGAAAATGTGAAAAGATAAGCTTAAGGGTAAGTAAAAACCGCAAATATCTATGTAGAGATTGGTATCAACTAAATTTGCACGAACAATTGCAGTCAACTAATTGGCAATCCGTGAAAAATTGGAAAATCACGTCTGCCAATCTCTGTACATAACCTTAACATTTGTCCAAACTAATTACCGACACGGGTAATTTTTCAATTTCCTCTCAACATTCAATAGGGGCAACCTTCCAGCGCAGCGTCCAAATTACGAATCCACAATTATCCCCCCAACCACATCAACACACTGGATCAACACCAAAGGAGACAGACGCAAAACAGAAGTCATTCGTTTCTGGTAATGGTAGTAATTTAAAATCCTACCTGCGGTAAGAGTTAAGAGAAGTGAACACACAAAAAAACGTAATAAAAGAACTCCATATATCTTCATCTGGGGCGGTGGCGTGCACAATTGATCCCGGACCCGTTGGTTTGGTCCGATTCAAACCGTGGATGGTAGTCCTCTCCATTGTGCCTACAATACGCGATGTAACACGGTAGTCATGACGGACAGCATAACGCTACAAAAAGAAGCAACAAAAAAAAAAAAAAAAAAACAAATCACGGTTGCACACAAAATTAACTACGCTTCGGATTGGGACCGACCTCTCCTCCTCCTTCTTAATTTCGTCATTTTTTTTGCATAGCCATCTTAAATAATTACCTTTTGTTGACTGGAAGCCAATTTATGGTGGACACAGAGAAAAATTAGCTGCGCAAAACATAAAATTATTACTCTTTGGCTTTTGGTTAAGTGTGTGCACGGCACCATCAGGCATCAGGCCCAATCTGTGGGACGCACCTATACCTCAGTGCTCTGTTCTTGGTATCCACTTGCTACCGGTCATCCAATCTCCGTGGTGATGGGTAATGACCGAGGTTATAAATGTTCTTGTGCAAATTGATTGCTGCCGCTCGCAGTAGTTTCTTCGCTATTGACTGATGAAACACTCGGTTATTTTCTGTTCCATATTCACTAAAGGAAGTGATTTTTCAAGGGGATTTTTCACAAGCTTTCGACAAAGTGAAGAAATAATTCATAAATTATAAAAGTATTTCGCAAAGTAGTAGCGACTCTGAGATTTTAGAGGTTAATATAAGCTGGACGTTTTTACAGAATCTAGCTAAGAGAAATTAAAGCAAGCAGTGAACATATCAGTCAAGGATTTCAGGCCAATTAACGCAATGCATTCAGAACTTGATCTGGAAACACTGAAGGAAAGCCAAGAGTGTCCCCAAAAATTGAAGACAGAAAAAATTAGCAATGCAGACCCCTTTCGAAAGTCGGGATGTTTGACTTACGCAACCAAATGAGTCATATGTCCCTCACTGATGACTTTGACACTGCGAAGACGAAGTTTATTGTTTGTCTTCCAAAATAGCGATTCCTAGCCAGAATGGACACATCTCAAAATCAACTCCAAACTAGTCAATGCTAGGTAAAACAGCCCGCGATACTAATAACCATTTTTAGTGTCCAGATTAAATTTTTCGAACTCACAATGCGACATTTACACTACAAAATTGCATATTGTGACCTACATTTTAGTGCGAAGGTTAAAAATGATTAAGGTCCAGTGTCTTTTGGAAATAAGACGCCCTGCGTTAGTGCTTTGCTAGGTTCTGGGAATCGGGTCGAAGGGCCCTGCTAAAAAATATTTTTAACCTTCAAATTAATTATTGTGTAGGTTGTAGTCGCAGTAGCTTAGTGGTTAGTGTGTTGGACTGCTATGCGGGAGTCCCAGGTTCGAATCCCGCAAAAACCCAATTCCGACTCAGGGTTTTTTTTTTTTTTCCGCTGCGCTACCTCTCGCGAACGTCTGACAAACATCCGAGAGTATAAATGTCTTGAAAGAGCTTCTCAATTAGCCGTTTGGAGTCGGCATAAAATTGTAGATCCCTTCCATTCGTTCCAAAAATAAGAAACTCACACAAAACGAATGGTTGTGAGAAGCTAGGCCTAGGGTCTCTCCAGACCTGTTGCGCCATCTATTTATTTTATTTTTTAGGTCACAATAGATAGTTTAAACATACTGTGAATTCATTAAACTTAGTTTAAGCAGTAAAAGTGAAAAGAAGACAGAGGCACCTCTCCAGGAGTTGGAATCCCTTTCTTTCAAAAAAAAAAAGAAGTGTACTCAGTCACAATGGAAAATTGTCGAAACATAATTTTTATTGTGATCTACTACGTATTTAAATGGATGAGTTAAAATGATCGTCCGATATAATAAGCTCTTTATTTGTGAACTTCGAGCACAATGAAAAATGCACCATGACAAATAAAGTACTGCAGCTAACTTCACGGTTAAAAGTCCTGGCGTTAATTTTTATATTTTAATTTCGAGAATATATAATATGTGTTCAAGTGAAACAACTAATAAAAGAACTATTACCTAATTTTTAATAATTACAAAATGTGTCTGAAATATTTGGATTTGGGTTTCAATTCCCAAACCGCCTCCCTGCGTTCGCCCCTGATAGACCGGGTTAGATTGTAGAGTAAAAATACTAGATTTTAATCTTTCGAGATTTAAGTTCGTATGAAAATAAACATTTTAATGAAACAATTATTAAATCTTTATATATTAAAAATGAGCCTCAAAATTGTGTTCGTTTGTTGCTGATTCACGCCTTAACGCATTTTCCGATTTTAACCAAACTTTCATAAATCTTTGGTACCTATTGGTCTATATATGGTTTTTGTGAAGTTTGGTTGAAATCGGAAAACTTATGTGTGTATTATGCGTGCGTGAAAAAAACACGAATTTGAGTGAATTTTGGGTTTTTTCCGGTGGCGCTGTTGTCGATATCATAAACCACTCAATCGGTTTCAAAATAGATTGAATAGAAATACGGATAGTGTCACTTCCAATACAACAAAAAATATTTAAAATGTTTAATTTTTTTAATTTTTCTTATGTACCGGGCTTACCGCTACACAATTTGAAATTGAAAGTCGGCTCAGTTATAATTTTGTTGCGCAACCTCAATCCACCGAAATTTTGTTACTGATCGCGTTTTGATTGTGAAGAATCTCAAATCAAATGTCATGCAATAAGCGTGAGCGGAAAATTCAAAGAAAAACATTCTAATTCCGCGGATTCCGCTTATTCAGAAAGATTTGCCATTCGTATTGAAGCGTATCAATTTCCCGTTTCGCTATGCCAATTACTATGTCTCAAGGACAATCGCTGGTATTTTGTGGAACCAATCTTGAATTCCCATGTTTTTCATAAAGTCAAATGTATGACCTTCCGCTTTATACATAGTGTACCGTAAAGGACATGTGCATTGTGCATGCTCCGTATTATTATTTTCATTGCATGAACGAATATGGGCGAAACAAAGTTCGCCTGGTCAGCTAGTTTGAATATAAAAATAGAAAAAGTTTAATAAATTGGAAATATTGAAATCTAATTTTTCGACCTGTAATACTGTGGAGGTATTTAAGTACACCCCCGTATTTTTAATCCTGTTCGTTTGGTGTGATAGTGATAATTTAGTAGATAAGGGTCGGAATGGAACACTTCAAACTAAATACTTGCTGTAATAAACAACGGTCGGTAGTGTCACTTGAACTCGAGATGGAACAATACGCAAAATTCAATCAAAACGAATTGCAGACATGTACTTTGTAAATTAAATATCAGACGTATTTTTTTCGATAATGGTATGACTATCATTTGGGTATCCCTTCCGTTGTCCGCTTGCGTATTGGCTCTGCGAACACCAAAACCAAATGAAATACATTTCATATTCTCCCTACATGCGCACTTGCACCTATTTTGATTGATTTATATGTACCTATATAAACTAAGCCGCTGTGTCAATATAACGTTCAGCCTCAGTTCCGCCAGATGCACATTGCACACAGCCAATCTCCCATCGTCTCATATTTTTAGCTGATGTAGAGAAACTGCCAAGTAATAAGACTACAATCAGAAGCAGAATCATAACCACAGCTCCACATTAACCGATCAGAATACACCGTTCCACAGGCCTCTCTGTATCATCCGTAATAAGATATTTTTGAGGTGAGGTCAGGTTTCAAATGGAATCACCAATTGGGCGCCTCGAGATAGGTACATTCAGTCACTGATTGCGGAAACAGATACATGCAATCCAAGCCCTTGCGCACCCATGAGCGAGAAAGATGTTACACGATCGTAAAAGCCAACAGCATCAGTTCAATAGCCTCGATGCCGGGTCATCGTCGTCTTCATCGCTTTGGCATAAGTTCTAGTACCTACCCACCGGCCACCGCCACCATCGGGATCTTTGTTTTCTTTGTTTTTCCAAAGTAGGAAAACAACGCCATCAAAATAAGTGGAGAAAAAACTGGTTAGTATAGTTTTTCCTGCAGGAACACCAGCAGCTGCACGACGATCGATTCTTTTCGGTATCCCATTCGCGTTTGCTCGTCTTCAGGGCTTTTTCTCCACTATGTCCTATTAAGTGCAATTACGTCTGGAAGTAAGCGGACGAGCTGCATTAGAGACACTTGCCATTGCCATCAGTGCGCAAGGGAAGCCTACGATTTGTCCGTTCCCGAAGGGAGGCGATCTAATCGTGAGATAAAAGGAATTGTAGTTGTGTGCAATTGCGAATAGCCTCCTTCGACTAGGAAGCGCGCATGCAAAGTTCACTGAACGTCAACCATGCCGTGCCGTGCCGTGCCGCTTCCAATGATTTGTTCACACAACAAACTCGGTGTTAGATCTGTATTGCGCTTGCGCACGTCCAGTCCAAGCATTATGATGGACATTCAGAATGGTCATATCTTCAGCGGCGCACCAACGCAATGCTTTTCCAAGAGTCTATCGTTTTTCCGTATGCAATACGTAACGCACACATTACATGCACTGGGAACATGAAGCACCATGCATCGTGCGTTGACGATTGTGTTTGGTTTTATATTTGTGGCCAATTAAAAATTCTGTAATCGATGCGTTTGGTGCGGTCTATGGCCGCTATTTACATTGATATGCAAAGTTCGTGTATAAGATATATATATTCAATATGAGAGAAAGGAACATTTAAACCGTAATGGCATTTGACAATTCGGTATTGGATTGGGACTGTACCTGCACCTCGTAGCGAAATGATTGCGGCGTGCGTAGGGAATTGTGTTGATTTAAGTTAACAGCGTTATGATTGTTTCTTCAGCCATATTTTATTATAAACCGTATCCGATCTTAAACACTCGTATCTTAGCTAGTAGGCGGACAGTGAATCTGTTTGTTCGATAGATATTCCTTTGCACTTATGGCACGATGCACTGGACTAAATTGTACTAAACATTTTAGACATCTCCGTCTGTCATTTTGCATTGCAAATTATATTAGGTCCATTCGCGTACTTTCTCGAGCCAAGTACTAAAAATCTGTCAAACTCAAAAAATTGAGCGAAACTCTCTCAGAGAGCGGAAAATATACATCAAACCAATGCTGTGTGTATAGACTTCGAGGTACTTGGAGATGGAGTCACTTACATCTTCGACATCTACTAGTGTCAAAATTAAAAGGAAATACGTATATCAAGCGTGCTTGACTAGTTCTAGGTATTTGTTTTTTTTTTTTTTTGTGCGACTTGACTTTTACGACGATTTTAAATTTCTTTCTTGTCAACTTTGTGCATTTGACATATTTATCAGTACCTGCCGGTTGAAATTAGGGACTTTCATGTGTCCAGTTAAGTAAGTCTGACAGCTGTCTGACTAGATGTATCTCGGATTTGATTGGCTGATCTCGGTCATATGAGCAGCTGATTCAGTTGACGTTTATGGAGGGGTAGCCGACGAATCTAGTCAAGAAATTCGTGACTGAGTAGTAGTTATCCAGACCAATCTAGTCGACTGAAGATAACTAGATTCTTGACTGTGCCCATGGTCACCTTTGAATAGTTTGTTTTTTTTCTGTAATTTTTTTTATGACATGATGTTTGATGTGATTTCACACCGCACCTGCACCGAAGACCGTGTTTTCGTCGATGAAAGGGACATAACTACCTAACACGCAAAAATATGTCACACGTATTTTTGTCGGCCACTTTGTTTATGTTGCAGGAATTATGGGAAAGCTCAGCATGTTGATATTTTTATAGCGATGGCTTACGAAATTTCGCTTTCCTATGAAACAAAATGGCTTCCTGAATTGATGAACGGACAATTATTTGTTTACTTCGTATAACTGATTGATGAATTGATGGTTTAATTTACTGCCACTAATTACCATTTTCATTTGACATATTTTCAATGAGAAATAGAAAAGTTTTCAAGTTTGCAGAAAGGTCGGTCGCCAAGACTTTGGTTTATTCCCGTTTTACGAATCTAGAATTATGGATAGAACATCCATGACACTTTCGGAGTCTTATTTGTGATACCATGATTACGGCTGACTTACAGATCTATCTGTTCCGTCTCGTGCAAAATTGAAACCTGTTAGAAATTAAATATAATTTTTACAAAAGTTCAGCTGTCAATTTAAACAACTCTCGGTACTTTCGCAGATTTCCGTGAGTTAGGTTATCTGCTACTGCTTGGTATCATTTGTCACTGGATGCAAACGCACATTTATATAAATAAAAATAACTACGTTTTAACAAATGTGATATGCTAACTTTCCGCTGCTCGACGTTTAGAAATTCAAGGGACAGACTTCGGTTGAGAAAATTGTAGGACTCTCTACGTATGTATATAACTAGAAGTTTCAACTCAGCTTAAAAATCAGACTAGTGTTACCACTGACAGCTATAGACATAGGGTAGACAAAGAGTGTTAGCAAAAGGTAAAGGTTTTTCACACCTCAAAATGCCAAAAAAAAAAAAACTATGATTTAAAAAAAGTTCATAGTCTTCTTGCTCTTAGAGCTGATCTTAAAATGATGTTCTCCTAAAATATAATACACAAATGTATCCTTAGATAGCTTACCCTTACATTTTTTATTGATGCTTCATTGAGTATACAGACTGGGGTTATGTATGGAATTGCACATTGGATAAATGGCCGCCATGGCCATGCTGGAAAGTACATACGTTTTTTATTGAATTTTTCTATAAGTCGTGGGCTTGTTCGCATAGACATTAGACTTCAAAAACTCCAAAGAAAAAAATCCAATGGCGTTAAATCGCAAGATCTGGATGGCCAATTCTGATCGTAAAACTGGCCGATTACACGATTAGGAAATAACTGATGCAGTAATTGAGTTGTTTCTCTGGCTGTATGGCATGTGACACCGTCTTGTTGAAACTACATGTTGTTCACATCCATATCTTGTAATTTAGGCAATAAAAACTGGGTTATCATGTCACGAAAATGAGACCAATTAATTTTTTCAGCTTGACCAGCCGCATTTTCGAAGAAGAATGGTCTGATAATGCCTCCAGCCCCAAAATCCGCATCAAACAGTAACGCGTTGTGGATGCATTTATTTCTCAATAATTAAAATAAATAAAAAATAAATAGTTGTCGCAACAGGTCCGAAGGGACCCTAGGCCTAGCTTCTCACAACCATTCATTTTGTGTGAGTTTTTCATTTTTCAAACGAATGGAATTTCGACAATTTTATGTCGACTCCAATCGGCTTATTGAGAAGCTCTTTCAAGACAGTTATACTCTCGGATGTTTGTCAGACGACCCCGAGAGGTGACGAAGTGGAAAAAACCCTAAGTTGGAATTTGGGTTTTTGCGGGACTCGAACCTCGACCCCTCGCTTAGTAGTCCAACACACTTACGACTAAGCCACTGCGCCTACGTTTCTCAACAATTACTCGTGGGTTTTCTGAACCCCAAATGCGATAATTTTAACGACTAACGACTGTATACTCTCATCAAGATGAAAATGATGGCCATATTTTGTACGAAAATTTCGGACTGTAGCTGACAAGTGGACTGTAGCTAACAAACCTTCATTATTTTTTAAAAATATTGCTCAGCAATGAAAACGCGTTGTTCTTTCGTATAGCGCTCTATTTTTACTGACCCCGAACTGTCAGCTGTCACATTGTTATCTTTCTTTTTTTTTGCGTTGGCATCACTCTATACCTACTATTAAATGGCGAAAAATTCAAATTTGACCAACCTTTACATAAAATTAAAGAGAATTAAAATTCAGTCACGAATTTGCGAACAAATGTGTTCTTATCACGTCTACAACCTTGAATGTGAAATTTTAGCAAATGTCTACTAGGTTAGGTACCTGAGTATAACATTTGTCCGAAACCAATTATTATCATTGGATGCAGGAGAAAAATAATCGTGAGGTCATTCCTGGCATCTATAACTATACCTCGAGACGATTCGCAGATTCCTGTGCCTGCGCCTGCCCTCTTGGCAAACAATAAAATAATTTTCCAGCAATTTGAACAATTTTTTCTGCCACATTACGTCAAAATGGATCTTCGTGCATGAACGCCAAGGAGTAGACAAGATATGGGCTCTTGTCTGGGTTTGAAACTTGTAAGTCTTGTTCCCATGGTTCATGTTTCGAGTTCAGTGAATTGAATCTCAAAGATAATGCCGAGGAAAATCATCTCACAAAACTCTCTGGAAATTCTAGCTCTCAACCTAAATTTGTATGCGTGCAGTTATTTGAATAGATCTCGCCTGCAGACAGTGAACCATCCGTAATTTGCGAAATGATGAGAATCATATTTGCCATAATCACTACAATAATGCGGTGATGTCTGAATGTGAGAGAATGTGAATTGAAACAGTTTAGTTACAGGCGATTTCTTCATTCCGGGTACTGGGGCTGGGGCTGGGGCTTCTGACAACCATTCGTTTTTGGTGAGTTTCTTTTTTATTTTTGGGACAAATCACAAATGGAAGGCACCTACAATTCTATACCGAGGCTAATTGAAAAGCTCTCTCATGACAGCTGTATACTCTCGGATGTCTCTTAGACGTTCCGAGAACAAACTATAAGATGTAAAAATGCGTGTTTTTCCGGGGATCGATCTTGAGACCACTCACTCAGTAGTCCAGCACACAAACCACTTATTCCAATGTGGTATTAGACAAAACAGGATGCAATAATTAGTGATACTTATACGAAAAGTAAGCCACATCCTTCTTTAGATAGGTAATGATAGACAAAAACACATGAAATCTGAATACCAACAAGTGTAATTTTTTTTTATTACAACCGATTATGAAAAAATGTCCCCTCCCAAGATTCTCCAAAGCTGGCATAATTTCTAAACATTTCCTGATAGAAAATCCGCCTTGCCAGAATAAACAAAAACTATACCTGCGGTGGTAATAGAAAATCCATAACTTGTGAGAATCGTACAGCGTGTTTGCTTTGCTAATAGACTTCATAAAAATGCAGGAATGTGTTTCGAATTCCAGCTTCTAACTGGAGTATCACTAATAACCGCTCACATTATTATAGCGTGCACCATGCAGCACGAATTTAATATTCTCGCAACTTCCAAGAACTGGCGCACAAGTGTTTTCATTCAACGTTTCGGGCAGCATTCATTGAAGATTTTAAAAAGCGGAGTAAGAATAGCTCCCCGCACTTAAATGTTCCTTGAGTGTAAAACGAATTGCTACAAATTTAAATTTCAACCAGAGTAATTAATATTGCAGCTTAGCTGTTACCTGTTACTTAATATATTCAGTCTGACAGTATGCTCTGCTGCACAAGGTCATAAGCAAGCAGTGGGGTTCTTAAAGAAGTTACGAGCCGTTTATGCAGACATCCGAGACGGTTATTTACGCAGAAGGAAATGTTAAAGGTTGCATACGTATTCTTTGTATACTTTTTTGTAGGGAGAATGTAAGTTTTCCAATGACTGCAGCTTAGTTTCAGCATCTTATCCGGGTTTTCTTTTCAAAGTAATGCGCTAAGTTCCACATTGATGTAAAGTAACAAAATATTGTTATGCTCCTGTATCGTTTTGAAAAATTTTGCGATTTTAGTCACAGAGTTATAGAAAAAAATCCAATCGCTTCTCCCAATTCCAAATATGATAACAGTATCAATAGGTAGTTTTTCATCTCTGGGTTTGGAAAGATTTTGTGCGTACACAATTGATTACGCATTATGAATAGCGCATAGACCAAAACTATAAACTCCTATCTTATATAACTTCGGAGTGAAACGGAGGCTTTTGCGCTAAAAATGTTAACTTCACATAGGAGCAGCGTTGTTATATCGCGGGATTTATACCTTTTTATCGGAATTTCGATGTCAGAAAAGCCTTCCGTGGGATAAAGGAAAAAACAGCAAAATCGTCGGAGTTTCAGGAATCTCACAAAAACATTCAAACTTCAAACCTACACTTTACCATGATTATCAACACACTGAATTATTGTCCATAAAAAACAGCTCGTGCAAATCGTATTTTATAAAAAAAATTCTAATACCAAAAAATAATCATAGTAATGTTAATAAGCTGCGACTTTTATACTGAAGGTTAATCTAACTTGAAAAAGGTATGATCGCATCTTAAAAGGGACATTGAGTACGGTGAAAAGGAAAAAAATGGACAAATGCCCATATTTCTTGCGATAAATGCAGATAGAGTGCTAACAACACTGCAACTTAGCAGGCCCTTTTCTGAGTGCATAATTTTTTGCGGAAAAAAGTATACTTTGAAAATAAATTCTCTGAAATGTACACGCTATTATAGGCAAATATCTCTTACATTATTATGTTCTATATTTTATATAGTAATTTGTTTGTATTGGCTTTGTTAAATAGGTACAATTATTCTAGTCATATTTATAGAGTGGCTTATTTTTCTTATACAAAACTATACACTTTATCTATCTTCTATCTTTATTCTTCTTTATCTTTATATAAATAAAAATAACTTGCTTAATGTGTGTGTGAAAGCCTACCGACTGCCAAACCGATCCGATTTTGATTCAGTTTTTTTTGTTGGTTAATAGACCATGCAGAGAAGGTTTATATATTAGTATGATACATTTTTGAAAGAAGGCGCAACCGCCATTGCAATAAATTCATTTTTGTACACTTTGAAAAAAAGAAACTGGATAGAAATCGAGTAGTGACACTTCAAATACAGAAAAAATATTTTAAATTTTAAAAGCAATTGTTGTTGTCAATTATTTTAATTATTTTCCAAGCAAATTGTTGTTGCCATCAATTTTGAAATTTCTTTTTTTTTTAAATATGACTCGAGGGTTTTTTCCGCTGCGCTACCTCTCGCGAACGTCTGACAAACATCCGAGAGTATAAATGTCTTGAAAGAGCTTCTGAATTAGCCGTTTGGAGTCGGTATAAAATTGTAGATCCCTTCCATTCGTTCCAAAAATGAGAAACTCACACAAAGCGAACAGTTGTGACTTGTGAGAAGCTAGGCCTAGGGTCTCTCCAGACCTGTTGCGCCAACTATTTATTTATATTAGATACTTTGATTATACAATGATGATGTGGCCGACGATATTTTGCATCGAATTCGCACTGTGAAATCGGATAATGAACTGGAGATGTCAGATGAAATGCGCAACAAAGCTTTGATTTTGATCGAGGATTTGTGTCTGTGTCTGCTCATGATTGGCAATTTCTTGTGCAAATTGGGGATGCCACAGCCACATCGTTCAATGCAAGATGCACTTAATCGAGAAGTGGAGCGAGAAATGGACTTCGATCGAATCGCATTGAGTCAAGCTGTTCGAACAAATGTGCCAATGTTGAATCAAGAACAAAAGAAAGTGTACGATGAATTGATGTAAGCAGTCGAGAGCGAATATGGCGGAATTTTCTTCCTTGATGCGCCCGGTGGAACTGGAAATGCATTCCTGATTTCACTGATTTTGGCTACAATTCGTTCGAGATCTGAGATCGCTTTGGCCCTAGCCTCTTCTGGGATAGCGGCTACTTTGTTAGAAGGCGGTCGAACAGCTCATTCTGCATTGAAATTGCCATTGAATCTGCAAGTGGATGAAGAACCTACATGCAACATTTCAAAGAACACTACGATGGCGAAAGTACTGCAGTAATGTAAGATTATCATATGGGACGGCACAATGGCTTACAAACGCGCAAACAATCGTACTTTGAAGGATTTACGTAATGATAATGATAATGAAACGCTGCCTGTCTTGCGAGATCAACTCCGACAGATGAATTCAATGCTTGCCTGAAGGCGTCTGCTTTATGGCGATACGTCAAAAAATTGCATTTGACAACAAACATGCGAGTTTCTTTACAAAATGACCAGTCCGCTGCAGAGTTCTCCATGCAGTTCTTGGCGACTGGCAATGGTGTGATTCCAGCAAACTTAATCGCCGGCCTGATTGAATTTCCACAAAATGTTTGCAACTTTACAACGACACCGGGACCGGAAGAACTAATCATGAATGTTTTCCCGAATATTGCCCAGAATTATATGGACCATGATTGGCTGAGTGTAAGAGTGATTTTGGCTGCGAAAAACAAGAACGTCGATCATTTAAATTTCGCCATTCAAAACCAAATCACTGGTTAGTTGCATTCATACAAATCAGTCGACTCCTTGATGGATGAAAACGAAGCCACCATATATCCCACTTTGTTTCGCAACCTAAATGAACCAAAACTTTGTAACGGTACGCGTTTGATTGTGAAGAATTTAATATAAAATATTATTCAAGCAACGATTTTTATTGGAAAATTCAAAGGCGAAGATGTTCTTATTCCGCGCATTCCACTTATTCAGAACGATTTGCCGTTCGTATTTAAGCGTCTTCAATTTCCCGTACGCCTCGCTTTTGCTATGACAATTAATAAGTCGCAAGGACAATCGCTGGATGTGTGTGGCAAAAATCTTGAACTTCACGTGTCGGCAAAGCTCTCGCTTTGTACGTGTACGCACCCGATAGTAGAAATAGAACAAAAAATGTTGTGTATCATAAAGCACTTCAGTGAAAAAGCAGTAGGTTGGCCGACAAGTAATTGATTTTATTTACCTATTTATTTAATTTTAAAATAACTTTTAAATAAACAATTTGAATTGACCGAATTACATGACATCGGAATTTACCTACATTAATGAATTTGGGCGGTACGAAGTTCGCCGGATCAGCTAGTTCCTTTTATTTTTTTTTTTCTTCTTTGTTTTTTTTTTTTTTTTTTTTTTTTTTTTTTTTTTTTCAAATTGAGGTTTTTTGTCGTTGTTTTCTCAGGTTCGATTTGTAAATTTATAGCATTACATAAAAATATATAAATAACTAGCTATTCCCTCCAGGCCTCGCCCGTGATACAACTGATTCAGTAGTCTAGAGCCTGTGTAAGAGCAAGCTTTATGCATGGTGGCATGCATACATTGAAAAATATTTATTTCCTATCTTTCAAACTACAACCAACATAAGTACATCCACAAAATTTCATTGAAATCAGTTGAATAGTTTCGGAGACTGACAACAGCACCACCTATCGCGACAGGCCAATTTCCGCCGTCGCCACGGAATTCGTTCTTACGGATGCAACTTTGTTTTATATATATATTTTTCAGTAGAAAGATATACATACATCTGTAAATCATATCTCTGTACGAATAATGTAAATTCAGCGATAGCAAACTACTTTATTAACGAAATATCTATCTAAATACCTAGAGTAAGTAATGCAAATATGGCCCACCCTTAACATTTTTTTTAAATAAAACCATAAATTTAAGTTTAATTCATTTATTATTTTTTTAAACAGTCTCACAAATTTTTTTTATTTCAGTCTTTAGAAACTTTAATTAAAAAACAAACATAATTAAAAGTTAAAAACAAAAACTTAAAGGAACTCTATAATTCAGTTTTGAAAAAAGTGCGGCTAATATGGCCCACTTGGTGTTATATATGGCCCAGGGTGGGCCTTCAAAGATCCCATTATTTTGTTGTAGATTGTTGATATGGCTTTCATCATGTCCTTCTTTCGCCAAGTCTCCCGTGGTTGTGGACTTTGTTTAGACATTTTAGCCTTCAAAAAAAACAAAAATTAAATAAAATAAATAAATCAAATTTCAATCGAGAAAACGAGTCAAATATGGCCTACTTGGTCATATTACCAACACATGGGGTGGGCCATATTAAACACACTTTGATTTTTTTACTCATTTTAATTTTCAACTTACTTCATAAACTTTCTTTAAAATTTTAAATTCACACAAATTAAGAAAATATTTAATACTCTTTAATTTTAGAAAAAACTTACCAATTTAACACAGAATTTTATTTAAAAACACTTAAGAAAACTTACCAAAAAATTACAACGAAAGTATAAAAAACAAAATGAGCCGAATATCTTCAAACCCCGTCGCGCCACACTCACAAAAAAAGACTGAGGCTAAACCGAGTTGAATGTGTTCGCAGTGAAACATTTTTTATTTCGCTGTGGGTTATGGTTGGTGGTGGGCCATATTACCAACATGGGCCATATTTGCCGCACTTACTCTATATTTTGGTCATTACAGTGTCACTTTTATGGTTCATTTACATCGTCTAACACACCTATCACATAGGACGAGAGAATGTTCAATGTTACACAGGCGACAGATTGTAACAAAATTGTTTGGTAATATTGCTTGACTATACGTACTTTTGCTTTTAATTTGTTAATGGTTGGTCGGATTTATTTAAACTAGTTTATTTTCTCTCTCAATGACATATTTTAAATTAGTATTGCAAAAGTTTTTAGTTTCACTCCAAGCGTCTGATTTGCGATCTAATCTTTCGCACCGAACACACTCGAAACAGAAGTTTTCTCATACATATTTCACTTTTCGAAACGAGCCGTTTAAAGTCGTTTTCCACGAAAAACCCACAAATAACAAATTTAATTTAAAAAAAAAAACGAAAAAACCCCGACTGACTAAAAAGAGTAAAAAATGATTTAAAAAGATTAAAACAAGACACTTTCAAGTATTACTTATTGACAATCGGAGACTACCTATACACAATCTGTCAAAAATATGCGCAGTATAAAAATCGCAGTTTGTTGGCATTACTATGATTATTTGTTGGTACTAGAAAACTTTGATAAAATACGATTTATGTTTTTATTTTTAAATTTATATTTTTATATTTATTTGTTTAGCCTATGACATTTCGGGAAAGAATACTAATTTAATGATTACTCAATCTTCAAAATCGGTCAAGCCGTTTGGGCTACAAGGCGTCACGTAGGAATAGGAACGTACATAGGATACGCGCAAAACACATAACCCTCCCTGTGTCCAGTCGCGTAAAAAGAAATTTGCCGAAGACAAAGTGGCAACCAGGGTTGCCAGATTGGGAGCTTTGTCGTATTTTGGGCTATATTTTTTCTTAAAAAACGATAGACACAATTTTGGGCTACATATCGATTTACAAATTTTGTGTTAATTTTATTCCTTCACAAAAGAAATATTTTCGAACAAACACGTAGTTTTAAACCTGGGCAGCACTCTTTCAGTGAAGTGACATCGATGTTGGATCAGTCGTTCAACTTGCACGCACACCTATTTATTTTGCATTTGACACAAGCCACAAAAGCCAATTGCAGAAAACAGGTGTCATATAAAATTCGCGGCGCGCATAAGTGAGATATGCGGGCAAGTGGGAAAATACCAAAATTTTCCACGATTTTTTGTACTTCTTTCTGAGCTACATTTTTCTAAGGTTCAAGCGCTCAAAGCAAACCAAATTCTGGCAGCCCTATTGGCAACAGTAAATGCCAATGCCGACACACATAGCTCAATTCAATGCACTAGTCCAAGAATGGCTTTGCCTTTCAATGCGCACTAGGTTCAGTGTCCTCTGTCCTGCCATCTCCCATCATGTACGCCAGCACACTCAACGGCGCCGCACAGAGATCCTCAACAAAGTATTAAGTTATGGTCTGAACTACAAACTAGCATCATTGCAGGGCTAGCTAGCACAGCTCGGTAATTTATAACATTCACCGATGAATTATTATATAATTAGCTGATCCGAGAAGAGTGACCACTGTGCGGACAGGGCCACCATATATCTAGCGTCAACATCAACAATGAGCGTGGTGCTGCAAACAATGGCAGTCATTCTACGCGAATCATCAAACGAATTTATTTCAATTACTCATATCTCTTCTAGGAATCGCGAATAGACGCAGTTTTTAATGAGGACAAGCGGAATGTTTGCAATTCAAGAATCAGCAATTGAATTGACCCATTTGTAGTGTTCACTGTACGTCCCCAACTATGTAAATGCTTGTGCAATGTCGGCAAAGACTTGTTGAACATTTTGCTGTTGCAGTAGTTCTATGGAAAATCTTGACCGCTCCAAGAGTTAGAGATCTTATCACCTCGACCAGCGTTTCGTGAACCGTGTCCAACTCCGACCATGTTTATTCAAATTTGTTTCCTTTCACGATTCGATTCACCTCTAGTTGGACTTTCCACTTGAAGGACTTTTCGTATAAAACTGAGAAATGATCTTCTCTCCTTAAGTACCTATTTATTTATTTGCTCTGCTCCGCTCCGCTTGTGAAACATCTTCACGCCAATGATTCGGAGTTTTTCAGGACGACTGCATATCCAAACAGGAAAACACTAACAAGTGCTTCGCTCACACATATCCTTCGTACAAGTCATTACGTAAATTGATTCGAGGCAAAAGCAAAAGGGGGCAACACCAACAAGTTCCCACAGTCTCGCTGCTGACTGCTCCCTCCATCCCCACAGTAGTGTTTCCTTAGAACAGGTGTGGTATGCAGGAACATTTTACAGGTTTCTTCCGCTGTTATTCAGTGGCTTCTTCCAGACCGTGGTGCGGTGGTGCTTGGTGCACATAAGAAGACATGGTGTGAAATGTAGAGTCTGTTACCGAAACGGAAGGAGTACTCATATATGTGCAGCCATCGACACATCAGAATTATTAGTACGATATTTCTTCGCTCTGATGACTGGTTTGTGACAACTTCGTTACCCTGGCTTTCGTGTTTCGTCCCATCGGATCGGCGCGACGACGCAGGAAATCGCTGTTGTTAATTGATTTCCGTCCTATTGCACGAGTCATGCTCATTATTTGACGAACGGAATTGCTTCGATTAGAATTAAATGCGAAGAAGACAGGCTACTTCCAGATAGTGCTGGACAAGTGCGTATTGTTAATGATTGGGGTTTCGCCGGAAGATTAATGGCCGCTGCCACTGTGACATTTGAGGTGTTCTTTGACAGAGATAAGATGAGTGTTGGTTCCTTTCCCACGGAAGATTTGTTAACACGCATGCGTTACCTACCTTCTAACTTGCATGGGTTAAGTAAAAATTTGTTTAGGGAGATAAAATCTACATCAACGTTTGTAAATATTTGACGATGAAAAATTTGTTAAAAAGTTGTACAAAGTAAAAATGCATTGTGCGACAAATCAGTGAATGATCTCGGGATGGTAAGGCATAGGCATTTCCAATAGCTATGATGAGGTACGTCTGTTTTCCTGTCAAACTGTCTATGTCAAACATAGGGGCGTAGGTAAGTGTATTTATGAACAATCGTGTATGGATGCAGTTTCCAATTATCAAGGAGACGCTTCGTGGTGATATTTGTATTGATTGAGGAAGAATGGGTATACAGATTCGATGATGCTGATGAGTGATGATACATTTAATATGAAACTAGACAGTCGGAAGAAAGACATGTTTAGATAATGCCCTATGAATAACGTTTGCAACGTTCATCAGTTATGTATTTTGTTTTCGATTTAGTTAAAAACAATACGGAATTTATTGACATCACCTTCCCTTCACAGCGCGTTTCATAATAGAAGCCTTTGCGGCGATTGAAGGACTTGCGAAATCTGTTGGCGTTGAAGTAAATGAGGACTAATACCCTATTCACACCGAACCGAAAACCGGCTTTTCGCGAAAACACTCGAAAACTTTATAGAAAACAGAAGTTCTCTAGTACATATTTCACTTTTCAAAACGAGTCGTTTAATAGTTCATTTTTACCGCACCTAAATTCATCGTTTCGGCTAAATTCAACATTGTAGGCCAAATGTCCAGCATTTCGCCATATATTTTCCAACAGTTCTTAATGTTGAATTTCAGCGAAATGTTGAATTTCGTCGCTGCATTTGTAAGTTTGTCAAATTACGCATGCAACCGAATCTTCGGCAAAAGGTGGGGACCCAACCCTAAAATAATTCTGTGGATGTGTACGGCTGCTGTGCGTCCAATACTCACGTACGGAAGTTTAGTCTGATGGAAAGCCACAAACAAAGCCTCGAACCTAAAACTAATGACTTAAATACAAAGACTAGCATGCATACCGGCGCAATTAGGACAACACCTACTGCTGGAATGGAGGCTATCCTCAACCTAGTACCGGTAGACCTATATATGCAAGAATCTGCAGCCAAAAGTGCCCTCAGGATCAGCTAAACCAAAAGCTGGAGGTCCTACAAAAAGGGAAACGCGCAGATTCTGAATAAATACGTGGAAGATGCTGTCACTTTTGACTACTTGTCTCCTCACCTCGACTTCGACAAACCATTCTCTTGCTACTTTCCCCGCAGGGAGGAATGGATCACAGACGAACCCACAAAAGGGGAAATCGATATCCATCTACACAGGTGGATCTAAGATGGACTGTGGAAGAGGTGCAGGAATTTTATCTGAGGAGTTAAATTATACGCCACTCAATCAGGCTGCCTGATCACAGAAGTGTCTTTCAGGATCAGGCGGAAGTTCTGGCAATCGCCGAAGCTGCCCACATGGTGTCAGTGTTAGCAGTACCAAATAATGATATTACCATATTCATTGACAGCCAGGCGGCTATAAAAACACTGTCTGCTATTGAAATAAAATCGAAGCTAGTTCGCCGCTGCCGCGAAGGGCTCAAGGTTCTCTGCTCGCAGCACACCAATCGCCTCTGCTGGATCCCTGGACACAGGGACAAAACTGGCAATGAGATGGCCGATGAACTAGCAAGAAAGGGTTCTGCTATGGATCAGGATCGGGCGATTAAGTCCATCGAACAACCACCACTTTGCAATCTCAGAGAGAGAGTGGAAAATAACATCCGCATGAAAGCCAATAACAGGTGGAAAGATTTAACCACTTGTGAAATATCACGGAAGTTGTGGCCGGACAATAATCCTAGTCGGACTAGCAAGCTCATGCGGTTTGATAGAACGTCGATGTATAGACTGGTAGGGGCCCTAACAGGTCACAACTTCCTAAGAAACCACACAGTGAAGTTGAAGCTCAAGAATGACGATATATGCAGGGGTTTCGGAGACGAGACGACTTCCTTTATCATTGCCCGAGTCTCTTGTCACTTGAGGAACAGAACACTTGGAAGCTATTACTTCAATGACGTACATGAACTTTCTGATGTCTCACTATCTGATCTTTACAGGTTTCTGAGGACATCGCGGGATGGCTGGACAAGGTCGAGTAACTGTGAATGAACACACATCACCGCCAACAACATCGGCTAAACACACCTCAAGGGCATCACAATGGGTGCGGTAGCAGCATAAGATTGTCAAATCGAACAAACCTCTTTACGAATTCCGCATGTATTTTAATGACAGCTGTCAAAAAACAATCATTAATTTAAGGTTATTAAAATTATAAATATGGAACAAAAAAGTTATAAACAAAGAACAAGGAGATGCATTACTTTATTCATTCGATATTTATTGCATTCTTTACGTTCAATCACTTCTGATTTATAAACAATTCTGCCAATAGCTGTCATTTGAAATGTTGAAGTTTCTGTGGGAACGCAAAATTGGATTTCAAAAATTTTCCCCTAATGTTGAATTAAGGTGCGGTGTAGATAATCGCTGTCCAATCGTTGAGTTGTGAAACAAACACACCTTTTGCAATATTCAGCAGAACCAGCTGACCGAACAAATGTCACAAGTCACAACTTAAAATCATTTTCCACAGTTAATTGATAAGCTAATATTATTTTTAAATGCTCTGAATTAATTTTATTTGTTAATTAATCGATCGAAATTCGTAAACAAAATAGTTTAAACAGAAGTTTCACGAGTCACGCTCAGAGCTGATTAAAACGTCAAACGAAAACTAGTTGGTGTTCGGTGTGAATGCATCTTCGAGTTTTCAACGAAAACACCATTTTCGGTGCGGTGTGAATAGATACCCTATTCACACCGCACCGAGTGCTTATTCTTGCAGAATGGAAAACGATGTTATACAAAAACGTACTTTTTTAAATTAAAAGGCCTTATAATATAGTCTTTTAAGAGGACTTATTTTTTATTTTATAGAGGAATTTACTGCAACCATCTTCGTAAAAGTTTTCCAACACAAACTTCTTATATTCCAATGCAAAACTCAGGGCTTTACATTCAGATCGTAATTTTATCAAATTTATACGAATTCGAGAAAACTCACATTTAGATGCACCAAGCACTGTAGACACATGTGAGATTACAGATTCATCTGACAAAATCTCCAGAACGCCAGCCCCTTCATACAATTCTGTATCCCTGTAAGAGTAAAATAATTGTTTCCTTTCCATAATTTAAGTCATTCACTTCTCTTTTCACGATCAATAGGGCGCCTACTCAATAAGACTCCTTGTTCAGATAAGGCTTCCATCACTACCTACCATATTTTCATATTCTGAAAGCCTGCAAATAAAATGCTACCTCCTGAGATCCATAAAACGTCATTTGCATGCATCTTCTATGTTTCCAAAGGTGTTGTTTGTCTGACAGCAGCTGTCACGTGGGTCTTGGTGTAATATCAAATGGAAATAAAATTACTTTTAACTGCTTGGAATTGTATCGGAATATAAGCCGATCGCACAGACATATAATAACGCATTAATTTACATCCCACTCACTCAACCAGGTTTTATCTCTCCTTACCAGTATAATTCGTAAATTCATAACCAACGCATGCCTCTACTTTTTTTAATGTTTAGACCCTGATGACGTTTATACAACAAAAAGGAAAATGTTGTTTGGTATTCTATTGATAGTTTCACAAATGAGAACACCACATAGCTGTTCTTTCTTTGCTAAATGGTCTGAGAAAATGTTGCTGAGGAGTATATTGATTGATTTGAAATAGATCGTGTGTGACGACTTTTGAGGGTTGATCCCTTAATTGACTAGTTCCTGCGTTGAGGTCCGTTTTTATTGTTATGAATTACAGCCTAATGAGATGTCAATAAATAGCCCATATGTTTGAAACAGTAATGAAACAATATTTCGAAAAGAACAATTTATTAGAATTAAAATGTTGTCTTCTTTCGTGGGCTTATGTCCTTAGAATGCACATAAAATACTTGGGAAGGGGTTAGTTAGGGGATATTGTGTTTACTATCATTTACCAACTACGGCCGGCAGTGAAAGTAATGAACATTAACGTCTCATCAGTCATCAAATGATTTTCCATTCAACTGTGTAGCGTGTACATATACACCTACATGAGTAAGTCGACAGTTTTGCTATTTCAGTCACTGAGAATTGTTTGACTTGATATGTTTCAGTTCTTATTGGCCTAGACTGGTCACGTGTATAATTTATTTCTGTTGAAGTTAACGAGGGTGTGACTGACAAATCTAGTCAAGAATTTCGTGACTGAGTTGACATTTCACATATGTGTCTGACACCGGAAAAGTGACGTTACCGACTAAGCTAGTTTTAGCATTCAGGGTTCATCTAGTAAAGACCATTTTGGTGAACTTTAGATTTTTGAATGTGCCCAACAACTAGTTCATCCTCTATTCGATAAAAAAATATCTCGGAGCTTATTAGAGTATAATACACTATTCACACCGAGCCGAAAACACTCGAAAACAGAAATTTTCCTATAGGTAGAGCATACATATTTCACTTTTCAAAAATAGTCGTTTAAAGTCGTTTTCCAAAAAAAAAAAAAAAAAAACGACTTCCAATCGTTGGTTTACTGAAACAAACAAACCTTTTGCAATATTCAGCAAACTCAACAGAACAGCTGAGCGAACAAATGTCACAACTCACAACTTGAAATCATTTTCCACACTTAATTGATGGGCTAATATTATTTTTAAATGCTCTGAATTAATTTTATTTGATATTTAATGCAGTTTAACGGCTAGTGTCTCACAGCTGTCAAACGTCAAACGAAAACTAGTTGGTGTTGTGAATGCATCGACGAGTTTTCGACGAAAATTCGCTTTTCTGTGCGGTGTGAATATATATAATACTAGCTGACCCGGCGAACTTTGTTTCGCACATATTCGTTAATGTAATGAAAATAATAATAGGCTGAGAAAAAAAAAGTAAAAATGCGGCAACACTGCAATTTTTGCCTCCATAATGTAAAAATACTGCATTATCTTTGCATGAGGGCAATAAGTTGCCTAGTTGCAGGAAGATGGCAGAAAAAAATATGTAAGTAAAATAAATGAAATTTAATAGATTTATCCAAAATAAATGAAGGTTTTTTTTTATTAAAAAGTTCAAATATATTATTTGTGTTTTATAGGAATGAAAGTGAATCCATGCAAAGTTCCATCCCCAATCCCATCCCCGTAAAATTTTATTTTCACGACAAAAAGTATCATATGTCCTTCCTTGGGTCAATACGAATCCACGAAGCACGATCCATTCCCGAGTTATGAGTGCACATACGGACGACAGTCTCTTTTGCATATAGCCGTACCCACCATACCAAAATAGTGTCCCATCTTTCAAACTGTAACCAACCATACACAGCCCCAAAATTTCATTGAAATCTGTTAAGTGGTTTAGGAGATTGAACACAGCGCCACCTATCGTGTCCAAAATAGTCCTATCTATCAAACTGTATTTATTCAAATCGGTTGAGGGGCTTATGATATCCCCAACAGAGTCACCTATCGGGTCCAAAATATCTATCTATCTTTCAAACTGTAACCAACCAAACACAGCCACAAAATTTAATTGAAAACGGTTGAGTGATTTAGGAAAGAAACCAAAAATTACTCAAATTCATATTTTTTTTTCACGCACGCATAAGTTTTCCGATTCCAGCGTAGGAACCGTACAACTACAATTTTTCAAAATGTTGAGAAAACTGAAAAAAAAACGACTGGAAATTCGAAAAAAGTGATTTGACAACAAAATGTATTTCTCATAAGACCAAAAAAAAACAACATATTTAACAGTACAAATATGTTTTTTTTTTGCACCGTTTTTTGTAAACAAATTACACAAACATACGTTTACCAATTGCAACCAAACTTCACAAAAGTCATATAAATAGACCAATACCAAAGATGTGAGAAAGTTTGGTTAAAATCTGTAAATGCGTTAAGGCGTGATTCGGCGACAAAAGAACACAATTTTAAGGCTCAATTTTTATATAACATAGCGTGCCCGGCGAACTTCGTCCCGCCTAATATTGACTTTTTGACTAAAATAATTTGAATTTGGAACATTCACTATTCCATAAATATATAAAATGTATGGAAAATAAATTTCTACAATTCTCCAATTTCCCTTTAAAATTTTCCATTTTTTTTGTCGTATGAACCTTCCTTAGGCGTAGACAAACACAACAAAGAAAAGATAGCTCAAGCCTGACGATCCGTTCTCGAGTTCCCTCATATGAAAAATGTTGTGGTAGGTGTTACCATCTCTGAGATTGAAAGGTAGATGCACGGAAAATTCAAGACGCTTAAATACGAATGGAAAATCGTTCTGATTAAGGGGAATCCGAGCAATGAGAATGTTTGTTTTTCCCCTCGAAACCGTCGCTTGGATGACATTTGATTTGATCTTTCACCATAAAATCAAACGCGTTCCGTTACAAAGTTTCAGTGCATTGACGTTGCGCAGCAAAATTATAACTGCCCGGAACATCCAAAGAATTCAAAAATTCAACTAATCCCCATAAAGTTTTGTTTTCCTTGGGCACTTGCACAAAAAATCATAAAAATCGACCAAATCGTTCCCGAGTTATGAGTGCATATCCGGACGTCAACCTCTTTTACATGTAGTTGTACCCACCCGGATTTGCGCGTACCTTTCGTATTAAGTCCTGCTCAGATTTTGCAAAGTGCTTTATTTGGACAATGTCCATTAAAATGTTTAATTATACAACTTTAGAAACAGCGTTTGGTTTTATTTTTGAATGCGAAGTGCCGCAACCCGTTTTCCTATCCCGCCTATTTTTGTAAGGTACCAACAATAGGGTAATTATCCTCTCTGTCAAACTTGAAGCAACCGTATCCATCCCAAAAATTCCAATCGTCTCAATAAAACTGTTTCGGAAATCGACAACAGCGCCACTTATTGGGTCGAAAAGTATCCTGTCTTTGAAGCTGGAACCAACCATACACAACCACAAAATTTCATTGAAATCGATTGAGCGGTTTCGGAGATCGACGACAGCGCCACCTATCGGGTCAAAAATAGTGCTATCTTTAAAGACTGCCTAAACCTCAAATACAACAATACGAACAAAACAAAAGAAGAACCATGAAAATTGGCTCAGTGGTTATGAGCATTTTCCTTGGTTATGTTATTTGTGCCGGAAATCGAATGGAAATGTTATTTACCTATTTAAAATTGATTAAAAACTAATTTGGAGTTTTCGTCGAACAACAACAGCTAAATGAATTATGAAATGGCAAATTCAAAAAAGTATAGACAACCAACGCCAACTATATTATTACAATTAAATTTAATGTTGTTGATACAATATTGATATGCAGGGAAATCTAACTTTTCGTAAATATCTCCCAGCGCCACCTATCGGCTCCAAATTTTGACAAAAGTTTTCTATTTTTTTAAGTGTTAAATGGTGTAAATTTGAGCCAAATCGGTCCATAAATAAGAATTTTCAAAAAAGCGACCTCAGCGCCCCCTATAGGGTCTAAAATAAACATAAACCATCCGGAGCACCACACAAACATATGGTGTGAATATAAGGGGTATAGCTTCAGTGGTTCAGCCGTTATCGTCAGTCATACACGCACGAACGTTTTTATATATTAAGATATATATATATAATTCACTAGTGCTAAAGGGGTTTTAGTTCCCTTATAATGCTAATGCACAGTGCAAGTGTTCTAGTTCTAACTACGACACCTAAAAGTATGAACATAAAATATTGTTTCTTATTATACGGTATAGAAAATGTTTGCAATTTTGGTCGCGAGCTATGCCGGGTGGTCAGCTAGTTATTATATATCAGCTTATAGTTAGGTTAGGGAACTTTTGAGCAACAAAGTCCGTAGTCCAATACCCGATGTTATTATATTCTGCTATTTCTTGACAGAGTCTTGTAAGTACATTTTAGTACACACGCTAATTAAGAGAGAAGAAGACACAAAATTAGTTGTCAGTGCATTCTATTAAAACAGACTAAGGGCCGGTCTGTTCACAGCTGCTTTAGTCCTTGATCAGGTCACCACAGATTTAGGTTAATCCATGATTGAAAATCAGTGATAACCAACGAGTGCTTGTTGATCTTTTTTTTCACTTTGCTCATCAAACCATAGCTTTGCAACAAATCGTTCCATTTTTCCAGTTTATTTGTCATTCCGTGATTGATCGAACCAATGGTTACATTTCAATTTCTTTTCTTTCGGGTCTGTTTGTTTTTGATAAGTAATTTATTTGGGTAGGTATTTTATGTATTTATTTTTAGTAATCTTACTAACTACAAAAACAAATTTCATAATTAATGAAACTTTGTTTTTGTGAATCAAATTTTTGAGAACAAAACCGAAGTAAAAAAATGAAAAAAAAAAAAAA
The DNA here is from genome assembly GCA_946477585.1 of Cheilosia urbana. Classification (NCBI taxonomy): domain Eukaryota; kingdom Metazoa; phylum Arthropoda; class Insecta; order Diptera; family Syrphidae; genus Cheilosia; species Cheilosia urbana. The sequence continues at coordinate 178,789,746 of OX297853.1, forward strand.
AAATTGTAACAAATTAATACGCTTCATGTTATTTTATACGACAATCAAAATTTTCTTATTCTCTCAATATTTTTCCTAGCGCGTGTGCTTTATCTGAATTTATGGGAACTGTCATCGGCCAAAAATAATCGTACTTCATATTTTACATCCATTATTTTGGCGTGTTGTGTATTCTATTTATGCGTCAGTTGAAAGCTTCAACGAAACCGTTCGTTCATTCTATTATTTGCATTTTTCTTTATATTCGCACAATATTGTACACCTTTTTTTTAGCAGCTACGTCAAAATGAATACCTACGTAGTCCTTAAAAAATCTTGAACAGACGAAATTACAGAAACTCAGTGGTTAAATCTCATTAAAATCGGCTGGTTATCGATTTCTCTGGTTAACCAACCAACCCACTGATTCTCTGGTCAATATTTTGGTGAAAAAACACATTCAATTGTTATACCAGCTTAAATAACCGATGATTAAAGATATCCAAGATTGAACAAACCGGGCCTAAATTTGGAAAAACAAATAAAAGTGAAGTTGAAGTTGGTTGATAAAATTCGAAATACAATGAATTGGACTTTAAAATTAGTGTTTCTCTTTTTGTTGTATCTACTAAAAAGAGTCGTTAATATACAATTAAATGTCATTTCTGTTCCGCTGGGGCTTGAGTTTTACCGGGCGTTCCTCTACTACTCTGTTCAATTTATATTTTCAGTACAGGGAAGATAGGCTATTTGCCTTTCACCCTTACTATTAGGGATTTTAATAAGCTGTCTCCATTTTAAAGCTCTCACATGGTTGCCATAGTAAGCACTATAAATTGGCATAATTCTCTCACAAATATCGGTAGGGTTACCAAGTACCAACCCTTTATTAAGAAAAAATGGTTTAACTGCATGTTAACAGATCCTTCAGATATACAAAATAATTAAGGGAGTACCTAAAAACTGTATGGCAACATCCCACATAATCAAATTCATTGCATTTATTCGCTCTCAAAAGCTTTAAAAAGCACCAAAATCGAAAGTTCTTTGACAAAATTCAAAGAAAAACCCTTAATGATATGCTAAAATTGACATATGGTAACATTTCTCCGATGTGCTTCAGTCACTCACACCACACTGCTTATTTTGGTTGATGCCAATAGCAAGCGAACGCAAGACGACCGTGCTCATTCTCCCCGCGGCTGTGGGGCAGACTGGTTGTGGTGGGATGTATGCGAATTTCAGGAAAATTACAACAACAAAATTCTTTGGAATGGCAGTGGTTTCGTTATTATTTCAGTGGCAAATCTTGTATTTGAGTGCCGTGAGAGTAGCTACAGGCACCACTGGTAGAAAAAAGAGCTTCCCATAAGGCCTGTACTGAAAATATAAATTGAACAGAGTATAGGGATATTAAATGATGGACTTCAAGCGGACAATGGAACGTACCAGTCAGTTTGTTTTTAATGCCAATATTTTTCAAATTTACGAAACTGTATACGCAAATGGACATGCGAGGGGTCGAGGTTCGAATCCCGCAAAAACCAAAGTTACAACTTAGGGTTTTTTTTCCACTGCGCTACCTCTCGCGAACGTCTGACAAACATCCGAGAGTATAATTGTCTTGAAAGAGCTTCTCAATTAGCCGTTTGGAGTCGGCATAAAATTGTAGATCCCTTCCATTCGTTCCAAAAAATGAAAAACTCGCACAAAACGAATGGTTGAGAGAAGCTAGGCCTAGGGTCCCTCCGGTTCTGTTGCGCCAACTATTATTATATGCAGATAAGTGCTCAACGGTTGTGTCTTCCTTCATGAGTTTCAAACCATATCGTTATCGTTATGACACAAAGTTCAAATTCGGGTCAATGTAAAGTTTTTTTTTTTTTTGCAAGTACCTAGGTAAGTTCAACAACCGAAACCGTAACATCTAAAAAAAAAACCTTAAAAAATCGAGGCCTCTATCAACATTACCCACTAATTTGGAATATTGCCAAATAGTGAAAATACAGCTGAGAGCTGAGTGTTTTAAAAAAAAAAAAAACTTTTCAATCCCAAACAAATTGTCAATTTTTGATCTGTGATGTTTGTGTTTCGGACTGGAGGTAGAGTCAGTGTTTTAAATCATTAGTTTACACATCGGTGTTCTAAGTCGTATATTGCTAATGCCGAATATCAGAGACAATACTAAGACCCCCAGTCCCCCAACTTCGACCGATTAACAGTTATTTGCCTACAAGCAAAATTTTACGCTCCCAAAAAGTTTAGGTGCGCTAGTAGGTATTGTTGAATAGAAATTCGTATTGACAAATGTCAAAAATCCTCTCAACCAACACATTCGCACCTAATCTTTATACTTTTCACTGTGGGCAAAGCAAAACGGATAGGAATTGGCGTACACGGATAGGACAACAAAATGGCGGATTCCTGGCAAAAATTGAGGGTGCCAGCGGCAAGAGGATTGTGAGTTGGGGGTCTCGTCACAAGTTTAACAAACACTCGCTGTCGCTGATCATCCATGAACCATGATCTCTCTTATTTGTCATCAAACGGCTGTAAATCGAGAAACAAAAGAAAACAAGTCAAAACCAAATTAATAACAAAGACGTCTCTGGGCTCATGTCAAAACGTTGAATGCTCTCTTGAATAATTGCAATGATGAAATGACACATATAGCAGACTGTCATGAGGGATAGTGTGGGACGAGGGATAAAGGGATATGGAATACTTATGAATATTATAGTTACGCTACGCTCAAATGCATAAAGTTGTGTGCACCACCACCACGTGTCATTTGTCCAATACGGAGAACGCCCATCTTTGTGCACATCAAAACCCAACAGGAACAGAATATTTTGATAATTCGTATGCGGTAGGGCCGCATCGCGAAGGCCAGTGAGTGAGTGAGAGTCTATCAGAATCAAACTTGTACTTGATTGCTCTGCTCTCCACTTTTGTTGTTGATGACTCCACGTTGCACGATGTGACCGGTTATTCACCCATAGCGAGCAAGAGAAGACCCAGATGAAAAACATAAACGAACGAACCTGTGCAAAACACAACGAGAACAAACAGGCGCGCACATACCTATATACTGATACTCTTGGTCTTGGTCTTGAATTCAATATCTAACTTGGCAGCTCCCGGCTCCGTACGAGCAAGGCGGGCGACGAAGACGATGAGTCGTTCTTTGTTATTGATCGTCCGCTTCTAAGGCATGAATCAAAGAAGTCCGGGCTTATCCAACGGGAAAACCGCCAAAAATACTAAAGGTAAACACCACATATTCGTCTGGTTGACTGTTATATCTATAAGCTTACGCATACTATAAAAGCCGAGGTAGGTCATTCGATCTGCGACTGCGAGCGTCTTTTGCTGCCATACCTATGTAGTTATCAAAACAAATAAACAGTACGGTACGGTCGTACGGGTAGATACGCAAACGCAACGGATACTTTTGTATACAAACGAACATACCTACACTAATAGGTTAACGCTGTGCGCAGTTTATTGAAGTGTGCCTTATTGCAAACTTGAACGCTATAAGAAAATACAACTTGGTGGGTTTATTTTTGTCTTTTGTTTGCTTGACTTTAATTAATGTGGTTTGTTATTGGCCTCTTTTGTGTCGTCTTAAAGTTTAATTGGGTTTCTTGACTCTTTTTGTGCGTTCAGAATTCAAGTGAAATTTTGTACGTAGATAGGTATAGGTAGTCGAGGGAAGTGAGAAGTTCAGAATAGAACTGAATTAACGGGTCTTCACAGAGAAGACTATTTGTACTTTATGTAGGTAGGTACCTACCTTTATTTTCATATTCTTCTGTGCGTAAAGCTTGTTGAGTCCTTTTGCCATTTACTTTACTGTTTTTGAAGGTCTTTTTTCCCTTAATTGAGAAGGGGCCTTACCAATAAACACTTTAAGTTCCGATTTCAAAATTTGAAGTTCAAATTTATGTAATACTAGCTGACCCGGCGAACTTCGTTCCGCCCAAATCCATATATATACAAATTGAGCCTTCAAATTGTATTCGTTTTTCGCCAATACACGTCTTAACGCATTTACCGATTTTAACCAAACTTCCATACATCTTTGGTATTGGTCTTTATACGATTTTTGTGAAGTTTGGTTGCAAATGGTAAACGTATATTTGTGAAATTTGTTTACAAAAAACGGTGCAAAAAAAATATATTTGTGGCTCTGTTGTCGATCTCCTAAGCCACTTAACCGATTTCAATGAAATTTCGGGGCTGTGTATGGTTGGTTACAGTTTGAAAAAGAGGATACTATTTTGGTATGGTGGGTATGGCTATATGTAAAAGAGACTGACGTCCGTATGTGCACTCATAACTCGGGAATGGATCGTGGTTCGGTGAAGATTTGGTGTTAAACATTATTTTTGATGCCAAATCTAAAAAACTAAAAAAAAAAATGTTTCGTCAAAAATAAAAAGCAAAAATGTTGTGGACAACTGAATCACTATTATTTTTATTTAAAGTATGTGTTTTTTTAACTATCGCAGAGCCTTTTCATAAACTACATTTTTGTTTTGCACTGAGAAGTAGTATAAATAAACAGAACTGATGGCTTTCCTACATGTGAACATGATACATATAATTGTCCGTGGGAGAAGCATGGATACTCTAAGTCGATTCCACAGAATTCCAACGATTGTCCTTGCGCTTTATTTATTGTCGTAGCGAACGCAAGACGTGTCGGAAATTGCAATCTTTTGAATTCAAAAGTTAAATCTGGTGGAATCATTGGAATACGCGGAATCAATACATCTTCACCTCAAAATTTTCCTTTTAAATTCGTTGCTTCAATAAGATTGTTCATAACCTTTTTTACTGCTAATCTTGTTCCGTTGTCTACTGATTGATACGTTACAATCTCACCAGGCACATCAGTTAAAACATCCGCATTCAATTGGCCGACGTCTTTATTTTTGGCAGTCAATATTGCTCTTTCAGCTAACCAATTGTGATTTTTATAATTTTGCACAATGTTTGGAAAAACTCTTGGAACCAATTGTTGTTTTGTTTGTGCGAAATTACAAAAATTATCTGGCAAAGTGATTAATCCAGTGTTATCAATAGGAATTTGTCCATTTCCTATCGACAGTATTTGCCTAGAAAATTCTTCAGCCGATGGCTCATTTTGTATTTGTACTCTCACATTTGTTGTTAAGTGTTTGTACATTTCTCCATAAATTGTATGACTTTAAATATGCCTTTAATTCATCTGCTGGAGTTGCACGGGGTATCACTGGCAGTGTTTGACGGAAATCACCAACCAATAATATTAAAGCGCCACCAAATATTTCTTGATTATTATTTAAATCTTTCAAAGTCCTATCCAAAGCTTCCACCGATCTCTTATGTGAAATTGTACATTCATCCCATTCTATTAATTTGCATTGTTGCAAGACTCTTCCCATTCCAGAATTTTTAGTAATATTACACGTTGGATTTTCATTAATTTGCATATTCAATGGTAGGTAATTTAATTGCGGAGTGCGCTGTACGACCACCATCCAATGTAGCAGCTATTCCTGACGATGCAAGTGCTAATGCTATACTCTTCGGTGATCTTATAGCATTTCTCTGCTTTCGTTTTGTATAGCTTGAATTATTGTATCATATACATTTCTTTGTTCTCGGTTCAATTTCGGCAGATTCAAATTTATAAATGTGTTCAGTTCATTTACATCGTATTGTTGTTCACGTTGCATTTCTTGATTAAATACGTCATGCAATGGTCAATTAGGAACTGGCAAACCTAATTGTGACAATGTTTTATTTGCAATTGCTAACCACATTTCTTCAATTATAACTAATGTCTCATTATAAATTTCGAGTGTTGTTGTATTGTCAAAATCTTCCAACTCGTAGTTTTTAACTTCTCGAACGACATCTTGAGACGTCAAATCACTATAAAAGGCCATATAATCTTGATGAACGCCAAAACTATCTAGATTTCTTGAAAATATCTTTGTGTCATCATTTTAAACCAAAAATTGCCACTCATGAGCAGACACATATCCTCGATCAAAATTAAAGCTTTGTTGCGCTTTTCATCTCACATCAGATGATTATCCGATTCGATCAGTTCATTATCCGATGTCACAGTGCAAATTCGATGCAAAATATCGTCGGCCATAGCACACAACACACCGTCACCAGTTCGCAACGCTTCGAACGAAGTAGGGCCACAAACATTGACCAAAATCATTCTCAAATAGAAGCATTCGTTGTTTTTCGGGTGAACTGTGTATATTCTACCAATTGCATCACTTGCATAAACACCACGAAATGCGGGAACTACTTCACCTTGTTTCCGCCGCTTGAACTTCTTCGACGGCGCGTTCCAATATCGGGGCATTTCGCATAACCCTACTCACCCTACTAACCCTACTTACGAATGAGCAGAGTACCAAGATTGTTACTCGTTCATTTTTCGTAACAACCCCTACGTGAAAACTCAAAACGCTGAACAACATAATTGTCCACCCATCTCAATCACCCCTACATTTCAACTTACTCACTCGTTTATTGCAAGGATCCTGAAAATAATGGATTCAAACACCATCAAACAAATATCAAAGTATCTACTCCACTTTAAAATGTTACTTGGTAACATACTAAACATAATTTAATAGCACAAACTTATTTTATTAGGTAGGTACCTATATTTAAAAAAAAATTCAAAATTGTTCACAATAACAATTTGCTCGGAAAATAATTGAAATCATTGACAACAAAAATTGCTTTTAAAATAATTTTTTTTTTTTTTTTTGTATTTGAAATGTCACTACTCGATTTCTATCCATTTTTTTGTTGTTTCAAAGTGCATTTCCCCATACAAACTTTCATAGCCTTTTTCATCCCCTCAAAGTTTTGTTTTCGCGACAAAACTTCACACAAATGATATACAGACCAATAGCAAATATGTGTAAAAGTTTGGTTCAATTCGGTAAATGCGTTAAGGCGTGAATCGACGACTAACGAACACAATTTTAAGGTTTTCTTTTTATATATATAGATTTAATAATAAATTTTAGTCTCGACTTTAAATTTACGGAAGTTCACAATTTCGAAATTTGTATGGGAAATATAGCCATTAGGCTTCACCACTAAACATTTTCAGTTTTAACTCTAACAGCCTTATCCATAAACTCACCGTAGAGATTGCTTGTATTTACGCACCCTCTTAAATGCCCTTTAACGTTGCCAGTGTTGCCAGTTTTGGGGTTTTCCCCCAGATTTTGGGGTTTTTTTGGTCGACGGGGGGAAATCTGGGGGGAGAAGTTGTTTAGGGGGAAATCTAGGGTTTTTTTATAAACTTTACCTATTTTATTTGTATTTTGTTATAATATCCTTTTTGTTAACCTTAAACTGTGCATGCTATTTTAAAATGCATTTAAATAATAATAAATCCATTACAAGATGTTTCAAAATGCAACATGCGTTGACAAAGTGTTGTTTTTTTGGCGCACACAGTTTCGAAATTTCTTGTTTTAAGTCATACAAAAAATATTTTAAAAAACTAATAAAAAAAAGTTGGGGGTTTTTTTTGAAAAAGGTAGCCAAATCTGGGGGTTTTCAGAGTTATCTGGGATGAAATATTTTGATCGTCTGGAAACGCTGGGCCAGGCATTATATTTGGTAGAATTGGATGAGAAATATGGATATATTGCAGAAACATAGAAAGAAGTCCCTCTGAAGACATTTTGGAATTGTGCCAGATAATTTGACTTTTTACTGTGTAAAATGATTTTAGTTATCTACGAAGCTAATCACAGCTGATCTCGGTTTCACAACAAAAAGTAATAGATTTCTGTGTTTTCTGTAATAGTTTATATTTCGAAGTTTAAAATTCGTACCTGTTTATACACCAACCTTGTTTAGTAGAGTTAGAGAGGAAGAATGTTTATAAATAACAATTTTAGGACAGCCACGTAGAGGTTGCGTAACACCATCGTAGAGGCTTCGTAAGGAAATCTAATAAATACGGCTGATTATGTTTTTTGTTAAGTATTCCAAACACATTGAATAATATTGCATGTGAATATAATAGCTAGGTATATTGTTTATAGAGAGATACTTGTGGAGTGTAAGAAAAAGAAAGAAAGAACAGTCCCTAGCGCACGTGTAATCAATTTTGTAATAATCGGACATCTGAGACTGAGCTCCCTCTCTCTACCACAACCCAGAAAAGTAAACAATAAACAAAGTGAACATAAACAAGCAGCAACAGCATAGACTGTTCGGCTCACTGTGGAGTTGGTGAACTGTGGCAGACGTTATGAAATTGAATGCTAATTTAATTAACTGCAGTCGATGGTGAATGCATTATGCATGAAGTGATTGACGGAAGAGATGCTTTGTTGCCAATCAGTCTTTTATTCTAGAATTTGGAAACATTGCGCCGTACTAATAACAAATTTTGGTGTCGACTTTAAATTTACGGAAGCTCACAATTACGAAATTTGTTAGGAATATCCATTGCGAACCTCTAAAATTGAGAGTCAAAATCTAAAAATGTTTATTGTTAAATTATAAAAATAATTCTGAACTACAAACTTTAAGAAATATATAAGAATGGAGATTTTTTTTAATTCGTGAAAGTACATAGGAAGGGGTTCTTCACTTAAAAATTCTCAAGATTCATTCGCATACGCGGTTTAAATCGAAAACAATCGATATAAATCGATCGCAATCGGACAAATAACGAGTAACGAGCAGCTCCTCTCTTGACTCGATACAGCTCAGAGAATTTCAACAGGCAACTACTGATAAATATGTCAAATATACAAATGCACAAAATTGACAAGAAGCAAATTCGAAACCTTTTTTAAGAATCAATTCCACCCAAAAACGAAATCTCTGAAAATAAAGAAAATTCGGTGGTGGTCGAATGTTGTCCTAGACTGTTTCATTTGTTGCAAAAAAATGTGTTATTAATTTATTTGTGCGGTGAATTAGATGTCAAAAATATAAATGGCTCAAAGTAGCTCGTAATCTATCCAAGTACTTTTGAGTACATTTTTCGCTTTCTGAGAGATTTCCGCGCTGTTTTTGAATTTTGACAGATTTTTAGTGCTTCGCTTGGGAAAGTACTGGAATAGACCTATTGTAACATGTAAGGTATTCTTTGAATGATATGTACAGGGTGCGCCATATTTTATGTCGGCATGTAAACATTGAATAACTTTGACATTTTTCAACCGATTGACTTAAGTGTACATATTTTTGAAACGTCAATTCAGGATAATTTTAACCATGAATCGCTTTGCGAATAAAATATACTTTCGGTTGTGCTAACTTAACGTCCATATCGTCGATATATAAATTAAATTTTTATATTGATATACAATAACTAGTTTTCGTTTGACGTTTCAATCCGTTGTGAGACACTAGTCAAACTTTTTGTGTACAAATTTCGATCGCATTAATAAACAAATACAATGAATTCAGAGCATTTAAAAATAATACAAGCCCATCAATTAAGTGTGGAAAATGATTTTAAGTTTGACTTGTGATTGTGACATTTAATTTGTTAGCTGTTTTTTGCTGAATTTGCTGAATATTACAATAGGTGTGTTTCTTTCAACAACCCAAAGATTGGAAGTCGTTTTCGTGGTGGTGTTTTCGTGGGAAACGACTTATCATCAGATTGCATAAGTAGCACTGTTGACAGTTTACATATCTTAATTCGTTATAGCACGCATTTTATTTTCCAGCTTTTTTATTAAATAGGAAACAAAGAAATCAAAATAATTGAAACCCTGAAAGTTATGTCCTGTTCGCAATTTTCGCTTTAATGTTGACAGCTTCTGCATGTCGATTATGCACGACGCTTCAACTGAATAAGCGCAAAGTTAGAAGCACATCCTAAAATTGCTCCTCGATCGATTGCTATATTGTTCCCTTTTTTTGATCTTATTTCATGTTTTTGTTTCCGTACAAATCTTTGCTTCTTAAATAATAATAAAAGACTGCACTAAGACTTTGTCCTATTTCATCAGCTAAAGCACGTCCGGTTAGTCCTTTGGTAGAGCAATTTAAGATCTTTCAACACTATTTAGAGATAGAGTGCGTACTATGATATACAATTACAAAAAAAAATCACTTAAAACACTTGAATTGTTGATCTAATGTGTCAACCTCCTCAGAATGCTCATAAACAATTATATAAAGTAATGACCTTGTGTCTATTCAGCTGACGCAAAACAAAACTCCATTTTCCGTATTGAATGTCTTACAATAGAGCCAGAAAAAAAATAGCAATAATTTTTGAATTATTCTTTCTGATTTATTTTCTCAAATTCATAAGCAAACAGTAAACATCATCAAATGATAAATTACCACACAAGCTTTGGAAAAAGTGGATAACGTAACTTAGAAAGTGCTTGTGCTTATTCAGTTGGAGCGTAGTGTAGGAATTAGACCCTGTGTAGACTGTTAATTAAGCCGAGCTATATTTTACTCGTCAACTTTGACGTTCCCTGTGATTTATTGAAATTACATATTGAGTGATTTTGATTTAAAATACAGAAAACAACTTTTAAAACGTATCTTAATTTATTTAAGCATTCTGACAGATGGTTAATTTTGCATAACATAATTAAATGCTTTAACAATGTACGAACCTATAGACCTACCCACACAATTATAATTTGTGTGTTAAACTAGTCATTAATCATCTTCTGTTTGGTTCATATACCTATATATTATGACGCAACTACCACTCTCTAGTGTTAAAGAGGTAAATTTAAATGTTCTATCATCTATACCCGTCATAATATTATTAAATGTCTTTTGCAACATAGGTTATATGGCCACCAAAACCAATGTCATTCCGACTAGGTGTAGGTACCCTCGGCAAACAAGTGTTCCATGTGCGTTTGCTGTTATCAAATAAATTAATCGAAAATAGACGGATAACAAATGAAAGAAAAACGAAAATAAAAAATAAACTGTCCAAAGAGCAGAGAACCTGATTCAAGGATCGGAATCGGAGTGGAGCGATGGTGCTGGTGGTTCTGGTGCATACAGGGGTCTTCTTTCAAAATGTAAACAACAAACAAAGCGCGCTGTACCCTGTACTGCCACTCGGAGCAGGTCATCGACCGTTCTTCTAAACACGCTATACACAAAGCGTACGTTTTGTTGATGTTATTGCTGGTGATGCAGCGCGTTCATGTAAACAACTGAAAGTGTGAGTGAAACAAAAGAGGACATCGTCCTGGAGAGAGAGAGAGATACGATGTGTGTACGGACGCACATTAAGTGCGTTTACAATGCCCAACTCGAAGTGATTTTACTACGCGTCGTTCTTTATTTATTTTGATTCTCAAATTAAGGGTCGCGGTCGTTGCGGGATCTACATTTTCCGTATACACGCCCTGTTTTTTTATATTATTATTCCATCGCTTTCCTAAATAATGCGGTTCTGATAAGATTTTAGATTTTTCTTGTTCTTGTTTGTAGTGGGACGTCACGGTGTCACGGACCTTTTGACTAATTGACGTGTCCGAGAATTTTCACGTTTTCGTCAATTATTGAAAGAAATAAAAGGAGGGGAAAAACATTTTTTTAATAGACTTTTGTATGCAGCTAATGTGATGCATGCTTCATTTAATAATGATAAAAATAGCTATAAAGGCTGTGTACGAAATAGATAGGTACACCTTGTCCTTTGTAAATTGGACCTGTTAGGTACCAAAGCTACCAAACTGGTCAAATCCAGGATTTCTAAAGAAGCGAAATTGTTCTTTAAGACAGAGTAGTAACTGTTACTGTGGAAAATAGTCATATATCGCTTTGAGGAAGCTAATACCCCATTCACACCGCACCGAAAATCATGTTTTATTCGAAAATGCATTCACACCGAACAACAACCATAGTTTTTGATTAGGTACAAATTTCGATCGCATTAATTAACAAAAAAAAAATATTTCAGAGCATTTAAAAATAATATTAGCCCATCAATTAAGTGTGGAAAGTGATTTTTAGTTGTGAATTTGTTCATTTTTTCGGTCAGCTGTTCTGCTGAATTTGCTGGATATTGCAAAAGGTGTGTTTGTTTCAAGAACTCAACGATTGGAAGTCGTTTTTATGGTATTTTCGTGGAAACCCAGCAAACATTTAGCTTCAAAAATTAATCATAACTGATTCAGTTAAATGAAGATATTCTTCAGATATGAATCCATTTATGATTCAATTTCAATCCAATTTCCTGAGAAATGGGCCTTCATTTTTTGAATCTTTTAAATGATTTATAAATGATTAGAGAAACATTCACTAAAATTAATACAACTTATATTCATTTATTCACTTTTATTCTTTTGTTATTCTTTTTTGAGATAACTAGCTCATAATCATTTTTGTTTTAATCTGAAACCAGGGGCCAGATTCTGTAAGGCGAAACGATCAAACGTTTTCGTGCGCAGGAATATTTTGCCCTATGTTACACAAGCAAATTCTTCGTGCAAACGAAAGCGTTTTTCGTTTTGTTTTTTACAGAATCCCACCCCAGATTTGGTTCACATAAATGAATGTTATATGATTGTATGTTCTTCATTTTTACTGAATATAAAGTGATTCTTCAGTTTTACTGAATAAAATGTTTGCTGGGAAGCGACTCTAAACGACTCGTTTTGAAAACTGAAATAACTATGTATGGAAATCTTCTGTTTTTGATGATGTTTTCGAGTGTTTTTGAGGTTTTCGGCTCGATTTAAATAGGATATAACACGATTGTGTTCTTTTTAGCCTTCTAATAATAGGTACTACATAATATAATTGGTAGCATGCCTTTTAGTTAATAGTTCATTTATTCATAGCTTACACATTAAGATAACAATGATCTTATAAACTAGTGCAAGGCTTAAATATAATTCATAAAAAAACAAGCTACATAAACATAATATATTAGTATTACATGAATAATTAAAATTACAAATTCATTAACTCCACAAAATAACAAACACAAAAGTGAAATATACAATAAACAAAATACATCTCTCTTTTCACAAGCAAAACAACAATATACATAATGTACTACGTAATAATTAAGAAACATTATATTAGCCTGAAATTGTCTGGAAATAAGACTGTAACCCACTCCGAAACCCCGAGACGGTACTTGACCTTCTCAAATGCCGTGGAAGTGAGTTCCAAAGACGTGTAACATTGACGAAGAACTGACGCTCCGATGTAAGATAACGGCACCCCGGATAAACAAGTTGTTGGGATTGGTTAGATGAACAGAAACGTAGTAGTCTATTAAATAAATAACTGGGTTGATGTGTCTGAATTACATTGAATAACAATACGAGTGACCGAAAACATAAAAGATGGTCGAAAGAGCTGTAATAAATCTGACGGGAGAAATTGGAAATATTGTTGCATTCAGACTGGTATTCAAAAAGATAAAACCCTATTCTGTTCAACTTTTCTAATAAAATCACTTTATTCACAATTTCTAATTATTCACTAATTAAGTACCAAAACAATATCACTTAAATCAATTCTTAAACGTTTCAATCCAATCGCTTTATTCACTGTATTACTTTACACTTATTTATCTCACAACCGATTACTCTTTCGAACATTATCAATTACAAGTAAAAATTAACTTTACATCTCTGTTCTCAACGCGCCCCTTTTATATCCGCGCTGCCACCTATTCGAATATTCCAGAAGTATATTCCAGATGTATATTCCAACTCTTCTCTAGATAGTTCTAGAATTAGCTAACTTGACAGATTCCAGTCTCCAATTGGAAGTGGAACTTGGAGGGAAACCAAGTGCCCGATTCACCACAATTCCTAAGTGCCTGATTCACCACAATATGATCCAAGCGCCTCAACCATAGATATAACGTGAGGTGTTATTAAAAGCAACATTAAGCTTCCTTCTGCTGATTGCGTCACATTTGCAGAAAATTTCGCAGCTATATGTGAGGGTTGGATGGAACAACGAGTGTCTTTGCAAGAAGTAATCGTGTTCTCAGAGGCGTATAGTGTTGCGAGGCCCAAAACAGTCGCAGTATACCATAAACTTTGCCTACTGCCGCATTTATATGCGTATCCCAAGATAGTGTCCTATTAAATAGCATTCTAAGATTTTTTGCCATTTCTAGGTATTCTACGGTCGAGCCATTTAAATGAACTTCATCAGGGAAATATGATAGTGGGCTTCCGACTTATCACTAAACATTTAGTTTAGTTTTTAGCTTTTAGTTTCCATGGTCTGTAAAATTTCCTGTCCTATCATTATGACGGACAAATCCAAGTCTACTTAAGCTTTTACTTTTCTTATTTCATTCTAAAGCGTGGGCCATCTATAGTTTCTTTTTAAAGCATAGGTTATTTTGACACTGACAGCTGTTTCCCGCTCGAAATCTTGACAGAAATTCAGTATCATACCTCCGCGGAAATGAGTCGCTCTACGCTTGAACAACGTTGGGAAATATTGAAAACTTATTTCCAAGTGAGTGCTGTATAGCCCAAACAGTGCGTTTTTTGAAAAGAAGTTTTGGCCGAAATGAAGCACCCACCGCGCCTGCTGTAAAAAAGTCTGAGCAAAAATTTCGTGAGACTGGTATGCTAAGTGGACAACACTCATGGTATCTACAGAGAGTGCCAGTTTGGTGCGCAATGTGGAGTGTGGTGGCATCATTTTAACATTTTTCTTCAAAACGAGGCGGGGAACAACGTTTCGGTCAACAGTGGGCGTTACAGAGCCATGTTAACCGACTATTTTTTTACTGAAAATGAAAACATAGATTTTGACGATCTTGGTTTATGCAGTATGGCGCGCAACACTAGCCCATGCCACAATCGATCTTTTGGGCACCAAATTCTTAAAACGTGTTATTAGCCGTCTTGGTGATGTCAATTGGCCGCCTCAGAGCTGCGATTTGATTTGGACTTATTTTTGTGGGGAACCGTAAAGGACCGATGTTATGATAACAATCCGGAAACGATTCAAGCACTTAAGCCAATATCAACCGATCTATCCGTGAGCTACAGCCCGAAACCATCAACAAGGTTTTGGAAAATTAGAGTGACATTAGCGCTACTGCGGAGCCATCCGAGGCAGCCACTTGCACGACGTTGTGTTCCGTAAATAATGGGATTGTTTGCTCTTACTAATAAATCTATAATACAAAAAAGAAAATTAATTTTGTTCATTTTTGTGCATTTTTGAAAAGAAACTTGCATTTGGCCCGCACCCTGTACATCAATAGGCCAAGTCAACTAATTAAGAAACCCTTCACTGCCTTAAACACAACATAATCGCTTGATTTTTTGAGAAGACTGTGCAGAGATGCGATGCTTTCCAATATGTTGTGTACAGGCCAGGTCAGTATAATGATAGAGTTTCTACCTCTGGGCGCACTCTAGTTCACAGAATTTAAACTGACATTTATAGCAGTTGATATAACCGGTTTTCTGTTCAATCAGTTTTATTATCATCTAGACCCCGCCACATCTAATGCCTCAAGAAGAGTAAGATGTAACAGAACGGGGTAAGAGTGGGTGCACGCCACAAGGCACCCCTAGTTTACTGTTCACGATGCCGTTTAAGTTGTCAGTTGTGGCACATTATTAATAGATGTACCTATGTATTATACCCATACTCAAAAGCCGAACATACATCTTATCCCCACATAAACGACAGGTGGGTATCATATCCATTCCACTTCCACCATCGAATTACAGGCATTCCACTTGAATGAGAATTAACTGGTGTGCATGCATATAGCGCATAGAGCACACCCACCTGCCATACAGTAATGATAACCAATAAGGGTCTCCATTGCACCGTATCCAGTCCAACTCTCGGCTGGAATACAACCGACTCAATTCAATTCATATTCAGTTGAACTACAGTTGATCCAAAAATTGTGGTTAACCGATATGTCCGTGACGAATTTCCCTATAATTTGCACACATCAAGGATACACTTGGGCGCACTCAAGCGCAAAACCGTGAATACGAAACTTCACACACGCATTCCAAGTATCGTTCACAGATGTGCAAAGTCTTCCCGACCCTGCTCTGACTCTCTGACTGCTTGGCATTTTGTTTTTCAAAATTAAGATTTCATTGAGGGTTTTGTTGTAGTTGTGCCGTGCCTTTTGTCTTGGGCCTTTTCCTCGTGCACTTGTTCCGGCAGATTACAGGTGCATATGTGGTCAGGAAAGTAAGTCAGTTAGAACGGTATTTCTCAGGACTGTGAAACAATAAATTTATTCATGGATATATGCTTGGTTAGTTCTTCTCATTTGAATTGCAAATTCGTACCTGCTCAACATCAACAGGCGACCCTGTTCACACATTCTTTTCCATTGGACAATACGCATACAAAATACCAACTCAAACACGTGGATGGTAATTTTCATCTCATACCTTTGGCCATTGGGAGCAGCAATAACAGGTAGCAATCGCACAATGGGTCGGAACATTTGAAACGTAGAGCATTCGAAATACTGCTACTGAATTACCCATCCGAAAACATCCTCGAGAAACCACTCTAATCTGTTCAGAATATCTGGTGGCTTCTTGACTGTCGTTGATATCGCCGGCCGCCATTAATGTTTATTTTCGATAAGTCGTCAGAGTTGAACATAAAACGATCCCTTGAAAATTCAGCGAAGGACTGATGGGTAAGGATAGGTTCCATGATTTTATCAATTAAACTATTTAGTTTATTGAAGTGAATTATGTACATGCCTAGAGATTTTATTGGCTTTATAAAAGTGCATTGTCAAACGTACCGTTTACGGTTTGGTTTGGCTACATTTTACCTTATTCGTGGAAGGATATAGATTTTGGGGAACGCTAAACAGTGAAAGACCACAAGACTATAATCGCAGCATTTTCAAAAAAAAAATTTGTTATGTAAATACTTGTGTTTACGTAAAAAAATGTTGGGCTTACAAGCAGAAGGCACTTATATGCGGTATTCGATTGGGCTTCTTCAGACTTCAGATCTTGGCCGTTTTTACACCCCGCTTCACAGGAGATAATTTCTCTCATAATACTCACCATGAGATGAAACCAAATATCATCGCATGATTGGATGCCTGCGAACCTGCGATAGCTCTCTGCGATTATATCTTGAGATGGATGTCTGGCATGAAGTTGACATATCTATGGTTGTTTTTTTGTTGTTTTTCGTCTGGAAATGTAATTTTTTACACCTACAACCTCTCTTGCCGCTGCGAACCAAATGAAATTTCATGGCATGATTTGCCCAGCACAGTATAAGAAAATTGTATGAGATGGATGTCTGGCATTTAGTCGGAGAGATTTATCTCTAGTGGAGTCGGCGTGTTATGTTGATATTCGTGCGATTCGAATATGTGTAGCCTTCAACACTTTTCAAAGCGGTCTCCATTCACGAGCTAAATTTTATATTTAAGCATTTGAAAATTGCGTCCCGATTGATATAGCGTTGTAGTGGTATTGCGATAAATTAATAGTGATTACTAGGGCATAAATTTTAAGTACATATGTATTTTTAGCCCTATTCGTTAGGGAATATTTTTGCATATTTGGGTATTAATGCATATTTAACTTTTAAGAGCATATTTTTGGCATATTTTTACATTTTTGGATGGATTTTGGATCAAATAGTTTTTCACACTGAAATATCAAGATGAAGAAGCATACTGCTTATTGTCGGTCGTTGGGTTTTACCACATCCGGCCGTTCGTCCCCAGTTTATAGATTTATAGGATTTTAGATTTTATGATCCTATCTCTGCTACTGTTTCCGCACAGATCTGTACTGCCGGGTAATAATTTTTAAGAAAACAAATTATCTAGGTATATATGTCTACATCCAAAAATGTATGTACAGTTCTTTTACCATCTGTTTAGGGATATGACATTGCGTCCTGGTTATATAATTTTGTATTCTAATTGCATTTTTGTGTGTATATTTTTGGTTTTTATTTTTTATCATTTTTTTTTTTTTTTTTGTGTTACGAAATATTTATTTTTAATTGTAAAACAAACTAAAGCGATTAGGACTACTTACCGGAAAAATAAAAAAATAAACGGAATTTATTTCCTTCAGCAATATTTATTTTATTTTATTTATTTTATTTTAAATTGTAAGATGGTAGCCCTAATAGTTAATTGCTCTCGGAGTCTCTCTGATGCTTATCAAACTACGTCAACCCTGTGAGAGCTTTAAAGAGAGACCGATTTATGTCATTGCAACGAGACTGAGAGACAAACATCATATCTTCCCTGTACTGATAATTGTTGTTGGAATATAGATATGCATATGCATGAATATGAAAACACACTGTCCATGCAGGTCAGTGGCGTAGCAAGGGGGGGGGCAAGGGGGGCACAGGCCCCGGGCGGCACTTTGCTAGGGGCGGCAATTTGGAGCAGTTCTTTTTTTTTTTTACTGTGCTGTACTATTTTATAAGCTCTTACAGTTTACAAGTTGACAGGCGTAGTAGGAGTTTCTGTTTTTTGATTGCAAGTAGAGTTGGTGATAGATCGATATCTTTACATATAAGTAAGAGTATATCTAAGAATTCAGAAATTTGTTCTTGAATTTGCACTAGACGTTATAAACTGAATATCCCGATGGACGTGTGTGGGGGTGTAAACGAAGTGGGATTTTCTGATTGTGTAACGATCCAAGTGGTTGGAATTATTTTAAGATCTGCGGTGAAAAAGTGGGCAATATTTGCAAAACATAAGTTTTACCTAGCTGCTATTGCATTCTTAATGGTAGTGCGGAGTTTTAAAAAAATATATGAACACAGATCGGCTTTTGGGTAGTAATTTTTCCGAAATAATTAAAAAAAATTGATTTAGTCGAATTTTTTGAGAAAAACTAAGTAGGGGATCTTATTTAAAATAAGATATTTTTGTAAAATGACGAAGAAAAACCGTACCAAATTTTGCAATGTTGTTTGAATAATATCTACTATTGCCTAACTATTTAGCTGAAAACTGACTACTTATAAGCTATTGTTCGGGATGTAAGAATTACTTGGTTTTTAGAGTTTTATCGAATTTAAAATTGGGGTTTTGGAGATATAATAAAATAAATAAGTAGTTGGCGCACCAGGTCGAAAGGACCCTAGGCCTAGCTTCTCACAGCCATTCGTTTTGTGTGAGTTTTTTTTTTTTCATTTTTAGAAAGAATGGAAGGGATCTTCAATTTAATGCCGATTCCAAACGGCTAATTGAGCGGCTCTTTTCTTAGAAAACTAAAGAAAACGAAATTAAAAAAAAAAATCTTCTTTTCAAAAATCTATTGTACGATAATGGGTACGGTACGTTTCGCTTAAATTGTTGGGAAAATTGACGTTTCGCCGGGGTGGCGAAATGATCAATCTGGGAAATAGTAAAATGTCGAAACGAAATTTCGTTGAAAAATTACTTGACAACAACATCAGCAAATTGCCAAATGATTTTTTCGAAATGATCAAAAATCATTTCAAAAAAATACGAAAGATAAAAACGCAAATTAGTAATCGCGCAATGATTGAAATATTTAAAGAATAAAAAACCGAATTCAAAATTCAGGATTGTAAAATAAAGGAAATATTTAACGACTAAAGGCAAAACCGAATGAATTTTGCAAAATAATGCTAACCCTACGATAATATAGACAAAAACTGAGCCCTCTATTCAGGTAGAAATGACCATATTACTACCATAGAAATGAATTTTTGTTTTCGAGATATGTATTTCGAAGTTCCAGAAATTTTAGCAAGTTTACAAAGGTATTTTTTGAATTTGTGAAAAAATTATGGGGGCGCGGGCTGCACAAATTGGGTCTGCCCCGGGCGGCTCCAACCCACGCTACGCCACTGATGCAGGTATGCGGTATGCAAAACCGCAAAAAGGTTTTTTTTAACATTGGAAAATAGAATTGAAAATGTCTGTCGTATTTAAAAACAATTTACAGATTTTAAACTGTCAGTTGGGCATTTTTCAGGCTTCATAGGTACCTCTTATAAAAGCTGGCACCACTACAGTACAAATGTCAAATTTTCGCAAGCAATTAATGTCCCGGGCAATAAAAGTATGCGAAAAGAGAGTGGAGAATTGTATTGTATTACCCAGTTTTCCTCCATCATTTCGCAGCAGCTGTGGACTAGGCTTACAACTTATGTCGTTTTCTATTGGGAGAGAAAAAACACTTTTTTCAGATTCAGAGCAATTTTGCGAATCTCGATTTCTGAGCGAAATTCACACCTACTTATACTAACACCAAAACATTTGTCATTTGTCAAACTTCAAAGTGCCTTATTACTTCCGTTTTAGACCACAGATGTGTGAAAAATAGTCAAAAATTTACATTTGGCCTCTGCAATGGATATCAATGGATTTTTATAAACATAAATTTCAATTTATCAGAACAGTTGACTCTTAAAACATGCACCACCACAAATTCAAAGAAAGAAAGAAAGAAAGAAAGAAAAATATAGTTTAAAATTCCATTAGGCACGAAAAATCTGAAATCTGAGAGCAAAATCAGAAAATCCCAACGGAAAACGACATTTAATTAACTTATAAAAATTTAAAGTATGTTTCCTTTTAATTGCTTGTTTTCAGATTTAATACGTTGTTACTTTATACATTAAGACCGATATCTAGATTGCTAAAATGCAGTAAGTCAGCATATTTTTCAATTCCAGTCTAATTATTTTCTTATTAGTTTTTCACAAATTGAAATACTAATAGTTTTCTGTATAGTGTATATAATTACGATTGAACAACTGATACTACTCATAGCGATTTAAGTTCCACTAAACATTTTATGTGACAGTTTATGAAAGAGAAAAATTATCCCATAAGGTATTTAAGTAGAACTTAAATCGCTATGAGCAGTATCAGCAAACGGGCCTTAGTGCCTTCTGCTTGTAAAACCACGTATTTCACAAACTTCTTGCACGTTTATCTTAAAATGGACATTAGGAACTTTGCAATAAGTTAGTGGTGCTATGGGCGTAGTTCGAAGTGACCAATCTTGTGTGTTTATTTGATTTATCATAGATTCTCCGCAATCATGCATTAGCCTAACGCAACAGTTTCGTGGACTTATTTTAATAAAAAAAAATACAAAAAATGTAAAAATATTATTTTTTAAAATTCTGTTGTTCAATACCTGTTTTTCCTTCCTGGTTTTCTTTTAAAATATACATATTGGGCTTTCTCAGAGCACTTTTTTTGCTCTCAGAGAACTTTTTGATGCAAAAAAAGAAAAGAATCTTTTTCAGATTTAAGAACATTTTTGCGAATCTGAAAACAATATACTGCTAGCGACAGATGATAGATGAGGCAAATTCGATTCCTGTGTCATATAACAAGGAAAGTGTGGCAATAATATATGACAAGCGGAAGACAAAAAGAATCCTAAAACTAACTGACTAAACAATTCCCGGAAGACACTTTATCGAAGACTTAAAAGATCTCTCTGACAAGTATGTAAAATACTTGCATATAGATTTGTAACAGCCTCGGTATGGCTTGAAAACACGGTTTCATAAGCTTCCATAATGTGGGGATCATACAACCCCAAGGGCATCACATTGATCTAAGTGTGGCGGGTGCTACGTTTGTTGCTGGACTGTTCTTGCCGCTGGGTCGTTGCTGGCATGCTAGTTCCCTCAATTAGCTCGTCGGTGGTCGTGGGACTTGACCCTTTGTCTAGCAACAAAAAAATCATGCCAGTCTTCGCGCCTAGGTGGTATTGACGCTGCGAGAAATTTCTCCTACCCTCCCTGCCTTGACTACTTCTCTCGCCTAAGTAGCCCCTTAAGTTGCCATCTTTCACTTCCTACTTTTCTTCGCCATCATCATCTTTCCCTATCCACCCATCCTCATCCTTTCACGCCTTATTTAAACAAACCTCATTGTTGTTTCTTAATTTCTCAACAAAATTCAAATTTATTCATTTTAAAATGACTCTAATATAGTAAAACAATCTCTTGGCAAACAAATTTTACACTAACCGCACTTATAAACAATTTTTACCAACAGAATTTAACACAAGCAAAAACAAAAAAAAAATTTACGTTACTATGTGCGAATTCGAACAAAAAAAAAAATTTAACTACGATGGCAATATGGTTATTATATGCACTCTTCACTTAAACTAATTACCGCGTATTCATATACATATGCACTAGCATCTATATATATAACCGACTGGGAACTGTATTTAAAATTTGGTGCTACACTTATATATATATATATATATATGTAAAAGTCACTTTTTGACTCACCGTACTTTCTTTGTACTCTGTACCTTTGTTGGTATTCTGCAATCGATGATCCAATGGCCACTGCATCCGTTGCTGTACCTTGTACCTATATTTATTTGCTCGCAAAAAGGTTCTAATTAGTATTATATATATATATATTTATAGCACTTTCCCTTACCTTTATATATTTACCTCACGAATTAGCAATGCATATAATATACCTATTACCTTTAAAATACTTAGCCAAGTGAATTTGATCAAACTTGAAAATTTTAATTAATTAAATAAATAAAAAAAAAATGTTCTGCGACTCCTCTCTGATAGGTACTCTAATTGGTCCCCGGCTGAGATTCGAACCCGAGGTGTTGTATCTCCGCCAAGCTGACGCCTTAGCTTATGCGGCCAAAGTCAGTGCTGTGGTTTGCAGTATTAAGTAGCCTCCAAGTACTACTTTGCCTTTAGCTAGTAGTTTTAAATGGCGGCTCTTTAAATTTGTGCTGTAATGGCGACTCAGCTTGTTAATTATTTCTGCTGAAATTATCACACACTCCGGGGTTCTACTTCGTTTTTCGGACAGCACTGTGCGCTGCACAAGTGCTGCCTTGAAATCAAGTTTTTCTTTCAGTTTCTGCCTGCCGAGGAAAATCTATTATAAACTACTCTCAATATTGCACTTAACATTTAAAATACCTGGATTTTTCTTTTTTTTTTACCGGGTTAAGTGCTTGGTCCTCAAACACAAACAGCGTTGTTCTTTTTTTTTTCTATTTTGAATAATAAAACGCACACTTTTAAATTTCTTTTCAATTATTTTTCCAACAAATTTTGGCTCTTGCTTCGTACGCCAGCTGAATTTAAAAATGAATAATTGAATAATGTTATTAGCCGTTAATTTCAGCGGCTTTCTGGAAAGCTGACTACTTGGAATTTGTTTTATTTTAACCGCTCGTCTCCCAACGATTTTCGAATAAAAGCTTTCTCTCTCTTTGATAGAGTAATAGATCGAGTATCGATCTCCTCCAAATATGTTCGTTTAAAGAACTAGTCGAACAGTTCTGTTACAAAAGGGCTTTGCGTTTTGTTTACATTGCTGTCAAAATGTCAACACAAAATTGCAAAAACCGAACCCACATGTTGTAAAGTGCTTGTTAAGTGAAAATAAAATAATAAAAATATACATAAACCAGGAGTAAATAACATAAAACGTGGGAGCCGAACCTACTTCATAGCCGGGCAACATTATCAGATAAGTGCAAAAAATAAAAAAAAATTTGTGCAGTGATTCTTTGTGTTGTTTACGTTTCTCTTTGCAGCTGAAGTGCAATTATTGTCGAATATCCTTGGCATGGAATATTCCAATCGGTTTGCCGGAAAGATTTTCAAGTTCGTACATACAATTGCCAACAGTACGACGGACTCGGGACTTCAAAAATTTCGGTAGCAACTTGGCGTTTTGACCGTGGACGAAGTTACTTTGTGCGAAATTTCTGCGGAAAACTTCTTGTCCCACTTTGAAACACGTTGGCCTTGAACGCGTATTGTAAGTTCTCAATGATCTTTCGTGAGCTTTTAACAAATTCCCGGACAACTGTGTTCGTGCAAGAGCCACACTGGCTTCGCGAGGTGCTACAATCATTTCGGGATCCTGCAGTGCCTTTAAGTTACGAAGTATTTTGTACGATGAACCATGGGTGATCATGTTTTGCCCGAACAAGGCATAGTATGGTTGACATCCTATGGAGTCATGCATATCAGACCGTAGTGCACAGGCTACACTTGACAAGTGTGTATCCCAATGGTCTTGTTCATCGGATATAAATACTCGTAACTTGTTAAGGATACTGCGGTTGACTCTCTCCGAAATGTTTGCCTGTGGTGAATACAAAGCTGTACGAACGTGTTGCACACCATAGTTGTCCAGAAATTTGCCAAACTCAGCAGACACAAATTGTTTACCGTTGTCGGAGTGTATGTACTCGGGTGTACCGAATCCATGAAATACTTCTGACTCTAAAAATTTAATTATATTTGTCGAAGTTGCTTTAGACAGTGCTTTTAGGAAGGTATACTTAGTGAAGTGGTCAACAGCTATGAAGATATAGACGTTACCTCGTTTTGTGCGCGGATATGGACCAAGCAAGTCAACGTAAATTACAATCAATAGCAGGTAATAGTGCGCTACGGCTCACTAATGCAGGGCTTTTTAAAAATAGTAGGATAGGACACAGTACTATTTTAAAGGAAACATTCTCCGAAATCCCGGGAAAAGCTGATGAAAGTCTCGGTACACTTGATTTTGACACACCGTTCGATGTGTCGTACCCTGACCGACAGGAGTGGCATAGGAACTTAGTTTCGAGGGGAAATGAGATCTCAGTATATACTGACGGATCCAAAACCAGTGAGGGTACGGGGTCAGGTATATACTCCAACGAGTTGGACCTACATATGGCCCTGAGACTACCGGACACATGCAGTGTGTTCCAGGCAGAGATTCTGGCCGTACTCAAAGCTGCGGAGGTACTTGAGATGAGATCGATATCCAATAAGAATATCGCCATCTACATTGATAGTCAGGCTGCGCTTAAAGCGCTAGAGTCACATACCACTAAATCTGAACTAGTCAGGAATTGCCGCGCAATGCTTAAGGCATTATGTTCGCAGAACCGTGTTAGATTATGTTGGGTACCTGGGCATTGTGATATTGAGGGCAACGAAAGGGCCGACGTTTTGGCTAAGGAAGGAGCGGAACTCCCAGTAAATACAATGATTGAGGGCATCAGACCACCTATGGCCGTTGCTAGAAGGGTTATCGTTGAGAAAACTACCAATAAAGCAGCTACAAGATGGTCACAGCTAGAGGGGCACAGGGTCTCAAAGGCACTGTGGCCCACTTTAAATCGGAAGAGGTCTGAAGAATTAATCAATCTCAGTAGAACAAAGTTAAGATTAACGGTAGGAATACTCTCTGGACACTGCCTTTTGAGGAAGCATGCCATGAGACTAGGTTTGACTAATACGGATACATGTAGGTACTGTGAGGACCTACAAGCTACGGAGGACATCTCCCACCTTCTATGCGAGTGTCAAGCAATTGCTCGGAGTAGAAGGAAGCACCTAGGCAGGTTCTTCTTTAATAACTTAGAGGAGGTTGGTTCCTCAAATAATATTGGGACCATAACCAAATTCTGTAGGGAAATTGATTGTTTGGGCGAATTGGTTTAGGTTTTTAACCGTAATGGTTCCCTGGGGATGGCGATGGGCCCACTTTGGTGCCTGGTCTTTTGTGACGATCTCACAACCCCACCCAACCTAACCTAACCTAACCTAAGTCAACGTAAAGTCGCTGCATTGGCCGCTCTGAGACGATCTGCTTTACTATTGGAGGACGAAGAACTTTGTTTGGTGCCTTTGTGGTTTTGCAGATCTCACACCGACTCACAAATTCCCTGATATCATTAACCATTTTGGGCCAATAGTACTTCTCTCGAACTCGTTCATAAGTTTTTAAGAAGCCACTATGGCAACAGAGCTTCGAGTTATGAGACATCTCGATGACGGTTTGAGTCAATGTTATTGGTATCCACAAACGCCACAAAGAATCTTCGTTTGCAAGCACATCGCTTCTAAATCTAACTCTTTTGTAAATATATTTGTCGGATACAACTAGATCTGGAAGCGAGGCTTGATGTTTGACGATTTCCTCTCTAAGACAAGTATATTCTACAGAATCGAACTCAGGCGAGGTAAGGTCTATTTCTTCACCTATATCTGTGACCAAAATCTCTTCCATGTCTCCTCGTGACAGAGTATCCGGCACTACATTCAGTGAACCCTTGCGGTGTTCGATAGAAAAATCAAAACGCTGGAGTTCCAGACTCCATCTTGCAAGTCTACCACTCAAATCCTTAAGCAACATAAGCCACTTTAGACTTGAGTGGTCAGTAACAATACGGAATTTGGAACCCTCGATGTATGCACGGAATTTCCTGACACTTAAGACAGCAGCGAGACACTCAAGTTCTGTAACCGTATAATTCTTCTGTGCCTTATTCAACTTCTTCGACATAAAAGCTATTGGTTTTTCGTTGCCATCTGCATCAAGTTGGAAAAGGACTCCCCCTACTCCCTCGGATGAAGCGTCACATTGGATGGTAAAATCCTTTTTAAAGTCCGGCTGTGACAACACTGGAGCAGAGGTAAGTGCTTGCTTCAACTTTTCAAAAGCTTCCCGGGCTGCAGACGACAACTCAAAATCCTTTTTCTTTTTCAGGCAATCAGTAAGTGGAGCTGCCAGATCAGAATAGTTTTTAATGAAACGCCTGTACCATCCAGTCAGACCTATAAATCTCCGCACTTGCCTAGGTGTTTTCGGAATCGGGAAGTTAATCATCGCCTCTACCTTTTCAGGGTTGGTCTTTAGCGTGCCCTGACCGACGATATAACCAAGATACTTGATCTCGCGCATGCAGAACTTACTTTTACTGAGGTTGATGGTTAAATTCGCCCTACGTAGACAGGAAGCCACTTCCGCCAGTACTTGCACATGGGTGTTGAAATCCGCCGAACATATTAACAGGTCATCCAAATACACAAAGACATGTTCCCGGAGTCGTGCAGGAATGACACGGTCCATTAGGCGACACATCCTTTGTGCGGCGTTGCATAACCCGAACGGCATAACTGTGAATTGATACAGTGGCCGGCCGGGCACAGCAAACGCCGTTTTCTGTTTGGATGCCTCATCAAGTGGGATTTGCCAGAATGCATCCTTAAGGTCAAGCCCCGTGATGAAGTATGTGTCCTGTAGGCGACTTAGGAGACCGTCAATATGTGGCAGCGGATAAGCGTCTTTTTTTGTCACGCTGTTCAACTTCCGACTGTCCAAGCAAAGGCGTACTTTCCCTGGCTTTCTGACTAACACTATAGGGGAACACCAAGGTGAGTTACTTTCCTCAATAACCCTCAGTTCTAACATGCGATCAAGTTCTTTGTAGACTTCTTCCTGCCGTACCGGGGACAAGGGGTAGTGCCTGGATTTTATCGGCACAGCGTCTCCGACGTCGATGTGATGGGTCTCAAGATGCGTATGACCGAGTCCGAAGTCAGCGAAGTTGGGAAATTGTTTCTTTACCAAATCCAGCTGGATTTTTTGTGCTGACGTGAGTAACATAAAGCTTGGTTCTTCTATCAATTTCTCAGTTTCGCTAACCGGTAGAACTGGTGCATCTATCTCGCAAATGTTTGGAACTAAGCAGAACTCCTTCCAGAAATTCATGCCGAGATATATTCTCTGTGCTAAGTTAGGAATCATGTAAAAGGTAATGGTCTTTGTGATGCCATTAAAAGTTGTTGGGATCTCACAATATCCTACAATACTGTGAGAGGTCCCATCCGCTGTCTTAACGAAATTCGTATACGGCATCACTTTAATCCCATTCTTTTCCACAAAGTCGAAACATGACTCGCCTAACACAGAGATGGATGCACCGCTGTCTAACAAACCAAGAACTTGTTCGTCTTTCAACAGCAAACTCGCATACATCCTGCCATCTGTTTTTGACGATAAGATGGTCTCAACAATGATTTTCTGGAAGAGTTTCCGCTTTCGATATCTTTCACGGCATCTTTGAATGTGTTTGCTTGTTAATTTGGTTCCCATTATCTGGGAGCGAAGTCTGTAATAGTTTTGCTTCCTTTCATGAAGCGATTTTAGAGCAAATGTGTTAACCGGGTGACTTTCAGCTAAAGTGTTCGGTCTTTGCAGAATAAATACACCTTCACTCTCAGAGAAGTTTTGTGGAACCGTTTCTGTATTTAATTTGTCGTATCGGGGTTGTTCCTTAGAGAACGACTCTCCCCGACTCTTCTGTCGTTCCCCTGACGGTTTCCCTGGTGCTTAGAGCACTCCGGAGTACTAACCCCTTTTTCACCACAGAGAAAACAGAACAACTGGCGATTGTGTGATGGACACTGGTAGAAGGTGTGTCCCTGCTGATCACAGTTCCAGCAAACTAGTGTAGCGGTCTGTGCTCGGTTATATGACCGGCTAAACGCTGCCACTTCTTCAACAGGCTCCTCTGTCTCTTCCTCCAAATGGATCTCATGAACAGTTCTTTGGGATGTCATTCGCCTAGATAGGAAACGTTCAGCATCTCTACCTTTATCCCTTAGCTGTTCAAGACTCTTGATATCAGCTGCCAGTAAAACTTCCCCCAGCTTTTCCTTAGCGTTATTCCTGACGATTTCTATGAGCTTTTTAGAGTCGAAAGGCTCATTTAAACGGTCGTTAAGACGCACAATCGCATCATAGAAATCGTCAAAAGATTCCTTAAACGACTGCCTACGTGTGAGCAAGCGCATATATACATCGACATCGTTCTCCTTCCGACCGAATTCTTTCTTCATGGCGACTTTAATATCTCCAAGCTTCGCGTTCGGGTTTCTGCGAAGAAACGCCCAAGACCAAGTGTTTGCCTTTCCGGCCAACAAGGTGTGAAAGTTGGCAGTTATTTGCTCATCGCTATAAGAGGAAGAAACTTGGAGTCGGTCAACCTTGAAGAGGAAATCGGAAATGCTTTCTGTGCAGTCGAACTTAATGTTCCACCTGTCCAATCGACAATTTCCTGATGTGCTAGCATTCGAAGGAGTTGGTGTCTCAGAAAGAGGTTGATGCACATATTGAGGATTGGATGCAGGTGGAAGTACATTTGCTTGTCTGTCAACTACGCTGCTCACAAATTGTGAATTGGCATTATCATTACCGCCTAGGTTAAGCTGTTGTGGTTGCTGAACTTGGTACATACTGTCCATCTTTGCTAAGACATTGTTCATGAATATGTCCATTTGTTGGAAGAGACGAAGCTGATTGATTGTCAAAGACCGCTCAATCTTATCCGCTAAATCATCTGTTCCCTCTGTGGTGCTAGTACCTGAAGCACCTGCATTTCTACCACTATTGACGACAGTAGGGTTAGGGTGGATATTATTACCCGTTTGATCAGCGTTAGCTACAAACCCAACTGAAGGCCCCGGATTTGCAGCTTCATTGTCTAAAACTGGAACTGCATGGTTATCGCTTGCCATATTTATCGAGTTTTCTGTGTCACTAGCGGTGGTATTTAGCGAATTGTCAAAGCTTAGGCGATTAATTGACCTATGAAAAGTTTCAAAGTCAATATCTAACCTACTCAGACTAGTTGTGTCTCCTCTAGTAATAGACCGCGTGACTGGACGACTTGGCGTCTTGCTCATAACAGAAAAGATTACAGATTTAACAAGCAAGCACAAGAAAAACTCAAAAACTGAACAAAAATCTTGAAAATGAAAAAACAAAATAAATAAATAAATAAATAACTAGAAATATGAAAAATAATTAATAAAAATGTATATATTATGTATCTACTACCTAACCTATCTAAAATGATCACACCCTTTAAAGGTACTGAGACAAACGAATAAAAAGGAACTACTAATTTTCATAAATTGGCTAAGGATTCGGATTACTGGCGGAGGAAAGACGACAATTTCAGAAGTGAAAGATGGCAAAGTTCTACGAGCCGAATAAAAATCAAAAATGTAAAATATATTAGCAAACTTAATCGGGTAAAATTTGTTTCTTTACTTTAAAAATTATCTGAAACTAACTTATACTTTATTCTGTTTCAGGACAGTGACATACAAAATAGTTGTTTGCACTGAACTCCAAAACTAAATTTGGTATTGATGGAAGGATCTACAATCTACATGCAGACTCATCGAGCCGAACAGCAAGTGTCTCTTCTCATCAGTTATAATTATTTTATCTATAGTAACTTCTCTTATCTGGACATTGATGTCACTATTAACATAAATTAACATCATGACTCAGACAACAAAAAAAACTATAAAAATTATTTGAACTGGCTTTCATCATCGCAACGCGATGCTAAGGTAGTACCCCAGTCACCGGGACTTATGATGAAATACCAATACAAAGACTCAACAAAAAAATAAAAATCTATGTAAATCAAAACAATCTAAATAAAAGTGAAGTGGCTCAAAAAATACAATCCTAAGTAACTATTTCTAGCTACTACTAATTCCTGCCATAAGGCAGGCCTCTCACGTTGTGGGCGCCATTTTGTTGCTGGACTGTTCTTGCCGCTGGGTCGTTGCTGGCATGCTAGTTCCCTCAATTAGCTCGTCGGTGGTCGTGGGACTTGACCCTTTGTCTAGCAACAAAAAAATCATGCCAGTCTTCGCGCCTAGGTGGTATTGACGCTGCGAGAAATTTCTCCTACCCTCCCTACCTTGACTACTTCTCTCGCCTAAGTAGCCCCTTAAGTTGCCATCTTTCACTTCCTACTTTTCTTCGCCATCATCATCTTTCCCTATCCACCCATCCTCATCCTTTCACGCCTTATTTAAACAAACCTCATTGTTGTTTCTTAATTTCTCAACAAAATTCAAATTTATTCATTTTAAAATGACTCTAATATAGTAAAACAATCTCTTGGCAAACAAATTTTACACTAACCGCACTTATAAACAATTTTTACCAACAGAATTTAACACAAGCAAAAACAAAAAAAAAAAATTTACGTTACTATGTGCGAATTCGAACAAAAAAAAAAATTTAACTACGATGGCAATATGGTTATTATATGCACTCTTCACTTAAACTAATTACCGCGTATTCATATACATATGCACTAGCATCTATATATATAACCGACTGGGAACTGTATTTAAAATTTGGTGCTACACTTATATATATATATATGTAAAAGTCACTTTTTGACTCACCGTACTTTCTTTGTACTCTGTACCTTTGTTGGTATTCTGCAATCGATGATCCAATGGCCACTGCATCCTTTGCTGTACCTTGTACCTATATTTATTTGCTCGCAAAAAGGTTCTAATTAGTATTATATATATATATATTTATAGCACTTTCCCTTACCTTTATATATTTACCTCACGAATTAGCAATGCATATAATATACCTATTACCTTTAAAATACTTAGCCAAGTGAATTTGATCAAACTTGAAAATTTTAATCTATATATATAAAAGAAAGTCATGTTAGTTACACCACTTATAACTCAAGAACGGCAGAACAGATTTGGGTGAAAATTGGTAGGGAGGTAGCTTAGAGCCAGGAGACGGACATAAGATACTTTTTATCCCGTTCGACAGCGTTCCCGTGTGACTTGACATGAAACGTCAGTCACTATAAAACGTGGTATAACAAAAAAGAATCAGACTTGGAATAACAAAACGCAAATGACAGCTACGTAATTGACGTATAATGACAGCTATGTAATGACGTATAGATGACAATTTGATATTTGTAAGAAATCAATATTTAAACTATTTCTATTAAATAAATAATTAACAATTATAATGTAATGATAGTGCCATTGCCCATTCGTATTGTGGTAAATCAGGCACTTAGTGAATCAGGCACTTAGGAATTGTGGTGAATCGGGCACCTGGTAACAATCTGTTTCCCTCTTCAAGTTCCATTTCCAATTGGAGACTGGAATTGTATTGCAGTTTGTATTAGTTAATTCTAGAACCATCTAGAGAAGATATGGAGTTTACATCTGGAATCTATCTACTTCTGGAACATTCGCCGATAGGTGGCAGCGCGGATATAAAAGGGGCGCGTTGACAACAGATGGACAGTTGATTTTTAACCAGCGATAGTTGAGTTCGAAAGAGTAATCGGTTGTGAAATAAATAAGTGTGAAGTAATAGAATAAAGCGATAGGATTGAGACGTTTAAGAATTGATTAAGGTGATATTGTTTTGGAGATAAATAAGTGAATATTTGGAAAGTGTAAATAAAGTGATTTTATTGGAACAGTTGAACAGAATAGTGTTTTATCTTTTCGAATCCCAGCCCAAATGTAACAGTATAAACAGTGAAGTGAACTATAAAACTCGGTATGGTTGAAAATTTGAGTTTTGAAATCTTAATACATATATAAAAACGTTCGTGCGTATGTATGACCGACGATAACGACTGAACCACTGAAGCTATCCCCCTTATATTCACACCATATGTTTGTGTGGTGCTCCGGATGGTTTATGTTTATCGGTCGCTTTTTTGAAAATTCTTATTTATGGACCGATTTGGCTCAAATTTAAAAAAATAGAAAGCTTTTGTCAAAATTTGGACCCGATAGGTGGCGCTGGGAGATATTTACGAAAAGTTAGATTTCCCTGCATATCAATATTGTATCAACAACATTAAATTTAATTGTAATAATATAGTTGGCGTTGGTTGTCTTTACTTTTTTGAATTTGACATTTCAGTAGTTCATATTTCATTTAGCTGTTGTTGTTCAACGAAAACTCCAAATTAGTTTTTAATCAATTTTAAATAGGTAAATAACATTTCCATTCGATCTCCGAAACCGCTCAATCGATTTCAATGAAATTTTGTGGATGTGTATGGTTGGTTTCAGCTTGAAAGATTCGACCCGATAAGTGGCGCTGTTGTCGATTTCCGAAACAGTTTTATTGAGACGATTGTAATTTTTGGGATGGGTACGGTTGCTTCAACTTTGACAGAGAGGATAATTACCCTATTGTTGGTACCTTACAAAAATAGGCGGGATAGGAAAACGGGTTGCGGCACTTCTCATTCAAACATAAAACCAAACGCTATTTCTAAAGTTGTATAATTAGAAATTTTAATGGACATTGTCCAAATAAAGCACTTTGCAAAATCTGAGCAGGACTTAATACGAAAGGTACGAGCAAATCCGAGTGGGTACAACTACATGTAAAAGAGGCTGACGTCCGGATATGCACTCATAACTCGAGAACGGATTGGGCGATTTTTATGATTTTTTGTTTAAATTCGCAAGTGCCCAAGGAAAGACATACTATGCTACTCTTTGTCGTGAAAACAAAACTTTATGGGGATTAGTTGAATTTTTGAATTCTTTGGATGTTCCGGGCAGTTATAATTTTGCTGCGCAACGTTAATACACCGAAACTTTGTAACGGAACGCGTTTGATCTGATGGTGAAAGATCAAATCAAATGTCAATTGAATTGAATTGAATGCCATCCAAGCGACGGTTTCGAGGGGAAAATTTAAAGGCAAACATTCTCATTGATCGGATTCCCCTTATTCAGAATGATTTGCCATTCGTATTTAAGCGTCTTGAATTTTCCGTGCATCTCCCTTTCAATCTCAGAGATGGTAACACCTACCACAAAATTTTTCATATGAGGGAACTCGAGAACGGATCGTCAGGCATGAGCTATCTTTTCTTTGTTGTGTTTGTCTACGCCTAAGGAAGGTTCATACGACGAAAAAAAATGGAAAATTTGAATTCCATACATTTTGTACGGGGAGTGTTATTTTTTTTTTTAAAACAATTTTGATTTGATCGTAGTATATACAGTGAGATCGCATTTATCAAAAGATATTTTGGATCAAAAAAATCAATTTCTGGTGGAATAGTGAATGTTCCAAATTCAAATTATTTTAGTCAAATAGTCAATATTGGGCGGGACGAAGTTCGCCGGGCGCACTAGTTAATTAAATAAATAAAAAAAAAATGTTCTGCGACTCCTCTCTGATAGGTACTCTAATTGGTCCCCGGCTGAGATTCGAACCCGAGGTGTTGTATCTCCGCCAAGCTGACGCCTTAGCTTATGCGGCCAAAGTCAGTGCTGTGGTTTGCAGTATTAAGTAGCCTCCAAGTACTACTTTGCCTTTAGCTAGTAGTTTTAAATGGCGGCTCTTTAAATTTGTGCTGTAATGGCGACTCAGCTTGTTAATTATTTCTGCTGAAATTATCACACACTCCGGGGTTCTACTTCGTTTTTCGGACAGCACTGTGCGCTGCACAAGTGCTGCCTTGAAATCAAGTTTTTCTTTCAGTTTCTGCCTGCCGAGGAAAATCTATTATAAACTACTCTCAATATTGCACTTAACATTTAAAATACCTGGATTTTTCTTTTTTTTTTACCGGGTTAAGTGCTTGGTCCTCAAACACAAACAGCGTTGTTCTTTTTTTTTCTATTTTGAATAATAAAACGCACACTTTTAAATTTCTTTTCAATTATTTTTCCAACAAATTTTGGCTCTTGCTTCGTACGCCAGCTGAATTTAAAAATGAATAATTGAATAATGTTATTAGCCGTTAATTTCAGCGGCTTTCTGGAAAGCTGACTACTTGGAATTTGTTTTATTTTAACCGCTCGTCTCCCAACGATTTTCGAATAAAAGCTTACTCTCTCTTTGATAGAGTAATAGATCGAGTATCGATCTCCTCCAAATATGTTCGTTTAAAGAACTAGTCGAACAGTTCTGTTACACGTTCCTGTCTTGCCAACCCACTTACCCAACCTAACTTGTTTTTTTCTAGGTCACGTTCGTTATTGTAAAATTCTCTCGGGAAAGGCAAACCTATAACTATTTAACTAATTTTTAACAGTGCCCCGAGATGCTTGCAGATAGGTGTTGGTTTGGACAGCATACAAATACGATAAGTTCTACTAAGACGGTGTTCCGATTGCGCTATATAATTATCTTTGGCTACCCGAGGGTAAAAAGAACAGCTAGCCAACAGGAAATTCCATTAGCCTCCTCTCGTAGCGGAATCATTTTTAAAGCTAATATTTTTACCACGAACATTTTCGATAGATAGAATTTTTATTTAGACTTATGTTAACAATTATTAATTTTAAAAGAAAGAGAAAAGCTTTGGCTAAAAGCCGTCTGCCATGGATTGACTTTAATTTAAATTACCAATAATTAATTAAGCAAAGTTAGTTAAAATACTGATTGCATAAATTATAGTAGGTATGTTTAGGAATTCTTATATTAATGAAGCTGTTAATTTAGTGACGTATTTTTCATAAAACTAAAGAAATCTGTTCATAAATTTCCTTTTTTTTTCATCAATAGCATTCTTCGTCAATTAACAATTTATTCGTTGAATCAAATATTTTCTTTCATTGATTTAAAAAATACTGTTCAATGATCGACGGAAAATTCATTGAATCAACGAATATCGGTCATTAGTCTATATTCGTTTTTCATAGGATCAACGATTTTTTTCCATTAAATTACGTTTTGTTTTTGTTAAAACAACGATTATTGATTGTTGGTTAACGTACAGTTGAAAAGCATTATATAAATAATGCGTGGTTTAACGTTTTAAACGTTAATTTGCGGATCTTGTTCGTTAATTGATTAGTATTTCGTTGGGCACTGACGTTTTACGTTCAGCTATGAAAAATATTCATTGTTAATCGAACCCGTTCATTGACTTGGCAAAGTTTTTTTTATTTATAAATCATGCGTTGTTTTACGCTTTAATCGTTAATCTAGGGCTTTTGATAATAAAGTAATATATCTTTCGTTGGGTAATGTCACTTTGCATTAAGCTATGAAACTTGTTCATAATTTTATTAATTATGCGTTGATGAACGTTTACTTCATTAAACAACCATAGTGTTTGTAATTTAATGAAATTGTTCTTTGGGCTAATAAAATTTACATTAAGGTTAGGTTTAAGTGGCTGTCGGCTAGCCGACACACTTAGACCATTAATCAGGTCCCTTGTGATAAGGTAAGACGGTTTTCATTACTTTACAAAATTGTTCGTTGGTTCAATGTTCATTAAATTACGAAAGCTTTCGTTAAAAGATTTTCATCAATTTTGCGTAGAGGAACAAAATTAATGAATCAACTTGCATTGAACCAGCAATTTATCAAACAACAAATACTTTTTATTCGTTATTATTATTATTATTCAACTTTTCGTTGAGGCAACGCATTTTTTACTGAACCAATGAAAACCAACTTAACGTGAAGAGTTTCGTAACATTACGAGGAATAATATTTCGAGTGGTGATATACTTATCCGCAGTTCCCTCAATATTTAATGTCAAGTATTCTTTACAAACGGAGCCGCATGGTCACAGCTAGTTATTCCATAAATATCTAATTTCAATTAGATTAGTATCAGTATTCAAGTGTCAAAAAGTAGGCGTTATTGATATGTTGGTGTTGATTTAATCTGGCACTTTTCATTTAGCTTGTAACTTACCCTCATACTAATGGGTCCTCCTTCATGTCCTTCTTAATATCAGTATCTATTCGACACCATGTCAGTTCAGGTTGGCCGGGAAAATGTCTATTCCATACTGTCACTCAAACTGATGTACTATTATGGAAAAATATTCGGAATATTGTGTTTTTCAATTACGGAAGGTTTACGGCTTCAATCTTCAATTTATTCGCAGCTCTATTCCATTTTGTACAGGCTCTCGTGCCTTATTGGTTTCTCATTGCTTTTGCCGGATATCCTTGAAGACATTCTAGGAATAGGAAAAATGCCGATCCGAATAATGGCATACATTCAATACAGCTCAATTGCGGTATTTACGGTTGGATTTATAACAACTCAAGTTATTCGAAGTAACCAGTTGATCGGCGTCGTCAACAGAACAATTGATATATTTATTCAAATAACTGTGCTAACAAAGGACTCAAAACTATTCGGAGTTGAATTTTACTTCATGGTTTTTGGACGAATCGTTATCAATTTTACTGAGATCCTAGCCGATATCCCAAGATTCACAGCTATTGTGAGCAAAAGGGATTTCCTGTTTATAGTACAATTTTTTTTAGGATATATTCTGTGGTTTGGAACTCGAATCATTGTGGACTTCCTATGTTTGGGGTATATTGTGGCATCGGGAATGTATCGCAATATGAGCAAACATATGTTATCGTTCGCAAAACGTATCGAAAAGTTGGAGACGTACTCAATGACGAAATTCCGACGAATGCAGTCACTTTGCGATTTTTCCGAGGAACTTGAACAGTGTTCATCAATCTACTCGCAAATTTTTAATGTCACACTTGAGTTCCACACATTACTCCAGTTTAACATTTTATTCACAATCTACATTGATTTTATTCTGATTATTGGAAATATTTACCACGCCTTTTTTGAATACATGACAACTGGGTATATATTGTGGTCTGAGCTGACTATGGTTTTTGTTCGATTTTTTGGTTTTATCTTCATGATACTGGTGATAGATTTGGCAGTACGGCGATCGAAAACTCCCAGCTATATTAATTGGGATAGTTTGTGTTCGGACATTGACATCCGTTGGGATAGAACTGTAAGCAAAATGGTTGTATAAAATATTAGATTCGCTAATTTGTTTTTGTGTCATCTAACAGGTTGATCAGTTTTTGAACCAGCTAAGATTTGAAGACTTAAAACTGGATATATACGGCTTATTCCAACTAAATAATTCACTATGTTTGCAGGGGTTTTCAGTGATTGTCACCTATGTGACAATTCTCATTCAATCTACGATGTTGGGATACATATAAAAAAGTTTGATGAAAAGTGTTTTCAGTAAAAGTTGAAAGAAGTTGAAATTTTTGTAAACCAAATCAGAATGTGTCTTTCAATCTCACAGTAGATAATTTTGTATGAAAAATTTCAGTGTTTGTAATATATGTAACTTATTTCTTTTTAGTTCAGTTAATTTTAGCCGAAGCATTTTTTTCTGGAGTTTTTCCTAGTGCTCTCAAAAGTGCGGATGTACGGCCTCTTTTAAAAAAGGTTCAGCAGAAGACATGAGCAATTACAAGCCCATTTTACTTCTTCCCGCCTCCTAGTAAAGTTTTTGAAAAAAATATTAAAACAAGATTGTTATCTTATTTAAACAAGAATAATTTTTTCAGCCCAGTGCAGTATTTTTTTCAGCAGGGAAAGTCAACTGAAGATGCTCTACTAAATTTCTGTTTCAGTGTTTTCTCCAACCTTTATCAAAAAAACAAGTTCACTGCAGGTTTATTTGTAGATATAACGAAAGCCTTCGATATGGTTAACCATACTATCATGTTGAGAAAGCTTGAAAATGCTGGCGTTCATGGCTTTATGCATGATTGGTTCGGATCTTAGCTGTTAAATAGAACCCAAAGAGTTATAGCTTAGTACTGAAATTAGGAGTGATGTTCAGTTTTTGAATTTGAGAGTGCCTCAAGGCTCTGTATTCTATAGTTTGCGAGTCGCATCTAATTCTTTGGAACTGGAAAACCGAAGATAACTAATTTAATTTCCAAGGAATGAATTTTAACTTTTGAGGTGCATTCGTTAATTATTTGGAAGATATTGGACCCAATCTTAAACCGATTAATTGCAGTTCTGCACCTGTGTCGGCAACGACTTCAACCTTGGTCTTGCGCAAGTGAACTGCTAAAAGCGTTACATGTGCTCAAAATGGATAAAAATCATTACACAATATAACTAATTCCATGGCCAAATCTATTTGACGTTTTAGATGAACTAGCTATCCGAACGGACCCAATAAAATGACATTTGCTTCTACATATGTATATGTTTTTATATCCAACATACATTCGGAAATCGGAATAATAAGATATGAAAGAATACTTCTACCAAATATTCAACAGGAAACAGGGTCTGGCTCGTTGTGCAGTGATTTAAAAACCCGTGAGCCAAATCCAAATCCAAGCGACAAAGCAACAAAAAGCGGGAAAATGTTGCTCACGCGTTGATGCAGTTTGAGCTGAAAAGGCCCGTCTGGGTGCAGGGTACAAAATCGTGTATAGTTTTGCCAAATGGTGATATCCGCGCAATTTGGACCTTAGGTGTTGATGCCCAATTTCACTGAAGCTCATTCAATAGTAGGTAAAATTCCTAACAGATTAACAGGCATCACGTGATGTTTTAGTAGGTCGCATGCCCCGAACGTAAAATTTTGATGGATGGGTAGATGAAAGCACGCCCGCAAAGTCTAAGGAAAAAGTAATTTATTCGTTCGATCTGAATAGTAACAGTACCTACGTTTTCAGTACTGTAGATAACCGGCCCCAAATTATTTTTTTAATGAACATACACACTGTAGGTATAATTATGGGTGATTCACCTCACACACTAAATTGGGATTCTAACGTTTAAATAGGCTTCTTTGAAGACAGAAACGCACAGACCAGGTAGAGAGGTATGTATATGAAGGGGTTACAATAACACTGGAAATTATGACGCATGAAATACACGAAACCCAACGATCCGTTTGCTCCGGAAGCAAATGAAAAGGGCGCATTGATTTGAAGTCTTGGATATTTAATTTGAGTACTTAACTTACATAATTAAAAGAACGCGATTGGAGATTTTATACAGGGTCCGGGAATGCCAGCTCAATTGGTTTGCTAGTATCACTGGCTAGGTACACGCCATAACTAATTTAAATTGTAGTAGCACAACACTGAGGGTGGAAAATGTCAAGAGATCAGCATTTAACTGCACATTTTGGTATTGATTAAAATATCATCTCAATGATAAGTAAATAGATAAAGGTATAAGAAAAAAACATCATAAACTATTCGTTCGACTATGGAAAGTCCTAAACTAATATAAGATTTAAAAAAATATTTAATTCATAGCTGAAAGCCCTGGTAGTTAGTGCTATTAACCTTATTATTAACAGTGTAATTTATTATTCTGTCAATAAAGCTTTAATAATTTAATAATTATTTAATTTGAATAGTCGTTAGGTACTCGTTAAATTTGAATTCTTTGAAATAGTGCTGCTATCTATGCCACAAATTACACTCAACTTTAAACCGAGTCAGCGCCATCTCTGTTCTACTTGGCCCAGTGCGTACTATTCCCAGTTCAGTGTATCAATATCGTAATTAACTCGCACTTTACGAACCAAACAAATCCAACAAGTAAGCATAAACGTCAGAACCATACGATATTTGCCATACATTTTTTTTTATTTCTGCGTCCGTGCCCAGTGGCAGATTTTCGTTAGCAAGTGAATAATTCCAAGTCTTCTTCAGAGAAAATTAACATTACCTTCCCAATATGGAAACCAAGACCATAGATAACCCTTAGTCGAAATTATAAAATGTATATTTAACTAAAAAATTACTCATAGTGTAGTTGAATTAAGTAGTAGATAATCTATCCGAAACGCATTTGATTATCCCTACGGCCTACGAACTACGATACCTGCAAAATTTTGTGGAATCTCGACAAAGACCAGTTTTGCAGACCAGTCTCGGTATAGGCAACTTAATTTATGTATTTTCAAGGATGCCCGTGCGAAAGTATCGTCGCGAAACGAGTGAAATCAGCTGTTGCCTGAAATACATAATTTTCAGCTGCAATGTCATGTTTTGGGTAAGTCCATGGCTATCTCTTATCTGATAAGAATAGTGGATATAATTTGTTTTCGTTTATTTCAATCAGTCTGCTGGTCTTTGCGTTCTCGCAATTGGAATCTGGGCATGGAACGAGAAAGATATGTTCAGTAACTTGGCAAAGCTCACATTTATTGCATTGGATCCAGCCTTCGTTCTAATTTGCATTGGAACGGTGACGTTCATAATTGGCTTCACGGGCAGTGTGGGTGCCCTTCGCGAAAATACCTGTCTTTTAACCATGGTAAGTGAGGTACAATAGCCAATCGTGTTAGTCATACGGTTGTACTTTCTTTATTTTGTTCAACATAGAGAAACTCATAGGAGTCTAATAATGACTGTGCGTCTGCG
The DNA here is from genome assembly GCA_946477585.1 of Cheilosia urbana. Lineage (NCBI taxonomy): Eukaryota > Metazoa > Arthropoda > Insecta > Diptera > Syrphidae > Cheilosia > Cheilosia urbana. Next base: position 178,830,553 of record OX297853.1, read on the forward strand.
TACCTAGTCATGAACGCGGCTTTATCACTTTCACCCCAAGAAAGCCATTTAAGTCGTGAACATGTGCCCAAAAAGAAACTGGTAAACAAACCACATAGGTTAGCGGTTGTCTTCATTTTTTTGTATCGCAACAAATGGAGGAAACTATAATGTTTTGTATCAAGCGTTGTATGAGTCATTAAATTAGATGCCAAGGTTATCAATAAGAATGGATAAGGCTTTTTAATTGAAATAAAATTCGTAACAATTATTATGCCAATACGAGTCTGACCACTTTTATGTGTGAAAACTTGTTCGAGCCTACTTGCTTGTGAGTTAATAAAGCGAAAATTCATTACATGCTTTTGAACAATAGCAAGGCAAAGATCGTCATTCTTTAAGAACAAGTTAAGTGTTAGTCATGTTTTTATGTTTCCCATATACAAAACGACGTTGAAATCATACAACGTGTAATTAGGTCATTTTAAATCCGGTGCCCATTTAACTAAGTGAATTTCTGGGCGAGTTTCAGCACGAAGCCATTATTCTTTTACATCTATGCTGTTGTCACCTATGCTCGAGAGCTTAGATTACCTTAACAGTCGGCATGTACATGAAGAGAGGTTTTTTCCACTGCGCCACCTCTCGCTAAAGTCTGACAAACATCCGAGAGTATAACTGTCTTGAATCAGCTTCTCGATTAGCCGTTTGGAGTTGGCATAAAATCGTAGATCCGCTCCAATCGGTCCAAAAATGAAAAACTCGCACAAAACGAATGGAGGTGAGAAGCTAGGCCTAGGGTCCCTTCGGACCTGTTGCGCCAACCATTTACTTTATTTTATGAAGAGATCCTCGTTAGCTTATTAGATTGAGTTTTACTAGCTTTGCAGATCCCCTCCATTCGTCCAGGTAAAAAAAATACTCACACGAATGGTAGTAGGTACAAGTATAATATGCACCTTTTGCTAAAATTATGTTTAAACTTTTCAATTTTGCAGTATGCCATATTTCTATCGATATTACTGATACTGGAAATTGGGCTTGGAGCCTTGGCCTTTATTCTCAAGGATAAAGGATGGGTAAACCCAAAACGCAGCCATTCAAAATTATATGATTGAACTTGTAACAATTTTTTTCAGATTAAAGATCAAGCCACCGAAGGCTTGCGAGCATTTATCATTCACTATCGTGAAGATCCAGATCAGCAGAATTTAATCGATTGGATTCAAGAAGACTGGCTTCAATGCTGCGGCATTGAGGGCCCCAAAGACTGGGACAGTAATAACTATTTTAACTGTTCATCGGGCGCAGTCGGCAGTCGAGAAGCGTGTGGTGTTCCGTTTTCCTGCTGCAAACGTCGTCCGCAAGAGCTCATAAAAAACAAACAGTGTGGGTACGATGTCAGGAAAGAGGGATATGTAAGTGTTTTGAGAGCTGATTTGTTTATAATCTATTAACTAATAACTTAACACAAAAAAAAAAAAAAAAAAAAAACTGAAGCAGCCCGCAGAACGTTACATATTTGAACGGGGCTGCTTACGTGCCGGTGAAGATTGGTTGGAGGGGCATTTAATCGCTGTAGCTGGAGCCTGCATATGCGTGATGGTCTTACAGGTCATGTGTATAATTCTGCTTCCAAAGAAATGCTTACTGCTTTCACGTGTGCTTACAATCTTGCATGCATTGTCTTTCAATTATTGTTAATATGTGTTTGCCTAAACGTTGTGCATGGTATTTTCTTGTTTTTTTTTTTCTGTTTTTCTTCGTTATTTTTGATTGTTTTTTACTTAATTTATTTTTTGTTTGTTTTATTTCTCCTAGAATTACGAAATTTCAAAAATTATTTACGAAAAGGGTTGCGTGCAAGCCGGCGAGGAATGGATTGAGCATAATCTTATTATTATTTCAACTACATCGATATTTTTGATTTTCATGCAGGTAGTGATTTGATTTTCATTTCTTTTATAATTTGTTTACTACTGTTATTTTTATTTATTGCAAAGACAAACTTCGCCAACGTTTCTTCTTTATAACTGAGTTTCCCATTTCTTCTTTATGTTCGTGCTGTATCAACAATAGCCGTTTTCTGAGAATGGTGCAGTCGACTCCGTCTAACTGAAACACCAATTGGTCACCATTGTTTGTTCACTTAAGTAACGCCCAAACAAGCGAGAATCGTTGTTACTCCTCGTTTCCCCAGTCAGTAATGAACTTCGAATAATTGGAAACGAATTTCAGTGACCAATTTTGTGTCTCAGTTCATTGATTGTTTCAGTAAAGCGTAGTTCAGATAAGAGGAGTCAACTATATTAAAAATCGGCGCTTTAAAAGTTCATAAAAGCAGCGACCAAAGTTCGTTTTTTCGTCATGTTACGTAATTTTCACTGTGCAGCGTAATAACTCCCGCGAAATATTAAACCCCGCGGATCTTATTTCCCAAAAAAAAGAAAAGACATAACACCCAATCTATTTCTTTTTAAAAGTGGTTGTTAAGAAATAAGACCCGCGGGAGTTATTATATTGCACCGATTTTCTCACGGCATCAGCTGCATCCTTCATTTAGAAGTAAGAATCGTAGTTGCAATATAAATAGGTGTCCATATTCACCCCTTTCGAGGTATCCTTTCGGAACGGAATTTTCTCCGATCTGTACGAAATCGGACAGATTCCATTCGACATAAATTCGGTCCGATACAAATTTCGGAAAACTTCCCCGATGACATATAGCGCACCCTGTCGAACCGCGTTATACCACTTACTTTTGACAGCTACCCCTACACGGTACATTTTTTCCGAAACTCTCCGAAAACTAATTGCTGAGGAAAATTATTTCATGTGAAATGAACTCGTTTATATACTTCATTTATTTTGTTCCGAAACTGATACTTCGAACGAAATTTGAGTTCCGATCGGATTTGACTTTCGTATCGGAATTTTTCCGAACGGATACCTCGATAGGTGTTATTACGGTACGATTTCGCGCTTAAGTCTGTTCCAGACTGTGAAAGTAATAGATTATCCATGGGAATATTCTGCAAGTCTTGTCAAAAATTTATTATTCTATTGGTAGGACATAACTGCGTCATCATTTGTCCGGAATTTAATAACAACATCAGGTTGGATGTAAGCAATAAGAGCGGATTGCATATCGTATGAGTTTTTGCTTGCACTTACATAATGGACCTACCTACATTTTTTTTTATTTTTCATTAACTGCTTTGAACAACTGTGTGACAATTTGATTACACTTTGTCACTTACATTTGTATAGTACTAGTGCCAAATGGCATTTAATTGATATTACCAGCATATTAAATTTATTTTTGTTTGTTTCAACACAGATATTGGGTATATGTTTCGCGCAAAACCTTAGAGCCGACATCTATGCACAGAAATCAAAATGGCACTGACATTTGCCCGCCCCCGCTGCTATATAAACTCACCAAGTTTTCAAACAAACAACACTAATTGAAGATTTATTTCGGTGTACCAACCAATAGGCTTTTGCAAAAACTATCCAACAACAGTAAGCGATATTCTGAAAGTCACCGCCGCATTACATATCACACACATTATACAGTCATAACGTGGCGCAAACTCACAGGACCGCCAAACAGTTACCTACATATATTTTATTTTTGTTAAGTAAATCTCACATGCCTACAATACAACTGACTAATCTGCTACATACTATACTTATACTCAACAATACTGTGATCTGTTTATAATTCCTCAGCAAAGTCAACTTAAATGCACACATAATAGCTATGGAAATAGCTTTTTGCTTGAATCGCGAGTTATTTTCCTAAATTGTTTCTTGAAACTGCAGTTCAACAACTATTTTACACTAGATTTCCGACGCGCTTAACAACATACAACATACTACTTAACTATATAGATACAGACTATTAAATATGAAAATATTTTCCGTGTTCATACAAACAATATCTCAATAATTTGCACAAAAACTAAACAACTGTAAATTGGTACAATCAATCAAAAATATAGCCGTAATTAAATTAAGGTAGTGAACAACAAAAGAAAAAATTCAGTCGGGGGACGGTTCCAACTACAGAGCAAATTTTATTTTGTTTTTTGAAAGTCATTCGCATCTCGAAACCTAGAAAGACTTAAATCTAATCGTAAGTATATTGTACACTGTACAGCTCTGCTGGGTATTCAGGGGGGCAATCAATCAATAATACTCGAATTATATGTATTAATCACTCGAACTATGTAAGATATTTTGAGAAAGTCACTCGAATATAAAGGTTTTAAGTTTTAAGATAAGAACATAAATATGATGTTAACTTTAAAAATTGCCAGTAAAAACATGAGGAAATCAAGAATAAATATAAATTCTAATTTTAAGAATAAGTACACATTTTGACGCGCTGTACTTGTACAACAATTGTTGTTAAAAGAAGACTTGACAAATTTGTTTTCCGCTAATTCTATAATTAAAACAAAAAAAACTATTCGATGTTAATTCTAACTAAAAAAAAAAAAAATCTCCATGGCAATTCCATTCCATTTCTATTGTGATGTTTTATTATGCGAATTATTACTAACTAAATTAAAGAATCTATTGTACGATTATGCAAACGAAATTTATAAAAATATGCGTAAAAAACAATAAACTCTTGCCAATTCTAATGGAGCGTCTTTTTAATTGTATACTTCTTTAGCTTACGAGTAGGTACTTGAACTTGTATAGTCTCTCCTTGGTTTTTATGAGAGATGATTTTTCTTCTTCAAAGCATTCTAAGCCCCGAATATTTATACCTATTAGCAAGAGTCATTCTTCGGATCTCTGCCCCAATGTTAGGTTAGGTTTGAGTGGCAGGCCGCCTCAAGTGCAGCCTCACTTAGGCCAAAGTAAGCCCATTGTGATACAACAGGTTCAGTGTTCTCATAAACTACCCGTTGAACCAGCCGGAGCTAAGAATCAAGCGTTGGAGTCAGTTAATTCCTATGTTTGCGAGTTCGCTGAGAATGTCCAAGAAGTATTCTCCGAGGTATAGTTTTCTACGGAATGACAGTGCTGGGCACGTGCAAAAAAGACGAATAGTCTCCTTCTCCTCCTCGTCCAGCTTGTGCAGAGATGGTGTGAAGGGAGGCCCAACCTGAGAGCATGTCTCCCTATCATGCAGTGTCCCGTGATGACACCTACTAAAATGCTTATCATGGGTTTTTTCAGTGTAGTTAGATCTTTAGAGCGCTTGATATCCAGCTGAAGCCAAATCTGTTTCGAGTGGCACGTTGCACAATTAGGACACCTGCTTGCAAGTAGCAAGAGGCATGTAGAGATTCTCCTTTTCCGGTATAATCGACAAAGTAGTGCCTTGTCTGGCGAGGTCGTCGGCCATTACCTGGAATGTCTCTGTGGCCCGGCACTCATATAAGGCGAATTTTGAATTGTTTCGCCATCTCGTTAAGAGATAATCGGCAATTGAGGGCAGTTGTGAAATTGGAGATGACAGAATCCAGGGATTTAATCGCGGCTTGACTGTCGGTTAAGATGGTGATATCCTTTGCAGATATTACATTATACCGAAGCCACGACAAGGCCTCTTTGATCGCCATGATTTCCTGCCCCAATGTTATTTCACGAAGATGTATCGGACTTTTAAACAATTGTCCTTTTGTTTCGTGCAATTGATTTAAGAATGATGTTAGAGAAGTAGCGCGTGTAAAACCCTTTTCATCGTCACCATTCACAGAAGAACTTGGCATTTGAATGCTGAAACTCTGCAGGTCTTTTTAACAGCTCGTTACTATCCGAAGTATGGTTTGTCTCCGGTTACTAAATTCCCTATCATAGGCGACTTTAAAATTGATCAAAATGAAAAAATAAAGCATTTTTTATTCATAGAGGATTAGTTCAAAAAGTATTTGTATTTTCTAAGTACAAGTATATTAGTTACCACTAAATATCAATAGCTATTCGTTAAGTCTTAAATCAGGGAATCGGAAAGAGAAATTGCATCATCTATTTACTTTTAACGACTTCCAAATCAAAAAACCAAGCCATGTGCCCAGAGCGGCAGACATACAAATGCTAAATTTTACAGCGAATCTTCCAAAACCGCCGCGGTCATTTGGTAAAGGCTCTGTTTGCTTTAGAAAATTATCAAGTTAGGTCAAAACATTTACGCAAGATAATACAAAGCCAAACCTTTGCCAGGTCATCCAATTGAGAGTCAATTTCATCAGTCACGCGTTGCAACTCTTCCAGAGCATCCAAGACAAAACGACTGGCAAAGTTTTTCTCACCAACTATAACATCTTCTGATGGAACGATTTTAAGCTTATAATTTGTAGCTGCCAATGCCGACCGCATTGCATCTAAGTGGGATGATGTTCGCTTTAAAATCGTTTCGTTAAATATTTGTGCTTCATTTGTCTTGAGTATCCTAAAAAAAGAAAGAAATACAATTACGAAATGCGGACATTCAAATAACAATAAATACATACTCTTCGTAAGATCGTTCTTGTTTGGGCAATAGCTTGAAGAAGTCTAACAGAGAATGTTGCTGTCGCTCATTTTTGCACCCCATAAGTTCTAGGTCCTTGGACGTCAGGGATGCAAGTTCGCCGAACGATACGTTAGCGTTTAGCAGATTTTCGCTTAGATCACCAACATCTCCTTCAAGAGTTGAAAGGAGGGCATCAAACACTTCTTTGCTTGTTTTGTGACCAAACCGATTCTTTCCATATTTGCCTTGGAATGCACATAGTCCAACGTCACTTTCTTCGTATGAGTATAGTCTGGCTTCAAGTCTGCTTGCACTTAATGCTGAAAAGTCCATTTCCTGTCTTTCAATTGCCAACGCGAGCAAGTCCCGCCTTTACTCCAAGAAACAGTTTTTGCAGGCTGTTTAGATGAGTATAACAGAAACAAAGAACACCGCTATAACAACTGTAGAGACCGATAAGTTAGAGCTTAAATTTGTGCATTAGCTTCAATTCTATTAATTATAGTGCGTTTTGTAGAGATACATTTTATTAAAAATTAAATAGCACAATTTAAAAACAATACATTCTATAGTTCGATGACAAGAATTGATACTTCTTAACTGTCAGAAATTAGTCCAATCGATGGCTTTGTTCGGCATTCCGCCGGGGAGTACCTGTCGCTTTATTCAACTATTAAAGAAGTGATTCTCAAAACGTAAATACATTACAAAATAGGTGTGTAGATATGCGTTATGAAATATGCTACATCCTGCGATATAAAGCGTCTGCCATGATCTATGTATGATGCAGATAATTATTTTTTATGGTTTTAAACAATGTGATCTGGATCTGATACTGTTGTTGTAAACTAAGAAATCATTGATATGTATCGTCTCATGATAAATTGTTACTAATGTGGTATTCGTTTTGGATTCTTCAGATTCGCTCTCAAATTTCAGATTTCGTGTGGCTAATCGAACATAAAAACGTCACTTGCTCTTTTTTGTGATAATATTTATACATAAATAATTTACAAAAATAGATTTTCCCGATGCAATGCCTTTCTTTGCTTTAGAACAAATTCACGAAAACCTAGCCCTCCACCAGTAGTTGTTGTCAAACTCAAACGTACTTGTATTGGTAAATCTGAGAAAATTTATCTAGATTCGCAAAAGTGCTCTGAAATCTGAAAAAGATTGTTTTTTTTTTGTACAAAACGAACATAAAAACTGCTCTGAGAGCAAAAAAAAGTGCTCTGAGAGCGCCCAATCGAATACCACATAATTAAGCGCTCAAAAGAATTGTACGGTGAATTAAATAAATTTTCATATTTTTTCCTAAAGAAAACGCGTACATATAAATTTCAATATTTCGCTTTTTACCAAACTGTCTTTCATTCAATTGACTTCTTGTTTTTATGCGTAGAGATAATAATTCCATGATCGTGTAGCCAGCCATGTGTTTGCCAAAAACATGTCTATGCGTGTAGGTACGTACGTCCCATCTGTATCCACCACGCATTCAGAAAAACGCTCGCTCGTTCAGTTTCGTTAATTTGCGAATAAAACAGAAAAGTGGGATCACTGGACAGAACTGCAAAGCATACAAATCCAAATAATTTTCCATTTCCAATTTGCCGGCATTTGCTTTTGTTTGCAGGAAAATATTTACCGATTTGGTTGTGGTTGCACACAAACTATTAAAATATTAAATAATCTTTTTGTAATAACGCATTCATTAAACTAAACTCAATTAATCGAAAATGCCTTCTTTGCTACCATTGGAGTCCAACCCCGATGTAAGTTAAAAGATTTCATGCAAATTGTACAACAAAGAAAGAGCTAACAAAATCATGTCCTAGGTCCTTACAAAGTACATACATAAACTGGGTGTGTCGAACAAATGGGCTTTAACAGATGTTGTAGGATTGGAGCCAGAAATGCTGGAATGGATTCCAAAGCCAGTAAAGTCAATAATCCTTCTTTTCCCATGTTCGGACGCGGTAATTTATTTCTTCAATCATTCTCGAATTAACTGTACTTTTGCATTTCTGCAACTCATTCCTCATTGCAGTATGAAAAGCATCGCACTGAGGAAAATGCCAGGCTTGAAGGTAATCTTCCAAAGTTCGCTGATGATTTGTTTTACATGAGACAATTTACCCAAAATGCTTGTGGAACTGTTGCATTGATCCATAGCATTGCAAATAATAAAGAGTAAGTAAAGTTGTGCCTTGAGTTAGGTGGACGCGATGACTCATTTTGTCCGAATAGCATACGCCAGCATACGCTAATGAACATTTTATAAATTGTAAATCAATATTTGAGCATGTAGATGTAGGAATAATTCTCCCCCTGTAAAAAAAAAAAACGCATTACACAAAGTCGAGAGTTCATGGCTTGTTCTATGTAACTTAAATTTGGGATCTGCTTACATTCTAATAATTTGCCCCCATTTCTTTGACAATTAGCGACTGAAGCGACTTACATATTCATTTTCAACGTTTGGTGCTGCTACGTGTAATTTTTGTAAGGGAATTGTCCTGACAATCAAAATAATTTCTTACTGGGTATTCTAGTCGCTAAAGTTACATGAAGACACGCGCGCTGACCTTCCCCTTTTTGGGACAGTTTCGACGGTAATAGCCAAAAGTCGAAAAGAATGTGCAAGGCTTCCACTTGAAGTTTTTGAGCGTTGTTCCTCTCATATCGCGATTCACATACATTATTGCTCTAATTGAGAGGACAGTGTAATGACATTCCAAATCTGTTATCTTTCAAAAAAGTATCGCTTTGGAAGACGGAGTCTTGAAGAAGTTCCTGGATGGAGCTCTATCTAAAGATCCAGAGGAGCGTGGACGCTTTCTGGAAAACGATAGCGCATTCCAAGATTGCCACCAGACACTAGCTCATGAAGGTCAGACCGAAGCGGATCCCGAGGAAAAGGTCAATCACCACTTTATCGCATTCATTAAAAAAGACGGAGTACTGTACGAAATGGACGGCCGCAAGAATTTCCCAATCAAGCACGGTGCAACCTCTGATGAAACATTTGTCGAAGTAAGTTAAAAGTAAAATAGGTATCCTCATATTTGTTGATTACTGGTTGAATTTTTCTTCAGGATGCTGCTAAGGTGTGCAAGGAATTCATGGCTCGGGACCCTGAAGAGCTGCGATTTACTGTAATGGCCTTGGCTGCATCACAAAATTAAAGAGCCACTTGTTGTGTGCCTCTTATCATTTTTCTATACCCAATATTATTTGTTTGTTCATATGATTGCGATAACGCTATCGTAATCCATTTGCTTGCAATGCATTTCGTCTTTTCTTTGTGATGTTCAATTTAATTGGATGCATTCAATGCTCAAACCATAACTTCTTATGAATTCTGTAGTTCTATTTATTATTTTTTTACAAGCTTTTGTATTGTGGCATTATGTGCGAATACTAATAATAATAACATTCGTATCAGAAACGTGTGGAGTTTTGCAATTTTTTGTTTGATTGATAGAAGTTTGTTATAAGATCATAGGAACGAGAACTGCTTCAAAGTGATGGTCCATCAATGATGACATCTCTATCGATCGAAGAAGGTGCAGGAGTGTTTGGGCCAGGAACTAAGCACTACTAATCCATGGGCAAATGTACCAGCATCTTCGAAGCGGAAATATGCGCTCTAGACAGGTGTGTTCGAATCGTTCTCAAGAAAAACTACAAGAACTGTAATATTGCAGTGATGTCAGATAGTCAAGCTGCCATCAAGGCATATATGTATCGTAAAGTCTAGCTTGTATGGGAATGCCTTCCCAGGCTTAACAAATTAGGCAAGAAAAACAGAGTAATCATCTGCTGGATACCTGGTCATGCAGCCATCATAGGCAATGAAACTGCGGATTCTCTGGCAAGACAGGGTGCAGTGGAGCCCTTCATAGGGCCTGAACCATTCTGCGGCATAGGGGAACACACTACAAGAAGAGTTCAGGAGAATGGAGAAAGAAAAAAGAACCACAATCTTTAAAAACATCCAAGGCCTGAGGCAAGCAAAGAAACTCCTAGGGAACTATAACCTAAAAAGATTCAAGGCATGTATCGGTCTAAGCAAAAATAACCTAAGAATCCTAACGGGACATTGCAGACTAAGGGAACACCTGCGGAAAATAGGCTTATCAGAAGAAGATCTGTGCAGATTCTGTGATGAGAGCGCAGAAACCCCAGACCAAAGTCTGGAATCCTGTGGAGCACTGATCCATAAGAGGATTAAAAATCTGGGCAAGTGCCAATTACTAGATAAGGACATACGAAGCATGGACCCACTACTCATTCTCAGATTCATAAAAGAATCTGGACTGGATGAAGTGTTCTAAGAGCAGACAGAGCAAAGACCCTCAAACACGGTCCTTAAAAAAACTGTTATACGATGGGGCTCTGGAAAAGGGCATGAACTTTTCCAAGGTATAAGCAGGACGCACAATTGACCCCAAGGTCGCAGTGCACTAGACCCTCTCTATTATTATTATTATTATCGATCGAAGTCGGTTTAACGTTGGACGACTACAAACGCAACAAACCGCCAGAACCTTTGCCGATCGCGTATTCCTCAACCTCTCGAGAAGTCCTATGCTGCCAGCATCAAGTGGCGAAGACCAGTGGCGCCGATGCCAAGAAGCCATCAAAAACGCTGCAACTGATGTGCTCGGTTCCACCAGCCCACCCCCCAACATGCCAACAAGACCCGTACGGAGACCTGTAAAGACGAACAAGGAAACCTTGTAGTAGAGTCACAGTCGGTGCTGAGGACATGGAAAAAAAATGTCTGCAGACTGCTAAACGGTGAAGACGACACAAATTCCGCTGTTAGGCAGAACTAACCATTCAACCTGGACGATGAAAGCCAAGATTTCCGTCCACCTGACCAAAATGAAGTGAGGATAGCAATATCTAGGCTTAAATCCAACAAGGCTGGTGGACCGAACGGCTTAGCTGCCGAGCTGTTTAAGGCAGCGGGAGATGACCAGGTAGAGAGCATACACCAACTCATCTCCAAGATTTGATCAGACGGAAGTATGCCTGATGAATGGAACCTCAGCATCGTTTGCCCGATCCACAAGAAAGAAGACTCTCTAAACTGCGCCAACTATAGAGGCCTATAGAGGCATCAGTCTCCTGAACACTGCGTATATGATCATGTCTGCTGTACTGTGTGAACGCCTGAAACCTTTCGTCAACGATTTGATAGGTCCCTATCAGTGCGGTCTTAGGCCCGGTAAGTCCACGACCGATCAAATATTCACACTACGGCAGATCCTGGAGAAAACCCAAGAAGTTCAGATCGATACTCACCATCTTTTTATCGATTTTAAGGCCGCATATGACAGCATTTATAGAGACGAGCTATACGAGCCATGTCTAGTTTTGGCATCCCTGCCAAACTTGTCAGATTGTGCGGAATGACGATGCAGGTACTCGCTGCTCCGTAAAGGTCGGAAACAATCTCACCGAGACCTTTGATGTCAAAAAAGGATTTAGACAAGGTGACGCGCTGTCATGTGACTTCTTCAACACCATTCTTGAGAAAATTGTGCGAAACTCACAAGCCACACCAGAGGCACAATTTTCCAAAAGTCTGTGCAACTGCTTGCATGTCGGGAGATGTTCTATTTTGTACCTTTGGCTTCAGATTGCATCAGTATCTGGTTGACTCTTCAGTTTAATTGTTTAGCGATAAGCGGTGTAAATATGAAGTTCGTCTCAAGATGTCAGTGTCCATTCAGATGTCCGTTATGTTTCAATTAATGTATATAGAAAACGAAATTCCGTTCCAATAGCTTATTTATTAGTTTCTTAAAATTAGACTTGCTAGTCGTGTAAACTACCCACCCAAGTTAGGAACATCAGTAAAAGTCACTTCGCCCGATTCTGGGGCATTTTGATACTCAATCAATACAATGTGATTGGTTCCAGTCTTAAGCACTTCTTTAGGAACATATAAAGTAATCTGCGGGCCAACAACTGGCCAATACCGCCCCAGATTTTCACCATTAACAAAAACGATGCCCTTACTCCAGCCCGTTGTGTCTAAGTATGTGTCGAATAACTCACTGTCACCAATTTCCAATTCACCATAGAAAATAGCAGGCCCCGCCCGAAGTATAGTCTTACTACTATGCGCCCGAAAGCCGCGTGTCTTTGGCATGCCTTCAGATTCAATAAGTCTTACAATATCGTTGTACGATTCCAAGGGATACTTTGTCATGTTCCAATTTTGTAAAATGCTCTTATCTACTATCACATCATCGATGATACCCTTGAAGTCATTTGCAATGCCATAGTTAATCCTTCCTTGATTCTCCACCAGTATTTGAAGTTTATCGCCCAACCCAGCGTTCAGTGGTAGCGAGAATACTTGGCTTTCTCTCGATAGAACTCCAACGAAATGCTGGTCCACATAAACATAGCCCCGATCCCTTATTCCCTCCACTTTAAGCACACTAGGATCGCGGCGCAGTTTTGGCAACAAACTCTCATATAAAACTAGGCCAGAGTATTGGTTTAATGCTTCGAATGTTAGTGGTTTCACCGAGCTAATTGATCCTGTTGACAGAATGCGCCGACCATCATTCGACATAATAGTGCAGCACACAGTTAGGCGAAATGTGCCGTAGTTTTTCTTTGGTAATGGTGCTGGGACGGGAATACCCGGAAGTGGAAGATATCGACCGATAATCTCGCGCAATGCGTGATACTTCTCAGTGGGGTCGCCTGACTCATCCATTGGTGCATCATAGTCATATGACGTTATATCAGCATTGTATTGGCCAGGTCCGCCGTCATTTGCTCCGGCCGTAAATCCAAAGTTTGTTCCGCCATAGAACATGTAGAAGTTAACATTGGCGCCTTGATCAAGCATTTCACTGAAAAATATACCAAACAGTCAAATGGTAGCATTTGTAAATGACACCTACACAAAAGAACTGGTGATTGATTTTGTATCCACTCTAGCCAATGGTTCCTGCCAATGCGTCAACCATCCGGGATAGAATTCCGCATTTACTAAGGGTCCCTTTGGTTGAATCTTTCTCAACTGATTCCAATACATAGTCGAGTTATCTACAGCACCGAAATCCAAAGTGGCTAATACCTCGGGAATGTACCCGCATCGAAGAACACCAGGACCGTCATTGGTGAAGAGTACTGCTTTTTGTTTGACATGGGCCAAAGTCTCGTCGCGCAACCACTCTCGGTACTTTAGATCACATGCAAAGAACGACCCATATTCGTTCTCTACTTGCACCATAATAATAGGGCCGCCGTTTCCATAGAGGTAGGGCTCCATTCGTGCCATCAGCTGAGCATACCATAGCCGTACCTCATGAAGGTAATCTGAAAGAAACCATATATGTAACTGGAATTGCAGGTAAGAATATGTGCTCACTTATATCGGCTGTCCTGAGTTGAATGCCCGGGTATTTCGTCAGAAGCCAGTAAGGGAAACCACCCTGCCAAGAACATAAAGAGAACAAAAAATTTGTGCAAATATTCAGAGATTGTAAGATAATATTACATCGAGATTCGTGAGACATAGCTCTTTACTATAAACAACTTAACATAAATGTAAACGACATACTAATCGAAAATGTTAGGATCCTACAAATTTTAGGATTAGTTTTTAATAATAAGTATTCTTGGAAACAACACCAACAATACAGCCTACTGTCAACTCTTCGCCAGCATCTCCTCAGAGTTAAAATCAGATGGGTGGAACCTAATCTTCACTGATGGATCAAAGACTACAGAACACACATCATTTGCTGTCTCACTGGAAAATGGATCCATTATCTCCATTTGTAATCTGCCTGAATTCGCATCAATATTTACAACAGAAGCTTTCGCTATCTTTCAAGCCACAAATATAATAACGGATCGCCATGGAAAACGTATTGTATGCTCCAATAGCATTTCGGTACTTAACGCGATCAATAACCCTAACAACAACACTGAGCTCATATCAAAAATCAGACTCCGACTTATCAAATCACCAAATAAAATCAAGCTAATGCGAACTCCTGGGCATGTCGGGATCCGAAGAAACGAAAACGCTTATACCGCAGCTAACTCTGCCAAAAACGACCCGATATACAGATTTGACATGTATACCAAACTAGATTTGTTAAAACTTACTCAAGAAGCCACAAAAAGAGACTGGAGTCTATACCACCATCACTACAAAAAAGTAAACCCTGAAAGAGTGAACCCGGTATATCCCACAAAAATCCCTAAACCATCAAATCTCAAACTTTGTGCAATTGCGACTTGGACACACTTCAGCTACTCATAAGTACCTCCTGACAAAAAACAGCCCTTCAGCCTGTACCACCTGCAATACCGCATTAAACATAACGCATATTTTGGAGAACTGCACCGAATTGAGATCCACCATCAATAATACCATAAACTTGGGTTACTTTGTGCCAGTTTCTGAGGTTTTTGTAAAAAAAAAAGAAGGTTATTCCTGTATGAAAAAAAGAAAGATATAACATTTAGATCTTAAGCATTAAGCAATAAAGGAAACGTTCTCAAATTATCGAAAGGGCTTAGGATTTTAAGCATGTAAGCCTTCAAAGTATGACGAAATCCTTTGCTAATCTTGTCAAAATGTAAGTTTGTGGTTGAATTTTACCCCATATACCATTAAAACGCATGAAGGATTTCTATTTACGAAATAAAAAGTAAAAGCGTTAAAAATACAAATTTTAACAAGATATTTCGGGGACGCTATAAAGACTGTAAAGATTTGTGTCGGTCCATAAATGATATTCTGCATTCAGGGCTAGGCATGTTCTTCCTGAGAGAAGTTTATTTCTTCCATAATTATGTCGTAATAGCTTTTGCCAATTCGTCTTAAATCAATAAAATTGACTGGAAAACCATTAGCGAATGTAGTAATAACTCTTCTTCAGCACTGAAAAGTGAAAACGGTTTGAAGTCCCGCAACATTTGAATGAGCATCTTATCATTTATTCATTAGAGTATTCCTATGAATATCGTAATTTTCGCTCGGTTTTTGAATTGAAATTCGTCCACTTCGGACTTCCTGAACAGATTTTCCAAAGCTTCCTGAGTGAAATTGCTGTAGAGCCGTCCTTCTATGTTTTTTATACAGTTTGGAGGCATTTCAGCTCAATTCTCGAATCTTCAAATTTAAAATTAAAAAGTAAGGGGTTTCTTTGGACCAAGAACGTTGTACGTGAAAAAGAAAATCAATACACACGGTATGGTTGATTTGATTCTTGTTTTCCTGTGTTCACATTCATTCCGTCCTTGTTAGGCTGCCTGGAAGGCATAGGCCACACAGAACCCTCGCTAAGACTAGCTTTCTAAAACCATATTCGTTTGTCTGATTGTGAGTCTTAAATTGTTATCAATCGCTTTGAAATTTCCATGTGCTTAGAACCTCGGCTCGGTAGTCCACCACACTACCCACTGAGCCACTGACTTACCATATCACGTTCGGCACAAATGTACGGTCCAGGTCTTAGTATCACATACAGATCCTCAACAATTGCATATTTTATGAATTTTTCCAAATCAGCAATTCCATCCCAAACGTATTGGCCTTCTTTAGGATTGTGCAACGACCACTCGACATATCTAAAATTATAAACAAAAATTGATTTATAATCGATATAAAAGTCTCAGAATCACTTACGTAGTCACAGCGTTCAGGCCAGCAGCTCGCATTGTACGTAACTTTCGTTGCCATGAGCCCGGATGCGACCGGAAATAGTGAAACGAACCGGCAATAAAGCGAAATGGCTTGTCATCTTTCAAGAACGTATTGCGCTCCCAATCGATTTTAAACGAACGCTCAAACAAAGGCTTAAATATTTCAATGGAGATGGTAATTGTGGAAAGTTAGTTCCAATTTAAATCTAATTGTATGCCAAACAAAATTGTATTTATACACCCGTACCTCGAGTCCATTATTTGCGTCAATTACATGCCGATTGCCTCTAACAGCTGAATTCGATGAGAGACTTAATATGACAATGTAGCCCAGAAGCGCCACAGAACATGTGGTTCCGAGCATGTTATGTGGTTATTATTTTAAAATGGCAGTCTGTAAATAGAATTACATAAATTTTGTTATTTGCAGATCATATTTGACTATAAAATAATTGACGCATAGGAAGCGTGCGGTGGGGAAAAATAAAAACAAATTATCATAGCGAATTATATTTTTATACGATTAACAAATGACTCTATAGGTACCAATAAAAACTGGTTATCTTTCCAATTTCTATGCAATTCCCGAATATACGACCGCCAGTCGTAAGCCAGTAGTTGCACTCAACACTTGCCGGGTTGAATGAAACGTATCAAGTAGTAACGTCGTAATGGATGTCATCTACAGTTATTCATTCGTACATGAACTCGGTTTCAAATGAATTGCATGCGCTGAATATTAATTAACTAGGCGCAGCACTGGCGCGGAGTATGCAACAAACGTTAAAGTAGGTAACCGAAGTTTCGGTTTTAAAAGCATTTATTATTCTAGCAAAATTATGACCCCATAACTGTCACATAACTGTGACATACATTTATTTAAAACTAGCTGTTTCCGCCCCGCTCCACCCATGATACAACTTATTCAGTAGTCTAGTGCCTGTGTAAGACCAAGCTTTATCAGTTCACTTCCCAGCGCCAGCGTGCCCATATAAGTCTTCACTTAAAGACTTAACTTTAATGCACTGAAAAAATGTTTATTTCCTATCTTTCAAACTACAACCAACCATAAACGTACATCCACAAAATTTCATTGAAATCAGTTCAGTAGTTTCGGAGATCGACAATAGCGCCACCTATCGCGACAGGCCAATTCAGGAATTTCCATCTCGGTCGAGTTGAATTTTACTTCCAAGTCGTGCCTGCGCCTATAGATCTATAGATATACATCACATAAATTGGCCGCGTTCCACTGCCCGCTAGATGACTAGCGGCATGTCAAACTCCATATAAAAAAATAGACATTTCAACAAAAGTGCTAGACGTCTAGCACTTTTTGTGAAATATCCCTTTCAGGGAAATTTCTCAATTTAGCGCAAAACTACCCGCTGCATTAAAAAAAAACGACCTGTCAAAGGAAATCGTTCAAACGTTTACAAAATAAAAGTAAATACGAAGCCGAGCAAATGGCCGGGTTCCACTGCCTACCTACCTACTTTTATTTTGTAAACATTTGAACGATTTCCTTTGACAGGTCGTTGTTTTTTTTTTTTTTTTTCAATGCAGCGGGTAGTTTTGCGCTAGATTGAGAAATTTCCCTGAAAGGGATATTTCACAAAAAGTGCTAGACGTCTAGCACTTTTGGTGAAATGTCTATTTTTTTTATATGGAGTTTGACATGCCGCTGGTCATCTAGCGGGCGGTGGAACGCGGCCAATGTAATTGTGATAAAATTGGTATTAATCTAAATAAAATAGTAATTCAGATATTATTTTTATAATATTTGTATTATTTCTTTGATTGTAGTGGGGACTTTGCCGCTGCCGCTATTGTTCTAGCGCGAGCGTTCCTTCATCTGGGATATTTTCTGCTAGACGTCTAGCGGAGTGGAACGCGCAAACAAGAAAATGGTTACTATCCAAGAAGACACTTCTTCCTCCCAGATGGCGTACTTATTTAAATCCCTATTTGGCGAGAGGATATCGCCGAGAAACTAGCGTTGCCAACAATAAATATTTACGATTTTTCTTAAACTGAAATCTGGATCAAGAGATTGGTTTCAAATTGCATGCAAATTGCCTTAAGCAATAAATATTTTTTCAAAAAACTAATCGACACAAGTACAGAATTTTACTTCTGTCGACTAGTTAAATCCGAATTAATGCAATTAACTTGTTTTTAACTAAAACAAATCGCTATTCCCAGCAGTTGTGCCAGCTACGTTAAGTTAATAATTATTCTGGACTAATTTCCTGACACTATCGTGGTAAGAAAGTGGTCAAAAAACGATCCTTGTTGTCTTACCGTTTACGTGAGTGAACTGTTCTACTTATAAAATTGTTGCCTTACTTCAGTCAAAAAATTGTAATTAGAAACTCGGCACAAAGCCAAAAAAATAAAAATTAAAATGCCTCCTGTGAAATAATGTTATACCGTGTTATGACCTTATGCCGAAAAACCGTCCAAGTATTCAGTACCTATTTAAAATGCAAATACTTTTTGTTTGTGATGAGAGAAGGAATACAAATATTCTGCACTGTTTAACAAAACCGTAGGTATAATATAGAATTTAAAATTACGATCAAAGTTCGTTCTATAAAGCATATACGCAACACAGTTTGTCCAACGCCCACCACACCCCACGTTACCTCAACTGAAATGCAATCGTAAAAGGTTTCCAAAGGTTGGTGTGCGAATTTTAATTATTTTTTTAAATCACCTTAATTCGATAGGATAAGCTCCCAGAAGTCAATAGTACTACACGCAATAAGACCCGAAGTGTATATACGAAGAAGCGGAGCACTTCACAAAGACTGATTGACTATAATTGCCTCTCTGGGGGACAAGCCCACTGCTCTGCATATATCCCATATACTAAATGTAAGGCAACTTAGGGAAAGTGTACTGAAATGTGTGCGGCATAGAATCAGCCATACGACTCTGTCGACTGTTAACTTGTAAATGAAAGTGCTGCATGCATATCCGCCAACTGCCTCTCAAATTTCTTTCGATGCCCACCCCTTTCATTATACCAGTAGTTGGCCTTACGTTACTATGTCCACCGTCGTCTTCTTCAAGTGATTTGTTGGCATTGGCAACTTACTCTTCTTGTCCGCGGGACAATTGGTCTCCGTTGGTTTTAAAAGAATTAAAGTCGGTCAGCTATTAAGGGGTCAAGTGTATCAATGACCCATATGCATGCTCTGGTGGCATTTTAAATGCAGCCAGACGAGCAAATTGGCAGTTCATCAAATGCGCAACGTAGTCTGTATCAATACAGATACAGCATGACGATGTTTTTGTAAACATTTTTGACACTGTCTTCCAATAAAACCAAATGCTTAAGCAAATTTTGCAAAATTGAGTCCATAATCAATAGCAATTAGTGCAAATGCATAAATCATTATTTTCTGGTTCGAAAATAGCTCTTTATTATACATGCGAGTCGTGTGGATCATAGTGAAAATTTTAAAATTTCCAAATGAAGAATTCCGGTTAACGAAATACATTAGGTATGTAAATATCACAAATAAAATGTTCGTCTTTTTTTTTTATTCAAATTTGTAGATAATGGACGGTGTTTTTTCAAGAGGCCGAAATTTCGTTATCTTTAGAATATGTGATTTATGGCGGAATGATTATTTATGGAAAACTCAAAGGAACACATATTTCGTTTGTAAATATTTGCTTTCGTTCGGAATTTGCAAATATTTGTATCCTACATAATTATGTCAAGAGGATTGAATCATGCAGCCTGTTGCCAACCACAACAATGACATGCATTCAACTGAGAAGTGAGTTAAATACAAGTCGTATTGACACAGTTCTGTTTATAAAATACAAGACGGTCCCTGATATGATGATTCGATAACGTTAAAAGTATCACTTTCAAACGATATAAGGGGCGGAGTAAAGTCCAACCCACACTAAAAGTTACGAAGACGCAATCTTAAAAATATGTACTTCTTTATTTTAGGATTGAGGTCAGCAATTATTTTAAAATTTGCAAAGAGCGTTTCAAGAACAAAAACGAGTAGGCAAAAGTATTTTCGTAATTACATATTTGGTTTGTTCTTTCAATTTTGTAGTAAGAATGGAAAAGACTGTCTAAATGGCATTGCAGGGGATAAATTCACAGAAAAAGAAAAGTAAGGGAACGCTTTTGTAGTACCCAATCTAAAACAATGTAGTAATAATGAAAAATTGATACACAATTCAAAAATTAAAAAAAGTGGTACGAAAGGTCGTTATTGAAATGACTGAGAAATTCGAAGAGTTGAATAATTTTAATTTATAAACAATAAGGTTTTTTTTAGCTTCGATCTCAGCAAAGCAAAGTAAAGTAGGATTTTCAACAAATACGCTCTAGTTGACACTTCGAGGTTTCACAGTAGTTGTTGTAATTGAGTGCTGAAAATCCTATTTTACTTTGCTTTGCTGAGTTCGAAGCTCAAATAACACGCCTAATATTAGTTGATTCATCTAGCGATGAAAGTGATTCGGAATTAATCGAACTACTTTTTCATGAATCCGAGCAATATGTGAAAAAGTAAGTATATTGACTGATTGAACTACAAGCATTCGATAAGAGAAAAACAGCGAAACTGCATTCAAAATTACACGGAGGAGATTGTCCCTTTTTACAGCGACGAAGAAATCCGTCGCCACTTTCGAAAAGAATCTTGTGAAGAACATTTAATTTTATTTTGCCGTCTGTTGATACCATTTTAATACGCAAGAAATTAAAACAAATGCATGCATATGCATGGGACAACAAATTTCAAATTAGCTGTTAATTGTGAGGTGACTGACAGCTTTTCCAATTTCTAGTTCCTACACCAAGAAATCAGTTGAGTAAAAATTCGTAATATCCTCTCGATGACGCTCTCTTTTACGAATTTTTCGAGTTAAGGAACGGCATTGAGTAATAAATTCGTAAGATTTAAAATTAAAGGAACAGACCTATTTTGTTTTGGACTTATGGCCTGGCCACTCATTCCGTAACTTTACTTAAATGTGGTATTCGATGGGGCTTCCTCAGATTCACTCTTAGATTTCAGATTTCTTGTGTCTAATCAAAAATAAAAACGTCACTTGCTCTTTTTTGTGTTGATATTCGTGCGATTTTTTTTTTTATTCGTGCGATTCGGATATGTGTAGCCTTGGACACTTTTCAAAGCGTTTTCCATTTGTATCCCGATTGATTTCTAATTATTTAAACATAAATAATTTACATAGATTCAACCAATGCAATGGCTTTCTTTGCAGTACAAAAACTTCACGAAGACGTAAACAAACTCCATTAGTTGTCAAACTCAAACGCACTTGCTTTGGTAAATCTGAAGCAAATCTGAGAAAAAAATCCAGATTGGCAAAAGTGCTCTAAAATCCGAAAAAGATTGCTTTTGTTTTTTTCGCTCAGAAATCGAGATTCGCAAAATTGTTTTTGCAGCCAATGGAACAATGAAATGAAAAAACTGATCTGAATCCGAAAAAAAGTGTTTTTTTCTGTCCCAATGGAAAACGACATACCATTCAACTTACGATCAAAACCTTTCAAATGATTTGGTAGAGCCTCCCGGATTGATTGTCCCTCTAATTTACTCTAACCGGGTTAAAAAAAAATGAATATAAATAAAAATTAAAGCTTGTGCTCGGAATCAGGAAACTTTATGTTCGCCTTCAGGAAACAAGTGTTCGGTTACTGGCGAACAAGGCTGTCTTTTCAGTTTTTACTTTTATACAAAAAACAAAAAGTTAAGTTTACTAAAAAATACTTAAGTTTAATAAGCAATATTTGAGTTTGAGCAACTAATTAACATATTTATGTTGAACGATTTCCTCACAGTGAACGATTACTTTAATGTGTTCGACTACTGGGGACATGACCCTCTCTAGTTTTGATTCCTTAATAAATGTGAGCGGGTCTGATGTAATGTCCACAGTTGTAGGAATTTTATTCTCCGAACGCTGAACCTTCAACCTTTCGCCCAACAGATTGAGCCATCGCCGTACTAATAACAAATTTTAGTCTCGACTTTAAAATAACAGAAGCTCACAAAGCTCGCGAAAATTATAAAACATGGCCACCAGATGGCACCTGTGAGCTACTAAAGTTTAACGTCGAAACTAAAAATGATTATTGGTAAGGCTCATTATGTAAACAACCGACGTCGACATCTACTATTCATCTACATTTTTTGTGTGTTTGTCATTATAGCACGCTATTTGAAAATTATAGGTTTTCTATTAATATTATTTTAATGACAACTTTGCACAAGCGAAAGCATTAAACGAGTCATTTAACATTGACATTGACAGGTACAGGTAATTTATATCAATGAGAGGGCTTTAACCGTTTCTAAACAGAGCTATTAATTTATATTACCTATTTTGTGAAATAAAAAAACAAAATAAATATATAACATCCAAGGAAGAATGACGATTGACCTATTATAACTGACTCTACGCAGTGAAAGTTTTTGAATTTAAATTAAAAATTTTAGATTTTTGTCTAATTTTAATTATAATAATTATGTACTTTTTAATAGTTAAACAGACATTTATCTGTAAAACTTAATTCAATTGATGCCGCAGGTACACGACATTCTGTGTCATGTCTTATTTTATTCAGTATCTATAAAAATAACTAGAATTGTTAAATACTTTGAATTGAATAAACGATCTATCTATATATCGATCTATCTATCTCTGTGCAGTGTCTGGAAGCGTGCGTTTGTGACATTCTTTCCGACTTTCTCGTTTAGATTAAAAAAAACATTCCGCCGTACTAATAATAAATTTAAGTCACGACTTAAATTTATGGAAGCTCACAAATATAAAGTTTGTATGGAAAATATAGCCACTGTGAACTGCTAACATTTAAAGTCGTAACTTAAAATGTTTATTGGTAAGGCCCGTTGACTCTCTGGAAAAAGCTATCACCGCATTGAAATTGAAATATGTAGAAACACATTTATATTAAGCAAGTTGGAATTTCAACGAATTTTAACTAATATTTCTGGAACTTCTGATACCCCGACACGTTCAAGAACTAGATTTGTCGCCATTTCTTATACATTGGAGTTTCTTGTCACCAGTCACGATTTCTTTAATATAAAACCGATTGGGAACTATTTGCATAAACAAACAATACAAATATTGACAAAAAGAAAAAAAAAAATGTGTATACCTATATATTTTGCAGTCACAATTTGGGATATTCGTTAAGAAACGTCAATGCATAGAAATGCCATAAACTAGAAACGCGTTATAAAATTTTAAAAAACAAATTAAATTTTCAAACAATGGATTCTTTCCCACGTAAGTGTAACCGCGGCTTTCTATTCAAATTTGATTCGTTGCTCCGGAGAAATCAACCTTAAATGAAATTAAAAATCAGAAAACGTGTTCGTTCATTGACTCTTATTTGGAAAAGTTCGTTGGCACTCCGGCGTTTTGAACTGGTTGTGTCAAAAAGAATAATACCAAACAATACCTTAGACTAAGTGAGGAACAAAAGGCTTTATCGATGTTCGCAATTTATTTTAATATATCGTATGGATAGTGAATTCAATAAAAAAATTAACAACTTTTAATTTATTATTCCTTTCTGGTATAATCGGAAGGAATGTATTGTACACATCTAAGAAACAAAATTAAACCCCCTAAAAAGTTCTATTCCGAAGGGCCTTATAATGGAGGAATGGTTCTCTCGTGGCATTGAAGTGGCGTTGCAAATGTAGCGAAATACCTGTCGATTGGCACTCGGTTTAGTGTCCCTTTCAAGAAATGGTATAAAACATTATGCATACTGCATACAATAAGTCGTATAAGCGAGAGTTGGCGCAGTGGCGTTAAATCAATACCTCTCACATCTCAGCTCTCGCCATTGATCAATGAACTTCTGGCGTTTTCGATTGAAGGAAATAATTTCAATCTAGAAGTGATCTTTCTGTTTTCTATGTTTCGTTATAGAAATAAACGCACTTTTAAGTCCGGGACTGTTTTCAAAATATTGCCTTTCGCTAGAGTTCAGTTTTGCGTCCTCTCTTTTTCATCTGTGTAAAACAGTTTCGGCGTAACTGACTTAATAAATGAATAATATTAAAAGCCAGTTCATAGATTTGCACCATGATCTGTGTAATTTCAAATTACCAGCCGAGCTACCATATCATTATCGATTAATATAAAAACATTTGTGTAACCTAGCCTAGAAGAAGTGTGAACTATATAAAACTAAAGCTAATTTTGTTGTTTTATTAAAAGTATAATTTAATGTAGTATATCATTAAAAATTTCAAACGCCACCTAACAACCACAAAACGTTTGGCATTTTCTGAATCGAAACCCATCGTAGGCAAAGTGCTAACTACATACATCTACGGAGATTAAAATCAAGTTAAATTAATTTAAATTTTATACTCCACTGGAGATAATGGGTCGCCGAATTAATTTGCAGAGTTGTGTGCGTCAATGATTTCCTTTTCGTTTATTCTAGGTACGCGCGTACACGTAGAATTTCTTCGCCGACACAAATTGTGGCGAATTCATGTTTTTATGACAACAAATCCAAGTTGAATTTATAAATTGTTTTTGAAAGCCTTTATGTAAGTTTTAGATTTAGAACAAAACAACGAGTGCCTGATCAATCGCTCAGAAATTTGCGAACGAATAGAAAATGCTTTGTACCTAATTTAATTCATGGATAAAATAGTTCACCAATTTGCTAAACAGATAACTACATGCAGAGTATCTAGACTAATTAATGCTAGTGGCTCACACACAATACCTACACATTTAGGAAACTAATTTGCATTTGCCGATATAGACACACAATATAAATGATAAATGAGACTATTTGAATTCTTCACTTTCATCCAAAACAGACTTGCACAAAAAAATAATTGAAATTTCAAATTAATCGCATAACAACACTAACCGCTATTTTAGCAGGAGCGTACGTTTTTTCAAATGTACGTACGCGACTAAGTGCACAAACAATATAGAACGGATTTAAAACTTCGACTGAATACACAACTCGACAGAAAATTATTTTATACCGCGTCTCAAAGCGTGCCCGCCGGTAATGGCAATGGCAACATGAACCATGAAGACATGGGGTTCTGGTTCTGGTGCTGTCGATGTCGATGTCGACTGACTGTAGCAACTTGTTGCTACCTTCTCGTATTCGTATCGCATATCGTAGACGGGATGGTATAGCACTGTAGCATTAGCTAGCATGCACAATGCACATTGTACATAATGCGACGCTAACAGGCGTGCATCTCCCTTTTATAACATTTAAAAGTACCCGTTGGGTTTTTAAATCTTTGTTATAAAATTTGTTTCAAATGCGGTTGCCCTTTTTTTAATATTGATTTATTGGCGTACCTAAATATTAGTTTTTCGATGACAATGACACGGTGCACGATAATGTTAAACACATATAGGCAACTGGGTCCGTCAAATGTAAATCCCATTAGACGATATAAGCTAGAAAATTATTTTATCTGCGCCGAATTGTGATTGCGAACTTTTGTTATCTCAATTAAATTTAGTTATCTACCCCCTTATTAATAAAAAAATGTGCACAATTAAGTTAGTTAGCAAACGTCAGATAGCATACAAAAATTGGACATAACGGCTGAGTAACAAATTGATAACTTTTACACAGCCTTTATTAATACGGGGGCTAGCTAATAAAATAAAAAGTTAGTCATCGTTCGACATACTCCAGCGCCACTTCTTAGGCTCTATTTTTTAAGAATTTTATGTCCGAATGTGTCACAAGGCCGAATTCAAGTAAAATCTAATCAAAATTATCTTTATTGTTCATACGTCCGTGGCTATAAGAAATTAAGAAGACTGGGTTTTGTCAAGGAAAAGAAAAAAGGGCAAAATGGTGAAAATGGCGAGCGGGACAGCAATATAATTATATAAGTGTTGCCGAATGGTTGCAGTCGATTACACGTGTTACATCAATTTCAAAAGGACAAAACCATTAATACAAATTTGAATTTGAACAAGTGGGACAAAACAAAAAATTAAGTTATTTAAGACGCGATAAAATACCGAACAGAGTCCTTCTGTTCCTACAGTTAAAAATGGATTTCAGTTAAAAAGCTAATTAGGTATATGTATGTAATCACTCCATAAAATGGTGTTCTTGGAGGTAGGTTAGGTTAGGTTAGGTTGGGTGGGGTTGTGAGATCGTCACAAAAGACCAGGCACCAAAGCGAGCCCATCGCCATCCCCAGGGTACCATTACGGTTAAAAACCTAAACCAATTCGCCCAAATAATCAATTTCCCTAGAATTTGGTTATGGTCCCAATATTATTTGAGGAACCAACCTCCTCTATATTATTAAAGAAGAACCTGCCTAGGTGCTTCCTTTTACTCCGAGCAATTGCTTGACACTTGCATAGAAGGTGGGAGATGTCCTCCGTAGCTTGTAGGTCCTCACAGTACCTACATGTATCCGTATTAGCTAAGCCTAGTCTCATGGCATGCTTCCTTAAAAGGCAGTGTCCAGAGAGTATTCCTACCGTTAATTTTAACTTTGTTCTACTGAGATTGATTAATTCTTCGATTTCTTCCGATTTAAAGCGGGCCAAAGTGCCTTTGAGACCCTGTGCCCCTCTAGCTGTGGACGTGGAGGTATATGGACACACACGGTGAAGAGTTTTGATGAGGCGAGATCAAATTTACTGCCACAGATTTCGATATCTGAGAAATCGTCAAGACTTAATTCCTTAGGATTTATTTGATGGATACAGCCGTAATTTGAGAAAAGAAGAAATACACCTTCAAAGGCGGCACAAAAAAGGAGGTGGTGTAATGTTATGGGGACCAATAAGCTATTATGGAACTGTGCCTATGGATTTCCAAAGCTCCACCTGATGTGACTTGTTGAAAAATCAAGCCGCTGGATTTTAGGTGCCGTATTCAATGGTGGTTTCTTCTTAATTTGTTCATGGTGAATATGGCTGACCTTCTGTATCACGCGATCAACAGTCGATCTGCTAACTGTAATTCCAGTTTCTGCCTTAATTTTACTTACGGAGAGCCTTGAATTTTAAGCAGCTCTCAGTATCACCCGCCTTTCCTTACATGTTGTTGCTTCGCTGACTTTTCCTTTGCGTTTTTTGGGTCCTTAAAAAAGCTGTGTACAACAGTGGTGCCTCTTCAAATCTTGCTGGCTATGAAACGGATGGATTTTTATTGTTCCCGGTAAATTCGAATTTGGCCTATTTCGTCCTTGGTCAAGGCCTTTCCTTTACCCATAGTTGTGGATTATATGAACTTATTTTTTGAACTAAGCTCCCTAATACTCGAAGTATAATTTTTTTAAACATGGTAACAGGTAGACTTAGCTACTGTTCGTAATCGAATGAGACAAAAAGCAGGTAAAGTTTATTATGACATTTTTTTAAGAAGAGCGTCATAAAAGTAGCATTTATCAACTTAATACCATTATTTTTTTTATTACAATGTAAACATAAAATTGCCTTCATTCCTTGTGCACTTGGTTTTTCAAAGTTTAGCGAAAGGTTTGAAAAATATCGTAAAATTAAAACAAAAGACTTCCTGTTCGTAATCAAGTGAAACGGAGTACAAATCTTGTCTGATTGCTATAAGAGCACCACCAAATCGTTCAAATGAACTATTTTCAGGTGATCGTCACTACGATTTACTGAAAAATAGTTTGGAAAAATAACAGCATCGAAAAATTGTTATCTAATCCAGTTTCTGTGATGACTATGACATCAGATGAGGAGCTGTAGACATTTAACAAAAACTTCGTACATTTTGTCAATAGTACTCTTACATTTTGATAGAAGAAGGCAGGCTCGGTAAATTTGTTGCCTTCCTGTTAGAGTTGTATGTATAAACCCCTGCGCAATCATATTTTTCGGACAAAAATTAGGGTTTACTAAAAGCTTTCCAATATCTGAGGGAGCGAGCAACTTAAATGAGGCTGATATTCGGTCCGGCAGGTTTTCAGGTGTATGGCTATGACATCTGATAGCATCGCATCGGTATCAATGCCGTTTCTTCTTAAAAAGTTGATAATGTAAACAGGTTTAGTACCATATTGTAAGCGTGCTAAAAACACGGCAAAAAGCGGTGGCACAGCTCCTCGCACAGCTCTCAAAAGCTGTCACAATTACTAATGATTGAGCGACCAAACGTGTACCACCAGCAGCAAGCGGGTTAGCATACTTATTATACACTAGACAATTTAGGACTACAAGAGTAAGAAGAGCAATGAAGAGAAAAGAAGACTTGGACAACATCAGCATAAGTTACTTGGTTGCCATTAATTTATTATAAGCTGACTGTGATGTCTTCAGTGTTATTTTTTTTTATTTATGGGTAGGTTTAAAATATAAAATAAATTAACAATACATACAAAATTGACGTAAACAAAAATAATTAGAATACAATAGCACTAAAAAGTTTCATAAATGTATGTTGTATTTTTATTCTCAAAGAGACTTCCACACTTGGAATGACAACTGAAGTGGTTGAGTTAGACCGCAGAATCCTTTTTGGTTGGAGAAGTTGGCCTCAGTGTTTGAGCCTGCTGGGATATCACTGCCTAGCTGCTGGTGAACAATCGGCCCTAGCGAAGTATCCGTCGGAACGGAAAATTCTCCGCAACGCATACTCTTTCGGAGGCTCAAATTCCATTTGAGGCGTCCGACTTCGAAAGAGAAATAAAAAATTGCAATGGCGCACCGCACCGCACTCCAAATCATAAACAAATTCCGCAACCAATTTCTATCGGATATCGGAACCTAGCTGTCAAAAATTTAACAAGAAAATACACTTCATCGCACTTCAACGTACCTAATTCGCCGAAATGCGTTACAAAATGTTGGAACAATTCTCCGAACTGTTGTTCCGAAGTATATCTCGCACCAAAAATTCTCCGAATCGTATAAAATCGTAGAATTTTCCGTTCCAACGGATACTTCGCTAGGGCCGAATATGAATCCTTGGTATAGTGTTTTGGCAAAATTAGTAAAGGCTCATAGACTGATAAAGGACTCAGCAAATTAACAATAAGATCCTTAGATTGTGATGTTGGCGCAAGGCATTCTCAATATTTGCAAAACTATGCTGCATCCAATTAACATTGGCAGAATCAAAATCCAACGTAGTTGCAGTACGAACACCTGTTAGCTGTTATTCAGTGATGCCAGCACGTAACTTGATACAATCAAGGACCAGGTGAGGAAAGTGATTCATTTTTCACAACTTTGACATATTCTAATACAAACCGAACATATTTCGTCCAATAAAAGCCGACATGTTGAGGAAATTAAAATCAGCAGCATCTCTGACGGAACTAGGTCACTGTCCCATTCAGAAAAAAAAAAACAATAATTTATAATTTAAACACTTTATTTAGTCGAAAAGTAATACATTTGCAATGTACACGTGTTTGCAAAACCACAAAAATGAAAAACTGTAGCTCATGAGTGAAAATACAAAAAAAAATAAACCTCCAGGGTTTTTTACGTCTTTCAAAAATAAAACTTAGAAATATTTTTCCTTGTTTTGAAGGCGAATTGAAAAAGAGTCTTGATCTATTTTCGATACATCACCAACAATTATTGGATCTGTTTGCGTTGCCATCAAAAACTTCTCACACATTTTCTGTGGTACGTTGTCAGGTAGTCCTGAAATGGTAAAAATAAAATACAGTTAACTTGGAGAGGAATTTTTGCCTTTCAGATTAAAAAAAAAAAATTTAACCACCTAGGTACCAATTACAAAAAAAAAAAAAAAACTTAAACGTTCGTCATTTATGTATGTGAAGTGCCCGAAATGGATAATTTACATATTACCTAAATCCATTTTCAATACAGACATTAAATCGGGTCATTCCACTAATCAAAACAAGTGTAAGGAGCTCGAACACCAACCAACAACATACAAACCTACGCCAACTTCGCATTTGAGAAAAGATGCGAATAACAATTGTCTGTCACAACAAATCTTAGCTGAATTATAGGGTGATTGAGTTCAAGGAGATATAAACCGCTTCAGAACACGAAGTGATTTCATCTTATCGGGGTCATGTCAGGGCAATTACTTAGCTGTGTATATCCGTCTAAATGTGTGTACGTATCTTATTTGATACAAAACTACTGCCAACTAAAAATGTGATGTAAAAATGCCACACAATATGTCAGGCTTAGGAAAATTCTGTATTACAAACCTGCGGGTCCGGGACGTCCCAAATTTTATAACGAGATTTAGACGAGAAGAAACGCTTAGTTTCTAATTACAGGCTTACTTTACTGGGATGTATCCCGAGTTATAACCAGTTTGTACATACATTTCCACAACGACAGTTCCATTGATTGGTCAGAAAATGACAAACGGAAAACCGAGAAACTTTTGATTTGGGTCAACAGCGTTGTCTAAGTTGGTAAATGTTCTGACAGGCTATAACTTACTTCCTAAAGATGACGATACAAATATAGAGGCTTTCGAGATATATGACTAGACTAGGATGATAACAAGTCGAGGCAACAGAAGAAATATTCGGCACTAGCGAGGTATCCGTCGGAACGGAAAATTCTCCGATTTTATACGATTCGGAGGATTTTTGGTGCGAGGTATACTTCGGAACAACAGTTCCCAGAATTGGTCCGACCTTTTGTAATGCATATCAGCGAATTACGTTGAAGTGTATTTTTTTAACTTTTTGACAGCTAGGTTCTGATATCCAATAGAAATTGGTTGCGGAATTCGTTTACGATTTGGAGTGCGGTGCGGTGCGCCATCGCAATTGTTTATTTCTCTTCCCAAGTCGGACACCTCGAATGGAATTTCAGCCTCCGAAAGAGTATGCGTTGCGGAGACTTTTTCGTTCCGACGGATACCTCGCTATAGCCGATTATTTCAACAACTGCTTACGAAACGCTTCGACACAAAAACTTTGTTTTGTTTCTGATGTGCTTGTTGATGGGAATAAATGTATTTTTTATTTTACGAGTGCAATGGCAGCAACGCCTCGATTACGCTTTAAACTCACCTTCAAATATAACCATGTTAGCATTTGAGGGGAACATAAGGTCAGGTGTCATCTGCCGAATATTGCTTTTATGGACTCGACAAAGATTTCCATAATCTAGAAACATCACGTAGAACATATCGTCCTTTAATTCGTTCAAGCACATGGCACGGTACCATTCCTTGTCAGCGTCATAAACGGCCAGGCACAACTCATCCACGCTAAAAGAAATACGAACTGTTAAAGACTCAGTGGTCGAATGCAAAAGACCTACCTTGGGCTGTATGCTGCTTTTATATCTTGACCGGCGCAATACTTTGCCACTTGAGGCAAGTATTCCGATTCCAATTTCTTTAAAAATTCCGTATTGGTGAAATCACATGCGGTTATGTAGCCCTTGGAAATGGTGCTGCTGTCGAGCACCATAATGGAAACTTTATTTCCGCAAGTGATTGGCATAACTTCCAAGTCCTTCAGGGTGTATACCTTGCTGCTGATGGTTGCGGGCTCGACAACTTTGGGACTTGGTGGTGGAGTTGGTATTGTTGTAGAAACTGCCGACTGTTGAGGTGTATTCGGAGATACCTCCTCCTTTGCAGAGTCTGTTCTTTTTTCGAATAGCATAGGTAATAGCTGCTTGTTAAGAGATTGGTGTTGTGGGGTTTTCATAAGCAATTCCACACCCAACTCTGGGTTTGTGTCAAACTTGAGAGTGAATTCCGCTTCGTTCTGTGCACACTGTTCCAGCAAAGCAAGGGCTTTGTTGTCGGCGTATGGAGTTGCGACGTTTGACAGATACATAAGCTTCACCCTCCTCGTGTAATATGGACATGAAAGCACAAACATATTGGGTTTTCGCATTGTTTGGGCAGAAACTGTGCACACAGATCCAGTGTCTACGTTGATAACCTTTACAGCATCAATTTTGACTTCGTCTATCTTTCCTCGGAAATACACGCCATTTGCCTTTGTCAGGACAAGAATACCTTTCTCAAGTTTGCCCGATGCGAGCGGTTCGCAGTCTTCAGCAGCGGATGAGAATATTTTCGGATACAGTTTGGTGCAAACCAGAGATATGAAAATTTCAAAGTGGCTGACAACACTGGTAACATGCACTGCGCTGCCCGATATTAATGGCTCAACCCAATCTTTTACGTTAACTTCGTTACACTTGCCTAGGTAATTAAACGCTTCCACTTCCGCCACCTTCGAGCCGTCACTGGTCAAGATACAGCAGGGGATACGGTCATTGCGGGCCTTGGCGATTGATTGTGCTTTAATGGTAAAAACCCTATCATGGAAAAGGCAATCCGCAAATGTACTTCCTTCGGATAGAACCGTTTGCAATGATACGGCAAATACTTGCATGGGTATGGTCATCAGCTGTTGTGGGACATTCATAACATGCTCCACCAATGCAATACGGCCGACATCAATAAGGTACACAAGATAATCGTTGCGATAAGTGCTCATAACCACTGCCCGAGACCAGCCGTGCAGGGTGCGAGCGGCAACGTAATCACCATCTTTAGGCGGCTTTTCCATACGCAACTGAGAGGCTGCATCACTATTGCAAACAGTATCTATAACGCTTAGCTCCTTTATGACGAGCTCGTTGTGCAGCAGTAACAAGGCTATTTTTCCATTTTCAGACAGCTTTACTAGTGTTACCGTCGTACTGTCTGCAAAGGCTTCGGCGGTCAGCCCCAGTGGCGTCTGGCAACTGACACTCGATGCCTTTTCTTCTACAATCGCCACTCCTCCGCTTGCATCATAGCCCATAACTCGAATTGATAGAACTGTCTCCAGTTCAACTGGCTTGCTATACCGTATCATAAATGCGTATGCATTTAAATTCTTCATAATCGGAATGGGAGAACGCAAGTCTTTGAACGGAACCTCAACTATGTTTCCGTAGTCAATCAGGTGCACGTGTACGGTTTTCGAGAGCACTTGCACATTCAATATCTCCGCTCGGTAATACAGATTGTCAAAAGGTGCGGCTATGAGGGAACCGGTACAGATTTCGTCATCACTGCAACGAGCAGAATTGATGTCTATGTTACGATTTATTTCCGCTAATAACTTGCGCAAGGGTCCTTCATATTTTAATTCGGTTACCCAAATGATGCCGGCATTTTTACCAGTTTCAACATATTGTACCATCACTTCAAAAAATACACACTCCGGGCAGGTGTATGCAGTTTTCCATGCAGCATTACGTGAACCACTTATCGATACTACGGATTTAGCCGAAGTTTGTTTTTCTTTAGCGGCTGAAGTCACCACTTTCGGTTGAAGAGTGAAATCAACTTCGGAAGGGTTCATTTTCATACCGTCCGTTGATTTTGTAGATACCATTGGTGGTGGGCTATCCTCGTCGGAGATTTTTAATGGATTGCGGGCCAGAGGACGCTTCACATTTTTGTCGCATGAAATTCTGTTGCGCGGTGAATCGCCGCCAAATGATCTATTGAAAGACGAGTTTGCTTCTCGGTGACCCAACTCTTTTATGGGTATTAGAATTCTGAAAATAAATATACGTTTTTTTTTTTTTTTGTAGGTATAAAAAATGTAAATCAGAACAAAATATGCCAACTAACATAATGAAACTGTGTGCGTGTTTACTCGAAAATTTAATATTTATTCAAGTCAACGAGAAGTCCTGTAAACCATGGAAATGATACTACCAAATATTGTTTCTACAAGCTCCAAGACAATGCACATAAGCTATGTCTAACGTGAAGCGTAAGTCATACTTGATGCGGGGGCAGTAACATTTTCATAAAGTAGCATAGCAGTCACTAGATAAAAAAAAAACGTCGTTCACGATCATGTGATCGATGCATAACACTCGTCTAGTATTCTAAATGTGCGAAGGCCTTCCTAGTTACCTTTTTTGTGACCAAGGTAGGTACAAATCACTGCGGATATCTTAGACATTAGAGTAATAATGTCAGCAGGACATCTAAGACGCTGCAATAATAAAGCAGTAAGCTAATTTAACGGAATCAAAATAAACCGCCAGTAATTTAGCCGATGCCGTTTCCAACCATACATCAAGAATACTTATGCAGCCAACATCAAATACAAGTCAGCAGAAACGTACCAACTAGGCGCTAGTTTCGGTCGACCGACACCACAAAGCTGGAAACAGCGCAGTGAACTCTCTCATCTTCATGGGATTTAGTCGGAAAAAAAAAATATTCACAAGAAAGGAGACGTCTTATATTATGTAGAGCCAAATGGTTTTGGCATCTTTGTCGAACTCGTCACTTTGTGCACAATATCGATGAAGAACGCTCCGTGTTCCATCGAGTTCGCAAATAATCTCACAGAGGTATTTAATAAAGAGTTCTTAACAATAATTTGTAGTCACCATTAACGAGTGATTCAGATTTTCGTATCATTTGTACGTATAAGCAAATTACAAAGTAAATTTCAATGAATACTTACGGCATCTGAAAGCACACTTTCTTGTGAACCCTCCAATCGAGGATCTGGCAGTTCGTTGAGCAGTATGTTTCGTTACATCTCTGGCACATGGAATTCGCTGGCTTGCCGCACAAATTGCACACATCAGCCATCCTGCAGTACGATTTTGTTGATATCTTTTAATTTGGACAAGGATCAAAAAATTATCAAGTTTCTAAATGATCAGAAGGAATCTCTATCTCCAATACAAAGAAAAAGAAGCAATTAAACGAACAACAGAAAAAAACCAACATGCCGCATCGCCGGCGTGGGTTTAACATTTCGACTCTCGATTTACCGTTACTGCAGGTTTTATCATAACTATCACAACCTCTACATGGGCCGTTTTTTATGTGGTATTCGTTTGGGCTTCTTCAGATTCGCTCTCAGATTTCAGATTTCGTGTGGCTAATCGAACATAAAAACGTCACTTGCTCTTTTTTATGATAATATTCGTCCGATTCGAAAATGTGTAGCCTTCAACACTTTTCAAAACGTTTTCCATTCACTGCTTAAGATTTAAATTAAAACATTCGAAATTTGCGTCTCAATAATATTTATACATAACCAATTTACTAAAATAAATTCACCCGATGCAATGCCTTTCTTTGCTGTAGAACAAATTCACGAAAACCTAAACGCACTCCACCAGTTGTCAAACTCAAACGCACATGTGTTGGTAAATCTGAGAAAATATCTAGATTCGCAAAGGTGCTCTGAAATCTGAAGATTGCTTTTTTTGATCTGAGAGCAAAAACAGTGATCTGAGAGCGCCCAAACGAATACCACATTAGTTATTCACAAAATACGATTTAAAACGTACACAAAAATATTTGCTTAGTAAATTATTACTATTAATCGTAGGTTTAGCGTTTATGTTTATTTCTGATAATTGATAGAATTCATAATCGTGTCCGACCTGTCAATCCTCTCAATATTTCTCATACGTTTAAACTAGTTTTTGAGATGAAAATTCGAATACATAATAGGAAACAAAGAAATCATCATTTGTGTAGACGCGGAAAAAGTAAGAGCAAAATTTTAACCTAAGCTCGATGCTTTTCATTTGTTTGTAGTGTTACATTCAGGCTGGGATTCGAAAAGATAAAACACTATCCTGTTCAACTTTTCTAATAAAATCACTTTATTTACACTTTCCACTTAATCACCTATTAAATACGAAAAGAATATCACTTAAATCAATTCTTAAACGTTTCAATCCAAACGCTTTATTCACTGTATTACGGCCATATTATTCACTCCGGGTGTAACTCTGGTTTAAGTTAATTTTACACCCGACCATCAATCCGATTTTTTTAAACCCGACAATTTAAACTTAAGTCCATATTATTCACTGAAAAACATGCATTAAACCCGCTGGGTTAAAGATGGATTTAAATGCGGATTTAAAAAACTTTAACCCGTTTTTAATCCGGTTTAAACCTACGTAATGTCAAATTTCACAAATAATGACATTTTTTTTTTGTTGTTTATCACATTTTATGGGAAATTGTTTTTGGTTTTTCATTTTTATTAAAATAAATTGAAAAATAACCTAAAATGAAAGCTGTTGGCAAAGTGAATGATGAGGACTATAGCAGCCGTGATCGCGAAATTGAAAGTCTGTCACCCGTCGACGATGAAGCAGATAGAGAAGACGGATGAATCAGATTTTTATTTTTCCTTTTTTAATAAATTAATAATAATAAAATAATTAATTCAAAAAACTATTAAATTAAAAGATGAAAAAAAAAACGCAACATATTTTCTTTATTTTAATTATATTATCCGCTGACGACGAAGACATCAACATTTCGTCAATATCGAGGATGAAATCCATTTTTTCCGCGTATTGATGTTTTTTTTTTATCTTATTTCAACTTGTATTTCCTGCCTCCTGCAAGCGAAGAAATGTCAAAAATGTGACCTAAACAAAGGAGTGAATATTATCAAATTGTGTTTTAATCCGGGTTAAAGTACTTAAACTGGTCTCCGGAGTGCAGTTTAAATCCAATCGGATTAAACGCTGTCAAGTTTAAAAAAATGGGTTTATGTTCGGGTTTAACTAGTGAATATTATGGACTTGGGTTTATTTTTTGGGTTAAACTCACTTAAATCCGGGTTAAGACTTTAATCCGGATTAAAGAGAGTGAATAATATGGCCGTTACTGTACACTTATTTATCTCAAAACCGATTACTCTTTCGAACTTCACCAATCACTGGTTAAAAATCAACTGTACATCTCTGTTCTCAACGCGCCCCTTTTATATCCGCTCTGCCACCTATCAGCGAATATTCCGGAAGTACAACTCTCCTCTTCTCTCGATGGTTCTAGAATTAGCTAACTTGACAGATTCCAGTTTCCAATTGGAAGTGGAACTTGGAGGGTGAATAAGTGCCCGATTCACCACAATTCCTAAGTGCCTGATTCACCACAGTAGGTATGCCTGTTGTAGTGGTGTAGTTACCTACTTCTAAATGCATTACAGTTGTTTTTGTTGTATAAGCAATAATTTCTATTGGTGGCCTAGTGCCTATATGTATCTATCTAATTTAAAACACAAGCATTTTCTAGATGGGATAACAAAAATAAATGTTTAATATGGATCAGTATTCGCAAATCTTGATTTCTTATTTCTTTTTCGGGATTTGCATATAGATAGGTACTTTTAGTTAGAGGCAGGATTGTAATAGTTATACCTACCTATTGTAATATTTTGTGGCAAGCGGTGAGAGCCTGGTAAACATTTGACAAATCCAGATGATAAATATTGTGATATTACCGCCCTGAAAAACAAAATACCTAGCAAAATTAAATTTATGTTTTTATAATTTTTTTGTTGTAACTTGTGACTTGTAAAAATAGTTTTCTTTACATAAGTTTATGTGTTGAATGTATTTTATTCCCAAGACGTTGCTTCTTTATACAAGTACCTTATCAAATGATTATAGGATTTAATTGCAATAAAATTAAATTACATGAAAAAGTAGTTTCTTATGAAATATTACAACCTTCGTCGTTTTGCGAATTTCGAGGACGTCCTCCTGAAAAACATACATTAGCATAGTGACCCCTTTTCCCGCATTTGTAACAAGTTGGAACTGGCTTTTGCTGCTGTTGCACCTGTTCTGGATTAACGAGTACGTATTCCACATCACCTGCTTGCAATTTTGAGCGACATACATTAGCGGAATGTCCTCTTTTCCCACATTTATGACAGGTCTGAACATTTCCCTGAGCGTTTTGTTTTTGCTCTCCCTGTCTGGACTTCATATTAGAATCTTGCACAGGCACTCCTTGAAACTGTGAACGACAAACATTCGTATAGTGTCCTTTTTTTCCGCATTTTGAACAAATTGGAACATTGTTCTGATCTTGTTGTTGAACTTCACGCTTTTGTTGTTGTTCGGGCTCTTTCTTTTGCGCCTTATTATCTCTCCTAGTCTGATCGACGGAGGTCAAACTAGTCTCGTATCGCTGAGCTATTTCCAACGCCTGTTGCAAGCCAAGACTTTCATCCATTTCAAAAAGGCGTTGAAGAACTTTGCCGTGGAAACCAGTTACAAATTTATCAACAAGTATTTCCTCCAGAAGTTCCCCGAAATCACAATCAATAGACAACGAACGTAGGCGCCGATGCCATTCACTGGCCGACTCATAGGGTTTCAACTGGGCACAATAAAACAATTTCCTTGCACAAAAAATACTTTTTGAGCCGACGTAGTGTCTTCTTAAAATATCCATTACATCAGCATAATTCATCTGAGTAGGATTATTGGGAAAACTTAGCTCCTTCAAGAGTGTGTAAAGCGTCGGACCATTCTGGTGAATAAGTGTAAACACTTTTTTATCATCATCTATCATCCCGGTTGCTGTGAAGAAATGCTCCAGGCGTTCTGTATATGAGTCCCACGACTCCTTTTCGGGTTGAAACTCCATACTTGCAACTGAAAGTGACAATATTTACAATTAGATCTAATAATTTATGTATCTACATTGAAATTGAAGATACAAAATCTATAAGTAATTTGATGCAAATGCAAAATATAATACATTTTTATGGATATTGGAATACAAAATCAGCAATCTCATTCGCTCATCGCTTGTAACTTACCTACTTGCACAGCACTGTACGATATCAAACTTGGAGTTCGTTTATAAATCTACAAACGCAAGGCTTTTAATCGGCGTATAACCGCTAAGTTTGCTGCTCTAGTCAATTATTCAAAATACTCCTTATTAATATTTGTCCAAACAAAGAGCCAAATCTGATTTAGGAAGATTTTTTTCCAACTAAGCCAAATTTATTTGCACAATAATATTGCTCTGCAACTTTGTCGAAACAAATATCACAAATATTTTTTTAAACTGAACTGAAACTGAGGCGAAGTTGATTTTATTGCACTTTACTCACAAATATACTCTTCTCTCCTAATACTTACGTACGACGATACCCTTTCTTTGTGTACAATCTATAAAATTACCTAACTCCAATACAAATTCAAACTCCCACTCCCATATCAACGGCCAATACTGTTGCATATTGTTGTCAGCATTTAGCATAGTATAGTAGCAAGTGCAAAAATTTAAACCAGTGCTGCCATTTCATTTATTTGTAAAGCATTTCGACCTAATCGATTTCTTTGTTGATTGCATTTTTGTGAAATCTTCACTTCACATTTCCTAAAAAATAAATAAGAAAGTCTACGGTTCCTTTTATTTATATTAACTACTTATGTAGCAATTATTATTAATTGCAACTTAAGTGATGAAATATAGTTATAGTAAATATACAGGTATGTGTGGTATGTATATCCAACTAGATGAAATATGCACCATTCTTGAGATAACGTCGGCTGAGTTCTATCTTGTCCAATGTCCATTTTTCAAATTTTTGGGAAATCGATTTTCAAAGTTTAGGTTCAAAGCTTTTATTCAATTAACTAGATTTCTGTTCTGAAGTAATTTTTTTATGAAAGCTCAAACAATTTTATATTTAATAGTTAAAATATTTTTGCATTTAAAGTTTCTTCTTATTAATTAAAAATAAAAATGTATCACCAAGTCATTTTGGATATTGGACAATGATGTATGGGATGAGTAAAAGTTAGTTAAAATGTTGGATATTGAACAAAAAGAAGTTAAATTCAACAAGATAGAAAATAAAGAAAACGTAATAAGGAAACCAGTGTTGCAAATAGTAATATTGAACAAAAAGTCTTCCAACTTAACTTTAAAAAAAGTTAAATTATTAATTTCTTTATAAGAAACTAGCTGACCCAGCGAACTCCGTTCCGCCAAAATTCGTTATAATGTAATGAAAATAATATTTCCAAGCATGCACAGCGCATGCTACTTTATGTAATTCCATCAATTTAAATTCTTCATTCAAAAGTTATATTAAATACAATATAAATAACTGAAGTATAGCAATGACGATGTATTTCAATCAAACCGCAATCATTGACGTGTCTGCCACCCTTACACTTTTGCAATAAATTGGTTTGCTCACACGTGAGAATGTCACATACAATTGACCATGTGGAAAACATGGGAATTCAAGATTATTAAGCGATTATTCTTCCAACTTATTTTTTGTCATAGACGCTTAAATACCAATGACAAATCGTTCTGAATAAGCGGAGTCCGCGATATGACAATGTTTACCTTTTAATTTTCCCCTCAAAATCGTCCTTGCATGACATTTGATTTGAGATTCTTGACAATCATGTCAAACGCGATCCTATACAAAATGTCGATGCATTTAGATTGCTCAACAAAATTATAATTGAGTCGACTTTTAATTTCAAATTGTGAAGCGGTAGGTCCGGAACATCCGAATTAGAAAATTAAAAATTTTAAATAATTTTTCTTGTATTGGAAGTGACACTACTACCCGTTTCCTATCCATTCTATTTTTTCCAAAGTGCGGTTCCTTTATCAGTATTGAAGACAAATGTGCGATCTTCTAAGTTCATTTTCTCTATCGCCGTTTTAAACATTGTAATGAAAGCGTTGATTGCATTATAATGGTTGAAATTTTCGAATGATGTTTTTTGTCACTCCTGTTTGCCCTCTGTAACGCCTATTGACTTGATCATCCCCCGACAAAATGAAGTACACCTGCGAATATTGGTGTACGTCCTCATTTACTGGTAAGAAGCTACCCATCCGATAGTAAATCTGTTAATCCGAATAATGGTGGCACAAAATTAACATCGCTCCAATATCGAAAAGCAGTTCTCATTACTTGCACTCTCAATTTTCTTGCCTGTTGATCTGATCTTTCCTCTGCTAATTCGGGCTCGGGAGACGATAAGTACTCAATTCCTTCCATTAAACTGTTAGAAAAGTTATGTAAGTATGGATAACAAAATTATGATCAAAATAAAACCAGACTTTAAACTAAAGACATATTTGAGGAGCACTTAGTCTCTTTGGGGTCCATTTTAAAATTACCGACGTGACGCGTGTTTTCCCGATGCCGACGAGATCAAAACTGAATGATTGATACCAACTACTATCTGATTTATTGCATTTGATATTGAACCAGATAGAACGGCAACTTAGTATTGGATAGGTATTCAACAAAAAATACAGGAAATTGGATATCCGCCAAAATAGAAATAATTGATTATTCAAGCCTACTGGACAAAATACCCACTTTAGTGGATATTGAACAAAATATAAAAAATAAAGCGTTTCTCTTTATCGCGTATTGAATCTTGTCCAATATACTACAAAAATTATTTTTAAAGGTTTATTGAACAATCAATACATTCAAAGTTCTAAGAAAAGTGGTTTATTGAACAAAATAGATCTCTATAACTTGAAAACTAAAAGAAATAGAACAAAATGGATTTCACCAAACGAAAGAGGGTCCCCAAATTAGTAAGACTGCGTACTTAACTCAATTTCACAAAAAATGGTCTATTGGACAAGATAGAACTCAGCCGACGATTAAGATAATTCATGACAATTGACTGTGATAGGCACTTGTCATAAGTGGTACATTCTTTCGTCGGAATGTAGGTAGGTGAATTTTTCCGATGACTGTTGAACATTAAAAAACTATGAACTTATTGCGCCGTACTATTAACAAATTTAATTCGCAACTTTAAATTTACGGAAGCTCACAATTGCGAATTTTGTATGGAAAATATAGCCACTGCGAACTACTAAAATTTAGAGCCGAAACTAAAAATGTTTATTGGTAAGGTACACTAACTTTGCCAGAAACATGATCTGGATCATTAACTTATGATAACAGAAAACAGGTTGGTAGGTATCTCACCTACAAAACAAGAAACGATTTAGATCTATTCCCTAACGATAATAAATTTAAATTTCGAATACATTAGTCTAATTTAGCCAAACTTCAATTCCTTTCTACCCCATTTGTACGTTAGGGAACTAAGTTTAACTAATGTGTTCGAATGCCTTATAAATTTAGGTATTAGACCTATTTTAAATACCGAAACAATCTCGATGATGTAAGACATCATTCCGAAAATATCAATGAAATTTCTATACGAAATTTCAGCTTGAATGAAATTTATATTTATAAAAGCTGAATCTAGTTTAGATCACGAAAATAATCAAATACATACGCATATTGCATGGCATAGTATGCATTTTTTCATGATGCAGTCAAAACCTGGTCAAAGCTATGATTGTAACGTACTTTATTTAATCAAAAGTGGCAGTTAGGAATGGGAAAATTCCATTAGTCATGAAATGCAATAATGTACCTTTGCCTTTCTACTAACAACAAACGATTCTCCATCAATTTAAGTGTTGTCTAATAAAGATATGAATGACAAACACTAATATTAAGTTGGAAAAAAGACGTTATCATCAACAGCAAGAAGTATAGGTATGGAAAAGTATAGCTATATTATCGTTTATTAGTTAATGCACATACTCACGCAAATATTGTAAGTTACAAGCTTTTCAACGCGAATATTTATTACAGCCTTAAATCATTGTGGTTGTGTCTCAAGCTACACTAAATGCATTTTCATGCGGGAATCCCCCATATCCGCTTGATTGTGTTATTTGCTGAATAAATATGTACACAGAAGAGCTTCCAATACTGCCAATTTTATTTTTAAATAAGTGTACT
Source organism: Cheilosia urbana (assembly GCA_946477585.1). Lineage (NCBI taxonomy): Eukaryota > Metazoa > Arthropoda > Insecta > Diptera > Syrphidae > Cheilosia > Cheilosia urbana. The sequence continues at coordinate 178,873,348 of OX297853.1, forward strand.
TAGGTACTATCAAACTTAAAACTTAAATTGTAGGACATTCGAATGCTATCCTGTAGAATGATATATAATATATATATTTAACAGAAAGAAGTTGTACGAAATATCCATGGAAGAGTTGTCCTAAAGCTGCATTTATACCAACAGTCATTCCCAACACGTAAGATTAAAGGGATTGCCTATACCTATACTATATACTCTAACCTAATACGCAAAAAAAAGTGACACTTATTTTAGTCGGCCATTTTGTTTACGAGGTAGAAATTATAGGAAAGCTCCGCATGTTGATATTTTTAAAGCGATGGTTAACGTAATCCCATGTTCCTATAAAACGAAATGGCTTCCGGAAGTGATACATGGGCAATTATTTATTAATTTCTTATAAATGATTGATGAATTGTTAGTTTCATTTACTGAAACTTTTTATAGGTACCTACTCATTTCACATGTTTTAAATAAATAGTATTTATTTAATACACAAAAGTGGGAACTATGCGATGTTCCTATGTAGGTATACGGTATACCTATGCATTCTATACAAAATCTAAATGCAGTATATCTAGTATTCTGATTCTGAAGCGTTTGGGTCGGTTTGTGTGCTGACATGATACATGAAAGCCTGGGAAATGGAATATATGAATTGCTATGACTACGATATGTCGGTATCGGTATATGAAATTTTTGCGATAGTATTCGTTTTGCTGACGTGCTTGCTATTGCTATGCCAATTGCAATTTGCAAAGCCAATCTGATCAAGCCGCACACTCAATTTTCCAAGCACGTAAAAGCTAAAAAGTGAAGCCGCGTACTATCTCGTCTCTGTCGACTTCCTATATCCTATCTGTTCGAAAATATTATTTTAAATATCAATTTTATTTTCGCATTAGTGTTTAATTAATATCAGTTCATTATAGAATGGCGGCATCAATTCCGAATTTTGATGAGAAATTGGAATCATGGGACTCCTACCAGGAGCGGCTTGAGCATTATTTTATAGCTCTTGACATCGACGATCCCAACAAGAAGAAGTCCATTCTAGTTAATTGTGTTGGACCGGCCAACTATGAGAGAATTCGAAATCTATGCTTCCCAAGTTCGCCAAACGATAAGCTCTACGAAGAGCTATTGGTATTATTCGGTCAGCTTTTCACTCCGTCCATTGTGGTTTTCAAAGAACGAAAACAATTCTACGAAGCACGTAAGCGCAAGAATGAGAAGGCTACAAGCTGGCACGAAAGGCTTCGTGGGCTTGCTATCAATTGTAAATTTGGTGTACGTACAGAACAAACATTGCTGGATAAATTTGTGACATCCTATGACGGAGTTACATTTGAGAGATTCTGTGAAGAAAGTACAGATTTAACATTGCCCAAGGCATTGGAAATTGCACAGCGCTATGAGACAATCGAAGCTGTATCCGCATCAAAACCCAAACCCAAACCAAATCAGAAGAACGAAACACAAAAGGAGCAACAGCAACATCAGCAGAAAGGTTCCGGACAAAAGCCGCATCATGACAACAATCAAGGCAAGGGAGCAACAGCTAACCCCAAAAAGTCCCACCCAAAGCATAATGTAAACAGACCAGTGACTAACGTTTCGGTAAATTTAAATGTCAAGAAATCCGATTAGTTACACTTTTTCTGTCGTTTGTTAATCTTTTACATATTTTATAACAACAACCACTACTAGTAAGTGGACACATGGATACTATTTATGTATATTATATGTTTTTAGGGCCCATTCTGGTTAAAAACAATAAAATTTATTTGTTCTAATTGTTTTTGTTTTAATGCAAGACGTTTGTTCGATTTTTATCATTTTTAGTGTTTATTATTGATGCGTAGGTAGGTATACGTATAGTCTCATAGTCTGTTGTTTTTGTTCTCAAGAGAAATATAATCAGATAAAAGAGAATGAAGAGAAAAGAAACAAAATTGATGACAAATCGGAGTTTGAAATAAAGTTGGCTATAGTCATGGATGCTGCTGTTTGTAAAATGAAGGAAACAAAAGAAAATGCTATTACATGTTTAGCTTTTGGTGTGCTTTTCAAACTAGGTACCAACACAAAAATGTAGGTTTCCATTTGTTTTTACAATTCGCCGTTGTTTTGTTAAAGCAATTTAAAATATCTTATTGGTAGCTCGTTCACGGAAGTGGCGATTCGACCCCTGGAATCAACCATCGACGTCTTGAAGGATAGCTTCTAGCAAAGTCTGGGCGGTTTCATGTGAAAAGCTGGATTAGATTGCATAAAACGCGAGTCCGTGCTAAAATATCGATCTAGATCAAATAATGCAATAACAGAACAAATATTTGTTTTTTTTCAAACCTAGTGATATTATAGGTTATGTAGATTATTTAGCTTTTACATCTAACAACCTTTTACCAACTGTCAGCCTTCAGTTTGAGTCATGTCTCATGTACCTATTTCCAATCAATTACCAGCATTTTATTCGTTAAAATAACGCAAGTAAGCAACATTATTTTATTATAAAATTTAGTTAATTATAAAATCTTATATTTAACTAATGTTAGCCACTCTCATAATGATTTTCTTGATTACACGCCATCCAATCGAGCAGCGTCTGAAAAATATACTTGACCCTTAGGTGAAGTCTTTTGATATTCTACTAGAACTATCTCATTCGATCCTTTTCGTAGAACATGCTTGGGTGTATAAATCGTAATTTGGGGACCCACAAGCGGCCAATACCTTCCCAAATTAAAACCGTTTATAAACACAACTCCCTTTCCCCAGCCGCTGGTATCAAGATAGGAGTCCGTAGGTTCATCACTAATATTCAAAACTCCATAAAAAACAGCTGGCCCATTCCACAGAATACCTAGTGGCTGAGTAGAAGAGTTAGTTAAACCAATCTGCCATGTAAACAAACCAAAGCCACTCTTAATCCCTCGCAGTTTTAGCAGACTTTGAATTTGTTCACTTTCTATTGGCAATGATTTGGAAGACCAGCCAGTAAGTTCTACTAAACTTCCTTCCAGTCCCGTAATTGTAACTGCTCCCAAGATGCCTTTTGTATCATTTGCAATAATGAAATTTATTCGTCCTTGATTCTCTACCAATATCTGTAACTTTTTGCCCACTCCAGCGTTTAACGGCAGTGAGTTAATCGCATTCTGACGTGACAGTGTGCCAATATACTGCCCGTCAACATAAACCAACGCACGATCTCGAAGATCATTTACCGTTAACAATGTTGGATCAATTTGCAGATCCGGCAGCGTAGTTTCATACAGAACTAAACCAGAATATTGATTTAATTCCTCAAATGTTTTTGGTAACTTTGAATCAACTTGAACCGTGGACAGGGTTTTCAATACCTCTTCAGATAGAATGTCTCCAATTGACTTCATCCCCACTGAGCCGTAGGCGGTCTTCTGACTCTTATTAGGCACTTCCATTGATGGCATACTCATGTAATTAGCTAACACCTCCCGAACAAGCGTGTACTTAACAGTAGGGTCACCTGCTTCGTCCATTACTGCATCATAGTCGTATGATGTTATATCGGGTTTGTAGTAACCGACACCCCAATTGTTTGCTCCGGCTGTGAATCCAAAATTAGTACCACCAAAGAACATATAGATATTGACACTCGCATCATAATCTAAGATCTTTCTGAAATGGAAGAGGTTCAATTTAGTATTAAACGCACTTTTTATAAAAAAAAATTAGTAAACCGTTTGGTTGTACAGTAAAAGTTCTTAACAACAATGTCCAAATTTCCTGCTACAATTTACCTCAATGCATTGGCAACGTCGATTCCATCCCTTCGTTGGTTTTCTTCTTCCCAATGGGTGAGCCACCCTGGATAGAATTCAGAGTTCACCAGTGGTCCATTTGGTTGCACAGATCGCAACGTTGCCCATATCTCATCGATTTTATCAACTGAACAAAAGAAAGATTCTGACTTACGTAAAGTACAAACAACAAAACCTTAACTTACTCTTTTCCAAACCAAAATCTGTCGTGGCAAATACACCATCAATTTTTCCACAACTAATGCGTTCATCGGGAATATCGGTTGTAAAGAGCACTGCATTGCCCTGAACGTATTTTTCCGTTTCATCACGCAACCAATTCAAATAGTTCTTATCGCAAGCATCAAACTGGCCATACTCATTTTCAACTTGTACCATTAGAATTGGTCCTCCATTACCGTAGAAATACCTCTGCATCCGTTTCATCAATTTGTCATACCAAACGGCAACTTCATGAATATAGTCAGGATCACTTGTGCGTGGCTTAATTCCAGGATACTTTGTAAACAACCAATAAGGTAGGCCTCCCTACAAAATAAAACATTAGTATTTCTATAAAACTCAGGCGTTGCAAGTACAATACATTGTCCCTTTCGGCGCATATGTATGGTCCAGGTCTTAATATAACGTACAGACCCTCCTCTTCGGCAATATCAATAAAATGTTCTACATTCGCAATTCCGTCGAATGTGTATACTCCGTCTTTGGGATTGTGTAACGACCATTCTACATACCTGTGAAGATAAACACCAATAAACACGATTTAAGTCAATGAATCATACAATCAGTTTTACTCACGTATCAACAGCATTTAATCCAGCTGCCCTCATAGTTCTCAAGCGATCGCGCCAAACTTCCGGAGTTGCTCGAAAGTAATGAAAAGATCCCGATACATAGCGGAAGGGCTTGTCTTCCAAACGGAATACATCGTTTTCGTAATCAACAGTGAAATTCCGATTTTGTGCAGCCTACAAAAGGAAATTTAAATAATTAATAGGTAGGTATAGAAATGCCATTTGGATTTTATTTTATGAACGAAAGGGAAAGCAATGAGCAAAGCGCTTATCTTTCGCTAAGCTTTCTTCTTCTTTGCACTTTGCGTATTCATTTTTATAAAGCTTTTATTTGGCGCTTACTTGGCTTTTTCTGCAAAAAAGCTGTTTTCTATTTAACAGGGTGCTTCTAAATTTGTGTCGACATAAAATTAATTGTTAAATTCAGATTTTGACGACAGCGCACCAAAGTGGAAATGGATGGAAATTCCAAAACCATATACCTATTGGATGACGAAACGTCTACGAACGGGTAGGAAGAATCTACAATATGCTAAAGGCTTTCGAAATATATATGTATTTCTTAAAATAATTAAAACGCCAATAAAGATCATGGATTCATGGATTATGGATCACGAAGATGAGAATTTTTTAGAGCTTAGGATTGAGTTGTAATTTGCAAAAAATACATTCTTTTACTATACGCGGATAAGACCGAGTCGCCTTCAAAGAAAACATAAGTGTATTTCTTCCTTTAAATATTTGTTTAAATTTCTCTCAGACCTAAATAAAACTGAAAAAATGCACCAAAAACGATGAAACGATTGCAAAATAGCCATCGTTCAATCGAATCGTTTCGACGAGGGTATTTGACATTTGAAATAGTAACTTGAAGAAACAAAAAACGATGTTCGTTCAATCGTTTCAACAATTATCGTTTTTTGGTTGTTAAACGAAGTAGAAGCATCGTCGAGACGATATCGTTCAATCGTTTTGTGCTTACGCGATTAGAGCCCTGCATAAATAAATCTGGTGTGTTGTTTAAATGTTTTAATATCAAGGAAGGAATGAAGGTGCTTTGTAAAAGGCGTAGTAGTCATACAAGACAGAGAGAATATCCGCTGATTAAATTATTAAAAAAAGCATTTAAAAAAAAAAAAACAAAATTGGCCGTATTTACAAAAAGATAAATAAACACTTAAATACCTCGAAAACAGAAGGAAATATAAAGTTCTCTATAGAACGTTATTTTTGGGCTTTTGTATAACGATTTATCGTTTTCCAGACCTTCCAAATTTGTGATTGATATGGCATTCGAATGGTCTTCTCAGACATTTTTTTTTCTAGGTCACTTTTTTAAGAGCACTTTTGCGAATCTTGATTTTTTTTTTCTCAGAATGGCTTCATAAGGTGTTTTTCTTTTTTAGTTCAGAGCACAACCTGAACTGTTAAACAAAATTTTGTGTGTTTCTTTTTTAGCTCAGATTCATCAGAGCTCGGATTTGTGTTTCTTTTTTCGTTCAGAGCATGATCAGAGAACATAAAAGCGTCACTTGCCCTTTTTTGTGATAATATTCGTGAGGTTCCAATATGTGTAGCCTTTAACACTTTGCAAAGCGTTTTCCATTCACTGGCTAATTTTTAATTTAAAACATTCGAAATATGCGTCCCGATTGATTTTTAAATATTTATACATAAATAATTTACAAAAATAGATTCACTCGTTCATTTGTTCTTTAGAACAAATTCACGAAAACCTAAACGCTCTCCACCAGTTGTCAAACTCAAGCGCACTTGTATTGGTAAATCTGAGAAAATATCTAGATTCGCAAAAGTGCTCTGAAATCTGAAAAAGATTGTTTTTTTGAAGTGATAACTTCTTTAGGCGCGTTGGGCACTATTTGGATGGGCAAAAACTAGCAAACTCGCGACACCGACACCGACACCGATTGCATACTTCTTTAGGCGCGTTGGGCACTATTTGGATGGGCAAAAACTAGCAAACTCGCGACACCGACACCGACACCGACACCGATTGCATACTTCTTTAGGCGCGTTGGGCACTATTTGGATGGGCAAAAACTAGCAAACTCGCGACACCGACACCGACACCGACACCGATTGCATACTTCTTTAGGCGCGTTGGGCACTATTTGGATGGGCAAAAACTAGCAAACTCGCGACACCGACACCGACACCGACACCGATTGCATACTTTTAGCTGTAAACGTTTGTACTATTGCTTACTTTTAGGGGTAGGTAATTTATAGCTTAATCTACGACGATTTTTATTTGAATACGTTACTATGGTAATTTATGGTAGCGACAAATTGATTGTCACCAAAATTATTTCAATTACCTGTTTTGTATGGGGAATTCATAACTTAATTTTACCAGGCTTAATTCCGACATATTATATCCACGATTTTGGGTTTGTGCACATTTACGGCACAGTAGCTTGTGTTATAATTACCGAAACAAGAAATAGAAAACTGTGGTAAACTTGCCACCCTAAGAGTAGGTATTCTATATAAATAATTGTAACATTCATGTCGCCTTAGTGTATACTGTAAAATATGATTAGTAATTTTTGTGTAAAATAATGAATATAAAACTACAATTGATGCCGTACCACGAGATCTAGAGCATTATCAATGGCGATGCGGCAAGACAGAAAAATATTGTTGTCTTTTCTCGTTCTTTTTCTTTTAAAAGTAAAATTTATATTTTTCGGAAAGAAATTCATATTCAATTAAGCTTCAGTATAATTATTATTAATTTATTCGTTCTGTGCTAGTTTCGGTAGAATACAAGTAGATACAATCGGATTGTGGTAGCTGAAGTAAGATATGTACATTCGAGACTGTAATCTATCTAGATTACGCTGGAAGACAGCATCGATGAAAATTACTAATGCTAAAGATAATTCTGCATTACTTCAAGATAAAGTTGGGAAGAGATTTGATGATATTCCAATCATTTTGAGTGGGGATTTCAACATCAATTTTGCAGATGATAAAAACTACCATTAAATGAATTTTTAAATAGCAAATTTGATTTAACGATGAGCAATGATCGCAATCTTAGCACGACTAGACATAAAACTACAATTGATGCCATCTTTACAAGATATTTAAATAGATTCGAATCAAAATTGTTTGTTTCCTATTTTAGTTACCTACCATAAACCTATAGTATCCGTTTTCAAATATAATGATAATAATGATGATGATGATGAAGAGTTTGAAGTTGTTGATGAAATTTCATAAGTGTCATTGGTATTCATTTCAAAGAATACCCATTAATTTTTAAATTTAATATTTCATGTATCTGTAAATTTATACATTTTAAGCAATAGATTGCAATTTTGTATGTAAAATAATATGTATTATTTTTGATGTAAAATACCGCATTAAATGAAAATGAAAAATGTAACATAATTTTTTGTAGTAGTAGTAGTTTATAATAATGAATAAAAAAACACTTTATTTAAAAGTACTTCCTACACAATAATATATTTTCTGACGATTCGAAAAATACACACGTAATTGTTCAAGTTATCACTTCTGTCGGCACTCCCGGAGTGCCTTTTAATTTTTTTTTTTTTGTACCAAACGAAAATAAAAACTGCTCTGAGAGCAAAAAAAAGAGAGCACATAGAAAGAGCACTTCTATATTGGATCTTTAGATAGAAAGGGCAATTCTTTTCTTCAATCGAAAACGCTAAAAGGAACCGAGCTGAAATGTCCGTGTTCAACTTATGTGTCGTAAAAGAAAGGCAATTTTTTAAAACCTATCAAATAGGCGCGCACAAAAATTAAGATTTAAACTTAATGGAAGTGGTTTATCATTGCGAGTGCAAGGTTTGAAAGTTTTATCTGCTGCGTTTGTAAATCGTGCAAGTAACTGTCAATAAAATAAAATAAAATATAAAAAATATTATAATGTTTTAAATAATGAACGAATTACCGTGTGACCTCATAAGAAATTGATTTGTATTGAATCTAAACTATTTTATATAATTATACCTACCTATATTATTTTATTGAAATTATATAAATGCCGAATACTAAATTGATATACGGCTCATCCTAAATCTCGCCCCAATGTACAAACAATTGTTGTATGAAATTTTAGTTACCACCTGGGGGCTAATTGCAATTCTATTCACGTATCGGTCGAAGATGGGGATCTCAGTCTCTCTTACCTCTGCTGATCATGCTCTGAACGAAGAAGAAACACAAATTCGAGCTCTGATGTATCTGAGCTAAAAAAGAAACACAAACTTTTTGTATAACAGTTCAGGTTGTGCTCTGAACTAAAAAAGAAAAACGCCTATAAAAGCTGGTAACACAAATGCCAAATTTTTGCAAGCCTAATTTTTGCAAGCAATTAATGTCCCGGTCAATAAACATGTGCGAAAAGAGTCTGGAGAATTGTACCAAGCAATCTACTACAATTACCCACTTTTCCGCCAGCATTTCGCAGCAGCTGCGTACTGCAAAACAGGTCCGTAGTTCCGTACAACACTTAAAGTAGAAGGAGGGGAGGTATTGATGTAAACAGATGATCTGGCGGATACAGTCATAGCTGCTTACACCATGATCTTGATTTTTTATCACAATTTTATGTAGGCACCCCACCGTACTCAAATTATTCGTCCGAAAAACCTTTCACATTTAAATTCAAAATCTATTCGTCAGCTTTAGCACTTTTCCAACCCAGAAATCTAATGTGCATCTTTTTAGTTTAACCGAACAACCAATTTCACTTATATACACAGAACAAGTTTAAATTTGTGTTGGATCAAGCTTCTATAAGAAACCTCATTGTCAAAATGTCATTAAATAAATTAATATAACCTGAGTCAATGTCACGAATAAACGCGCTTATTAAACAGTTAAAAAATATAAAAAAAATTAGGTAACTAACCACTGCCGCATCATGTCCTAGGACAAGCGTTATTGTTAACCCGATTATGAGTGCTATGATCAACGCTCCCATCGCCACAAGAATCAAATTAAAACTACGCTTCATGTCACAGTTTAGTAAATCAGAGTTTAGGTTGTGTGAAACGACACAGCTTCGGACCAGTTCGAACTTCGAAGGTGGTTAGTATTTTACTCACGTACTACAATTTTAATATGCTGACTATATTGATTATGCACACGATCGAGGCTTCTCTGCCGGTCAAAATGTCCGCACTTGGCAGGTGAAGAACAACTGAACGAGTTGTGCGCCATTCTTGATTTAGTTGATAAGTTAGTGACTATCGAATAATAGTTATCTGCTTTCTTATCGGCAAAGTTGAATTAGTTGGAGTATGAAAGGATCATGATATTTTTTTAATAAGTGACGGTGAATAAGAAACTAGAAGATTATGAAAGCTAATTGCACTTGGGTCATATAATAGGTGACCTACGCTACCAGAAATTGATCTATAGGCGTATTTAATTCCACCCAGGTAATCTATGTAGATCATTGATGTTAATGGTTCACAAGGAGAGTACGAAATGCCACTGTGTATAGGAAACTGTGGGTTTTCAGTGAACTCAGATGACCTTTAACTATATTAGGCCTTTTTTTATTATGCTCATATAGATCATGTGAGGCCTCATATAGATCATGTGAGCATAATAAAAATGGCCTAATATAGATTATGGGAAAAAATAAAAACGCCTTTTGTTAAATTTTAATATTTTGTCATTAGTAATATTTTGATATTTTGGTTATCGGTAGAAATTTAGTACAAAGCTTAGTACCGAGTTTTGATATCCCAATTTAAATTGTTTTTAGGTAATAGGACGAATCAGGGTTGCCAACTTCAAAAAATATACCGAAAGAATGGGACGGAGAAATCAACATAAGGACAAAGACTTCATATTCCAACTGAAATAACAAATTTTAAAAATTTTATAAATTGCCCACCCAACTCGTATTATAATACTTCAGAACGTATTACCTGAAAATAACCAAAAAAATATGTTATCGCATAACAAAGGTTATTTGTGTACGTTCTGTATATTACCCTATTTTTTTAGTTATTTGTTAAATTAATTTTCTTTTTTATAAATTAAGTTTGGGACTGAGAAATTGTCGAGAAGGACAAAGGGCAAAGAAACATTGGGAAAGACAAAGACTTTGTCCCAAAAGTACCGTGTTGGCAACCGTGGGGCGAATGCTTCTATTCTAATAAATAATCTAATCTCTAATGTGGGTATGTCGTTGGCGCTATTATCGGATAATCAGATTTTTCTTCTTCATAAAAATTTTAATCATTTTATTTCCGTTCTAATTGGTTTGAAACAACAGAAAAAAAATACCTATAATCAGTATGGGCATTCTCATAATCGTTTTTAGCCTCCATCGTAAATGCTTCATTGGACGCAATACAAAAGTTTATATAAAAATGTCGGCATCTTGAGGTCGTACAATTAAACCAATAAAGATTCTATTAAGCAATTTGAAATTGCACACGGAAGAGCTAAGTTTACCTTTAAGTCAACAGAGACTAGTCCTGCCCGAAAAAAGTGCTTACAAATGAGAGGTCAATCAAGAGTCTCCCCCTAAATAAATATATTTAGAAACAATTCTAAGAAATCACAATATTCCCTACGGAAATCAAGCAAATTAATGGGGCATTTACACGGTCACACATTCCTATCACGGAAAAATAAAGGGATGCCCAATACTAAACAGCCGTCTGACTGAAAGGGACAGCATTACCGTATTATCGGATAATCTAATTGGTTTGAAACAACAGAAAAAAAAAACCTATAATCAGTATGGGCATTCTCATAATCGTTTTTAGCCTCCATCGTAAATGCTTCATTGGACGCAATACAAAAGTTTATATAAAAATGTCGGCATCTTGAGGTCGTACAATTAAACCAATAAAGATTCTATTAAGCAATTTGAAATTGCACACGGAAGAGCTAAGTTTACCTTTAAGTCAACAGAGACTAGTCCTGCCCGAAAAAAGTGCTTACAAATGAGAGGTCAATCAAGAGTCTCCCCCTAAATAAATATATTTAGAAACAATTCTAAGAAATCACAATATTCCCTACGGAAATCAAGCAAATTAATGGGGCATTTACACGGTCACACATTCCTATCACGGAAAAATAAAGGGATGCCCAATACTAAACAGCCGTCTGACTGAAAGGGACAGCATTACCTAACACGCAAAAAAACGTGATACGTTTTTTGGTCGGCCATCTTGTTTGCGTGGTAGGAATTATGGGAAAGCTATGCATGTTGATATTTTTATAGCGATGGCTTACGAAATTTCGTTTTCCTATAAAACAAAATGGCTTCCGGAAGGGATGAAGGTACATTAATTAATTAATTTCATGTAAATGATTGATGAATTGTTGGTTTAATTTACTGAAACTAACTAACACTCTCATTTCACATATTTTAAATCGGAAATAAAAATGTTTTCATGTGATTGCAGAAATGTTGGTCGCCGGAACTTCCGCTTTACGTATCTATAATTATGGGTAGAACATCCATGACACCTTAGGCGTCTGATTTGTGATCTCATTCCTTCGCCTTTATTAGCATTGACTGCAGACAAACGGATCTCTCTGTCCCGTCTCGTGCAAAAATAAAAATGCGCGTGCGTGATAGTGTAAATGCGGTTTAAACACTAAACAGCAGCGGTCAATAAGTTGTTACTGAAACTCTGTCTTTTATCCGCCAGATGTCGCCTGCAAACTTTTCTATTCGCCAAACGACAACTGAGGTTGAAAATTGTGTTCTAAACGAGAAGCTACAAAAATAGAAGCTCCTTCGGAAATTAATAATAAAAAAAAAAAAAAAGACAATATAAATATAACAATAGAAGATAAGACAGCCGAACGAGAAAGAGTGGGCTGTAGTGTAAAGTGGCTGATTTGTTTAAAGCAGTATATTTTATATACAAAGGACAAGCTATTGTTACATTTGGGCTGGGATTCGAAAAGATAAAACACTATTCTGTTCAACTGTTCCAATAAAATCTCTTTATTTACACTTTCCAAATATGTATTCACTTATTTAGTACCAAAACAATATCACTTTAATCAATTCTCAAACGTCTCAATCCAATCGCTTTATTCTATTACTTCACACTTATCTCACAACCGATTACTCTTTCGAACTTAACACCATCGCTTGTTAAAAATCAACTGCTCTGCCTGTCGTCAACGCGCCCCTTTTATATCCGCGCTGCCACCTATTGGCGAATATTCTAGAAGTAGATAGATCCCAGATGTATACTCCATATCTCCTCCAATCCAGATTGTACTAGAATAACTTGACATTGGAGATTCCAGTCTCCAATTGGAAGTGGAACTTTAAGAGGGAAACAGATTGTTACCAGGTGCCCCAGGTTCACTAAGTGCCTGTCACTAAGTGCCTGAATAACCACACTATTATAAACATTTAAAAAGTTTCTTCAGGAAAATGAAATCTACTATTAGTGTCATGCCGGTGTCTATATTTTCTATTTAGTCAATGAGAACTCGCCTTATAAACTTACAGAAAGCAAATAACCCACTGTGATACAAAATATTTAAGGAAGTATCACAAGAAAATGTTCATTTAGGAAAAAATAATTAAAAAATCTCCAAATTTGTTCAAACTAAAAAAAGTCTCTCAATTAGGAGTTTGTGTTGTTTTTTTTTTTTTAATTTAATACTACCAAAAAATGTGCAGTTTTAATTTTCATATTTGAGTTTGGATATTTTCGGCTTCAAAATTTGGCTCCACCCTCTTATGAAAGCTGTCAGCACTGCAGCACAAAATGCCAAATTTTCGCAAGCAATTAATGTCCCGGACAATAAACGTGAGCGAAAAGAGAGTGGAGAATTGTAACAAGAAATCTACTACAATTACCTTCTTTTGCGCCAGCAGCAGCTGCGTAGGTAGGTACCAGGCCTGACAGATGGTATGATATATGGCGAAACGTGCGATTTTTATTTTGATTTTGTGACAAGAAATCAGGGGCCAGATTCTGTAAGGCGAAACGATCAATCGTTTTCGTGCGCAGGAATATTTTGCCCTATGTTAAACAAGCAAATTTCTTCGTGCAAACGAAAGCGTTTTTCGTTTCGTTTTTTACAGAATCCCACCCCAGCTTTTGCGATATTGATATTTTTCCGGATTTTTGACATATTTAGTGCTTGTCTTATTATATAGAAGAAAAAAAAAAGTTATTTATTAACATAAGTTGAATGGATTCTTATAAACACAAATTACAATTTAAGAACAGCTGACATTTACAACACGCACCACCACAAACGCAAAGGAAAAAAAATCTCGTTTTATGTTCCACTGGGCACGAAAAATCTGAAATCTGAGAGCAAAATCTGAAAATCCCAATGGAAAACGACATTAGTTATATTTTGGGTTGAGTCTGTCTGATTTTATTTAACAAAACCTACCTACCTAATTTTGAATGAAACTCGGAATCGGTTGGCGATTGACAAAATTCATCAATTAAAATTGATGCTGGAATTGGTAATTTTGTAGATCACAGTAGTTCACTTTTTGTAGTAAGGATTTATTCACCAGTAAACCGCATAATTTGACACAGAATCGGGCCCTAAGGACAGGATTCATGAGATTTCTCCCCAAATTAAGATAAAAAAAGCAAAAAACTAACTAGCACTTATCAAACGCTTGCAATAATGTCATAATGACTTGGAGGAGGTGACACTAGTTGTTGTACTTTACTTTCGCTAGGATAGGATGTTTGTTTTAAGTCCTACAACAAAAACAAACAAAAATGGACTATCTTCAGAATTTGATATTTCTGTCGGTGTGGTTGGAATCATTATTTTTGCACGGACTGAAGTGGAAAAAAACCGTGGCGTCCAATAAAAAAAATTCCGGATAAACGCAGTTTTATCGTGTGAAAATGGCGAAAACCCTGGCGAATCGGGGCCTTATTGATAATATGTATAACTATTGTGATTTAACAACAGTCGATTGGAACCTTTCCAAACAGTTTGATGAAAGTGTACTCTCCTCATCGTACAGTCTTCACCAAATTTTCTATTCTCTTAAGTATTTTTTTCCGAATTTCACACGAGAAAAAGAGAGTCGATTCGAAATCGTTTTCGATTCGAATATCACTCACTTCTCTTTTGCTAAATTTTAATGAATTTGAAATTTCCCCTTGTTTTGTTAACTAATTGAACTCGACTGTCGACTCCATTTGTTTCCATCAGTTGAGTTTAATCTGTTGAGCGGTGAGGGAGTTTGTTTTGCGGCTGTCAGTAACTACGATTTCACTTGCATTTCCTTTTCGATTTATTTTCGTTTCCATTATTTTTACTATGTACCTACTTGTACCGAGTGTTTGAAAAAGGGCAATACTTTGTGTAGTTTTATCCATAATTTTTGTTGCAAGTCCAATTGAAAACAGTGTGCCTTATCATGTTTCGCATTTTATCAGAAAAGTGATTGCGTTTTAATTCGTAAAGAAGTGAGCGAAACAAGCATAATATCGAAAAAATAAAAATACATAATTAGGTTTAGTGTGTGGAAAGTGAGAATAATATAAAAAAAAAGTAGAAAAGATCAACATGATTCACGTCGGCGACAATACATGGAATCTGAGGATTTTTATTACCGACCTTCAGGTGGAAAAGGTTTTAAGAGTACGCGGCGATCAGCACATCGGTGGAGTTATGCTCAAATTGGTTGATCCAGGTAAGTCAAATGAAAATAAATGATTTGATTGAATGATCGCGGGTCTTAAGAATCTGAAATAGTTTGCAATCCGAACAGAAGATAAGCAACTAAAATCGAATAGGAAAAAAAACAACGAATACTGCAAAAATTAGTTGATTGCTTTATGTATTTAACGCAAAGAAAACGAAAGAGAAGAACATTTTTTAAAAGGAAAAACAATTACCCGTCTTGCCTTACCCACCCGTCGGCTTTTGGCTGTGTTAGTGTTGCAAAGATATCAATGTGTGGATGAAATGTGGATGGAACAACTCGAGGAGAAGTGGCCATCGTTGATCGTTGGTTGTGTGTGGTGTGGTCGGTCTCGGTCTGCCATTTGTGGCACGATCGAGTCAAGGTTTCTCTTGAGTGGGATGAGCGAGGCGTTGCCAGAAGTAATGTTTTCAATAACAACACCGATGTTTTTTTATTTTTATTGCGCCACTCGATAAAAAACAGAATGAACTTGAAGATGACTTGTTTCACATGACTCGAGCAAATGCGTTTCATAGTACTTCTGGCAATCGCTGTGGCCCGATAAATGGGTTCCTAGTCGAGAATGAGATCGAGATCGACTGAGAGTATGGAGATCGAGAGCGCGGCTGGATTTTGTATATGAATTGTATTTTGTCTTTTGTGTAATGTACTTTGTAGTGTACAAATTCATTTCATTCAATTTTCTCTCTTTCCAAAGTCAAATTAAAAGCACTCGCACTCGAGCTGTTGAGTGGGTTTTTGAGTTGCACATGCACTGCACCTTGCACAGTAATGCTTTTGTATGCGCCATCGCCTCTGCCATACTGCCACACACACTACGCTACAACCACTCAATTTGTATATCTACAAGATTCTTCGGCTTTGCTGCTTTTTTCCTCGTTTCTGCCATTAGTTTAAAGTATTACAAACATTTAAAAATTCAATAAATTTCATACTAGACACTTCATTGAGCTGTGGAAACTATTACATTATTTTTAGTAATGACGAAAGTCACCGTAGCAAGGTTTTTGCATTTCTATTTGTTGCTGTTCAAAACTCGCTAGCCATAAATTCAATTCGAATATCAAAGATCTTTTTCGACTGAAATTTTTGTTTCAATTCGAAAACAAAACACAAACGCAGCTCACGTTGTGTGGGTGGGTGGACATGGATTAATTCGAAATCGATATACACACATGTAAACGTGTTTGGCAGTTTGTTGGATTGGAGCTGTCTACTATGATACTATGAATATTCGAGTCCGATCCGAGCTAAAAAAATCATATTCGGCAACGGCAAATATTCACACAGCACAGTAGATTTTTCATATGCGCCATTTTCGAGAGCAGTAAAGTGAGCTCATCTCTTATTTTGGAATTTGAATGATTTTACTCCATTTCCATTTCCATTCCCCTATGGTTATGCCAGTTGCTAAATTGTTCATATTTGGAATGGGAATTCCGATTAATTTCCACAATCGACCGGAAACATAACTCGTGATTACGGTGTGGTGCTACTTCAAATAAATATTGCTGATCAAATTTCCTGCCTCATTCGGTGCTGGTGCTGCAACAGTCATTTCAAATGGGTGACGATGACGGGTGTAGCTGTAGGCATTTTACCGATCGATATGAACAGAAAGGGAGCATGTCATTTTTGACATGTGGTTGGATCGGTACAAAACCACTTATATTATAACAGATACTAGACGGGGGTACATTTCTTTAATTACTCGCGATAACTATGCCTGTACAAGGGTCTTTGTGTAATAATATTTATGGATCAAGGCTTTTGTTGTCATGAACGCCCGCGCGCCGTAGGGAAAATATGAAAAATCTAGCTTGATCGACACTTTTAAGATAGGAATACCTGTGTACTGTCACTTAAAATGGACTACTGCGCAGAACTGAAACTTGATTTTATTTTTTTTATACAGAATGTAGGTGGTACCTACCTAGGTATACTGACTGTAAACAAACAAACAGGTAAGGTTAGGTTAGGTGGCCCTGGTCTGGTATTTGGATGAATCAACTTATTTATTGAGTCAGATAGTTAATAGGTACTAGTGAAGACAAACACTCTTTCATTAAGGACTTGACACTTTTTTTTTTAAATAAAATGCAACTTACTTGAGACATCTAAGAAAAAAAAAAAAAAAAGGTATTGGATTGAATCACTATCAAAACGGCCGCTATTTCTTGTTTAATATTGGCGCTGAGCTCGTTTAAAGTCGCCAGCTTGTTGGCATAGGCCAATGATTTATTGTAGCCCCATAACGCCACCGGCATGAAAACCACGGATAAATAGCTGTTTCACGAAGCACATGAGTGTTCTCAGCCGGCGTTACCAGATTTTACTCGCAGCTCGACGGGACAGAAAGCAAATATATGGAAAAAAAAACCGGGATTTTCAAATTTCTCCCGGGGCAAAACTAAAAATAATGAAATTCGACATAATTTCCCAACAGAAATTGTCAGGGTAGCCCCCAAAACAAGCGAGAATCGTTGTTACTCCTCGCTTCCCCAATCAAAAATAAGAATATATTCAATTTAGTTTAGTGCGTTGTAAACAATAAAAGATGTTTGCAGTAGTTTTTTTGTTTGTGCATTTTAGTCGCAAATCGGTACAACCGAAATTCTGTTTTAAATACTGGACGTCCCGGGCGAACAGGGACGTCTGGCAACGTTAGTTCTCACCTGTACAGTAACGCATATTTTGCTTTATTGACGAAGCCGTTTAACCAGTTGAAAATTGGGATTAACGCTCTTAAAGTTGCGACGGTGCGGAATGGTGCTTCATTTCGGTCAAAACTTCTTTTCAAAAAGCGCACTGTTTGGGCTACACAGCACTCACTTTGGAAATAAGTTTTCAATATTTCCCAACGTTGTTAAAGCGTTAAGCGACTCATTTCGTTCGGCGGAGGTATCATTCTGTCTTTCTTTCAAAATTTCGAGCGGAAAACAGCTGTCAGTGTCAAAATAACCTATGATATAAAAATAAACCACTAAATGGCCCACCCTTTATATATGTTATAGTTGAAAAGTGCTTCGTAGTAAACAACTCACTGTATTAATGATTGGGATATCATTGAATTATATTTTATGAAATGTCATTAAGGAATATTATGAAAAGAAGAATCTGATCTCCTGGAGTTGAATCAGTTTTAGACTGGTGAAGGGTGTAAGTCAATAGTATATTTGGCACAGAGTCTGATTTCTTTCTATCTAACATATATCTGTAGTGGGGATGTTTTGTAAAGGTTTTTTTTAGCACACAGGGTATTTCAGTAGAAGAACTAACCCTCTACAATCAAGTCAATCCCAATCTTGGACATGTTCTGCTCTGTTTCGGACGCTATGGTTAGGAAGTACACTTTCGGGAAATTATGCGAGGTAAAAATACTTGAACGCGCTACCTGGACCAATGGTGTTCCAACACTGAATCCAAAAAGCTTAGTATGGTACACCGACCGATCGATAATGGATTACGGAGTTGGAGCTGGTTTCTTTGGACCCAACACCAAAGTCTCGATACCCATGGCAATGAGTCGGTTTTTCAAGCGGAAATCCATTCGATGTCACGATGCTCTGCAAGCCCTAGCCATTCACAACAAGGTAAGGCTTGGCTGGGTACCGGGTCATCAGGCTATTGCATGCAACGAACGTACAGACAAAATAGCTTTTCTGGTTCCGAATTTTTTTTCAGTGCGCTAAGGCAAATTAATGATTGGGAAAAACAACTTCGTCCTAAACACTGGGAACATGTTCCTGGTCTAAGACAATCCAAACGATTAACTAAGCCCTACTCCTTGTAAGGAAATCCTAAGGCTCGGTAAGGATAATATAAGAAAGCCAGCGGCTTCCTCACAGGTCATTGTAGTCTTAGATATCACCTCAACAAAAGGAACCAGATGATTGCCGTCGAATAGGAAAACCTTCAAAACTAGCAACTCGGATAAAATATTTCAAGTTTGAAATCAGTTTCCACAAAAAAACTAAAAAAAAACTGCCAAAAATCGCAAAAAGCCTTAAAATTGATTATTTATTTGTCATTGAGTTGTGAAATGGATTGGCCAAGAAAATCACCGTCACGTATGACGCTAAGTGTTCGAAACCAAATAGGCACTCGATCGATCATCTTACTAACATAACAACAACTCAGCATTGCATAATATTTTCGTAAAATATTTTCTTGGACATTCATACCCAGACGCCACGTATCGCATACCACTGTTGTCATCGTCCCAGACAGCAAATCCATACCGATTCCGAGAATCGCAGGTTCCGGCTTTCATTGTCAATGCAAAGGTGCGTTACAATTCACGAGTGCGTTATATTCTCTCTGCCTCGCTGTGTATGCTGAGTCTCTCATGCATGCGCTATTGCGAAGGCTAACTGGAATAAATATTTTCCTCTGTCACGTCGATTCTTCTTCTTTTCTTCCTTCTTCACGGTTTTTCAATAATTTCTCCGATCCAAC
The DNA here is from genome assembly GCA_946477585.1 of Cheilosia urbana. Taxonomy (NCBI): domain Eukaryota; kingdom Metazoa; phylum Arthropoda; class Insecta; order Diptera; family Syrphidae; genus Cheilosia; species Cheilosia urbana. Next base: position 178,893,080 of record OX297853.1, read on the forward strand.
TCTGATCCGTCATGACGAGCTCATATGGTAACTGAATGTAAGCAACATTTAACACTCAGATGCTAGATTTAAAAGTACACAACTTGAATGACTGTCGATGATTCTTCTTCTTCAATCTCAACTGAGACGGTTGCAATGTTGCATTGCTTAAGAACAGAGTGGGCATTATTAATCCGTAAAAGCGAATAACTTTGCGAAAGGGGAAGAAACATCAGCGACCAGCACAAGTATGTGTTCGTGCGCGTGTGGAATTTTTTCCACTTGTTAGTTGTTGACTAACATTTTGGTTTTTGGCACACGATTCCAGACTAATGAAGCAGGAGGGAAAGAATATTTTTGGTATAGCTAATAATTTATTTGCGGAAATTGTTTACATCACTGATATAAATGAAAGGAAATCATCGGAGTCGTTAACTTTGGAAGATGACAGATTACTCCTACACATGGTGTCCGATATGCTTGACGTGCTAAGTAAATGATTTACAAACCGGCCCAGTTTTTGACATGCGATGTCTTTCGTTTTCGTTTCTCAACAACACAATGTTTACTTCAAATAATTAAAAATCGGGTGGATGGAAATATTCGCTGATGTCATTAAAAAGGTTGTGAATAGTCAATTCAGCCAGCGCTGAATGGCAATTTGCGGAATCGTTCTTCGGACTGTCTTTCAGCAATTAGCACCGATTCTGCGACTTTAATGATCTAAGTAGGTACGATTTAAAAATGTCTTTATTATTATTATTACTCCTAACTTTATTGCTACATAAATGAGTTATATAAACAAACAAAAATATAGCACTAGCTACCAGGGCTTTAGGCTAAATATAAATTTATCTGTTTTTTGCGGACTAGATGTTTTAAATTAAAATTTGTCCTCATGTTTTTAATACTTTCGATAAATTTCGCTTTCATGAAAAGTCATTTGAAGAGCTGACATACATATTTTCATCAATCATTTATACGGCTAAAGTATTTTGACAGAAATGCAAGTCGCTTTTCAAGGCGAATAATTCCTTACGGCTACGGATTAACTTTCTACGAAGTTTTCAATCAGTAATTGCATATGGTGTGTTCTATGATTGTGTGTGTAAATTGTAAATGAGATCATTTGACACCCATGGCTGGATAGCTCAGGCCTATTTGTGGTTGAAGTGCAATTTTTTGACTGGCAAATGTATTTTCACAAATTCATTTTTCAAGGTTTGTTCGGCGATAAATAATACTGTTATCGTTTGAATTTATATTAACTATGATAGATTTATTGTGTACAGGTCCATTTTGTTAAAAATATGGGAAACGACAGAACTAAATATGGAAGATCGAGTATAGGTTTTGTCGCAAATGATGTGCGGTCTTCCTGTTAAAAAAAAATAAGGGAAACATTTAATTTGTCAAAGCAAACTGTAAATGTCGAAGTCAATAATCACAAAACAATGACCTCTGTGCAAAATTGACCTCCCTCGGGTAAGAAACGAAAAGAAAAAGTTATAACAAAGAAGGTAGAAGGATGGATCTATTTTGTTGAAGCTTGTTAAAAATCCAAAGTTAACTTCTAAAATTCTAAAAAATAAAAAAGAGCTTAAAATGCTTGATTTTTTTTTGTTGGGAAGATAGTGCAGGGATCCAATGCTGTCTGTAATTTCTTTTCCAATATTTTATGTATAAGCCAGCGCCAAGTCAATATAATGGTAGACTTTCTACCACGAGGCGAACTCTTTCCTTCTTAAAATTGGTAACGATACCTCTGCTCGACCTTTCAAGCTCCCATACAAGAGTAGCGGCGTTCTTGTAGGGCAGCTCAGTGACACAAACACATGAGATGTTCCAGCACAGATTTTCTATTTCCTCTCTATACCTACTTGCAGATTTTGCAGAAGTCATTTGTAAAGGTACTCATACTCAGCCTTTTGGCCATGTTTCCAATGATGCAGTGTCCGTTTATTACCCCGAAGAGCACTCGTATTTAGTTTCAATCAAAAGATGTAAGGATCTTTGACATTTTGGTGGCAAGTGCAGGCCACTAGCTGCGAGTTAGTGTACAACCATAAATGTTGTTCCATCGTGCTTTAGCCAAATTTAATATATTAATGAAGCTCTTATAGCTGAATTGAAAGCCAGTTGTAGTACTAGTCGCATTTCAGAATTCAGAGTCGCATCTGGACAGCTTATCTGCTGCTTCGTTCACTTCCATATCAACATGTCTACGAATCCGATTTTCACTGACTTAAAAGTCATTCGTTTTCTTTTTAATTTATGTTCTCTGGACTAAGGTGGATGTAACCTTAGTCACCATCAAAACAAATATCAAACGCTTTGAGCTGATTTTATTTTCTAAAAAAAAAGCAAATTGTCAATATAAGGAATCCAGAAATTTAAAAACTTACAAAGGTTTTAACGACAGGGGACCTCAAAATGACAGCAGCGGCAAGAATGAAGTAAGCTCTCAAAAAAAAACAATAAAAAACGAACGATCAAACGTCGCGCGAAACGAACGGAACCCTCTTATAGGTATGTGGAAATTGCGGAAGGCAAAAGAGGCAGAGAAAGTCTCCACAAATTATGACATTGAAAATCAAGTTGGTGCCGCCAAAAAGTTGAGCTTTACAATAAAATTCGTAGCCTCTTTAAAGAGGGCAGCTAAAAAATGTCTTCTTAATAATTATTAAATACCAATTTAATGATAGTAATAAATGCGACTAAAACCGCTTGCTGACAATTTATATTTCAAGTAGCACTGGCAATATGTAAATTTCACTTGTTTGCTTTTAAAGTCTACTTAATTATTTATTGTCGCAAGTTGTTTTGTTTGAGGAAACTCTGCGAAGAAGTGATGTTCAATTTCAATTTGCAGGAGGCTAAAGAGTACTCGTGTCTTTTTAAATATATGGGATTACATTTCCTTATTATAAGAAAAAAGCGAGCTGAGTAGTGAAAGTTTCCGAGAGGTCGCTGAAACCTATACCAGTGATAATGTTTTGAGAATACTTGTGGTGAAAAAATTGTGGTATTAAAATAAAGCCCTATTTACGACCCCACTGTCTTGAAATACGAGGCAATCGTTATACAATTATAACGAGTTACCTTGAAAATAGAGTCCCCCTGATGTATGATTCTCACGAGGAAATACAAAATTACAAAGTAACTGACGGTGTGCCACAAGCATAAACGGGCCCTTATAGGTAGAACGTTATGAATGATGGAGATTTTGTGCCTACCGATTGCAAGAGAAGAGTCAACTATCGCCGTCGATGTCGAGACTGCGTTCCAACTGTAAGTGTCAATTTGCAATTAGCTGATCATAAAACGGAAGTCTAATTTTAGCCGCCTTCGTCTACGCACGAGTGACAGCTCTCTGCGTTCTACTGATTACGTCAATATCAACGCTGTTAGCAGGTAATTAAACGGACGTTTCTGCGTGCTGAGCCTGTGTTTCGCTTTTTTTTTTTTAATTAAATGCCTACCGACTTTGATGCAGCAGCAAGCTTTCTCTCCCGTATAATCCTTAACTACACAGACCGATGAGTTTCGAAGGGATGTGCAAATTTCACGTGCCCCTCGCCTCTATGGATGCCTTTTTTTCCTGTCTAAGAGTGCAAATTTTATCGACCCTGGTCATATCCCCAAACAGAAATACGAAAAACGGGTGATTAACGTAAATAATATGAACTGAATGATTAACGACCATCATCCATTATTATTTCCCACTAATGACAGTTGGCGGGTGTCACCCGGTACCAGGTGCCAAACATAAACAAGAGAAAAATGCAAGAGCACTTCATTTCCATGATTTTGCCTCTACTTGTTGACTTTATAATTTTATAGATACGTACCTCTACCTATACCCATACTCGTACTCATTCATACCTTATTCGAACTTGCAAATCGGAAACTCTTTTTCACTTGAGTAAACAAAAAATAAACCATTTTAAGGCGGAACCAGGTGCGTGTGGGTAGATTCATCCGCTTTTTTTTTTTTTTGCGGATGGTAAAGGTGTTCAATTGCAAACTGTACAAAGGGTATTTTTAACTGTACCTACTGGTTATTGTTTACAAACTAACAATGCAATCATTTGTTACCTGAAATCAAAAGAACGCAGCACAAGGCTGTGAAGTGTTGTAGCTTCTTTGTACATCCACGCCCCAAATGCAGAGTTATAAAAAAATTCCTTATTTTCTAAGCAAACTAACAAAAAGACTGTTGTGTGCGCAATAAATGGAAGTAATATACCCACACACATGCTGTGTTCATGCCGAGGTTCATACAATATTAATGAACTCTTCGGCATGCCAAATAAGATAAGAGAAAACTGAGCGGATAAGGCTGAATCAATATACACATATCTGGCTGCAAGTTCTGATATCAACTAACGTACGATTTTCTGCGAATAATGTATAAAGAGGTGGAAATAATCGAAATACATGGCATAGACGAGTGAAAGGGCATACAAATAATAATCTACTCAAACGGGGTAATGTCATTATCAAGTTTTGTTGATTTGAAATCAAATGACAGTTGATTTTAATTGATTTAAAACTTGGGCTTTTGCCAAGTTAGTGGACATTTGGAGACAGCATATCCTTGCCTCAGATCTGATCTTTTACTTGATTTCAGCAGTTTATTATGAATGAAGGTTTTTATAGTTCAAAAGCTATTTCCAAATTATAGTATCCATCTACACGGTTTATTGCATTGGCACACAGGCGCTCTACGGTCTACACCTTCAGACGCCCTAACAGTCCTTCTGCATCTTTCACCATTAGACCTTCACATTACCAACATCACAGCACATAGCGCGATTAGACTCAGAGAGTCGGGGTGCTGGTCTGCGAGACCCTACGGCCATAGTAACATTTTGCTTTCTCTACCAGGAGAACTCGTACCACCCTCAACAGACTTCATCACTCCCAAATTGCTTTTCACTAAACATTTTGAAACAGAATTCCCTTCAAGGTCAGATTGGCAAGAGGGACGGTTGAAAAGAGACTCAAGTTTAACAATATACACAGACGGTTCTAAAATGGACTGTGGGGTAAGTGCGGGTGTATTCTCAGAGTCTCTAAACATCTCAAAATCCTTTAGACTTCCGGATACGGCAACTGTTTTTCAGGCTGAATTACTTGCCATCCGCGAGGTCTGCCGTCAAATCAAACTACACACAAACTTAGTTCCGAGTCAAAAGATAGACATTTTCATTGATAGTCAAGCTGCTATCAAGGCTATCATCTCAGTCATTATAACCTAAAAACTGGTATTAAAATGCCGCAAAGAGCTGGACTCGCTTGACCAGTTCCAGGTTACCCTGATTTGGGTCCCTGGTCACAGCAACATCAGTGGGAACGAACACGCTGACGAACTGGCCAGGCAAGGCTCAGTCCTTCACTGTTCTCTTGCGGTCAAAGCAAAGATCTCCTCAGAATTCCAATAGAGGGCCAACCTTAGATGGAGCAGGCTTACAAACTGCATCATATCCAGAAAGATGTGGCCAAACTACAACATGATAAAAACAACCCACCAACCCACGAAAAGATATTGCCAGAATAACAGCGATAGCCACGGGCCACTGGCCTATAGGAGATCTCGCTGTAAGATTAGGCATCCCATATAATACACACTGCCGCAGCTGCAATGACGCGGCCGAAAAAAAAAACTTCTCATTACCTATGCACCTGTCCGGCACTAGCTAGAGCTAGACAGCGATCTTTTGGTAAACCCTTCTTCGAATCCCTTGGGGAGGGTCTCGAAGAGTACTATCAAGGAACTGATAACCTTTTTGAATTCCACAAGCTGGATCTAAACTCTCCTGAGTCAAATGAGTTGTGGTAACAAAACGACACATAGTGCTACTTGGGTTTTTAATTAAACCGCCACTCCTACCTACCTACCCTACACGGTTCTTTTTCAATTTTTCGGATCACATAGTAGAAACTTTGTTTCTAACAAAAGAACAAACATTTCAACATGACGTTTGACAAGTGCGTTCATTGGAATTTTTTCAAAATATCTGCGTAGTTTCGTTTGTGCAAGAAGTAACCAGGAAGGTGACATTTTTCTTCTTTTTTTTTCAATCCAATCGAATTTGCTATTTCTCTTGGTGTTAAAAATTAAGAACTGTTTAAAAAAATGTTTTATCTTTTATCGTGACCACCCTTTTGGAAGCTGACGAACGTCATTCCGCCCAAATTCGTGAATGTAATGAAAATTTTAATTCTGATCATACACATGCTGCTTCATGTAATTCGGCCAATTCAAATTCTCTATTCAAAAGCTATAATAAATACAATAGTAATAATTTAATTATTGTCAATGTGTTTCAACCAGCTTCTCAGCTTTTTCACTGAGTTGCTTTATGGCACGCCACATATCATTGACCTTGTGAGAAACATGGGAATTCAAGATTGAAAAAAAATTCAAGTAATGGTCCGTGCGGCTTATTAATTGTCGTACGGAAAGCCAAATACACAGAAAATGGAAGACGCTTAAATATCAATGGCAAATCGTTCTTAACAGCCGGAATCCGCGGAGTAAGAACATCTTCGCCTTTGAATTTAATTTGCAAAATACTACCTAAAACATTGCAGACTTAATATTTTGTTTGCTAAAAGTTTTGGAAAAGTGTACCTAATTATTTAACCTTTCCCAGTACCACATACATTTGTGATAAACGAGTACCTTTAACATCTTTTAACCAACCACCTTCAAAAAGATTTTGGCCTTTGGTGATGCTCTGAATGTCATTTCACTCATTTCCAGTGTATACAGACTTTATTTTTATGAATTAATTATAAATTGAAGCAACCAATCACATTTCCAGGAAATTCTTTTGATAAAGACAACAAGTATAAGGGTCTTCGCCAACCATTTCAATTTGTTCTATGTAGCGGAGTTTATTCAGCCCATCAAGGGCTTTTGCGTAAGCAGATAGCTTCATTTCTATAGCCAAGAAAAAGTTATTCAGTAATTTATTTATATGATCTACTCTAAATGTTAGATTTATGTTACTTTTAACACTTTTAACAAACACTGCCTAACGTTGTATTCGATTGGGCTTCTAAGAGGACTTTCTTTGGCTCGAGGTCACTTTTTATGGCTACAAGAAATAAACAATATTTTTTCGATTTCAGATAATTATATGAATTTTGATTAAATTTTATATTTCTGCCTATCTCCCACCACAAAAGGTTTCGTTTGTTTTTCTACAAGTTTCTCAGATGTCACTTTGTCACTGACATTGTGGCGAACTACTCTATTCGCGTACTTTCCAGAGCCAAACAGTGTTGCCAAACTATTTTGGCGCTTGAGCACCGTTCATAGAATTTTCAGCGTTAATTTGGACCTCACGGGCACCAAAATTGTAAGATCCGAAGAAGAATAAAAAGTAACAGAAGTCAAAGTAAAAAGAAGCATAAATTAGACTACTAGCGTTTGCAAAAAAATTTTTTTCTATTTTTTTTTGTTATTGTTTTAATTACGAATAACGTATTATATGTCAAGAGATATAATACAGATAAATTTGAATGATATAAAGGTTTCAAACAAAGCACTAAAATATTTTTAAACACTAATAAGAAGCCTAAGCGCCAAATCGACTTTATCGGCACTAAAATTAAAAATTGGGCAGTGAAATTAACGCTGAAAGCACACACTGCTTTGGTAACGCTGGAGCCAAACACTAAAAATCTGTCAAACTCCAGAAATTGAGCGCGAAATCAGAGAGCTGAAAATATATTTCAAAGAACGTGGAATTGGAGTCGTGAAACGTGGAGGGTTTTCCTCCCAAATTTTAGTAAAAAGGAGGTTTTTTTTTCTCCAAAAGGAGTGTGAAAGGAGGATCAACATATAATTATCTAACGATGAGCAAAATTTTTAAATTAAATTTTGTTTAAGGAACTGAATACAAAAAATGCATTGTCTGAATCTCATTCGAAGTTCATTTCCTCCAATTCATCTTCGTCAACTGTTGAAGGCTCAAGTACCTTCCATTGTAGCGATTGTGAAATCGAATTCCGATGGAAAGTGCGAATCGATTAGTTTGCTGCTTGATATGAGGCTGATTCTTCGGTGAAAAAATTCGTTTTATAGTTTTGATAGGAAAGAAGGATAATTGGAGGATAAAAGGAGGATTCAGAGCGAGAAAGGAGGTTCGGAGGTTTTTTGAAATTTTTAGTTCAACAACAGGATTATCCTCCCAAAAGAAGGATAGATGGGATGGTTATGGATAGACCATAGACCTCGAGCTACTTTCAGTCACTTTCAAATTTGACAGCAAGTCCGTATCACGAATAAATATATAACTTACCTTTTAACAACAGATGAAAGGTTCTGGGAGAACATTCGACCACCACGAATTTTTTTTGTATTTTCAGAGATTTTTTTCTGTGCAATTGATGTTTCTGCATTTGATATAATATATCGGTACTCACTCGACCATCGATGGTTGAAATTCTGTTCGAGCTGTTTCGAGCAAAGAGAGGAATTATTCGTTACTCGTTATTTTGCTAATTTTCTCTTTTTCTGTAATTTTTGACGAGAACGTGTATACATTTTGTGCGATTGTGATTTATATATTGAGTTCGATTTAAACCGTGAACCTAGTATTTCGGGGAGAAGCGTCATCTTATTGAAAACACATATGCGAGAAGAGGATAGTATTGAGTACTCAACTGCGGCGTAAAACATGACAGAGCATTGCTCTACACTTGGGATTGTAAGAAACTATGTTCAATCCCTGTTCAGCACATTGCTTTTATTAAATATTTTACGCACATGATAATAGGGTGTCGCCTAAACTACGCCTACCCCAATAACTAACTCATTAGGACTAGGAGTGTAGCGTTTTACAATAAAATGTCGTTGTGATTATGAAAATGGAAATGTTTTTCTTTTTTATCATCCCACAGTAACCCTGAGTAATGACCGATGAGTTCATCCATTCGGTAAAGACTGTCAACTTAATGAAGGTAACACCCCTACAATTACGCGCTAGCATTAATCACAAATCACTTACATATCTGTATATACATTTATTTTGAAACTTGTTTGGTATACCTACGACCTACCTACGACCTACCTACGACCTACCTTCATCAGTGTGTCAGTCGTGAAGTAAAGCTCCTCTTGCCTCTTCTATTTATCAACACCACAAGGTGTGACTCATAGTCTTCCTCCATCACCATCATACATTTTTCCTGCACGCTCTCATTTCATTCATTCAACAAAGGATTTTCGGTATCACTGAGTAATAATATGGAAATCACTCATCATCATTACCACATTAGGTCTACGTCTATGTAAGTTTGTTGGAATCACGTCTATAACCAGTTCGTGGTTGCAAACAAGCAGCTATTTTAGTCATACGTATATATGTTGACCGCAACTTCGTTATAGAGTCACACGATTCCACGACCTTAGGGATACTTTTTTACTTCGTCATGCATTTTGCAAATTGATTTCTAACGACTTTGTACATAAATTATGTAATTGAGACAAAAGGAAAAAATAAGAAAATTCTCAACTGCCACGCTTCACAGTGGCCTTTGTTTCATCTATTTCTGTCGCTCTTTGTAGAGACGAAAAAATCATGTTCAAGTTCAACAAATTTGTATTCTCTCAGGAGGTGGAATGAAATTTCAAATTTTAAAAGAGAAAATTTCGTATTATGTTTTCGAAAACGATTGGAAGATCTGTGGTGGGCGTCGGAAATGTCAAGTGTGGATATATGCGAAGTGTACAAATTTAACAACAGATCAGAGTCCGAAAGAGAGATCAACTTTCTAAATGAACACAAGACTTAAGTTTGAAAGGCTAGTTGTTAGTCAATCCTATATATATATATTTTTTAATTTTGTTTACAAAGTCATTGGACGGAAAAAGATTTTATTAACTTGGCTGTAGAAGTGGTATAGTTGCCGTTGGACTTGAACATGTGTATTTCAATATTTGTGTGTTTCGGGGACAAAATTGAGCAGGGATTTACTTGTATGCCAGATGATAAATGCGAAATGCTTCCAACGCATACATCCGCCTAGATAAGCAGAAGAACACTTTGAAAAGGTGGAACAGCCAAGTAGAGTCTTTAAAGAAATAAACAATAACAACAAAGTTGGTATATAGGTACTCAAATTACATTTTTTATAGAGCTGTAAAGCCGATCCGGATTTTTTTTTTTTTTTTTTGTATACTGCTCCGGGCTCCCGGGAAAGGCGAACCTATAACGCTTCAACTTGTATGTTCAGATGTATGTTTGTTCTGCACTTAAATTGCTGCAAATTGTAGTCTTCTGGAAATATATCCCCGAAAGTCGATCAGCTAGATTACCTACGAGTTATAAAAAGAAAATGTTGCTTTATAGATATCTTCGTCGAGAGTCAGGCCGCGATTAAGGCTGATGCGACCAAGTCTTCCTCCAAGCTTGTTATGGACTGCAGGGAGAAACGGGCCAGGGCGTTTCTTCGGTTTAAAATCACTTTGCCAGCTATAGGGACATAGGGGGGAGTAAAAAATATGACTAATTTGCCAGACGTGACGTATCCCATCCGAAGGAAGTTCACCCTCCGCTGGGACACATAAAGAGAGAAATCCTCCTGCACTTCACTTCAAAGTCAGAAACTAGGTGGAAGTATCTGACGAACTGCGTTATTTTAAAGATTCCGCCACAGCAGCAGCGGACTAAGAGGCAGTGGCACCGGAGGTGGTAAAGCAAGCTTTCATGTGACGACGATGTATGTTCTTTGTAGTCGCAGTAGCTTAGTGGTTAGTGTGTTGGACTGCTATGCGGGAGTCCCAGGTTCGAATCCCGCAAAAACCCAATTCCGATTTAGGGTTTTTTTCCGCTGCGCTACCTCTCGCGAACGTCTGACAAACATCCGAGAGTATAAATGTCTTGTAAGATCTTCTCAATTAGCCGTTTGGAGTCGGCATAAAACTGTAGATCCCTTCGTTCCCAAAATGAAAAAACTCACACAAAACGAATGGTTGTGAGAAGCTAGGCCTAGGGTCTCTCCAGACCTGTTGCGCCAACTATTTATTTTTTTATTTTATGTTCTTTGTACAAAAGTCTTCCTCGCATTGGATTACAAAACTTAAATCTTTTCGAAACTGTTTTTTTTTTGTTTTTTTTTTTTTTTTTGTTGAAATCTCTTCCACGTCCACATAAATAAAGTCATTTAGTTATGAGTTATGACAGAAAAGTACCAATCGACACGAGCAGAACAACCCAAAGTCAACAGGTGACGAATGATAAATTGACAAGTCAACCACAATTTATAAAAAAATAAATTATAAATCCAACACCATCCTCAAAACTGAGAATATCCCGAAGAGGGACGTTTAAAAATATCTCACCGTGCGTCGTCCATTGCGATTAAATAAAATTTAAAACACAAGGTCATAATAAATTCCTCGTAGGTGGGGCCAATCGGGCAATCGCCACCACCACCATATGAACGGAGCCTGCAAACCTCAGCTCAAGATGACATCATACGTCAATTTCTTACCACAAAAAAGAAAACAAAAACCGAACACAATTCAAATAAAAACACGTAGCTACAGAAGTCCGTTCATGTGTGTAGACTGTAGAGTCTATCGCCAGAGGTCAGACTTGTTTACTTAATTAAAATTCGCCTCTCGCCGAATTTGTATTCTTCATAATACGTACATACATATATAAATGTATTATATGGATATAGGTATAAAAACGATCAAGACGAAAATAAAGCACGTCTGAGTCTGACTCATCATACAAATTTAGCGAGTGCAGTCCAAGTGTATACGGTGTTCACTTGTTCATGTTTTCCACCGAATTACCCTCAAAATTTGGCGTAAAAACTGAGCAAAAGATGACGACGGTATATATATTGTGTTTGGCTGAGACCAGAGGATATTGAAAGGGAAATGGCACATTGCCAAGAAAAACAAGTTGCTGGTACGTTCCGTTTGAGATAAATAAAGCGCTAGTTTTCGAAAGATTAACGTGGTCTTGGATACGGCAGAAAGCGTTCTTTTGTATTGCCTGCGACATGTGACTCATCGAGGAATTCATTGACATTAGGTCTGTCGCTCTGATTACTCGTTAAAAATTGATAACATATCCTCGGCAGCTGACCTACGAGTAAAAGCAAATATTTGCAAAAGGCACAGCCGACTCTAATCGGTTCAGTTGCATGCAAACAGCTATTGCGCCATGAAACAGGGATGAGGATGGGATTGCGATTGAATTTGTTTTTGCAAAGTTTAAACAGGAAATCAGAATGACGTCACGTGATGGGAATTTGAATGAAGTTGCTGTCTTGATTGAAACGATGGATCGCCTTGTTTGCACCATCGACAACAAACGATAAGAGACGCTAGAGGGGGACCGGGAGAACGAACACACGTCGTTGAACTACCGGAAATGCGCTGATGGTAGGCATTTGGGATTACATTTACATCATGTCATTTGAAGTCCTTTCTTCCTACCAACAACCTACGCTGTAACTGCCGCAATTCTTTCTACCACTTGTCACAACACATATGGGGGATAGAGTGCGTGATATATTTATGTACTCAGTTTGAAAGAACCTTACAAATTTGAGCACCACATTGAATATGTCTACGAGCGCTCTCGTAACTGCTCGTTAAAAAACCAAGGAGCAATCATATAAGTAGATGTTATGGAAAATGTGTCTTTCCTCTTGCTAGTCCTGTACATGGTACGGATACATCAGTCTCCGGGCATGGGTTTTATGGACACTTGACACATTTATGTGCCTATAGTTAATCTGGATTAGCAGTGGTGTACGTAATGGCATAAACTGAATCTTTTTATGTCTCGCAAGTATGTGCAGCAGTGTTCCAGTTAGCCCACTTCCTTCGTCCCTTTTTTTGACTTAAAAAGTATCACACTGGTCGGCGCAATATTTTGAAGCTATTTTAGTCAAGATAATTATAAGAACCCTACAGAAGTGTGTAGTTCGTTTGGAAGTATATACAACACTGGATCAATTACTCCCAGCTCTCAATCAAGTACTATCGATTGTTGGGTCAGGAAACCCTTCACTCATACGCAACTGGTGCATTGTAGCAGCCATTTAACTGGAATTTTCATAACATTCTTCGAAAGCTGAGAATGCACTTCAGCGATGAGGATGAGGCCTTCAGTATCAGCACTCACCACATCGGCACTGAAGATCTGCCACTTGATCCGCGCAAAGGCCGGGCAATAGCAAAAGCGCTGGTCCGAGGTAACGTCGCCCTCTACACAAACGTCGAAGATGCCAATTGAACCCAGTAAATTAGATGGTTGACAAAAGGAAAGTGGAACAGCCAAGAACACCGCTGATTTCTTACAGACGTTCGGGAGCATACGTTTGGTCCGCATCGTGGGTAGCCAATTTTCTTCGTGAGAGACCCACTCGTGAATGGTGTCCCTGGACCGAGGACGGAGAAAGACCTAACGCAGGTTCTGTTCCTGAGAAAATATCCTCTGAGCCTTCCAATTTGACCGGAGATCTCATTTAGCGCAATCTCAGTCTGACCTTAAACCCATACAAAAGTCAATGAGTTAAAATTTGCAACCGAACTTATAGAGATTCCTGCAATCCCGAACTACTCTGGATCGGATTACAGGGTTGCGCAAGGCACTAAGCGCAAATACTACTACCCCGCCAGCAACTCCTAACAATATAGGCGGCAGCCATTAGAATAGCATAAATCTCCGCTTTAAAAACGGAGCTTGCCTATGAACAGTGGAGTCGTGAACAAATAATAAAGAATTCAAGTTTTTCAAAAGCTTCTTCAAAATTAAAAAAACAAAACAAAGATAAATAAATTTAAGGCTGAAATGCCTTAAGTTTTGAGTTAAGATAAATGTTAGTTATTAATTAATAAAAACCAAATAAAAATGCAAAAAAAAAAACAAAAAAAAAAACAGTGGAGTCGAGTGCTGAGTGCAGATGAATAACCCAGTGAATTTTATTTAACACTATTCATTTTCCTATATTTCATGAACCGTTTATTTTATCTAGCATTGCTTCTCAGATTTGTACCTACCTACCTTCCAAATAAAATAAGAATACAACCAACCAAACTCCTGATGAACGAGAAAGTTTCGTTCGACCCAGTCCTGCACTTTATTATACACTTCGGCTAAACCTCTAGCTATGACAGTGCACAAATAAGTTGAATCTACAAAACAAGAAGTTTTCCTAAAACAAAGTTGACAACGGATTTTTTTTTTTAAAACGTGCGAATGTGGACAACTAATGCAAAACTGCAAGAAAATTTGACAGGCCACAGGTGAATTTTCTTTCTCTTCGGGTGCACCGGAAGACCCAAAACCTGAATTTTGATTTTGAATCGTACCTTACATACATTTTACACAACCTCAATTATAAGGACTCAGTGGCAACTGCGCTGTTAGATTAGGTTTGCTTTGTAAACCACTTTTATGTATATGTAATAAGTCGAGCGTTTTGCATCTTGTCTTCGATAAGAAGGAACTGCGATGAAACATAAACAAGTTGAGAAATGGTGTTGACCAAAGTTTACAGCACGAAGGGATTTCGCCGTTTTTTGGAATTTCTTCATTCTTCAGCACACCGCCGAGGCATGAAGACTTCCTTGGGACTTCTTTTTCTATTTTTTTTTACATATACGAGTATAGAGACAGCCTTTACACAAATGCATATCCGTTGCTTCTAAATTGAACTATTTTTAGTGGATCTTGTTTAGGAATTCACCTTCCGATTGCAGAAGAATTTCCTGCATCCACTGCTAAACGCATACCTTAATTACTGTAACATGCATGTGCGCCGCACTGTGTTTACTTTGGAATGTAGAGCAGCATGTCATCTGATTTTTGTTATGTAAACAGTTCTCTCAGATAATTTCTCGACGACAGGCTGATGTAAATATACGAAAGTTTATGAATTACACCGAACTCCACTTTGTTGTTGTTTTAGAGAAATTCAAACGTCTCGAAAGCGTAACAAGGCGTCCTCACCGTCTTCTACAAAATGCGGTGCATGCATCGTGGTAAAATTCCGGTACAATAAAAACGCTTATCTATTCGAAATAAAGCGTTTTAAGGTTTATTATCAGTTGAATTTCGGCTTTGAACTAAATTAGGCTGTAGGATCTATATTCTATAGCGCAAAGTGTGCTCCGACGAAAGACATAAAGCAGGCACTTAAGTTTATTGCCAAGTGGAACTGTCAAAGAAACAGCCTACTGTTTTAATTGCTATTTCGGGGCGTTGGCTAATGGTAGAAGTCATATATAAGCCATATATGTGTTGAAAGCTGGACTTAAACTCGGTCCGTCTTTCGAGTACGGGAATGCACAAAGAGACGCCTTTATACATGACCACTAGCTAAACCCTTTTCCTAGGTGTCTAATCTAATTTGTACGGTTCACCTTTGTTTATGAGTCTTCCTCTACTCAGAGACAAAAACTATTCCAGGCCGTTAAACAAATTTATGACCACTCAACAATAGACAACGTAAATTACCCGCACATCATTCCATAGAGCAATTTGTACTTTCAGCTCAACCGTTTTTTAAGGGGCCGCCGCTTAAATTTGGTAAATTAGGGAGGTGGTTGTGCTTGTGTGAGACTCAAAGTTTACTATGTGGTCATATAATTTGTTCATAAGAGCACCACCTCAAAGCGATGAAAGACAATGGCCTGCACTCCTGACCATTGACAAGAGCGAAGAGCTGTGCGACGCAACACCACTGCTAATGTATTGACTTTGAGCATGCGAAGGTTTTGACCGTGAAAAAAAAAATCTGGATATGGATATGGATACGTGTATACGAAAACGAACCCTTTCTATCTGCTGTGTGTCAACCGATTTGAGGTCGAGAAGGCAATGCCATCAGCAAAAGCAAGCACTGACTTATTTTGTTTTCAAAATGAGACAAAAAGCGAGTGTCGTGCACCGAAGAGGGGAATATCCAATATCAGACAAGGGACAAAGGATCATGTTACAATGATATTATTTGTTGCATTTTACCCGCAGAGTGTGTATGGAGGGTTATGTACACAGCAGTTCGTGCATGTGACAGCGCATTTCGAGTTCACCCCGAATGAAAGACGTAAACTGTGCTGTAGGTGATGAGATGACATTCTTTTTTGTTTCATTTCCTGGTTTGTGTTTTGATTTTTCGGTTTGTTTGAATCCATATTTACGTATGAGGGTAAAAATGGTAACTGTATGGGAAAAAAACAAGAAAGCCTGCTAAAAGACATGCAACCACAAAAATGCCTCAAAGACTATTTCCGTGGCACCAAGGACAACCAGGATAAGATGACTTATGTCAAATTGAGTTAATGTTACGATCGGACGCACCGTAGACCGTACACTATTTCAAATATCTACTACGGTTGCTGGGTTATGAATCAGGAAAAAACCCATAAGTCGTCTTCCCACATCTAAAGTCAAACCTTTAACCTGCGCTCCTGAAAAGTAGCTAAAAATGGTTTATGCTGTTTTTCCTTGTTGCCACAAATGTATACCACGAAAGCCAGGTGGGATAAAATTGACCGTGTCCTAAATTATGCCCTAATGAAAAATGGCCCAAAAAAATAAAAAAGGTCCACAATATTATATAGGAAACAGCAACAACGTTTGATGGTCTAATTGGGGTAACTTTTCAAATAACTGTTTATTGAATTTTTCACTTTTATTTTCTCAAATTTTCTAAAGTTTACTCTTAATTTTTATTTTTGTTAAATTTTCTATTTTTTTTGTCAACACGTTATGATCACTGTACCTACTTTCGTCACTAAACAGATCGATTTCTACTCGCAAGTTCAATTCGCAGCAAGTAATTTTGCCTTTGAAACAAGTGCCGCAGTTTTAACAACGGTATACTTCGCGTTTTTTCCAGTAGAATTTTGTTTTGATACCATCATCTATCTATCTATCTTAAAAATAACTTAATAAATGTGTGTGTGACAGCCTACCGACTGCCACACACATCCGATTTTGATTTAGTTTTTTTTGTTGGTTAATAGACCATGCAGAGAAGGTTAATATATTGGTATGATAAATTTTTGAAAGAAGGCGCAACCGCCATTCCAATAAATTCATTTTTGTACACTTTGAACAAAAAGAAACTGGATAGAAATCGAGTAGTGACACGACAAATACAAAAAAAAAATATTTTAAATTTTAAAAGCAATTGTTGTTGTCAATTATTTTAATTATTTTCCAACCAAATTGTTGTTGTCAACAATTTTAAAAGTTTTTTTTTAAATACCTATAGGTACCTAAAAAGTTTGTTCTAATAAATTACGTTTACTATGTTACATTAAGTAACTTTTTGAAATGAAGTAGATACTTTGATTATACAAAGATGATATGGCCGACGATATTTTGCATCGAATTCGTACTGTGACGTCGGATAATGAACTGGAGATGTCAGATGGAATGCGCAACAATAACGATAACGAAAATTGCGGAACTGGAAATACATTCCTGATTTCACTGATTTTGTCTACAGTTCGAGATCTGAGATCGCTTTGGCCCTAGGCCTAGCCTCTTCTGGGATAGCGGCTACTTTGCTAGAAGGCGGTCAAACAGCATTGAAATTGCCATTGAATCTGCAAGTGGATGCAGAACCTACATGCAACATTTCAAAGAACACTGCGATGGCGAAAGTACTGCAGCAATGTAAGATTATTACATGGGACGAATGCACAATGGCTTACAAACGCGCATTGGAGGCCCTGAATCGTTTACGTAATGATAAGCGACATTTCGGTGGAGCAATGATCTTGCTATCAGGCGATTTTCGTCAAACGATGCCTGTCATTTCGAGATCAACTCCGGAAGATGAATTGAATGCTTGAAGGCGTCTGCTTTATGGCGATACGTCAAGAAATTGCATTTGACAACAAACATGCAAGTTTCTTTACAAAATGACCAGTCCGCTGCAGATTTCTCCAGGCAATTGTTGGCGATGGGCAATGGTGTGATTCGAGCAGACTTAATCACCGGCCTGATTGAGTTTCCACAACTTTTTGCAACTTTACAACGAGACCGGAAGAACTAATCATAAATGTTTTCCCGAATATCGCTCAGAATTGTACTGAACATGATTGGCTGAGTGTAAGAGTGATTTTGGCTGCGAAAAACAAGAACGTCGATCATTTGAATTTCGCCATTCAAAACCAAATCGCTGGTGAGTTGCACTCAATTCAACAAATCAGTCGACTCCGTGATGGATGAAAACGAAGCCACCAACTATCCCAGTTTGTTGCGCAATCTAAATGAACCAAAACTTTGTAACGGTACGCGTTTGATTGTGAAGAATTTAATATCAAATATTATTCAAGCAACGATTTTTATTGGAAAATTCAAAGGCGAAGATGTTCTTATTCCGCGGATTCCACTTATACAGAACGATTTGCCGTTCGTGTTTAAGCGTCTTCAATTTCCCTTACTTCTCGCTTATTAATAAGTCGCAAGGACAATCGCTGTATGTGTGTGGCAAAAATCTTGAATTTCACGTGTCGGCAAACCTCTCGCTTTGTACGTGTACACACCCGATTATAGAAATAGAACAAAAAATGTTGTGTACCATAAAGCATTTCATTGAAAAAGCGGTAGGTTGGCCGACAAGTATTTGATTTTATTTATTTATTTAATTTTTATATACCTTTTGAATTAAAAATTTGAATTGACCGAATTACATGAAGCAGAATGAAGCGAAAGCTCGGAATTATTAATTTCATTACCTACATAAATGAATTTGGGCGGAACGAAGTTCGCCGGGTCAGCTAGTAAGAAAATAAAAAATTGTCCCAAAAAGATGCAAGACCACCCCAAAACAATGAAAATACTCCCCAATTTCGTAATCACTTTTGTTGTTGCTTGCCGTGCATTATTTTGGCGCAGTTTTAATTTTTTATGTTAAAGGTTTGGGCCTATTCTGCATCATTTGGGGCAATATCGCATAAATGGAATGCGGTCATTTTGCATTATGAAATATTACCCCTTTTTTGGGGCCTTTTTTCATTTTTGTTTGGGGCCATTTTTCATTGGGGCGTAATTTCATGGAGGTATTTGGCTCTAGCTCAGTTAATGGCGACACATTATGGGCCTTACTACTAATAGTCAATTTATTTATTTATTTTGTACGTCACAATGGTTAATTTTATATGGAAAATTTCTCCTAAAATATAGCCTGGACACTAAAAACGATTATTAGTAACGCGCGTTCACTTTGCCCCTACGACAACTTATATGATCATTCATGAACCTCTGAACACCATGCAAATATGGGAGGCAAGATGACATATTTTGGTGAATACATACTTCGCAAACAATAATAAATTAGTGCAGAAATGAAATCCTGCATATTTGCACCAGCAAGACGACGACAGCCTTCAAATTGTGCTGCAGTCTGCGCTCACAGCAGATAGCTCAAACCAGTAGCATTCCTACAAACTGCACAGTCCAAAACAGTGTACAAATTTCCATAAATGGTTCTGTGCTGTTTGTCCAGCTCAGCGCAATACAGCTGCACTTTTCGATCGTATAGGCGCACGAGCGAAAAGTGTCGGATACACATACCGACAACCTTGGTGCACATACAACAGACAACAACAGTCCCCAAGCCAGCACCAGGCAGAGAGAAATCCATTCGAGAGATGCGACACATTTCCAGTGGATTGCTTGGCTACTCAATCTCAATCCGACTCTGCGTTTAATGGGCTATCCGCTTATTGCCACTTTGCCAGCGAGACACTGACAAAGAAGTACCAATCCAATGGGGTTATCAAATTCAAATGAAAAATTATTATTTTCCCATAAAAACAAGAAGAAGTTTGCAATCCGTCTCAAGAGTCTTGTAAAACTTAATCCCAGGGTCGGGGAATTGAATTAAGATGGCGCCAGCCAAGTGTATTTCAAATACTATTGTCTATTTATAAAATTTTATCGCGGTATGTCACACGAATGCGAGCAGATGTAGTAGTATATGGATGTATTGAATGTTGTTTTAAGAGAAATAAAATTCCAAATTTATTGTTTTGGTGAAAGCAAAATTTGTTGTTAAAATTCCTGGGTTTATTGATTTTGCAAATTCGTTTGCCCCCCCCCATACATCGGAATGCGCATTCGTAATGATCATCTGCTGAATATTAACACATACAGAGCGTGACTTCCTCTACCACTACTGCCAAACTGTTGCTTGGTAATCAGAATTAGAATAGTTCCTTCAATTGCGCACAGTTTGTGCTTGAAAATTCCTTTGCATTCATGTAACTGATCTAGATAGCATCACGCAACGTGTTGCGCAACACATGATTGGGAACGCCTCATTGTGTTATTGAATTTATTTTGCGCTGTGCAAATGTAAGTAAGACTTCAGTTGGGTAACAATAACGCTACAGCTGCCGGCGACGATTTCCATGGATTAGGTCATTTTGAGGTCTGTTGCTGCTGATCCGCGTCGCATAATGTGCGAGGGAGGGGCTCTCAAATGACTGAGAATAGGCGTGTAAAATTGAACAGACAAAAATGTTGGATGAAGTTTGATTAATATTAATGTGACACCTCTGATTTGTATACAGAGCTTCGTTTTGTATTAATTTTTCGCAGCGGTTGGGGTTTTATAAGGAACTGCAAAATAGGGGTTCGATCGGCTTAGGTGGAACCAATCTTATTTGCATTTAGAAAATATCTTTTACATTAGACTTGAAATCCATTTACAGCAAAAGTTAGTACAGTCGGACCCGCTTATTTGAAACTCGTTTATTTGAAAACCCCGCTTACATGAAAAGTTTAATTTGTCCCCGTGTACATTTTTTTAAGTTATCCGAAGTTCGTTTAAATGAAAAACCTGGTTAATTGAAATTAAAGTAACGATTTTTTTTCATTTCATTCAAACGGGTTCGACTGTATAATTTTTAATTAATTAAGCTTAGCAAATAAAGGGTTTTTCAATAAGAGGTGTTATTTTGTTATTCAAAGAAAAATGCCTAATTTCAATGCGCTGTTGAAGCGTGTATCGTTCCATTTTTAGTAATGGCGTAGTTTCTACTTGTCAAATGTCAAAGAATAAAAGCTTCAAAAGTGACAGCTACCGAAATAGCGGGTCATTCATAATAACACCTTTATAAATTACTTTGAACAATAAGAGGTAAGCAAAAAAGTGAACATATTCAATTGAAACGATGAAAAATCTACATTATTAAACTTGAGTAACAATTTATGAGCAGAGAAAAACAAAAATAAAAAGATGTAACAAATCTTCTTCTTCTATACCTATATAATTCTTTCGGGGTGAAACTCGATGATGCTATAACTCGGTAACCCCTGGGACGATTTTCATGATTCGTTTTTGGTTTTGTTCGTATTGCTGTATATCAGGTTTAGGAAGAGAGAAAATTCCGGAAAATCGCCGTGCGGTCCTGATTTAGCATCCAATAATTCTTCCTATTTTTTTTTTTTACTTTTCTATCCTAAAAATAATTAGAAAACTACGTACTATTAGCGGATATATTTAGTTTGTTTTCAAAAAGTAGATTGATAAAATCGAGATAAAATTAATGTATTATACGATGTTCAACAGTGATGGCTTGTTTTTGATTTAGTGCATCGCTCCAACAGTTTCATTTCTTTTATTTAGTTGATAAGGTAAAAAATAAATGTTGAAAGTTTAAACGCGGACAAAATAGCAATTGAAAAACAAATTTCAGTGATTTTTTTGAAAATGCGAAGACGAATGCGCGCATATATGGGCCGATGAACAAGGCAAGCAAGTCAACAACAAATATATCAATGAAGCCAAAGTGTAGAAGAACGCGAAGAATAGGACATCGCATGGCAGAAGACCAGATCAATAGGCAAGAAAATTGAGAGTGCAAGTAATGAGAACTGCGTCGAATCGTACTGCTGCTGGGATGGGAACAACTTCAAATCGAAGAGTGGCAAGACGTTTTCGAAATATTTGGTACCGCAATGTCTTCATATATCTAGGGGTAAGACATTCCACTGTCTGATAACACAAACAAATAAAGTGCACGACTGGGTCACGCGAAACTTTCTCATTTATCAAACGTTTGGTTGAGTCAGTTGGTAGGTATGTAGGTAAATAGTTCAGAAGCAACCGCACATAAAATAAAATAAAAGAATAGGTAGTGTTAAATAAAATTCACTTTTAGGTTATTCATTTGATATGGTAGTACATTTATTGAATAACAATGTGAGTTTTTATAAGTTGAAGCTGTCAGTAACAGGCAACTGTCGCAAGTTCTGGTGAGAGAGTAATACGCATCTGTTCTATTTTAAACCTCTTACATTTTACAAGGTTTTTGAATACAAGGATAAGCGTAGTAGAAGCTTCTGTTTTCTGATCTGGTCTTTATTTTTGACTGGAATTGATTAGTGGCGCTGGTTTCAGGTGTCTATGATTGGAAGTAATACGAATTCGGAGATCTGTTTTTGGGTAGTCACTTTTGAGAAATAATTCAAAAACTGATTGAATTAGATTTGTTTTGAGAAAAACTTATTTAAACGAAAGAAAGTTAAGCTAACTGAGCAATAATTACTCGCGTGGGCCCGGTTTAAACAAATCTCTAACTTGCAACTGTGCTTCCATAGAGAGGAAGACTGGTTTAAACCCAATTGTTAAAGCTAAGCTTTTATTCATATAAATTACAACAAGCGGTCTCACACAACCAGTCCCATCATCAACCCGTGTTCTATAATAGCCTACGAGTTGGAACTTCGTTTCCGATTTAATTATTTCCTGCACAGCACTTCTCCTAAGAAAACACATTAATAATACATTTCCCAAGTAAATTTAAATGCTACCCACACCGTTTCTATAAGAAGGACACTATTGTGCATCAACACATAGAAGATTGTGTGCCGGAATTATACGCCTTGTTTGTTCTATGTTTACCCTAGTGGCCTAGTTTCCTTTCTGTTGTACCCTAAAACATGTGTCTGCGTGGATAAACATTAATTTACGATAACAGCTCCTTATTTAAACAACCCCACATAAGAAAGGCAAATGAAAAAAAAGAAAAAGAAAAAAAAGATACGCAACGGCTTTATGATTAGACGAGGGGTGCTTTCTGCTTTGTTGCCAGCCTTGCTGTCATCAGACACGGAGTCTCCCTCCGACTAGATGACTTCATCCATTGCTGAATGGAAATGAAACTTTTGCTTAGAAAATCGATTTTACCATCCCTCGCACATTGACTGATGCGGGCTCCCGCATAGCAGACCCTTTTTGAGTTTCCCTCATATCAATCATTAGCCTTGGTCATGGTCAGGTCAGGTATGAACGCACTATAGAACGAAAGGGTAGAACAAACAGTTAAGGTCACTTTTGTCACGTGGCTCAACCTAAGACTTATTATATAACCTTGATGCAGTAGTGATCACACCTTAATCAACATAATCCCTCGTGTGTAGTGAATATATAAGGAACAGGCATGACATGTAAATATTAGTCACAGTTAGACTCAAACCAGACATTGATAACGCGAGCAAATTAGAGGCTGAAACACTTAAGCAATCGCACGCAAGTGAATACAAATAGGCTAATAACGAAATTAGAATAATATTTCGGTTTAATTGCTTTTTTTATGAAATTACAATTCGCCACACCTTTCTTCAGAGTATGCGGAGCATGCAACTCGTATGGTGTTACAGTATTAATTGCGCAGTTTAGATGATCTTATTTGCCCGAATTATGAGGTTGATTCTATTAAGAAAAACTCCAACTATCAGTGGCATCCTGTTATTTCTATACATATTCATTTTTGTAAATGTTTATAAAATCAAACGACCTGACCACTTGTATGTGTCACTACGAGGCGTTGTTGCCTTTTTCACTTTATCTAAATATATACTAGAATCAGTATTGTCACTTGTCGTTTTTTACGAAAAAGGAATAGCTATTTTCCTTCTTTAAATCAAACTCCTACTTCAACTGCGATTCTGTAAATTTATAATTTAAGCCTAGCAGCAGTTTCGGAACAAAATTCCGGTGGTCTCCAAATAGACAGCGAAACGTATGCGAAAAGGCAGCGGAGAATAATTTGTTGAGAGTTCCATCAGCTGCTTCCTACAAAAGTAACAGCGTTTTCAGCACTGGTAATTTCTCTCCGATTTAATTAAACAAACTTATCACTGGCTACTTAAAATTATAATTTGGAAATTTTCCGAATTTAGGATATTCACTTTAAAGTTTGGCGATTTTTGGGCTACTCAAGTATTTATAAAAAAAAATGCATACTTCAATTGCGAACGTATAATCTTTTCGTATAAGGTATAACTAAATATTTCTATACAGTTAATGGCAAACGAGCCAACTCCATTTTCATACTGCTCAGATCTCAGCAGTAAAATCATCTCACAAGATATGCATGAATATGAAAACACACTGTCAAAATATGCAGGTATGCATACTGGAAAATGGAAACTAGAAAAGTCTTTTTTTTTTTTTTAATTTAATATCAGGCCTTTTTTTTAGCTTCGATCTCAGCAAAGCAAAGTAAAGTAGGGTTTTCAGCACGCAATTAAAATAACTGTAGTCGCAGTGGCTTAGTGTTAGTGTGTTGGACTACTAAGCGAGGGGTCTCAGGTTCGAATCCCGCAAAAACCCAAAATTCCAACTTATGGTTTTTTTCCACTGCGCTACCTCTCGCGAACGTCTGACAAACAGCTTCTCAATTAGCCGTTTGGAGTCAGCATAAAATTGTAGATCCCTTCCATTCGTTTCAAAAATTAAAAACTCACACAAAACGAATGGTTGTGAGAAGCTAGGCCTAGGGTCCCTCCTGACCAGTTGCGCCAACTATTTATTTATGTTTTTAATTAAAACAACTACGCTCTACTTGACACTTCGAGAACTCACAGTAGTTGTTGTAATTGCGTGCTGAAAATCCTACTTTACTTTGCTTTGCTGAGATCGAAGCTCAAAAAAGCGCGCCTATTGTCGCCTTTAAAAACAATTTAATCAGAATAAGTGTGCCTATGAATCACAAAAAAATTCGCATTTTTGATCTTGATCTTGACTTGTGTTTGGATATATTTGGCTCCAAAACGTCTCTGTTTGTCTCCAAACCTCTTAAAAAGCTGGCAACACTGTAGTACAAATATCAAATTTTCGCAAGCAGTTAATGCCCTGCACAATAAATGTGCGGAAAGTGGAGAATTGTACCAAGCAATCTACTACAATTACCCACTTTTCAGTCATCATTTCGCAGCAGCTGCGTACTGCAAAACGAAAAGGAGAGCGAAATTTTCGTTCATGGTTTCTTTGTGTCACTTTAGTATGGGATTTTTCGTTCCGGAACAGCGGCGTACTAGCCTTGACAATTCTTCGATATCGATTTCTTTAAACTATTTTCAGAGTAATTTGGCAGTTTTATCCCTACATTCGGATCCTCTTCCATTCCAATTTCTGTCATATGATCTGCTGTTGTCAAAAATAATACAACAAATAATCCGAACTATGTACAAAATTCATTTTCCTGAAATGAATAAATGAAAACAGATCAATGCTTTTGTATCCCTTAAGATTATTTTTTAGACCTTTTCTTTTTTATAATGTGTAATTTGTATTGGACCTAAATTGTTATTCGGTTATGTCTTTCCATTTCTCTGAATTCTATGTGGGAATGTTTTGTTTTGCGTAAATGCTTATGCCCAATTCACAATGTCGCGTTGACGCGGGCGTGGTTGAAAGATTATGTAGAAACAAAGCTCAAAGTTCAACGCGACGCCTGAGTAGAGCTACTTTCTACTATCACGCGCGTTTGACAGCTTTAGAATTTTGAATTGTTCGATTTGAGATCATTTGAGAACGGCACACTGCCGTTCATAGTTGGAGTCGCACAGATCAGCTAATGTTTATCACACACAAGTTTGAAGGAGCTATATAATGTTTATTTGTGGAGCAACTATCTATTTCTTTAGATTTTTTGGAGTTTGGTTGTTTTTGGGTTGGTTTTTGCTTTGATATATTGTGAAATATGATTTTTTTGTATTCTGGAGAATCGTTTTTTTAATTCGTGCATTAAAATTACATCTACCTTACAAAAAAAAGGGAGTAGACTTGAAATTTTAATTCTCCTCTAAATTTGTATTCTTCAGCAAAAAAACAAACCGAACTTTAAGTCTGTCATACTCTACCCTCTCAACGCGTATTCGCTTTAAAGCGACATTTCGTTTTACAAAGTTGTTGCTCGCGCGCTTTGGCATTTAAAATCGTAAAGTTTCGATAAAGCGTGTCAAAGCGCTCCCATGCACGCACGCGTTCAACGCCGAATTGTGAATTGGGCATTAGGCGCAACAATTTACAGTACATTTCTAATTCCCGGACGGAAACAATTACATTTGTCACAAATTCCGTAATAATTTGTCACATAAAACTGAAAATATACGTGAAAAAAAACTGCCAAACCCTTACAGCACGGCTTGAAAGCAATCCCTTTTAGCATGACAAAAAAAAAAAAAAAAATCCCTTTACATGTTTGCTGACTCTTTGTTAAATGTACATTTCAAAATTTACTAACCACACTTCTCTCTTCTCATTGCAGGTAAATAATTGGCGAACATTTTATCCATATTAAAAACACGGTATGACAGGGATGGGAAATTAAATTTTCAGATTGTACTTTTCACAAGTTAAAACTGTATTTTTTAGGACCGAAGTGTAACTTTGTCGTTGTGGAAACTCGTAGCTATATGAATTTTTCGACTGACACTTCGACTTAAATTTATTCTTTTCCGGAAGTCTGTCACAAACGCCAAGTAATAATATTTTGCATGCAGTTTATGTTAGTGTGTTTCATGATTTGGCACATTGTATTTTTTAAAGAAGGATTGTAACTGTGTAACTTATGAGGCAAAAAAATGTTTGGTAAATTGTAATTTTTTGAGTGGATTGTATCTGTGTAACTTTATTTGCTGATTGTATCCACTTTCTCAGTATGATCGTATGGCTAAATTTATTAACGCCTTAACTTTTTTAATGACAATTTTCATCATCTTGTTCTTCATTGTCAGCCAGCTGGTATTGACTGTCTTACCCCTTGTATGGTCAATGACACTTTTGACTTGCAAATTTATACGTTTGATTACGTTTTGGACATTAATTGAAGAATAAGTAGCCCCACCATCGCCCCATATAAGCTGGTGCACGAAAAATGGCGCAATAATCACCATTAACTCTTAATCTTGTAATCACATTGGATGTTGAGTTGCATGTCGTACTCAATCTCAACAATCCTGTGTATGCAGTGGCAGTCGTGTATTGCTTGTGTTCCAAGGAAGCGCATGACCTCTCGAGGGGGTCTAAACATACACAATTCTACTATAAGATTTACGTTTTGTGCGCATTGCTATACTGCACGCTTCATAGTTAACGACAGTCGACGGCGTATTGCATCGCATTTGTTTATATGCGCTTTAGGAAAGTGTGTTGGCGGACACAGAGTCGTGATGTCATCACCGCTATGGTGCGGGTTCATTTCGACCGCAATGCAAGTAATGCTGGCATCAATTTGCATTTGCAGTGTTGACAGAGGGGCAAGAGCTCTAAGTATTATTTTACATTGATTGCACTTAAGCGTGGATTAAATTTGCGCGCGCATATGGAGGATGCGATCAATCGAATAGCTGGACGCTGCTGGCAATTTATGCGCTCGCCTGCAGAACGTGTGAAGGTCGGCATTTTAATTCAATTCGCTTAAAGTGGTGGTAACTGTCAGTGATAGTTTATGTCATTGAGATCATTCATGCACGTATGAACTTCTTAGAGTAATTCAAAGTTTCAGTGAATTTAACTTGGGTGAAGTGTATTGTACTGATCGTCTTTTAGTGAAAGTAACTTTTACTCATTTGGGAGGTGTTCCCCTTCCCGTATATCCAATTGAAATTTGTATTTACTTTTCATAATTTGTGTCTCTCAAACTTCCATTTCAATCGCAACGCATTATTTATTCCATACAAACGCATAAAGGCACATTTCCAGTAACATTTACTTACATTAAGAACAACAAGTCACTGCGATAGTAATGCAGTCGCTACTTCTTGTTTAGATAACGTTCGATAGTAACCTGTTCCTTTCCGTCAATCTTGGCCGATAAAAACCGCCTTAACTTGAGGAATTTGTTGACATTAATTAAAATTTTTCTGTTTTTCTAAGAATAACGCTGAAAGATAAAACAAATGTGAAATGTTACACCTATAAAGAACCAGTACCAGGGGTAATTGTAATTGGATCCAGTTTTCTAATCATTTGATTACAAACAACAATACGTTTTGAAACGCATTTAGATCATAGCTTGTGGGTAGCTGCCAGATAAGTTTATCGTCGGCGACCCTCAACCAGTGTCGTTTGTCGGATTATTTTTTTCAAACCTACTTAAGCCTGGGGGAAATGACCAAAAACGTATAAAGTGATTTCTCATGGAAAAATTTTATTCCAAAAAGAACTCATTGAATATTGTCAATAGTTTTGTGAGTGTCACCAATGTTTCATGTAGCCAATGTATTATATTATGCAAAATGTTTACTAAAGCTTATTTATGAAATTTGGTTAAAACTAACAACATTTCAAAACTAGGAACAAAATTGGTCTATTGGGTCGGACAGACGGACAGACATTGTAGCGAAACTAATAAAGTTCCGTTTTTTCCCTTTGGTTACGGAATTTTAAAAAGAATGCTATAAAATCTGCTACATTTAGTTTTCAATATCAATTCCTGCTAAAATCGGAGGAAACTTTTACATCCGGTTACGCTCCCGCATCTCGTAATGCAACCAACCTCAAGTAGAGTCCAGAGGAGTCAACGTTCTTTCTTCATTAATGTACAACTTATTTTCAGCTAAAAAAAAATGGAAAGTAATAAACCAATACAAAGTCAAAAGGAGGCTTATTGCGAAAAATTACACGTAGAATCTTAGCTTACGTAATCGAGAATTTTAAAAATTTCTGTTTACAATACTTTACTCTTGTTGTAGTAGATGGTGCAGGGAAATAATTCCACTTTCGTAAAGTGGACTTAGTTCCCATGTAAGGTGCATTGTTGCATAAGCATTTCCAAGCTGTTGCTTTTGGGCACAGTGACATACGTCCACGAGACATAAGTTCATAATGGACTTTTGTCCCACTTCGGTGGGACATATGTTCAAAATTTGATTATGGAATTACGATTATGTCCCACCATAATTTATTTTTCAAAGATGGAACATAATTCTAACATTTTGTAAGCAGAAGAATACGCAACCATAAAAAAGTCCAAACTCCGTGTTTTACACATTTTCTTTTACAAAGTAACAATAAAAATAGCACCCACTTTATTAACACATTAGTGTCATTGGAAATTTAATGTTTGTTTTAACGAAAAGGAAAATAAATTCTGATTTACTCAATCAACTTTTTGTTTTAGCTTTAGAAAATTTGAGAAAATAGAAGATCGCCCAAAATAATATTTTGCTTTCCATTTTAAACAAATTAATATGCAAAATAGCGCAAATTTAAAATTCAGAAAATAGTATTAAATGAACAATCGGGAAAAACTTCAATGGGCGCCGCTAAATACTTAAGACCCTGGCATGACAGCTCTGCTATTAAATTAAATTGAAACTTAGGCAACAGGTACAGCATTTCGTTAAAATCAAAACATGTTAGAAGGGCCATAATTCCATTATGATTCTAATGGACCTGTGTCCCACTTCGGTAGGACAGAAGTCCATAAACAAAATTCAGTGAGACAGAAGTCCATAATGTATTTATGTCCCGTGGACTTATGTCCCTGCGCCTTGCTTTTGCTACTGTCTCCGTAATAGTAGATAATTTGAGTATTTACAACTACTACAGTCATGAAGGTTGTTTTATACGACTGGCTCCCCACATATTTCACTTGTTTGAACTTACCGTCCGCATAAGCCGCCTTCATTACAAACAACCAAAACAAGTTCCACCAAATTTTTTGAGTCGTGTCACATCAACTAAATCTAACCATCCCCGTACGTGTGTACGTCAGCAATTAAAAATAAGTTGTCTATATGGCTGGACAATGTGAAACACAAAACCATATGAGCGATGGCCACGTTTCGTCAATACCTGTAATGGGAGATCCGAGTCCGTTTATGGTAGGTGTTGTTAGAATTAAATTAAATTCTGCCAACACACCTCAATGAATAGGAATAGGAATAGGAATAGGAACTTTTTATTTTTTTCAGGTGTCCGCAAAGCATATATAAATCTCCCTCCAGATGCAGTCACGTCAGCATTCTTTATGTGAAAAAGTTAAAACTGCAAATGCGAGTTTCATTCATCAGGGGGCAACCCCACCCCAGGCTGCTTCAATTGACAGCCACCTACATTTATAAGTAAAATGGAAAAAAGCTCCGTCACCACAATTACTATCTGGAATGGAGTGAGTGGGCTGTTTCATTGATAACTTACCTAGCCTAGTCCGCCGTCTAGTATTGTAGGCTTTAATTATGTGATTATGAACATGGGATTCTGCTATACGGTTGGCAGGGAGCAATGAAGTGTGGGCTGAGCACCAACCCGTTGATGGAAAACGAATTGGGAAACCACCAACGCCAAATCGACTCCGTCCACAAAGTGTCTTTCGATTTGGAATGTTGTGCTTTATATTTGTGGCAATAAATACGTGCTTCCTGTTTGCCAAATGCCAAACCTCCTGCCATCAATATTTTACATATTTAATTACAAAACCAACTTTTTAATGAAGTTTAAGAAAAATGCGATCTGAAAGTAAATGGCAGTAATTGAAAATACGGTTTACAGCAGCCGCCAATACACGCCTACACTTGAAATGGAAACTCTAACAGTTCGCACCTGTGCGTAGGATTCGCAAACTCTAGATGCACATTTATGGCTGTGGAATGGATACGTACATTTTTGGTGTTTTGCTTAGAAATACCACATCGACTTCAGACGTAAATTTGTTTGTGTAATTTTTTTTTAGCTAGTTCGCGTGATCAACATGTTTGTGTGGTGGTACCCGAGCCAAACGCCTCCATTCAAACGCCGGATATCGCATTTCAAATACTCCTGGCGCAAGCTACTAAAACCAGTCACGCTTAACGCAGAGCGCATGTAGTGACGGCTGACGGGCTAGCTAACAGGTAGACAAGCTCTCAGGTGTATGCGTGTCGTATAACCTTTGGATTTGAATTTATTCTCAGTGCGAATCGCTTTTAATATTTGCTCCAAATTGAAGTGTGTGGACTTTTAGCATGGCTCCCCGTCCAGAGTTGTTCTACCCACTTGTTAAGTGCAAAAATGCTAATGAATACTTCGGTTTGAGGTTGCGTGGTTGGTTCAATGCGAAGTCATTGACTTTCATTGGAAAATGCGAATGAATTTGTCATACACATGTGCACAGGTATATCTATCGTGATTCAGCTTAAGCTAACATTCTATTTGGAAGTGTGACATAGGCGCGTATATATTTACAGATATGGTTTCTTTTTCTAGGAACTATAGGTACATACTAAAGGTTTTTGTCAATAAGAACGGGTCGGTGTTGAAATGGAATAAAACAAGAAGAAGAGAAGTTTTTGTTTTATTGGAAAGGGAAAAGTATTATGCCGTTATAGATCTACATGAATTTGAGCGATGGCATTGGTTATATATTGGCTTGAAGGACAGCGGTCGGTTGCCGCTTTTGGGATAGACGTGCGACTTCAGGAAACCTCACAAGAAAAAGTCTAGTGGTGTAAAATCGCACGATCTAGGTCAACTTTCGCGAGAGGTAACCCTAATCGTTCATGCAGAATGGAATGCCCATTGCTGCGTCTGCCTTGTGGCACATAGACCCTTCCTGCTGGAACCACATGTTGTCTACCCCCATAAATCGTTCAATTTAACCCAAAGGCAGTCGGTTAGCATCGTTCTATAGCGCTCGCCGTTGATGGTTATGCCCTCACCAAAAATTATTTATTTATATATTTCTTTTGTCAATTAGAGCTTAAAACCCATTTAGACTAATTATTATAATTTGAACTTATCTATATATCTATGTATATAAAACAAAGTTGCATCCGTAAGAACGCCCATCACTCGAGAACGGAGCGTCCGAATTGAGCTTTCCTTTCTATGTTGTGTTTGTCTACGCCTAATGAAGGTTCATACGGCGAGAAGCTCTTCATTATTAATTTGGTAATGAAAAGATATTAGACTAATGCTTATCGTACATATAAGTCTTAGAGATTTTGATACATTTAAGTCAGGACGGTTATGTTGACACCAAATAGCTAGACTGTTCAGATCATCTTGGAGAAGCAAGTAATCTTCTGCAGTTTGAGCACAGTGAAAGATTTTGAAGTCAACAGCAAATAAGAGACAGGTGCAATTGTGAATATAAGATGGAATATCATTAACAAAGAACACAAAAAGCAAGGGACCAATGCGACTCTTCTTTGCGGAACACCTGCTGTTGCAAAGATAGACTCTGAAATACACTCCGTTTCACTTGAATAGCACACCATGCAAACTGCCATTATTCTTTTTATATTATCTTTAATAATAAAGCCAAGATTTGTTTTTATTTCTTAGCTGCAAGTATAAAAGTTAATCTTATAGAAAAAAGTAACATTTCTTTCAAATGCCCAACACGTTCTCAAAACCAAGCTAGAAAAGAAAAATACTGAAAAAATACGACTTGTTTCTTATTTCACATGAATAGCACACTTCAATATATTATATTATTATGTACACTTAATAATATTTTAAGTATGAACAAATACCTATATACATATTAATATGAATTTAAAAAAAAAATAAAAATATTTAATAATGGGTGGAGCCTCCCTTGTTTAATATTGTCTCATAGATCCTGTTTGGTATTGAATCATACAAACTTTTTATATATTCAAGGGAAATTAAAGTCCAGGCTCGTTGAATTGCTTCGATTAGCTCAGTTTTTGTTGAAAACTGCTTTCCCGACTCATAAACTTTCCGGACCAGCCATCCCCAAACATTTTCTATAATGTTAAGGTCCGGCGAGTATGGCGGCCAGCTCAAAAGCGTGACATTTTTGGACTCGATCCACGATTTTACCACACGGGCAGTGTGTATAGGATACATTATCGTGCTGAAAAGTCCACGATAGAGGCCCAAAGAGATCGTCCAATGTCGGAAAAGACTTCTCTAGAACATTTATATAAGTTCTAGCGTTCATGTTTGTTGTTAATCTTTGAAGCTCACAGACTGCATAATATGATATGGCCCCCAAAACCATAACACCACCCTCTCGACTGTGTAAGCGATCTAACTGATGAGTTTCCTTCCTCAAATCGTGAAAATAATAATGGAAGCCATCAGGACCCTTCAAATTGAATTTTTTCTCATCTGAAAAAACAACTCGGTGCCATTCTTTGTTCCATGACATGTTCGATCGGCAAAATGTTAATCGCATTTCTTTACGTTGAGGGGTAAGTGGTGGTTTTTTTTTAGTTTAAGATGTTTGATGTGTTGTGCTTTTGAAATGACCCGCCAAACAGTTGTTTTACTTGCTTGGACTCCTGATTTTTCTTTAATTTTGGCCAAGGAATCATGCGAATTCGAAGCGTTGCGCAGAATTGCCCGCTTATCTGCAGCAGAAAGTACACTCTGCGTACGACCTTTCATATTTTTCCCGTACTTGAGTTCATTTTGAATAAAATTGCAAATTACTTTTCTGCTTCTTCCGATTTTTTCCGCTATATCACTCACAGAAAGGCCACAATCTCTATAGGCTTTTATTTTGCCTTGTTCCTCGCCCGTTAAAGCTTTTCCGCGGCCCATTATAATTTTAAATTAAACACAATGTTATACAAATAATAATTAAATTTAGCTTTGATCAATAATTGAAAACTTGCACTGAGTAAATGAACTTTCAACCACGATGTGCTATTCAAGTGAAACAAAAAATTCGCTTCAATTATACACAACACTAAAAGAAAACAGCAGAAAGCATATAACGGTACATTTCCAGTGCACCATATTTTTTTTTATGAAAGCTGAAATGAAGATGAAGACAAAACAAACAAAAACAATAACAACGAGGAAGAAGAATATTTATTGATAAGCAAATAACAACAAATATATGAAATGTGCTATTCAAGTGAAAAGGAGTGTATATCCTCAATAAAGTGAGGAATTCAACATGTTGAATTCGATCTGGTAGGTACGATGATATCCAATCTAACAGAGATGATTTTAATTTTCGGATCAGCAATCTATGATTAACTCTGTCGCCTTAGCAAAGTCGGCAAAAATTATATCAGTTAAAACCAGATTCGAAATTTGTTACAATTTTTTCACAAAGAATTGCTAGGTTAGTGGCTGTGGATCTGCCTTGAACAAAGCCGTCTTGAGAATCGGAAATGATTTCTTTAACAAGGAAATTAAATCTATCTCACACAATATTTTCCTAAATTTTTGGGATGGCTGATGGCTTACATCTAGGCCTATAGCTAGTAATTTCTCGCTTTGATTCTTAAAAATAGGTGCAAGACACTTTCACTTTCCAATTTTTGTGGTTGCATTCCTACCTGGTGATTATTTTAAGCTCCTGGATCAGTTGGATCTAAAATGGGTGTGAGTAGGCCCTACGGAAAATTTCCCAAGTTGAAGCCTGCGAAAGGTCGACTTCTTGGCAAGTAATTGACAGCCTCGGCTTCTCCTGTACACTTTTACCGACCGCTTCAATTCTTGCGGACGATCGGGATTGACTTGGCGGATGTTGGCTGATTGATTACAAAACCGGTTGTCTCGAATTTGCTCACCAAACGTAGGAGAGTCGATTTCGAAGGCCGTAAAATGGCGCAACACGCGCAACGTTTTGGAAATAAAGTTTTATCATTTGAGTAGCACACTCAGTCATGTAACATTGTGATTTGGCGTCAGTGACTAAATAATAAACAGACGCCACCAAAACAACATGGCCGCCACAGGCCAGCAGCAAAACAAAAAGATATAACCATAATCACTATCTTTTCGCACTACAGATAAGATTGGTTTCTGGGTTATTAGATTGGAGATAGAGCCAAATCGATATCGATTATTATAACTTTTGTATAACTTGGTTCCTTTAGCAATATTTTTTATCAAGTGATTTGATTGGTTTATGATTACATTTTCTATAAATAAATATGGGTGGTTGCAAACCCAAAAGGTCCCAATTGTTCGAATTGAGGCGGTCTTAAATAAAAAAAAAATCGGGGATTTACGGATCTGCACTAAAACTTATATTCCTAGTTCTGCTCTGTGTCGAAATTCCTTTATTTCTCGAAATGGTATCTGGTATCTATTACTCGGGGGTCTAGGAAACACGAAACTGATTCCAAGCCCGTTGCGAAACATCATTCCCCTCCGCTTACAAATAAATCTGACAATATGTCTTATCGCTTTCGCGCTTACTTGTAACGCTGTATGTAGGTACCGAAGCGGTGCGCGATGTCTTGAGACACCCAATTTTATTATGGAATGGAATAACAATACCAAGCACCACGCCTTGTTGTGCAACACATACTCGTATACAGTTCCCTTCCCCTATACAACATTCTTCATCATTCATTCATTACACTACAAGTCTAATCTAACAAATTGAGAACAAACGCACTCCAATCGTTTTATAAATCAAAGTGGCCTCTTAGAGTACTTAAGGAAGCGTTTTCCCTCGTAGAAAAGCTATCACTCGGTTGCAAAACGAAATATAGGCATAGTGTGCTGTACAAGAAGAAGACGAATCAATGACACACATACAATTGGATGTAATTGCCGCCGATAGACATTTTTAAATGGAACAGAATTCAATCAAATTTATACTTCAACACATCAGACAGCATACAAAGTCGACTGTAATGCGACAGCCAAGACGACATAAAGTTTGAATGGCTATTTAAAGCCTAAAAAAAAAACTTCGATCAAAATATAAGCCTCAAAGGCACTAAGAGGTCGAAAGTGTATCGCCCATCAGAGAATGCGTTATTGTGAAATTGTGAGCTTCGTTCCGTGCCGTTCCCTGCAGTGCCTTTAATCGACCATTTGGACACTGGAGTACTTTTTAAGTGCATTATGGTGTTGGATCGCATTTCTTCTTCTCAATAAAGCCTTTTGTTGTTAAGCGTCTATACTGTTTTTTTTTTTTTTTTTTTGTTAATTGAAAATTACATTCTAGTGTTAACATATTCGTTGGTAGTTACATTGTTTGTTCAATTAACGTCATTCAGAGTTGGCGCTGGTCCTACTTGAGTCATGCCACCCGATCTGTGCGCTTTTCCATTTACTCACGTTGCGTTCCCCCCTTAGACATCAGATTCGTGTAATGTGCAAAATGATCAGTTTCGTAATACGATCGGTTCTTGCCTACAGAACGAAGCCATGTGCGTTGGTGGTGGGTGATGCTTCTGTAACAGCTGTGATGTAGTATTCGATTTCATTCTGAATTGAAAATGAGAATAATGCTAAAGTACGTTCGGAGATCATTGTGTCATTGCTCATCCCATTGTTTTTTATTCGCGTAGATTTTTCGTTGAGAAATTTATTGCAGGGTGACTGAGCTCAAACGTGTTTTTTTGTTGTTGTTTGAAGATCTTAGGTTACCTATAAAATCAAAAATATTTCAGTACTCAACTTTCCAACTCTTTCTGTACTAACAAGGAAAACAGCGGGAGGAAACACATTGAGAAATTTGCTTTTTGTGAATCATGCGATACAAGAAAATGTATTGGCACTTTTTTTTTATACCAGAGGACGTCTCGATGTAACTATGGGAGTAATGGCCCCATCAATAATCTGACGAGAGGTTTTAATAAGTACAATCATGTGACTGATTTTAATCTCTAAAAATTCAATTTAAAAAAAAAGAAGATAATAATAGGCTTTTCAAAAACTGTTCATTATTGATTAACTGTGACTTATGTATAGTAATCAAATAAAATAAAACTAAAACAAATTGGATCATATTCATCCCTCACCAACTACAATCAGTTATTGCTAAACAACCAAATTCTGAAACTATCAGTATATGGACTTACGGGCACCAGTTGTGTGGGCAGGACCACGCCAAATGAATTTCTAAAAAATATGCCAGTCTTTCAAAATATATTAAAAAAGAACCTTGGTACATACTCAACGCTAATCTACGTAAAGATCTTAGGGAGTTGCTTAAATGTACAGAAGTAGGCTTCTCTACCACGTTAGCTTAGAAATGACCGAATTATTAAATCAGGAGAGATTAAGGCGGATAAAACCTCTCGATCTATAAAAAATAGCTAAGGAAAGAAATTACTAGGTATTCTCTAACAAAAAAGTTCAGAAATTCTACAAACGAGAGATTTTTCTTTTATTTTGTTTTTGCATAAATAAATTGCCGATTAGTCGAACAGCTAGGTCCTAGATACAATCGCATTCGGTATGACGTATGACAAAAGTCAGTGCCCTCGAAGGTATTTTGGATGGACTTAAAGTCCCTCCCTATTGCAGAAGCATTTCCCGTCTATACCTACCAGCTCTGGAATGATTTTCGATGATTTTCCCTTCCAGTGAACCTCCAGACAAAAAAAAAATGTTTCTTTTCTTTTCATAACAATTTTAATAGTTTTCAATTTCGTAATTAAATAAATGAACAGTGCATGGAAATTATCAAATTAGCAATCTTGGGGCACTCTGCTTATCAAAAATGTCTTCAATGCCACCAAATTCTTGTTAACCTAACCTTATCCTACTATATACAATGGAAAAATTATGTTATAAGTTTGAAAAACGTAGTATTTTTTTAAGATACATTTGGAATTTGTATTAATTTCATAATCGCCTTCCTCCGAACAGTGTTCGTATGTCCTTGCGATGGTTTTTCCCTCGGACAATTAATTTTTTTCCCATTTTTCCCTTCCGCATCTAGTCAAAATTTCCACAATTTTTCTACTTGGATAATTTTGAAGATCAAAAAAACACACACATCTATTTTATATATTTTTATGAACAGAAAATTATGTAGCATTGAAAAAGGGCAAAAAAAAAAACATGAAAATACCGGTTGATGAAAGAAGGAGAAAACCAAAATGTGGCATTACTCGTACGTGTTCTCTGTGTTTGTAATAGATTTATATTTAGTAGAAATATGATCTTGGTTGAAATTTTGTTTTTTGTAAGTTAACGGAATTTCCCACAAAACTGTACTTTTTCCCACGAGACTGTTTCTATTCATCGAAATCCCCACGAAGAGGTACATTTCCCATGAGTTACCAACCCTGCCTCCGAATCATTTTCACGCTGAAATGTCAAAAGTTTAATGTGACGGACAATAAAACCAAGTGAAATAAGAGTGACATTTCACAGTGAAAAGTTTGTATGAAAACATGGATTTCACCTGAACTGCATACCAACCTTTGGGTACTAGTAATTTCTAAACCATCAGAAAGGTTCCGACACAAGCTGATGCTGTCAGTGTCAAGTCAGTTAACATGTCAAGTCGGATGTTATTGTTGTAGTTGCATATTAAAACTCTAAAAGCTTAAAAAAAAAACAATACAGTGCATATTTGTGACCACACACTACATGTGAAACTTCTTTCGCTTAATGTGGATTTTAAATTGTATTGTGCTGTAGTTGAATTGTATTAACAAAATGTAATTTAAAAATGAAATCTTTATTATATATTAACTATAATAATTAAATTTAAAATAAAAATGTTTATATCTCGGCAACAGCGCCACCTATCGGGGCCAAGTTGCAATCAGCCATAAACACCCACAAAATTTCATTAAAATCGGTTGAGTGGTTTAGGAGTCGAGAACTGCTGCGTAGTGATGCCGACAGGCCAATTTCCGCCGTCGCCCCGAAAGTTCTCTTGCTTTCGAGTCGATTTTACTCCCAAGTCGCGCCAATAGATGTTTCACATAAAAAATACGCCTAATTTGGGAAAATAAAAGTTAGCCGCAATTTTTTTAGTTCTACCCTGCCGCAATGGAATTCCACAACTGATTTCCGCATTGCCTGAATGTTGAACGAAACTATTAGTGTGAATTATTAAATTTCACAAAGACACACAGTGAATCTTAATTGTTACACATCATCTGGGCGATATCGCACCATGTAACTAGACATGAATTTATTAATTTGCATGGTACCCCGCCCCCTTTTCTTTAATGCATATCTACTAATTGAGAAAAACTAATGTCAGTTTTATACAACAAATCTACCAGTATCGGTTATTTATGCTTCCTATCATAACATTTACTTTTTATTTGTTGGGCACATTTATCTTTCTGATAAGACCTGGTAAAGTTTGCCAAGCTTTGTGCAAATAAGGCAACAGATTATAAAAGTACATTTTTCTTAACAACTGAACAACTGTTACCCTAATCAGCCATTTTTGAATGGTTGTCTAAAATTTATCACGTGTTTGGTGCGTATTTAGTTTAATCTTCTGCGAATTTAATCAGTAAAACACTTTTATAGTACAAAATATATATAAATGAATGACGGATGGAATTTAAAATAGGGTAGCGCTTGCTTTATTTGAAAAAATAAACTATAAATATTTGATCTGTCAGATCAACCAAAGCAAATTGTTGTACCTTAAACGTCAAACGGATAAGGACAGTGTAAGCAAAAAAAAAAAAGCTACAACGTGAGCAGAGTATTTTTAATTTACGACTACGTACGTACAAAACATATTTCATGCAACTTTTCAAGAGTTTCTGGGCAGGGTTATTAAAATAAAACGGATTATCTAAATTTATTGACTGATTTTTGTTACACTGTTAGGACTATTCCACTACGTATTTAGGATTTATGATAACGATGATCAAAGTACGTTGCCTGAAATTATAAGAAAGTCCTTATAGGTACTCTGTTTAACCTAACGTATGTCAGAAGTACAACAGCGCTTTATCCAAATCAGACGGTTTTAGGAAACTCGATTCCCGATTACTTTTCGGGGCTATTTATTTAAAAATTAACTTCCCCTTAGTTGTATTGTGTTTGTTGCCAATGTTCTCTGTACTGCGTGAACCGATTTTGATTCTGGAAATTTCCCATGAAAGGTGCGTTTTTATCATGGTTTGTAAGTACATACGGTCTCTGTAGGTGTATTAGTTCATGAGTTAAAGGAGCGTGGAACCTCCCATACAAAAAATGCATTCAAAATATTATATTTCGAAAACCACCCAATCGATTGAGTTGAAATTAACACACAATCTTAGGTATTGGCCCAGGAGTATTCCTGTGAAGATTGGCCAAAATTTGACAAAGGGGCGTGACACCGCCCACATACAAAAAAAAACATCAACAATTTTATATCTCGAAAACCACCGAATCGATTGAGCTTAAATTTATAGATAAAATCATAGGTATTGTCCTGGGAGTGTTCTTGTAAATATTGGTCAATATTGGACAAAGGGGTGTGGCGCATACCATACAAAAAAAAAAAAAAAATGCAAACGCTATTTTTCGACAGTCAAAGCCAAAGTTTGTAAAATTGGTAACATTGATATGCATTGTCCTGATACATAAGAATATTATCTAGACAATTCGATTCCTGGATCTCCTTGGGAAGACAACGTTGCGGCATTAGCAAACTATATCGCGGACTTAAGTCTTGCTTTCAGTGCTCCCAGACTGTAAAGACTGTTTTCTCCTTTTTTTTTAACAGAAAGAGCATTAGTTTTCCCATAAAATCACAAAAAACTTCCCCTTTTCTTTCCAAAGTGAAACTTGCATTTGTTTTCATAAGAAAAACTTAAAAACTGTAACTGTTTGTATTAACAAGTTTAAAATACTCATGTCACATAAAAATATACATAATTGTGGGGAGGAGGACTTTCGGATTCCTTTCCTAGTTTAGTATAAGTCTGACAGTTGACAGTTGAGATGTATTTCAGTTTTTATTGGCCCAGAGTGGTCACGTGAATATTTTTTTGTATTTGACGTTTACGGCGGGGAAGCCGACAAATCTGTTCAAGAAAATCCTGTCCGGGAAACACAGTTGACATTTCGAAGAGTCAAATTTAAAGTGAACAGAATGGCCGCTGTAGAATACTGAAAAGTCGAAAAAAGAGCCGGTGAGAAAAAAAAGTGTCAGCTTTATAGCTTCTCTGCAAGTTTAGAATTTTCCCACAATATTTAACACTATAATTGTGTTTTGATAGGCAACCGTGTTACATTAAAAATGTATAATTATTCTTTTCCAAATACGAAAATCATTCAAGTTGCTTGGTCAACGCGCCAAAATTGGCGTTTGCTCCCTCAATCTGGGGCCACTGCTTGCTTCCCCCACTTCAGTTCATTCTCCCATGCAGGAACTATATCTATCTAAAATCTGTTACTACCACGAATGGCAGATGGACGTAAGATATACGACACAGGGATGTGAAATCACAACCTCAAAACGAGTATTACGAGTCTGTTTTTAATTGCAACTTTAAAAAAAGATTTATGCTGTAATCTCCATTTATGTCACTACCCACAAAATTCGTTATTAGATCATCGGATTTATGTGCAAAAAAGAAATAAACAAAAACACACACAAGTCATGCCCTAAAAACAGTTTCGTTTTGGCAATCGCACTGACCTGTTTTCATCTCTTGTCTGTGGCGAACTTAGCGCACCATCACGTATGTCTTTTTAATCAAACGGAAATTGGCACTAGAACAACTCGGTCAAGCAAGTTGTGATCATAATTCAAATTTAGCTTTGATTCTAGAACAACTCGGTGATCATAATTCAAATTTAGCTTTGATTCTATACATTTATGGGTGTAGACGTGTAGATTATTTTCTTGTGGTGCTACTCTCTGATGTCATGTTGTTTGCATCACTTTTCAAGGTAGTTTTGTTCGCTTACGAAAGCATCAAGATAGAGTGAGAACAACCACCTTTATACAGTCGTATCAGATCGATCTGCTAAATTTCAGTTCCTTTAAGATCGCGCTCCAAATCGGAGATGATTTCTTTCGCCAGGCGATGGGTTACTGCTTTATCTAGGGATGATTTAAATAACAATGAATAATTATTGTTCCCATCGAATTATGGGTGGATTTGCATTTTTGTTGATTTTAGCACTAATGGTGCCCAGAGTCACCTTGAGCTGAGTTCCTCGTTATTTACAGCAAATTGTCCGCAATAAAATAAGCTGCTTAATTGGTAAGCTGTCAGTTTGAGTTAAATTGTTTTTTTTTTTTTGTTGAAAACATACGACAAACAAGTACATATATCCGTCATTGTTTTTGTTTTTATAATGATCGAGCCCACAAGAGTAACGAAAATTAATCTTGTCCGCACGTCATACGCGATCGCATGTCACGCGACATTTAGCAAACCAGATTTCTCTCTCAGCACTCGGCAGTCGAGTCGCCCCTGTAGACTTGAACATGCCAACATTGGTGTCTCGTTTAAAAGAAATTTAAATGGTTACAACAACAAGTGCAACAAAATACTTGAACGTAGGTGAAATTACATCAGACAAGAAGCTTGTGTAAATGTCAATCATACAGCGCACCATTTCATATTTACACTGCCTAATTGAAGGCATTTATTTATTTATTTTATTTTTATTTCTTTTGCCAGCAGTGAGTAGGTGTATGTTCCTGGGTGTGTGTGCGTTTTCAATTGTCAATAAAGAACCATCATTGGTGCGGCTTTTACACTGACACCGAGTGGGCATGAGGGCATTCATTGTGTAAATTAAATTTCAATTCAACCGCAAAGCTGTTGAGTTTCTGTTTTATATTGTTGTTCGATCTCATTTGGCAATGTGACTTTCCATTGATATTTATGGTAAAATTTTTTATTGTTTTCATAAACACGCTGGGTTTTTTTTTTCAGGATTGTGCAAGAACAGAAAGGGACTATGGTTGAGTAGCAGCAACAATGTTTCGACATCTGAGTGGCGCATTATTAGGTTCGTTCGTGTACTTTTAGCATAGAAAAATGACAAATTTCAGAAAGAGGGAGAAATCTCTCAATTTCCAGAGAAGTACCTGACCGGTTTTCTTACTAAAAGCTTAAGAAA
This sequence comes from Cheilosia urbana, assembly GCA_946477585.1. NCBI lineage: Eukaryota > Metazoa > Arthropoda > Insecta > Diptera > Syrphidae > Cheilosia > Cheilosia urbana. The sequence continues at coordinate 178,936,073 of OX297853.1, forward strand.
TGTCATTTTGCCATTATCGTAAAAAAAAAACGTTATCTTTAAAAGCAGCATCTACAAAATGAGTTGAAAGTACATTTTATAATCTAAGTTTAAACTTACAATTTTGAATGCGCTGGTATGTTCTAGGAGAACATTCAATTTCAACTTCTTCCTCCGACATCGTTGAAGAAAAAAAAGGAGTTTTACTTGTCAAACTTTTGAGCTGTCACTTAGTTGTCAGTTTTCATTTTCCATTTTTCAGTAAGTCGAAATTCGGCGAGTAGAAAACTACCAAAAACTGAAAAGAGCGCAAATAGATTTCTCTCTCATTTTTTTTTTATTTTCTCAGTCCCATTCGCGCTGTTTCTTATGGAGTTTTCCATTGGTAAAAAAATCAATTTTTTTTTTTATTTAAAACTGTTGTGTTCATTGGTCAGAAAAATTGATTTTTTTTTATCTCAGATCAATTTTGCAAATCTGAATTTTTCGGCGGATTTACCCCTCCTTGCACTAACACCAAAACAATTGACAGCCGTCAGATTGACAAGAGTGGTTTTTGTTTTGATTTTATTATTTCGGTTGTGAGAAACAAGAGTGGTTTACGTTTTGATATATTAATATTTAACTTGTTGCGCCAGCAAAAACAAACTTGTGTGTTTTGAAATTTGACAGCTAAACCGATACTTACTTCACGGACATGAAATTGCACCATACAATGACAAAAAAATTCAATCTCATGTCGTGTTCCATTGGTAACGAAAAAGATCAAATTTCAGCTCAAAATTCAGATTTACCAATGGAAAACGCCATTAGCAAATTTTTAATAATTTTACGTTTGCAAAAAATGTACACGAACGAACCTATTGTTAGGGAATCTATTATGGAGTCATACGTACATTTTTTTCAAACAAATGCATTGAAGTTTTTCGTTTTTCACATTTACTGTCGGAAGTTGTTCAATAAATTAGCAATTTTAAACTCGACATCGTCGTCTGTCAAATTTGCCTGAAGTTACTGTTTAGCTATATAATTATGACAGCGTCGAAATTTTGTAAAATGAATATAACAGAACTTAAGCTACACCGCTGATGGGCTAGTTTTATAAGGGTCAAGTGGTTAAAAACACTGGCTCCCATAAGTTTAATATTATGGGGACAGTTCCAAGAGTTCAAAGCCAAAGTTGGCAAAAGTGAATGCCTTGAAAATAAGTCACATCAGTTGCCGCTGATGATAATTTTGAAGTAGTTTAAAGCGAAGGTCTTAACTTATAACCTTCGACTTAAATTAAAGGTCCCCGCAATAAACCATTCATTTTGTGTGAGCTTCTGCCGAGTCCGAACGTCTAACGTCGAATGTTTGTCAGACGTTCGGATATTTGTTAGAAATTCGCGACAGGTGGCGCCGTGAAAAAAACCTATTGTATGTATTTTAGTGTTTTTCCGGCGATCGAACCTGAGACCCCTCGCTGAGTAATACAGCACACTATTGCGCCCACCGACTCTTAGTATATCGACAAACTATTTACAAAAGGCAAACGTAGGAGGCCACATAAGTGGATACGCCTTCATTTTTATGCAAGAGGTGCTTTTGGCTTCAAAAGTCAAAATGTGTCCAAGCCAATTGACATTATAGTCCCTAGTTCCATTTTCAAAATCACTGCCACTTTGCCTGATAATAGAAGTCACATGAGTCTCATATGATTTTGTACATTTGAGCAATATGTGTACACATTTTAAATAACTGCGTCAAGAAGAGAAATCTTTTCCAGCCGAAAGCAACTGTGATCGCCACCAAATTGAATGACTTTTACCAAAATTATCTGCGAATCATTAAGCAAGTAGCAAGCACAAGCACAACTTGTCCTCGGCCCAGAAAGTGAAAAGAGTTCCAATTGGACTTGCGTCCAACGAACAGAAACCGTCTGCGTGAATATGTAGGTCAACTGTTGTGTGTTCGCAATAGCCGCACTGCCACGCTATAAAAAATCACTAAACATCACCGAATCACCGTGCAGTGTAGCTTCCGTGTTGATCGCATAAATTTTCTCCCATCGCCGTAATGGCAGCATTAATGATCGTCCGATCTGCATATCGCCTGGTATCGGTGCTTTGTTGATGCCGCACTGATGTATCTATGATGGGATACGTAAAGCGTATACAAACAGCCTGAGTGCACCGCATCTTAGATGTTAGAGACTACTTCACACTTTCACGGCGCACAATATAATAGGGCGGGCAGAATTGATGAAAAATCGCCTCGATCACTGATCAACCGAATAGAGATGTCTAACGTGCGAGGTGAACACCGACGACGTGCTGCTGCTGCTGGTGCTTGCCACCGTTAAGAGGTGCCACACAAAATGGTGTCAGCAGACTGCACGCACGCAAAAAATGTGACGATTGATTTATTTTCGAATTGATCCTAATTTACAGTCTTCAAAAGTAGTTTCACTTTTCGAATTCGAAAGCAACTGGCCTTTGCCAAACAGATCCAAAAATAGACTCTGACATCACCCACCAGATACAGATAATAAATTGCTAATTTTCAAGCTTGCATATGTGTGCTTGCAGAAGATCTTTGACGATCGTCTCACAGATCGGAATTTGTGTACATTGTGTTTGTATTTTTTTTTTTTTTTTGCAAGCAGGCAGGCAAGCAGGGTCCAGCTATTCGAGGAAGACAAAGTTTCGAACGTTCAATACCAAGAAATCAGCATCTATGCAGGCAGGGACGGCTTTGCTGTAAGGTCTTCAATTAATCAGCTTCTGGGCATGTGGCAAATGTCTGTTCGCTGCATAGGTTGCGCTAAGTGGAGTAAGAGAAAATTAATTCATGCAAATGTGCTGGGGTGAATTATTAACTTGAGTAGGAGAGATATTAAGAATGCTAAGAAAGAGAATAATAGCGAGTTGTCTCGAAATCGGGTGGAAAATGCAAGGAATGTAAATAACTTGTCGTCTCGACGATAAAGAAGGTGTGTCGGGACTTCTTTATACTCTTAGCCGTCTCTTGAGGGTATCCCATATGCCATGCCGCCCGTTGTGATATACAAGTTGCGAAATAGAATTTTACGAAGGCTGAAAGGATGATTGTAAACAGATGGAGTTGTAGGAGGTGTTTTTGAGTTCCACTTGAAAGCGTTAAATTTATTGAAGGTTTGCCATGAAATGTCCGAGTCAATACTAGCTGCACCCTAACATAGTCCGACTGTTTCTAGATAATGTGTTAATCACGATTCGTGTCCAGAATAGGGCAGCCCAAAACCATCCGTCACTTAACTTTATTTTGAGTAGAATTGAAACGAAGGCCAAAGAAATTAAAATATGTCAATCATTGAAATCAGTCAAAAATTGAAACCCTGGGAAGGACAGCAAAATTAAAATTTGTCGAAATAAGTCAATTATTGAAAAGTTATGTCAAAGCGGAAGGGAGTGAAAATTAGTTGATATAAAGGCAAGGTTCTCAATTTAAAACAGCTCAATATAGTGGGCGCAGGTGCTCAGTTGTTAGCGTGCTGGAATACTGAGCGAGGGGTCTGCGGTGCGATCGCCGAAAAAACACAAGTTCTTAGTAATTTGTGTTTTTCCCCTGCGCCATCTATATCAAACATCTGACAAACATCGGAAAGGATTACTGGAAAAGCTTCCCAATCAAGTCACTGGGACCCTCCTTAAATTGTAGGTATTTTATTATCCCACTTTTCACAAAAATAAACAAGTTTATTTTTGATTTGACACCTCAGCATAAACTAAGTATTGAAAAGACCCTCAGCTCCCGCGCACCTACCCGATTCCCCCCGTAAATTTTGAAAATAAAATTCTATCTTAAATGTCTTATCCATGAATACGTGTGAAGCAGCAAAAAATGGCGGGGTATAATGAAATAATGACACAACAGTTATCCTACATCTTGGTATTTCTACCTTTTTGTAGAAATTTTGATGCCCGAAAAACCTTCCGTGCAAAACAGGAATAAAGCATCAAAATTGTGGAATTATCAGAAATCAGACGAAATAACATTTTAACTACATTACACTATGTCTATAAAAAAGAGATCTGCCTTTTAGCAAAACAATTTGTAGTAAGCTGCGATTTTTAGACTGAAGGCTAATTTAATGTGAATTCTTTCCGAATAATACAAATTTTACTTTTAAAAGACAGATTTTTTCATATACAAATCGAGGGAATTTGAGTTCGCTGAAATGGGGCAAATGCCTACGCTTCCTGGGAAAATTAAAGAAAGACTTCTAAAAACACTGAGGGTATTTGGTCAGTTTCAATCAGCTGATGGATGCGTTCCCACAGCTTAAATTTGTTGTTTTATTTCGCCACGACTGGGTGCGCACTGGGTTAACCCTAATGTGTTCGATATATCACTGAACTCGCCCTGGTACTGAAAACCTGTGTTTGGCATGACTACTCGTTCACCCTAGTTGTGCCATGAACTGACCCCAGTTAATATGTCTAGGCAAGAATTCAGTGCTGAGTTTCGCTGTCATTTCGCTTGCTGTCGTTCATGTGTTGAGATATCGTGATAAAGGCAAATACAATAAATTTAATATTCAAAAGTGAATTGTTTGAAAACAACTACGTTTATGAACTAACATTTTAGATTATAGGAAAATGGAATGGAAAAGCTGGAATCAGAGCTAAATTAATTTACAAACGCATCATCTACATATATTCCAAACACTTTTATTAACTATTTGCATTATGGAAAGCAGAGATAATACTGAGACCACCAACTTCGGCCGATTTCCCTATACTTTGCGTACAAGCTATATTTTTACGGAGTGTCCTCGTTTTGGTGACAAAGAAATTCGAATTGACAAATGTCACGAAACGTCAAAAAATCCGACTCACCGTCGGCAAAGTTGCTGCCAGCGCTCATAGAATTAACAATGTATTGGCTGTAGGAAAATAAAAACATTTTCAGCATTTTTTTTAGAAAAATGTACACGCATGAAATCGAAGTTAATGATATTCAAAAGCGGAAAATACACAACTATATTTGTCCTAATATGTTTCTAGTGTATAAAACATCTCATTAAGATAGTATTATTAACCAAACAAATTATATTAATGGCCTTTTAAAAATATTAAATAACCAAGCAAAAGCATTCAGTTATTTTAAAATGTGGTATTCCCGAACTCTATCACATTCCCCCACGGTTGGCAGCATTGATTTTATATTTTTTGTATGTTTTTGCTTGTACCACACAAAATGGGGAATTTGAAAAAAAAAAAAAAAATGAGGAGGCCAGCAGCAAGAGGGAAGAGTTGGGGTGGGGCTGGGGCATGGTGGTCTCAGTATTGTCTCTGATGGAAAGTACAAGATCAGAATTGAGTGCACTCATTTTAAACAATAAGCGGACAAAAGTGTTATCTTCCTTCACAAAAATGTAAATATTTTTCAATTTCAAAAACTGACAGTCTTCAGTGCAACATATTTTGCGTTCGAATTTTCAGGGTTTTCAACTTATTTTTGAAAGCAGCAAAGAACACGTCACATCATCCCTTAAACGTGCCCTCAACTTGAATCATCTAGGTTCTGGGTCACCGCAGAAATACCATGTTACTCGTAATATTCAAGGGAAAAGTCGCATTACGCTCTCGTTCGAATATAAACCGCAATTGTATTTATAGAAGTATCATATTCATAACCTACATATGAAGTCCCTTTTTTTCTGAAATGAAAACTATTTCTTACGTGCATGTATTTTTATTTACAGAATTGTAATGTGCTCGACTAAGAATCTAAATATAATTAAAAATGCAGTGCACGGCCCAGAGAAAATTGCGCAAACGACGACGATGACAATGGCAACGTCGACGTCGTTGTCGTCGTCGTCGCTGGCGACTATAGTATTCGAGGAATTCCAAACACGTCTTGTCCACTAATTGTGCTACAATAGCGGCTCTCCGGAAATGAGACGATGATGACTAAGTGATATTCGCTGGTCACTTGTTGGCGAATTCGACTTGTCCCTTAATGACGCATTGCAATTGCGCTTAATTAGTATTATTATCAATTGTGGGCGTTTAAAATATATATATGTATATCTTTTCCCAGAGAGACGTAGATAGAGACCCTTATACTTTCGCATTTCGCTAACCCCGTCGATGAGATACGAGTATGCCTGTGCCTGTGCCTGACGCCATCTGTGCAATGGTTTTATGTCCATTGTTTGAACAGTTCTTTCTACAATGCGGAGGGATTACGGATATATGTACAAACTATGAGTTCATAAAGCCATTTGATTTTTTATTTTTTTTATTTTGTTCTCTCCATGGAATTTACAAGACTTTTGCGTTTTAAAATTTACAACGGGACTGTCGCCCGCAATCACTATTGCAGTGCGCACTAAATGCCAGCCCTCGTTTCATGTCCTCAATTCTAAAAAGGGAATAATTCCTTTGGTTGCTCTTGGTCTGTGTATTAAATTAGTAGGTATAGAGACATATTGCCTTGGGGTGAGTGCACCTTTTGCTTGCATTTTTTGTGATGGGGGTGATATTTTTAGACCATGATTTTTTGTTTGTTGCCATAGTGCGTGAGAGCACCGTTTTTATATCATCAAACAAGTGTAAACATTTTAGATGGAAGACAACCGTAACGGGGACTATAAGGCTTCATATTTTTATTTTTTATTTAAGCGCTTGTACCACTGTGCAGTGAAGTTGTTAAACTACAGAGTTATGTGAGTTACTATGGTAATCTTACCAAAACCAGACTGATTTTCCAATCAAATATTTATTTCATAGTGTTGGATTCAGACTAGGATCCGACAAGATAAACCTATCCTGTTGAAAGATTTCTTTGATAAACTGCTTTAACAAAACCGAGTTTTCTTTCCACATATTTAATTGCATTATTTTGAACCACTGCTTGTTAGCGGACTGTGTTTGCGTCCTAACGACACTTGGGATCACAATTTTGTTGTTTTCAGTTTCTTCTTTTGACGTCTTCCATTTTGTCGTTCATTATTTTTTGACGACGCTTATAATTATTCTCTCAAGGTTCTATTCTCTGAAAGCCTTCTTCAATAAACTCCGCGTTTAATTTGGTTAATAAGAAACGTTTCGCTTTTGTTGTTGGCTGTGTATTGCCACGAACGGCGCAACACAGTCAGAGGCTCTCCATTTCAACACTTCCTTAATCCTTTCACTTAAACTTTAGACGTTTTAACGTCTCTCATCTCTCTGTTTGTCAGTTCTCGAGAACCTCTGTGCTTTGATTTTGTCTGTGCTGTTTTTTCCGCAATGTCGGTTGCGGAAAGGCCGAAAGGTTTCACGAATAGGTGGATTCTATAAATGTGTGAGTGATATCGCGAACTGACAACATCCAATCAGATCCAATATTTCCTGTTCTAATGTTCCTGGAAATTCCAGGCGACCTTTCTCATACGCAACCTATTAAGGTAGCGATAAGAATGTCGGATGAGAACAACTGAAAACAGCGTGACCGTTGTGCGTCAATTTGGTACTTCTTTCGAGGTCCCTCATACAATTTCTTGCCACTTCGTTCCTTTTTGTTAGTTGGAAAAGGCACATGTATAAAGTTTTTAAAAACTGATTTTAAAATAAATATGTTTAAAATATTTATTTACTAGCTGACCCGGCAAACCTCGTTTCGCCCAAATTTGTTAATTTGTTAATAAATTCCGAGCATGCACCAAGCACTTGCTAATTTATGTAATTCGAGCAATTAAAATTCTTTATTCAAAAGTTATATTAAATGCAATAGAAATAAATGATGAATAGCAATGTCGATTTTTTTCAATCATACCGCAATGATTTTGACGTGTCGTCCAACCTTCCACTTTTTCACTAAATTGACAAACATCCATCGATTATCCTTGCAATAAATTATTGGTCATAGTGAAAGCGAGACGCACGGGAAATTGAAGTCGCACGACTGTTAAATCGTTCTTAATAAGCGAAATCTGCGGAATAAGAGTGTTTGCCTTTGAATTTTCCCCTTAAAATCATCACTTGTATGATATTTGATGTGAGATCCTTCACCATAAAACAAATGCGATCCGTTGTAAAGTTTCGGTACATAGATGTTTCGCAACAAAATTTTAACTGAACCAACTTTCAAATCCGAATTATGTAGAGGTAAGGTAGCATAATTTCCTTCCTTCCAACCAAAAATTATAAAAATCGAACGATCCGTCCCCGAGTTATGAGTGCACATACGGACGTCAGTCTCTTTTATATGTCAGGTCCAAAAGTATCCTATCCTTCAAGCGGGAACGAAGAATATAAATCTATAAAATTTCATTGTAATCGGGTGAGTGGTTTCGGAGATCGATTACAACGCCATATAGCGGGTCAAAAACCCTATCTTTTAAGTTTGCGTTAACCTGAAATACAACAATACGAACAAAACAATTGAAGAATCATAAAAATTGACCCAGTGGTTATCGAGTTATATCATCATCATCGAGTTTCATCCCGAAAGAATTATAGGTATCATACCTTAAGAAGATTATTATTAAAGAAAATTTAATTGACCTGAATAACGACACACGCCTACAAAGCCACATGTTGAGGATTTTCCGACGATGTGCACTAAGAAATTCAGTTTTTGTTAAAAATAATAAATTAGGTAATTATTTTATGTGTATTTTATCAATATAATAACTCCGATCGAAGCATCTGTTTTAAACGATATTTATTTTGTTTACATCCTCGTTGACGATATTTGCAGCACGCATTCTAACAATGTTATGCCAACGCCATAAGGTTACATCAAAAAAGTTTGAATTGTAAGAAATTTTCTTAACTTTTTCTTTCATAAGATTCTTCTCCTGGCAATAACAAACACAACAAAAAAAAATTTAGCGAAATCGGTCCAGCCGTTCACGCGTGATGCCGTGACCAAGGGAAATAGGGATTCATTTTTATATATATAGATTCAACATTGACACATTTGTTCGAACAGCTTGACTAATGCGATTCGTTCCAAGTCCATTTCTCGCTCCTTTTACCGATTTGTTGCGCATTTCATCTGACATCTCCAGTTCATTATCCGATGTCACAGTGCGAATTCGATGCAAAATATCGTCGGCCATAATATCATCTTTGTATAATCAAAGTACCTATCTACTTCATTTCAAAAAGTTACTTAATGTAACATAGTAAACATAATTTATTAGAACAAAGTTTTTAGGTACCTATATTTAAAAAAAAAAGAAAAAACTTCAAAATTGTTGACAACAACAATTTGCTTGGAAAATAATTAAAATAATTGACAACAACAATTGCTTTTAAAATTCAAAATATTTGAAGTGTCACTATACTTGATTTCTATCCAGTTAATTTTTTTTTCAAAGTGTATTTCCCCATTCAAACTTTAATTTTCTAATTTTCCGCGCATTTTTCTTAATTTTTTCTTTCATAACATTTTTCTCAATAACAAACACAACAAAAAAAGAATTAGCGAAATCGGTCCAGCCGTTTGTGCGTGATGCTGTGACCAAGGGAAATAGGGGTTCATTTTTATATATATAGATTTGTTTGTTTGTCAACAAAGTACTAGGCCTTTTTTAGACATGAAAAAATAAAATGAGAGACAAAAATTTAAGAAAAATGAAGTAAATAAAGTTAATTCAGAAAAAAAAAGCAAGTACAAAACTAATTAAGAACTGAGCAATACAATTAAAACTGGAAATAATTAAACAAGATGGTATTTTCATATTAATTTCAATTAAAGACGCACATTCATAGTACAATAAAATTAAACCATTTTAAGAGGAGGATCTTCCGTAATTCGTACTAGAACGAGGAATATAAAAGACTGTGTTATTACGCAAATTAATTAATGGAACATTAAGACCCACAAGACTTAAAATATCAGGACAGTGAATCTCCCCAATAAGTATTCTGTGGAGAAAAACAACTCTTGATACCTTTCTCCTAACCTCGAGAGACTCGAATTCAAATCGGGCTGAGTAAGGGGGTAAGTTATTAAAATCCGACCAAGGTAGACGTCTGAGGGCAAACCTGAGAAATCTTTTTTGAATTGCTTCGATTCTTACTATATGAGTATTGTACGCGGATCCCCATCACTACATCATAGTGTAAAGCGGGCCAATACTTGTAAAATATTGCGAGAAAGTTATAAATTTTCAGATTGTAAATAGCGTCAGAAAAAGGATTTTTTTCTTTCACCGCCCCTTTTTTTTTTGGATTTTTTAGACTAAATCGAACGAGATCTTAAAAAGTACATACAAAATTGAGTTGATATAAATTGCAACCAATGTTTAATTAATTTTTATCTCCATACAATATATAAAAGAGAGTGGCGTCAGATTTCGTCGTCGATGGTTTCGTATTGGCCCTTTTTGTTGCGAAAAAAAAAACTTGAAGGGGATGAAATAAAGGATGAAAGTTTGTATGGAGAAAAGCACTTTAAAAAAAAAAAAAAAAAGTAGATACGGAGAGTGTCACTTCAAAAACTTTTTTAAAACAATATTATTAATTGATCTCGGCAGTTCCCATTCTAATTCCCAGTCGTATTTGATCATACCATCAAATATTTGACGACGCAGTCCTAATACTCGACATATGGCGAGGGCGACTGTTCATGAAAACGTACGAAGGTTCAGATCGGAACGTAATCGATCACAATCATCCAAACTGGAGAACGAGATAGACAAAAACTCAATCGGAAAAAGTAGAACAGCACATCCTGTTTTTAGTATTTACATTTGTTTGAAAATAGATGACGATGCACATCGACTTTGACATTAGTTGATGATGATGACTCGAAAAACCGCCACGTGGCGTGGTTGATTCACTTGACATTGCACAATATGACAGGTGTCCTTTTCGTTTTGTAATTCCAATTGAATTGGACGGATTTGCTATTGCGCGAAGTCAGATATCTGTCGAAAAATTACATTGTGAAGAGTGAGGTTAACCAACTACTTTTGATTTCGTTCCGATACAATTGGATGTGGGCAATTTCCCAAACAATTTGAAATTGAAAGTCGGAACAGTTATAATATTGTTGCGCAACCTTAGTCCACTAGAACTTTTTAAGGAAACGCGTGAAGAATCTCAAATCAATTCAATCGCCGATTTTAAAGAAAAAATTCATAGGCGAAGATTTCCTCATTCCGCGGATTCCGGTTATTACGGCGTGGCATTAATTTTTAATTACCATTTTTCTCACATGGTCAATTGTATGTGGCTTGCTCACGTGTCGGTAAAGATTCCGCTTTGTATACGTGTAACGCGCCTGAGAATAGAAGCAAATATCCAAAAAATAAATCACTGTCCACACGGAACGAATAATTTCAAATTTAACGGATAAAATTCTAAGAACGCTGACAGCAGCTTTACCGACAGCGGAAGTGGCTCATATTTTGTTGCGAGTGTGTTATTGAGCCGACATTTTTGAAGTTACTTGACATTTGTCAATAGGTCAATACGAATTTCTGTGTTCATGTTCAGCTCACCAAATCGTGGCCACTCCTTAGAAATATAGCTTGTGTGCTAAGAAACGGGAAATCGGCCGAAGTTGGTGGTCCCAGTATTGTCCCTGTTCGGAACGTTGCCTAGCGACATTGCGGAAAAAATATTAGGCACTGGCCTGTATCCTTTTTATTTCGTTTATGGATTTATTCACTGGATGGTTAAAGTGAATAATTTATCACGGTGTATGTTGCAACCGTGGTATATTTAAACCACAACCAACTTCGTTATTTTAAGGGCCATGGCCAGCGTTGCCAACCACTTTTGACGAAAAAATGCCTAACTTGAAGAAAATGATGACTTTTTCAATAAAATAATGCCTAAAATATTTTGTTTAGGTAAAGTGAAACAATAAATCAAAAATTAAACAGTAATAAAAAAAACTTAAACCATTTAAATCATCTATTTTAGAGTGATAATCTGTTGAATAGAGTTCTAAATTTCAAGATCAAATAATAAAATGAGCTTATAATTTACTTGTTTTCTTTATTTAACAACAAACTCTTTCTTGAACACAAAAAATGCAGTCGAAGCAAAGTAACAAACAACAAACAGCTTTCAAATTTCTTTCCAATTGCATTCCACTTACTGGAAGTGGAAGCTGGAGTTATTTTTAAAGAATGACCGATAAAGTGTTCGGGAAATGGCATTAACTCAGTAATGGGTAATGGGTTATTGCTCCTGATAAATCCGTATTGCAAAATTAGTGATAAATAAAATACCGACTCTAACTCGTGCATGACAAAAACAAGTCTAAATCAAGGAGAATAAGCAAATCCACACTAAAGGCAACCCACCTTACGGATCCAGCCCGAATATACCAGCTACACATGAGTGATTTATTATTTAAATATTTGAGTACGAAGTACTTCAGGAATTTCGTTTGTTCATTAATTTTCTGGTTATTGTTTCAGTAAAAAAAAAACGAATTACGTACGTACTGCAAACTTTAAGGTAGAAATATTTAACTGAAATTGTAAGCAGAGCAGAATGCAATCCCATTAGCAAGATAAGATAAAAATGTTTATATACATATATATCCATTGTTATTGCGTTTTCGACTTGACGTTAATACTATGTAGGTCGTCAAATCTCCTGAATGTGTTTTAAAATTTGTAAACGACATTACTGTAAACAATTTGGATGGATCCATTCCACTGTAAGCATATTTTTTATTCACCACAAACGCAGCACATGTACAAAGTACAAATGTGTGTGATTAGATATCTATTTGAAATCTAGAGCATTTCTCAAGAGCCACATGAAGGAATGTAACGGCCTAATTAATCTCTGATGTGCGCATTCATCATCTCTTTCTCCACCGGGGCCCGTGCCCGTGAGGGCATGTTTACAATAATTTAAGAATAAAATTCCATTTCGACCAAAATACCTACACAGTTGGACGCGAAGCGCAGATGTTTTTTATACTGCAATGACTGCCAAGCAAGCGTGTAGATTCACATTGAAGTACAAAAGGAAAGAAAAACAATTACCATGATGGTCTATTTATGGAACTGAAAGGCACGTGCTCTTCAAGTTGAAGAAACAATAAAATAAACTATTTGTGGTTATATACAACTTTAGGTACTACATATGCACATACCTGATGGCACTCAAATGCAAATTTAAAGTAACTGCTTACGCAATTTGGCTCCTTTGAAGAATATTGCAACCCATCAGCTCGATGGCATATGGTACTGCCAGAAGATTGAAATTCTATTTTGAAATTTGTATGTGCGATGGGTAGTTCATTGACTAAAATCGCGATGCTAAGTTCTTCCTTCTTCTGCCTGAAAAAACAAATGGACTTCCGACCGCCCAAAAACCGAAGCAAATAAGCCAATTTGCATTGGAGCACGGCGCAACTGTTGTGAGCGTGAGCATGAGTATTTCGCATAGCGCATGCAAATGCTTGATGATTGGTTTGGTGGAACAGGAGACATCCATCCGACTGGCGGACGCCAACATTTGCGAGCTGCCTCATGCTGAGGATGAGCGCTGGTGCTGGATGCCGTTTAAAAATAATAAATGTTATTAGGCGCCATTTGAATTGAGGACGTGTGCGCCCGTACAATGTAATGCGTATGCAAGTATATACGGCTACTGCGTACTATAAGACGGTTTCATTGTTGAGTCTTGAGTATGAATGGGTGAAGTTAATTACCGAACTCCTTTTCGCACCGACTGCTGGCGCACGTGAATTTATGTAGTCGGAAGCGATGCCCAGCAGTATTGCGACGGTGATTGTTATTTGTTGCAAGGCACGTCTATGAATATTAACTAGGTTTAAGTTTTATGCTACTTGTTGTAACATTGTATCTCCAGTTGTAAAGAACAATTGTTTTTTCTTGAATATTAACAATAAGTTTTTTTTTTTTTGTTATTTCAGAAAATCCAAAGGATTGGTCAGACCACGCACTATGGTGGCCGATGAAAAATATTTGGCTCACCAGGACTCGTTCTACATTGGATCAAGTTGGCGTGCATGCAGACTGCTTGTTGCATTTTACACCCATGCACAAAATTCTAAGAGTACAGGTCAGTAACATACAATCATAGCTCTTAGGGTTTACAACGGAAGTTCTTTTTTGTACACAAAAATGTCACAAAGAAACCCAGTGTTGCCAGTTTAGGTATTTTTCTAAGTGATAACTTCTTTAGGCGCATTGGGCACTTTTGAGATGGGTAAAAACCAATAAGCTCGCGACACCGACACTGTTACTATTATCGAAACTGATACTGATACCGGCACCGCTGTTCTCTTTATAAGTAAGAAAAAGAGAAAGGAGAGGAAATAGGCAAATGAAAATGACACACTTTCGATTGTGTTGCGACTTGCGACTTCCGAGAATTGTTTTTTGGTCGGCGGGGGAAAATTTGGGGGGGAAATTGTTTATGGCTTCTTTTAAAATTCTATTTTATTTGTATTTCGTTTGTGATGTGCTTTTTCTCCGGCCGGGGTTTTGCTCGCCGGATCCGGGGTTTATCAAAGAAACACCAAAACTCTGGTTAAGAGGTTATTTATTCGCAGTACTTAATAAGTACTTAATGATAAAGATAAAACATTTAACAATTTTAATTCTATACAAACTATATAGATAATATCTTAATGTTTCGATAATGCCTAACCTACGTATAAACTAAGTGGCAAGCAACGGCGTGGTTCCTAGGACGGGAGGGGGGAGCAAGAAAGTGAAGATTGCTGACATTATTTATTTCCCAAAGGGAATTCAGCCGCCAAAATTTAGAACGGGGACCAAAGTAACTTTCTATGTGAGCCTTATCGGGTACACAAGATTGGTACAAATCACACGTAGACAGGTCTTCCCGAATGCTACTCTTATTCGGGTACTCATGTTTTCCCACCACTAAGAGAGTGTGATTTCGAAGTGGCCATTGCAAATTCTTGAGCCGCTAGTGGTTTCGTTACACGTTAAAATATCATTTTTAGTAAACCTTAAATGTGTGTGTTCTTTTTAAATGCATTGAAATAATCGATAGACACTAAATTTGTGAAAGTATTTACTGACCCTTGGGGTGGGTTCGAGGTTGAGTACATGTTAAGTTCCTTTAATCAAAAAAAAAAAAAAAAAAAATTATAAGTAACACGTTAATTTAACTGGCAGAGATGTCATCAACGAAGAAAAAAGTGAATTTGGCAACATAAAAACATCAATTCCTCTTTTTTTGTTGATAATCTTGTGATTGCAATATGCATAACCTTAGACACCTAGATTGATTTCCAAACATTTGTACATAAACAATTAACAGAAATAGATCCACCGTATTGTTGAAACAGTTGAAAAATTTCATGACGACGTAAACAAACTCCAATAGTTGTTTTCAAACTCAAACGCCCTTTGCATTGTTCTGAAGCAAATCTGAAAAAAAAAAAATCATTCAACAAGGCATTTGCTATATTTTATATTATTGCCAATGTTTGTGTATCTTCATAAATAAAAAATCGCCATAACTGAATCCGCGCATTCGTATTCCCGAGAATCACCAAAACAAAATGTTTTTTTTTTGCTCTCAAATCCAGGTCTAGATTTCAAATGTCAAATTTCAGGGTAATGACCAAACGAATAAGATCGCGAATACAAGCTGCCGAAATGAGATTCCTTCGTTGTATTGCTGGTGTGACTCGCAGAGATCGTATAAGGAACACCAGAATACGTGAGGAGCTGAATGTCGAGCAGTTACTTCTCCGGACGGAGCGTTCCATACTTCGATAATTTGGTCACGTTATACGCATGCTTCCAACTCGGTACCCAAGAAGTGCTATGGAATCCGTGCCATCAGGCAGGCGTCCCCTAGGAAGACCCATGATGAGATGGGTAGATCAAGTCCGAAATCTCTCCTCGGCCCGTATGGGGATTGCCCCTGCTGATCTAGAGTGGGTGGCGGAAGATCGGGAGCTATGGAGGGTCCACTTACGCAGCCTATACCCGCGACCCTAGAGCGGAAATTGAAAATGAATGAATGAACGAAATTTCAGTCAAAAGATATGTCTGCAGAGATGGCAGGAAAAAAAGTCAGACTGAAAAGCAGAGATGAATGATTAAAAGAGATGGATATCTTTCGTACGTCTATCTCCCCAAAACCCATTTGTTTACATTGTTGTTTTTGTAATTTCAGACCCCAGTCGGTGAATACGTGTGAGCAACAAAAAACATGTTCCTAATGGCCGGCCGCTAATCATCTTCCTTTTATGGGCATCGTGGTGTTTAATTGTTTTGTATTTCGTATTGAATTTGTTTGGTTTTTGTGGGGGCTTTTATTAAATCGAAGAAAAGAGCGAAATACACATTAGAGAATACCGAATTCTTGCACTAAAGTTCAATTCATGAACTCAGGAACTCACATAATATGCTACGAAAGAAATGACCAAGTGTCAGTGTGCGTGACTTCATGAATTTTTCTGAAAAACAGCCCCCTTTCCACTGGAAAGTTATATATCTCTGTTTTCTATTATCTTTGCTGAAAAGTCTAGATTTCTGTCAAGTCCACAAAATCGCGGTTTACACGAGACATATTGTTGTCGTGACTGAAATTACGTCTGTCATGAAGGAGAATTCGCTTGAATCGAGTTGAATGGAACAAATTGTTTCTATTTAACGGGTGATTTTTTAAGAGGTTTAGAACTTTAAAAAAAAAACACACAAAAAATTCGAAAAAATGAATGAAATATTTATTTGAATCGATAGTTTGAACCTTGCAATTTAATGTTTAAAGATAATTTCATGCAAATGTTGACCGCGGCTGCGTCTCAGGTAGTCCATCCGCTGAGTCCAATTTTGGCATACTCTTTCACACATATCGGCCGGTATCTCACGAATGAATGCATGGATGTTGGCTTCCAGTGCGTCAATCGAAGCGGGCTTGTCCCTTTACACATTAGCCTTGACATACCCCCACAAAAAATAATCTAATGGTGTCAAATCGCACGATCTAGGCGGCCAATTGACCGGCCCGAAACGTGAAATTAACTGTTCACCAAACTCGCCTCGCAATTGCGCCATTGTTTCGCGTGCTGTGTGGCATGTGGCACCGTCTTGTTGAAACCACATATCATGCAAGTCAAGAACTTCCATTTCGGGCAAAAAAAAAGTTTGTTATCATCGCTCGGTAGCGTTCACCATTGACAGTAACGCTGCGATTCGCATCATCTTTGAAGAAATATGGCCCAATAATGCCGCCGGCCCATAAACCGCACCAAACAGTGGCTTTTTCGGGATGCATTGGTAGCTGTTGCAATGCTTTCAACATTCAACCAAAAATGAGCCTCATTGCTGAACACAATTTTTCGATAAAAAAGCGGATCCTCGGCCAGCTTTCCAAGAGCCCATTCACCAAAAATTCGGCGTTGTGGTAGGTCGGCTGGCTTTAGATCTTGCACAAGCTGTATCTTAAAAGGCTTTTCGCACAAATCCTTCCGCAAAATTTTCCACGTAGTGCTGTAACAAAGGCCTAACTGCTGGGAACGGCACCGAGTCGACATTTCGCGGTCTTCTTTCACACTAGCTGATACGGCCGCAATATTTTCTTCACTACGCACAGTACGTAAACGTGTTGGTGGTTTAATGGCCAACAAAGTAAATTTGGTGCGAAAATTGGTCACAATCTTCCGAATAGACTGCTCAGAAGGTCGAGAATGCCGATCATAAAATGGAAGCAGCGCGCGATGAACATTTCGAACCGAGCAAGAATTTTGATAGTAAAATTCAATAATTTGCAAGCGTTGTTCATTTGTAAGACGATCCATGGTTAAATTGCAAACCAAACTGAAGCTTTTTGACAGTGACACAAGGTACTAAACACACGTCAGCTGTCAAAACCAGTGTTGCCAAAACCAAACCAGCTAAAAAATCACCCGTTATTTTAAAATAAACTAATGTACTATGTAGCTAATATTTTGTGAGTGTTATTCTTTAAGAGCTGTTATTGTCAAACGAAAAACTAGTCAATGTTATGCTTTCGTTCTGAATATTAAATCCCTGATTTTTTTTATAGGTGTGTATCAATTTGTTTTCATTATCTGCTACACTTTTTTTCGAATCTACTTGTTTTTTTTTTTTTTGGGCGATTTGCTACACTTTCTGGGCTCAACATTGGCGGTCCTCCCGTAGCAGCGCACAACTCTTCTACCACCTAAAATGTCCGCAGGTACCCAGAATACATTTGGGTTTTCCTGTTTACCCCGAAAATGCTTAAACACTGAATGCAAACTTCGAGGAAAGGCGTTCCTCCTGCGCTATAAGACATAATTACACAGTAAAGTAAAAATGAGAAAATATAGACACTTCACTAACAAAGGCTAAACACAAAAATCAAAAGAACAACAAAGCGTGTATCGGCCGATGGTGATTCACTGGATGTTTTCACTTGGAGGGAAAGAAAAAACGTTTATTTATCTTTTGAGTGCACTTACCTACTCATCGCACCGCTGTAGCTGTTTACGTTGGCTCCGTGGTATACTGTGCTGGGAGCAGATATTCCACCACCACCACCAGCACCAATCGATGGAAGAAAATGGGAAAAGAAATGCCGCACCTAAAACCTAAAGACCTGTGTCCATTGGGTCATCCGTGCGCTGTACTGATCATGATCTTCAGCCACGATCGATGCACAAAAGCACACAAAGGCATTTCTTCGAACTCAGTCTGCGCATTGTCTCTTTGTGAGACAAGGAAACGTGATGTTGTGAATTCCTTTTACAAATCAGGGCCTGATTGGTAGGTACTGTCTTCTGGTTCTGACAACAGCTACGGGTGTACTCTGTCCATAACGCATTTCATGATTTTATTTGCAAAGACTATCCCAGCTCATAATTACGCTCTGAGAACTGAGACCACCACCTGTTAATTGGGCCACAGATCAGCGACCGAGCTTTGCACACTTTTGTCGTATATATTTACATACTCCCACGAATATTTTTATAGCGAAACATGATGCCTTGCGCGCGCCGGCTCATGAAAATTGCTTGATCTACGTATAATGTCGGCCTAATTGGTAGGCCCTCATGCGAGCATCGGCGTATGCATGCTAAGTGATTTTTTTTTTGTCCCGTATTGCATAACTTTTGAAATGTATAAAGAATCTGAAGTTTTTCGTGCCACGTGCCTCGCTCATTTATCAAGGGGTTTAGATTAATACTTCACCTTTCGCCTGCTGCACACTCTGCAGTCGCCAGCATGAGCCGGAGAAGCGCGCGGTTGTTGTTGTTTTTTTTTTTTTTTTTTTCTAAGCTACATCAACCACTTTCCCCACTACACTTTCGATTGAAAGTGAAATTAGAGTGAGTTGATAATAAATTTCAAGCATGTTTCGTGTAATTGTGTTGGCGGTCGCTCGGTGGTATGTAGACAATTGAAGAAAACTGCTCGTACATAGTTTCCTCTGGCTGCTGGATTTCAGTCTTGCACCCGTGTGTGATTAGAAAATTTATTGAGTGCTTCCGTAATTGTGTGGAAATAGAGATTTTGTAAGGGGCTGATGGTGTGTAGGCTTAAGTGAATAATCAGAAAGGTTTGCATCTTCCCATTTGCATAATATGCGCTTCGGTTTACTTCTTGGAATATGCGATGTGTTTTTGTAATGCATTAGTTCCTGTGGAATGGTGGCACACGATACACAAATGTGATTTTGTGAACCCGCTCAAGCGAACGTGGGTTTCGCTGTGGAGTAGTAAAAACTTGATCGGCTTTTTGGTAGGTCTTTTTTCTATTTGTACAAAATGCAAAAAAAAAAAAAAAAACACACACAAGTGTTTGTTCGTTCCAGGTCCTAGGATCCTTATCTTATTTTTAAAACCTTCCCATTAGTAGCTTAGTTTAGGGGGTTCTCGACTCGACTGGCAGCCCATTCTTGAAGAATGTAAATAATAGCACATCCTTGCAAGACAGTTTCAGATATTTGAACAATTCTGAAAGAGAGTATTATGCTTGCAGCTTTGCAAGCGAACAACTTTGGGCAACCATCTTTCCAGTAACTCGTTCCCCACATTCACATAGTTCAGAGTTTGTCATCGAGTGCATAGTTTTAATTTTTCCCACCTTCTTTATCTCTTACACTTTACACCACTTACTTCTTATGTACGTATGCCTTTTATTTTAAACTTAATTTTGCCAATTTTTACTCTTTACAGCTTCCCGACCTTCGCTATTTGGACTGCCGCATAGACTACTCAATCAAAACATTTGCAGCAGTTGTTAATCTATGCAAAGATTTAGACATAAGGCATCCAGAGGAGCTGTCACTGTGTAAACCCTTGGAATCCGACCATTTGAAAAAGAACTATTCAAAGTATCCCGTAAAGAAGATCCCGATAGCGGAATCCAATGGAACTACATATTTGCAACCAGCACCGGACACCAACTCGTTTATACCGATTAATTCGTTCAATGGAAGCTCCAATAGTCTGGACAATCCACAAAATGGAACGTTCTTATGTGCACCAGTGCACCAGACTACGCCAAAGCGTCTAAACCAAACAGGCACTCCCATCAGTTCGCCCACAGGAGTAAGCTTCCGATCATTGAATTCTATCGTTGACAGTTTTAATTGACTATTTTCCTTTTTAGACATGGAAGCATAGTAGCAATGGATATACAACGTTTGACTCGTTGTCTAGCCTTGGTGATTTTCAGGAGAACCTCGCAGCTAGTCCGAGGGCACCCAGTCCTGATGTGCGTTCCCGCCTCATCAGACCGAAGTCTTTGCTAGAGAAGGCTCGCATGAATATCGGCTGGCTGGACTCATCACTTTCAATAATGGAACAGGGTATACGGGAGTACGACACCTTGTGCTTGAGGTTCAAGTACTTCACATTCTTCGATCTGAATCCCAAGTACGATCAAGTTAGAATCAACCAGTTGTACGAACAAGCGAAGTGGTCAATTTTGAACGAGGAAATCGATTGCACAGAAGAGGAAATGCTTATGTTTGCAGCCCTGCAAGTATGTCTGAAAATGGTCAGTTCTTTAAGCCGATTATTGATTAACTCTTCTCTTGTAGTTCCAAATTAATCAACAAAACGATTTGCAACAACCGGATTCGGGAATTGATACATCAAGCGTTGAAAACGGCACAGACGATGATATCGACTCGGCACTTAGTGAATTACAAATCACACTGGAAGGACCCAACGCCAACGCTCAAGTCAGTAACATAACCAAAATCCCAGAGCTGACAGACTATTTGAGATTTTTAAAGTAAGTAAAGCCTCGACTTTCAAATTGCTTTGCATTTCACGCAGACCTCAATTCTTTTGCAGACCAAAAAAGTTCACAATGCGGGGATACAAACGCTACTTTTTCACATATCGCGATCTGCAATTGCATCTGTATAAAACAGCAGAGGAGTCCAGACGTGGACAACCGACACACGTTATCAATTTACGTGGCTGTGAAGTGACACCGGATGTCAATATTGCCCATGGCAAGTTCAGCATACGCTTAGAGGTACCTCCAGAAGGACGAAACGGGCCTAACAACGAAATGTGGATACGATGCGAAAACGAGGAACAATACGCGAAATGGATGGCTGCATGTCGACTGGCATCGAAGGGCCGTTCACTTGCCGATAGCTCATACGATAGCGAAGTGGCCAGCATCAAGTCATTCCTGAGCATGCAAAAGCCAGCTCTTGAGTCGGCCGTCAGTGTGAATCCCGGATCGATTGAGCCCGTCGATTATCTCTCGCCAAAGATGTATAAGAAACTGCGAAGCAAGGCGGTACAAAGAATTCTAGAGGCCCATGCCAATGTCAAGAAATTGCCACTAATTGAGGCGAAATTAAAGTTCATTGAAGCGTGGCAGAGCTTACCCGATTTTGGGGTGACTTTGTTTATCATTAAGTTCGATGGACACAAGAAGGAGGAACTGCTCGGTGTTGCAAGTAATCGCATTATGCGTATGGACATCAGTACGGGTGATCATATCAAAACTTGGCGGTACAATACAATGAAGGTGAGTTTTACTTCGTAACTGGAGATAGGAGCGTTGCTCAGGGACCAGGGTAGCTCTGCTTGCTTTCGAGATATCTTTATTTGTTTTGAATTGTTTGCAAACACTTCCGAATTTTTGAGATCAGCTCTTTTGATTACCAGCACCAGGACATGGCCGATATGATGGAAATAACGAAGCAGATGTCTCAATACATGTGGCCGAGCCTATTATGCGGATTACTAAGTAACACTTAATCCATATGAAAATCAGTATTCAAA
Source organism: Cheilosia urbana (assembly GCA_946477585.1). Lineage (NCBI taxonomy): Eukaryota > Metazoa > Arthropoda > Insecta > Diptera > Syrphidae > Cheilosia > Cheilosia urbana. The sequence continues at coordinate 178,958,264 of OX297853.1, forward strand.
ACTGACAGTAAACTAAACGCACTACTGTTGAAGAAGAACTGACAAGTGTAATACAAGAATTCCCCAAAAAGATCGAGACACACTAAAGTGTCAAAAAGCATTATATCTCTATACGTCTAGAACGCTATAGTCTCCCAAGTCTTTGGTATAACATCCCACCGCGTTCCATTTTCTGATTCTAGCATTTTATGAACTAAGTTCTTCGAACTGCATGCTTCTCCCAATTGAGCAAATCTCCTGTACACCTTCTCTTCGCATTTTATTCCAATCATACAATTTTATTCTGGTTTTTCTTTTCAGGCATGGAACGTGAATTGGGGTGTCAAATGCATGATGATCCAATTCCAAAATGAAAATGTCGTATTCTCTTGCCTTTCTTCGGATTGTAAGGTTGTGCACGAATTCATTGGCGGATATATATTCATGTCGATGCGTTCAAAGGAAGCAAACCAGACACTTGACGAAGAAAAGTTCCACAAGCTAACGGGAGGATGGCTTTAGAAACTGCGCACTACACCCCTCACCCCACAAATTGTTTCTTTTCCTTTTCTTTTTTGTTTATTTTTTAATTTTTTTGCAAATAACTTATTTCCCTATATACTAGATAAACTCTATTCGTTTTGCTTATTTGATATGTTGTGTATATATATAACCCATTGTTTAATTCTAATTTACAAGTTTTATTTTATAATTTAAACGCCCTTTACAGTTGATTTATCATGTACAGAGAAGGCGCGAGATTCGCTTTCATATGAAATTGTTAGTTTATGTATTTAAATTGTTGGGGTGCTGCTTCGAACCAGGACTAAACTTTGCACAAACACAGAGACAGACAGAATAGCGCCTTAAATCCGTGCTGCCTTAAATTGATTGTGGTTCTTATCTAGAGATAATTAAATATTTTCGTATTAACAGCAAAGTACATGTATCACAATGATTGGATTTGTTTTCTTTTTTTATGTACACAAATCGATCATCTATATATCAGTGCTTCTCAAGAAACACGCAGGTATATCTTCTATTTTTAATTCTGCATTGTTGACATACCTCTTATCAAAATTGACTACTGACGCACACTCCAAGTACTGCACGTGACATAGTTTGGGAAGCAATGATCATTAATAAACTAATTAAGAAGTATGCAAGTGATGCGTAATAATTACCATTATTGGCATCACGAAAATAAAAAATTATATCTAACATAATGCAAAAGTTGTTAGCCGGAATGTAATAAATAAAATTTAGCAAACAATTAATAGCAATCGAAGATTAAAAAACGAAATTTTATTTTATAATTTTATAAGAATTTTGATGTTGTTAATTGTAAATTAAAAAATAAAGCAGAATAATTTAAAACAAATTGCATTTACTTTTTTTTTTACTTTATATGCTCTGTATTCTGTATGGCATCGGCTCAACAGAATGGTTTTGGGAAAGACTGGGACTGCAGAAATCGGGTTCAAGGTTGTAGGGCGAGTTCATAATTGCAACATTGTTGAACATGTCATGCAAAAAATATTGATTCAATGCAATTATGAACAGAAATACTGCTGCGAGTTTGCAGAAAATTACCACAATTTTTGTTTCATTCTTATAAAACACAAATAGTATCTTTTAACTTAAATAATAAAATAAATCTATTGAAATTTCATTTATTTTACTTACATTTTTTTTTTTTTTTGTGGTGTTAGTGTGTTGGACTACTAATCTTCTTGTAAGAGCTTCTCAATTAGCCGTTTGGAGTCGGCATAAAAACTGTAGATCCCTTCCATTCGTTCCAAAAATGAAAAACTCACACAAAACGAATGGTTCTGAGAAGCTAGGCCAACAGGTCCCTCTGGACTATTTATTTTTTTATTTCTACATATTTTGTTTGTCATCTTCCTGCAAGTTGCAACTCGGCAACAAAACAAAACTCAATGCAGATCGCAATTTGAATGTAATTTTGCTTATATGAACAGAGATGAAAACTTCCTACTGCCGTCATGCAAACATAATGCTGTTTTTTTTTTTTTTTTACATTAAATGAACGCAAAAATTGCAGTGCAGCCCTATTTTTACCCGACTGGACACAGGGAGGGTTATGTGTTTCGCGTGTATTCTATGTACGTTCCTACGTGAGGCCCTGTAGCCCACTCGATTCACTTTCACTTTCCATCTGCCGGGAGAGACTTCCTTATCGACAGGTATTTTTGTTCAAAGTTGATCGGCAAATCAGGCTGTTTTTCATTAAATGGCAGAAGACAAATGGATAGTATAGGCATTTTACCAGACGCATTGCACTAGGTCATCCTTTTTGTGATGACCTTTCGAGGCTTATATTTGAATAGAATATATTTAACAATGTGGAAAGAGCATCCTACGATAGAGAATAAAATCCTTAAATATTAAAAGGAGGAACAGCAAAGGACATAATAGAACTTTCCTATTCAACGTGAGTTTTTTTTTAAATACAATTGTTATTTAAATGGTTTATAAAGTTCTATCTATCTCTCAGATTAAGTAAGTGCTTTCGTTTAAAAAGAGCAACAGTTTCATGTTTTTTTTTTTAGAAAATCACAACGAAACCGCACAACAAATGATAGGATCGGATCCGCAAAGAATTAGCTACGTATTTCAAATGTCTAAAATTGTATGGGGGTGATACTCTTCGATCGTTTTCGAACGAGATTTTTCTTTCTTTTCATTTGCGGTGATTTCTGTTTTAAAAGTCAGCTGTTCTTAAATGGTAATTTGCTCTTATAGAAATCCATTCAATTTATGTTGATATCCATTACAGTGGCCAATCGTCGTCTAAAAACGTAACGTAACGTAACTTTAAAGTTTGACAAATGTTTTTGTGTTAGTGTAAGTAGGTGTAAATCTCGCAAAATTGTTTTTTTGCGGCCAATGAAAATGAAATTTGACAGCCAGCTAATTTCGAGAGCAGATAAATTGCTCTGAATCTGAAAAAAGTGTTTTTTCTGTTCCAAACGACAAATCTGCGGGCAGATTCTGTAAGTCGAAACGATAAAACGTTTTCGTGCGCACCAATGATTTGCCCTATTTAACACAAGCAAATTTCTTCGTGTTCACGAAGACGTTTCCACATTTTGCCTTACAGAATCTGACCCCTGAATTCAGAGGTGTTGCTTTTATTTTCAAGAAAAAAAAGGCCCAAAATTTATGTTAAGTTTTTATTTTTCTCATAACTTGCTTTAGAAAATCTTAACTGGAAGAATGCATTTTACTAGTTGTACGTTTAGAATAAATATAAATCCATACACCTTAACAAAGTGGAGTATTACACATAAATTTAGTAAAAGACATTTACAATATAAATGTACGTTCTAGTACTATTTTTGTGAAAATATAATTCTCTATAGTTTATAAATTTACGTACTTAAAAAACAACGTTCATTCTTGTGTATAACAGTTTAAATATGTAATTTACCATTTTTTAACATCATAGAAAAACATCACTGGCATAATAATTGTGTTGCAATATTGCTAAAAGACACTAAGAACAAAATGTCGTCATACGAGCCATGATGTTCTTTACAGAATAATTTACACACTCATTTTGATAAGGTTTGTTTTACAATTTTCTTAATCACTATGCTAACAACTAAACCCAAAATTAAAGCTTTAAATTGGAAAGAATTGATATAGATATAATTCGAGAATGATCTCTGGCATACCTATATGAAGAAAATTAAATTCTTCTATTGCGAGGGACAGTAGAGGGTACCAACCCAAAAAGTTTGGTTAAAAAAAATAGTACTGTACGTATGTACAAAACGAGGCACGGTGTAGACAGGCAATTTAGATCGCTTTGAATTTATAACGCGAGAACAGAGTGAGCTTTTATTAAATTAAATTAAAAACGTACCTAAGTATAAATTTCTTATACTGGTAGTACCAACCAAAGTAAGAATTAAACATATAACAAGTTTGTGGGACGAAATAACAGTATCCGCTACGAATAACATTGTGCGCATGATAAATATTTGAATGTAATTGCCATTTCTCGCATGCAAAGTAGTTAGTCACCATTTAAACAGCTTTTCACTGGGATTGCGCGTGAAAACAATTTAGGAGCAAACATAATTTCTCATAACAGTTTAAAAAAATGGAATAAGTCTATTGGCTAGGCAAGGCGAACCACGCAGTCCAAATTTATAAATATGGAAAAACTATTTTCACAGAAAGAAACTAAATAAACGGTGTGGTGAAGTATTTCAATAGGGAATTTATTACTTACTCCTTTTTAACACATGCACCCGGTAGCAAGCATTTCATAAACAGTAAGAATACGAAGTACTGAAAACTGGCCTGTGATGCAATTCCCCAAGCGGCTGTTGACACATTTGCTATAATCTTATGCGAAATTCGTAATGTTCTTCTTCTTTATAAGATGGCAGTAAAATGTCGCAAACGATCAAGAAAAAGCTGCAGTGACACTTTTGTACAGATCTAAAAGTTACTCCTTAGTTAGTATGTCTGCCGGGCTATTAAAACATAAAAATCGATACCAAAATATGAACTGTAAGAAAACAAAAGAAACACGACAGCACTTAAACAAATTGTTTTAGTTGTCCCTAAAACTGCAAACCCAAAATATATAAATTAGTGCAATACTTAAGGAATGAGTAAGTGAGTCTCTAAAACTTGAAGAAAACCCCCAACTTCCGGTTCTATCGAAACCTACTGAATCAACTACAACTTGTGTCCAAAATCATGTATACGTATACTCGAGTATGGATATATGTAAATACAAAAAGAGGGCATGCATGTACAAATTGTTCTACTTATTTCCGTTTGCAGCATGGGGGTAAGACGATTCAAATCATTACCAGGGATAAACTTGAAACACATGTTTTGGTATTACAAACGAAAAAAACCTATCACTAGTTTCCATGGAATTTCGTATTGATATAATCCTAATTAATTTGTATACCAACATGTTTTATTGTACTTATCACTATTTTATCGTTTTAAGCTCGATCGTTTTCAAAAGTTTTCCTACCTGTGTGTGTCTTTCATCTATTAATAACTTTTCTCTTGATAAAGTCATCACAGTTTGTTATATTTCCTGTTTAACATCTTTTTTTTTTTTTTTTTTATAATTATTTGAAAATTCAAACTCTAAATTGTTTATTTCAAATAACAGGGAGAACAAACCATGTATATGCGTAATCCGAAAAGAAAAATTGTATTAGAAAAATAAATATTGTATATATACAGTTAACAGAAAAATAAACTATGATTGTTCGAGTGTAAAATAAATCAGACTTAACAGCAAGGACTCAGGTTTTACTTGAATACTCCAACCCATAGATATCCATTATAGAGTAGGCAAATATAAAAAGGGATAGTAATGGTATTAAATAATTTAAAATTAGAGTAACTATTATCCAGTCCCGTGCTTTCCGTTCTCGAACAAACCCTTCTTGAAGAAGGGCGAGAGATTGGCCAAACTGGTTCGAGTAATGCCTGGTCCACCAGGTCCCTCATAGACCGGGCTCTGTGGAATGCGAGCGCAAACAACAACCAGCCGTCGAACATAGAGTTCTAGTAAACGTCGTCGATGTTTTGCAACAGATTCACTGTTCGATGAGAAGATCTCTCGGCGGGGAAATGGAAGAGCACCAATCTATTTGAAATGTTCACAGTTCAATAAGTATCCAAATTGTTTAAATCGTACCCACCTTAGATCCGTAGCAGTGCTTCATATTCAGGTGCAACTCTCTAAAGCGGCTGTATCGTCTCAGTATGTTCAGTTTGCCATCGGGAAGTATTATTCTGATCTCATACTCGTAGTGGGTTTGTTTGCCTGCACCACGAATAACAAAACTTGGTATCGTTATGAATTGATCGGGTTCCGCTAAAAGAGCAAGGTAAACACGTTTTAACAAAACTAAAACATATGCAACAGGTTAAACCTAAAAATATCATTCGCACTTGACGACACTCGGCCCTAGTAGGGTATCCGTCGGAACGAAAAATTCTCCGATTTTATACGATTCGGAGGATTTTTGCTGCGAGGTATTCTTCGGAACAACTGATCGAAGAATTCTTCCGACATTTTGTAACGCATATCGGCGACTTACGTTGAAGTGCGATGAAGTGCATTTTTTTTTGTTATATTTTTGACAGCTAAGTCAAGTCCCAATTGTTTATTTCTCTTCCGAAGTCGGACACCTCGAACGGAATTTGAGCCTCCGAAAGAGTATGCGTTGCGCAGAATTTTGCATTCCGACGGATAACTCGCTAACTGAGTACCAACACTAGTTCTCGGACTGCTTAGATTACGGCATACAACATATAACATTCGATACAATTGCAGAATAGGCCCAGGTTCACCCCGAACTGTAGCGCCACCTAAATAAGAATGTACAATTGCAGGATCCGAGTCTGCCGAAGAAGTTGTGAAGTAAGCCTTTGGAGTAGCTTCCACCTTTTTACTCAACACATTGTGCTAGACTGTTGGAAACTATGCAACCCCTACTGCCTACGCCTCCGCCAATAAGTTAGCGACTATAAATATTGACCAACTACGTAGGTTCGTATAAATTCCTGGAACTCGCCTGCCTTTGTTTTGGTAATGGCGATTTACAGGAAATATAGACGGTGAATGTCGCCAGAGTACTTACACATCATCACGCATTTGATTTAAAATAAATAAAAGATTTAATACTTATAAAACTTACGATAATCCCGCATGGAAGGACATGATCTGGTCATGCTGGGTACATACGATGAGACATCCATTCCTGGACTCATGACACTCTGACTGCCGTCGTCATAGTTAATTGTCGTGACTTCGTCGTCATTGCAGCACTCCTGATGATTACGACCACTTATGTTCAGCTCCTTTTCCATTTTTACATACCGCCTCTGCAACTCTTGCAACTGGGCAATTTGTGAATCTAGTTGTGACTTATCAACATCCATTTCCAAGTTTTTCATAATAAGAGCTTTCTGGGCGGCAATTTTCCTTCGTAACGAATGCATTGAACAATATGATCTTGTGACATCCGAATTACGCCCAGTTTCACAAGAAGAACACGAGGCAGTATCCTCGTCGCTTACACTCATTGTTCGTCCACTAGAACCATTCGGAGTTGTAATTATTACTGGGAGGCCATTAGGAACTCTTATTGATTCTAGGCAAACCCCACTGTCGCTCATCAGAGGATTGGGGGGCACTAAACAAGCGTTATCACTGCCATTACCAATTGTACTACCTGAAGATGATACTTTTTCAGTATTATTCGATGATGATGATGATGATGGGAGTTCACTATGTATAGGTGAGATTAGCGAACTGTCAGAATTGATCGTGTGGTATGTATCACAAGTTTCGTAAGAATCTGATTTGGAGAGTTCTTCCTGGTCGGTTTGGGCATCGCTGTCGGCGGTCATTTTTGTTAAACTTAGTTTCATTCTAAAAGTAATTATGACAAATAAGTACCGCTGCATAGATATCAAACAAAAAAAAAACCCCTTACAATGACTTCTTCGACTTGATATCAGCTTTATCTCGTTCATTGACGGTCAGTTGTTGCAGTTCTTTATCCAACTGCATAATGTCCTCGTCGATTTTGGCGATTTTATTTGTACCAGCATTTAAAACCTTTTCCTTGTCAACTATTTGCTCCTCCAATTTTTTAATATCATCATTCTATATGGGACAATTAGAACAAAAAACAGCAATCAGTGAGCGACTGTATAAACAAATAGGCAGAAGTAAAAACTGTCCTTAGCCGATCTATGAGCCGAGAACAGCATTTGAAAACCACTTTTGCGGGTATGCCTGGTCTAAGACACCAGGCCTCAATTGTACTTACGTTTTTCTTCACCGTGTCCTTGACAAACTGCGCAGAGAAATACTCTAAAGATTCCGCAGCTTGCAACAATAGATTGTCTGACAATTGGGTGTTCTCCGTTATTTTGATTCCCACCTATAATGAGAACCAAACATTTGCGTAAACATGAATGTGCAAATAAGAAATTCGAAAAATAATCTTGACAATCGAAACCAATTTCTAACAACAAATAAAGACAACATATTGAACAAATTTTAACCAACCTCATCTAGTTTGCCACAATCTTGCAATTCTTGCAACTCTTTCGCTACATACTCAGAAAAATCACGTTTCTTTGAGTCGAGCTGTGTTTGAAATGCGGAAATTTGTCTACAAACGATATCAATCTGAACAAAAACAAAATAAACAGAAAGGAAATAAGTTCATAATCCAAAACAAAAAGTAAACACAATCGAATGCTTAAGACAATATAACAAATAAAAACACCATCCCAGTTGACAGACACTTTTTAAATATCACCAAATCTCAACCAACCTGAACCTTCTCATTGTTTTTCTCCCATAAGAGCATGTCCTTGCGTGCTAGAAGCTCCCTTTCGCGGCATAGAATCAACTCGTTGTTATCCATTTCTTCCTTTTCCAGCCTACGAAGCTCCTGCGTGAGCTTTCGCACTTTTGTCTTGTACTGCTCGTACATTTGGACGCGTTCCTGTAAAATACGCCATTTAATAAGTTATGTGCACCTGTTCATATAATTGTACAAACAATATTGAGCTGCTTCAAAGCATTTTCAATCGTTTCAAGGATCTTTCTGTTTTCGTCTTGCAGCTCAGGGTCATCGCGAGAAGTTTGCGTTGTGGGATGATACTGCTTGTCCCTTTTGTAGGGCGAAGATGTCATACTGCTCGACATTTCATCCTCTCCGTAATAGCTGCTGCTAAGAAGATTTTCACGCGAGGATGTAATCAACGAGAGCCTTGACATATCCAGGTGAGAGCGACACAGGTCTTTGCGAAGTTTTGCTGCCTCGGCTGGATGGTTAAAACGAAAAATGTTTGTTCGGCCAAGCAGGATAATATCGCCCTGCGAGATGCCTGTTGGTTGGTCTATGAGATGAGCATTCAACCAACACTGGGAGAATTGGCGTGGATGAAGTGTCGCCAGCCCGTCTCGCAAGATAATACTGCAGTGTTGCGGTTGAATTCCATCGCCAGTAAGTACAATGTCCTGAGGAACTTCGCATTCAACTGTGCCAATTAGAGTCTCGCCCTCCTACAATAAACACACGAACTCTTATAAGAACGATAGGGAGAATACAAAATTAAAGCACATGCCTTTAAGCTGTACAATGTGACACCGGTCGTGATATCATTATGAATTCCAATCAAGTGAGGCATTTCTGAGTCCAAGACCACACCAACACCGGATTTTCGCAGACCCAATGATTTTTGTTCCTGCAATATCGACTGCGCCTCCTTCCATTTTTCCGTCCATTCTTCTGTAAGTACTTTCTCTTGGGCTTCTTTCTTTTGGAGATCTTCTAGCATTTTCAACGAAGGCATTATCGAGTTCTAAATGAGATGATTAGAATTATACACACACAGCCTGATGGCGAAGTACGAGTATACTTACAACGTCTCCGCTTAGCATCGACTTCAACTTGTTGATCTCTTCTCGGAGCTCGCGGATAAGCTTCACATTCGAGTCCTCGTTTATTGTTGGCTTATTGATGATGTTCTTTGCCCGATTGGCGTAGCGCAACGTGCTCAGGGTCTCACTGTAATTGCAATCGGCCGGTGATATTGCTGCTATCATAATCGTTTTGCTGTTGCCGCCTAGACTGTCTTTTAGCAGCCATGTTAGTATCGAATCTCGATAGGGTATATAGAGCACCCTTTTCGAATTGTCATTCTTATTCGTTTGCTCGGCGAGAGCTGATATAACACTGCCCAGTGTCACTAGCGATTTGTTGATGTGAGCTCCTTCCTTTAATCGCTGGCCAGTCGCTCCAGTAGCGTTGGCGCGTTCGCTTGAAGAGAAAAACAACAAATTTGGAATTCGGTTCACACTGCTCAGTTTGTAAAGATTTACCTGCCTGCCAAGTCGACCAAGTGTATCTTAGAAACCGTTTCACTTGGCATGTCATTCATAAAGACAGCCTGAACGAATGTTATGGTAAATATTGCATGACTCCGACTACTTGTGTCGTTCATGTTTGTACTGGCTGTTGTTCGTTGAATGTTTCCCCGAGATATACATTCCTAAACCGAATCCCATTAGAGCGAGTTTTCAAATTGAGTAAAAAACTTACCTGAATTTCGTCAAAGTCTGATATCGCATGCTGTGAGAGATTCTCCACATACGGTCCAAGATTTCTGTGCTCGCGAACTCTGAGGCCATGCCCTGTTGTATGCGGTCCGAGTAAATCCCTCACGCGTTCGTTATATATTTCTAAGTAGCTGGCATGTGTCTTGTAACCGGTTCCGGACTCTTGTCCGACTTTCATTCGGAGAAACAACTCCTCGCAAATTCGCGGTATAAGTCCTGGATTGTCATGGCTGCCCATCATGGTAAAAGTTTTCCCACTGCCCGTTTGGCCATAAGCAAAGACACAAGCGTTGTATCCTTTAAAAAAAATAAGGGTCAAACTATGTATTGAACAAAAAAAAAAAAAAAGTGAAACCATCGAATACGTTTTCTTTGACCTTTACTTTCCCTTTCGGCAAAGCAATCTCTTTTGCGCTCGCATCTTTTTTGTACTAGCCATATAATGTTTCGCACAGCATTAAACGGTAAATGCGTGCAAGCATGGCCAACTAACAGACCGAAGAACATGTTGCTATCTGATTACAGGCAACAATAAAGAGAGTTGGGTTTGGGTGCCTACGATTACGTATTTCTTTTATGGATACCTACATTTTTCTTTTATATACTTCTTCAAATGAAATCTCATCCCTGTCCATGCAGAAGCATGGACCCTAGCAAAAACGGATGAGGATCTTCTTGGTCGCTTCGAACGCAAAATTCTTTGAGTGATTTTTGGTCCCGTTTGCGTTGACGGGATTTGGAGGAGAAGATTTAACAGCCAACTCTACGAGCTGTACAGCGACATCGACCTGGTCAGAAAAGTACGCATTATTCGTCTAAGATGGTTAGGACATGTAGAGCGAATGAACACCAACGCTCCGGCCCGGAGAGTCTTCGATTCCAACCCGGATGGACAACGCAGTAGAGGAAGACCTCGCCTTAGGTGGCGCGCGCAAGTGGAAGGGGACCTCAACCAACTTGGAGTGCGCAACTGGAGGCAGTTAGCCAAAGATCGCGCTAACTGGAGAGGCGTATTGGTTGAGGCCCAGGTCCACTCCGAACTGTAGCGACACCTTAAGTAAGTAAGTAAGTAAATAAAATCTATTTCTGATTGAATCTGATTGAGAATCCAGATCTAAATTAGAAAAGGATTGAATACAAAAATACAATGACGCAATGACGAAAGAGCAAATCATCAAATGTGCCGACGAGGCGCCGTCTTTAGTAGGTGCAATAGACAGGTAACATTGTCCCACTTAAATTTAGAAAATTATAAGATTTTTGGTATACTTAAAACTGCAGGAGAACACATGAACGGTTGCTTGTACGTTACGCATCTATTTAACACCTACTGCTTTTCCTGTTGACCATAAAAGCGGCTGCTTTTTTATATAGCTTATATTTAGTAATTGAAACAACTGTGCAATATTCACAGGATAAAAACAATGTACGATCGGTCCAATCCGTAACTTTAATTTTTTTTTTTTGGTTAGGTTACGTTGTGTAGGGTTGTGACTTGTGACGTGAGTTCGTCATAAAAGATCAGGCGTCACAGATTGCCAATCGCCATCCCCAGTGTCTATTCGAATTCGCACAAACACTCAACTTACCTACAGAATTTGAGTATGGTCTCAATTTTGTTTGAGAAGCCAACCTCCTCTAAGTTATTTAAGAAGTACCTGCCGAGACTTATTCTAAAAGCCCAGTCTAAAGGCATGCTTCATCGAAAGGCAATCTCCCTATCGTTAATCTTAAGTTTGTTCTGCTGACATTGACTTCAGACTTCTCCGATTTAAAACAGAATTAATCATGTACCGGCTTTATTGAAGAACTTTTCAAAAGCAATCTTTCTAGCCCATATGTGGGCTCATACCCTTAATCGTTATTTAGTGGTAAACAAGAGTTAACGCCACCCAACATCGATAAGCGCTCAAGAAGATACAGCCTAGGAGAGAACTAGACTTAAAACTTGGTACATTATTCGCGCTAAAACTAATCCCAGATTTTATTTGGGTATTCTATTCAATAAATCAAACCTAAAGATGGTGCTTTCAGCTGAGCTGTTTATATTCACCAAAATGCAATTGTATACAGTATTTACCTTCAAAAGCGCAGTCAACAACATCGGTTCCCAGATCTTTATACACTTGTTCCTGTGTTGCAAAATGGCTGTCGGTCTCATCAAATGACCAGTACGAGTAATCAAATGTAAAATCGTGATGGTTTTCACGGCCTGCATCTCGTATTACGTGAGTTCTTGGTCTGTATAATCGGGTCCGTCTGGCTTCCATTTCGACAATTGACAAGGCTTCCATGTCATTTTCCCTGTTGAGAGGAATAATTAATTAGAACATTAACCTATTACATGGTGTTCGGAAAATACAGTAAAAGATACGCGTTAGAAAAATATGAACGATTTCTGATGCAGATACAGATAAATAGTCAGAAGCACAAAGATAGCAATGCGCCCACTAGCATGTCGGGCCTGGATAGCACACTGGCCTCTGGAGTAGGCCCCTGTGATGCATGTACTGGCTGATCTTTGTATAGGTTCCATAGATCTAGAATTGCATTTTTTCTCTAGTGCGGGCCACCAAACCAAATCAACTAAGGAATTTCTCCTCTTGAAAGTCTGACAGACTCTAGTCTATGCCAAGGTAGCGGGGTCTCAAACTGTATGGGTAGGCAATAAGACCTAATATTCACAACTGACCCCATTACCTCTTCAGTACCCTTTTTCTATCTACTATTGATAACCCTCTATTATTCTTTCAATTTTCCACAACTCTCCACTTGATATATGATTTCTCTCTCATTTGTTTACCGCTAAGGGTTTATTCCACTCATTTGCCCACAATTAAGGAATGTGGTAAAGCTTTGAAGTGCGAGATTTTCAACCGTCCACTCCAGTCCAGTTCTTCGGCAGTCATCCCGTCTAACGACTTTCACAAAGCTAACTTCCATCTCAGTAGATGACAGTGGCATGGCGTCCATATAACCCAATTCCTACCGACTTCCCTTTTTAAATTTTCATCAGTCCACACTATCTACCAAAAACCAAGTATACATCACGACAAAGCGAAGCACGAAGGTAACCCCAAATATGTCTCGTTATTAAAGCTCTCACTGGATAGTTGATTTTGAGAGAACATTTATTTGTTGTAAATAAATAGATAGGAAAAAATTTATTTGTGGTTGAAATTGAGTATGAGAAGTTTGATTCGATTTTATTTGTGTATGTATGGATAAAATATTTATGTAGAGAGATTGTACCTATTCAAAATTATTCGACGGTGTAGGGAAAAGTAGGGATTTTCTTTGTGTATTGTAGGGATTTTTCTGTGTTTTCTGTACTTTCACTGGCTGGCAGGTAGTACGTTGAAACTTGAGATAGGTAAGGGGAAGCAGGCTCACGCGGCCCAAACAGAATTCCAGTGGAAGCACTAAAATTGACTGCCCAAACATGCCCTAACCTGCTGCTCAATATGTACAACAGTTGCCTTGAAGAAGGAGCCTTCCCAAAGAACTGAAAAAAACAAAGACTGGAACTCATCAGCAAAGGAAAAGGAGACCCAGATTCCCCAACGGCGTACAGGCCCTTATGTATGTTGGACACTGGGGGGAAACTCATGGAAAAGTTGCTGAAATCACGAATCACAGATGCAGTATAAAGAGCAGGAGACTAAGCAGAAAGGCAGTATGGTTTCAGGAAAGGTCGCTCCACGGTCGGAGCGGTTGAAGAAGTGGTGAAGGCTGCCGCCCAAGAGGAAAGCCAGCGCTCTAAGAAGATCGTTTTGCTGGCAACCCTGGATGTAAGAAATGTATTCAATTCAGCTAGGTGGACTGATATACTAAATGCTTTGGAAAATAGATTCAACATCCCAGCTTATCTACTGAATATGGTGAAGGACTATCTCAGGGATCGGGAGCTGATCTACGAGAGAACAGAAGGCCCACGAAGGAAGGAAGTAACATCTGGAGCAGCACAGGGATCAATTTCGGGACCAGATCTCTGGAATATTTCCTATGACGACATATTACGGATGGAGATGCCCGAAGACACCTTCCTCGTTCGATACGCAGACGACATCGCAGCAGTGATAACGGCAAGAGACCCTGAAAACGCGCAAAGGAAGTTGAACCAAGTCATGCGACGAACAACCTCTTGGATGGATGAACACGGTCTCAGTTTAGCAACAGAGAAAACTGAGATAGTCCTTCTGACGAAGAAGAGAATCCCTACGCAAATCGGTTTTCAAATCGGCTCTGAAGTCATTAAGAGCAAGAACGCGGTGAGGTATTTGGGATTGAGGCTCGACACAAAACTAACTTTCTGGCAACAGATAAAGTTGGCAGTGGAACGAGCCTCTAGAGTTACAACAGGCGAACATAGGTGGTCCATAGCCAAGCAAGCGCAGGTTATTAATGTCGACAACGCACGCAATTCTCCTATATGGAAGCGAGATTTGGGCAGACGCGCTCCGACAAAAAAAGTACCGGAAGCAGATGGCGGCAGTGCAAAGACGTGGAGCCCTACGCGTGGCTAGCTCTTACCGAACGGTGTCGGAACCAGCCGTCCTCGTAGTCGCAGGAGTGACTCCCATCGATCTCCTAGCGGCACAAAGGAAGTACGTCTACGACAAAAAGCCGGAAATTGGATTGGAAACGGCAATCGATCAAGCAGCGCAACAAACGATAAGGAAATGGCAAGAGCGCTGGAGCTCGGAAACCAGAGGAAGGTGGACTTTTGTGGACAGCGAGACTCATAAGAAACGTGGCTGAGTGGAACGACCGGAAACACGGTGAAGTCAACTATTTCGTCATCCAGTTCTTCACCGGACACGGAAATTTCAATGCCTTTCTCCATAAGATTGGTAAAAAGGATAGCCCAGCCTGCCAGTACGGTGACTCTCCAACAGACGACGCACAGCACACGTTTTTTGCCTGCAGAAGATGGGAAACGCAACGCACAGTCCTGGAAAGCAGCATTGGTACCTTCAATCCAGAAAACATAGTCGACAAAATGATGACGAGCGACTCGAATTGGAGAAAAATTTGCCAGTATGTGGAAGATATTCTCAGAAGAAAGAAAAGAGAAGAAGAACAATACCGGGAAAGTACGTGAGCCCGAAATAGGGCGTATGATTAAAGCCCCCTTGAAGTAATGCGAATAGCGGTCCCAGGGGGGTGTCTCAAAAACCACAGGGTTGGGAGGAGTTTTAGTCCGTATGCCCCGTAGGCATGTGGAGAGAGCCGGACACGCGGGGATGGTCAACGCAAACAGGCCTCCTTATGGTGCGTAAAGCATTTCCCTCCCCCCAACAGGGGAAAAAAAAAGGGGGGGAAGCAGGCTGGCCAACTTGAAACATAACAAATATACCGAAAGACTGGGGCGGAGAAATCAACATTGGGACAAGGATTTATTTTTCCAACTGATATACCAAATTTTAAAAATTTTATAAACTCGTATTTTAGTACACCTCAAAACGCACTACCTTAAAAAAACCTAAAAAATATGTTTTCCATAAGCAAGGTTATTTGCGTACATTACCCTATTTTTTAGTTATTTGTTGAATTAAGTTAACTTTCGAACTGAGAAATCCTCGGGAAGGACAAAGGGCATTGGGAAAGACAAATACTTTGTCCCAAATGTACCGTGTTGGCAACCGTGAGGGGAAGTGTTTTCGTTTACATTACAAAATACAAATTCAGTTGACTGATTGAAGTGCACGACTTAAAAAGAATTTAGTATTGTGAACCAAATTTGTAAATGCTCAATGTATGATTTTGTTTCAGGTACACAGATGTAAGGTTTTTTACATTTGTATGGGATTAATTTTGCTTCGACTTCCCATTAAAAAATGTTCACGCCCCGCCACTGGTAGATGATGATGCTCTTTTCATGTTTTACAGAGAGGTGTTAACCTCTATGTTCCCTTTTCTCGCCATAGAACTGTTTAATCCCACTCTCGCCCGTGGTATAATCGAAGATTTCGTTCTATTACGTAACAAAAGAAATAAGGTATGGGCAGTTTTTCTCCGCACCGGTTCTTCCTCCGACTATTCCAACTATCTAAATGATAGACACACCAATCTCATAAACGACCTTAAGTATTTTTTCCAATTAGAAAACTATAAAAAAAAATCCCACGGCTACCCTCCTTCTCTCTCTTATACCATTACCAACCAATAACTCCTTTGCACAGGATCCCTCTTACTTTAGCTTCCTATTTATATTCGTTATCGGTCAATTTATCTCTCTAACTGTTGACCGTTCCCTTATTGAAAATAAGTTACAAGATGAATTCTTACCCGGCCCACATGGTTTTCCAAAAAGTGTTCTTCCAATTTTTCGCTCCCACTTTCTGATCTCTTTCATCTTTCTCTATCAAACGGAGAATTTCTCCAGATTTGGAAGACCTCGTTCGTTACCCCGACACACAAGAACGGATCAAAAAATTAAGTTACTCATTCATTACCGCCAAACTCTCCCATATACCCAAACGTATTTTATACGAAGTCTTAAGCTTTTGGAGCAAGTCCCTTATTTCACCCTACCAACATGGCTTCCTGAAAGGTAGGTCGACCGTCGACTACTATAAAACTAGTCGAATTCGTATCTTTTGCCCTCTCCACTTTAGAGAATGGCAACGAAACGTAGTAGTAGTATTTATTACTAGCTCCTTCTGAGCTATTGAAATTCAAACATTGCCCGTTTACAATATTCATTTAGTACTTAATCGTAGTGAAGTCGATACATTTTCTTTGTTTTGTTCTTTGTGGCGTTCGGAAGTTTTTAAATAATTTAAAGCCTTTATAAATCAACGAATTTTGTGAACATACATTTAACATACGTCATCGCAACTGACTTCAGTAAGGACTTTGATAAGATATTACATCAATTACTTCAAATGGATATATTCCCTTTAGGTCCGTACTTTCGTTCTCCTTCTTAGCAACATTTGGTGTCCCACAAGGCAGCCATTAGTTCCCTTCTCTTCATCCTAACGATAAAAATGATCTTGCAAAGGTCATATAACACTCGTCTTTCTCTTTCTACGCGGATGATACTAAATTCTTCGAAATCATCTCTTCACCTCAAGACTCCTGTATTCTTCAACAAGGCTTTGATCGTTTTTCGACCTGGTGCCTCAAAAATTGTCTAGAGCTCAACATCACCAAATGCCAATCCATCGACAGTCCCCTCGCCGGCTTTACCATCTCCACGGCCAACCAATCTCTCTCGTTCATTATCTTCGCGACCTTGGCATATTGTATCTGTATGGCAGGAAGCTAAATTTGCGTCTCTTTACAACTGTATTTTCTTTCACACAAGACTCTTTAACCCATCAAACCACCGTACCTCATTTGACCCCTGCGGAAGGTTAATTCTAACCTTTCAGTTTTCGATTTGAACCGCAGCACTGCCCACCTCAAACTCGTTCTCGTTCACCATTCTCCTTACCATTAAGTCTTAGTTTTAAGGCTTTTCATGTCTTAGTTTTAAGTTTACATGAAGCCTAATTGTTAGTTTTAGCTTGTATTAAGCCAAACTTATGGGGGTATTGCCCCCACCAAAATTATTCGTCCCAAAAATTCAAAAATTCACACAAAACCAATCGTTCTGAGAAGCTATTGGCCTAAAGGGTACTTGAATCTGTTGCGTCAACTATTTTTTAATGTGAAAATTCGTCCAAACTGTTTGAAGAGTCGTCTGGCAGGTTTCGGAATACCACAAGCCGAAATTCTATTTCTCGTTTTAATTGAAAAAGAAAAAAAAGTTGAAACAACTTTTGTATGACACCAAATGTTTCCGATTTAAAACATGTGAAATGAAAGTGTTATTTAGTCTCAGTAAATTAAACCAACAACTCATCAATCATTTAAACAAAATAAATAAATAATTGTCCAGTAATCACTTCCGGAAGCCATTTTCTTTTAGGTTGAAGCGGCTGTCGGCTAGCGGAAACACTTAAGGATTATTCCCATGAGAGCGAATTGCGAACTGCGAACACGCGAATATTCGTATTGTTATTTTCTGACACTTCATTCACATGAAAACTTTTTTTGGTCCCAGATACCCGCGTATCATGTGGTTTTCCATTGGGACAAGAAATCAATCTTTTTTTTTGATCTAAATCACTTTTTGCGTTCCATTGGGACGAAAAATCAATCTTTTTTTCGATTCGGATCACTTTTCGCAGATCTCGATATTTTTTCAGATTTACGCATACCAATATACTTTGTACATCTGTTTAACGTCAGTTTAAGAAGTTTCATTTCGAGGCAAATGCGCAAAGTTTTGTGAAAACCAAAATAACAAAATACATAAATAGCTATGGATACGATTTCGGAGGAATTATTATCTTCATTATCTCCCTCGTCATCTGAAGACTACAAACCACCAATAATACTTCATTTGTATCTACAACAAGGAAAACATTTTTGAGGTCGATATCCATTTGCGATTTTGCCAAAAACGAATGCCATTTGAACAGCTGATATTGTTGTCAATTAACGCACTAATCCATTTACAAAAGCAGATCAATCTCGTTGCGCGTTCCATGAGCACAGTAAAATCTGAGATCTGAAAAAGATTTCTGGTGGTCCCAATGGAAAACCACATCAGTTTCATTTTTAGAGGTTAAGTTCGAACGAATTTTTCATTCGTGGGTTTGTGGATCGCGACTGTTTTGTGTGGATTGTGAATAAAGTGTGACAGGTCGCGGCAAGAATTTTCAATTCGCGGGAAAATTGCTTTAATTGTTAATTTAGCTGTTTAAATCAATAGAGATGAGGTTTTGTGATAGAAAAAATATAAATTTTCAATTCATAAATACAGTTAAATTGATTTGTTCGCAATCGTAGCAAAGTGGCAGCGCTTTGCCACAAGGCAATTTGGCCTCCCTTTAATCTTCCAGGTTAGCTTAGGCCAAAATTTCGTACAACGTAAATTTCAAAACAATAAAAGTATGTACGTACATATAGAGTAAATAAATTTCCTTACAAACAAAAATCGTTGGCGCAACAGGTCCGCGTAGGTACCCTAGGGTGTTTTCGTTTCGTTTTTGTTTTTGGGACGAATGGAATGGACCTACAATTTTATATCGAATGCAAACGGCTAATTGTGAAGATCTTTCATGACAGCTATACTCTGAGGTGTTTTTCTGATTTTTCGCGGGAGGTGGCATATTGTAAAACAGTAACAGATGGAACTTGTCTTTTTCCGGGGATCGAAGATGAGACCCCACACTAGCCACTGAACCCACTTCCTTCGCTCTGATTTTATTTAGTTTACACAGAACTTGTGCTTTGCCAGTGTTTTTTATTACTTCAACGGTTCTGCAGTCCTTAGGATGTACCAACGTATCGTCTTTGCTTAACTACTCCCAATTTGGTATCTCCTTTCACTTTGGCGCCGTTTTCCTCCATATTGCATATTTAACACATGATTCGCAATACGATGTCAATGCGAACGGGACATGAAATTATTTGAAGAAGCACTGGTTCCTATCACAAAGTTGCTTTGCATACAAGTAATAATTATGTTTACCTACCTACACCTATTTTTTGTTGGGCTTTGCAATTATTGTGTAAATATATACCCCAATCATATATAAAGGATAAGGAGGTTTAAGTGAACTTGCGATAGAACAATCAGTCATCATATCAGTGACCTGTGTATTACGTTCCACATTTTGTGTGAGTGAAGTTACCAAAACTAGATTGCAATATTTGAAGCTAAATGACTCATCAGTCATCACTTAACCAATTTAAAAATAAGCCAAACAGCTAAGCGGCAACGAATAAACGTTAAGGCAAATAACAATAATTGTTTGATTCAATATAATTGTTCACAAAAATTATACCTCGCTAGGTACCTTTCGTACCGTATGCAATGTCGACTTGCAGAAAACCCTACTATTCCTATTCGTTACCAAGCAATGATGCTAATCCCAATTAGAAAGGAACTCCACAGCTTACCTACTCGATAAAGGATTTAATAACAGATGATGTCAATTTTCATATTACGTGCAAGTTCCAATGTATGCAAAACAACAGCATCTATGGTACATATTTATAACCCAAAAATTACATAAATATGTTCCTAAAAAACTGTGCCTATTATTTATTGTGGCTGTGCTACATTTAAGGCCATTCACTGGTGTTATTACCACTTTTGCTGCATCTCTTTGTGTCTAATCACCACAAAAAGTAGGTATTTGTGACTTGTGAGGCAATATTTTTTTGTTTGTTGACGTAATTTTCCCCAAAAAAAAAAGTGAACATAATCCAACTAAACACACTCACCTAGTATTGAAGGGACGAACCCGAACAGCCACTTTAAGCGACGACATTTCGATATATTTTAAACAAATTCACAATAATCACAAATTATAATCCGTTTTATTTCAATAATTATTTTACACTTCGGCAAGCCCTACACAACTTGCTCCGCTGGACAAAAAACAAAAGGCACATAAGAACAGCACAGTGTTGAATAGGATGATGGTTGCTTTAAACATTTGCAGTGTTTTTCATTTGCCTACACAATATTTAGATTCCTTAATACTTTTCCGACAACAAGGGCAAATGATTATTCGAACAGCAGGCGAAGCAAAATAAATAATATAGCTAAATTTTACAGAAAATAATACAACAAATTCTTCGTAAATATACACACTCTCTAGTAGACCATTTTCTCACTGTCACTTTTCACCAATCACCACTGCCCGAAAACAATCGAGTTGTCAAAGATGGGGAAAATGAGTTCAGGGCAGCCAACCGACAATAAGCAGGTATGTTATTTTTATTTATTTTAGTTGAATTGAATTATTTTAGTGGTGAATTAATTTAGCTGTGCATTTTATTACATTTTCAAATGTTAATTTTTAGTATACCGATTTAGGTACATACTTGATTTTAAAAAATTGATTTAAATGCAGTGCAAATAAATTAATTTGAGGAAAAAAAAAACAAAAGTAAAATCAATGGTTTCTTCAATTGACTGCTTAACATTTTTAATAGCAGTATTTATAGAACTGTGATTGAAATTCAAATTCAAATCACTTGAAAACAAGGAGCAAACTCTTATTACACCCATTATAAATTTTTAATACGTATGTATTGGGACAGAAAAAACACTTTTTTCAGATTCAGAGCAGTTTTTCTGTTCTCGAAATCAGCTGGCGGCAGTCAGATTTCATGTTCCATTGCCCGCAAAAAGACACTTTTTTTAAGAGTCAGAGCAATTTTGCGAATTTTGATACCTGAGCGAGACTTATGTTGTTTTCCGTTGGGACCCAAAATCAATCTTTTTCTTGATTTAAATCACTTTTCACGTTCCATTGGGCAGAAAACTCAATATTTTTTTTCGATTCGGATCACTTTTTGCAGACCTCGATATTTTTTCAGATTTTCGAAACAAATGCGCAAAGTTTCGTGAAAACCCAAATAACAAAATACATAAATAGCTATGGATATTATTTCGGAGGAATTATTATCTTCATTGTCTCCATCGTCATCTGAAGACTAAAAATCACCAATAATACTTCATTTGTATCTACAACAGGGGAAACATTTTTCAATCAATATCCATTTGTGATTTTGCCAAAAACGAATCCGATTTAAATAGCTGATATTTTTGTCAAGTAACGCACTAATCCATTTACAAAAGTAGATCAATTTCGTTGCACGTTCCATGAGCAGCGTAAAATCTGAGATCTTAAAAAGATTTCTGGTGGTCCCAATGGAAAACGACATTAATCTAGCTAGATGATGTATGTTATTTGAACAGCATAAAAAGTATTATTACAAGTCGTTAGTTAAATTCGCAATGAAAAACTTCAAATATTTTAAAGATGTCATCTATTATATTATACAATACTTTTGTTCGCCGAAGAGTTGAACTAATAAGTCACCTGGATTCATATATCATAAACCTATTCAAAATGTGTGTCAATACTTTGGTATATTCCTTAAAGGATTTGCTATTTTTAAAAAGAAATCATTATTCGTGCAAAAGTTTGCTGAAAAGTAGCTGATTGAGTGAAAGTCAAATGAAAGTTTGCTTTTCCAATACAAAGCTGCGCAATTTACATTTTAATATACACATACACTTTTACAAATAATATGATTTTTAATGACCGAAATAGTTTACAAAGTGTAACAAAAGTTGGTTCATACGAACTTTAAAAATATCTCCAATTTGTGAAAAATGATTGCAATTTGGACTAATTTTTTAAGGTGGGCACTATTTGTTGACACCACTCAAGGGCATATTCATATCCAAGAAATGTCGCCGCATTAACTGGCACTGCCCGCACAACCAGCATCCAACTTCCTCTAAACAGACTACGCCATCCATAACGCTACGAAAACAGATTTCAATACGAATTTGTCTTAACATTTTATCTCTTCTTACCTGTAAGTTTATCTTTATGCAGTGCCTAATATTTTTATATTGAGCATTTTCTTCTGCTTGCATTATTGTTTTAACAACATCAAAAGGAATCACACAAACCCACGACAGGATTCCAGCAAACGCTCCAGCCATTGTTGTAATGAAGACGTCCACTCTTGGTGATCCTTCTTTTGGGGACATATGTTTTCGTCGCTTCATGAAATCAGCTTTGTCGAGGTAGTCCATAGTCAAGCGATACGTCAACATATAGATGCCATATGGAAATACATCTCTATGGAAATATTATTGTCCTGATAAATAGTAAAAAGAAAGTGTATATTATTGTTTACCGGCACATCATTGGTAATAAGCCCCTGTATAGCCCGGATATACCATCATTTTTCAAAATCTTCACAAACATTTTAAAGGGAGTTCTTTTCTGTCCTATTATATACTCATTGTAATCTGAAAAGCGTTAATAACCGTTAATAATAAAATAACAATAAGTATTGCTACTAAACTTACAAGAATGTGTCTGAAGCCGAACTTTTATCAATTCAATTGGGCAAGCTATAAACGACTGCACAAATCCTGCGATAGATCCGGCTGCAAACATATGCCGGTACTCCAATTGCTCACGTTGATAGTCACTATGACACACTTTTCTCAATTGACGCAAGTGGTTACCGTATATCCCAAACAGAATAGAATTGATCGCACCAGTTGTGACGAACGGAAAGAACATTCCCCTGTAAAAACCATTTAACTTCATCGAGTTGATTGGCTTAATATGAGCTTTATGTTGAAATAAAAAACAAAAACTGCTTACCCCACTATTACGCTGATGTATCTGATGAATAGCCGTGAATACAGATGAGTTTGATGCCTGTTGCCATGTCTTTATCGTATCCAAGGGATGTCCAACGAAAACTCCACAGGCGCCTATAGGTTTATACAATGAGTCGTATGAATAAAAACTTGGATTTGCTTTGAGTAAAACGTTGTAGGAAAGTAAAAGCCCTTAGCAGTTGCTTTGAATCGGTATGAATAAAAAACTACTTTGATAAAGTAAGTTCGAAAATTCGAACATATCATTTACTTCGCTGGACGTGTAGTTGCCTAGAAGTTCCTGTTAAACCTGACCAGTAAATTTGAATTTTTGAATTTCCCTTTTAATTGAAATTAAAAAAAATTTAATTCTGAAATATGAATGGAATCTACAGCTTCAATTGCACCTGTAAAAATGATTTTCGTTTGATAAATAGGTTGTTGATGTTTTGTTTCTTTCTTAGGTGCCGGGAATTTTATCAGATAATTATAGGCTTGCTGGAAATCTTAGTTGACACGCCAGCCAATTGATTAAAGAAGAACTGAGAGGTTTTTGTACTGTCAACCTTAAGCCGGTAGGTATACCTATAAACTTTAGAAATGAATCTTTATAAACATTTTCATCTGAACGAAATATTATATTATTATTATAGACATATAAGCTAAAAATATAAAATGTGCATACAACATATTTAGCAATAGATCAAAAGTCAGGTAAATATAGCAGACTTGGAATTTCGTAGCAATTGGTATGTTTTATTCATATGGAACTGAGTAAAAGGTGTGTGGCGGCGCCACTTTTTCGACGGCTTTTCGAACGTGTCAAAAGTTAGTGTTAGCTCTAATCAGTTTTTATTCATGCGAATTGTAGAAAATGCTTAGATTTTGACATTTCGTTTGAGTAAAAGCAATGGGGACGTTCACAAATCTAGTTTAGTAAGTCTGACAGCTGTCTGATTAGATGTATCTCGGTTTTGATTAGCTGAAATCGGTCATATGAGCAGCTGTTTCAATTGACGTTCATGGAGGGGTAGCCGACGAATCTAGTCAAGAAATGCGAGATTGAGTACTAAGTTGACAGTTCGGGTATATGGCTGACGTAGAAAAAGTGACGTTCCCGACCAATCTAGTTTTTGCGTTCAGGTTACATCTTATCCAGACCAACTAGTCGACTTAAGATAACTAGGTTCTTTACTGTGCCCAGTTTGTTAAATGTATTGAAGTTAATTCTACCACCCTAAAGAAATACAATGGTGCTTCCAGATCAACAAAATATGTTCAAGGAAAAATATTGTAAGCGAATTTGAGGGAAAACTCTTTAAAAAACTATGTCTAACACTGTTTTAAAGTTCATGTCTCATGTGCCAATCAATGGAGGGGTGCCAACAATAGGCTATTTTACTATGGATGATTACAGAAGCGATATTCGAGCTGCCTTATGTGGTATTCGTTTGGGCTTCTTCAGATTCGTTCTCAGATTTCAGATTTCGTGTGGCTAATCGAACATAAAAACGTCATTTGCGCTTTTTTGTGATAATATTCGTGGGATTCGAATATGTGTAGCCTTCACAACTTTTCAAAACGTTTTCCATTCACTGGTTAAATTTTAAATTAAAACATTCGAAATTTGCGTCTCGATTGATTTTTAAATATTTATTCATAAATAATTTACAAAAAATAGATTCACCCAATGCAATGCCTTTCACGAAAACCTAAACGCCCTCCACCAGTTGTCAAACTCAAACGCACTTGTATTGGTAAATCTGAGAAAATATCTAGATTCGCAAAAGTGCTCTGAATTCTGAAAAAGATTGCTTTTTTTTTGTACCAAACGAACATAAAAACTGCTCTGAGAGCAAAAAAAAGTGCTCTGAGAGCGTCCAATCGAATACCACATTAGTTTCACCCTTTAAAACGTGAACTCACATTTATGTGACAAAAAATTTGTAAACTTAATTATTTACTATTTTGAAAATATTCACCAGCAAAAGTATTTAAGTATAAAATTGTTTTTGTCAACTTGGCATTGGTGCTGTTGCTGTAATATTGTTCTTGTAAATAAGGAAACAACAGAGGCATATTATATACCTAGGTACGCCAAGTCATTAAGCAACTGAGTAACCGAGAACAAACAAATTGAAATAAATAATTTTATGTTCTATTTTATTCAAAAAATAAAATACTTTCCTTTCTTCTATGCTATCTATGTACAGTTTTTCCTTCGTGTATAGCGGCTGCTGTTATGCCATACTACTTTTACGAAATGTCAAGTTTAGCAATCGACCTTGTCCTACACTCTATTTACGATTCATTTTCATTCAAGTTGAATGAACTTCGGGTTATTGCATTTTATCGAAAATTAATTACGTCATACTTTTGTGCTTTTTCAATTCTATCTATCGCCATCCTCTAACCAGCTTATTACACTTTACACACTCTGCGTCACAACAAAACTTACCCCCAAAGCAACCTGCTATGAAATCCGAACAATATTCCCACTTCATAAATATGTTTTGATGAGTTTTCTTTTTTTAAAAAACGAAAAATTCAATATTGCACAACCTGTGCTTAACCATGGCGAGATAACTGAACACGTCGAGTGAAAACATTGCACTGAAAGCGAGGCAGGGTGAAAAGCTTTGGCAGTTTATAATTAGCATCTGTGCAAACTGCAAGCCCTTTGGGAGTGCATGTGCAGCAAACGTTAATAAAAACAACAAACAGTCGAGGATATTTAATTAAGCTTATTAGCAATTAAATAGGTAGTGCATAATATAAACATGTACTTGCACTATTTCTTTATTAATTCGTATAATTTTATTTGCTGACTGTTAGTCGCTAGATTGGAAAAAGATGAGAAAAATGTAAGGGCTAATCTTATTTGATTTAAAATAAGCAAAATTGGTAAAAGTTGCCAACAGAGCTCTACATCTATGGTTAGGCCTATTGTAACAGATATCTTTTGTAAGTTAAGTGGAGTCTTCAACACGCAATCGCAATAATCTCTGATGTTCATGACAACGAACAACAACGAACGACGAAGATGAACTCTTCTCTAGACAATACCAGATTCCACACATTGACCCTCCATCTATAAATGGCACCAGTTTGACATTAACTGAAAGGGCTAAAAAAGCCACTTTGGCACTTTTATTTTCCAAAAAGCCTTAGGAAGCAAATCCCTCGTATCAATCACTGGTTAAAATATGTCTCTGATAAGACGATTTGTTTGTCTGGTGCACTGCTTTGGACAAATCGATTTATCGCGATAAGTTAAGCAAAGTCCAAAGAACTGCTTGCTTGTGCATCGGCGGGCCACTTCGTACCACCCCCTCCGCTGCAGTTGACATCCTCTTTCATCCTGCACCCATTGACATCTTCAGCAGGCCAAACGGCAGCTTCTGCAGCTGTACGCTTCAAAGCTACTTCACAATGGACACCTTCAAGAACCTTCCAGGAAAAATCGAATACACCATACCAGAACTATAATTTGATAGAAACATCCAGGTCTCCAATCTCATCAGATTATTCTGGGAGGAGAAAGCATTCCTGGATGATGAATCGATCCATTTTTTCACAGATGGACGGCTCTCCTTTCATCTACCTGATCACTGTAGCGTTTTTCAGGCGGAAATAATGGCGACAAAAGAAGTCTTATCTTGGCTAAGGGAAAACGTGATATCTGCTAAAGACATCCGTATCTTCTCGGATAGTCAAGCTGCTGTGAAATGCCTGGAATCAGCCTCAACAAATTCTATAACAGCCCAAGACTGTCGTTCGTCTCTTAGAGAGATGGCGGAGCAGTTAAATATTCAACTCTGATGGGTGGTGGGGCATAGGTTAGGGATATCTCAGATCCCAGGTAATTGTTAACGATTTTTGCAGAAGCTGTTTTTACGAGGAGGAGGAAGAAACTATTCTGCATCTTCTCTGTACTTGTCCGGCTCTCTCACAAAGACGAATACTCCATTCTACTATAGTGTTCTAAACGATCTAAAAAAACGTGGACGTTAGAAATCTCCTACCCATCATCAGAAGCCCAAACATGTTGAACGAGTAGGAAGAATTATATACAAAGATTCATGTGGTATCACAAGGGACCTTATAATGGTCTAAGTCTTTCGACTAGCCGACAGAAACTTCAACCTAACCTAACCTACATAACCTAACTTGGAATGATTTCTATACTTCTAATAACATCATACAGAAATACTGGAGTTGAATTGCGTCGTCCGTGAACTGCCATTACGTGACTTAATTTGTTTTTGTTTCACATGTAAAATCAACTTAATTCCGTGAACGTATAGCTCGTTTACGGAAGTGGCAATTCGACCCCTGGTTGTAGCAGAAAAAAGTTACGTATACGACACAGTTGTTGTGAGCTTTCATTAAGCATTTTAAGCGTTCCATTTATTGCTAATGTCATATTGGCTGACAAAGCCGGAGAAAATAACTTTAAATTTCCTGAAATGTATTCATTCAGATTTGATTGCGTTGACAAAAGGGCACATGTCAGACAATTATGGCGGAAAGTGTTGTATCTATCCCTAATTCAATACAACTTTCCCGAGTTTTGTGTCTAATTTCGATGAAACTTTGGAATTTTTTTTTATACTTCGAGCAGTTTACAACGACAGCATCTTGGACAGAATGTAATAAAGGGAAGATAGTATTTTGAGGTAGTGAAAGACTTTATGTACCTAGGCCGGAACAGTTTTCCGATGACATATAGCGCACCTTGCCGCATCACGTGTTACAACTCCGTTACTTACTTTTGACAACTACACAGCACATTTTTTCCGAAGCTAATGTCGATTTCCATTGGGATAAAATATCAGTCTTTTTTTCGATTCGGATCACTTTTAGCAGATCTCGATATTTTTCACAATACCAATATAATCATACAGCAGGGCGATTACGAGCGCGATGTTGTCCAGGCCAAGTGCTGCCTCCGGTTTGAACTTTTGTTCGTCCTTGTCGCCTACAACCTCGGGCTGGATTTGTACGAGATATCCCTTCCAATAGAACTTTCTCCGATGACATATAGCAAACTTGTCGCAGCTAGGTACACGGCACACTTTTTCCGAAGATCTCGGACAACTAATTGCTGCGTGTGAAATGAACGCGTTTATATGCTTCATTTATTTTCTTCCGAAATGGATACTTCGAAGTTCGAACGCAGTTTGAGTTCCGATCAGGGGCTCTACTCTGTATTTCGTTCCGATAGTGAAAATCTCCGAAAACGAATATTTTGTACTGTCTATTTCAAAAACTAATGAAATTTACTACTTATGTAAGTTTTGTTTTATGTTATTTATGTGTTTTGGACGCAATGTGTAAATTCAGTAACGCATCACTCGCATCATGATGCTTTGCAAAATGTTCATTAATACAAACAATTGGCATCACTTTTAACATCATTATTACAAAGTTGATCAAACTGATGCGCAAACATAACGCACAAAAGCATCACAGAAATACCTGATGCGAACCAACAGGATTCGCCGGCAAAAAAGTAAGAAAATGCCGGCAGTGAAAGAAAAATAAGTAAATAAACATTTTTATCAATAGATTTCTATGCTTTTGAAAGACAAATTTATAAATTTTTGTTGAACTCTTTATATTATTTTTTCCACAAACAATGCGTTCTAGAACTCAAACGACACATTCAATCACCAACGCATCAGCATAGCAAATAAGCAGTGATGCCGCATCACTGCAAATGTTTGACGTTTCTGAAATAACACGAAGAGAAATCGACCTTGTCCGCAGAAAATGAGCTCGCCTTAGTTGGCGGTAAGTGACTTTTGGGGACCTTAGGACCTCAATCAACTTGGAGTGCGCAACTAGAGGCTGTATCCTCAAAGGCAATTCGCTCTTTTTGTTTATTTGGAGAACAAAGAAAATACGAAAAGAAAACATCGAAATCGAGACTCAATCAAAAGCCTCCACTCTAAGCTATGGGGCGTAGTCATTTCGAAATGAAATCGTAAATTGGATTAAATTTTTAATATTTATTTTATTCTTGATTGATCTTTCAATTATTCAGCACAGACAAATGATACACCTTGTATTTAAAATATTTGTTGTAATTTAATAATAGTAGTATTAATAATTTCGTATATATACGTTACTAATTTTTATTTCATTATTAATATATCATTTTTGTTTCTGAATCCATATAATTATATATATATTTTGTTTTGCGTAATCTAAAAACAAAAATACGAATAATTTTCTCTCCTTCTCTTCTTTTTAATAATAATAATCTAATAAAATATACACTTTAATATTAAACAAGAAAAAAAAAAAAAAAAACTCTTAAATTTTAAAGAAAGATTTTCCTTTTTTTTTGTTTTTGATTAGATACGAATGCATTCATTTCCGTTTACCGTACTTTCCCTTCTTTTCTAACTATACCTTCGTTAGACAGTGTGTGTGTTTGTGTGTAAAATTGAGAGTTTACAATGAGAGTGATTTAATTAAATAATGTAGTAGCTAAAAGGGAGACACTGGCGGGTAAAAAATTTACAATAACAAATAGGGGGAACGAAAAATTAAAGCAAGTAGTGGAGGGGTTAAAACAAAACAAATTATAAACGAACATTAAGTAGATTTTTTTTTTATAATTTTATATATAATGCATATATACCTACCATACAATTTGAATTATTTTCTTTTACTTTGCATTTTTTTATTTGTTTTTAGTTTTTTTTTTTTTTTTTTTTTTGTAAAATGTTATCTTCTTATTATTTATCATGTTAAATATCAACTTAAACTCAACAAAACAATGCATTTTCATGTGTTGTATATTTACTCTCTCTTTATACATAGTTACACTAATTGTTTATACGATTTTTTGTTTCTTTTACTTTTTATTCTTTACTGTGTTAAACAAAAGGAAAAAACAGTCGCAGACTGTCTTCTTTATAAATAGCATATGTGTGTGTTGTGTGTGAATGTGTGGTGTGAATAGGCTTATTGTTCAGTTATGCAAATTTGTATTTAGTGTTTAATTTTAATTTTATCCTCTACAAAGTGTAGTTTTATAACAGTAACTGTCATTTACACTAAAATTACGACTTAGCAAAATTGTTAATAAGTTATGCCTAATTTTTGTTGATTATATGTTCACTGTAGAATGACGATGCGCGTTATTTCTTCTTCTGATATTTGTATACATTTTCCGAAGTTTATTTTTTATTGTTTAGTTCGAAAAAATAAAACAAAGACTATAAAACAAATTCGCATAAATTGCTGTAGTTGTAAAAGTAAACCGAAATGTAAAATATATTATATATCTGCATTTATTTATGTATTTTGTTTTTCGTACAGCGTTTTTCCCACATCTTTTTAAGGTTTTTAGTTTTTTTTTTTTTTTTTCTTTATAGCATAATTAATATATTAGTAATATTTTCATAATATCGAACATGCGCTATTACAAGTTATTTTCTTATTGTTTCCTAAGTTGATGGTAAGGGGGAGAAATGATGAAAGATGAACTGTGAGTGTTGGAGGAGAAGATTGGATGAGGAAAGCAGTGTGCGTGATGGAGGGGCGACGAGGAGAAGCGTGACGCCTTCCCCTCGTCCTTCATTTTGCTTGCATATGCAGGTAATGTTCTTTTGTATTCAATAACTTCTACATTAAAAGAACTTTTTTTTTGTTTTGTTTTGTTTTAGTCTACTATTTATAATTGCTTGACCTAAGTTCAGCTGTTAGTGATTTTAATTTAATATTGTTGTTTTTATTTGACTTTTTCTTTTTTTATATATAGATAATTTATTATGTTTTACGGTAGTAATCAGTAATTATTTTTGTTAAATTTTCCGAGCGTTTTATACTTTATTTAAATTTTTGTAATTCACTTGCAGTTTAGTTGTGTTTGTTTATTTTTATTTTTACTTTTATATTTCGCTTTGTTTTTGAATTAACAAAAATAACGTTATTAATCTGTAGTACATCACTTGCTCACGGAAATCGCGACACCAGCTCCTGAGCCTGCAGCCATTGCAGAATTTGTGTGTGCCACGGAGGCAGCTGACGCGTTGGCACCAGAACTATTGCCAGCTGCATTTAGGGCAGCAACGCCGCCAGATGACTGCTGCAGTAGATTGGCGGTGTTGTTCGATTGATGAAGTTGATTGTTCTGTGGCTGATGCTGAGAGTTTGCATTCTGTTGCGCTCCACTACCGCCGCCGACCGCAGATGATGATGAAGTAATTAGTGTTGCAGCTGATGAGGCGCTGTTTGTTGGATTATTTTTAGATCGATTTATTTCAAGTTCGTGCAATTTCTTCCATAGCTCCTCGCGATCTCGTTCTCGTTTCTTCTCTCTGCAATGCAAAATGTCGCATCAAAGTTCAGTGAATGGATTAGGAGGGGGACTTACTTCTGTCGCTCGGCTTTGTAACTAGCTGTTAGTTCATCGAATAGTTTCGAGTTCATTTCCATGAAGGTTTTCAGAACATTGTATACCAAGGCCACAATAGTTTGGTTCCAATGTTCTTTGCTAATACGATAGAGGGCTGGGAACATTATTGGCATTATAACAGCATTATTTTCTTCTATTAAGGACATAGCGTATTCATTATTCCATAAATATAAGGCTCGCTCAGCGACCTACGAATAAACAAAATGTCATCAGTTTAATGAAATACTATTTACAAAATTGGAGAACTTAATCCAATAAAAAATATGCGCAACGGGAAGTGGACTAAGTATCTATATGTAACAAGTAAGCTGCACAAAACGGCTATTTTGCGACTTTTTAAACTAAACGGACGGGTTCTATTTCCGCCTCAGTTGCAGTAATTGGCCAAATAGTTACGTATACCAAAAATATGGCTGCTCGTGACAGCATGCATTTTAAATCATAGGTTATTTTGACACTGACAGCTGTTTCCCGCTCGAAATCTTGACAGAAAGTCAGTATCATACCAACGTTGGGAAATATTGAAAACTTATTTCCAAAGCGAGTGCTGTGTAGCCCAAACAGTACGTCTTTTGAAAAGAAGTTTTGGCTGAAATGAAGCACCCACCGCGCCTGCTGTACGCAAGTTTGTGCAAGAAGTTTGTTCGACTGGTATACTAGTGGACAACACTCATGGTCCCCGTAGTCGTACGGTGCGTAGTTTGGTGGGGACTGTGGAGTGGTTCCATCATTGGCCGATTTTCTTGGAGTGAGGCTGGGAACAAGGTTTCGGTCAACGTTGGGCGTTACAGAGCCATGTTAACCGACTATTTTTTTTTTTTTTTACTCTGGTTCATGCAGGATGGCGCACCGTGCCACACAGCCCATGGGACAATCGATCTTTTGCGCACCAAATTTCCAAATCGTGTTATTAGTCGTCTTAGCGATGCCCTTTGGATTTTTTTTTGAAAACCTTGAAGGACCGATGTTTTGTTAACAATCCGGAAACGATTCAAGCACTTAAGGCCATCTCATCACCTAACGAACAAAACACCTCTGCTGATACGACTGGAACAAGTGAGCATAGGCTCCACATATAATTTTGGTGGAGGCAAGAACCCCCATTAGGCTTTATACAAGCTTTAGTAACGACTTAAGGCTACTTAAAAAAAATATAAATAGGACTTGAAGCTTATTATGCTTAAGGAGATCGGTTTCAAGGGAAGTAGGGCTGCGATTGAATTCGAAAACGGTGTGGTTTAAGTTAACCTTTCTCAGCATACGAGATATTTGTTCGTTAGAGCCAAAGGATTTGCTGTAGGTTGAAAGATAGAGGAGGCGGGGGCAACATAGACTACGAAGCTTAGTGTCAAAGCAGATACGAGTTGTAAGGAGACGTGCAATCGACCGAGCCTGAGAGTAGTCGGTGAATGAAAAGAATGTCTGCTGCGTCTGCGTTTATTTATTTATATATTTTATTAATTGAATGCTTAAAAACAGTAAGATATATTATCTTATAAGTTTGTCAAGTTCCTCAAGTGTATTTAGGTTTATAAGTTCGAAACGGTCGCGATAAGGGGGTAAGATTATTCGATCATTCCAAGAAAGACCACGAAGAGCAAATCGAAGACGACGTTGGATGCTCTCGATTGTTGAAACATGGACTTGTTGCAAGGGACAATACGCTTGGATAGCGTACTCGAGGAGGGGGCGAACAAAAGTTATGTATAAAGATCTGGTCACATACGGGTCGTAGAATTCTGTGGACCATCTTTTAACGAAGCCAATTGACGAGTTTGCTTTGGCTATTATCTCATCAATATGCGAACGGAAATAAAGCTCCCTGTCGCATACAATGCCAAGGTCACAAATGGATTGTACGAGAGATGGTAAATTCGGGGAGGAGACTTGTTGCTCTCACGTGAGAAGGTAATAGATTGACAATTGGAGACATTGAGTTCTAAACCGTCTGGACAAAACTATTGAGATCTGTTTGAAGGAGACTGGAGTCATGCTATGAGGAAATGGATTTGAAAAATTCGGCGTCATCAGCATAAGAAAGAGCTGAGCGTTGAATGACCATTTCAAATTCAATAATTGTAAGGATGTAGAGAAAGGGACCTAGGTGACTAAATTGAGGAACACCCGAGCTGACTAAGATAGAGGCTGAGAGAACACACCTGAAGCAAACTCCGTAAATAAACGGTTTTTCAGTAATGAGATTTCCACTTTAGCAATACGGCTTCGAAGCCAAGGGCGGACAATGTGAGAAGTATTAGTTTATGGGGAATCTTATCAAAACTGCCTTACTGAAATCAGTTGTTGAAAAAGTTATTCCCTCAAAACAATAATTCAGTTGTAATAACGTCGACTTCTTTACTGCTTTCTAGAGCAGAGAGTGTAGACTGTAGAGAATATGAATTCGATAAGGTTAGTGGTTAATTGATCTACCTTTGAGAGAACCGTGCTGTTTAGGGGAAATTATGGACTTGCACTTGAAGTTAAGTCGCAGTAGCTTAGTGGTTAGTGTGTTGGACTGCTATGCGGGGGTCCCAGGTTCGAATCCCGCAAAAACCCAATTCCGACTTAGGGTTTTTTTTTTCCGCTGCGCTACCCCTCGCGAACGTCTGACAAACATCCGAGAGTATAAATGTCTTGAAAGAGCTTCTCAATTATCCGTTTGGAGTCGGCATACAAAATTGTAGATCCCTTCCATTCGTTCCAAAAATGAGAAACTCACGCAAAAACGAATGGTTGTGAGAAGCTAGGCCTAGGGTCTCTCCGGACCTGTTGCGCCAACTATTTACTTTACTTGAAGTTAAGGCTTCATACAACATACTTTGCAAGAGTTTGGGAACATATTTTAAGAAATATTGCAGGGAGGCCATCAGGGGCGGGAAAGTATTAATCATTTAGATTTTGTAGCTTATTTTCTATTTCTGTATGATCAAAACTTTGAGATATAGAAAGACTATAGAAGTTTAGAAGATATTCGAAGTAAGAGGGATCCGGATCGAGGTTGTCGTCGGCGAAAGACTTTGGCTTTATGCGCAGGAGCAGAATCTTGTTGAAAGATCCATCTTTCTCCATTAAATAGAGAATTTGTTAGCGTCTTTACAATACCCTCTAGCACATCTTCCTGGTAAACTTTTGCACCTGTTTTCACTCCCTTTTCACAGAAATGAAGAGATGTGACACCTTGGTGAGAGACACCCCACCAAGCCATTACGGAAGCGGGATGATGGCCAAGCTGAACCCTTGGAATGATTTCTTTCGCTTCCTTTGATAACAAGGCATAGACATTCTCATTTTGCTTGTTGAAAGCTTCTTCCGAGGTAAACATTTTTTTATCCGTAAAAAGAATATGTTCATGCCCATTGTTCGCGTGCCACAACAAAAATCTCTTGCATCTCTCCGCCCTATATTTTTTTAAGTTGAGGCGTTAAAAGATGACCTGTTGTTCGACGACAGCCTCACATATGAAGATCATCCCGAACCAGCCTAGACATCGATCTGGCGGATATGTTCAACTCCCTGGACATGATCTTCTGCTTCCGAAGTGGATTTCTGCAAATACATTCACGCACAGCTTTTACTACCGCACTCGTAAGTGCGAAGCGCGGGCGACCACTTCTTGGCCTGTCCTTAACTTCCGACAATACACTTAATCGACTAATAGCCCGATAAACGAGCTTTCTCGATATTCCGAGAAGTTTCAGGCATTTCAAAATTTGACTAGCACTATTTCCGCACTTATGCAACGCTATTACCGCCATTCTATTTTCTTTGGCACCCAGCTCCATGTTAATTTACTGCAAGCTGAAACCAAACTGACTTCTATTGGTAACAGGTCCATTCCAAATGGAAGTCTTAACAGATTGGCGCTGTTAAGTGTGTAACAGAATTTACGGCGGTACTAGGTAGTTAACAAATTGGAAAAATGACTTTGGGTCGTTTATAAGCTTGGTTTGTCCACTGCAAAGATTTTGTTGGCTTTAAAAAAAAAAAAAAAATATATTTGGCGCAACAGGTCCGGAGGGACCCAAGGCCTAGCTTCTCACAACCATTCGTTTTGTGCGAGTTTTTCATTTTTGGAACGAATGGAAGGGATCTACAGTTTTTTATGCCGACTCCAAACGGCTAATTGAGAAGCTCTTACAAGACATTTATACTCTCGGATGTTTGTCAGACGTTCGCGAGAGGTAGCGCAGTGGAATTAAAAAACATAAGTTGGAATTTGGGTTTGGGTTTTTGTTGGCTTTAGGGGTATATAAAACCTCACAACTTACGAACCACATTTAACAAAATCGAAAATTGATACAGTTCAAGACTCCTAACTCTACTTTTAGATATAATTCTACCAAATATCCCTATGTGCGAAAGATAACTTAATATAATGAACTTTCCGACTTACCTGAAAATGAGGACTGGACACACATTTGGCTATTTGTCGAAAAAGTGGTTCCTGTATTTTCACAAATTGTGGCGGATCAATGACATCGAGGATTTCTTCAATTTCACCCAAGAACATCACTTCCTTTTGTGAACAAGTTTTTGGCCAGAACTTGAGTAGCCCTCGCACTACTGGTTCCGTGAGAAATGCATCCTTTTCGAGAAATTGTACAATACAGTACGCCAACTGAGCATGATAGAGTGATAAGCATTTCACTTTGTGCAATGGCAATAGAACTTTAACCAAAAACTGTTTATGCTCAGCCTTGAGGGGCAATGCAAATCCATTTATTATGCTGCAAATAAACACATCAGTAGACGCACTTCTGAATACATAATGCAAGTAACAAACAAACCTGCCGAGAATTTCGAGAAGTTCACCAACACCATTGAAATGTTCAGTTTCGTAAATGAAGCGTAAGAATATATTATTTATTTGTTTTCGAATAAAAGCGCGTAATCCCAGGAATTTCCCATAAATACGATGCAAAACAGTTTTTAAAAAGTCTCTTTCCCTAGGATCTTCCGAATCGAATAACTCTAATAACTGAAAGTGCAAATAAAGTTGTTAGTTTTGGGAGGCTGCAAGAAAAAAAAAAAAAAAGAAAAAAAAAACACCACTTGCCTGTAAAACAAATTTTTGGTCAATAACCCGCTTGCCGATGGTTGCCTGAAAGTCTTGCGATTCTAGAAATCTTAAGAACACCTCATACACCAATTGGAGATGAGGCCATGACGCTTCCAATGTCGGATCATCTTCCTCTGGATCAAAGTCTGGGTTTTCACTTGGAGGAAGTGTGCGAAATAAATTACACGAAATCTGAGAAAGAAAATATGCAAGATATTTGTGTGATTGCGCTTTGCTGCTTGCAGGGTTAGCTAACCATTCTAATAATCTCCGGATACACCGGTTCCGTAAGAACTCCTCTGCCATGTGTTATGTAGGTGGATAGGTCGTTGAGTGCAGCCCGTTTGATTTCTTTTCCCTTCAAATCCGAAACTGGGTCCATAAAGTCGAAAGATACACAGCACTGACGTAGTTTTCGAATAAATAAATCTTCCTGTTCTAAGCTGGAGCAATCGGCTGCAAATACAAATCGGTTTAGATGCAGTTTGTTAAATTGTCGCTAAATACAAGTTACCTTTCAGGGGTGGGAGCTGCTGCAGTTCCACATCCTGCGAGTTTCTGTACCGAGAGGAACCTTGACTCTTTTTGCTCTTCTTTTTCAATGAACGTTTGGCGAACGGGTCAATTCGATCAACAAATGTTCCCGATGACATTTTCCTGTAATTGTACGGTAATTTCATGAATTATTTAGTGTGCACATGCGTTTGTGTATAGTTTAAAGAGATGCCGACTGTGCCTTGTGTGTTTTGATTTAATTTTCAATGTGATTAGTGATTTTCAATTCGTTCGTTTCCACAAGGATTTTATTAAGCAAAAGTTGCTCAAAATTGTCGCTCGTTACGAGTTTTTATCCTGTTTCTACTGACGTATTAAAATATTAACTGGTTGCAGCGAAATTTGTTCGTGGCAAAAGGTCCACCAGTGACCTCATATCAACTACTAAAATGTGCAACCAATCCTTTCATACTCAGCGCGGGATATTTCAACGGCATTTAAGAGAATTCGTCAAAAATTAGTGCTAATTAATTGATATGTTTTCATTGAATTAGGAGCTAACTTTCAGTTTGAACTACATTTTTTTTTTTTTTTTTTTCAAAATCTTTTTTTGTTGGGGTTTTCTAACCTCAAATCCAATGCTCTGGTGACAATCATTATCAAAGCAACGTTTAAGCCAATGTACATGTGTCGTATTCATACAGCACATTCCGTGCTAATCATAACTTGAAAAGCATCGTTATCAAAAAGGTACCGAAGAAGCTCGATCCCTCTCGCTTAATTTTTGCATTAGCTGCATTTCAGAAGGAATGTGCACGATAACATACAGCTTATTGTTCAAGATCATACATTTTTTAAAATGTCATTGTGCCTACGGTCCAGTCGTAAGTGCAATAATTGGTTACTTTGAATAATCAGTGTTTCACAAAAAAGAGAAATTTGTTAATGTTGTTAGAGACAAACCTTTTTCCTTAAAATTCTCAGTTATATGTTCAAAGTGCTGTATTGGATGCTAAATGGACTTCTGATTTCTTTCTCAATGTAACTCTCGTATTATTTATTAAGTTCGAAGTTCGAAAAAAAAAAATTCAAAGCGGGTTCAATCAATTCATAGTTAGGTAGAAACTTGAATTTAGGTAGATGGTGTTCCAACTTTAAGCTTATTGTAGAGCAGAATGCTGCAAACGGATAAAAATGTTATCAATTTAATGACATCAATACGTATTTCAATATGGAGCGTTGTGAACTTACCAAAATTAACGAAATGCTACTGGAGGGATTGTTGCTAATTTCTTTTAATCTTTACTTATGATATATAGTGATTAATTTGTTTCTCTGTTTACATTATTTGATATTTGAATTAATCTATTTTGTCCTTTTCGGGATGATTCTTTTTAGAGTTGTGATGGCACATTAATGTTAGTAAATCGCAGATTCTTTAATTTTTGGTAATTATAGTTGGTAGCGTGAGACTGACTTTGTTGAGTTGATAGATCACTAATTTTACGATATACATAGAGTGGCACAATGAAGTGTTATTTTCATTGACATTAGTGAAATGCGTGATTTCTCTTCGACTTTCGAGTTCAAAAGTAGTATTGTAAACTTTTAACTGCCATCTTTTTGAACATGGTAAAGATCTGAAAATAAAGAATTTTAATTTATGAAAATTTGTTATGCAAATTCAATTCAGTACTTTGAGTACATAATGTAGATCAGTCATTCATTCATTTCATTTTCCACAATAAGCGTATTTATTACGTGTAAAGTCCGCGGGTGTACAGTGTATAAGTGGATGCTGCATATTATAACCTCAACATTTACAGCACCACGCGAAACAACGTTTCTACACCATCAGGCACAAGTTCGATTTAGGTTGTACTTGTGTGAGGCGAAGTAGAACTGTCAGGTTCTGTTTAGAATCCTCAAATCCGCGAACGATAGATTCGTTCGAGCTCAACCTCAATATAGTAATTGCAACTAGTAAGCAAAAGAGAACTTGGTCGTACATATTTAGTGCACAGGAGACACTGTTAACAACATTTACAAAGAAAAATGAATGCACTGCATCATTAATTACCTATCCATCCGAAGGAATTCAAGCACCTTCTCCAGTCACAGTAAAGTAGTAAAGGC
This sequence comes from Cheilosia urbana, assembly GCA_946477585.1. Taxonomy (NCBI): domain Eukaryota; kingdom Metazoa; phylum Arthropoda; class Insecta; order Diptera; family Syrphidae; genus Cheilosia; species Cheilosia urbana. Next base: position 178,997,736 of record OX297853.1, read on the forward strand.
ATTTAGGGCAGAGGTTCAATCAAAAAAAAAAATCAGGATAGACTCCGCCGTTATTTACTAATTAACTGCAGTTTTTACTGTTGCAACAGTTTGAAAAAAGGGATGTCATATACCGACGGGTCTAAGATGGACGTTTTTCACAGAACGAGAATTGACCCCCAGCATACCTATCGGTTGTGAATCTCGGGATCTAATGAGATATTTGATTGGGCTTCTCAGATTTCCGATTTCGCGTGTCTATTCGAATATTAAACCGTCATTTGCTCTCTTTTTTGTGGATATTCGTGCGATTAGAACATGTTTAGCCTTTGACACTTTTTTACGCGTCTTCCATTCATTGTTCCATTCATAAAATTTTATGTTAAATAATTTGAAATTCGCGCCCAGGTTGATTTCTAAACATTCGTACAAAAATAATTAACAATAATAAATCCAGCCGATGTAATGCCTTTCGTTGCAATTGAGAAATTTCACAAAAAATGTAAACAAACCCTCTAGTTGCCAAACTAAAACGCAAATGGATTGGTAAATCTCGAGAAAATTTCGTACCTAGAGTCGAAAAAAGTGCTCTGAGAAGCCCAATCGAATACCACATAAGATAGTTACTCAAAATAAACGAGGAGTGATGTGTCTTTCAGGCAGAGGCAACTACATTAACCCATGAAGAGACGCAACTATCTCGATAGAAGGTTCATGACGATAGGTACATATTACATTATCTACCTACACCACGGTGGCCCTCCGTTGGGTGGCAGAAAAAAAATGAGTATTCAAAAATATATGCCCTGAAATCTATTCAAAGCTCCACCTGGAAGATTGGTACTGTAACGGTAAAACAAGTGAAACAAAATATATAAGTGAAACAAAATATACTATGATCGGACTAAACAGCGAATACATTCGCATTATCACAGAGGTCATAACCGGACACTCCGTGATATACCTTCACTTGTAGGCGCCGTGGTTTAGTGGTTAGTGTGTTGGACTACTAAGCGAGGGGTCCGAGGTCGAATCCCGCAAAAATCCAAATTCCAACTTGGGTTTTTTTCTACTGCGCCACCTCTCGCCACCGTCTGACAAACATCCGAGAGTATAAGTGTCTTGAAATAGCTTCTCAATTGGCCGTTTGGAGTCGGCATAAAAACTGTAGATCCCTTCCATTCGTTTCAAACTTGAAAAACTCAGACAAAACGAATGGTTGTGAGAAGCTGGGCCTAGGTTTGAGAGACGAAAAGAGATCCGACAATGGTGGTCTGATTCGAATATCTCTCGAATCTAAATACTTTCCTTTAGACCTTCACTTAGTGGGGCTGAACTTACTGCAGAATGACTACTAGCACTAACAATTGCTAAGTTCACATTTGTTTTATGAGCACCCAATATAAGTACCTACCTAAGTACAATCGACAATTAACCCATAATTGTTTTTATTCATTCAAATATATAATAAACTATATTTATTCACAATTACTAAAGCTATACGATTACGATTACAAGGCACTTTTTATGTCAAATTTTGACATTCCGACGTCGTTATGACGTAAACACATGAGTAACCACCGAATGGCCGAGTTTTGTTGGCGTCAGCATGTCAAAATTTTCCACGAAAAATAGCATGTGTAATCGTAGCTGAACGATTTATCCAGTCCATAAAGGTGGTCTCATCATTTTTTTTTTTTTAAATTCCAATAAACACACAGGGGATTTGACAGCTTCTTTTTTAAATAAAATGAAAGCTACTTGAACAGCGTGACCGTTTGGCCCTTTTTTTCTGCTATTTTGAACCTTTTTTTAGTTGAAGAAAGTGCGTCAACATTTTTTCGAATGCTGTTATTTCCAAATCAAAAGCTTCCAAATCTTACGCAGTTGCCTATCACAACACTATAAATAGGTCTGTTCCCTTACGATAATGCATTCGAATAAATTAGTCAAACTTAGCTCACTTCTACCCAACTTTTGCGTAAGGGAAGAAAGTTTGACTAATGTATTCGAATGCATTATCATAAGGGAACAGACCTATAGTGTTTAGCAAGCCAATGCTTGTTAAATATCGTTCAAAAATACTAAAAAATGTTATTTTTTTTTTCTCATTTGCCCTTTTTCTTGCGACTTTTCAGAATTCTGCAGCGGTCACGCTGCTTGAGATATCAAAAAAAAATTGTTTGTTTGAATTACTATCAAAACATTTATGAATAGAATTGGACTTCTTTCATGTGTCCACCACGGGAAGATATGCAGCGGTCGATACGTCGAACCCAATTTTCGATGACTCGGTCGCACATTTCGACCAATACGGCCGCTATTTCTCGTTCAATATTGGTTCTGAGCTTTTCTAGCGTCGTCCGCTTATTGGAATAGACCAATGATTTAATGTAGCCCCATAAAAAAGTCTAGAGGCGTTAAATCACACGATCTCGGCCGCCAAACGACGGGTCCGTTTCTCGAGATAACACGTTTACCGAACTAAGACTGCATATAATTCGATTGTTGCACCCGCTGTGTGGCTTGTGGCACCGCCTTGTTGGAACCACATTCCACTGATGTTCAATTCATGCAATTCCTCAAAGAAATAACGTTCCAACATGTCTCTGTAGCGAATACCATTTACCGTAACGCGCCGGTCATTTGCATCGACGAAAAAAAAAAAAAAAAAAAACGGTCCAATGACACCACCGGCATGAAAACCGCACCAAGCAGTGACTTTTTGCAGATGAAGTACTGTTTCATGAAGCACATGAGGGTTCCTCACCTGTTCAGTAACTCATATTTTGCTTATCGGCGAAGCAGTTTAACCAAAAATGAGCTTGGTCGCTGAAGATTGAAAATTTGCCTTAACGCTCTTAGGCCCGTTTGCTGATACTACTCATAGCGACTTAGGTTCCACTTAAAATCTTAAGTGACAGTTTATGACATAGAAAAAGCAGCCCATAAGACATTTTAGTACAACTGAAATCGCTATGAGTAGTATCAGAAAGCGGGTCTTAAAGTTAAAAGATTTGGAATTTTGGTAGTAAATTTTAATTATTTGTAAACGTTGTTGCTGTGTGTACTTCATATTGATTTACTGAACATTTTGACAATGACAGTTCGGTAATCGGTTTAAGGGTGCGTTCACACTGAAAGTTGGAAGTTGTTAAACGGCGTTTTTCTTTTTTAGTTCAGAGCACAACCTGAACTGTTATACAAAAAGTTTGTGTTTCTTTTTTAGCTCAGATACATCAGAGCTCGAATTTGTGTTTCTTTTTTCGTTGAGAGCATGATCAGAGCGCGCTCTATAAGCTCAGAATTAACTGACTGAGCAGGCTGAGTAAAATGCTGATTAAACATATACATTCACACTTCCAGTCATATTTGAGAGAAAAGAAAAACAGGAAAAACAGAAAATCATCAGAAAGATCTGAGCACGCTCGGTTCAGAGCGCGCTCATATAGCTCGAGCTCAGTTCAGTGCTCAGCTCTGAACTAAAAAAGAAAAACGCCTAAGGTCGCTAATAGGCGTTCTTCTTTTTTTAGTTCAGAGCCCTGGGGCCCTACTCTGTATTTCGTTCCGAAAGCCAATCCTATTCAAAAGTGCTTTTCGTTCCGATTTTGGTTTTGTACTCTGTTAAAGATACGTAGTACTTAATAGTTTTCCCTTTTACGGAATTGTGTTTTCAAGTCTCGAATTATTTCTCATTAGATTTGTCAAGTCTCGAACTATTTCTCATTAGATCTGTCAAATCAAGAAATCAAAAAAAATAAGAAACAAGCCGGATAATAACAAATTACGATTTTTAAAGACAAATAAAACAAAAGAAAATGGATTCGGTTGCACTTTGGATGAAACAAAAAATTATACGGGTCAAATTAAACATTATGGAAATGTGTGATAAAAAGTAAAATGTTATTGGTGGGAAGAATTCAGTTCACTATTTAACTATTGTTTATTATTTAAATTTTATACAGAACTTTCGCCTTTCGAAGAACGTTTTTTTGTATGTTTTAAATGCCATACAAGATGAACTCTTTGCTCCTTAAGATCAACTGCAATTCCAGCCATCTTATACCTAACTGTTACCTTAAAGTTTTTAGGGCAAGGAGGCTATAATGACTAGATATTCCCTTGGCATGGCACAATAAAAAAACATCCAGTTGTATTGCAAAGGTAACAAAAAAACTTACAATTTAAAACATTCATAGTCAATTCCGTGATCACAATTGTTGTAGAAACAAATTTTCCGTTTTTGAATGCTTTTGACATTCGAAAACGAGTTGCCAGGTACGAAAATTCCACTATCGGAATTGTCTATCCGAAAGTAGTAGATTTCAATCCGTTTTTTGAAATAGAGAGTACAAAATATTCGTTTTCGGAAATTTTCACTATCGGAACGAAATACAGAGTAGGGCCCCTGAACTGTTATACAAAAAGTTCGTGTTCTTTTTTAGTTCAGACACTTCGGAGCTCAAATTTTTGTTGCTTTTTCGTTCGGAGCATGATCAGAGCATGCCCTATGAGCTCAAAATAAATTGACTGAGCAGGGTTAGTAAAAAGCTGATACACATATCATTCAAACTTCCAATCACGTTTGACAGAAAAAAAAAAAAAAAAAAAAAAAAAAAAAAAACAGGAAAAACAGAAAAACCTCATAACGATCTGAGCACGCTCGGTTCACAGCGCGGTCATATACCTCGAGCTCAGTTCCGAACTAAAAAATAAAAACAAAAGTAGGAGAAACAGAAAAACATCAGAAAAGAGCCTATAACAGTTGAGTTCCTGAACACGTACAGTGCTAAGGCTTCGACGCTTCAAAAGATTTTTTTTTTAATGGTAGGTAACTGAAAGATTACCTACACCTAAACAACAGCCGACCACAGTCGTATTGGCTAGCAAACAAAGGGTTATGTCGTTTTCCATTGGGACAGAAAAAGCACTTTTTTCAGATTCAGTTTTTCTGCTTTCAAAATCAGCTAGCTGTCAGATTTCATGTTCCATTGCCGCAATCTTTTTTTGAAGAGTCAGAGCAGAGTCAGAGTTGCGAATCTCGATATTTGAGCGAGATTTACACCTATTTGCACTAACACCAAAACATTTGCCATTTGTCAAAGTCTATGAAAAATAGAGACAAATTTTCATATGGCCGTTGCAATACATATCAACATAAATTGAATGGATTTTTATAAACACAAATAAAAATTTGAGAACAGCTGACTTTTAAAACACGCACCACCACAAATGCAAAGAAAGAAAAATCACTATTTATGGTTCATTGGGCACGAAAAATCTGAAAATCCCAATGGAAAACGACATTAAACACGTCAGATATGGTTTTCAGAAGTTGAACTAATTGTATAATAAGCTCTTTTCTGAGATATCGTAATTTTGCATCACTGGATACCGCTCCAAAAATCTTAGCACGTAGTTGTTAGCTCTAGAGATTTATTGGACGATAATCGCCTACAGGTACGTGATCAGATAGGGGTCCAGGATTTGGCGAAATGCAACGAAAAAAAAAACCTGAGATCATTTACTTATTAGTAACAGCGCTACCGATTATAATTTATTATACCGGAGGCACATTAAAAATACAGGAAAGGCCGTTTTATTTTATTACATTAACCTTTGATAGATGTTCTAAATACTTATTTCTTGAAGCGAAATCAATAGAGTTTGACGATTCACTATTAACTTATATAAAGGTACCCATAGATTATCGATTTACTACTATGAAATACTTGTAACTTTTCTAATTTTGTTTTGTTTGGCAACATCATATCAGAAGGTGACAGAAGTATAAGAAAGATAGCGCACAGCCGAGAAGATACACTGCCCGCATCAAAGAGAGGAGAGTAATTCAATTACTTGGCGTGATTATTTGATTTTTTTATTTTTCTTGGTATGTGTTGAGAACACGAAAACGAAACTCAACTCAAGTTGTCATTAAATGGTAACAAAATTAAATGTTTCTTTTCTTTTTTTGCTTAATTTTTTTTCGGGATTGTGTGTATTCGTAGAGTTACCAAAAACAAATATGAGATATGTAGGTGTGCGGAGATGGAGAAAAACCTACTAACTGTAGCTACATGGTTATTAAAGCGAAAGGGGTGCGACATAAACAACAACTGGTTACGGTTTGTACCTATTCTAAAGTGTCATTTGCATTGGAATTATAATTACATGTACTCAACCACAAATTTATAATATAATCTAGTAAATCGTATAAATCGTACAAGAACAGAGAGCGCAAGACGTAAATGAGTAATGACGACGACGAACTCAAAAAATATATATAAATAAAAGAATAAAAAAAAAAAAACACGACGAAAAAAAAAAAGTCGTTTTGTATCTTCTCCATTTAAATAAATTATTTGATTGCATAATTTTTTAAGCTGAAGCTAATCTAAGAGAAAGTAAATTGTTATACACACGAAAAAAAGGAACAGTGTTATATTTTCAAAAGATGACGAACAAAGCAGACAAAAAATAAACCCCAGCCGCTAACTCACGCATACCATCGAATTCATGAATTATTGCACATATGAACATGCTGCTAATACACACGCTTATATACTCCTCGTCGCCCATACTCGAATGCGGACACGGCCATCGTACATGTATGTAAATTTGTTAACACACAAATCTATCACAGAACTTTACTATTCTTGCTGTCAATCTTAGGTGAAACCTATTAGAATTCTAATTATTACTATTTAATATTCAATTGTCAATTTCGATTTCAATTTTCGTTTTTTAAATTCGCCACAGTAGCCGTAGGTATACCGCAAACGGGCAGCCAGACCAGGCATCGATGGTACCTACATGACCAACGCGAACGATATAATAAACATTTATTTTTCAAACTCCTCGGCCGATTTGCGGGGGCATCACTTTATAGTGTTTAACGATAGACAGATTGTAAATTCCATTTGAATATTAGGGTATTGTCTACAAATAAAAAAAAAGTAATAATAATCCATGGAAAGCCGCAATTCTGCTCGCCTGCCCAAGCACACAGGAAAGTGATGAGATTTTTCCCCTTTTCGAATATTGCAACAATTTCACGAGAGAAGGAACTGAGAAGCAAAATAAAAACCAATATTATCTGCGGTTGCGGAAAAGAAAAGGATAGTGTCGCCTGAGCGATGTTTTATTTTATGCGGGGTAATACCAGCACTTGTACAACATACCACTTAACAATTAAGGGAGTAGAAGCAAATCTTTTTGGTTTTTTTTTTTCATCGCTCTAGAGGTGTTTTTTTTTACTTTTCATTTTTTTTTTATTTATTTATGGGGATATTTTGAGTTATTTCTGTCATTAGGCCCATTAATAGTTGCAAATATGAATGTTAGTAGTCTTTTTCTACCCAACGCACACTCTACTACATACACACTTTTCTGTATAAACTTACCGAGGATGTAGGAAAATATATGTATATATTTTTCTTCTCAACTCCAACTATTATCACCGCATATGAGAAAAAAAAAATGAATAATGAAATTTTCAGTCCAAATTTATTTAGGGGCTTAATATCGAAATGAAAATTGTACTGCAAAATGTTCGTTTCGTTCACGTTTCACACACAGAAAAATGTTAAACCCAGCCCGTCGGTTCGTCTCGAAGAAATTTTTCACACCACTATGCTTGCACAACGTTGCTGTTTTTTTTCTCTTTTTTTAATCCTATTACTCGGCATTAATTAGGCATTTTAAGTTGAAATTGGATGAATGATTAAATATTTACAACAATTAACGACTAAAATTAAAAATTTTGAAAACCGTCGTCAGTATGAGAACGCAACAAAAAATCCGATGATTGAACGATCAACGACAGCGACGACGAACACGACGAGAGCGATGGCGACGATACCGATGATAATGGACAAAAGTCACTTTGCATTTTCTTTTACCGAATTTTGGATTTAATTTTCGAAATTCAAGTACCGAATATTGATGTATGTGTTTTCTGTGATTTTCTGCTGTGTTTTTATATTGAAATTATTGAATTTTTTCGCGATTTTCACATCGAGCGTAACGTAGCGGCGACTTTTTCTTAAAAAAATTCATTCACACGATTTACAAATGGAATACTTTTGAGCAACTTTTGCTCTGTGTGAAAAGTGCTCGACGCCATCTTGTATGTTATTGGGCGCTCTGGTATTGTAGTAGAATTGCTTAATTGCTAAAACAAAATAGACTAGAGGTATTTTAGCTAAAGGTAAGACTAGACTGCATGCACGCTGCCAAATCGAACATGAAATCCGAATTTTATTGGTTCTTGTGAGTGTTGAGTGGCCGCAAAAAAAAAAAAAAACGTTTTCACTTGCTTTGGAAATCCATCTCATTTGATTTTCACATACCTATTTATAATAACGCATTTCGAAAAAAAAAATATAAAAATTCGGTTCCATACCAGTGAAATAAGTAATTCAGTTAAAAAAACAATCCTTCCAACAATAAATACCTAATTCGTAACCGCCAGCTGATTGTCATAAACATTGGTATTAGTGAAAACATTTGTGTAAATCTGAGAAAAAATCTAGATTTCTCAAAATTGTCGCTGATTAAAAGAAGATTTGATTTTTACCAGTTTTATTTACGTTTCTTACTTTTAGTCTGACATTTTAGTCATTTTGAGTTGGTACTTTTCCTTTGGGAAGGCATTAATTTGTCTAATTGGCATGCAGGTATAGATGAATATGCTGTGTGTTATTTTATCTTTACCATTGAATATAGGACAGGAGTTTTGTATATTTCTAACGTGTGTAGCAAATTCACTTATTAAAACAGGAACATCGCACTTTGCTTTGGACACATCGCATTTACATTATTCAATCAGAAAATATTTCTCACAAACAGTATAATGTGTAGTCTGCCCAAATGCATTCTAATGGGTATTTTTCTTTAACGTCCCTGATTATTCCAACTACCATTTTCATGGGTGAATCATTTTATAAATATTGACAGCATCATAACGGCCATGACGTTTTTACTTTCATTTAGTTAATTTAATGCCAAGATATTTTTAACATATAGTTAGAGAAACGCCTTAAATCCGCAAAGGTAAGTGCATTATCGGTTCAATTGAATTTTGATTGAGTCATTACATTATTTCTTCAAATCGACAGCACCCGATTTTTCACAAGAACATAGTTTTCCCTGGCAAAGTCCCAAGAAAAGGCTCATAAATCTATCATCACAACAAAGTACAGACCATTGTAATGTCCTCATTATCAGCAAGCGCTGAAAACATTTCATGCGACCCGCAACACACCAACAATGATACGTCGTCGATGTGCTTGGAGTTAGCGCTGGAAGGTGAGCGTTTATGTAAAGCTGGGGATTGCAGGGCTGGGGTTGCTTTTTTTCTAGCCGCAGTGCAAGCTGGTACTGATGATTTGCGCACATTGAGTGCAATTTACAGTCAGTTGGGCAATGCATACTTTTATTTGGGGGACTACTCCAAGGCTATGCAGTACCACAAATTGGATTTAACATTGGCCCGAACAATGAATGATAAATTGGGAGAAGCTAAGTCATCGGGAAATCTTGGAAACACTTTGAAAGTTATGGGTCGCTTCGATGAGGCTGTCATCTGTTGCGATCGCCATTTAACCTTGGCTAGGCAACTAGGCGATAGATTATCGGAAGGCAGAGCACTGTATAACCTGGGAAATGTATATCATGCTAAGGGTAAGCATATGGGTCAACGTAATCCTGGTGACTTTTCTGATGAAGTGAAGGAGGCTCTTACCAAGGCAGTGGAGTACTACCAGGAAAATTTGAAATTAATGTACGAACTGGGCGATCGCGGTGCGCAAGGAAGGGCCTGCGGTAATTTGGGCAATACCTACTACCTGCTCGGCGATTTCCAAGCAGCAATTGAGCACCACCAAGAGAGGCTGCGAATCGCTCGAGAATTTGGTGACAAAGCTGCGGAGCGCAGGGCGAATAGCAATCTGGGAAATTCTCACATATTTCTGGGACAGTTTGAGGAAGCCGCAGAACATTACAAAAGAACTTTGTCGCTTGCAATTGAACTGGGTGAACGCGAAGTAGAGGCGCAGTCGTGTTACAGTCTCGGTAATACCTATACGCTTCTAAGAGAATTTCCTACAGCCATTGAATACCATCACAGGCATTTGGCCATAGCACAGGAACTTGGTGACCGTGTGGGTGAAGCTCGTGCATGCTGGAGCTTGGGTAATGCACACTCTGCAATCGGCAATCACGAAAAATCTCTACACTTTGCAGAGTCGCACTATAGTTTGGCTAAGGAATTAAATGACCCTGTTGGCGAATCTACAGCCAAAGTCAACATTGCTGATCTACGAAAATTACTTGGACTTCCGCGGCTCAACGAAGACGATGACCACTTGACCCCGTCAGATACTGAACACTCAACGGACTCTGAAAATACTCAGGTGAATGGCACAAACTCGCGCATGATTAGAGTACGGCGACAGAGCATGGAACAACTCGATTTGATCAAAATCACTCCTGATGGCAAGCGCGCAGCGCAACAAGGTGCCGCCAAACAAGTTCTCGATGAACAAAAGCTTACTGGAGCTAAAATTAAAACGAATGAAGATGACTTCTTCGAAATGTTGTCGCGCTCGCAGTCAAAACGTATGGACGACCAAAGATGCTCTATAAAAATTACCAAAAAAGAAATGCAAAATTTCTCTCAGTCGAGAAAGCCGCTCACTCAGCAAAACTCATTATTCTCTTCAAATTTGCCAAAGGAATGCGAAGGCTTGCCTGGTCTAAAGCCATCCGGAAGCGTAGCCGACACGCAAAGTACTCCGACAACCACAGCACAGCCAGATGACGCCTTTCTCGATATGCTAATGCGCTGTCAAGGTTCGCGCATTGAGGAGCAGCGCTCTGAGCTGCCAATTGCAACGATTACAATGGACGCCGAGACTAGTGATCCACATCGCCAAAGACGCCCCGGGGCCTCCAACAGCGGTGCAACTGTACCCGATGAAGATTTCTTCTCGCTCATCATGAAAGTCCAAAGCGGCCGCATGGAGGACCAGAGGGCAGCAATTCCATTCACAGCCAGTCGCCTGCAAAGCAACGCTGGACCCACTTCCAATCCGCAAGGATCTTCCAAGCCAGCAAAGTAAAATATCAAATGTCTTTCAATCAAACCAAGAAAAAAATCATTAGGAAAGTTAGAAGTATGTAGAACGCTCTAAACCTGAAACTGTCCATGCAATTTAGTGTCCAAATAAAGTTCGGAGTATATCAAACAGTTACAGTTTCCGCTCTCAATAACTTGTCAAAGTGAATGGCATGCATTTAGTAAGATTGTATACCTAGATAGTTAAGAAATTTAAGAAAATTATGCATATTACTGTGTCCTGTTTCCAAAATGGAAGGCTTTACCTTCAAATCTAACATGTAGCGAGTTAGTTTCCCGAAACGTTCCAGAGTTTTCGCCTTTAACAAACAAAAAAGTAATGATTTACATATATTTTTTATTGTATTTTCTAAGATAGTCTCTTCTAATACCATTGTACTAAAACAAAAAATAAATAAATAAACGTATTGCTCATTGATATTTATCAGACCAAAGGATGGATTTCTTAATTCAACGGCTTGAAATTATTGCAGAGGCTGGACTTATTAAAATGTGATGTCTGTCTACAAATCAAAGTACTCGGTCGGAGTCAAATTGTTGCAAGACAAATACTATGCCACAAACTGATGTCTGAGATGCATCTGTCGATGGGGAGGAACTACCTGAAATGACGTATAAATATTTAGCTCTAAGTTGATTGAAAGTTACGTCTAAATGTGTGCGTCTAAATGATTTTCGCGGTCGGTGTGTGGACCATGGACAGGCTGTCCTTCAATTGGGTAGACAGACAGTACATGACCTTTACTGACTTTGACGACTAGACATGACTTAGACCAACTCTTGTTAGATGAGGTCGTAGATTGTGACTGGGAGGAACTTTTTGGGTCAATCACTCACAATATCGGCCAAAGTGGTAGCATTCAGTTATTTTTATGACAAGAAGGGAGGCCAGGCCAACCTTTGCCAACATCATCAGGCATGTCTCGGGTTCTTGACGAATCATTGCTTTTGAGAGACGGTGGGAAAGGAAGTGCGGTCAGGGAAGAGTTAGTGGTAGGTTAGTTTTAAGTTAAAATAGGTCCAAGAGTAGGGTTTATTTTGGATTTTAGCTAGAGTAAGCTTCGCGGTAACTTTTCGTTCTCTCTCATTAGCATTGGCAGAAGTACTTGAGCGCTTCATTTTATTTTCTATTTATCTCTTTCTATTTTCGAGTCTCTTCTGTCCGTCCGCAGTCAAATTAACGTAGCTTTGTTACTTTTTTTTTTATTTTACATTTTTTTGTATGGAAGTTGATGATGTTGTATGGTGAGGGCTCGGGTGAGGGGGCAAGAACTACCCCGTCCGACGAGCTGAGCCGAGCAACCGCCGTCCTTTCCTGCACCGAAGTTGCCTCCGTGGCCTACCGTAACTCACAGCAATGGAAACTGAAAAAAAAGTAAAAGTAAACGAAGTAAATATTCGGCGGACAATTATTTTTGCTTTATAAATATGCTGACGGCATATCACTCGTGTGAAAAGTCCTCAAATTGGTTGATTCCGACTTTAAAAGAAAAGAGACAACGGAAATAAAATTGTAGCTGCGTTTTTATGTTTCCAACGAGCATTTGAAATATATTGATCATAATCAAGCCCGACCTGTCCGATATAACACAAAGCACTATTGCAATAAATCACTATCAAGTGCATGTGAAACAAGTTTTGGTGTTCCAAAAGGAACAATACTTGGACCCTTGTTGTTTTTAATTTATGTCAACGATATCTTTAATGTCTTACAAGTGTGTAAAATAACTCTATTGGCTGATGATGCTTTCGTCCTTATAAGTAGTAAAATCCTGAGTGACCTTATTGACTTAATAAAAGAGGACCTGAAAAACTATGCACATGGCTGCAGACCAATAAAATTAAAATAAATGTAAACAAAACTAAATCTATGGTTGTAAATAGTTGTGAGCCAATAAATTCAGAGCAAGTGCCCGAAATTAAATATTTAGGGGTGGTATTAGACAATGAACTTGATTTTAGCAAGCATATGGTAAACGTAGCAAACAAAATATCACAGGAACTAGGCTTCCTAAAAAGAATACGCAAAAATATAACAACAAAGTGTGCTACAATGCATAAATACGATTGTGAAACCTCACTTTGAGTTCTGTTCAACTATTTTATATATGGGTAACAATTGAAGCGTTTAGAGGATGAAGGGCCTAAGCGACATTTTCAAAAATTAAAGTAATCCAGCATTTAAACATTTTATTCTATAACTTTTTTGATAAAAATGATAAAAACTATATATGGCAATAAAGTAATAATAATTTAGAGGCATTAGAAAAATCCACATGAGACAGAAATTTAAGTTTTCACATAGGACCTTCATCCGTAAGAAAAAAGGCAAAAATGTCACTTAGGACCTTCATCTCTAAACGCTTCAATTAACACATAAATTATTATTGTTATTATTATTAAAAGCTTTTATTTTCTATTAGGCTAACAAAATTTTCATCACGTTATTCGATACATGTTTCTTTTAAATACTTATAATGTAATAACACAATAAATAGGCTTTAGGTATTACAAAACCGTGCTTTGAGAACTATACTTAAATATAGTTTTCATAAATCATAAGCCTGTGTATTAGATGCTAAACTGTCTGCAGTGGTTCAACATCAAACAACCAGATTCTGTAAGGCGAAACGATTAAACGTTTTCGTGCGCACGAATGATTTGCCCTAAGTTACACAAGCAAATTTCTTCCTGCACACGAAATCGTTTGAACGTTTCGCCGTTTCGCCTTACAGAATGCCAACCCTGATCTTCATAGGGGAATTACAGCCGTACAACTTACGTTCGAATTCTCATTTTAGACTTCAACTGTATCGAGATTGTAAAACCGAAAACATGACCAAATCTCGTGGATTAAAATTATTCAATGAATTGCCATAGAAATAACAAATTAAACAATTTTAACGCGATTCAATAAACTTTTCATTTCGCATATTAGAGACACCTTAACATGATTCTGTATTCTCTAGATTTTGTTTAAATTATTTTATAAACTAACATTTTGTTATTAAACTTAAACCAAATGTACCGGGGGATGGCGACGGGCCCGCTTTGGGGCCTGGTCTTTTGTGATAATCTCACAACCCCACTCAACCTAACCTAACCTAAACCAAATGAAACTCAAAAATAGTTATAAATATAAAAAAATAAAAGATAAATGCATACATACATTATACGGAGAGAAGAAACATAGGTAAGACTAAACAAATTTTGCGGTTCGTTCCGATAGGTATGGTGGGTGAGATCAAGATCACCAGTTCACTGTATCTTATCTATGAGCACTGTTTGATCGATCGTTATCGGCTAGATTATTATGCAGTGAATGTGTGCCCATAAATTAGTTTTTGCGAAATAACTACTTCCATCCACCAGATCCAAAGAAGTGAGTATAGCGATATCCCAGCTAAAACCCTGCAGAGTTACTGGGGCTGACGGCTAATCGCGGACATTTTTAGCAGATTTTTAGTGCAGCTAGAGATTTAGTCAGATGAAGGGATCGTTTTTTCACGAATTTCAAGAGGGGATACTCCAGTGTGCCCACTACACAGGTATGTCCTTAACATCGTGTTGAAGATAGTATTTGTCATATTGTGCGAACACCTAAAACCATTCTGAGTTGAATCTGGCTGCACTTGAATTCTTCAGAGGTTGATAGTAATTCGATCGAAGGGGCCATGAGGAGAGCGAGCGAACGAATTGCTGAAATGCGAACAAAACACTTTTGATGCATTTATGAACAGAAAATTGCTCATTTTACTATTCCAATAGGAGGATAATTAATTATCCCATCAAAATACACCCAAAGTATTCGTTCGCTGCAGAACGTTTGGAATTCGAAATTTCGTTATTTAAAGTGCTACTCACTTACTTACTTATGTAGCGCTACAGTCCGGGGTGGACCTGGGCCTCAACCAATACGCCTCTCCAGTTAGCTCGATCTTTGGCTAACTGCCTCCAGTTGCGCACTCCAAGTTGGTTGAGGTCCCCTTCCACTTGCGCGTGCCACCTAAGGCGAGGTCTTCCTGTACTGCGTTGTCCCTCCGGGTTAGAATCGAAGACTCTTCGGGCCGGAGCGTTGGTGTCCATTCGCTATACATGTCCCAGCCATCTTAGACGACTGATGCGTACTTTTCTGACTAGGTCGATGTCGCTGTACAGCTCGTAGAGTTCGCTGTTAAATCTTCTCCTCCAAAGCCCGTCAACGCAAACGGGACCAAAAATCACTCGAAGAATTTTGCGTTCGAAACGACCAAGGAGATCTTCATCCGCCTTTGATTTAAACTGCTAACTAACTTGTTTTCTTAATACATTCTGAAGGCTCCATCATTTTGAAGGTCTATTGTCACTACAAAACTATTGAGGGTACGGGGTCAGGTATATACTCCAAAGAGTTGGACCCACATATGGCTCTGAGACTTCCGTACACATGCAGTGTGTTCCAGGCAGAGATTCTGGCCGTACTCAAAGCTGCGGAGGTACTTGAGATATGAGATCGATATCCAATAAGAATATCGCCATCTAAATTGATAGTCAGGCTGCGCTTAAAGCGCTAGAGTCACGTACCACTAAATCTGAACTAGTCAGGAATTGCTTAAGGCATTATGTTCGCAGAACCGTGTCAGATTATGTTGGGTACCTGGGCATTGTGATATTGAGGGTAACGAAAAGGCCGACGTTTTGGCTAAGGAAGGAGCGGAACTCCCACTATATACAATGATTGAGGGTATCAGACCACCTATGGCCGTTGCTAGAAGGGTTATCTTTGAGAAAACCTCCATTAAAGAAGCCACAAGATGGTCAAAACTAGAAGGTCAAAGGGTCTCAAAGGCACTGTGGCCCGCTTTAAATCGGAAGAAGTCTGAAGAATTAATCAATCTCAGTAGAACAAAGTTAAGATTAACGGTAGGAATACTCTCTGGACTTTGCCTTCTAAGGAAGCATGCCATGAGACTAGGCTTAGATAATACGGATACATGCAGGTACTGTGAGGACCTACAAGTTACCGAAGACATCTCCCACCTTCTATGCGAGTGTCAAGCAATTGCTCGGAGTAGAAGGTACCTAGGCAGGTACTTCTTTAATAACTAAAAGAGGAGGTCGGTTTCTCAAATAATATTGGGACCATAACCAAATTCTGTAGGGAAAATGATTGTTTGGGCGATTTGGTTTAGGTTTTTAACCGTAATGGTTCCCTGGGAATGGCGATGGGCCCGCTTTGGTGCCTGGTCTTTTGTGAAAATCTCACAACCCCGTTCAACCTAACCTAATCTAACCTTGTCACTACATAATAATGTGGTATTCGTTTGGGCGCTCTCAGATCACTTTTTTTGCTCTCAGATCAGTTTTTATGTTCGTTTGGTACAAAAAAGCGATCTTTTTCAGATTTCAGATCACTTTTGCGAATCTAGATATTTTCTCAGATTTACCAACACAAGTGCGTTTGAGTTTGACAACTGGTGGAGGGCGTTTAGGTTTTCGTGAATTTGTTCTACAGCAAAGAAAGGCATTGCATCGGGTGAATTTATTTTAGTAAATTGGTTATGTATAAATATTTAAAAATCAATCGAGACGCAAATTTCGAATGTTTTAATTTAAAACTTAAGCAGTGAATGGAAAACATTTTGAAAAGTGTTGAAGGCTACACATATTCGAATCACACGAATATTATCACAAAAAAGAGCAAGTGACGTTTTTATGTTCGATTAGCCACACGAAATCTGAAATCTGAGAGCGAATCTGAAGAAGCCCAAACGAATACCACATAAGTGATATGGGTACATATTAAATCCTCTCTATCTTGGCCTATATTGGTAAGACAGAGAATATGATGATTGCGAATAATCTGGTCAACAGTATTGCACTTCCAAGGGTGGCTGTGTTTTCTACTACATTACATGATCAGCTTTAGGCCAACTCTGTAACGTCCGGTAGTATTGGATGAAATAACTATTCCTGGGCTAAGGTTAGACGGGAGGGACCTGTATCCGCCCAATGTCGTATTCCATTGGGCAAAAAGAAGCGTCCGGGAGAGTCCGGAATCGAAAAATTCGCTTCTGAAACTGTTCCATTGGCACAACAAAATACCTACTCTTCGGGCGATTCTGAGAAGAAAATTTCGCTTCTCGATTTGAAGTCAGAATCCACTCAAGAAGAACTCACCCAACTATAGTTTATGTATTTTTATACAAGTCAGCTGACAGATGTCGTTGATTATTTGTTGGCATTTAACCAATACTTTTGTGGATTCAATCAGAAGCAGTTTTCTTGTTCCATTGGATTACAGATTGAGTCGATCCCCGAGTGAAACCAATGGAAAACGACATATGTAAGTGTGTCGGCTCTTTGACGTACAGTACGTTTGCGGAACATATTTCTTGCAACCCCCTTGCATTTCGTTTCGGTGTTTTCTGGCATTTCAACTGCCAATTTTATCGCTGCACGTGCACATGGGTTTGCACTTTATTCAAAATCAAATCAAAATAATTCAATTAAAATAAAAAACGATAGGTAGGTATATTTATTTACAAATAATGTACAAACAAAATATACAGATTATGATCCTTAGCTTACATGGTAAATAGCCACCATTTGTCGGAGAGTTGCTTCCAATGATTTAGTACACACATGCAATTTGAATTTAATTTAAAATAATGAATTATGCAGTAAATATTTCCCCGTATGAATTTGGTATGAAGACAGTTGTATCATTGTTTCTTTATGAAAACGTAACACATAAGTGATGAAGTATACGTAGATCTAGTTTCTTTAGAAAATACTTTTAGAATGCCGCTAAACTATTCATTTACCTATCATATATCATGTTTGGTATTTTTCTTATCGTCGACACTGAGTACAAAGATGGGGGATCCAAAGTCGATCTTGTCGTCGTAGTTGATATTTTCCTGATGTAGGGAGAAGTTTTCATGGTTGTGCTTCTCCTGCTTGCCTCGCTTGAGCATGATGTAGACCACCAATAAGCTGACTAAGAACGCGGACGATGTAGCCAGGACAAATACCACCACTTGAATCGTACTCTCCGGTGAGATGTACGTTTGCGGTTGAGCGACCCTCTGACTTCGGTGTATAAACTTGCAGAGGGTTATATCCGGCCTGTAATACCCTCTGCCCAGAAGAAGTCGGTGAGTTTGTATGGCATCTTCAATGAGGAACGCTTTGTCGATCTTTTCGTTGTCGTGCAATTCGAAACTAACAATAGCCGTCCCATCAAGATTCTCCTGAACACGGAGATTGTCTATGGATTCACCGATGTACTGGTGCAGTTCCATTTTAACCACGTCGTAGAAATTCTTTACAGTGGTCGCGGAGATATTCACAAGGAACAGTTCGATGGCAACCGACTCGACTGGGGTGTAGACGCAAGTTTTGGTTCCCACCAGGAAGGTTGAACTGGATGGTATTTGGTTGCCCGCTGCGTCTACGCACCAGCATTTATTTCCGTTGCATTGGGTGGGGAGAAATGCACCGTTCTCGTCACATTCCACGGGAAACGAAGCGGTCTTTGCAATGCCAAAGCATCGAGTGGTTGTGAGGGGCACCAACTTTTGGGTATTCTCGATCGACAGTTTTGAATCGAGGATCGAGTTCACAGACTCGTAAACGTTGTCCACTCCAGAGGCAGAGTGACCTGATCGGGCGATGTCGTCTTGAGGGAATGACGTGTCATCCTCGTCCTCAAGTTCCGTGATTTCTTCTGTTACAAGCATAGCCATTTGTTCAATGAGGTCCTCCATCAGTGGGTCATTGGGTGCTGAGTATGTGGTTCGTTGTCGCGCTTGGCGGCTATTGCAAACTGGCTCCAAGTCACGTGTGAGCGTTCCTTTTAGCGGGGCTCCCTTCTTGTCAGCGCACCAACACACAGCGTATCCAGTTGAAGATGGCCTGATGGAATTTGTTGGATCTGCGAACGAATTGACTCCTTGTATATAGACTGGTGGTTCGTCTGAAGATTGATTTGCAAGGCACTGCACTGGGCTCCAGTGACCAGTCACAGGATCACATCTCGGCTCAAACCACGACGCCTGCCTTGAGCGTTGAGCAGCCAGGCTGTTCTTCAGTTTAAGCCGTTCGCATGGAGTGAGCACTGTTAAAATACAAATTAAATGGTTGGCTTTCTAAGTGGGAACTGTAATACCAACCTGGACACACAGACACACAAGACTGTTCGTTGCGGAATATGTTCTTTGTCTGGCAGCTGGGCTTGTCCATGTCAACCGAAATTGGGACGCACCTATTCACCTTGGGGCTGAATCTATAGTGCGTGACATTGTTCATACTTTTACTTGTTGCTAGGCAGGTGTTGTCTATAGACTCGAAGCAGACGTCTCCTATAAAAAGCCATAGCTATAAAAATGTAACCAATCAAAGTATTTTATAGAACTTACTTGTTTTTGCACAGCAAACACCTCTGTGCGAGACTGGATTTAATTGGCAGGTATGTGTTGTGGGACACACTTCCTGGTCACTGTGAGGACCACAGCTGAGCTCGGTATTTCCTTGTTTTAGAGGACTACCCTCGGGGCAAACTGAGTCTCGAAGGGGCACGCAAATTGGCATCTTTGGGCATGGGCGGTCGACACATTCAACATTTATTAGCTGACAAACCTCGTTTGGTAAGCAAGTGATTTCATCGCACAAGTTCCGACATTCGCAGGTGATGCATCCATTTGAATCGGCTTTGTGTCCGAATTCGCATGGAGGGCACTCCACTGTGGGGCAATCGAATGCGGAATTCACTTGGCAAATGGGTGCTTCGTTCTTCACGCGAGTACCAAGCATTTCCTGGCCATTTAAGTCCACACACCAACAAACATTTTCTGGGCCGCACTGTACTTCCTTCCACTTACCGGTTTGGGAGTCACACCTTGCCACGTGCATTTGTTTAGCGGGTATTCCGATTTCGGAGGACTGATGCACCTGAATCGCATGCAAGTGCTGACAGGCCGTCTTCATTTGTGGCTCCACGCATTGCGTTCCACAACCGTTCGAACAGCAGCGCCTCGATCCATCGCACTGCGAATCCGTTCGACATTCGTATGAGCAAAAGTTCCCATCCAACTGCCCATCTGGTCCTGGAGGTACTAAAAATGGACACTGACCCGGCTTTCGTGGCAAACATGCCGGAACAGGAGGACAGTACTCATCCTCACAAGAAACGTCGACTATTCGGCATTCGTTGTCGTCGCCGCACGAAACCCCATTGCAAGGATCGCGGCAGTGGCATGCCGGACATTTTGAGGTCGGATCCAAGTCGAATCCGTAGTCGCATCCCATGCGACACGTAAGCTCCAGGCAGTCAATCGACTCTCGCAAGCTAATGCAGTGCTCATCGGTTACATTTGGGCCGCGAGAGTCAGGGATTTCGGTTCCAAAGTTATCCACGCACCAGCACTCCTCAATGTCGATCGGTATCAAATCTTCGTTTTTCTTTGGCTTGATTGGGACAGAAGACGCCCTTCTTGTATTGGCTTCAAACAGTTGGGGCTGCAAATCGTTTTGAAGCGACGAATCTATTAGCTTCGCACTTCTAGCACTCACTGATGAAGCCACTTGAATGTTTAGCAGACTGTCGTCCACTCGGTACAGCTTCAAACTCTCAGTGTCCCGTTTCGATCTGCCACTGAGAAGCATTCGCATTTTTCGAATAGTATTCTCTTCTAGAATTTTGCGATGTTCCGCCCGGCTTACCATTACTTTGCGCAGGGCACACTGGCGTTCCCGGAAGTTGCCCTCATTGTTGCAAACCGGTGGCGGAATTGCCAGCTGCATGCCCTTTTCTGTTCCCTCCATCCGTTTCGAAAAGTCTCGTAGGTACTCACACACTATAAATAGGAAAAAGCGGGATTAGAAAAAAAAAATTAAGGCTTCGAAATGCGTTCTCTTAAAATTAAAAAAATTTACTTGTCTGCTGCCTAGGGTCGACTAGCGACTCCGATTCAGTAGATTTCCTCAGCACTTCTGGACAGCAAACGCGTTGACTTTGACCATGAAGCTTAGTGCACGCGTAGCCCGCAGGACACGCGACCTGATTGCTCATAGAACGCATCTCTGACGTCAATGGCTCGTCGTCATAAAACAAAGTGGGCTCTAGCGCACGTGATTGACGTTCTGAAATGAAACTACTTTCAAAGCCTGTCTTGAATTTTTGACTTTCCGTCCTTACCATCGATGCAGTACAGAACCTCTCCTGTGATGTTGCTTTGCAGTGGAGTGTCCACTTCGCAAGGATTTGAGTAGACAAGGTCTGGCTTGCAAACTGGCCACGATGTGCATAAAGCTGACCCGGACAAACACAACGGATCTGTAGCCACTTCACAGTGGGAACCATCGGCGCATTTAAATCCCTCGCATGGTTCGGAACACTCACACGTTGGACAGCCATTGTGATCGTTCTGAAAAAAATTAATCATTTTAACCATGTTACTGGTCACAGACTAAAGAAACTCACCTTAAACCCGTACTCACAGACGGCTGCACAAATGTTGTAATCGCAATCGTTGGAGCTGAAACTACGTCCAAAGGAACGACTTATAATGTTCTCCCAGCTATCGCAGTTCACTTTTGCAGCTGCGCCCATTGTACCCGGAATCTTGTTTCCAGTTCGTGGATCAACGCACCAACAAACCAGGCCATTACGAGAACACTGCTTTGGAGTGAACATACCGCCGGGTCCACTGCAGTCGGGGATGTAGCCGCGGCCTTCGCGCTCATTAATCGTCAGTATATCGGATAGTACCTTCGCTTGTTGGCAGTTGGTAACATTCACGGGTTGTTGACAGCTCATCTTGCAGCCCTTAGTGTGGCAACACTTCTCCATGTGCTTGCACTCCAAGTCATGTGTGCAAGGTGTGCCACACATGTAACCTGTGCTTTCGGTGTATGGTGATGAGTCCTCTGCGGGACACACACCAGGCTTGTTAAGCTTCAGCGAATGACTCGGACAGCAAACTCCATAATCATTACCCGATTCTACCATACAATCATACAAGGGAGGGCATTGGGGTTTTCCAGTATCTGTGCCACATAAAAACGGTCGAACACTCCCCTCAATAGACAGTGGAAACCCAGCTGCGCAGTAGTTTTCAATTGATCGACCAGTTTTGCACGTCGGGACCGGTGGACACGGCTCGTTTTTACATTTGACCTCCTGCAGCTGACACGACTCTCCATTGGGGCAGTCTATTCCGTCGCACGGGTTGCGACATCGACAAATAGAGCATCCGCTCCTAGCATCCCGATCGAAGCCCGACGGGCAAAACATTCGGCAATTGGATGATGAACAGTTTTCTGGTTCAGCACAGTGGACTTCCTGTCTCGTCTTGTTGCGTGTGGCGGGTATTTCGAAGCCATACTCATCGATACACCAACAGTTTGTGCCCTGCTTTTCGTTGGCGCACTGAATTGGCTCAAAATCTCCGAACCTTGTGCAGCGTGGTATGCGCACTTTTTTGTTTAGCGGATTTAAGGCTTTGGCACGTCGAGTTTCAGCCCGTTGGAGGTGCTGACATGATGTTAGTTCTGCTGAAAAAGATGCGGTGTATAGAGTTTCTGATTAGAGATAGATGTTTGTTGAAACTAAGACACAAAAGGATAAAATAAGAGCTTAATTTTCACCATCATCGTATTCAATGTCACGTCTATTAACTCGAAGAGGAAGATGTCGGAATCGGAAGTGATCCAATCATCTCATCCGGGATAGGTAGATATTTCTAGGGATGACTTGAGGTCATTTTTGACAGTTCTTTATGCATTAAACATCGTTAAACACATTTCGTAATGAATCTTGTCTTATCTATATATATATATATATATAATATAACAAAGTTGCATCCGTAAGACCGGCCATAACTCGAGATCGGATGGTCCAATTTGAGCTATCTTTTCCTTGTTGTATTTGTCTAAGCTTAAAGAAGGTTTATACGGCAAGAAAATTGGAATTTTCAATTTATGTATTTGTGTTTTCACTTTCAGTGGGGTTTCTTATTTGGTTTAGTCTTCCGCATAGTTTTGTGATTTTGTAATGTACAGTGAGATTGTATTTTTCAAAAGTTTTTCCACATTTTGATGATTTCGGATATTTTCTTTACGGAAAACCCTTGTGCTAATTTTAAATTGGATTTTTCGATAATTTGTGAAAATTGATTTTTACCATGAAGATATATATTCACGTCTTTCGTGCTTCGTCTTTCAGTGCTGTATCGTTAGATTTTTTAGTCGTCAGAATAGTGTCAGTGATTCCGTTGAGTTTATCGAAAACTACTTCTAACTCCTGCGTCGCCAATTCGTGCAGGACGAACTTTATGAGACCCATCGCTCATACGACGTACGCATTGCAATGTCTACTCATGTTCTGACATGGAGAGGATGTCAGATGGATATCACTAAAATAAATATGAGCAATCCATCCACAGGTTAGTAACCGTGTAGTTTAAATGTTTTTTTTCAAGTTTCAATACAAAGTTTCTGTATTGTGTGCCATTCAACCAATACCTAATTAAAATGCATCTGTAATCAATCGCAAAATTTAGATGTTCTGACACTGGACTCAAAGAGAGTAGCCTGGTACACCGACGCACGGATAAAAAATGGGTTGCGGAGTTGGAGCTGGTGTCTTTGGACCTAATATCAAAGTCTCTATACCCACGGGAATGTTTTCTACGGTTTTTCAAGCGGAAATACATGCGATCGAGATTTGCGCTAACCTGACCTCCAAAAAAGGTATTAAAGGCGCAAATTTTATTATATAAATTTTCTCAGACAGTCAAGCAGCTTTACAAGCTTTAGCGTCCCATACAGTGAACTTCAAAACAGTTAAGTGCTGTCAAGATGCTCTGCAAACCCTAGCCAAACTCAACAAGATAAAACTTGACTGGGTACCGGGTCATGAGGGTATTGCCGGCAACGATTATGCAGATAAACTATAGATAGGGCTGGTTCCGAATCTTCTTTCTGTGGACCAGAACCCTACTGCACAGACAATTGGACTGCTGCGCTAAGGATAATTAATGAATGGGAAAAACAAATTCGTCTTGAACACTGGGAACATGTCCCGGGTCTAAGACAATCCAAACGATTAATTAGGCCTTAATCCTACAAGGAAATTTCCATGCTTAGTAAGGATAATATGAGAAAGATACCACCTCAACAAAATGAACCTCTGTCCGGAAACAGAATGCATAGATTCTGTCTGGAGGATGTTTGAATACTTCCTCTGAAAGCATTTTCTCTGACTGCCCGGCTTTTCGTGGGTTAAGAAAACGTGTCTTAAATAGAGAGACTCGTACACCAGTAGATATAGTTCACTCTGCTACTAAGGACTTATTGACCTTCATCAGGGAGGCACGTCTCTTAAATAAACCTTTCCCCATTGATACAATAGATCTTTCCAGGTTTTAGTGTCAGACAACTAGGCATGGGAAAAATGGATGTTCGGAGCTATTTAAACCGCAAAACAATTTCTTGCGCTAAAGCAATTGGATTTTCGGTAATAGCGGTATTGTATCAGCGTAACCTCGAGCTTAAGAACATTGAAAACGCTTTTTTCCAACACTCATGGCAGCTAAAATGCTGCGCTGTCAAAATAAAGACTTTGCAAAATGTGAGCGGGACTTTAGACAAGATATTTAAGCAACAAAGTTCCTTAGCACGGGCAAAGCCGGACGGGTACCGCTAGTTTGGTATAAATCAAAGATCCGAATATTTAGTTCTTCGTATATTCGCACTTTCAGTATCACATATTAAAAACAGTAAAATAAAAGTGACACAGTAAGCCTTTAATTTTGCATACTTACAGTCTGCGTGCGTCTCACGCCTGTCTATGGTGACTCTGACTGGGCTAATTACTGTCCAACCTCCAACGTCCAACCACATTGCCATTTGCCACACCGAGCCATGGTCCAAGGTGAACCCTGCGGCTATGCATACAGAAAATATAAAAACCTGTTCGTCACTTGTGGTAGGAAATTATTTTACTACACCCAGCCACTCGTGGAAGATGAAACCACTGAATTATTACAACTATAAACGGTATAATTAGTAAATGGAGTTCCAGTGGATGAAGGTCAATAAATCACGCCTTGAAATCATGCCTACGGATACGATCGACTCATTCAGAAAAATGTTGCCCGTTGCTCGCTATCAGTAGGTACATTGGAATTTGCACGTTAAATTGAACATGATTCCCTTCACTTGAATGACTGTGTCTGCAAAGTTTCGATTAGCTATAACCTATGACTTATGATCGTAATTCAAATGTGATTCAGCCTTCGCAATTTTTAAAACAAATAACTACCTAGTTGGTTAACATTTTTTTCATTGAGTCATTTATTTCGAATGATGCCTCTACCTTTTTCTGTCATAATAGAGGAGAGTATAAAGCCAAACGGCTAAAGCTTACACCATTCATTATCATATACATATCAGTGATGAAAATCCACTTTTCTCAATTGTACTAAAAACTGAAAAGAAATAGTACTGAAACGTACAAAATAATTCATCCTTTTTTTAAATGCCATAAATTTATGTTATTCGGCCCTAGCGAGGTATCCGTCGGAAAGGAAATTAATCCGCAATGCATACTCTTTCGGAGGCTCAAATTCCATATTCTAGATGTCAGATTTCAGAAGAGAAATAAACAATTGCGATGGCGTACCGCACCGCACTACACTATATCGGAACCTAGCTGTCAAAAATTTAACAACAATAAAAGCACTTCATCGCACTTCAACGTAATTCGCCGATATGCATCACGAAATGTCGGAACAATTCTCCGAACAGTTGTTCTGAAGAATACTTCGCAGATTGCATTAAAAAAAGTCATATTTTATTGAATCTATAACGGCCATATAATTCACTGCGAGTGGTTTAAGTTAATTTTACACCCTAATCCAAATTTTTTGAACCCGATGGCTTACATTTATAATTCACTCAAAAACGTGCATTAAACCATATGGAGTTGCTGTGTGCTGAGTTTAATTTTTGTTACATTTATTATGAATTTAGCTTCCAATATGCCTCTTTTTTTAGCCGGAAATATTTCTGAAAATAAACGACATCGTATTCATTGACTCAAGCCCTAGGCCGCTTGTGCATTCGATATAGTCGATAAATTCATCTTCTAACTAAGAAGCCATTAAAATTTCATCCACTTTAAAAACAAATATATTTTTTAGCTTGATAAATTTTACATTCTATTTCACTTTTTCTTATTTCCTGAATGAAGAAATGTCACTATTATGATATTTAGTTTCAACCCGATCCCGAGTTAAGATACTTAAACTGGTCTCCGAAGTGCAGTTTAAACTAAATCGGATTAAACGCCGACATGTTTTAAAAAAAAAATTTCCCTATATTCGGGTATAATGACTGAATATTATGGACTTGGGTTCAATTTTTGGAGTGAATAATATGGACTTAAGTAAAATGACTTCATTCATTCAGTACAAATAGTACTCAAAATTGAGAAGTGGTACTTGCGTACTCGGGAAAGTCAAATAGTACAGAAATCAGTACAATAGTAAGTCTTTTTGAAACAGTGATACATATTAATTATTTTTAGTTTTGAATTAGATTTTGTTTAGTATTTAAGTTAAAAAGAAAAATTATTCAAAATTAAATAAAAAATGAAGAATTGTAAGGGCTTGTTCACACTAAGTTCGCCTGCTTTGATTTTATTTTATTATATTGCGAAGATCAACTATCAATAATTGATATTTTTTCCATCAATCGCAATTTCAGTGGTTAACAATAAAATAATCCTGCTAAATTTAGCAGGAAATATGCTAAATTGGTCACACTGGTGGATGCAAATGAATAACGATAACGAACAACTAAGGAGGATAAAACGAAAACTAGTTACGCAAGTTTCTCTCTCAGCTCTTTTGTTTGGGTTTCTCTTCTATTGTTACAAAAAAAGAAGGTAATAATAATTTCCCTTATACGAGTCGATCCCAGGCGGGCGCGCGAGCGCGAGGTACAAGTGACCAACTGACACACTAAAGTACGAGTACTACACCGTGATGAGTGAGTGAAGTATAGGTAGGTAAGGTACTATGTACTTTGCAATGCATACGGAGAAATGGAATTGAGGATGTGGATTATACTAGGTTTCATTATTGGTAGCATAAGGCATAGGGAATAGGGTATACCACCGTATTGTGCATCATTTTTATTAGCATGATCAAGATCTTAAAATAAGTCCTTCATAGATTGATGAGTTTGTATTAAACAATCACTTCAATCGTATAAATACTGTGCGCGAAGTGGCTCAACGGAAGCTTCCCAATTGCGTAGGTCGCGGCTGTTTTTTTTTTTTTTTTTTTAATATTTTTGAACCTAAGAAAAGATACCTCATTTGTTTAATTAAACTGAAAGGCTTTCTCTGTATAACTATTGTTATATTCCCGACTTTTCAAGCGTTCGCGAGAGGTGTCACAATATGGAAAGGCATTACCATACCTATGACCCTAACCCCTCGCTTATATCTTTAGCGCACTAATGACTATCCACTTAGCAAAAGCGCACACCACACGAGCCATTATTCGTATGAAACACAAGACGTGTTTTTCTTTAACGAATGCGCAAAAAAACCGATTCCGATTGTTTGTGGTAAAAAGTGGTATAAAAGGTTGTCTGTCCCGAATTTTAGTTAACTGTTTATTAAGAATGTCTTATTGTCTATCCATAGATGTGGATTTCAAGACCATTGAGTTTAACCAGCAAGTTTAAGTGGTCAAAAAAAGCAAAAGAAAATGTTTACGGTTTCGTTTTGCGTATGGCTATAACTGGGGCCTAAGAATTGACCTGGCCTGACCATAGATTTTGTTTATATTAGATTAAATAGATTTTAATTCTAATTAAATGCAAATGGTTTACAAATTAGTGTAAACAAATCAAAATCATAGGAGAACATAGAAAGAGCACTTCTTCTTAAATTGCTCTTTTTTGATAGAAAGGGCCATTCTTTTCTCCATTCGAAAACGCCATTAGTAAAAATGTATAAGCTTTAAAGGAACAGACCTCATATCACGATAAAGATTCCAGAAAACTGTCAAGTCTCTTCTAGTTGGGAATACGTAGTGTGAATCTCAAAAATGTGATGTAATCCTTGCAATTGCGTGCTGAAAATCCGACTTCACTTTGGTGAGATAAAAGCTCAAAAACACACCTATTGAATCACGTTTATAGAGAATTAAAAGGTTTACGACAGACTCTTTGTAACTGTTCAAAAGGATACCCTTTTACCCCACTTTTAAAAAGTTGAAAGCAGGGGTGGGATCCTGTAAAAAACTAAACGAAAAACGCTTTCGTTTGCACGAAGAAATTTGCTTGTGTAACATAGGGCAAAATATTCCTGCGCACGAAAACGTTTGATCGTTTCGCCTTACAGAATCTGGCCCCAGATTACGAACAGTTCTCAAGGGCAGCGTGAGGATTTTTGGAAGTTACCGCAGTGACTGGACACAGAGTATAGTGTATAGCTATCCACAGAAAACTCAATTTATTTCGATTCGTCCTACAAACAAAAAATCCCACCTAAATTAGGCATTGTTATTTTTTAGTTCAGAGCAGAACCTGACCTGTTATGCATAAAGTTCGTGCTTCTTTTTTAGTTCAGACACATCAGAGCTCGAATTTGTGTTTGGTTTTTCGTTCAGAGCATGATCAGAGCGTACTCAATGAGCTCAGAATAAACTGACTGAGCAGGGTGAGTAAAAGCTGATTACACATGCACTATGCACACACACTTCCAGTCACATTTGACAGAAAAATAAAACAGGAAAAACATCAGATCGCTCTGAGCATGATCGGTTCACAGCACGCTCATAATGCTCGAGCCCAGTTCAGTGCTCTACTCTGAACTAAAAAAGAACAACTTCTATTATGTCCAATATGAGCTAGTTCCACCACCTATTAATATTTACATCGTTAGCCAGGCTAAGTTCTTTTGTTTTCGATATATTAATATTATACCTTTACAGAATCGACTTTTAAACCGTTTTACCTTTATTTACCCCTTTATTTGTGGAATGCCATATTCAATTAGAAATGAGAAATGACTTCACTTCTTGTGCATTTTTACAAATCGAAAAGTAAAGAAATAGAAAACTAACGATAAATGCAAATAATTAGAGAAAATCAAATCTGCTATCGTTGTTAGAACCCGTGCGAATTAAATACACTCGCGTATATTTAGTAATTAAAACAAATTATATTTTTTTAGGATTTTATAGTCCTGTTTATTTATATTTATTTTAATTATTAGTTAAGTTTATTATCACCGAACTGTGGTCTAAGTCGATGTTATTTCTAGACTGCCCCTTGCGTGTTCGTTTCTTATATTTATATCCTACTTAGTAATCTATGCATTTGGTTCAAAATAAAACCTTTTCTTTATTCTTAATCTATCTTTTCTTATCTACTGTGTGTTCAAATACAATCTCTCTTCATTTCTTATCTCATAGTTCTTATTACATTTTAGGTTACAATACAATCTCCTTTCATTTCTTATCTCATAGTTCTTATTACATTTTAGGTTACAATACAATCTCCTTTCATTTCTTATCTCATAGTTCTTATTATTACTTTCTACCCTTATCTAGGTAGGTACACGTTATCTAACGTTTATTTTAGATAAATCTTAATAGATGGTCCTTAGTCTATATGGTTAAGGGTCCTTAACTCCCCCCCTTCTTTAATAAAATCGTCCCGATTTTCTAATTGTTTCATTTTAATTTTTGCCATTTCTTTTTCATATGACTCAATGAATTTTTGCTCAGTTTTTAGTTTTCTGTATTCGATTATAAAATTCACGATTTTCGTTATTACATAAGTTATAACAATAATTATCACAATGATTATGATTGTATTTATAATTGATAATATAGGATGTTCCTCAAATGGAATCATTATTTTGTTTAGGCTATCAATATTATTAAATGCATATAGCCCTTCTGTTTTTATAACAGTATTTATAAAAAAATCATTATTGTGTTTTCTTGCTATTATTTCTTTAATGGCTCCATCCATATTTTTATAATTTTTTCCATCTATGTTTACAGTATCTTCGTATGTGATTAATTTCACATTGTATATGGTCTCGTTATTTATTTTATGATTTCCATGAGTTAATATTACTCCTGGTACTATTTCTAATATATCAAAATTATATTCTTGTTTAATATTACATTTAGATTTTTTATTTTTTAATAATGGAATTATAAATTCTTCTTTTTCAATATTTTCTTCGCAAATATTTTTTCCTAAATAGTTTTGACATTTTTTTATTCTAATGTAATCTTCACAAAATGCTATTAATTCGTCTGTTTGTATTTTCCCATGTTTGAAACTTATCGGGGTTACCTTATAGCATTTACATTGTATTTTTAATATTGGGTATTCATATATTATTATAAAAAGTTCTTCCGTTCTAGCAATTGATATGGTTGCATATTCTAAAATATTTATTATTGGAACTTCCTCTAATTCATGTTTTATTATTTCTTTTATGTCCGTTATATCTAATGCTTCTGAAAGATATTCATTATTCTTTGCTGCGTTTATCGTTCTAGTTAGTAAGAGTAACTCTTCATATACCTGTTCTAAGATTATATGTTCTTTTAAATTGTGTCCCTCGAAATTCTTTAAGATTTGTTCGAATCTAGAGTTTCCCTTCCTCTGTTTGTTATTATTTTCTATTAAATTATTTATTTTGGTTTGTATTTCAATAAGATCATCATGATCTGGGTTACCAAATATAAATTTAATAGCAGATCCTAAGAAATTTATAGATCTCTTACTTCTAGTATGTTCTTCTATTTGATTAGCTAAATTATGTGCCTTT
Organism: Cheilosia urbana; assembly: GCA_946477585.1. Classification (NCBI taxonomy): domain Eukaryota; kingdom Metazoa; phylum Arthropoda; class Insecta; order Diptera; family Syrphidae; genus Cheilosia; species Cheilosia urbana. Next base: position 179,028,716 of record OX297853.1, read on the forward strand.
TTTATCCAAATTTCTTCTTCCTGAGTAGGTATGTAATTGCTACTTATTATCTCTACGAATGGATTTAGTAATGTTGTTAGATTTGTTACATGAAATAAATGTGTCTGATCATTAAATATATAAACATCATCGGTTTGAGTTAGTATGTATTTCTTTTCCGTGACGTCTTCTATTTTTGTTGTTCCTTGAGTATGCTTTAGTGCATTCACGAGTAATATGAGGAATGTTAATTTCGTCATCTACAGGAAAAGAATAATTTTTAATATTGTCTTTGTGTACAACTATCCCCTTCGTTGTTAAGATCGTGTCCTCACGGTCTTCCTTTACTATTCTTTTAATATATCTAGTATTACTTTTCTTTCTAATCCCTGAAATTCTTACCATTATTTGTTCTCCTTGTTGGTAGGTTCTATGTTTTGTTCCTTTATTAAGTCTTTCGAGGACTTTTTCCGATGCTTTAATAAGTTTTGTGTGTATATTTGAATCTTTGAATTTTTCTTGATTAAAAAACACTTCTTGAGGTTTGTAGCCTGTGACGGAATGAATTGTGTAATTTAATTCACGCACTGTTTTAAATACTTCCTCGATTAGATTGGTATCGTTTTGTACCATAAATATCCTTGAGAGTTCTGATATTGTTTTATGTGCACTTTCGACTTGCCCGTTTGCTGTCGATCTATAGACTGGCGTCTGTACTTTCTTGATTCCATATTTTATACACATTTGCTTTACCATCTCTGTGTTAAAACAACTTTCGTTATCAGTCATGAGTCTCTCGCAATTAGGGAAATAATTTGATAAGACTTCCTCCATTTTATCATAAAGTCTCTCCTTTGTTTCTAGTTCTCGTATGACCAGATACTTTGAATATTTATCTTTTGATACTAGAAATGAATGTTTGTCGTTGAAGTATAGATCCATGTGGATGTGTGTTCCTACTTGTGTTGGAATTTCTGAGTCGTTCAATGGTTCTCTAACTGGATTTCTCTCGTATTTACCGAATAAGCATGCTACACATTTTTTATTAAAACATTTTGCCTGTTTCCTCATGCCTGGCCAGTAATATGTTTGATTTATCTCTTGAATGTTATTTTTGAATCCTCTATGAGCTCTCTCATGGGTCTCTTTCACTATCTTTATTTGTTCTTCTAGGTTGGTAATATCTTCCAATTTTATGGGTGTGTGTATAAACCTATTTCGTATAAAGACTTCTTTTATCTTTTTCTCGAATGTATACATGTCTTCTGGTTTTGCATGTATTGCTATTATCTTGTTAGGTTGAAGAATTTTTTTCAAATTTCCTAACAGTTCATCTTCCGTTGTGAAATAAATAGTGTGCCTTATCTTTTTTTCAAAAACGGTTTGTGTTTTTATTTCATTTATTTCGTTGTTCGGTATTAATTCTACCTGTAGGCTATATGTGTTAAATGGTTGGCTTACTACTTTGATTACATCTTCAGATGAGCTCTCTTCTGAGTGAACTGTACTTATTGTTGAAGTATTTATTTGTTGCCGCGAAAGAGCGTCTGCAACTACATTCAGGTGTCCCGGTTTGTATACTAACCTTGCACCGAAATCCTCTATTATACTTTTCCATCTCTTCAATTTAGTGTTCGGATTTTTTTCCGATATTGAATATACTAACGATTGATGATCTGTGTATATAGTTAAATCCGCTACTCCGTATACATAATTTCTTATCTTCTGCAGTGCCCATATGATGGCTAATAATTCCTTCTCGTTCGTTCCATAACTTTCTTCTGTCTTTGTCAGAGTTCTACTTAAAAAGAATATAGGTTTTTTGTTTTGACTAAGGACGGCTCCAATAGCTATGTTAGATGCGTCTGTCGTTAGTTCAAAGGGTTTACTATAATCTGGTTGGAATAGCTCTACTTGTTCTCTCAAATGTGCTTTCAAGCTACTAATGGCCTTAATTGCTGCATCGTCTAGATTTATACAAGTATTTTTACTCTTATTTTTTCCTACCTGACCATTTTCTCCTCTTAGGTGTATCGTTAGGGGCTTAGCTATGCTTGCATATCCTTTGATAAATTTCCTATAGTAACCGGTCATTCCTAAAAAACCTCTCAGATCTTTCAACGTTCGGGGAATTGCATAATTATTAATTGCTTCTACCTTTTCCGGATTTGTCCCTATCCTATTATATTTAATAATGTGTCCGAGGTATTCGACTTCTGATTGGAAAAATTTGGATTTATCATCCGAAACCTTCAATGTTGCTTTGTTAAGAGCGTTGAAAATTATATTGATGTGTTTCATATGTTCTTCGGCTGATGAGGAATATATTAACACATCATCTATATAAACATACGCGAATTTCCCGATATATTCTCTTAATATGTCGTCTACACATCTTTGGAATATAGAGGGCGCGTTTTTGAGTCCAAAAGGCATTCTTACGAACTCATATTTACCTCCATTTACGCAAAATGCTGTTTTTTCCCTATCTTCTTTTTTAATTTTAATTTGATGGAATCCTGATTCCAAGTCTAATGTTGTAAAATATCTGGCTTTTCCTAGATTTTGTATTGTCATGTTTACATCTGGGATCACATATCTATCAGTTATTGTTTTATTGTTTAATTTTTGGAAATCTATTACCATTCTTTTCTTTGGTTTTCCGTCTTCACTAAGACCCTTTTTTGGTACTGTCCAAATCGGACTATTGTATGGACTATTACTCCTTTGAATAATACCTTCTTTTAATAATTTAGCTATTTCTTTATTGACAAATTCATTGTCGGCTATCGGATATGGATATTGCTTGGTCCATATGGGTTCATTATTTATAGTTCTGATTGTGGCTTCTATTGTAGTAGTAAAGGGCAGTGGTCCTATGCCAATATTTTCCTTCATCAAACTATCTATTTCTTTTTTATATAACGTTTCTCCTATAATATAGTTTAGTTTACTTTCGGATTGATTGTCACTGCACATGGTGATTAAGGTCATATCCTTCAAGTTTATTTCTGCGTTTAATTCTTTTAAACCTTCTAATCCTAATATCATATCGAATGAATCTATATTATTTAATTCGAAAAATGTTATTTTAGTATTCATTAAATTAATTATTTTCTTTGTATTTACTATGGAATACCCGTTTATAGTTTTAATTTTTATTTCCTTAATTTTTATTCTTTCCGCTGAATCGCATTTTTTATCTATATAATTGTGGGTTGCTCCCGTATCTATTAATATTTTATAAGTTTTGTTAGAAATGCTAGATGTTAACTTTAAACAAGGCAACCCGTCAACTAGTTTTAAAAGGTCAAATCTTAAGTTATTTACCCTTTGTTCTTCCGGTTCTGCATACATGCTGTCTCCGTCTTCTTCTTGTAGTTGTGATGACTGGTTCACCCTTTGTTGTTTGTTGACGTGTTGATTGCTGTTCTGATAGTGCTGCGGCTGCCTATACTGCCCGCTATCCTCTCTTCCTCTCTTCCAATGCTGGTTATTATTAGATGGGTTATAGTTGTTTCGCTGAGGTTGATGTTCTGCTTTCCTCTGTGCTTGAACTATTTGTCTTGAATTTATTTCCATAGGCATTTGTATTTCTGTACCAATTGGTTGGTTATGCTTAGGTTGTTGATGTATGCTCCTCTGATAATTCGTATTTGGTACTGTTTCGTAATTTGGTCGGCGTTGATTTCTTAGCACTAGGTTTTCTTCCTTCAGATTTTTGTTGTCGACTCCATGTTGTTTTATTATGTTAGACAATTGTTCTGTTTGTCTATTTGCTTCTTGCAGTTTATTGTTTAACTGTGTGCAGTACATCTCTATTTGTGAGAATCTTGCTGCTAAGGTTGCTAGATCAACTGGTTCTGCCATCTTGATGACTACTTCTTTATTTTCACTTTCACTTTCACTTTCACTTATTATCTCGCGACGATTGTCGTGTAAATTTTTTCTTTTCTTAAATCTATTCATAAAACTTTTACGTTGGATACGTATGTATCTTTGTTCAGGTTGCTTCGTATGAAGGAACGTTTGATGGGTGCCACTATGTGGATCTGATTCCCGATTTTCCCTTGGTCCGCTCCGTGAAGATAAACAATTTATTTACCTCCTGGCAGGATCGCCAATTAAATACACTCGCGTATATTTAGTAATTAAAACAAATTATATTTTTTTAGGATTTTATAGTCCTGTTTATTTATATTTATTTTAATTATTAGTTAAGTTTATTATCACCGAACTGTGGTCTAAGTCGATGTTATTTCTAGACTGCCCCTTGCGTGTTCGTTTCTTATATTTATATCCTACTTAGTAATCTATGCATTTGGTTCAAAATAAAACCTTTTCTTTATTCTTAATCTATCTTTTCTTATCTACTGTGTGTTCAAATACAATCTCTCTTCATTTCTTATCTCATAGTTCTTATTACATTTTAGGTTACAATACAATCTCCTTTCATTTCTTATCTCATAGTTCTTATTACATTTTAGGTTACAATACAATCTCCTTTCATTTCTTATCTCATAGTTCTTATTATTACTTTCTACCCTTATCTAGGTAGGTACACGTTATCTAACGTTTATTTTAGATAAATCTTAATAGATGGTCCTTAGTCTATATGGTTAAGGGTCCTTAACTTGCGCGGATATACTGGTCAATGTGTCGTGCGATAGTCGTGCGATGCTGACACGACAACGTGACGTCTTTCCGGCATTCTTTTGCAATGTAAACGACAAGAACAAATAACAGCATTCAACAGGTCGCTTGCAAAATTTCAAATGTGTCTAAAATATTCAACACGAATGTAAAGGAAAAAAAAAAATGGTCGCTAACGCAGAGTGTTAGATAGAAAACTCAATTGCGTCTATTCATGGTTTTTGTTCGTTGTTCCCATATTACGACGCAGCGCAGCGCTTCATGGCTACTTAAGTGGCATTCTGAATAATGAATCCACTGCGTTTACCTTTAAGTACCTTTTCAAAGGTGTGTCGCTGATAGACTTTCTCCAGATAAAACCCCGGAAATAGAACTTTGAACGACTGCGATGCCACTTTTGCAGGTCATCCGTCACGGTCCGGCTATTAAAAGCATTTCATTAGTTTATTCTTATTAAGGAAGGTACATTTCTCACCGCTTATCCTAATTCAAATTGCGATTGATAAATGTAGGTCTATGATGTACCTATCGCCTGTCGACTGGATTCTACATTCATGAACAAAGAACCCACGATGTGATCTACTTTCTTTAAAAAGACGCATGCCTTGTTGGGCAACGTGATGAGTAACAGAACGGATTGGGCGAATAAATTTATTCAAATTGTTTGCCCATTTCTTTTTCTTTCATTAAAGGTTGATCGCGCCATAACATTTTGAATATTCGCAGAAGTTATGCCATTTTAAGAAATGGAGTAATAAATATTAACGGAAACTAATGACGCAGTTTGTACAAATGTGTTTGCTCAAAACTTGTCGTAAATTGGCACTGCACTCCTCAGTTCCGAGTGTCCATTAAATATACTAATCCGTAAAGCATTCTAGGCAAGTTTTATTATTACAATGTTAATTAAATGAGTTGCTTACCAGATTTTTTGGCGTTGATCTCGTGGAAACCTATCGCAAGTATTAGCAGGTATATTATATGATATTTATTACTCCAAACATATTGACTACGCATGATGTCGCATTTGTTATGGCAATTATTATAGAAACGCAAAGCTGTTCGAAATGATATCCAATTTCCTAAAAGAGAATAAATCAATATAAATGTGCTGAATAACAGTAGTATTTTATTTTTTAATATGGTTTGATCGCGCCAAATGACCATTTTAACTTTGAGCAACTAAGTTTAAATTTATGTGGGCAACGAGAACAGTAAAGAACGTACAAAATGTTTACGGTGTTGCCCAAAGTTAAAGCGCAAATCTATATCGGGGAAAAAAATGAAGAAAATTCAGAAAACCTGTAAAAAAATCTATAGTTTGAATATTTTTTCAAAGCAATTCCCTACCAACAATAATAGTATATCAGTTGTTAACTTGTAAAATAAAGAAGTAGATTTCATTATAAATCAGGTGAACAAAACTGTAGCACATTTTTAAATTCATAACTGAAGAAAAATAAACCAGTTAATTTAAAAAATAGAAAACAACCGACTAACTGTAAAAAAAGGAGCTAATAATAGTAAATAAATAAATATTTGGCGCAACAGGTCCGGAGGAAAAGCTAATAATAGTAATTAATCTAAAAAAAAAACATAAATACCCGACTGACTGTAAAAAAAAACTCACTGACATTTGTGTGACAATTATTATTATTATTTTTTTTTTTTTTAATTTATATTTTTATATTTATTTATTTAGCCATTGACAATCCGGGAAAGAATACCAATTTAATGACACCTCACTCTTCAAAATCTGTCAAGCCGTTTAGGCTACAGGGCGTCACGTAGGAACTTACATAGGATACGCGGTAAACGTAAAACCCTCCCTATATCCAGTCGGGTAAAAACATGTTTATCCATAATCACTACAGAGGTCACCGGTCGAGGTGTTGAGCCATTGAGACTTCAAATAACATGCGTCGGGATGTTGCCTACTTTAGGCATTATTAGTCTGTTCCAGCAGAGTCCAAGTTGAGCATTTCGTTGCGGATCAATTCGTTGAGCTTCAATTTTCCATTAGGTTTGGGTACAGACGATTGTACTAACCACTTATTTTTTCATTAATCCAATCACTTACAACACAAGTTTTTTGCTATTTTTCAGATCGCTGTCACATTGGAAGATCCATCACAAAGGCATATCCCCCCAACTTGAGGAAGCATAACACTTTAACATATCTGCAGGTATTCAAACGTTCCATTATACTGTTGATTTCGAAAATTGGTCCGTCCGGTAACTGAGATAACATCCCCAGGCTAAGATATGAACACCCTCAGACAATTTCAAAATACATGTATCCTCGTCAGAGAATTGCTGGGGTTTCGCAAGAACATTTAGGAAGGAAACCCTAAATTTTAGTTGAATAAAAGCAGGGGGATATTAAAGAAATCTCTGTTTGCGAAAATGGAGTTTCCCTTTCCAACACTAAAAGTCAGAAAATTCAGATCAGATGGAGATGGCGTGAAGATAAATTTTTGTAGATGGGTTGTAGTTAAGAAGTACCAATGTTTATACAATAGTAAAATAAATTAATAAATAGTTGGCACAACAGCCGAGTCCTATGGAAAAAAGCCTAACTTGAAAAAAAAGATGCCTTTTTCAATAAAATAATGCCTAAAATATTTTTTTTATGTAAATTGGAACAATAAATCAAAAATTAAACACAAATATAAGAAAATTAACAAAAACAATTTTTATTTCCAAAAAAAAAACTTAAATTATGTATAAATTACAGAAGATATAGGAACAAAATTCATGATCATGACATTGTTTGCCAAGATTTTTTAAGAATGTTTAAAAAAATAAAAAGTCAGTATACGTTGAATCAAAAAAAAAAAAAAATATATATATATATATATAGGTAGGTATTTGAAATAAAAAAAAGATGCCTTTTTGGAAAAAAAAAGCCTTAAAGCCTTAGCTAATGAAATAATGCCTAAAAGGCATGAAAAAGCCTAGTTTGCCATCGCTGTTTATGTGGTATTCGATTAGACGATCTCAGAGCATTTTTTTTTTCTCAGAACACATTTTATGTTCGTTTGGTACAAACAAAGCAATCTTTTTCAGATTGCAGAGCACTTTTACTCAGATTTGAGATTTTCGTTTGAGTTTGACAACTGGTGGAATTTGTTAACGTTTTCGTGAAGTCTTTCTACTGCAAAGAAAGGCATTGCATCGGGTGAATCTATTTTTGAAAATTTGTTATGTATAAATATTTAGAAATCAATCGGGACACAAATTTCGAATGTTTTAATATAAAAATTAACCAGTGAATGGAAAACGCTTTACAAAAGCAGATCAATTTCGTTGCATGTTCCATGAGCAGCGTAAAATCTGAAATCTGAAAAAGATTTCTGGTGTTCCCAATGGAAAACGACATTAGTACTCCTACTCAGTCACGAATTTCTTGACGAGATTCGTCGCCTACCCCACCATAAACGTCAACTGAAAAAGCTGTTCATATGACTGAATTTAGTCAATCAAATCCGAGCTACATCTAGTCAGACTCTCTGTCAGACTTACGAAACTAGATATGTACTTGAAAGTCCCCAATAGCTTAATAGCCTATTCACACAGCACCGGCAACCGTGTTTTCGTCGAAAACTCGAAGATCCATTCACGGCTCTGCGAAATAAGGCCCCAAAATAAAAATGAAACAAGACCCCAAAAAATTATACAGGAAACCACAACAACGATTTTTAATAGAATTTGGGGTGTTATTACCCTTTTTGGGGCCTTACTTCCTAATGAAAATTGGGGTTATTTCATTTTCTCTTTTGGGGCCTTATTTCATTAGGACCTTATTTCCTACAGCCTCCATTCACACCCAACACCAACAATTTTTTGCTTTTGTTTGGCGTTTCAAGCATTAATTAACAAATAAAATCAATTCAGAGCATTTAAAAATAATGTTAGCCCAATTAAGTGTGGAAAATGATTTTAAGTTGTGAGTTGTGATTTCTGTTCAGTCCTGTTCAATTTGCTGAATATTTCAAAGGGTGTGTTTGTTTCAACAACCCAACGATTGGGTTTTCCAAGAAAACGACTTGCGACTCGTTTTGAAAACTTCTGTTTTCGATGAAGTTTTTCGAGTGTTTTCGCGGAAACCTGGTTTTCAGCTCGGTGTGAATAGGGTATAATATTCTAATACTGCTTTTTCATTCACAAAGCACACGCATACTCCAAATTAACCTTCAAAAGAATGTTGATGCTTTCTGTACACAAAATTTATGCGTGTAGTTTCAATTCAATACATCATGAACAATAATTGAGTTCAAATCATAATGTCAATACCATAATTTCCAATGGCCTACATCTACCCATTGCAAAAGGGTGGAGGGTGACGAATGTTTCCAAAGAAACTATTTGTGAAATTTGATGGCACGTTTTTCGTAACAACTTTTCCTCTGTCAGCAAGATCACACCCTTAAGATTTTAAATTATTAAACAGATGATAAATGTTCGAAAGGCAAATAACTAGCCCAAGTATGAACAAATAACCAACCTCATGAGCGCCTTTTCTTTTTTAACATCCACCAGAGGCTATAGCAAAAACCTTTTCAATGGCATTCTTCAACTTGATCTTCGCAATTGCATTGCCCAAGAACGAAAAAAAAAGAAAGAGAAATTAACGTTCCAAAAAATGCAAACCGCTTCATAAGATATACTTTCTACGGAAAGTTGAATGCAACTTTGGAAGTTGAGCCAAAAGAAGCACTCCAAGCACACCATGGTTGGTGCGTTGTATGACGAAAGTTGGCGGATTGCTGGTAGCGTAAGTACCTATATATACACAAAGTGAAAGCGAGAAAATTAATCATCACCATAACTGACGGATATTCGCGCATGGAATTGCGCAGGTATGCAGATGTAGATACGTACCGTAGTAGCCCCAAAAAAAACACTTATACCTACATCTCATTGAAAAATTATCTCCATATAATGGCCAAAAGTTTGCTTAATTGTTTATGGAGAACAACTAACAACCCACTTACCTGTGCGAAGTTTTTAAATCCAATTTGCTATCCACGTTCAAGCTTGCGAAGACCGTTAACTGTTGGCTTCGAAAGAAATTCAAATTGCAATGAAAGTCGAAAATTCACTTTTCAAAATGTGACACAGAAAACCACCGAAAAAAATTCCTTTGTATGGAGCTACACAAAGCCTTGATGCATAACGTAAGACCCGACAATTGAATCACACCTCACACACTATTCATCGATTTCGATTTCCCTTTTAAATTCGTTATTAACTCGCCGTATTTGTATCTCTTCACTGTATTTCTGGGCATTAAATGGGGAAGCTTTATTGTGGCGAAATTTTGCGAAACTTACTTAACTCTCACTTTGTTGGTGTTAAAAATTATTCGAGCATCTTTGGTGTTGATTTCACACAGTTAGTGCGGTATAGATGGTATCGCAAATTTCAAAGTAAACAACGAAAGATCACGAATGTGGGAAGATTTGTTGCGCACAAGATAAATGCATGCAGACCGACTTGCTTGGTGACTTAAAACGGACTAAATGAGTACTGGGCTTATTTCTGGTCGAGGCCTCCATCGCAGGCCCAGGTAAATGAAACCACACCGACTTATGTGCAAAAGTTTCCAAAGTTTTTTGTACGGCTTTTGGTAGCTCAATGCTCAACGGTGTTGTGTGTATCTTTATAACACCTCACTAAAAAAAAATGTAACTAAAACTCGTTCGGTGTGGGTATGTTCTTCCGTGCATGCGTGATTACTTGGCTTTTTTCTTTTTCTTTTTCTTTGGGGATATTCCAAAAACAGAGTTATGCAGAACACTTATTTTGTGTACTAACGGATACAGGTGAAGAGTTTGTGCAATACGCTTGGACTTCGGAGTATGGGTTTATCTCTTTGAGGCGCTTTGAAGATAGTGATCACTGAAGACTGCTAATTATCGGTGGAAGCAGGCAGTAGTACGCGGAAATAGTCGTCGCCAATTGTGCCTTTACTGCATACGGCATACCGCATATACCGTATGTCTATTTCAATATGGGACTCATTACGTTGATTCAACTTAAAACAAATTGTTAGCTCGCACACGCATCAATGAATTTAAGGCTTGAGCAATACTGTGTGGAAATCCTTTTACACACTTCTGTTGATTTCTAAATCTGATACATTTTAGGGCGATACTGAAGCAGTCAAGGCCTATGTTGCTAAAGGTATCACTGCCAGCCTAATTGGGCTATAGAGGTGGGTAGGTATCTATAGATAAACGGGTGATTGCGGCAGAAGAACTGCGACATACAGGAAAGAGTGTAAACAGCTCTGGAACACAGTGACTCCTAAAAAAAAGCTTGTTCTAGGCTGCAGGGACACTCTGTCCGGAGCGTTTCGTCGATGTGAAATCATTCTCATCTGGGTTCCAGCTTCCAGGAACAATACAGACCAACTCAACCAAGTGTTAATTTCCTTCCTTCCTTAGGTGGTGCTACAGCCCGGGGTGCACCTAGGCCTCAACCAATATGCCTCTCCAGTTAGTGCGATCTTTGGCTAACTGCCTCCAGTTGCGCACTCCAAGTTGGTTGAGCTCCTTTTCCACTTGCGCGCGACACCTAAGGCGAGGGGTTCCTCTACTGCGTTGACCCTCCGGGTTGGAATCGAAAACTCTTCGGGCTACATGTCCCAGCCATCTTAGACGATTGATACGTATTTTTCTGACTACGTCAATGTCGCTGAACAGATAATAGAATTCGCTGTGAAATCTCTTTCAGAGCCCGTCAACGCAAACGGGACCAAAAATCACTCGAAGAATTTTGCGTTCGAAACGACCGAGGAGATCTTCATCCGCCTTTGATAGCGTCTATGCTCCTGCACCATAAAGCAGGACTCGGATAATGAGGGTCTTGTATAGAGTCTCCTTAGTATTTATCGACAAGGCCTTATACTAATCAATTGACCTATTAGACAGAAGGAACAGCGGTTGGCAAGTGTGATTCTTCGCTTCATTTCTGAGGTTATGTCATTTTCAGAATTAATAGCGGAGCCGAGGTAGACTAGTTGGTGTATGCACTCTGCAGGTAAGCCGTCTGCTCCAGCAGCCCTGTTGGACTTCAGTTTTGTATATTGCTATCCTTACTTCGTTTTGGTCAGGTGTACGGAAGTCTTAGCTTTCACCGCTCATTCTGCCTGACAGCGGAATTTATGTCGTTTTCGCAGTTTACTGCGAGAAACAGATTAACACAGCGACAGCAACAGTAAGAGCGAATTTAGGATTGGCTAACGTTGATGTCGCTGTCGATGTTTCTGTGCTAATGTGTTCAAAGTAACCAAAATACATTGGTTCTAAGTTCGCTGTTGCTGTTGCTGTTGCTGTCGCTGTCGCTGTGTTAATCTGTTTCTCGCATAACAGTCTGCAGAAATAGTTTTTCCATGTCCACAGCACCGACTGTGATTCCACTACAAGGTATCCTTGTTCGTCTTTACAGGTTTCTGCTCGGGTCTTGATGCCATGGCACGTCCTTTTAGCTAGAGGTTTAAAGTTTTAAGAAGTTTGATTTAAAGGAAATACTAGAAGAATCCTAAACTTCTCCACCTGTTTCAATGCGGGACAATGGATATGCGCTGGGAGAACCCAAGTTATCAGGAAAATGGAAAAGCGAAAGACCAAGATCTAACAATCCGCAATCCATAGCCGTTTTTACGGACGGATCTAAAATGGAAACCGGGGTATGGTCAGGCGTCTTCTCTGAGTCGCTGGGTATAGCAAAATCGGTACGTCTCCCTGACCACAGCAGTGTCTTCTAAGCAGAGGTCCTGGCAGTGACAATAGCAAGCCGTGAGTCTGTGATGAGGGTAATACCACCTGAAGGTATTATACCTTTTTTATCGACAGCCAGGCCGCAATAAAAGCATTAACTGCAGTAGAAATAAAACCGTATGGCACTCAGTATTAGGTATTACTCTGCTGTGTTCCGAGACATGAAGGCATTCCTGGCAACGAGAAAGCAGACGAATTAGCTAGACTAGGTTCGACAGCTGTATCAGAACAAGCTGATCCCTCTGTGAATATCCCGCCTTGCTCACTCAAGCTTGAAGCTGGGAGAAAGGCCACAAGAGAGGCGAACGCAAGATGGACCGGCTATGTTGGCTATGGCCAACCTTTAATGAAGCCAGAACCGAGAGCCTCCTACGAAAGGGTAGAAAATCTCTTTCCACTCTTGTAGGAATCCTAACGGGGCACAACACTTTGCGGTATCACATGGAGAAGTTACGCTTGACGGAAGAAGAACTTTGTAGAGGCTGCGGTGATGAGGAAGCTGTTGAGGACACAACCCACTTCCTATCTCACTGCCCAGGTCTCCAACACAATAGGCACATATTCCTAGGGATATCATGGGTAAGGGACAATGTACATCACAATGGGTCAATATTGACCTGAGTGTGGCACGGAGTACTCCACGCCAACCCGCTTACCTAACCTAACAATCCGCAAGGATGCGCTAAATTCGAAAACCTATCTAATCGCTTTATTTGTGCATGGTTATATCAATATGGCTAAACCAAAAATTATCACCTAAGCTAAGAGTAACCTTTAATTATTACCCCGCACGCATGGGTTGATGCGCGTATGCTTAATCGAGGTCTGGCTGTACTATTAGCACGTATTGTTAAGCAAATTTGTACATGCTGTACAATGTACATCCGCGCATCATATACAATATGCTCAAATATGTAGATACTTACAAAATTGTATTTTTATTATACCTACGATTTTGTTCGCACTCTTTATTTCTTATATGTATTGTAAAGGTGAACACAAGTAAGGTGACTTAATTGCAATGCGTTATTTTAAACTATCGACTTTGCTTTAGCTAGAAACCAAATGAGATAGGCAGCAGTTTAAGCTTTTTTGCGGGATGGACTACTATTGCAGTGGGAATTCCATTATTCAGTTGCGAAACTTGTTTGAATTGAAACAACATTGAGCGCATTTATTTTTGTTTGCCTTAGTGCTTAGTATATAAAAAAAAATATCAATCGAAATGAAGTTGGAGCATGACGATGACACAGTCGTCTTTTGGTGATCATATTCATATCCCACAAGGTCTTTGACGAACTTGGATTTTCCTCGGTTTCGCCATAAGAACTCGCGTACCTTGTTATCAATGTTTATTTATGGCGCCACTAACGATGCGTAAGCTATTATTTGGAATTACTCATGGCAGTTTGTGAGTTTTTTTTTTTCAAATCGGTAAATATAATCAGCGTGTTATCGCAAGAGAGATTGAAATTAAAGCTTGAACGTTTTTGAATTTACATCGAATGATCATCTATATTCGTCTCCATTTTTTCGCCGTCAAGTGAGAATATATGAGACTAAAAAAAGTACGTTTTAGGTGGCTTCATACAACTCAACTTTGACCAATTCATACATATAAATCATGCAGATGGACCAACTTCCTGAATGAGAAGGCTCCTAACTCTAGTACAGTATTTGCAGCTGCGCATTGTATGTAGTTCAGTGATTAGAGCAGTGAGCTAGGATACTAAGCCTGAGATTCCAAATTTATCCCAGGAAAGGACAAAAATATCAGCGTTGCGTTTTTTTTTCCACTTCGACCACAAACAGCTAGGACAGTGCTAGGCAGCCTTGGTTTAAAAGATGCTTTAAAAATATTAATGACGCTGGGTTAGGTTGTCAATGATTGGAAGTATCGTTCGTGAAAGATCGATATCTTTACATATTAATATATATATATATATGTATATGTTGTTTTTGAATTTGCATTAGCAGTTATAAACTGAATATCATGATGAACGTATGTATGGACATGCAAATGAAGTGGGATTTTCTGATTATGTACACTCCAAGTGTTTAAAATTATTTTAAGGTGCATATTCAAAAAGGTTGAAATAAAGTAGAAGTGGCCAATATTTGCTAAAAATAAGCATTGCATTTTTAATTTTAAAGTGCGGATTTTTTTTTTTAAAAGATATATGAACAGAGATCGGCTTTTGGGTAGTCACTTTTGAGATATGTAATGTATATAACTAAAAAATGGATCTATTCGAATTTTTTGAGAAAAACTTAGTACGGGATCTTATTTAGAACACTGATATTATCATTAATATGTATTTTGATCAAAATCGTTAAAGCGGTTTTTGTAAAATTTGGCAGACAAAACAGTACCAAAAATTGCAATGTTTAGTTTGAAAAATACTATTATTTGTTAACTGTATACCTGAAAACCGATTATGAGTTATTGTTCGGTATATAAGCATAACTTGGTTTTTAAAGTTTTATCGAAGTTAAAAATGGGGTTTTCGAGGTATGAGGCAGTTCTTAAAATTAGCGCTTTCGGTGATTCTAATGTGGTTTTCCATTGGGACCAAAAATCAATCTTTTTTTTTTTGATCTAAATCACTTTTTCCGTTCCATTGGGCAGAAAAGTCAATCTTTTTTTCGATTCGGATAACTTTTTGCAGATCTCGATATTCTTTCAGATCTACAGACACCAATATAATTTGCACACCTGTTTTACGTCAGTTTAAGAAGTTTGCTTTCGAGAGAAATGCGCAAAGTTTCGTGAAAACCAAAATATTAAAATACACAAATAGCTATGGATATGATTTCGGAGGAATTATTATCTTCATTATCTCCCTCGTCATCTGATGACTACAAATCTATACTTATAATAAAACTGTAGGCAATTTTTCTGTTACCTAATGGCGTGAAAACGACTGCACAGATTTCGATGAAACTTTTTTTGAAATGTTTCTTAAGATTCTGTGCAACATATAGGCTATTCCTTTCATTGCCATGCCTATTTTTTTGGAGCGTTTTTGACCAAAATGTGTTTTTTTTTCGACTTTACTGCCTTTAACTCGCCATTACTCAAATAATTCTTTATCAATGCAAACAAAACAAAATACTTAGGAGAGCCAACACTTTTATAGATATTTCAAGCCATCAATCAGCTTTCTATGTCCTCTAGAAGCTGAGCTACAACCTAAAATCTAACATTAAAAAAAAATAAATTTGTTTTCTGAAATCGAATATTATCAGCCGCCGCGGTCCTTGATCGTTGTTCTGCTTAGGGGTGGTTTTTGGTGGCGCACATCGCACAAGCAAGTTCATATGAAAAAAAAACCCAGCCACAACGTGTTTCTGAGGAAATGCGCAGATGGCTGATGACGTGTGGTGTGGTGGGGGACGTATGGTGGAGGTGGTGTATATAGAAATTGAGTTGAAGGTTTTTGTTTTAATGGTTGTTATAGTACCTACGTTGATACCTACAGTAAAGAATTGAAAAATTCAAGAAGTAAAGACGATATAGGTGACTTATGTTGTTTGATTTATTTATTGTTGGTGTAGATACAAATTTCCGTTAAGGCTTTTGTTTAAGTGGTTGTTTTGATACCTATTACCTACGTGGTACCTACGGTAAGGAAGTGAAACTTCAGTACTTACGCTGTTGAATTTAATTTTCTTAAATTGGTGTTTTAGGTAACTAGATTTGTTTGATTTATTGTTTCAATGTCGACAATGTTCACCGCTTTTTTTAGCTAGATTGTTGATTTTAAACAAATATGCCGTTGAGAAAACGGTCAAATCTGTTTTATTGGAAACTACACAGTCTCACGACGCGTACGAAGTTGCGGGCACAGCTAGTCACCAATAATACTTCATTTGTATCTTCAACAGGCGAAACATTTTTCAGGTCGATATCCATTTTGATTTTGCCAAAAACGAATGCCATTTAAACAGCTGATATTGTTTTCAAGTAATGCACTAATCCATTTACAAAAGCAGATCAATTTCGTGGCGCGTTCCATGAGCACCGTAAAATCTGAGATCTGAGAAAAAGATTTCAGGTGGTCCCAATGGAAAACCACATAATTGAAAATTAAGGACGCAATAATTTTGAGAACATCAATTTTACTCTAAGTTTGCATTTTGGTCAAAACTAAGGAAAACTATTTTTTTTTTTAAATTCCATTTTTCAAAATTATATTTTATGATAATACAGAGAAAAACTGAGCTTGGCATTAAGTTAGAAATGACCATATTACCCTAGAACTGGTTATGCAATCATGGTAACCTCACCTACTTAAGCTTAAATATCAGTTTTGGTTAAAATCGTTAGAGCCGTTTTCGAACAAATCAAACTGGTACGAAAATTTATGTGGTATTCGTTTGGGCTTCTTCGGATTCGTTCTCAGATTTCAGATTTCGTGTGGCTAATCGAACATAAAAACGTCACTTGCTCTTTTTTATGATAATATTCGTGCGATTCGAATATGTGTAGCCTTCAACACTTTTCAAAACGTTTTCCATTCACTGCTTAAGTTTTAAATTAAAACATTTGAAATTTGCGTCTCAATTCATTTTTTAAATATTTATACATAACCAATTTACTAAAATAAATTAACCCGATGCAATGCCTTTCTTTGCTGTAGAACAAATTCACGAAAACCTAAACGCACTCCACCAGTTGTCAAACTCAAACGCACTTGTGTTGGTAAATCTGAGAAAATATCTAGATTCGCAAAAGTGATCTGAAATCTGAAAAAGATTGCTTTTTTTGTACCAAACGAACATAAGAACTGATCTGAGATCAAAAAAAGTGATCTGAGAGCGCCCAAACGAATACCACATTAATATGGGAAGTTCCATTAAAATTGAACTTACCTTGCAAAAAAAAAACGTCCCCGAACTGTAAGCCCACAAACTCCAAATCCGAAACGAAATTCGCGCAGCGGTTTAGGCCGTAGACCCGTGCGTGGAAGGACGGACAAACAGACGGACAGAATCTTGCGACCCACTTTTTTGAGTTCGTCTTTCATCATAATGTCATAATTGGAATTGGTTAACATCTGGAGTTCGAAATTTTGTACGAATGCATACAGCCCTAGGGAGGTATCCTTCGGAATTGAAAATTGTACGATTTTATACGATTCGGAGAATTTTAGCTGCGAGCTATTCTTCGGAACAACTGTTCGGAGAACTGTGCCGACATTTTGTAACGCATATCGGCGAATTACGTTGAAGTGCCATGAAGTGTATTGTCATGATTGTTAACTTTTTGACAGCTAGGTTCCGATATCCTCCGACAGAAATTGTCTGCGGAATTTGTTTACGATTTGGAGTGCGGTGCGGGTGCGCCATCGCAATTGTTTAGTTCTCTTCCGAAGTCGTGCGACTTTTACCTCGAATGGAATTTGAGCCTCCGAAAGAGTATGCGTTTCGGAGAATTTTCCTTTCCGACGGATACCTCGTTAGGGCCGAATCTTTCTCTTACTACGTAATGGGGAAAGTTAAAAATCCATTAACGCATTCGTGTTATAGAAGAAGGTATATTTTATGAAACCGAGGGCTCTGGGCGAAATATCAGTTCCGTATTCCCTACTTTGCTCTTCACTCTTAACAATTATTTACAATGAGACCTTTTCTCAAATAAACAGTTTTTTTTTTTAAATATTTTTTTATTTGTTTTCTTGTTTTTTTTTTTTAATAATAAATATTAATAAGTGAATTTGATCTTATAATATTTGCTTTTCATCCTGTATTGTTATATTTTTAATAATCATGTCGTTTTTATGTTTAAACAGTGTTTACGATTTGTAAATAATTACAATTTATTTACAAATTATTATGTACAACTATCTGGATGCTGACTTTGTTTTCGTTTCGTCTTCGGTTCTTTTTGGTGTTCCAATGATGGTCTCCTGGGATTGCCCAGCGTAACTAATGCACTTGCTACAGCTATACCAGCCGCTTGACCGGGTGGAGCATGCTGCAGGCCACCTGTTGTACGAAACGGGGAGAAACTATGGACATGTTGGTTTTGCTTAATGTAGAGTGCTTACCTGTTGGTAACCGGACTAGAAGAGATAAAACTGCAGCACGATTTCCATTGCAGGGTTCTAGAGCGATTGGACTTGGACAATCCTAAGACAAAAATACAAAATTGTAAAGATTTTGGATAAGTGAACGCGACAAAAGCCAACCTTTTTGCGTTTCCTAGAAACAGTCGATATACTTTCAATTGTCTGAGTCAAGTCAATGTTTTCCCTGTTTTCGATTTCCACCAGGACCTGAAAGGGAGAAGATATAACTTCTAGTTCAGGATTGTACACACGAATCAAAGTCAAACCTGAGAGAATGGCCTAGAAGCCATCTGTTCCATTTCGACAAACAGCCGTTGCCGCCTACGGAACATGTCATATTTCTGCTTTATTTTCCACAATATTGCTGCCATCAGCAGTAGCAGCAGGAAACACGTTGAAAATGTTATGAAGAACTGTTGCAGATTCAGCTTTGGGTACTGAGAAAAGGCGATTTGAATCCAAATCGGCGGCTGAAAGTCATAAACGTAAACATAAAATGTTGTTAGTGTGGTGTTGTCCTCGCTGTTGGCGCCGAAATTGTATTCGGATTTTGGAAAACGATGTCGGAATGTCGAGCAATTGATGCCGCTGAATGCAAATTTCTCATTAGCGCCTGACTTGCGAACTGTTATATTCATCTTTGCCGGCACACTGCATGTTATGGTGAAGTCAGCATCTATATCCGGTTTGCCGGGAGAGTTGCGAAAGTTTATCTGAGTGAAATGGCGGTCTTCCTTTTTGGACAAGTTGAATGTGAACTGATAGTCAATAGTAAGATCGTAGTAGCACGACGATCTTAGAGGGTCCCCGTGGTAGTGATTTTGGCTGTCACACTTCTCACAATGGTCACCGACAATTCCCTTGGTCTGGCAGAAGCACTTCCCCGATTCGGGTATGCACAGGCTTCCCTGGTCATTGCATTCGCACTTTTGACACGCTCCACCGTTTACCGGGTTGCCCCAGAAGCCCGACTTGCACTTTTCGCAATTCCTACCTGTTGTCAGGTTTGAGCATGGCTGCTTGCATATGTACTTCTCATGGCAAACACTGTGCCCGTTGCACTGACAATCGGGACATGATGTGAAAAACCACTGTGTGACAGTGCATTCCATCACGTCCTCCGGGCCACTGGCCCCACCGGGAAGGCACTCACCCAAACCGGTGTTGGATCCATCGTCGCACCAGCCACACGCTGGATCGTCTCTGCACTGATTGCAGGTTTTGTAGAAACCACACTGAGAACCTGATACCTGGGGGCGACACTTTGTTGGATGCGTTGTCCATTCCCTGCACTGACCGTAGGGAAAGCTGGCAGTGTAAGCATTTCTGTCTACGCATCTCTGCTCGTTTTGACACCAAATGCAATCGTCTTCGGTGCAATTTGCACAACTTGTGAGGGTTGCGCACGGAGGTGGGCACTGGATTTCTGTTGCGTCGATAGTGCGGTTGCCCAGATATGGGCGGCATCTATTGTGTTCCAGGTCCCAGATACAGCTTGGGTTGGAAGTGCATGCGAAGCAGCAGTGTAAGTGTTCGCATTGAGTGCCAATCTCTTTAGGGCACTGATCCAGCCGCTTAATCGAAACCGATCGACTGTCATAGTAAATTTCACGGCACTTCTCCTTCGTGCAGGACCCGTTGCCACAGTATGTGCATCCGAAACTGCTAGATACACACGAATCGCAGTTGTTTAATTCGTGACAGCGAGACACATCGTGCAAGAGCTCAGAAGTCATTGTCAACCGGCTCTTTACAGGACAAGCAATGTAGTCGTACTGTTCCCGGCCAAATATCGAGCCCTTCTGCACCTTACTTATTGAGATGCAACGGGACTTTTGAACGTCCCAAATGCACTTCACCCCAGGCCTTGCGTTCAAGCATTTTTCTTGCTTTGTGAAGAAGCTACAATGGCCGGGCGTGTACTTCAGCATGTCTGACAGCAGTTGACCATCAAAGCCGCCGTATATATACAACGAATCCTCAAATACTACCGAGCTGTGGCCAAAACGTGCGAGATCCGATACCATGTCGGACGGCATATCCTGATAATGCCATGAATCGCAGAACACGTCGTACACCATAAGGTCTTTGCTGTAGCACTTAGCACCGTAACTCTGTGAGGTATCGTTGTGGGTGTTGCCCCCGAACACCAGCATCAGTCCATGACTAACGAAATCTGCAGTGTGAAGGAGCCTTGCACTTGGTGCCGAAGTCAGGAGAGTCCAGGTGCGAGTCGAGGGCTCGTACGCATACAATTTGCTGCTCAGCACTTGACTATTCTCACTCTCTGACACGATACCACCGTAGACGTAGATCTTTTCCGTCAACTCGTCATAGGACGCACTATGGCCGTATCCTCCTTTCACAACATACCCATTTGTTTCGACAATGCGCCATTCGCGCGATCCAAAGTTATACTCTTGAACAGTGTTCAAGTAGCCATACTGCGGCGAATGCCCAAAGATTACGACCATGTACTTGTAGGCCCTCTTGTCACCGAATCCAGGCACCAAGGTGGCGGTGTGACCCACTACTTTCAATGGACCGCACATCGCGAAGCTAGTTGCGTTGCAGGGTTCGGTTTTTACTGTAATATTCTCCCAAGTTTTCGC
Source organism: Cheilosia urbana (assembly GCA_946477585.1). Taxonomy (NCBI): domain Eukaryota; kingdom Metazoa; phylum Arthropoda; class Insecta; order Diptera; family Syrphidae; genus Cheilosia; species Cheilosia urbana. Next base: position 179,049,821 of record OX297853.1, read on the forward strand.
GCTCACATCGAACGCCCAAAGCTCCTCGCATATACCCTTGTGTCGTATCACACCGCCATACATGAAGATCTTGTCACCATACATGACCGTCGACACCCCATAGCGAATTTCCGGCACGCTACTGCCTCCCTCAATGTGCACTGCCTCCCAGACGTTGCCATTGAAATCGTACATATTCAGCAACTCGCCGCGGGCATAGCTTTCACCTCCAATTATGTGCAACGTGTCCCGCCACACTGCTGCACCGTGTGATGCACTACCTGGTGGTGGCGGCGAGTATTGGGCAGCCACTGCCGTCCAAACACCAAGCGATATCATCTGACTACAGTCGTATCCCGTAAATCCGGGTGAACATTCACACCTTAAACAGAAGAACAAAATAATTTACTGCCGCAATAATGTTGAGCGAAGCTCTTACCGTCCCTCTGATTTTTTGCACTCCCCTTGGCCTAGCTCGTGGGAGCAACCATTCGCGCATGTATGAATGTTGCAAGCCTCACCTGTGTAAAGCGGATCGCAGACGCACGTGGCATCCGTCGACCGGCATATGCCATGCCCAGAGCAATCCAAACCTGCCAAACATGGAATTTCAATTAAAGCCTGTGTAGAATTTAGATTTATTTCCAACTTACTTGAATTATTTGTTGGACAACCATTTACTTTATATGATATATTAAAGCCTGACATATTGTAAGCATCGTCACTGAAAAAGTGCAGGAGCGCTGATCCCGATTGGGCAACTATCTCTGGCACTTTTCGTATTGAAAAGTTTTTCCTGTACATCAGTCCACTAGAGTCGGGGTTTGGATTATTATTTATATCAGTTAAACAGCCCGATGACGAGATAAAAGCTTACCTGTAAACAGCCAGCAACGGAGACGCAACACTATCTCCGTCATATATATACAAATGATCCCATCCGCACTCTGTTGCGAACTCTTCTAAGTGCAGGCGAATTTTTGCTGGTTTCTTGTTTCCGCCGGGGAAACGATTACTCCAATTGTTGTGACGTGCATCAATCAACCAACTACATTTTACACTCACAGAATAATTGCCAAAGCCGTCGTGAATAATTCCTTCCGGTTCGGTTAATCTGGAAAGTACAAAATTTAATAATTTTAAAACGGATTATATCAGATCACAGATGAAATATTTTCCTGCAGATCGGAAAAGTTAGAAGAGATTTGTTGTTTGATCATGGCAACCTGTCCAACTGATGCTAAAAAGATATCAACAAGACTAGCACCGCTTCACAACAGGGCAGCAATTCTCAACTCTGTTTGATACAAACAAAACAGACATGTCTTTAGCTACTTAGAACTGTACTATCTATACTGACTAATTAGCTACCTACCTTAGACATTCCCATTGCGTCTTGCAAACTTAGGTGTAATAAATCTGCATGCTTTCAAAAGAACAAACCATAGATGGCCTCACATCAGGCAAAGGGCAAGAATTCAATAAGTCTTTTGGCTTACTCAAACAATACTGCAAAAGCCGCACAATGGAGAGTAAGACTTTTATTTCTCTCTCTTCCTACCGTAACTATCTTATCGGCTTGAAAAATAAAGACATGCGAAAACCCTTAAGCTTTATCCAAAACTGAAAAAAAAAAAAAAATCGTTTGCTGGTGACACTTAAGTCACTATTCTAACCTAACCAAATAACAAAACAAATGTCAATGAAATATTCGCCATTGCTATGAGCAATTTTTAAATCCGTCTAGTTCTATGAAGAAAACCATCCAACGAATTTAACAATGAATACGAGTGTCAACAAAATTTTATATTGTCATCATATTTATTTATACTGAATTGACCAATAACTAAACCAATATGTAAATACTCCTCAGCGATAGCCAGTTGTCTATGTCTCTCAGCATTAATTGGTGCGGATTAAGCGAACAATTTCAATACATAAAGGTTATGAAAGAAAAAATACATATACCTATGCCTTCTATTAGATGACTTTATTTATTTATTAAAAATCTGAACTCAATGACAAATATTAAAACAAGAATACACGAGTCGTTCAAAAGGAACAAAATGCTGCTAATTGTTGCACATCTGTCGCATTGAAATGTAACATTTGCAAACATAATTTGCGTAAAAGACTTTCCCAAACGAGCGAAATGGCCAAAAGCAAACCATATCGATGATTCAAGTTAAAGCAATATGCCACTAAACATGCATACTGGTTATGATAGAAGCATAATTGCTCTTCAAAGGCGACCCACTTCAAGTGCATACTAGCCGCACAATATTTACACAATTTTCTAATCTAATCTAATTGTTAACAATATTATTATTTAGACGGCAGATTTGCTTATGGTTGGGTAACAAAATCAAATACAAAACCCCCAGTTTTATCATAAATGTAACGGTAACACTTGGATCATCGATCCGCATTATCTCATTTGAACTAGATAAGCATACCTTACTTTACCACCGCAAAATTGGCAGTCGGATCCCTGCCACCCGTCGGGACAAATACATGCATTGTTCCTGCAAACGCCACCATTCTTGCAGCTCTCGTCTGATGTACAATTAAATGCATCGATTGTTTGAACCACAGACATCCAGATAGCCAACATTTGGATGAAAGTGATCATAAAGACTTTTCGTCGATATTTAACATTGAATGTGCCCGTCGATGAATATTCACAGCACATAATCTTCGAATGAAACTTCATTCCATCCAACATTGCCGTGGCCAATTTGAGTTAACTTTTTTCTCGTATTTATTATTCACTGATCTTTAATTTGCTTATTTGGGTGTAGTTTTCTCTTGTTCGGATTTTATTCCATCACATCTTTTTTTATTTAAATAATTGTTTACTGGGTGCGGACGCGAAATAAGGTTGCTCTAGAGAACATGTCGGCGACATTTAGCCGCTGGAGTTATTAATAAAATTATTTTCCTCATATATTAAAAATGTATCTTGTTTACTAAAGCATTTGTTTTAGATTGTTATTTAACAATAATTCGATTTGTAAAAGGAAACTTTTTACATTTTTTAGAGACGAGTATTTCTCGTACAGCTGAGTCCACCAGCAAATAGTTTGACACACAACACATCTACATAAACGAACAGGTTGAACAACATGACCAAAGAAATAGACGACAGCTGTCATTTTGTGAAATTTTACAGTTCAGTGTACGTTTATGAAAAGTTTATTTGGGAACTGTTCACAAGGCGGAACTTGGTTAGGATCCGATCCCGTTCAAAAATCTAATCCTCACGTTAATTCCGAATTTTTAATTTTTTTTTTTCCGAAAAACGGTTTGAGGTTTGAATGATCGATAAACAGCATAAGCAAGACATGTCCTTCTGTATTTTTGAAAATCAGCAAATTGTACCTGACGGATGACGGAGAAAAACATAAAAAAAAAGTTTTTTTTTAGTTTGGATTTTTCTGCATCTGTCATTCGGCTGTTTCGCATCGTACCTACTATTGTTTATTGTGCTGACCAAGTATGAATAATAAACGAAAAATGGGAAATAAAAAAGATTTTAGTAGACGAAGAGGAGAGTATAATAGACTCTTTCGCGACAGTGAAAAAAAAAAAAAAAAAAAAAAAAAAAAATCGAATTGATTCGTAATTAAACGAAATGCAATTTGACAGAATAGGCGGCAGCCATGTTTTTATGGATCCGTTTCTGTTTCAGTTTTGTGTAGCTGAGCGAGCAACGTAAACAGACAAAGAATTTACAAGAAAACGAAAAACTTTCTGTTTTGTTTCAGTTTCTGTTCTTTGTCACTTGGTGACTTAAACACGACGACTCCAATAGAGATATATCTCTCTGAATAAATGCCTGACATCCACCTCATACAATTTTCTTTGTCCTGGGCAAATCATGCCATGACATTTCATTTCGTATCGCAAGAGCAAGAGAGGTTGTCTCGTAGGTGTGAGAGAAATTATCTCCGGTGGAGTCAGGGTGTTAACTAACGAATGTTCGCTACTTTATTATCATTTGACACATTTTAATTCGATTTAGATAAATAATTTGGCTACTGCTGTGTGATCAGTTGATAACTTTTAAGCAGCGTTTATTAATATTTTATGTTTAATTTTCAAAGAATAAGAAGCTCCTACATGGAGTGTAAACAATTAAGAAAATAATTTTCGTTTATATCCATTTGTGTAGTAAGATAGGTTTATTATTATTCTCTGTTTAGTGACGCGAAATAAAAACAAATTAGAGCACTCATTCAAACGATTTGCTAGTGGCTGTTCTTTGCAAATATTAGGTAATACAACTTTTACAAATCCCGAAAAGTTTATTGTTATATGTGTCAAAATCTTTTCTATACCTACAAAATTTCGTTTTTTAAACAGTAATTGAACTAAATTTCCTTAATTTTTATTTACATTTTAATATTTTTATTAAATGTATATATAAAAATAAAGACGTCTATTATCTAAATATTTGTCTATTCGTTCCTTTGCTTTCACAAGGGGTTAATATGATATTACATCTCTGCCTCTTCTCTTGTTAATCTCATCACTTGGAATAGCGTATGTGAATGTAAATGTCCCTTAAGGGTATGTCCTCTGTAAATGTTCGTTATGGCTCTAACGGCTTTTTGAAGTCTTCTACTTAAGTAACACATATCACGATTTTAATCAGTCATTTTCCACATGCGTATGCGATTTATATAAAAGTTGACACATACATTCCTTAATATGAATTAATACGTCCAAATAAAGAATGTCCGACATTTCAAGCAGAGCACATAAACAATAATTACAAAAACAGATCAGTCAAAGATATATCACCAAAAATTCGAATGTACCCAATAAAGTACCCACTGCATTACTTTACACTTCAAAAGCGTATTTTTTAAATTTTAACCTTCGGAATTCATCGAATATTCGGACACGTTCAATTACATATTTGTTTATTTATTTCAACATTCCACGATGACATATGGGATAACATTCGATAAAAAAAATGTCTGAAGAATCTTCCACTCCCGTCTTCTATTTTCTGTTTTATCCAAACAGCTGAGCTAAAAAGCTTTCTCAGTCCATTTATACTTTTGCATGTATATATGTATGTGGCCTCACTCAACTGATCGCAAGAGAAATGGAACTAACTTTTTCTTCCTTAAAACCATTAAAGCTCAGACAAATTTTGGGGCCTATACACAATTTTGACTTCCGGCTTTTTCTCTTCTCCAATTTTTTTAAGTTTTCTGTTATACCGAAAAGGTTTGTGAGACATTTCCGGTATTTGGTCAAACCGGTCAAACATTTTCCGGTGAAACGTATCGTTTTCAAAATAAGAATAATTTCAATTCCATTAAAAATCCCATGTCTAAAATTGTACATCTAACCACTTGTTCGTATTGTCTTGTTCCATTCAAAAATACTGAAAAACAGAAAAGCGGAATTAAATAAATTTAGCCAAAGTAATTGTTGTTTAATTTTGTAAATTTAAAATATAAACATACTGTGGTAAATCGGGCACTTGGTGAATCGGACACTTAGTGACAGGCACTTAGTGAATCACACACTTAGGAATTGTGGTGAATCGGGCACCTGGTAACACCCCATGTTCCACTTCCAATTGGAGAATGGAATAGAATCTGTCAAGTGATTCTAGTACCTTCTGGAGAAGAGATGGAGTATACATCGGGAGTGCATCTGCTATCCATTTCTAGAATATTCGCCGATAGGTGGCAGCGCGGATATAAAAGGGGCGCGTTGACAACAGGCAGAGCAGTTGATTTTTAGCACGCGATAATTGAGTTCGAAGTAAGATAAGTGTGAAGTAATAGAACAAAGCGATTGGATTGAGAGTTTAAGAAAAGTAATAAAGTGATATTGTACTGAGAGATAAATAAGTGTAAAGTAATAAAGTGAAAGTAATAAAGCGAATAGATTGAAACGTTTGAGAATTGATTAAAGTGTTATTGTTTGGTACTAAATAAGTGAATATTTGAAAAGTGTAAATAAAGTGATTTTATTGGAACAGTTGCACAGAATAGTGTTTTATCTTTTCGAACCCCACAGCCCAAATGTAACATTGGTGTCAGAAGTGGGATAAAACTTATTCTGTGCTAAGTGTGTAAGTGCTACTAAGACCAAAAAAAAAAAAAAAAAAAAAAAAGTGAATTTGTGAATTTGTGAATTTTGAAATTACAAAAGACAAACAAAATGGGTCGTTTATTGCTACATCTAAGTATACCCCAATTAAAAAGTGAACTAGAAAAACGGAATCTCTCCACAGCTGGAGGAAAAAGTGACCTCATACTTCGTCTGCAGGAAGCTGTCGAATGCGAGGGAGCAGATCCGAAATCCATGCTATTCGACGTGGTAGAAGAACAAGTAAGTACAGGCATTGATATTAGCGCTATGATGAAATTACTTCTTGCCAAGATGGAAGAACAGAAGAATTCTCTAGAGAATTCCATGGAATCGAAATTCGCAGAACAAAAGAATTCTATGGAATCGAAATTCGCAGAACAAAAGAATTCCCAAGAAGAACAGAAGAATTCCATTGTCGCCGCACAAAAAGATGCCGTGGAAGAATTTAAGAATGTTCTCGAAGTAAAAATCGATGCAATTGACGAAAAATTAAACGAGCATGATTCCAAATTCGAAGAGCTCGAAACAAACATCGAGAACATAGCCAAAGAGCTCGAGAAAGTTAAGAAACAAAAGGTTCGCGAATATTCTGCTGACTGCCCAAGAAGGAAAGAGATGCAACCACCCGTTTTTGATGGTCAAACATCATGGCCAATTTATAAGAGACAGTTTGAAGCAGCTGCAACGACCAATGGATGGGACGACGAGGAAAAGTCGATTGCACTAACGCGGGTGGCCGTGGCGCAGTGATAGAGTGTTCGATTGTTGAGTGGGAGGTTACGTGTTCAAATCCGAGCCAGTACCACGAAACATTTTTCACAAATAAAAACTGCGAATAAGTTTAAGTGAATTATAAGCGAACACAAATATCAACAATTCTCCCCTAGCTTACTAGGACGCCACTCGTGGAGAATATCCACTGCGCCACAAACTCTTTCCTATCCCTCTTTCTCTTCCTAAAAAAAAAAAAAAAAAAAAAAGCTTGAATGCCGCGCTGTGCCCCGCATTATAAGGGTATTCATAACCCCTTGAGCGCGAGTAAAATTATAAAAAAAAAAAAACTAACGCTCGCATTACGAGGTTCAGCTGCAGAATTGCTTCAAACTATCTCAGAAGAAAAACAACGCAACTACGACGCTCTGGTGAAAGCTATTGAGATGCGATTTGGTGACGACCATATGCAGCAAGTATATAGAGTGCAACTGCGCAGTAGAATCCAGAAGAGGGGAGAAACACTCCAGCAGTTGCAAGCGGATATCGAACGGCTAGCGCATTTGTCATATCCCAATGCCGGCGAGGATGTCATCAATGAAATGGCTATTGAAGCCTTTACACAAGCCATAGAAGACAGACAACTGCAGATGGCTCTACGCATGGCTGGAAAGAGAACTCTTCCTGAGGCACTGGCATTTGCCTTAACGATGAAAGCTGCTGACCAAGCATCTCAAGGGTTTCACCGTGTAAGAGAAATAACATCCGTTAAATGCTCATGCCAGAGAACAGAAGTAGTAGACCGGAATAATTCTCGCAGGGGACCGATCCGTTGCTGGAACTGCAACAAAATTGGACATCTACAACGGCAGTGCAGAGCTGAACGTAGACAAGGCAGTTGTCCACATTGCAGAATTAGGAGTCGTAACGAGGAGGCACCTGAACATTCGGCGGATGGAACATCACAAAGCCGTCAGTCGGGAAACGAGTAAGAACCAACTTCGCGGGGCAGAAGCTGGTTTCTGGAATCGACGCCCCCAGGACCACAATTCAGGTTTCCCAGACCAAACGATGTAACAGGAGCTTGACAGTGGAAGCACATATCGGCCAGAAAAAATATGTCGCCACCATTGATACAGGTGCCACCGCTTCCATAATCAGAAGGGACATCGTTCGCCAATCATGGCTGCATAACACCAGCAGTTACTGTCTGAAAACAGCGACTGGAGCAACGGCAAAGGTGTATGGTGAGGTACTCTTGACGATAAATCTTGCAGGAATAGTCTTCTCCCATGCATTCTTAGTGGCTGATATATGTGACGAATGCATCATCGGAATCGACTTTATGAAGGCGCACGATGTAGTACTCGACATCGGTTTACAAGTTTTAAAGTACAGGAACGTCGAGATTCCGATGGTTTACGGGAACGAGAACGTCGCAGCTCTAAGGACAGTTGTAAGTGAGGACGAAATATTACCACCTTCGTCAGAGACAGTGATTTGGACAAGGCTGGAAGGTGATCATGGGAGCCACCGATTCTATCTAATCGAGCCAGATCCAGAAAACCATTATCAGAACTATATCGTGGGAAAGATGCTCGTGGAACCCAAAAACAACTTGGTTCCCGTTCGTGTCCTCAATGTGGAGCATAAAAGCGTGAAGCTGAAGCAAGGGGAAGTTGTCGGAAAGTGCGTACCGATTACGGCGGTTACAAAGTTGTCCATCGAAAGTCCTGCGAAACCAGTTAGACCTACGGAGGTATCGGAAATAAACAAGAATATACTCGGAGAGTGTGAGCTGGATCAGGAGCAGCGGGCCAGGGCAGGGAGTCTTATCAACGAGTTCGCTGATATATTTGCTTCGCAGACAGGCGAGTATGGCCGAACACATCTCGTACAACACCGAATCGACACCGGAGATGCGAGACCAATTCGACAGCCTCCCAGACGACTACCATTGGCTAAGCAGTCGGAGGTTGCAGAAATGGTGTCGACGATGGAAAAGGAGGGACTGATTGAAAGCTCGAAAAGTCCGTGGGCATCACCGGTCGTCCTGGTCAAGAAGAAAGACGGAAGTACGAGATTCTGCGTGGACTATCGTCAGCTGAACAACGTCACCAAGAAGGACAGCTACCCCATGCCAAGAATTGACGATACCCTGGACACACTGTCTGGAGCTAAATGGTTTTCGACTCTTGATCTGAAGAGTGGCTACTGGCAAGTACAGATCCATCCAGAAGACCGTGAGAAAACAGCATTCACAGCAGGTAACGGACTCTGGCAGTTTACAGTAATGCCATTTGGACTGTGCAATGCTCCAGCAACATTTGAACGTCTAATGGAGCGCGTTTTGCTGGGACTCACGTGGAAAACCTGTTTGGTCTACTTGGACGATGTCATCGTGGTAGGAAAAACATTTCACGAACATCGAGACAACCTAAAGGAAGTGTTCCAAAGGCTACGAAGTGCGCAATTAAAACTGAACCCGAAGAAGTGTGCTCTATTTAGACCAGAAGTGAAATATCTCGGACACATCATCTCTTCCGAAGGAGTGAAGACTGATCCAGAGAAGGTCGATGCAGTGAAAAACTGGCCGGTTCCTAAAGACAAACATCAACTGAGAAGCTTCCTGGGACTTGCGACCTATTATAGACGATTTGTAAAGGACTTTGCCGGGATCGCAAAGAGTCTGCATCAACTGACAGAAAAAGGCAAACAATTCAAATGGTCAGGTGAGTGCGAGAAGAGCTTCAAAGAACTTAAGCGACAGTTGTGCGACGCCCCCATATTAGCGTACCCCACTCCTGGGAAAACATTTATTGTGGATGCAGACGCTAGTAATGTGGGAATTGGAGCCGTTCTTTCCCAGGTGCACGATGGCCAAGAGAAGGTAGTTTCGTACTTCAGCAAAGTGCTCTCAAAGCCAGAAAGGAACTACTGTGTTACCAGGCGCGAACTCCTTGCACTGGTATTGGCAACAAAACATTTCCACAAGTACCTTTATGGGCGGAAATTCATCCTTCGCACAGACCATGCGTCTTTAAAATGGCTGCTACATTTTAAAAATCCTGAAGGACAAGTGGTGGATCGAACGGTTGCAGATGTACGACTACGAAATACAACATCGAAAGGGAAGTCTTCACTCTAATGCAGACGCTCTCTCCCGTCGACCGTGCAAAGCAGACTGCAAACATTGCTTACGACATGAGGAAAAAGAAGTCGTGTCCATTCAAAGGGTGAGAGCTAACCCCAACAGTGGCTGGAGTGCGCGTGAAATACGGGAGGCTCAAATGGAAGATCCGGATATCGAGCCGATTCTCGCCTGGAAGGAGCATGAAGGAAAACCAGACTGGCAGGAGATATCCAATAGGAGCCCGGAGCTCAAGGCATACTGGGCGCAGTGGGACTCCCTTCATGTACAAGACGGCATTCTAAAAAGAAGATGGGAGAGCTCGGATGGAACGTCTTTCGTAATGCAGCTTGTTTTGCCCAGGTCGAAAGTTATCGAAGTGCTAAGGGAATTGCATGATGGAGTGTCTGGAGGCCACTTGGGAGTAAATAAAACACTCGATAAAGTACGGGAACGCTACTACTGGGTCCATGCAAGGGAGGATGTTGAGAATTAGTGCAGGAAATGCGTAACATGTGCGGCCAGCAAAGGCCCGAGAGTGAAAGTCCGAGGCAAGATGCATCAATACAATGTTGGAGCTCCCTTCGAAAGGATAGCAATTGATATTGCGGGACCGTTTCCTGAAACGAACAATGGAAATCGTTACATCCTTGTTGTTATGGACTACTTCAGTAAGTGGCCTGAAGCATTTGCTATCCCTAACCAAGAAGCTAAAACCGTGGTGGAGCAAATTGTCTATAACTGGGTAAGCAGGTTCGGTGTACCGATGGAACTGCATTCGGATCAGGGACGAAACTTCGAGTCCAAGATTTTCCAAGGAGTGTGCCAGCTACTCGGGATTCACAAGACAAGGACAACACCCCTTCATCCACAATCAGATGGGATGGTAGAGCGCTTCAACAGAACCCTAGATGAACACCTCTCTAAGATTGTTGCCGATGACCAAAGAGATTGGGATAAGCAGATTCCCTTGTTTTTATTGGCCTATCGAAATGCAGTACATAACACCACAGGGCATACTCCATCTGAAGTACTCTTTGGTCGAACAGTCCGCCTGCCAAGCGAGTTGATGTTTGGATCCCCATGCGAAGAACCCAAGAATGAGGAAGACTATGTTGCAGACCTCAGGGATATCATCAGGGACGTGCATCGAGGGACTAGGGAAAAGATTAAGATAGCCAGTGACCGCATGAAAACCAGGTACGACACTAAAACGACAACTACAGGATTCCAGGAAGGAGATCTGGTATGGCTATATAATCCCCATCGAAGAAAAGGCCTATCACCTAAATTGCAACAAGACTGGGAAGGCCCCTATAAAATCGTGACGCACATCAACGACGTTGTCTATCGCATCCAACGAGGAAGAGGCAAGCTGAAAGTCGTTCATGTGGATCGTCTTCATCGCTATAATGGTGAAAATGCTAGCGAGTTTGTTCGGGACGAACAAGTTTAAGAGGGGGATAATGTGGTAAATCGGGCACTTGGTGAATCGGACACTTAGTGACAGGCACTTAGTGAATCACACACTTAGGAATTGTGGTGAATCGGGCACCTGGTAACACCCCATGTTCCACTTCCAATTGGAGAATGGAATAGAATCTGTCAAGTGATTCTAGTACCTTCTGGAGAAGAGATGGAGTATACATCGGGAGTGCATCTGCTATCCATTTCTAGAATATTCGCCGATAGGTGGCAGCGCGGATATAAAAGGGGCGCGTTGACAACAGGCAGAGCAGTTGATTTTTAGCACGCGATAATTGAGTTCGAAGTAAGATAAGTGTGAAGTAATAGAACAAAGCGATTGGATTGAGAGTTTAAGAAAAGTAATAAAGTGATATTGTACTGAGAGATAAATAAGTGTAAAGTAATAAAGTGAAAGTAATAAAGCGAATAGATTGAAACGTTTGAGAATTGATTAAAGTGTTATTGTTTGGTACTAAATAAGTGAATATTTGAAAAGTGTAAATAAAGTGATTTTATTGGAACAGTTGCACAGAATAGTGTTTTATCTTTTCGAACCCCACAGCCCAAATGTAACAATACATACGAAAAACAATTCTTTAAATATAAGAAAGAAGTTAACGAAAGGCATACTCTATGCGAGCTGAGTACTAAATAGAAAGCCCCAAAAATAAGAGTGCTAAACCTAAAGGAATGTGGCACTGAATATGAGAAATCATTTCTGATAAGGCAACAAAGAGTGCGCGCGAACTTTCATAAATTGTTTTTTTTTTTTTATTCCTTTTCGCTTCTTCTTTACATAACTATAGTCGTTGACATTAACATTCTTATACTTTATCCATTCTGACGTTCCCCGTATACTCAATTCACAAGTTCGTTTTTTAAAAGAAGTTTTACTTCATATACAGTTACAGTGTTTAATAAAAATCTAAAAAAAATTACCTGATAAAAAAAGAAAGTATAGCAATTTTTTTAACGTATTTTTTTACTTTCGCAACATACCTAATACATTTTGCAGCATAAGGGCAGGGTATAGATTTTTTTTCTTCCAAAATTCCAGTGCATGGTGTAACAGTGTGTTAAAAATAGCAAAGCAAATTAGTTTAAACTCATAATGAAAATCCCCTGATAAATATACTTAAATGTTCCAAAATGATGCTATTAATATGAAATTGAACGTTTCTATCAAATAAAAGTGCATTGTATAAAGTGGAAAAAAAGTCACACAGTTTGAAAAATCAATAGTTATCTTTCAGTGTCTGTTATCATCGTCGTCAGGATTAAGTTGCAAACACTTGCTTTCCTAAAAATAAAAGGGGCTTTTGGGTGTAAGGGTTTGGTATATTAAATGCTTAAAAGCTCTTAAATTTAGTCAGACTCACCACTTATGGGTAGCAATGGAAGAAACTTCAAATTTGTGTGTGTGCGTTATTGTTGCTTAAGTTATCAAGGATATTTTATTGAATTTGCATCAAATAAGTCTGTTGTTTACAGTGTTCATTTCTCTTTAAACAGGAGGTTGTAAATCCCACATGAAAGCAAATATCTCGTCGTAATTAGTTTACATAAATTTAAAGTGTGATGCATCTGCATTTTGAACGTAACGTTACGACAAAATGCGATTGTACAATTCTGTCATTGTCTTGGATGGGCAAAGTACCTGATGACATACCGGAGGTAAGTTAAATATATGTAAAATTGTGTAGGGCTTTATATTTAATTATGCATTGTTTTATAACGATGAATGGGTGTCAGTTGCATCGGTGCAATAGAAATGGACGATTTCGTGTGTACCCATGAATACGAGTATGTGGGTATATGCAGTAGTCGATTATAAGCTTATTCTATTTATATATGATGTGTAGAAACCAGCAAGGAGCGGGCTTTCAAGTAGATCCAATATCATAATGGAAATGCAAGGTAATACTGAAATATTAACAATGATCGACGTGTGCCTTCGTTCCTTGTTCAAAAGTTAATTGTTTGTGAAGGTTTTGAGTAGACATCCCATCAAGCAAAAGCACATTTTGTGGAAAAGGGATATACAATACATACACTTTTCAGTGTAGTATGACAGTATAATAGGTGCAAACATTCTATTGTTATGTTCTAGTGCCCGTTAGGACATGTTTTTTCAAGAGCACCTTTGTACACATATTTTTACTAAAGCGCCTTTCATTAGCGACTTGACAACTTCAAACTTTCAGTGTGAACGCACCCTTAAACCCTTAAATTGAAAAATCAGCATTTTCATGAAGTACACGAAGGATCAACGTGTACATATAATTAAAATTTACTACCGAAATTGCGAGTCGGTGGTCACAACTTTAAGAGCGTTAGAGCCAGTTTTCAATCTTCAGCGATGAAGCGCATTTTTGGTTAAAAGGCTTCTTCAATAAGCAAAATGTGCATTACTGGACAGGTGAGAACCCTCATGTGATTCTAGAAACAGCACTTCATCCGCAAAAAGTCACTGATGGGCACACTCAAGAATCTAGTTATCCTTAGTCGACTAGATTGGTCTGGATAAGATGAACGTAAAAACTAGATTGGTCGGGAACGTCACTTTTCCTACGTCAGCCACATATGCGAACTGTCAAATAAGTACTCTACTTAGTCACGAATGTCTTGACTAGATTCGTCGGCTTCCCCTCCATAAACATCAACTGAAACAGCTGCTCATATGACCGATTTCATCCAATCAAAACCGAGATACATCTAGTCAGACAGCTGTCAGTCTTACTAAACTAGATACTTGAACGTCCCCACTGGTTTCATGTTGGTGGCATCAATGGTGATGCGATTTTCGATATTGGAGCGATGACTATAATTGTGTACCATCACTGAAATTTAAAGACGAAAGATTGTGCAAGTGGCAAAGTGAAATTGGCATATCCGGAGCTATTAAAATCTATGTTTGAATCGGCTGATTTTCTAAAGAATATTCGACAGTGCAACAACTGGTTCCGTATGACTTCGTTCGGGACAAAAATCATTAAAAAAAAACTGGGTTTCATGCCGAGTTGTAAGGCCAAATTTACCATCGGCTGGGTGCATTCTTGCCAGTAAATGAAAACCAATATCCGCAGGTGTAATTCATTTCGTCGGAGGATGATCAAGTCGAAAGGCGGTACAGAGCGCAAACAGACGATCGCAGATTTGTCTTCAAACCTGATAATAGAACCTTAATTTGAAAAAATTATAGAATGGATAGAAAACGGGTACTGTCACTTCCAAAATTATTTAAACTTTCAATTTGAATTGAAAGTCGGCTCTGTTATAAATTTGTTGCGCAACCTTAATCCACCGAAATTTTGTAACGGATCGTGTTTGATTTGATTCAAATCATATGTAATGCAAGCGACGATTTTGAGGGGTAAATGAAAAGGCAAACATTCCAATTCCGCGAATTCCGCTTATTCAGAACGATCTGCAATTCGTATTTAAGCGTGTCCATTTCCCGTTTCGCTGGAGTTTTGTGGAATCAATCTTGAATTTCCATGTTTCTCATAAAGTCAATTGTATGTGGCGTTACTTTCCGTTTTATATGTCACTAGCGACCCGCCCCGGCTTTGCACGTAGGGTTCAGCCTGCGTTTGCAATATAAGCGGAAAAAATGTAATTATTTACGACATCACATTAGAAACCTCAAAAATAATAGTATTTCTCCACTATTTAATGGATGTTATTAAACATATAAACCTTCCTCTTCAATCACTCTATCTATTAAAAAAACCGCATCAAAATCCGTTGCGTAGTTTTAAAGATTTAAGCATACATAGGGACATAGGGACAGAGAAAGCGACTTTGCTTTATACTATGTATTGATGTGCCTCATGTATCGTCTGTAGTGAAAAACCTTAAGGTTGACCGACACGTCAATTATTTCTCTTGTACTTAATAAAATTTTTGAATAAAGAATTTGAGTAGCAAGTGCATTGTGCATGCTCGGAACTATTCTTTTCATCACTGTAGTATCTGTACTGTACTATTCTAAAAATGGGTATGATCAATGTGTCGAATATGAATAACATGTTTGAGAGATTACTAGAATAAAAGGACTGAACTGCGAACAAGCGAATAATAAAGACGTGTCCTACATAGAACTCTACAATTACAAGTTTCCCTGCAGAAAGATCAGGATTGTTTTTTGTCGTTTTCTTAAAAAAATGGAAACTAGCAGGCTGCATGAATTTAAATTATTTTTAAAACTAGTTATTGGGAAACACATTTCACATTTCTAATCAAAAAATAGTACAAACAAAAATGTAATTGCAACTGTTTTCGCCGAGTTTTTTATAACTGTTTGGTGCAAATATCGGTAAGATGTTCATGACATTTCCAACTGATTGTTAAACCATTTGGGGTGTTGTTGTTGGCAAACACATTCTGAAATGTTTGACAAATGCTTATGAAATGTTTCTGAATCAATCGAAAACATTTCAAAAACATTTTTAAACAAATCTTTCGCTGGGCTGGATACACCTGAATATGCCAAGAAAAACCGAAATACTAGCCGCAAAATATTGTTTATTTGTTGCATATTTGAACATTAAATTGGAAATTAGTTTTTAAAAACAATATCGAAAATAAAAATTATGTAAATTTGATTAAAGGTAATACCTGATCCGCTTCAGATCACGCTGATCGCTGATAAAATACAGTTATTAGGGCACAAGGTTTTGAAAAAGTGGACAACGTAGTTTAACAAATTGCTCTGCTTATTCAGTTGAAGCGGAGTGTAAATTTAAAGTCGAACCTAAAAATATTCATTGGTAGGGCCCAAAATAAAACTGTAGGGGCTTCAATGACTGTTATTGCTTTACTTCAAGACTACTGGACCGATTTCAATGAAAACTTATCTGAAATATTTTGTAGTTCTCCAAGAAGGTTTTAGATTATAGTGCGCATCGTCAGTCATACTTTTTGGGAGCGCTTTTAAGCAAAACGATTTTTTTCTGTGTTCACTTAATTTTCAATACAACAAAAGATTGATGAAGCAGTGCTAAAGATTTTAAGCTATTCTGCTTCATCCAGAAGCTTATCTACAGACGAAAATCTAGACCCAATTTGAATCAACTCAGCAAATCGAAAAATATCAGCAAGGATTATTCTGATCGTGATTCTGCTTTCGGGTAGAGAACGCACATCGAAAGCACTCAGTTTCCTTCTCTCGGTAGACGAGCCCCGATACTATCTTTCTTACTTGAAGTAAATTAAGTTACTATAATTCAGAAAAAAAAAAAAAATTTATTCATAACCTCTTTGTTACGCCCCGAAGTTTCAGGCACAGCTAGTGCATTTATTCTAACTGGTTTTCAAAAGGGTTGATGCTTGCTTTAAATCTACTTTTCATAGAACATAGATCCGGAGAGAGCTATTTTTGTCGGTTAATTGACTTATTTCCTAGCTCTACGATGTCTTCACTACCAATCTGCATTTTTTTTTCTTTTCTATGTTACTTTTTTCAAGGATGAAGGATGGAAGCTAAACAGAACCAACTACTACCAAGAGGGCTGGCTAGCTACTGGCAATATTCGAGGGATCGTTGGAGTAACATTCACAACATCGCACTGCAGGAAGAACGTGGACTATCCGCTGCGGACAAACTATAATCTGCGTGGTCACCGATCGGATGTTAGTAATCTACCTACAATGCGCTTACACTTTCTCATCTCTTTTCTATTGAAGGTAATTTTGGTCAAATGGAATGAGCCGTACCAAAAGTTGGCATCATGTGACAGTTCCGGAATCATTTTCGTCTGGATCAAATACGAGGGTCGGTGGTCAATAGAGCTGATCAACGACCGGAATACTCCAGTTACGCATTTTTCATGGTCGCACGATGGCCGAATGGCCCTTATATGCTATCAAGATGGGTTTGTCTTAGTAGGCTCGGTAGCTGGCCAAAGGTATTGGTCTTCGATGCTAAACTTGGAGTCGACTATTACTTGCGGAATCTGGACACCCGACGATCAGCAAGTGTACTTTGGAACAACCCAGGGTCAAATTATAGTGATGGACGTTCACGGTGCAATGGTGTCACAGGTCCAACTGTGCAATGACGTGGGAATAACATCCATGTCTTGGTCGTGTGAGAAATTCAAAATGGAAGAAGGCGAAGAGGCCGAACCAGGCGTCATGAATGCTTGTAAGCTTAAAAATGTTTACTGAATAAAATTCGCAACCAACTGATGCCATTTTTACTTTACAGCCAAAAGGTCATTTGTCTTGGCTGTCAGCTTTCAAAATGGATTCATATATTTATTGAAGTCATTCGACGATGTTTCTCCTGCTCATATCAGTACCGGCCTGAATGGTTCTTTGGGCTTAGTGATGGAATGGAGTAACTCGCGAGAGTTGCTCGCTGTAGCCGGTACACAAAACCCCGACCACACAGTAGACACTCAGGGCTCACCGATTTTTATAAATATTTTAAAATTTTATACCGAAAGTGGAAATCTTTTATATACGACGCGAATACCTAATACTACAACAGCTGTTTCGGCGCTTACTTGGGGTCACAATGATAAGAGACTATTTATAGCGACGGGAACTCAAGTTCATATTGCTTGGGTCTCGCGCCGAGTTGCATCTCTGCAGCTGCTTTGTCGTCTGCAAATTCAAGCAAGTATTGGTTCTGAATTGGCGTTGCCTTTATTGCCTTTGCCGTCAAGGATAAAGTCTTTGATTGGAAATTTATTTGCTCAAACCATACGGGTAGGTGTGCATTTAGAGAACGATTTTAGTTTAGACACTTATGGTTTCCTTTTGCAGTGTTGCGTACCTGACCTGAAATATTTACGGGAATTTGTGGCACGTCCACCCATTTGTTCAACACGGTTACATTGTACTATGATAAGGCACGATGATGACTCGAATTTAAGTTCCGGCACTTGTTACACATTATATCTGGAATATTTGGGAGGACTTGTGCCCTTACTGAAAGGAAAGAGAACGTCAAAGATTCGCCCTGAATTCGTCATATTTGATCCACAAGTTGATGGTGAGTGTAGATGGGTAGGCCAATTGGATTTTCTATACTCATCCTTGATGCTTTCAGATTCATCAATATATTCTCAGTATTCTTCGGACGCAAAGAGTTCTTCTGGTTCTGGGTCCCATCAGTCGACAGCGACCGGTTTGAGCGGTCGTACCGATTCTTCTGACAGTGAATTCGAAGAGCGGTTTAAGGGGTCTCCCCGAACTCCCAGAAAGCGGAAGGCACGTTCGAAGAAACGCAGTGCAAATGGATCCGATACAAGAGCGCCAGGAGCTGACCCTGAAACCTTAGATGAATTGGCGTATATCGACACATTACCTGAGGTTAGTTAACATACAAATTCCTCGTTACAGAACACTAATTCAGCCTTTTCCCTTCGCCCTACAAGGAAGTAAAGCTAGTCGAGGTTACGTCAAACATTTGGGGAACGAAATTTAAAATTCATGGACTTGCGAAAACCGTCCCAGCCAATTTAGGCCAAGTAACATACAAAACGTCCTTGCTTCACTTACAACCGCGACAAATGACTTTGGTTATAACAGAGCTCCGAGATGATTATCCACCAGGCCCGGATCCAACATTCAATCCGAATGTCTTTTCCGAGGACGAAGACGACTCGACTGCCATGGGGCATAGCAGCGACGATCGGGCCGACTCAAAATACGTGGTGCCCCGCCGGCTAAACGAAAATTCCCCTCCAATAGCACCAATGTCACCGCGACCAAATCGATTAGTAACCAAGCGTAGAAATTCACGTCCGGGCGCCGGCGTTGGAATGAGTCCATTAGCGAGAGCCGAATCCTACGATGACGATTCGTCAAATGAATCTCAAGATTCTGCCAGCAATGGCGCAGCAAATAAGAACAGCAACAGTGCACCTTCAGGCAGTTCCAATACAAACAACAACAAGCTTATACGACCAAAGCATATTGACACATCAATGGGTAGTGTCATAACTGGAAGGGCGGGATCATCATTTTCGAGCTTCAAAAGTCCAAATAATCGACCATCCTCGAACAGCTCCTGTCAATCAAGGCATGCTATATCACCACTTTGTTGTGAGGGGTCAGTGCCGACACTGCAGTCGCCAAAGAATGCCGTTGCACCGAGTGATATTATCTTCGAAAGACCGCCAGCGTCTGGGCAGACAACAACCCTTATGAGCTACTCCAGCAACAATGATTACTCGAATAATGTGGCGCATGTCAAGAACGCCTTAATGCCCGAACAGATTCGGACAACAAATTCGCATGTCAATCCGGTTCCGTTGAATTTAAATTTAAACTTGGAACGAATCGATCCAAGGATTCGAGAGCGATCTGCAGCATCGTCGAAGAGAAAAGATCTGCTGTTCATAGACGAAGATACACAGTCCCCAGTGGGACCATGTGTACCGGTGGGAACGGAACTGCGCATGAAAAGGACCCCAACAGTCGTGTCTATTGCTCCGGAACTTCCAGATTCCATAACTCGAAGCTGCAGTGTTGGCTATTTAGATTCGGTAGAAATAATTCCATCAGATGAAGCTTTATCAGCGTTGCGAAAAGAAGCGCCCAACAAACGTCTTATACTAGTTGACAATAAGAAAACGGTTCGCAGGAAGAAGACCAATAATGGGGTAAGATCACTTACTAACTAAATAAACTAGGTATGTGCGTTTATAGCGTTAAGGAAATGGACAACCTTGTGGTAAACCCATCAACAAAAGTCCTCGAATTACTTTTTGTTTGTGTTTAACTTAATTGATTAAAAAGTAAAAAGTGTTTCTGTTTGTTCTAGTACTTCCGGAAGCCAAAGCTCCATCAATCCGGTAAATCAAAGAGCCTGGATTCGTGTATTATTCTCCCATCACCCAATGAAAAGAACAGCACTAGAAACGATAAACCAGCCCATAAATTTAAGGGAATTTCCGAAGGACAGCCCGTCGATTTTAACAGTGAGGAGAGCGAAGCGGGACTTAAAAAGAGTTTCAAAGTGGTGGAAAACTGCCTGGATGATATCTACAGTGAGAGTATCTTTGAAAGCTTCGAAGAAAAAGAAGAAGACGATAGAATTAAGGCAAAAAATAAGCCAAAAGCAAACCGTCAGCTTTTTGACGCCTTTTGTCAACAACAGCAACAACAAAGCCGTAACAGTGATTCAATCAAAAAGAAGACTGAAGTATTAACCAGCTTTACAGATAGTCCGCTCTTTACAAGAAAACACCGTTATGGCAATAGATTTAATCGAAATCAGAAAGAGAATGAGACCGATTCTCCAACCATGAGGCGCAAGGAGAACGGCTTCAATTTCGTCAAACAACTGTCTGAGGTACGCTGGAAGCGGAAGGACACCCACAGCAGCAGCCAGTCTGAAAGTACATCGGTTAGTAATACTCAAGTAGAAGCCACCCCAGTTGAATCAAAAACATCGGTTTCATTGCATACACAGGTTTTTGTTTTCATCTCCTATTAAGTTGTTAAGTGTGTAAATCATTTTACAAATGCATTTTTTTAGGCTTTGACTACGCTCGAGAATATAATAAGTCGTCTGCGTGACTTGGATGAGGGACGATTAACGCCACCATCTTCCCCTCAGCGTTTGCCGCGTAGCTCTCCAGCATCGCCGGCGGTTAGTAAAAAGGCCAAACGCCACCAGAGCTCGTCCCCGATAAGGCACATTCTCAATTCCCCGCTGCTAAATAGGCGGCAGAGAAAAAAACAGATTATAGAAAGTTCGGATGATGAGAGTAATTTCACCAATGCATCTGGCGAGGAGAATGTCACTTATAGCAAACAGTATAGGGACCTGGAGACCTTTCAAAAGGCACAGCTTCGTCAAAAGGTTGAATTGAAATTGACAAAGTATTGTTAGATATGATCTTAGGATCCTCTTTTGCAGCTGAAACGGGGAAAAATCGAGCCCAACGGAAACTCGGCTTGCTCTAGTCCGGCTCCACTGAGACGCGAATTCGTTATGCACAACAAGGCGCCAATGTGGAACGAGATGAGCCAGGTGTATCAATTGGACTTTGGGGGGCGTGTTACGCAGGAGTCGGCCAAGAACTTTCAAATTGAATTTCGCGGAAAACAAGTGAGTACCAATGAGAGTGAGTTTTTTTTGTTAATGTCACTTAAAATGTTGTAAATAAACTCGTCTAAAGAACCTTCTATCGACGCAAAGCAGAGGAATGCCATTTGAGATGTCTAAACCATGAATGGTCTGCGAAAATAAGAAAAAAACAAAATAAATGGCATTCATTATGATGTTGCATGCTCACCTTAGTTCGATTCCAAGTCGTTGTTACTAACTACGAAATTTTAACAATTGCACTTCGGTGGAAAATGCTATTAGAAATAAAACTTAAACCCAAGAACTACTTTTTTTTTAACGCTGCATTACATTGTACCCTGTTTTACATCTATGACTGTACTAATTATTTTATTTTTCAATGCTTACTAGGTGATGCAATTTGGCCGGATAGATGGAAATGCCTACACTTTAGATTTCCAGTACCCATTTTCTGCTGTCCAGGCTTTTGCGGTTGCTTTAGCAAATGTTACACAACGCTTGAAGTAAAAAAGCAACAAACGTACTTTCGGTTTTTGGAAATAAGTTTAAACTTTGTGAAATTGAATTTTTTGATTAATATCTATATATGAACGCCCGTCCATTCACATTTTATCTTTAATATAATAATTTTAATATACATAGATAATGAAACAAATTTTCTAATATTTTGCAGGACAGGGTGAATTTGAATAATTAAGATATAGAATAAAATAAAGTGCATATTATGTCGTGCAATATTTAGTTATTTACATAAACAATACATTTACATATTTCATGTTCGAATTATTGAGGTTTAGCTTTAGTTGTTGATATGTATATAATTTTACTAAGTTAATATGGCATCATTTTTGCATTCTTTTATGTAAATTATGCTAATAAAAGTAATACCAATTTTTAATGTAAAAAAAAAAAACAAATGTGTTAATCGAATAACTTTTGTTAGGAATTATTGTTATTTTTTTTTTAATATTGAAGAAAACAATTTTTTTATGCGATAATGGTAAATATTTTAATTAAAAGTGATATTGATTGGCATTCTTTGTTTACCTTGAAATGAGCGCGGACTATCAATTTGAATGCTAGGGACCATTGCTGGCATTTTACAGGTGAGTATTGGAAATTTAAGCTTCTAATAATCCAAGAAGGTTAGGTTAGGTTAGGTAAAAAAGGGGTATGAGATAATAAGATCTCATACGGCACTAGGCACCATAAGGGCCCATAGCGATCTCTGGGGAACCAATTGCAGTAAGCAACAGTGAACAAAACCTAAACAATTTCCCTTGAAAAACAATAAATCTCCTTACAGAAATTGAGTAGCCCTTTGAAATTTGTGTGGTCTATCTCCTCCAGCTGTTGGAAAAAGTACCTACCCAAAAACTTCCTTCGGTTGCGAGATATTGCTTCGCACAGTATGTGTGTGATTTCTTCATCGGCTTGAAGGTCGTCGCAGAATTCACAAGTGTCCGTGTCTGTCAGTCCAAGTCTTTTCGCATGTTTTCTTAGAAGACAGTGCCCTGACAGGATTCCAACCAATGTTCTGAGTTGTTCCCTACCTAATTTTAGAATTTCCCTAGATTTTTTGATGTTGAGTTGTGGCCAAAGTGCCTTGGACACTTTATGTCCGGTGATGTTTGACCATCTTAGATCAGCCTTCATTTCGGTTTGGTTTTTGATTTTACCTTTTAGTATACCTAGAGGTGGTTTGGGCCATGCTTCCACTTCTGTACCTAGTTCCCCTCCTTTTCTCGCAAGCCCGTCAGCTTCCGCATTTCCTGCTATACCGCAATGTCCTGGCACCCAACACAGTCTTACTTGGTTCTGACTGCATAATGCCTTGAGCATTGGGCGACAGTCCCTGACTATTTCGGAATTGATGTTGGGGGATTCTATTAGTAGTAGTAGCAGCCTGGCTATCGATGTAGATGGCAATATCCCTTCCAGATATAGATCTCCTCTGCAAAAGCTCAGCCGCCTTCAGAACGGCTAAAACTTCTGATTGAAAGACACTGCTAGTATCCGGTAGCCGTATATAGACACTTTTAGTTGTGGGTCTACAGAGTAGATGCCAGAACCAGTGCATTCCTCTGTAAATTGTTATTTCACAGTGTTTGGTGACCTTGTCTAAATGCCACTCATCCCTTTCTGGATAAGATACATCGTAGGGAATATCGAGATCAACCAAAGGGAAGATTTCATCCGTTTGTATCTGATTACCGGGCAACAGTTCTAATAATATAGAACAGTGTCCGAAATTGCCATCCTTGAAGTAGCCTAGAGCATTGAGCCTTAAGGCGCTAACCAAGAAGAAGGAATAAGAAAGATCTTAAAGACTCAAAATGTTCTACATATTATAAACTGTGTCTTCGACCTGAGTTTTAGGTTATTTGACTAATTATGTGGTTATTTTCTGATGGTCAATCATTTATGCATAATTGTAGGGAGATAATCCTAGTTCAAAAAAGTGATTAGAATACGACGAGGAAAAAGTGAAAACTTATAAAGCTTATAGAATCGCACTGATATCTGACTGTCCTTATAAGAAAACACAGAACGGAAAAATAGGAGTATCTCCACGTGCGCATAAATAATGATATTAGTAATAAAAACGTCTTTTCAATTCCAATTCCAAAAGTAACGAAAACAGGTCTCTGGAGTTGACTTTGTGGGGACTTTGTCGATACAATTTTAGGTAGAGTGAAATTAAGTTTAAATATCATTTTGCCTTACAACCTTATTTTTTCCTTATGACGTCTTGTTATTATTTTTATATTTGTTATATTTAAATTGTTAGCGTCAATATCCATAAGCCATTTTCAACTTTGCTGCGTTTTTTTTTTTTTTTTTATAAAAAGTACGTATACGCCCCGAAAGCGAGGTAAATTGTTTGTTTAGTTCCTGTTAAAGTTTCGGTCTAGACTTAATTTTGAATATTTCGTTACACGTTTAAAAGTAGTTACACACTGACCAATCAGTGTCAGTAAGGGCGTCAGGGTGTTCAATGCTTTTTAAGGACTATTCACATGAGAGCGAATTGCGAACTTCGAACATTCGTAGTTTCTGACACTTCATTCAAACGAAAACTTTTTTTGGTCGCAGATCAAATGTATCAGTTTAATTTTTTAAGGTTAAGTTCGAACACATTTTTCATTCGGGGGTTTGTTGATCGCGACTGTTATGTGTGGATTGTGAATAAAGTGTGACAGTTCGCGGCAAGAATTTTCAATTCGCGGGAAAATTGCTTTAATTGTCAATTTAGCAGCTTAAATCAATTGAGAGTCATGTTTTTTTTTAGATTAGATATTAGATTAATTAAATACAATGGTTTTGTAATAGAACAATTACCAATTTTCAATTCATAAATACAGTTAAATTGATTTGTTCGCAATTCGCCTATTCGCAGTTCGCTCTCATGTAAATAGTAGTCCTACTGAATTTTTCTGCAGTTCGATTCAATATTGACAAATTCGAGGCTCGAAGGAACGAGTAGCAGTCCCAGACAGTGTGACCGCTGCAGAATTCTAAAAATTCATGAGAACAAAAAAGCTATTTCCATTTCTGAAGCTATTCTGCAAGTTTAGATTTTATAAACGATATATAAGAAGCATTGGCTCTTTAAACACTATAATATTATTGTGATAGGAAACTGCGTTATATTTTAAAGGTTTCTATTTGGACATAACAGGATTTAAAAAAAAAATTGAAGCGCCTTCTCTAACTAATGTCGTTTTCCATTGGACAAAAAAAGCGATATATTTTTTTGATTCGGATCAGTTTTTGCAGATCTCGATAGGTTTGTTTGACGTGACCATCACTAGTTCCCCCTAGTGCGCAAGGAGAAATGTCAGCTAATTTTTACGCATTTCAAAAACCCTGCCCAACATTGAAAACTCGGCTACTATATCGAACGAAAAAAAAAGCTGTGAAGATTCTTAGTTTTTGAAATTGGAAAATATTTATGTTTCAGTGAACGAAGTATGAAGGAGATAACACTCTTTCCGTTTATTGTTACAAATGAGTGCACTCAATTCTGATCTTGTGCTTTCCATAATTCAAATATTTGATGGACGTGTTTGGAATATAGATGATGCGTTAGAAAATTTATTTAGCTCTGAATCCAGCTTTTTTCATTCCATTGTCGTAGTTGCTTTCATACAATTCACTTTTGAATATCAAATTTATTTATTGTGTTTACCTTTATCAATATCTAGCAAATGAATGACAGCGAAACTCGGCACTGAATTTTTGCCCCCACAAATTAACTGGGTTTAGCTCAGGGTGCCCTAGAAGTCATGTCAAACACAGGTTTTCAGTACCAAGGTGAATTTAAGTGCTATATTGAACTATTTAAGATTAACATGTCAACCAGAACCTAATATTTCGGGTGAAACCGCAACGGATAGAAATGTAGAAACCTACTTTATCCGTTGCATCTGGCACGTGCGTTGCTTATGGGTCAACTTTAATATGCTGCTGTATATTCTATAATACTGTCAGTCAAAAACGTTGCCGCAAAGGACCACGCTGCGGCCTCGTTTAATAAACTTCTATATGACTACAAATATATGTCAAATGAATGTCACACTTTACATAAACAATTTTACATCACTGTCGCAAATGGTTAAAGATCTCGCACAAGTGATTTCAGATGTCGAATCTTCTTTCATTTGCTGTTTGACATGAATTGACGTTTCGCTAGTCATTGGGGACGTTCGGCTTCCTAGTTTAGTAAGTCTGACAGCTGTTTCAGTTTTTATTGGCCCAGAGTGGTCAAGTGATTAGTTGCTGTAGTTGACGTTTATGCAGGGGAAGCCGACAGATCTAGACAAGAAAATCCTGCCTGCATACCTACTCAGTTGACATTTCGAGGAGTCAAATTTAAAATAAACAGAGTGGCCGTGGCAAAATTCTGAAGAGTTGAAAAAAGGCCCTGTGAGAGAAAAAGGTGTCATTTCTAAAGCTACTCTGCAAATTTTGAATTTTCGCACGATATTTAACAACCATTAGTATACTGTATTTTGCAAGTGTCGGAATTTTTGAAGTTACCTACCTGACATTTATCAATACGAATTTCTATGTAACAAAACAATACTAGCGCACTTGGCATTTGCCACACTATAAAAATATAGCTTGTATTCAAGTAGGTAATGGAAAATCTGACAAAGTTGGGGGTCTCAGTATTATCTCTGTTATACACTATCAGCCCTAATAATTAAAAAAAAAATTATTTGTACTAAAGCTCTAGAACAAAATATTCATTAATCGGATTAAAGTGAATTTTTCAATAAACAAAAACGTAGATAAAATCAAATCTCATTTGTTTTGCTAGCGCTAGAGCTCTATTGGCTGTTCCTAGATAATATCATGTGCTAGACCATAGACGTATAGACATTAGAAAGGCACACGGCTACTTGATTATTTCGTTTCAAAGTCATAGCACAAACTATAAACTAAACGAAAACTTAAACCAAGTACTAGTTTGTAGGTCGGGAGAGCCTTCAAGGAGCTCTGGCACTGCGGCTTCTTAAAGGAGCCTGTTGTGCGTTACTAACCAAGTACTAGACAAAATACTAAAATTCATCATATTTTCCCTCTTTATGCAGGAAACATTTAAGTCAATATTTTTAGGTATATGCGTCATCACCATTTGTTTGAAGTAATTTGTAATTTTTCATAATTCATTAGAAGAACTTAGCTTTTTTGGAAGCGGTTATTGACTGTTTTGGCTCTCGCTTTTAGTTTCATATTTTCAATAGCACACCGCACTGATATCCTTAAATTGAATAGCTTTTTACATTCCTAACACCTTAAACTGCGCTTGTCCTGCAACAAATAACGTTTTTGACAGAAAATCGATAAGCTGCGAAAATCACAAGTTAGGTCATTGCATTTGTTAGTAAATAGAATAGGAAAGCAATTTGTTTATATTAGTGAGTAATATAGCACAATATATTGACTAAAATGAACACGGTGCCAAGTCACGAGTTCCTGGAGGTTCATACCGTTCATCAGCATCAGCCGCATTGCAAGCAACAGTGCTTTGTATTTACCGAGATAGCAGATATCGAACTCCCACCGGAAATGAATAAATTCACAAGTGAAAAGTTGAAAAACGGAAGTATATCGTCGTGCAAAAAGGAACCCATGGATCACGAGCCCAGGCGATGCAAGGAGCCATCAAAAAAGGGCCGAAAAGTCATCATCGCTATGGGAGTGATTCTAGTTTGCATCGCAATGGCTGGCGGAATACCACTGGCCTTGCAATTGCGCTCTTCTTCATTGCTGGAAGCAAGGCTTGCATTTATACGTCGCCTGCTAACAGAATCACCACTGGTCGAGGGATCCTGGAGTCCGAAGAAGGACACGAATTTCAGCAATAGTATCGGTGAAGTGAGAAAGAATTTTATTGGAGCCGTGCTGTGGCCCATCGCCGTGCCATGCGGAGCACAATACCTTGATGCTGTGCAATTGGCGCTGGAAGGAATTGACGAAGCACGACGAATAACTTTGAATTCCGACTCCATGCATATTGTGGAATCGGCCGATGAAATGGAGCAAACGCATATCAAAGGAGAAGTGGCAATCCTCATGGGACTGGGCGGTGGACACGCAATAGGGGCAAGCTTAGCTGTCCTAAGATCTATGTATATGTTGGGAGCACGGTTTGTCTCAGTTACTAGCTTGGAATGTACAACTCCGTGGGCTGCAGCCTCAATTAGAAGGCATGACCACATAGTTGAGGACAACTCTACCAATACGCTCACCGAGTTTGGAAAGGTAAACTAAGGGCGAATAGTTCCTCATTTTGTGAATAATTACAAACTATTTTTAGACCGTTCTTTATGAAATGAACCGTTTGGGGATGATGGTTGAGGTGTCGCAGCTATCCGAACATGCACTGACATCTGCTCTTCGATCTGCGAAGGCACCTGTTTTACTGATAAATGCCGCGCCCCTTTCCCTTTGTAATAGCACCAACCTAGCATCGATTCCGGATCACGTTCTTAGGTAAGTTTTCTATCTGATTCCAGAGTGTATCTCATTCCGTATTTTCTCCGTAGCCTTCTTCCCGATAACGGCGGAGTTATTATGTTGAATATGGAAAAGTGTGGTGAAAGAGCATTAAACGTGCGGGAGGCAATTAGCGCCATTAACTATGTTCGAAAGATTGTCGGTGTTGACCACATTGGGCTAAGTGGCGCTCCAAAAAGCTATGCCTTTCTTCTGGCTGAGCTGGCACGGGATCGCGTCTGGGGAAATGCTGCGATCAAAAAGTTGATTGGTGGAAACATTGTGCGGATCCTACGCGAGGTTGAAACATTGAAGAACCGATTGCCTCTGTACGAAGATTGGATTCCTCATGGGCTGATTGAAAGTTCGTCATACTGCCGGTACCCAGAGTCGTAAGTGCGGATGTTGTTGATAGTTTAAAATGTAAGTCAGAGACTGCAACGTAATGCAACTAGGCTCAGTATTAATGCACAAGTTTTTTCCAAATCTACGTAACTAAACTAAAGTTGTTAGATTTTATTTGTTAAACAGATTTATTTTTACGGTCAGTTAATATTCAAATCCTAGAAACAACTTATGTTGTAATAGTTTTATTAAAAAGGAAAAAAATAAATACAAAAAAGTAATAAAAAGATGTAATTTGGATGTTTTTTTTACAAACAATGAGGGTCAACATGGCCTAATGTGTTAAACCACTAAGATGGATTCCAGGTTCAACACCCCAAAAAATACCAAAAACGAATTTCTCTTTAATTGTTCAGATTCCTTATGGGACTTAAAAGATACGAAAGATCAGGAGTAATCATTCTTCTTTATGTATGGAGGAGTATGGCTGACATTGGAGACGCTCAGATTTCTAGTTTTGTAATGGTGTTTTTGATTGCACAAACATTGTTAAGAATTTTTCAAGATAACAATGATCTTATAAACTATTACAAGGCTTAAATTCAATTCATAAAACAACAAGCTACATTACGTCACTTGTTCTTTTTTGTGTTGATCTTCGTGCGATTCGATTATGTGTAGGATTCGATACTTTTTAAAGCGTTTTTCCATTCACTGGTTAAATTTTATATTAAAACATTCGAAACTTGCGTCCCGATTGATTTCATAATATTTATACATAAATAATTTACAAAATAAGATTCACCCGATGCAATGCACTTCTTTGCAGTAGAAAAACTCCACGAAAACGTAAAACAAGTACCACCAGTTGTCAAAATCAAACGCATTTGTATTGGTAAATCTGGAGCAAAGGTGAGAAATAATCCAGATTCGCAAAAGTGCACATAAAAAGTGCTCCGAGAGCGCCAAATCGAATACCACTTTCAAGTAATGCCGTTTTCCATTGGGAGTTTCAGATTTTGTTCTAAGATTTCAGATTTTTCGTGCTCAATGGAACATAAAACGAGATTTTCCTTTCTTTGGATTATTTTGTTCTCAAATTGTTATTTGTGTTTATAAATATTCATTCAATTTATGTTGATATCCATTGCATCGGCAAAATTTAAAATTTTCTCTACTTTTAACAGACTTTTCATCTACTAAAAACGTAAGTAAACACACTTTAAAGTTTGACAAATGTTTTGGTGTTAGTCTCGCTCAGAAATCGAGATTCGCAAAATTTCTCTGACTCTTAAGAAAACGGGATTTTTTTGCGGCCAATGGAACCTGAAATCTGACAGCCAGCTGATTTCGACAGCAGAAAAACTGCTCTGAATCTGAAAGCTTTTTTTGTCCCAATGGAAAATGACAAAGAATTACATATTGTCTTTTTTAGGTTGTGTGGCAGTTGAGCGAAATAATTACCCTCGGCTTATTTTCTAACACACAGGTGATTGTTAAATCAAATCCAATTTTAAAAAGAGATTCCTCGAATCGCACGTTTTTAATCAATTTAAATTTAGCATTTTATGTTTTCCTTAACAATTTACTACCAAGAGAAAGAAAACGAAATTTTCCACCACGTTTGTGAAATTATAAAGAACACTGGATTTTTGACTGGAATCAGGCCCTAAGACATAACTTAAAACGAGGCCCATCAATGTAAACTCCGTCATATCACTATTTTCGAACACAGTCCTTGGGAATTGGCAGTAAACGTGAAAGGCTGTCACCTGTCACCTGTCATCTGGATCTGACATACCAACCAAGCGCAGATAACGATTTGAAGTAAGCACATGTGTGTACAGTGTTGTTTACCACACAGATTTTTAAAATGCCGGAAATCGACGATTACAAAGGTAAATTACAAAAATAAAACAATGAATTCAATTAAATATCAAATTTTCTTTCAGCTATACCAGTTCGGCTAACACCAAATGCGACCAACTCGCATCTTATTTATATGAGAGAGCACTTTATTCGGCAAGTTGACGCGGAAAAACCAAAAGGTCGTACACTTTTTCTACTTAACGTTCCACCATACGTGAGCGAGGATAATCTTAAAGTTTGCTTCAAGAAGATTGGCCAAGTGAATGCCGTCCTATTTGCAGACAAGCCAGGTCGCGAAGAAAGCAAAAAATCTCAACAGCCTTGTCCGTTCACTCAGCATCACACCTTGTTCAAGTTCAAAGTGGCATTCATTGTTTTCAAGAACACTGAAAGCATTGCGAAGTCTCTGAAGTTGCAGTCAATTGATCTGTTTGATGACACTGGGAAATCACTTGTTATCTCAGGACTAAGAAAGTGGAAACGAGAATCCATTGAAAGCCGCCTGAAAGAATCGATAATTCAACAGCAAATTGACGACTACATGGAGGCATATGATATTCGGGAGAAGGTGAAACAGCAAGCAGAACAAAATTCCGCTGCAGACAGCGATGGCTGGATAACGGTCGGCAAGCAGGGACGCAATGCTGGCTTCGAGCAAAAGGAATCCGTTATCAATCGGCTGGAGGATAAGATCGAGCGTGGTCGTAAGAATAAGGAACTGAAGAACTTTTACACGTTCCAAATAAGAGAGTCCAAAATGCAGAACGTCGTTAGTCTGCGGAAGAAATTCGAAGAGGACAAGAACAAAATTGAAATTCTTAAGAAGAGGAGGCGCTTTAAGCCATTTTGAAATTAAATGTGCATAGGTAGTTTAAAATTTTGGCAAATACAATTTATTTTAGGATTTAAAAAATGTCCGTTATATAAATGTATATACAAAGGTCATATCTATTCATGTCCAATGCCATTGCTGTTGATGTGATGGGAATCTTCCTCTCCGTTAAGAATAAGCTTCTAAAGGTACTCACCTCCTCAAACGATGCTCTGCTGCGGTCGCATATGAATGTAAAACACTGCACTAGTTCTTATGATGCATTTTTATTTGCCTTAATGACGATCTTCATTAGACTATTCGTAGGTAGAGTTTCGAGGTTACACAGCAGTTGAGGTATACTTCCGTAAACACACTTTGATGTGAGTGCTACCTGTAACGCCTGTGACAAGCGCTCCAAGCATTTCTGAAAATTAACATCATCCTCTGGACGCAGGTTCTCCCCTTCCAATTTACTTGCGAATGCTTTAATTGGTCCGACGAGAAGCAGCAGATGTTGAGCATTGAGCGCTGTCGGTGGGGCTGACGGAACAATTTGAAGCAACGTCTGCAACAAAGCCAATTGCAAATCGCTGTAGGTTTGCTTGTTGTTCACTAAAGGTGCAAGTACAGTCCACTTAATTAGCCCGGCCAGTGGTGTTATCACTGGCATAGCAATTGCTCCCGTAGGCAGTGCCAGAGGCTGCTGTGAAGACAGACAAAGGTTTGGATTATCAGTCACCCACTCAGTAAACACATCCAAAAGCATGTCCGGTGGGCTGACAAGTGCACCTCGCTGTTCATTCATATACAAGTCAGCAACAGCGGTCATAAAATTAGCTGCGAATCTAGGCGCCACCATGGGCAACTGCTTCAGTTGTTCCGATGTCTTTTTGGAGAATGTTACAAAGTCCTTCACCAAGTTTTGAGCTATTTCCAAGCTTGGTGCTGATGTGCATCCCAGTTGTTGCATCCATGTGCCGGCTGCGCAAAGGACGGGTGCTACTGACCCTGATACAGATGTACTGATGAGTTTGCATAGTACACTAGAACGTGTGGGTGTAAGACTGCCCCCAAAGAGCGAAAGAAATACAGCATTGCGGGTAGCATCTGGACCGGGTCGGGAAAAAAATTCAACAAGTACAAGAATCAACTGGAACTCTTGCACCGACGTCATCTGAGAAGGAAGGAACGGCACGGCATTTGCATTCTTTCGAAAGTCAGTGTCCTTAAACTTTTCCAAGAATATGAATTCGGATATTAAGTTCATTGCAAAGTTTTGTTTACTTCGGCTCATATTGTCGACTATGTTTTCTAGTAAAAGAAAAGATACAAAATTGTTAAAAGGAAAATTGGTTGGGGCTGAATCCGATTTAAGTACCTATTCGAGGTAGAGCTTCCATGGCGCACAATGGAAACTCCAATTTTCTTAATGTGTGCTTGAAGTCTGCTTGTGACATGATCAATAATAAGATGTGATTAAAAGTATTATTTTCTTGCAAACAGCAAACTGTACCTATAAAGAAAACTTTGTGCTACATTAGTAAACAAATGTCAAGTGCAGTTTGAGTTCAGGCTTGCAGACTAGTAGGACTACGTTCCAAGTAAAAATTAATTGGCCATATGTATGGTATTCGATTGGATATTTCTTTTGGTCACTTTATTTTTCAGAACACTTTTTATGTTCGTTTGGTAGAAGCCTAATCGAAAACTCCTTGGTATGCAGTCCAATCTTACCAGTTTACATGGAAGAACAGGGACAGCAACTATAATGTTTCTGATTGAGACAGAAACAGCATGCGTCAGTTTTATCAGGGACATTTTTAGTTATGGGGTACTCTATTGGGCTTCTTCAGATTCACTCTCAGATTTCACGTCACGTGCCCTTTTTTGTGTTGTAATTCGTGTTATTCTAATATGTATTTGTGTAGCCTTCGATACTTTTTTACGCGTTTTCCATTCACTGTTTCAGTTTTATGTTAAAACATACAAAATGTACGTCCCGATTAATTTCTAAATATTTATGGGGCATTTACACGGTCACACATTCCTATCACGGAAAATTAAAGGGATGCCCAATACTAAACAGCCGTCTGACTGAAAGGGACAGCATTACCTAACACGCAAAAAAACTTGATACGTTTTTTGGTCGGCCATCTTGTTTGCGTGGTAGGAATTATGGGAAAGCTATGCATGTTGATATTTTTATAGCGATGGCTTACGAAATTTCGGTTTCCTATAAAACAAAATGGCTTCCGGAAGGGATGAAGGTACATTTATTTATTAATTACGTATAAATGATTGATGAATTGTTGGTTTAATATACTGAAACTAATTAAAACTCTCATTTCACATATTTTAAATCGGAAATAGGAATGTTTTCATGTGATTGCAGAAATGTTGGTCGCCGGAACTTCCGCTTTACGTATCTATAATTATGGGTAGAACATCCATGACACCTTAGGCGTCTGATTTGTGATCTCATTCCTTCGCCTTTATTAGCATTGACTGCGGACAAACGGATCTCTCTGTCCCGTCTCGTGCAAAAATGCTCGTGCGTGATAGTGTAAATGCGGTTTTATACATAAGTTTTTTACAAAAATAGATTCATTCGGTGTAATGCCTTTCTTTGCTGTAGATAAAAAAGAAAACGTAAGCAAACTCAACCAGTTGTCAAATTCCAACGCACTTTATTAGTAGGTCTGAGGCAAGTCTGAGAAAAAATCTAGATTCAGAAAAGTTCTCTGAAATATGAAAAAATACCTATTGCCTTTTTTGTACCAAAAGAACATAAAAAGTGCTCTGAGAGCTCAATCGAATAGGTACCACATTAGTAGGCCAATTAATGGCATATCCTTGCTGAACACGGTCATTCTGAGATGTCACTTTGGCGTTGATGAATCGTCCCTTGATGACATATCAGTCCAGCTGATTCCCAGCATCTTCAAGAAATATTTGGCGTTCTTTTACTAAAGTGATTTACAAATTTGAATCAAGTAATAGTATTTTTTGCAAATATTGATACAAATAGAAGACCTAGGAAGTGACCATTTCAACAGAAAAACGTGTTTCTCCACATGCAAATATGAGCCGCAAACTCTCGAGCTCTGAACAAACGCCAAAAGGAGTACCGACAGACTTCAATGGACTATACGACAGGTTTAAGGCAAGAATTTGGAACTAATATTTCCTTAATTTTTCTGAACAATGCTAACTTTGTTTTTATACACAGGTTTCTCTTCGTGAAGCATTCGAAACACAAGATGTTAAAATTCTGCGACAGACTTTCGATTCCTACAAATTCAACAACGATGCCGATAAAAAGTCTCCATTGGATCAGAACTTCCGTGAACTGCTTTTATTTGAACTGAGTGAAAACATTGAAAAGGTTGGAAAGTTGATTACACTCTCGGTTGAAGCTGCACGAGAAGAGATCGTCTCTGTAACTATACCCGTTGTGCTATTAGGAGACATTTTCGACGCAGTCACTTTGGATAGATGTGAGAAAATTTTCAATTTTGTTGAAGACAAAGTGAATGTCTGGAAGGAAGAAATATTCTTCACATCGTGCAAGAATAATATTCTTCGTATGTGCAACGATCTATTGCGGCGATTGTCTCGGGCACAGAATACGGTTTTTTGTGGACGAATTTTGTTGTTCTTAGCCAAATTCTTTCCCTTCTCCGAACGTTCCGGGCTTAATATTATATCAGAGTTCAACTTAGACAATGTCACTGAATTCGGGGTGGATGGAAAGGACTTGGATGAAGCCTTGGAGGATACTGTGGAGGACGTGCCGGTCAAGATAGACTATAATTTGTATTGCAAATTCTGGTCGCTGCAGGACTTTTTTCGCAACCCCAATCAGTGCTACAGCAAGGTCCAGTGGAAGATGTTTCAAACCGTAAGTGATCCTAAGTTAAAAGATTGCCTGATAGTTATATGAGTATCTTTACAGCATGCCACAAATGTGCTGGCGGCATTCTCAAGCTTTAAGCTGGAGGAACCGCGTGCGAGTCCGTCGTCAAAGGACGACAGCAAAGACATGATCACTCACAGCATGAAAATGGAAGTGGACGAAACCGTAAAGAAGTCGGAGAATTTTTTCGCCAAATTCCTTACAAATCCCAAACTGTTGGCGCTCCAGCTATCCGATTCGAATTTTAGGAGATCGGTCCTTGTGCAGTTTCTAATACTTTTCCAATATCTGCAACTAACCGTTAAGTTCAAAACGTAAGTATCACCTCGCGTTGTGTATCACTTAAACCAGCTTCACTTCCGATAAGTTAACGTTTAAATTAGGGTACAACTAAACTTGTCTTAAAATTGGGTACACATTGCTGGAACTTACAAAATAATCGTCTCTGTTAATAATACTAGCAACCGCTTTTGAGTCAAGCGTCAAGATCGCATTTTTTTCATTGAATAATGGCACCCAATACACTACTGATAGCGCTTCTCGCGGATTCATTCTGTCAATGCTAAATTGTTGTTTCCAGGTGGGGAACAGACAAGAATAAAACTGTTCTCTGTTTCGGCTATAGTCGCATGTTATCTTTCAAAGCGTTTGGACTACCATTATCAAATCAGAGTACATACTAGTAGCAGTTAATATTTAAACACACTTTTGGCCAGGTCTCCCTAATAGGAACAATAAACCTATCTATTTCTGGAAATGGACTAAACCGAGTTTATTAATGCATTCAATTTATTTTTGCTTAGAGATTCGTATACCCTGACATCATCTCAGTCGGACTTCATAAAGGAAACCGAAACAAAAGTATACAAACTGATTGGCGAAACTCCCCCAAATGGAAAAAGATTCGCGAAAACCGTTGAGCACATGCTACAACGGGAAGAAATGTGGAACAACTGGAAGAACGATGGTTGTAAGGAATTCAAAAAACCGGACTCGAATGAGGAACTCTATAAGCCGCCTTCAAAGCGGCCCCGCAAATCTCTTGGCGACAGCATCAAGGACGCAAATCGCCAAGGGAAATTCTTCCTGGGGAAGTAAGAAATGCTTTCAGTTTTCCTTTTCGATTATATTAAATATTTTCCATTGCACAGTGACGTTTTGACTCGGCTTTGGAACGTGTCACCCGATAATCTGCAAGCCTGCAAGAGTGAAGATCGAAACTTTCTTCCACCGGTGGACTCGTACATTGAAAATCCGCGTGAAAAAAACGATCCGTCATTCGAGTGGCGAGCACTTCGTTTACTTGCACGCCAATCACCGCATTTCTTCACTC
This sequence comes from Cheilosia urbana, assembly GCA_946477585.1. Classification (NCBI taxonomy): domain Eukaryota; kingdom Metazoa; phylum Arthropoda; class Insecta; order Diptera; family Syrphidae; genus Cheilosia; species Cheilosia urbana. The sequence goes on from OX297853.1 coordinate 179,086,564, forward strand.
TCGTCAATGCTCCTTCATACAAAATTGCAGATTACCTCGAAAGTGTGAGAAAAAAGATCCAAAAGGAAAAAAATGAAACAAATAAAGTCGGTGGTCAAGCTGAGAACGCCATTGAGAGTGTGGTAGAGCAACCGGAACAGGAACAGGTTGCTTTCGAAACGCAGGAGGAATCTGATCTTTTAAAGACAGAGACTATTGTTGTGCAAGACGACAAAAATACACACAAGACATGTACCGCGAGCAAGGAGAACATCGAAGAGCTCGCGCCGAAAATAGGCGCTGATTGGAAAAAGCTAGGCAAGAAGTTGGGCTATGCCATCGATGAAATACTGTTCTTCGAAACAGAGAATCCAAATCCAAATGATGCGTGTAAGGCAATGTTGACAATTTGGTTTGAGGACGACGACGATGCTAGCCTGGACAATTTGGCGTATATCTTGGAGGGTCTCGAAATGCATGGTGCTGCCGAGGCTGTGAAAACTATCATTGATCCACCGAATAAAATGGAAGATATATCCGATTAGTGTTCACACCGCCACGGTGTCTACAATAAAAAATAAATACAATTTAACCATGTTGTCGTTTTATTAAAAAAAAAAGCTTATGTTGGGTGCCGTTTTTTTTTTTACTTGTTTAACAAGCACTCGTTGTATTGTGTTATAGGCCCCGGGTGCTGTTTGATTGTATATCGTTTTAATGATGTACAGTATGCCAATTGGTGGCTGTATTGAGTTATCTGCCTCGTTTGCGTTCATAGCTGATCCCAATATTGCAAGCTCATCCTTGAGCTCTGCTCTGTTGGCTACAATCGATTTAAGAGCTGCTTGACTGTCTACGAAAATAGTATGGTTCGAGGATGGAATGTTGCTATTATGTATGTGACCATTGGCCTTATCTATGGCTGGTATCTCTGCCGCTTTGCATTGTTTCTGAATAGATGCCTGCGCCAGTATTTATCTCCATCTTGGATCCGTCGGTGTGCAGGTCCTACCTACAGACCGTCGCACCGTGTATGGCCCCTTTATGTTTTATTTCGTAAATTGAAGAAAGAGGTAGTTCGTACGACCTTGGCAAAGTGATTCCCTTTAGTTATCAATGGGACATCAGCGAGCACTCGGAAAGTGTGTAGCTCTACAAATTTGTAAGGGGTCTCTTACTCCCGTGAAAAGTAGATAAATGTTGGCTACAGTCACACTGTATTATCCGATAAACGATCTGCAAAAATCCAGGTAACCCTTTAACCCTTGTAAGGTACTAAAGCTACGTTCAGACAATTGCCAGATCTGACAATATTATCAGGTCTACCAATGAAAAAATTGTCCCAAATGTCTTGACAATCGTGTGCACTTACAACTTTCAGTCATTGTCAGATTATTGTCAAACAAACCTATAAAAAACAAATACGTTGAACACAGCTCTCGCAAAAATACCAGCAAACTGATTTTTAACGCAAAGACGAGAAATACAAATAACTTACCCTGAGTTGGGTAGTGGAGGAAAGTTCCCTCAGTTAAGAATTCGATAATCGTTACTGTTCTCAAACAACTACTGAAACAAACGTTTCTATCATTTCAATTGTTACAGATTAAAAAAGAATAGTTCGTTCGTTTTTATTGTTATTATTGAGTTGATATCAACATTGTTAAGTTTTAGGTAAAATTTAATACAATTGCGTTTATTATCACATACGAGAGGTTACGAGAACAGTTTTGTTACATAGGACACGATTTGATTTTCCCCCAAAGGGGATCTACATACATTAACTGCAATTCCTGATTAAGGGTTAGTAGGAATTACAAGACGTCGGTCGTTCGGTTGACTCAAACTTATTAAGTAAAATGCGCGTGTTAAGAAATATAAGGAGAGCACAGGGAAAAGAAGCATCAAGTCTTCTATCTTCGCTTTGCTGCCGGCTTCGGCTTGTTATGCATCATGTTGGCACATTTGGGAATGTGTCGAGTGGCTGCTGCTTCATTGAATCTTCTGGAGCAATGTGGACACGTTTTATAGTCAGGGTTTTCCGATCGTGGTGGTGGTGGCAAATCGGACAGTTTTCCCCCCTTAGCCAAATGAGCTTGCACTTCTTTGGCTGCTCGGATAGCAGCAATGAATTCCTCGTGCTTCTTGCGCCAATTGCTCTTCTTCGATGCATCTGTGGAGGGGGTAGTTGTCGTAGATGTGGTTGAGGTTTTTGCGGTGACAGAAACGGTCTTCGATCCTCGCAGAGGTTTTTTCAAGAACTTCTCAGCTTCGGTGCCCTTAACGCGGTGCTTTGAGGCGTCGAATATTTTCCTTTTTTTCATTGCCATTTTCTCGCAAACATCCTCGTGTTTACTGAGGCGGTCTTCGTTGAAGAACCTGTTGCAAATTCTACATGGAGCCGTTCCAGGAACATGGGTCGGTGGAGTTTTAGCTCTTTGTACGTTCCTTAAAGCCTGTGAATAAGCCGTATTGAAGTAAGAGTTCATTCTTTAACTTAAAGTCGACTTACTTGATTGGTATTCGCTAATGGTTTAGCCATTTTAGGAGAGCTCTTCTCAATAGCCTTGAAAATTGTATAGAAACAAAAATTTTAAGTTACAAAAAGTCACAGAATTTTGATTTCTGATCAGCGCACCTTGGATTTAGATGGAGTGGGTTTTGGGGTTACAACTGTTCGGCTGGGTTTTGCGGGCGTTCTTGCTACTGTAACGGGCGGGGATTTTTTCGTCAGAACTGGGTTTAGTTTAATTCCGGCACTACGTTTGGATTTGATCTGGGGCGGTGGGTTATTATTGTTGTCTTCGTATTGAGGTACGGTATTGTCGAGGATAAGAGCTTCAAGTTTTGCTGGTAGTTTCATTTCAAAATTTTCAAAGTTATCTTGTTGTTCTGCAAAAACGAAAAAAAAGTTTAGAATCCAGAAAAAAATAAAAACAATCAATGGTACTTGCCAGGAAAGGTTTCGCTATCCAAGTCATCGTCGTCTGCACGGTAAGTTTCTTGTTTATGAGATATGTGAGTGTTTTCATCGTGGCTAAAGTCGACTGAATCATTGCCGTTATCTATCTTCTGAGCAGTCAACTTCTTAGCTGCAGTTTTGTCAATGGTTCTGCCATTGATTGGTCGCAATGCTGTGATCTCTTGCCTGCGAATGGCGGTGGTTTTCGACGAAACTGAGGCCGTGGTTACTGTACTTGATGAAGATGAAGACCTAGATGTGATGGGCTTCAGTGGATTGCTGCGGTCTATTCCCGCTCCCCGCCGACGTTCGTTAAACATTTGACGAACCTATAAAAGGTAATAGGTTTTGCAATAAAAAATGTATTTGGGACTAGGCACAGTTTGGTTTATATTTAAATAAAACCCCAGGCTTAGCTTCCCCCAAACATTGGCTTGTGTGAGTTTTGACACTAAGCCACTTGAGGGATTAGTAGTCCAGCTCACTACTCACACATTATGTTCAAACAAACAAAAATAAAATAAAGACATGAGTCTACCCCTAAGGAACAACGCCACAGGAAGGCTACTTAGTGGATACATTTTTTTTTCCTTAGCAGCTTAGAGTCACTAACCAGACCTATACTTTAATCATCAAACTCACCTTTCCGTTACCAATAGATGAATTAAGATTTTTCGTTCTAGAAGAATTAGGTGAGAAGTCTGCTCCTGGCTCACTGTCATCAATCTCAGGAACCTTCACTTTCGAAGCGGCCATCTCCATTCTTCGTTGTTCGCGTTCCTGCAGCTGTTTTTGTTGAAACCTCATCTGAAAGAACAGGAGATTAATTTTAATAGTGTTGAAAATTCACAAAGAGCATTATTGCATAGATTATCTTTTACTTTGTAAGGACTTTCTGTAGGTCTTACATACATACCTACAACAGGTATATATTTATATTAAAAAAAACGCGAGTATATTCATTTGCTAATTGTTTGTAATTGCACATAAATGTCCTTGGTACCTATTACTTTGTGAGTTGCAATAGGTTTGATATGTCCCAAGTGTCCTTGAAATTGAGTCATATGATTGATAGGGGTGGACTCAGGCAACAAATGAAATTAGGTAGGTACTTATTTGAAATTAGGTACACTGTAGTTTCTAAAAAGAAAATTAGATAGACAACCATAATTTCCGACGCATACATAATTAAAGAATTAAGTTTTTAATTTCAGTGTGTAGGTACATCCATTTAACCTTGGCCCTTAGAATAGAGTTTCTGTAATGTAGTTCACCTTAAATGACGAGTTGTACCAAAAGCAAGAAAATGTATATTTTTAGCCTGGAAACGACCTTCTAGGTGGTTCTCGTGACATATATATCAAGTTATAATGTCTCAGGACTAAAAAATAAATTATTATACCCCGATTTCTTTAATTTTGTAAAAAAATTCGATATTATTATTTTGATTGAAACTTTTGTTGAGGATGGTAAAGAAATTGATTTCAATAAGTATTTTAATGGATACACGGTGAAATGGTCACCTGCAAAAAGAACACATGCGATGGGAAGAGCGAGTGGGGGTATATTTTGTGGCATTAAAAACGAAACCATGGGAAAGCTGTGTACTATACAAGAATACCGGAATGGACCTCTGCTCGAACTAGAAATTACTGGTGAAAAATTCATTATTTGTCCAATCTACTTGAATTGTAATCACTGGTCTGTTGACTTTGAGAATTTAAACGGATTTCTGAACCAAATGAAATCAGACAATATTATGCTCGTGGGAGATTTCAATGCAAGGATAGGATGTTTTCAGAACGTAACTTCATCAGCACAAGCTCAAGATTCCTTTTTTGAGAACTTTAAAAATAACAGAGAGTCCAAAGACAATCTAGTTAATAGACAAGGCAAACGTGTGATTGAGCTCTTCGAAAATTATGGTTTTGTTGCTCTTAACGGCATCTCAAAAAGTGACCCTACTGGCCAACTGACATTCATAGGAGGGCAAGGTAGCTCTGTAATTGACTACTGTGCTGCAAAGGGCGAATGGCTAAGAATCCTGAAAGATTTTAAAATTCAAAGTGAAATATATTCCGCGCATCTTCCAATTATCACCTCAATAGAATCACTTGCACAGGTAACACCTAGAGTGGAAAGTGAGTTGATAAGACTTAAATGGAAAGACTCTCTAAGAGCAAGGTATGAACAAAGACTGAACGTGTGTCTAAGAGGTGCACCTGATGTGCAACTTATGGGTATTGAAGATCTTTCAATGTTTATACTGAACTCGATAAAAGAATCAGCCCCAGTTAAGCAAAGTGTAAGGAACCCTATAAGGAATAATCGATGGTTTGATGGGGAATGCCAAAGGCTGAGGAAAAAATGTTTTGATCTCCTGAACCAGCTTAGGTGCGGTAATGAGACAGCATTGATATCTCGATATGTAGAAGAAAATAGAAGGTACAAACAACTGTGTATCAGGAAAAAGAATCAATACTATTATGATCTAGCAGCGCAACTTGAAAACAACAAAGATTCAAAATCTTTCTGGAAGTTGGTTAATATAATCGGAGACCGCAGAAACAATTCGAGCGTAATGATCGACAAAAATCTCTTAGCTTCGCACTTTGAACAACTTTTGAACAATGAAACGGAAAAAAATTCTTTTAAGTACGCACTCCCATATATCACCAACGACGAAATGGATCGCCCCATTGTTGAAAGTGAACTCAAAAAAGCTTTAGCTGCAACGAAAAATGGAAAGGCTACAGGATCAGATGGAATCTGTGCAGAGTTTTATAAATTTGCAACGAATGAGTTTTTGAGCTATCTAACTAAGTTTTACAACAAAATATTCGAAAACAGCGAGGTACCAACTGATTTTAGAAAAGCAATCATATTTCCTATATTTAAAAAAGGAAACAGCTCGTTACCAGAAAACTACCGTGGTATATCCTTTCTTAACTCGTGTAGAAAAATATTTGCTCAAATCATGTACGACAGGTTAATGAAATGGATCGAAAGCAATGGTCAGCTAAGTGTGTTCCAAGCAGGTTTTCGTTCTGGATTTTCGACAGCTGACCAAATTTTTGTTCTCCAAAACATCGCGCAGCATTTTATTAAAAACAAACGAAAATTGTACTGCCTCTTTGTTGATTTCAAAGCCGCCTTCGACAAAATCAATAGGAACAGTTTGATTTACAAACTTTCTACATTAGGGCTATCCTTAAAATTTATCAAAATGTACCTAGAGCTGTTGACGGGATCATCTGCTGCAGTGTATGGAAATACAGAAAACTCAAATTTCTTTAGTACAACGACGGGAGTTCCACAAGGATGTATTCTGAGCCCTATAATGTTTGCGCTTTATATTGATGATATCAGTCAAAATTTGCCAGGAGGTGTGTATTTCGCAGGAACTCTTGTTAAAGTATTACTGTACGCTGATGATTTGGTGATCCTAGTTGATAACCCAATGACATTACAACTAATGATCAACAAACTTGCTAGATACTGCTCTCTATGGGATCTTGAAATCAACAACGAAAAATCGAAGGTAATGATTTTCGCTTCAACCACCCGCGGTAGACGAACGGAAACTCGAATTTGGACGTTGAACAACAGAAACCTGGAAGTAGTTGATCATTACAAGTACTTAGGAGTAGTGCTGTCTTCGAACCTGAGCTGGGATAAGCACGTCAAATCAAAGTGCACTTCTGCGCGAGTTGCTATAAATACTCTCTGGAGATCCTTTTATAGCAAACAAAATATTTGCACATCGGCAAAATATAAAGTTTTTAATGCAACCATCAACTCGTGTCTTTGTAGAAGAATTTGAAAAACTGCAACGATACTTTTTTAAGCGCTTGTTTAGATTACCTGAAACAACTCCAACGTATGCTATTCATGTGGAAACGGGCTTGCCCAACATATATCTAAAAAATATAAAGGCAAACTGCGAATACATTCTGAAAACCATTAAAAGAAATAATACTTGCTTGCAAAAACAAGTAATAATGTCACTATATAGAAGATCGTCTGGAATTTTCGCTGATTGGAGTCAGTTAGCTAGAACTCACAGTTTAGAATTCAACCTAACCGATAACTTTGCGGAATGGCAAGATATTTTTTACAGAATTATAGCCAAGGTTGATGATAAACTGTATCAAAATTATTTGAATATGGCTTCATCTTCTACAACGCGAGAAGTATACAAATACTTAAACCATCAACTCGGACAAAAAAATTACTTCACGGATGGGATGAGTATAGACAAAATTAGTATTATATTTAAAACTAGAACTGAAATCATTAATTTAAATTTTATTCCATACAGAGAAGATTTGCCAGAAATATGCACTTTGTGTAACTACAACGAGCGGGAAGACGTTATTCATTTTATAGCAAGGTGCCCTATGCTCCAAGAAATTAGAAGACTTCACCTCGGAAAAAGCAGACTCACATATCAGGAAATGTATGACGTACTTAATGGAATGAAAGGATGGAACTGTTTGTACAGCTACTGCAAGCAAGCTTTATCTTATAGAAACGAATATTTATAACTCCCTTATACTCTTTGTATTGTATCATTTCTCCTTATTGTTATATTATGTGTTTTACTGTCTCTAAAGTGTTAAAAACATCTTCAAAGGTTAAACTATTCACTAAAGCGCCAACAACGAGCGAAGCGAAAAGGGGCGCTCGGTGTGAACAAAACCCCCAACGTTATGAGTGAGTTAAATTCCACTTATGCTGAAGTGCGTGACCTTATTATTATTGTTATTATTATTATTTTTTGTTTTTTTTAACACATTATGTAGGTACTGATTGTTGTAACTTTTTATTTTTATTTTTTATAATGTACTATCCTGTGCTCCTTATGTTATATGTATAAGTATGTTGGTAAAAATATCACTCTGGCAGACGGCATCACAAGCCATGCCATAATTATTGTTAGTAATAAGAATTTTATTAATAATAAAATCTAATCTAATCTAATCTAATCTAAATCTATATATCAAGTGGGGGAGAAGTTAATCAGATCATATAGAGCGCAGTACCTTACGTTAGGTATGTGAAAGGCAAGGGTTCCTTCCGCTTGAAAATTCGATGTTTGTATGCGTAATAGATTCGATCAATGTAAAAAGCTCTCCAGTAGTTCCTATCCAATGCACGCTGGTATAAGTTTCAATTCGCTTTCAAGGCTATAACCCAAAAAGAGTTCTAGAAACTTGGTTTCATGACGAACATATTGAACCCCCAAAAAATGTAATGTTTACATTGCACCAATTGTAAAACCAAATAAATAAATAAACAGGTGCATATAGGACTTCTATTCTTTCTTCTCACAACCATTCGCTTGTGTGAGTTTTTATTTTTGGAATACATAAAAACGACATACAATCCTACGCCAATTAAAAACTCCTCAATTGATAACCTCTATCTGGACAGTTGTACTCTCTGATCGGGGTCAGACATTTGTTACCACTGAACCAGTGAGCCCACAACGTTGCTTCAAAATTCAGTGCATAATATAAATATTTATATTTATATATTTAAATAGCAACCGACTTCAATTAGATGCAATCAAATTTATGGAATGAGTTCAATTGTTCTCAGACACGCGTCTACGAGTTCGCCGAGAAAGAAGGTTATACGGATCCATTACCTGAATTCGAGGAGTTCGAGCCTAAATATTTAATGATCAAGTCAATTTTGTTGTCTGCCTTCAGGGAACGCGAGCGTGCTGGATGAAATCAAGACACCGTTAGTAGATTAGCTGATCAACAGCAAGTTCTAATCGAAACGCTAAACCGTACGAATGTGTCATCAATGAATTCCGACTTTTTCCTTCCTACTATTCGAATCGAACCGTTCTCGGGAAACTATCGGGAATGGCCGGCTTTCCGAGACATGTTCGAAGGTGCTGTCCACAACAAAGACAACCTAACACCCATGCAGAAATTCCACTTTCTTAAATCGTGCCTGCGGAACGAAGCATTAAGTCTGCTTAACCATCTATCCTTGTGTGACGCTACTTACGAACAAGCATGGGAACGCTTGGAGAAGCGTCACGATAGACCTCGGTATGTGATTAATAATAACTATATTAAGTCGTTTATGGAGCTACCATCCACTCATGTTTCGAACGTAAGCCTTATGCGCAAAATAGCCGACGGAGCAGATGAGATAGTTAGAGGTCTTATTTCGCTTAACTCGTTAAATAGGGATCCGTGGCTCATTCACATCCTATTGAACACTGGACTCTGATACTCGACAGGCATGGTCTACGCAAAGTGTTTCTAAAGATTACCCCACAATCGATCAATTTATAACCTTCTTGGAAAACCGTTGCGAGGCACTAGAAAGCGCGAAACTTAACACTCGTGAAGCTAATAGACATAGGCAGCCCTCAGCTGTAAGAAGTATGCATGTGTCACCGTCTTTAAATTGCGCAAAATGCAATGATACTCACGGGCTTCCTCAATGCCAACAATTCTCGGTTTGGATGTTCAATCTCGACGAGATTTCGTTAAATCCGCTAAAATTTGTTTTAATTGCCTTCGAAGTGGACACAGTAGCTCGGTGCTCATCTTGATTCCGATGCAGATCCTGTAAGTCAAGGCATCATAACTTGGTTCATGATGATAGGGTCAACAACCCCTATCAGCAACCACCAGTCAATAATTCGGTAAATTTGGGCATTAATTACTCGATCGGTCACCCAACCAGCGACTTAACTTTTGATCGTGAAGGTACTACCTCAAATCATTCTTCAACTTCGATTTCGGTGGAAAATCACCATTCAATCAACGTCGCGCATCTAGTGAGATGCACCTTACTCCCCACCGCTATCGGGAGGGTCTTGGATGTAAACGGTAAATTACAACTAGTGCGCATTTTAATCGATTCAGGATCGCAGGTTTCTTTTGTTACCGAGTCTTGCCATCAACGGCTCGGTCTCAAACGGAGAAATGCTAGAATTTCCATCAATGGAAGGCCTTGTATCAGTTTCCATTTCGTCACGCTGTGATTTATTTAGTATTATCGTCGATCCTTATATACCACCGACTTACCAACAACTTCCTTCAACACCGAAGACTGGACTCATCTAAATCAATTGGACTTAGCTGATCCTTCATTCAATCGGTCGGGGTCTATCGACATTTTGTTAGGAGCCGATAAGGCTTGGGAGATTTTGCTGGGCAATGTTGTCCATAGCGAAAAGGGTCATCCAATTGCGCAGCAAACAATCTTTGGTTGGGTTGTAGCCGGTCAACTGCCATCCAGTCAGAATCGGACGTCATATCGCATCATTCCACATTAGACATCGACTCAATATTGCAATCCTTCTGGACAATCGAAGAGGTTGATCCTAAATCGATTATGTCAAATGAGGACAAACAAATCGAAGACCACTTTCGTCTCATATTCGATAACATTTTTCGTATTCAGCAATAATGCTCACAATAAAACTCGCAAAAAATCATCACCTAATGTCGTTTTCCATTGGGAGAGAAAAATCACTTTTTCAGATTCAGAGCAATTTTTCTGCTCTCGAAATCAGCTAGCTGTCAGATTTCATGTTTCATTTACCGCAATTTTTTTTTCAGAGTCTGAGAAATTTTACGAATCTCGATTTCTAAGCGAGATTCACACCTACTTGCACTAACAACAAAACATTTGCCATTTGTCAAACTTAAAGTGTATTTTTTTTTACGTTTTTAGAGACGACAAGTCTGTGAAAAATAAAGACAAATTTACATTTGACAAGTGCAATAGATATTAACATAAATTGAATAAATTTTCTGAAACACAAATTAAAATTTAAGAACAGCAGACCCACAATTGTGGTAAATCTCGATTTATGTTCCATTGGACAGGAAAAATCTGAAATCTGAGAACAAAGTATGAAAATCCCAATGGAGAATGGTGAGTTTTCGAATTTGATTGCCACGTTCGAATATTTATAAATTAATAAAATAATTTTGTTTGCCATTGCATCAATGTGCAAATATTGTTGATTAGCTTAAACAATTGGATGCATAATTGAATTGGAAGGTAATGCATACATAGTTTTCAGCATTAAGGGAATAAAAACATGGTATATTTTATTTTAGAAGTAAGTAATCAATGTGCAACACACCAATTTTTTTAACTAAATATAATTCTGGCATAACGATGATAGAGCAACTCAAAAAAGTGGGTCTCAAAATTCTGTCCGTCTGTCTGTCCGTTCTTCCCGAGGCCTACAGTCTATGCGGCTGTCCGGATTTCGTTCAAACTTCGGATTTGGAGTTTGGGGGCTTAAAGTTCGGGGCCGTTATATTTTTTTGCATGATAACCCCAATATTAATGGTACTTCGATTTGTTAGAAAACGGCTCTAACGATTTCAACGAAAATTGTTGCTGGAGCTTAAGTAGTTAACACGACTGCATACTCGCTAACTTAATAGCAAACTCAATTTTTCTCTATATTGTTGTACAAAGGATTTTTGAAAAAAAAAAAAAAATTATAAATTAGTTTTTCATTAGTTTAGCTGAAAATGGCAATAACAATTTTGACCAAAATTCATTCTTGGAGTAAAATTGATTTGTCCAAAATTAAAGTGTCCTTAATTTTCATTTCGAATCACCTAAAATGTTAAATTTTAAAATTACTCATATCTCGAAAAACCCATTTCCGACTTCGATATAACTCTAAAAAATAAGCGATGCTTACATCCCAAACAATCATTTAAAATCGGTTTTCAGCTAAATAGTTAACCAATAGTATTTTTCAAACTTAAAATTGCAATATTTGGCCCTGTTTGTCTGCGTAATTTTACAAAAACCGCTCTAACGATTTTAATCAAAATAAATATTAAAGATAAATATAAATAAGACAAACGGCTTCGTCAATAAGCAGCACTTCATCCGCTAAAAGTCATTGTTTGGTGGTTTTCATGCCGGTGGAGTCATTGGGCCTTTTGTTTCGTCTATGAAAATGACCGTCACGTTATGGTTAATGGTATTCGCTACAGAGCCATGTTGGAAGTTGGAACATTATTTCTTTGAGCAATTGCATGAGTTGGACTTCAGTAATACGTGGTTCCAACAAGAAGGTGCCGCACAGTGCGCGCAACAATCGAGTGATTGAAGTCTCAGTTCGGTGATCGTGTTATCTCGAGAATCGGACCCGTTGTTTGACCGCCGAGATCGTGTGGATTTAACGCCTCTAGACTTTTTTATATGGGGCTACAATAAATCATTGGTCTATGCCAACAAGCCGGCGACATTAGAAAAGCCCACAACCAATATTAAACGAAAAATAGCGGCCGTATTGGTCGAAATGTGCGGCATAGTCATCGAAAATTGTGCTCAACGTTGCATACATTCCCGTGGTAGACATATGAACTTAGTCGAATTCCATACATAAATGTTTGGATAGTAATTCAAGCCAATAACTTTTTTTTTTTGTATATGTCTCAAGTATATCTATGTCTTAAATTTGATTTAAGAAAAAGGTGTCAAGTCTCTACCGAAAGACCCTTTAGTAATATTCTAAAATAAAAAAATAAATAGTTGGCGCACAGGTCCGTAGGGACCCTACGTCTAGCTTCTCGCAACCATTAGTTTTGTGTGAGTTTCATTTTTGAAACGAATGGAAGGGATATACAATTATATGCCGATTCCAAACAGCTCTTTCAAGACAGTTATACTCTCGGATGTTTGTCAGACGTTCGCGCGAGGTGGCGCAGTAGGAAAAAACCCTAAGTTGGAATTTGGGTTTTTGCGGGATTCGAACCTCGGACCCCTCGCTTAGTAGTCCAGCACACTAACCACTAAGCCACTAGCCTAGTAATATTCTGCGATGGACTTAAAACAGAAAATAGGTTCAATCTTGCAGATATGTTGAGGTTCGTAACGTCGTTTCCCAAAATCCGACTACTTTATTCATCTTTACATAATCTCAATATAATACAGAATATGCACATCGACATTCCACGCACTATCAACTTAAAAAAAAATGAATTTTAATAAAAAAATAAATTCACAGTGCATCCGATCATTTTTCTCTCTCACAACTTTCAGAACTTAATCGGATGAGTAACAAAACTTGACTTTATAGAATTCAAAAGGAAAAAACGTCGTCAACTATTACTGTAACGTAGGAGTTTCATATACGATATGCTCAACACTGCACGGCCAAAACTCATGGCAGCCATACAGCTGTGGGTTGAATATAATTCACTTTAACCATTTTGAACATCGTCACGTAATCATACTTCTATTGTTTTCTATTAACAATTAATTGGTTTCAGCACACAGTCATGCGTCTACATAAACAAAAACTTACATCTGTTGACGAGCCAAATTTAGACGGTGGCAATTGATTAAGTGCCTCAATCAATCGCCTTCCAGCCCATGACTCATTTAGCTGGGCCGGACCAATATGCTGGTAGTTATTATTGAGTGCACCTTCTGATGAGAATCGTGCCAAAGCTGTGAAATCTTGGACGTTCATTTTGTGTTTATGTTAGCACAGCATTTGAAACTTATTGGATTCAAAACACTAGATTTTTCTACAACTTTCGTTTCTTCAAGTTCTCGTTGTCCCGTGTGTATAAACCTGGTATAAACCGCGCGATTGCAGACAAAGTACTAAGCAAAATGTGTGGGCTGTCATGCCGTAGAGACCGTAGTATTTTGTGCCTTGCATATATGGATAACTACCCAGCGCCATGGTAATTAGGGGTGGCATTGAGGTTCACAGTAGAACAGACAGAATGAAGTAGAGTGGAAGTGGACATATAAAGTGATAATCATTAATGTTTAAATATGCTATCTCTTATACATGCGTAGTGACTAGCGAGCCTTGCAGATTGAATATAGGCATGACTTAAAGTGAGACACTTTGCGTGATATTTAAATCGATAAAATGCAGCTAGAATTAAGTCCTAGAAAGGGACATGTAATGAGTGATGAGTTTATTAGTCAACGATTTGATTTTGATTCCAACCGTAGTTTGGGCTGGTTGCCGTGGGTAACGAATCAAACATTGTTTATAGTTGTCTCTTTAACACACCTAACAGAACGTATTAAACAGCAGCAAAAAAGAAGAAGAAGAAGAAATTGACAACCGTGACAGTAGTGTCCGGTGATTGAAATCAGACCAAAAACAAAAATATTAAAAAAAAAAAAAAAACAGAGAGTGTGCTTGTGACCAGACACCAGATGGGAAACTTCTCTCGCTAAATGCGGATCGTAAATTGAGTTTTGTTGTAGTTGAATTGTATCAACAAATGTAATTTAAAAACCAAATCTTTGTAATATTACAACCTTAATACGGCGTAGTCGATAAGTGTATTCATTCCTTGAAAAAGGTTTCAAACCGCAATCTTATCCAACGTTTTCTATCTTTAGAGCTTTTGTTTGCATTAAGAGTTAATTTAATCAACTGTAGTCTAGTGTTTGTGTGAGTCATAACTTCAACAGTTCACTCCCCAGGTCCAGCGTGCCCATTAGGTATTCACTTTCAGAATTACGTTGAAAGAATTAAAAAAAAGGTGTATATCCCGGCAACAGCGCCACCTATCGGGGCCAAAACTGACATGTCTTTCAAGTTGCAAGCAGTCATACACACCCAAAAAATATAATTGAAATCGGTGGAGTGGTTTAGAAGATCGACAACAGCGCCACCTATCGGGTCTTAAACTATCCTATCTCTCAAGTTGCTAACATTTCATTGAAATCGGTTGAGTGGTTTAGGACGTCGAGAGCAGCGGGGTAGTCATGGCGATAGGTCAATTTCCGTCTCATTCCAGTCGATTTTACCCCCCAGTCGCGCCAATAGATGTTTCACATCAAAAAGAGCCAAGTTATTCAATATACTCCTATATGAACTCCTATGTAACAAGTCGGCCGTGAAAAGTCCTGAGATCTTAGAGTGCGCCAAGTTCTTACTGCATGAAGGTTTATGCCAAATATTTAAAGTAGAACAATACTGAAATAACTACAAAGACATAAATTTTATTATTTAATGATTACTGACTAAAATTTGTTGGGTTCACTGCTCAAGTTTTTAAAACCTTTCGAATTAGGGGTTATAAAAAGAAAGCTTGCCCAGTAAACTCAAACATTTTTTAGTCCTTTATTCCTGGCCTGGCCTTGGCGCAACAAAATAAGGATGTCCCAATATCAATAAGAGCATTTTCGAGAATGAGTCCTTGGCTTTTACATATACAGATAGGAAACTCTCCCCGATATATTTATGATTCAAAATTGTGATTTAAACAGGTATTAAATCATTAACAATTCCATGACTAAAATTAATGGTTAGCCCCTTGGATTTTTTCTTGTCATCAACATCCCATGAATTGTTTTTAACTATTCCTTTGGATCCGTTGAACAAACCTAAGCTTTAAACTTAGGTACGTCTATATTTCGACGTAGCGTAACAGTCACCCCATTTCTTAAAGCAATTGATCTTCAAGTCCAGCAGTCATAGATGAATCATCTTCATATTTTCCATATTTTCCTAAAGCTTCTTGAGCTTTCTTAAGACGTTTTCCATGAGATTTTCAGATTTTGCTCTCAGATTTCAGATTTTTCGTGCCCAATGGAACATAAAACGAGAGTTTTCTTTCTTTGCATTTCTGGTGGTGCGTGTTTTAAAAGTCAGCTGTTCTTAACTTGTTATTTGTGTTTATGAAAATCTATTCAATTTATGTTAATATCCATTGCACTAGCCGAATGTAAATTTGTCTCTATTTTTCACAGACTTGTCGTTTCTGAAAACGTAAAATAGCACACTTTCAGTTTGACAAGTGACAAATGTTTTGCTGTTAGTGTAAGTAGGTGTGAATCTCACTTAGAAATCGAGATTCGTAAAATTTCTGTGACTCTTAAAAAAAGTGCCTTTTCTGCGGCCAATGGAACATTAAATCTGACAGCCATCTGATTTCGAGAGCAGAAATCAGAGCAGCTTTTTCTGCCTAAATGGAAAACGACATTAGACAAGTAGCGAGGGCAATCTATTGAGTCAATAGCAATAATTTTAATTTCGGAGTTCGAAATAGTGGTAAGCATCTCAATAGGTATTAAGTTGATTACGCATATTTTTTTTAGGTAGCAAGAAAACTGTTGTTTCGGGTTGTTTTTTTGTTCAACCTGTAGACCTAGAAGAAAGAGGAATTATGGAAGAGAACAGGGTGTCCCGATCTTGTTTTGTTGTTTTGTATAAGTGATTGATGAATTGTTGGTTTAATTTACTGACACTAATTTCCACTCTCATTTCACATGTTTTAAATAAGAAATAGAAATGTTTTCAAGTTAATTTGGAAATTTTGGTCGCCGTTTATTTCCATTTGATCTACTCGTATAATTATGAGCAGAATATCCGTGACACTTTAGGCGTCTGATTTGTGATCTCATTCTTACGTATTTATTTGCATTGGCCTTTTTGTATTATGCACACATGATCTATATACATCATTGATTTCCGTGGCTTACAACAACAGTTGGATCTCGTCCTATTGTTGTAAACAGTCGAAATCAATGATCTATATCTATACAGATCATGTGGGTAGATTAAAAAACTCCTATTGACTGCGGACTGTCTGTACTGTTTCGTGCAAAAATGCGCGTGCGTGATGTTTTAAATGCAGTATAGTTGTAGTTTAAGTTGTAAACGTGCTTCGAAACGCAAAATCTGAAGTGACTCATATCACATAAATTTAAAATTAAAGTCTGCAGTATGCGAGTGAGAAAGTGAACTGCGATAAGGTTGTAATCTTGGTCTCAAAATGTTGCTTATAAATTATAAAGTTAGTTTATCAAAAAAATAATCTTTAAATTTTCTAGAAAAATAGTTTATTCATTTTTCCGTACGAAAAACATCTTCCGATCTAGTTCTCAGTCAATTCCAGAAAAAAATCCAAATCATTCCGCTGAAATATTTCATTTCTTTACTGTTCCATCTGCCAGGAACTTATTTTCCGAATCAAATCAGTGGTGATAGGTTTGTTGTAATTGTTTTCAGAAGCAAAAAATATTCTGACAATTTTTTTGCTAAATGATCACCTAAACGTAAAAAAAACTCATTTTCATAATGTTCCCACTTTTTCGGTTGCATTTTACGTATGGCTATAACTATTTGATTTTAAATAAGTTAAACCGGTTATAAGTCAACAGATTGTTAAATGAAAACTTGAAACGATGGAAAATTTCATTACAAAACTAATAGTACATTTACACAGCACCTAGATTCATCGCTTCGGGTAAGTTCAACATTTCAGGCCAAATGTCAGCAGTTCGCCCTATATTTTCCGATATTTCCAAATGTTGAATTTCAGAGATGTTTGAATTTCGTCACTGCATTTGTTAGTTTGTCAAATGGAATAAACCTCTTTACAAATTTCGCACTACATTTAATGACTTTTCTGCACACTGACAAACAAAAAACAGCTGTCAATCAATCAAAATGAGTCAGCAATATATTTAATATTAACTTAAATTCTTGCTTAAATTTAATAGCTCAAAAAAAAAAAAAAAAAAATTCTTTAGGTTCAACCACTGCTGATTTCTTAAAAAAAAAAAAAAAAAAACAAATCAGTAGTCAATTCAGACAGTGCCAATTGAAATGTTGAAGTTTCAGTGGGAGTGCAAAATTGGATTTCGATTTTTCTTCCCGAAATGTTAAAAAAAAAAAAAATTACTATTAGCTTTGTAATAATATTTTACATATTCCCCAAAAGTTCGTTTCTAAATTAGTTCGTTTTAAATTATATTCGAGCAAAGAGTTCAATACTTTTGATCCACACTGTATATGAGAAATAAGTGATGGATTGGCAATAATATCGCCTTAGGTATGATGTTACCCATCAGATTGACGAATAACTCTAACGTAAATAAAGTAAAATGAAAGTGTGAATCGCGAAAGTATTATTGAAATTTGACAACTTAAAAGCGAAATCGAAAATCCAAGCAATACAGTCACTAGTCACAATTGTTTCTATGGCTTCCTAAGGCTTTATCATTAACAGCTACTACCGAGACTTTTAACTTTTCGTTATCTAAAGTTTTGATTAACCGACAATCACTTGCGGAAGTATGCGGCGCTATATTAGATAAAACCCTTGTAATTGAGCGCCTACAACCAATGTTGCCTGACACTGTGAGGCTGATTGATCGATTGGTCGCGTAATTTGATTCCAATTTGTCGCATTCCCTTATAAATAAAAATAAATATGCACCTACATACAAAATAAATGCATGCGTACACGCGCAAAGCGACCGGCAAACAAAATATAAATACTACCAACCTGTATTTGAGCCAACCTTGAAGTGGCAGTACCTTGTGACGCCATCGATAAATCTGATGTTTTCGCCTGGTCTTGAGATGTTGAATGAATTTTTGTCTCCAATTTTTAACTGTGGGCTGTGCAGGTTTTCTTTTTGTTGTTATAATGCTGGTTTCGCTAATTCGCCGATGAGTGATGGGATGACTCACATCGAAGATTTTAACTTCATACAGTAGTAGTAATCGTCAGCACTCAGCTATGTGTGTTCTTGCAAGTTTGATAAGCTTGAGGCGATTTATGCTTGTAGAGGCTCCCACGAGTTTGATTTCTGGAAAAGGCGATCGGTTTCTATCTTAAAGAGAGATTTAAATAAAATACGATTGTTCACGGCCGGCGCAAGGTTATTGTGTGACAAAGTAAACTTTTTTATTTTATTTTTTTTTTTTGCAACAAAAAATCAAACCGATCGTAGGAGGTTTTTCGCGCGAACTGGAACTGGGACTGGTATACACCCAAACGCAACGAGAATTCGAATGGCGAAAGAGGTATTCCATTGACATAACTAAATATGGCTAATGCTGCGGCCGTTCGATAATTTTTTTATTTTTCTTTTATTTCTCTACATCGCGATACTTTTCAATGCGGATGAGTATTTGTCTACCGTCCTTGATTTATTCACAGCAATCAAGAAGACTAAGTGGAGGGGCACGAATGAACGATTGAACGCATACCATATAACTGTAACATTTTGAATTATTTCAAATACGTTGATTGAAAAAAGAAGACCTGATGTCACTATCATTCGCACTATCCTTTTTCCCCAGAGTGGAATTTGCAAACGTCTTCTCACGACTGGTAGCAGGTGACTCATTAGAAATTCGCGTGGATATATAGCATCTTATGTATGGTCATAAAATTGCCACTCGTTTCATCCACTGTGTGAAAGGACTTCTGATTAAATTGCCACACGAAACCGTGCACTGAGAAGATACTAAAACAGCTGTTTCCATTCAATCAAGTCGTGTAAAATTCTTCAACCGGTTGTAAGAACTACCGGGCATTTAGCTATTTATGGGGCAACTACCTTTGTAGCTCTGTTCACCGCTCAGTCACCGAATTTGGAATTCAGTTTTCTACACAAACAATTTAATTTAAAATTTTAAACAAAAACGAAAACGAAAATTAAAAAGCTAAGCTTCACTTTCTATATACAAGCGCTCTCGTTAAGTTAAAAGCTACGACTGGTAGATGGTAAACGGTGGAGATATTTGCGACTTGTATAGATGCGAATGCGACACCGACACAAGTGGTCGTGACGTCACGCCTGTATGTACCCCGGGAATAGCTCAAACGCGATACAACCCAACGTGTAATCTTATATACCCTGTCCTGTACAGTGTGCCGCATCAGTTCGATTGTCTGTGGATAAAGTATGAGTGGCGCTGTGGTCTGTGGAACTTACCAACGTTACGAATTCAGTAACATTATCTGAGCTGGGTCGTCGAATGAAGTGTGGGAGGTAGAATAAAGTATCATGTATGATTCAGCTCATCACAATAAAAAATAATTTGCCCATATAAGTTGTCTTTGGTGGAATAGTGACGTATAGAGTTGTATGCCAATGAAGTGACGATTTTAAGGGGAAAATTCAAAGGCGAAGAAGTTGAAGTTCCTTTACTTTCGTAGTAAGAATGGGGACGTTCGGATTTATAGTTTATGTAAAACGTCAACTAGATTCGTCGTGACTAGGAATCCGAACGCGTTGACTGAGCAACTTGAATTATTTTTGAATTCTCGCGGTCAGCGTTGCCTTTGTTGCCCTTTTGTATTCGGAAAAGACCCCTCATCATTTTTTCAAAAATTGATATTCTCAAATAAGTTCATTTAAAATGTAACACGGTTGCCTATAACAACACTATTACACTGTTATGCGAACTAATGGTTGTTAAATATCGTTCGAAAATTCGAAATTTGCAGAGTAGCTTTAGAAATGGCACCCTTTTCTCTCACTGGCCCTTTTTTCGACTCTTCAGAATTCTGCCACGGCCACTCTGTTTATTTTAAATCTGACTCTTCGAAATGTCAACTGAGTACCTATGCAGGCAGGTTTTTCTTGACTAGATTTGTCCGCTTCCCCTCCATAAACGTCAACTGCAAAAACTAATCACGTGACCACTCTGGGCCAATCAAAACTGAAATACATCTAGTCAGACAGCTTGTCAACTTACTAAACTATGAATCCGAACGTCCCCAATGAAAAAAAAAACTGTCAAAATGGCTGTGTTGGGGATAAATTCAGAGAGGGACACTTACGAAAAGGTTAGGGCTTTTGTAGCAATCTATGAAAAATGACAGATAGGTGCATAATTAAGAAACTCAAAAAGGTGTTACGAAAAGTCGTTAAAATGTCTTATAAACTCGAAGATTTGACTAATTTCAATTTATTAAAAATATGAGTATCTGAATATAATATAAATCGAACTTCTTTGTGATAAATCCCAGTATGTGGAAGAATTTGTGCGGATTGAACTACAAGTATTCGAGAAAAGGAAAAAGGAACACTGCAGCAAAATTTACGTGGAGGAGATTGTCCCTTCGTGGGGGAGGAAGAACTTCTTCGGCACTTTAGAAAATAATCTTCATTCAATTTGGCCAACTGTTGATATCATATTAATACACAGGAAATGAAAACATGTGTACGACGCACGAGTATGCCATATAGGACAACAATTTTCAAATCTTCTATTTGTCAGAGATGGAGGGACCACGTTTGCGCCCTGCTAAATGAGGATTCAGATGAGCTGAGTGCAACGGTAAGCTCCCAACATCTAGAATTGCTGCATTCTTACGGGGGTATTGACACCGGACCCCCTACACCTGAGTCAACAAATTAGCTGGACTTGATGGCATACCAGCCGAGTTCCTGGAAGCAGATTCCGACACAACAGCCTGTATCCTGCTACCACTAATACAGGCTATATTGCAAAATGAAAAATACCCCAGGGACTGGAAAGATGGAGTTGAGATACCCAAGAAGGGAAATAATTGGCGTAGTATTACCGTTTTGTTGTCTTCCCGAAGGTAATGGCAACTATCATTCTCGAACGGACAAAGGACAGGATGGAAAATACGCTCAAGAGGCATCAAGTGGGCTTTCGTAGTGGTCGGTCCCGTGGCGATCACATCAACACCCTGCGTATAATACTTGAACAGTCGACAGAATTTACGTCACTGCTCTACCTTATGATCCTAGACTTTGAGAAGGGCTTTGACCGAGTCAACTGCGAATGGATCTGGAAATCCTTAGATAGGAGAGGGATTCCCCCGATGGTTGTTGCTGTTATAAAGGAGTCCTATTATGTCGCAGATGCTTCGTTCTACATAATGGACAGCTAGACGATGTACTGACTGCCACAGTAGGTCTACTGAGAGACATGGTATCCAGTGGAGACCGTTTGAGAGGCTAAGCCATACCTGGACTGCAAGTGAATGGAGAGATGGCTGGTCTTGGGATCAATTGCAACAAGATCAAAATAATGCACACTGGACGCTCAGCACATAAGCCCATTATTCTGAGACAGACACCTATTGACGAGGTCAAGGAATTTAACTATCTAGGCAGTTTTGTTTCATCCCAAAGAGGAACGGATTTGGAATGCTTTCCTCAGTATAGGAACTCCAGTCAAATTTCCCTACGCACCAAGTTAAGGCTCTTCGAATCCAACGTCAAGTTCGTACTGCTTTATGCCTGCGAAACCTGGAAAGTCTCTACCTCCATCTCTAGAAGACTGCAGGCATACGTTAACCGCTGCCTGCGACACATCCTTAAGATCCGATGGCCGCAAATTATATCTATCCAAGAATTGTGACATATAACGCATGAAAAGCTGTTGAATGCCGAAATTTGGCAGCGGAAGTGGCGCTGGATTGGCCACACGTTGAGGAGACCAAACGACAACATCGCGAAGCAATCCTTCGAATGGTATACGGCGAGTTATTAGACCAATAACAACGTGGAAATCAACCGTATTGGCCGAAGCAGCAACGCAGCGTAAAGCGTGGCCACAGCTGAAGTATCTGGCTGCAGATCGAGAAGGATGGAAGAATTTTGTCGCCTCCGTATGCCCCACCCGGGGTTGAAGAATTCATATATTGTCATAGATTAGCCATATTTTGCTGGTTATGATACAGAAATCGAATTTCCTCCATCTATTTCAGATGATAGTATTTTGTTCTCGATTGCCTGTCTGAGGTTACAGGGGGCTAAGTTCAACTAAAGAAGCCTTTCTTGCCAGCTGTCGTCAGAAAGTCTGATTGTCCAAATCCAAGTTGTTTGAAAGTTGAATCCCGCTCCAACTACGCCTTCCATCTTTGATCCTTATTGTATAGTCGCCTTTTCGACTTTTTCTCATTAAAACGCAGTCACTTTCCACAATCATTTATATTCTTTATTTGTCTTGCTTAAAAAGTATATTTTACAAGAACTAAATGCGACTATGCAATTACAACTCAACTTATAACTCTGTAAATAAATACAGCAAAATAATCCGGGGAATCAGTTGCAGTAAATTCCTATTCATTATAATATTACGTACACATCTAGGTTTACAAAATTTGCTTAAACCAACTTAAATCTATTTTTGAAACCCTAAACAATTTGTATTCAAAACCAAAGAATTTTAATTTGTATGCGCTTTAGTTTTGTTTTTATTTTAATTTTGTTTGCAAAGTCTCTCATATTGACACCGATTTAACATTTTTATTTTACTTATTACTGGCTAGTTTATGTTTTAAGATTTCAGACATCAATTATTTCAGAGTACATACAAGTTAAGCAAGTAATCCGAAAATCGCTTTTTCTTTGCCTGTATTGGTTTTTTTATCTATCTTTTTTTTATATATATATCTATAGATAGCTCTCAGTGGTTCTCAACCGGATTTTTGGATACAAATGGAATAAAATTAAAATTTCCTTTTTTTTTTTAATTATGAATAATAAATTTAAATTGCCATCTATTGAACGGTTCTTTCTTCAAAGGCACATACAGCAAAATAAATATTCGCATGCCAAGTTTCTACGTTTCGGTGTGGCATTATGGGTACGAGTTTTGCATAGAATTATTTCGATTTTAGGAAATGCTGCTATTGCAAAACCGCATGGAAGGCATAACTGTGCTAAATGATTGTGGTTGATTGGAATCACTGAGTCCGCCTATTCGATATACAGAGGAAGCAAATTCCAATAACTGCAAAAACTAATATAACTATAACGAGTGTAGAGCTGTGTTGAGGTATCCGTCTATGTTTACCTTACGTGAGAGGAAGATTTATTTTAACAACAAAAGGCGTCTCACCAAACCGCCTTTGAACTATGTGATGAAGATTAATAGAAAAGTTTCTGCTGCTGGTATCTTTATTTTGGATGGGAAATGAACACATGCGGTAAGGTTTCTGGTTTTCACTACATATGGATTTATCTATATAGTGTTTGGTTTTCGTTGTCTCTCTAGTGAAAGCATCTCAAACCCTCATATGAACGCAATTAATTTGCACACTTTTTACTCACATGAATTATGGACTTCTCAAAATTTGGTCCTAAATTGTTAGTTCGCGCATTTATAAAAGAGCTAACACTGTTGAGGCTTGGTTGCAAAATAAGTACAAACTTAGGACACAGTGGAACTTTCGCTAAAGTGAAGAAAAGGTGTTCAAACTATGTAGATATATACCTAAATCTATAATTTAAGTTGTTTGTTGTTTTAATATGGAAACATAAGCCGACATCTTTTACGTGTTTTTAAACTTCAATTTAATATATGTCTATGCATTAACTGCTCAAGAATCGTATTTTTCTACTGTCTATTGTATATATAGGTCGGTTCCTCAACATTTTAATTTTACGAACTTTTACTAGCTGTACGATTTTTTACGCAATGCCACTTTTTTAACTCGAAAAATTCGTAAGATATAGCAGGTTCAAGACAGCAAGATAGTACCCCCTTACGGAGAATCTTACTATAGCAAATTTCTTCTAGTAAGAAAAGTTTTCATTCACCTGACAGATGATTTGAAATTTTTGAAAGAATTTAACCCCACTACTGATATTTTGACACTCTTTTCAATTCTTACTACGAAGAAGTAAAGCGACAAAACTCACTTGTCAGTCGAAGACGTCTACGAAAGGTATACAACGAAACTATCAACGTAGTATATTGTGGCTGGCAAACTAAAACTAAGCTTAAATCCAACCTTTCCTTCCACCACTTCGATAAATGTTCAATTAATTTTGACAGCACTTTCAGAGATAATAGGTCTGTTCCCTTACCTACTTTCTGGTTCAATATTGGAAATATGTCACATTTCTCTCTTTGCGAGAGAATTCGCTCACCGAAATGAAATATAACCAAAAAGAAAAGGAACGCGTTGAACCACAAATTTGAAAAATATGTTCGTTTGTGTACTTTTTTGCATACGTAATATTATTAAAAAAGAAACTGTGCAAATGCGACCACGTACTGAAAAAATTTAAAAAGAAGAAAAAAAAAATGTTTTTCGTAATTTTTTATTCGCCGAATTTCGACTTACTGAAATATGAAAACTGACAACTAAGTGACAGCTCAAAAGTTTGACAAGTAAAACTGTATTTTCGTCTTCAATGATGTCGGAGGATTAAATTGTAATTGAATGTTATGTATATTAGCTTATAAAAAATGCAATTCAAATGCACTCCATTCAAAGAGATCGTTTGTTTATTTTACGATAACGTCAAAATGACAATTCTTAAAATTTTTGTAAGAAAATCAGTCATTTGCTTCTCTTGAAATTGAAAGATTTCTCTCTCGATTTTTGATATTTGACATTTTTCATTTTTCTATGCTGAACGTACACGAGAGAATCTAATGTGATTCAAATATGGGTAGAACAGACCAGAAATTTCTGGTTTTTAAAAATATGCAGCAAGGTTGAAAATCTGCAAAACGCAGACAAATCTGCACTTATGGCAACGCTGACCACCACACGTCATCAGCCATCTGTGCATTTCCTCAGTAACACAATATTGCTGTTGATTCAATATACATAATGTATATTCACGTCCCATACTTCTCTTTCGTTTCATTTATTACTTTGGAGTAAACACCACACAGTTTTTTTTTTCATATGAACGTGCCTGTGTGATGTGCGCCACCAAACCACCCCCAAGCAGAACAACGATCAAGAACCGCGGCTGCTGATAACATTCGATTTGAGAAAATAAATTTACTTTTTTCATGTTAGATTTTAGGTTGTAGCTCAGCTTCTAAAGGACATAGAAAGCTGATTGCTGGCTTGAAATAACTATAAAAGTGTTGGCTCTCCTAAGTATTTTGTTTTGTTTGAATCGATTAAGAATTATCTGAGTAATGGCGAGTTAAAGGAAGTAAAGTCAGAAAAAAAACACATTTTGGTCAAAAACGCTCCAAAAAAATAAGCATGGCAATGAAAGGATTAGCCTATATGTTGCACAGAATCTTAAGAAACATTTCAAAAAAAGTTTCATCGAAATCTGTGCAGTAGTTTTCACGCCATTAGGTAACAAAAAAATTGCCTACAGTTTTATTATAAGTATAGATGTAGTTTGACATCATGCTATAGTCACCTAGCGGTCAATAGAATTCTGGCATTGTAATAGTGTGGGGAATGTTAAATTTCTTGGGGGATTACTTTTAAAGAAAACTAGAGTGCCCGGCGAACTTCGTTCCTCCCGAAATTGAATTTTTTACTTAAATAATTTGGAGCATTCACTATTCCACCTTAAATTATTTTTTTATGCATGGAGAGAGAGACAAAAAACCATAATTGTAATTATTTATAGCTGAGGTGTGAATGACTTTTTAAAAATTTCTAAGTGTACCCGAAAAGACCTATAATAAAAAGATCAAAATTAAAAAGAAAAGTAAAGTCCCAGTACAAAATATATGGAAAATCAATTTTCATGAACTTTCCAATTTCCCTTTAAAAACGCAACATAGAAAATATAGTTCAAATCCGACAAAGCGTTCTCGAGCTATGCCTTTTTGAAGTAAAAAACAGTTTAGATACTAGGTCATTAACATAAACTTTACTACGTCAGGTATGAATATCTGATGGAGGAAAATTATGTAAAACTAGACCTGCAGACTGCAGTCGAAACGTGCGATCGCAAATCTAGAATCCAGAAAAAGGTAATTTTGCCCAAGAAGTCTAAGAAAGAGAAACCCACTAATAAAATGATTCTTTACTATTTTTACACGCCCTCAAACTGACACATACCTTTCTCGTAGTGCCTGCTACGTTAATGTCACACTTATATTCGGACCTCAAATTTTTCACAAAAATAACGTGCGAAAAAATTAAATGCTCAAAATTTAGAGAGAACTGAAGGCGGCTGTAGAAAGTAGGCCTGCAGTCTATTCGTGACTATGAGTGGCACAAAAAAGAACTTTAAATACAAGGCTTTCCCGTTCCATGAGTAGAAATTCTGTCTGAAACTATTCTTTTTCTTGTTTCATGAAGATGGACTGTACTGTCAAGTACTATTCAACTATTGCTGCTGTTTAAAAGATGTTAGCAGTTGGCCCTCTTTTAGAAAGATAACCCGTAGAAGTGTAACGTGTTGTTTTTGTATTTTGATTTATTTTTAGTTTCATGATGGCAATCATAGACGTCAAACCCAACACAACTCTTTTGTAACAAAAAAAGAAAAAGAAAAAAGAAGAACGCAAATATACCAATTTTAGTTTGTTTGGCTTCGGAAATTATTTCAAGTCTTTTTAGGGTTACTCTTTGTTTTTACATAGATCATGCAAATTTTATAAACACCTTATATAGTAGTTGTGACATGGAACACAAATAACTATACATAGCTGGTATAACCGCACACTTTTTATTCTAACATTTAGTTACAATCCCCAAACAGGTTTCTATGTATATTGGTTGCTTTGCATCTTTGTCATTTAAGATTAATTGACAATAAAAGTTTTTTTTTTGTTTCTTTTTTCTTTTTGTTTAATGAACAACGTTGCCGCTGTTGTAACACAATTTTTTTTTAATCTTAACACTGTGTGACCAAACGTTTTTGACAATGTTCGTGTCTGTATAACTTTTATTTTCTCAATTGTTGAGCCTTTTATAACTATTCAATTCATACATGAAGCTTATTCATATAAATAACTTATGGTATATATTAACATGTCAATATATCGGTACGCTTTTTTTCATTTGCATTTACACATTTTTTTTTAATCTTTCTTTTATTTTATTTTTTTTTTGCAAAATAATTTTTCGCTTAACCGATTGCCGGTATTATTATCTAGATTTTGTTTTGTTTTTGTTTCTAAATAGTACAAAATATTTCATAGACTTGGAGGGGTGGTTCAATTTACTTTAAGAGAATCTATAATAATACGTTATACTTATACTTTTGGTTTTGTTTTTGTTTAAAGAATTCCCTTGATTGTTATATTTATGAGTTGTGCAATATGTGGCGTTTGGCACATATTTTGGCGTACAAATTACATATATATATACATATATATCTTATGCAGTCAAAAAATAACTTTAAACAAGTATTCATTCAACAAAGGATAAAATATAAATTTTTGTATACTCTTTTTTTAAATATTTAATGTGATTCCTTATGTATTTACAATAACCACGAGTTGTTTAGTTTGCAAATTGGTGTTTTGTTCTTACATTGAATTTAATAATTTGTATAAAAATATTTAGCTATTTTAATGCTTTTCGGAAAAATATATATGTACCTATATATTTAATTTTTATAAACAAATTGTTACGTTCGGTGTTTATTTATTACAATGCTAGGTAAGTGTTGTATATGTCCTTGAATGTGTCAGATTAACTGGTAAGATCTCGGGAGAGTATGAACAACTGAAGGGACCAGCGCTGCCAACCAATTTTGACGAAAAAAAGCCTAACTTGAAAAAAAAGGATGCCTTTTTCAATAAAATAATGCCTAAAATATTTTTTTATGTAAATTGGAACAATAAATCAAAATATAAACACAAATATAAAAAAATTAACAAAAACAATTTTTATTTACAAAAAAAAACTTAAATTATGTACAAATTACAGAAGAAATAGGAACAAAATTCATGATCATGACTTTTTTTGCCAAGATTTTTTAATAATGTTTAAAAAAATAAAAAGTCAGTATACGTTGAATCCAAAAAATATATATATTTGAAATAAAAAAAAAGATGCCTTTTTGGAAAAAAAAAGAGCCTTAAAGCCTTAGCTAATGAAATAATGCCTAAAAGGCATGAAAAAGCCTAGGATGGCAGCGCTGGAAGGGACATACATTTCAAATAAGAAAATATTGTTTAGGAAGACTTTAGTAAGGCGAGACTTAAAAAAAAGAAACACTCACGCGACTCTCCCATGGAAGTAAAGAAGAAATACCCTTTTTTTGCATTTAAACAGAGGGGGGACAAAAATAGCTTAGCATTGTTGCCGAATCAATGCTGTTGCCCACTGGCGTTGCCCAACAACGGCGACATGCTGAATGGGCGAAATGATCCTCAAGCTCCAAACAGACGTAGAGGTTAGCGATGAGTCGGTTTAGAACGAGAAAGTTGCTATAACATTGGCGCATTCGGTAGGACCAACGCCAAATTGCAACAGGCCAGCATCTACGCCATTACCAAAGACTATACAAATTAGACTGTCGTCGTATGAGAGCTAAAATCGGAAATTTACTTAAGAAATTTAATTTATTTATAGGAGGCGCATATTATTTTTTTTTTAATTGGAGCACCTTTGGGGCGGCACGTAAATTTTGAAAATCCGATAAACATACTTAACAGAGCTAAACTCAACCCTATTCCCATGGATTCTAAGAACACCTTCCCAAATGGCCACTTAAATGAATATTATTAAAATTTCGAAATTTGCGAGAAAAATCGACAGTGAATTTTATAGTCTTTGGCTGGGTCAGTTTGGAAACATTGCTTCCACAATGAACACCAGATATGACCCTAAAAGTCCAACCCATGCTGTGTGGAAACAATAATGCTTTTCGAATATGTATTTACTACGATCGGCCAGTAATAGTGCCTCATACAGTAAAAGCCCTTTAATTCGGGATTCTTTAATTCGGAAAACACGTTTAAATTTTTTTTTTTTTTTTAAGATAAATTAGCAAATATTAAATAACGAAATGATCAAACACGTATAGGTAGCAAATAGTCCTCAAATATGTAGAAGTCGAAACAAATCATCAAAATTTCTTTTCGGGGAGTCTCGGCAATTCACAAAATCGGGAAACACATAAAAACATAAAAAAATTGTACTATGTTGTACTAAATAATTGTTTTGATACGTTTATATTATTTTTTCTTATGTTTTTAGTTACAAAAATTAATTATAAGAAATTTTATGTATTATTTGCAATCTTTTGTGTTAATAGAATATTTTTTTGTTTTAAGTTCTTGCATTATTTCCTCAATAGGAACGCGGTTTAGTGCATAAAAAAATCTCGCATTAATTCGGAAAATTTGTTTATTCGGACTGCGCTTCCCCCCAACCATTCCGAATTAACGAGCTTGTACTGTATTTTCTAAAAATAATTTTTTAGGTCACTCTAGATAATTTTATATGGAAAAGCTCGTCATTGTGAGGTCGTAAAAGTTAACCTGGGGTCTATAACATAATACAATAAATTCAACGACTGATTTTTAGCAAATTTAACCTGGAAACTTACTTATTATATAAAATAATTTTGTTGAATGTTTCGATTTGGTGGTCGTATCTAAAAGGTGTAAAGGGGGGATGGAAAACAATTGTCATTAAATGTAAACAGATATAAGCTAGTGCTGTAAGATAAAAAATTAAACTGCAATTTATTTACTTAAAAACAAATTATAATGATAATAATAATAAATTCTAAAAATTATAAATAACTAACAGTAACAATTTCTGACACAATCAACTTTAACTCCACGTTTGCATATGAAACGCATAAAAAAAAATTAAATGGCGGTGATTAAATAGTTTATTATTTTCTTGTTACATACACGTTTAAGTATTTTCGTTTACCTACATGCACACTATTTTTTCTATTTTTTGTAAGGTTTCTTGTTAACGTTTTCGTTTCAATACAAAATAAGTTTGAGTTATTTATTTTTTTCACTTTTAGTTTCAGAAAATGTCTTTAAATATAAATATATATAAATGCACTATTTTGCATTTGGGTTTTTGACATTCAATAAATATACATGTATATGTTTCTTTACATCTAACATCACATTTAAAAATCCTAAGGGCTAATACACATTTTGTTGAATTTTTATTTCTTTTTTTTTTAATACTGTTTTTTTTTTTAATTCCATTAATAATATTTTACTACAATTATTTATTTCGAAATTACTCCATTGATTGTGGGCGAAATTCTCAGTTCAGTTCAATAATAATAATCGATGCTATCGAATAGATGAGTACCTCGCTCTATTATGAAATTGACCAAAAATCCGTGTGGCCCATTTTATGCTGTGTGAACACTAAATGTTTGTATTTATGTATTTGTCATTGTTTTCTTAAATACGCATTTCGATTAAATATCAATATTGTTAAATTTTTCTTTTCTTCTTTGTTTATCAAATGGTTAACGTTTTGAGATGGAATTAAAATAAGGCAGATTAAAATGGGAATGAAATCGTGTGACATGTTTCCGAACAAATGGCCTTTGAAACGTCACTAAAAGTGCGGGTGTTTACAGTGAGGGCGTCTCTTCCGACGGACGGACTTGCACGTCCCTTTATTATCGAAACACTACGATGGACACCGCAGATACGAAGTGAAACTACATTTACGAGAAGTTGGCTCTACTCACTGGTTTAAACAGTAGTTGATCGGCCTTCTGACGAAATCTTGCGGCTTTTGGGGAATTCGATTTGCGGTGATTGCATAAACAGCTCAATTCTTATGTCTAAGTTTGGTTATGAATTTCGTAACTAATTGCGGAACAAGTGACTTGGGACAGTTTTCTTGAACTATCTCGCCCTGCAGAACAGATCTGTGTGACAATTTTTTTTGTTTTTGTTTTTTTGTAATCTATCCAGCTGCGACCAGTAAACAGAGTACAAGATTAAATTCATGTTACATACCACGAAACCTAATTACATTGCAGAGACATCAAATTTAAGACGCACATTGTTCGCGACGAAATAATTTGAAACGTTCTAGAGTGCGGGAAAGGATTTTACTTAACCTCAGCTCGAAGATGAAGCCGGAAATCAAAGGATGGCTAAAAGTGTTCACCAAAAGCAGTATTTGTTCGTTTTCAATGTAGTAAAGACCTAAACTCCTAAAATGTGGAGCGCTTTCAAGATGCAGTTTCGGCAGGCATTACAACAAATTTAAAGAATGCCGAGTCAAAGTCATGTTCTGTACTGTACTGTCTATCGTTTCCAAATCCTAGGTTAAAAAAAAAAAAAAAAAAAAAAACATGGTCATGTGCGTGTGTGTATATACCCGTATTATTAAGCGTTAATAACTTCACAGTAACTTTTCCCAATACACATATATAAAAATATACATTACGTTGTTTTCTACGTATAGTAAAACAAAAGTATGCTGCGTTAATTAACGATTACTTTTTGTTGTTACAAAATGAGCACGCGTTACTCGTGTGTTATGCATTATGCAAGTTCTTAAAATATAAAATCTCCGCAATCCATTGCGTAATCAAAGTCTTCGCCACCGAGATCCTCAACACCGGTTGAATGAAAATCAAAACTACCAATATCGGTATGGTAAATGGCTCCATTGCATGCAATAGTGTCGACAAGATTTGTGCAGTGAGTCGTTGGTAAGGCATGCAGGGTAAAAGTATCTTCGCATTGAGACCAAGTTAATCCTGCAAGGAGGTTCAAGTAATATAGTAAATAGGGTAAAACAATATTTCAATACTATGAACGGAAAACATAAAATAAGAACCACTTACCACCGCTCCATACACCGTTGGGCAAGGTAGCCCATCCCCATCCATGCCCCCATGGTAGCACGCAAGCCAAAGAAGCCTTTGAGTCTGGTTTTTTACTGAGAACTGCAACGGCTGCATCACTCTTCACTAGAGGATTCTGAACTGGAACTGGTACAACATGTTGTGCATTGGGTGATTGGTTCTTCCGGGCTTTCACTTCGGTAGCAGTGGCCGCTATACAAAAAAAAAAAAAATGAATATTTATTTTACCATCGTTGAAATGAATTCATAAATTTTTAGAGGGAGCCCTCGGATAGCTCCGAATTCTATTGGAAAATGGAAAAATGCGGGGCGCTGTGCCACGCATTTTAGTATACCTACAACAGTTTTTACGTTCATGGGAAAACTGGCTAAAAGTTGGACACTCTATTTAATTACTGCTTTGATAAATTAAATGTTTGTGTAAACATATGTTATGAATTGGGGATTTTCGCGATTGTAATAATTATAACCCGTCAATGTATGGGTTTTTTTTTATTTTCGAGAAAAAAATATATGTTTCTAGCTAACCCGGCGAACTTC
Source organism: Cheilosia urbana (assembly GCA_946477585.1). Classification (NCBI taxonomy): domain Eukaryota; kingdom Metazoa; phylum Arthropoda; class Insecta; order Diptera; family Syrphidae; genus Cheilosia; species Cheilosia urbana. The sequence goes on from OX297853.1 coordinate 179,119,313, forward strand.
GTTCTGCTAAATTTAGGTTCTTTATTCAAAAGTTGAACTGACGTAAATAAAACAATGTTGATGTTTGTCAATTAAACCGCAATGAATGACGTGTCGGTCGACATTCTGGATTTTATTGAATACAAAGAAGGGAATGTTTGCCGGCACGTGAGCTATCCACATACACTTGACCATGGGAATTCCAGATTGATGCCATAAACTTACAGCGACTGTCTTGCTTTTTATTAATCATTGTCAAAGCGAAAGCGAGACGTACGGAAAATTTAAGGCGTTTAAATACAAATATCGGCACAGTGGCTTAGTGGTTAGTGTGTTGGACTACTAAGCGAGGGGTCCCAGGTTCGAATCCCGTAAAAACCCAAATTCCAACTTAGGGTTTTTTTTCCACTGCGCCACATCTCGCGAACGTCTGACAAACATCCGAGAGTGTACAAATTTCAACAAATTATTTGGTGAAGGAAGTGGAAAATGTGGTACCTGACATGACAATTCACACATGATTTGAAATTGGTTGTCTTATTTTGCATACTCGTGCGTCATACATATGTTTTCATTTCCTGTGTATTCAAATGATACCAACAGGCGGCCCAATTAAATTTAATGAGGATTCTTTTCGAAAGTATCGACGAAGTAGTTCCTCCTCCACGTAATGTTTAATGCAGTGCTGCTTTTTTCTTTTCTCGAATGTTTGTAGTTCAATCCGTACAAATTCTTCCACATATTGGGATTTATAAAAAAGAAGTTCAATACCACAGAGCATTGGATACGTTTATGAATCTAGTTTAGTAATTCTGACAGCTGGTTGACTTGTCATTGGTTTTGATTGCCTCGATCGGTCACATGAACAGTTTTTTCAGTTGACGTTTAGGGTGGGGTAGCTCACGAATCTGGTCAAGAACTTCGTGATTGAATTATGCGAGAAACAAATTAACACAGCGACATCAACAGCGACTTTGACACGCGTGCTTTTTAGAACCACTGTATTTTAATTACTTTGAGCACATTAGCACAGCAACATCGACGTTAGAGCTAATCCTAAATTCGCTGTTGCTGTCAAAGTCGCTGTTGATGTCGCTGTGTTAATCTGTTTCTCGCATTATGAGTATGGTGGGTATATGTGGCTGACGCGACACGTAGTGATGTTTCCGACCAATCAAGTTTTTGCGTTCAAGGTACATTCATAGTCCAGATCCAGATTTAATAAGTCGCCTTACGAAATCTAGATTTTTGAATGCGGTTTGTGTTGACAATTTAAAAACCAAGAGGCTTTTTCAATTAAAATTAAATGTAATTTTCACTTAATATTAACTTAATTTATATTTTTCTTGACTCATTATGTGAATTAATATAATTTTAATGTATATCTGTGGAGCTATAATCTTCTTCTTCTTCTATATATAAAATTCTTTCGGGGTGGAACTCAATGATGTTATAACTCGATAACCCATGGGACGATTTTCATGATTCTTTTTTGGTTTTGTTCGTATTGTTGTATTTCAGGTTTAGGAAGAGAGAAAATTCCGGAAAATCGTCCTGATCTCGCATCCAATAAGTCTTCCTATTAAATATTTATTTTGACTTTTCTATCTCAAAAAATTAATTGGAAATCTACGTACTATGTGCCGATTTTTTTCTTCAAAAAGTGGATTGATGAAATATCCACTGGGCTAATTTTTATGATTCTTCTTCTGTTTTGTTCGTATTGTTGTATTTCAGGTTTAGGCAATTTTAAACGATAGGATGCTTTTAGACCCGATAGCTGGCGTTGTTGTTGATCTCCGACACCAAAAAACCGATTTTAATTAAAATTTTTGGATGTATATTGTTTGTTCCCGCTTGAAGGACAGAATACTTTTCGACCCGATATGTGGCGCTGTCGCCGATTTTCGAAACAGCTCTACCGATTTCATTGAAGTTTTGTCCATGGGTATGGTTGGTTCCACTTTGAAAGACGGGATAGTCTTGGACCCTATAGGTGGTACTTTGCAAATATAAGCGGGATAGGAAAACTGGTTGTGGCAGCTCCCATTCAAACATAAAATCAAACGCTTTTTCTAAAGTTGTATAATTGAAATTATTAATGGACATTGTCCAAATAAAGCACTTTGGGAAATGTGAGCAGGACTTAATACGAAAGGTACGGGCAAAGCCGGGTGGGTACAGCTACATATAAAGACTGGCGTCCGTATGTGCACTCATAACTCGGGAACGGATCGTTCGACTTTTCTGGGTTTTGGTTTAAATTCGCATTGGCCCAATTAAGGACATATGCTACTTTTTGTCGTGAAAACATAACTCAATGGGGATTAGTTGAATTTTTTAATTCTTTGGATGTTTCGGGCTTACCTCTATACAATTTGAAATGAACGGAAAGCGTTTGATTCGACAGTGAAGGATCTCAAATCAAATGTCATGCAAGCGACGGTTTTGATAGGAAAATTCAAAGGCAAACATTCTCATTCTGCGTATTCCGCTTATTCAGACCGATTTGCCATTCGTATTTAAACGTCTTGAATTTCCCGTGTGTGTCGTTTTCACTATAATAATTTAAATAATTTGTTGCAAGGATAACCGCTGGATGTTTACATTTGTGGCATCAATCTTGAATTCCTATGTTTCTTATATGGTCAATTTAGTGAAAAAGCGGAAGGTTGGCCGACGCGTCAATCATTGCGGTTTGATTGAAACAAATCGACATTGCTATACTTCAGTTATTTATCTTTTGAATAAAGAATTTAAATTGACCGAATTACATTAAGTAGCAAGTGCATTGTGCATGCGCGGAACTATTATTTTCATTACATTAACGAATTTGGGCAATATTTTCACTACATAGTATAAAGCAAAGTCGCTTTCTCTGTTCCTATGTCCCTATGTCCTTATGTATGCTTAAATCTTTAAAACTACGCAACGGATTTTGATGCGTTTTTTTTTTAATAGATAGAGTGATTGAAGAGGAAGGTTTATATGTATAATAACATCCATTAAATCTTGGAGAAATACTGTTATTTTTGAGGTTTCTAATGTGATGTCGTAAATAATTACATTTTTTCCGCTTACATTGCAAACGCAGGCTGAACCCTACGTGCGAAGCCGGCGCGGGTCGCTAGTTATCTATAAAACAAAGTTGCATCCGCAGAACGCCCATAAATCCAGAACGGTTCTTCCGATTTGAGCTATCGTTTCTTTGTTGTGTTTGGTACATACGGCGAAAAAATTGGAACTTTTTAAAGGGAATTTGGAATGTTCGTAGAAATTGATTTTCCATACATTTTGTACGGAAGTTTTTTTTTTAAATTGTGATCTTATAGTAGATACAGTGAGATCGTATTTGTCAAAAGATATTTTGGATCAAAAAAATTAACTTCAGGTGGAAAGTGAATGCTCCAAAATATTTAAGTCAAATTAGGTCAATTTTGGGCGGTACGAAGTTCGCCGGGCACGCTAGTGTGCTATAAAAGACAAATAGTTCTTATTTGTACTTTGCCAAACAAATTGCATTGAATAAACGCAGCAGTGTTGCCAATTTTCGAGTTGACCCTTCGCAACTATCTTTTATTTCAAACTTTGGACTTTGGTATTATGTTGGCTTTGTTTCGTGTGTAAGGCTGCTTCCACAACGGATGGAACACAACGCCTTAAACAAACAAAACTGTTTTTCTATGTTTAAATTTAAATACGCGCGCCCACACTGAATAATAAAAAACAAAGCAAAAAAAAAACAAAATAATGTGTTTTGTTTCATCGAGTGTGGAAGTTCCCTAAAAAAACATGTTTGTCGAATTTGTCGTCTTTCTGACTCTGCTGTCTTCACTACATACAACTAAAATTGATGACAATCACAAGTGATCCACACACCAACGACTAGTGTCTCCTAATTGGTCAACAAAAATCTATTTTCAAAGTCTTTCTCGAGTCTCGTCGCCTTCACTATTGAATGGATTTAGTTCTGGGACTAACAAGAATGCAATCGAAACCAACTCATCCTTCAGCTTTCTTCAAATTTATTCCCCGAAAAACGTTTCAATACCTATTTCCATTCCACTTACGTCTTATTCGAACCAGTGGCCTGCGTAGAACATTCATCAAATGCGGCTTATCCACGACTAGTTCAATTTGTGGCGGCGGTGGTAGCTGCAATAAAAAACAATGAAAACCGAAACTCAAATACCCGTCTTAAGAAATCACTTACCGTTTTCGTTATAGCGTTTATCCATTCGCTGAAATAAATTAGCAAACTTATATAAGCGAAATTGTTACAGTGCAGCATTACTTTTATTAGCTATATATTTGTTGCACTCAGTGCTTTCAAAATAATACAATATTCAGAATTGTCCACAGTAATCTACTCAAGCATACACAACGACTTTGTTGTTATCTTTTTCAATGCCTTTAAAACGGGGACTTCTATTAAATATTAGATGATCCCTATCATACTTTGAAATGAGAGAACGCCCATAAGATGAAAGTTAAGTTTTCCCATTGAATTCGCATCCATGTCGCCCACTCAGGGTCCGCGTCACAGAAGTCTATTATAAGAAAAGGATACGAGAACGACTCGGGCTCACAATCATTATGGTTATTCGGGCATACAAAATCGAATATAGCTAAGTAGATATACTTAAAGAGAGTATCCCATGGTTATTTCGATTTCGTAATCCTGCTCCGTCTACGATTGTCAACAGAAAATAAATAAATAATTCCAGAGACAAAATAGTTTTTTTTTTTTTCGGTAGATCTGGGTGTATGTAATTACATAACGGTTTCCAAATGAAAAGGACTGGTTTGATTTTATTGATCTGTCCTTTCGTATACCGTTAATGTTATTCACTTGAGTATCCATGTTGGAAACCATTTAAAAAGAAATAATAATGCATTTGGCGAGGGAAATATACAAGCATACCTCACAGCGCGGAGATGTGGATGGATTGAATTCAAAATGAATAAGTTTTATATATTGCATAGGCTGTGTTCGGTGTACGAGTACTGTGTTCAGTGCTGCGGTGCACTGTGCATCAGCCATCACATTTTCCTGTCATTATGAGAGGAAAATTTGTGTTCTGGATATAAATTCTTACGAAATATAAGGCGGAAGATACATTTTGATGGGTTTTTCAAACGAGAAATAATCCAAGGGCAGCACACTATTTGCCGTATCTATGTCTTCCAGTTGAATGCCACAGGATGGTGGTAGGTATAGGTATATAGTGTGTATTCCACTTGACATACTTTGTGATCACATGCTTTTACATAAACCCCTTGAGAGGATGGTTATCGTAGTCTATACACAAATTGTCGTTCGAGTGATAAAACTCCTAAGGCCGGGACCAGGAGGTTTGGCTAATTGTTTTTTTCTTTCTCCTCTTTTCCTTTACAGCTGACATAAAACACATCCCATCCTGGGAGCATTTTCCACAATTAAGGCTAATTCTTCTGTTTGAGAATAGATTTTCAATGTTCTCCTTCGCGTGGTTTTTTTTTTCTTCTTTTTTTATTTTTTATGTTTGCGCTTTTTTAAGTGAAATTATTATAATGGTGTGTGTACCTACCTTGAATGCGATAGAAGTGGTAAGCGCAAAGTGATGTTGGCGATGGTCGTAGTCACTAAGGTTTTTCATTGAATATGAGCATCGAAGGAAGGCAAGAATAATAACGTTGTTACTAAAACCATCGGGGGAAAATTGCTTTTAACATGAGTTCAATTACATATTTGTTTTAGTTTTGAGAGCGGTTTACAGGGCATTTCATTTGCAGCTACAAAAGTTTGTCCATCGAATATAAACGATTAAAGCAAATCTCAGTGTGGTTCATAGTGTGGCTTCATGATTTTTTTCCAATCTCTCACATCCTGCAAAAGTTCCTCAATTCAGTTTTACGGTTTGATATTAATATTCCTTCTACAATCTGTCAAATCTTTGACAGTTTATTTTAAAAAAATCAATTTTTAAAATGCACTCAAAGGATGTGATATTATACTTCTGCCTACATTGAGGAATAATTTTTAGAAAAAGGCATACATTTTTGTGAGATGTTTCAACACCCAATCTATACAAATCAATTTTGTATTTTGCAAATCTGTATTCATTTACAACTGTGCGTCATGATTATTTTCCAATTCGCAACTTGACTTACTCGACGTCAAACAAAAGTATACCTATACAAAAAGGGGGAACTGAATCATCTGTTAGCTTATGTGGTATTCGATTGGGCGTTTGAATTTGACAACTGGTGGAGTTTTTTTTTTCCGTTTTCGTGAAGTTTTTCTACTGCAAAAAAAAGACAATGCATCATGTGAATCTAGTTTTTTTTTTAAATATTTATGTATAAATATTTAGAAATCAATCGGGGCGCAAATTTCGAGTTTTTTAATTTAAAATTTAACCAGTAAATGGAAAACGATTTGAAAAGCGTTGAATGCTACACATATTCGAATCGCACGAATATTATCACAAAAAAGAGCAAGTGACGTTTTTATGTTCCATTAGACACACGAAATCTGAGAGAGAATCTGAAGAATCGCAATCGAATACCACATTAGATTACAGAGAACAAAATAGGTTCAATTACCAATGTTGAAGCCGATAAAAGAATAAGCGAGAGCAGCATAATATAACTGGTTACTTACATATATACTTGTTTGATATTTGTTTTTATTTTACTTTTACTTTACGAACTTTGTCAGAACAAAAAAGGAAAAAATTATTATAATACAAAATTTGCTTCTCAAAACATGAACAGCATGAGGGAGATTTTTACAAATTGGATATACAAGACAAGAAAAGATAGTTTGCAAGTAATATATATAGCCCACACTTGCCTAAGGATCTGAGCCATTGAAAACAACCTATCTTGATTTGATTTTGATTTTTATAAAAAAAAATTGAATCAATTTGTACGATTGTACCTTGAACTATAATGCAATTTTCATATTATTCATAAAACGGCATATGTTTTTTTTAAATGACGAAACGGGTTGGCATCACTGCATCAGTGTTATTTATTAACGGTACGTCATAGCGCAGCCACAATAGAAACTGAGTGTATATGACGTGCACATAAAGAGTAGAATTAGTAACAACAACGTGCTCCAAGCGAAGTTACCGATCTGGATGCAAAAACTAGATTGCTCAGTAACGTCACCTTTCCTACGTCAGCCATATATGCGCATTGTCAACTTGTCACGAATTTCTTGACTAGATTCTTCTACACTAGATTCTTGTACAATAAATATCTGAAAGGGATTTTTTTTTTTTTTTGCGTTTATGCAGAAAAAATGTTCCAGAACACCATAAGCAGGCGGTCGCATCAACTATTTTCTAAGACGTAAGTCTATTTTCGATATCTTCTTACAAGAAGTTGTTTTTTTGTTTGCGTGTTGACTCAACACTGTTGAGTACTGTGAAAATGAACGTTTCTCGATAAATATCGCTATTTGTTGTTAAGTTTGCGGCTGTTTATTTTCCCAGAGCTTTCCACTTATTTCCATTCAGACAGATTTCCATTCCACTTTTTCGTTTATTTTTCCTAATATTTGACAGCTATTTCCCGACAAAACAATTATTTTTCTATTGCTGTTTTAGATTTTCAGTTAAATTAAAAAAAAAATGATAGATTTAATTTGTCTATTTTTGTATTCGGAAAATGTAACCATAAAAATATTGTTGTACGGAAGTATGTAATAAATTCAATGCATAAGACATTTCTTGCTGCACAATGAATGTTTCAGCAATTTTAAACTTTTTGTTTTTATTGAATACTAGCAGACCCGGCGAACTCCGTTCCGCCCAAATTCATAAATGTAATGAAAATAATATTTCCAAGCATGCACAGCGCATCCTACTTTACGTAATTCCGTCAATTCAAATTTTTTATTCAAAACTTATATTGAATACAATAGAAATAACTGAAGTAAAGCAATGTCGATGTATTTCAATAAAACCGCAATGATTGACGTGCCGGCCAACCATCCGCTTTTGTACTAAAGTGGTTTGCACGCCATATACAATTGGACCATTTAAAAAACATGGGAATTCAAGATTGATGCTACAAATATCCAGCGATTATCCTTGCGACTTATTATTTGTCATAGACACTCAAATGCCAAATCGTTCTGAGTAAGCGGAGTCCGCGATATGACAATGTTTGCCTTTTAAACTCAAAATCGTGATTACAATCATATCAAACGCGATCCGATACAACGTTCCGGTGCATTAAGGGCCGTTTTATTCACTCGAAGTTGAACACAACTTGAGGAGTTTGATATATGTATAAAAATCCCCAAGTTGTGTTCAACTTCGAGTGAATAAAATGGCCCTAAGGTTGTTCAACAAAATGATAATTGAGGCGAATTTTAATTTCAAATTGTGAAGCGGTAAGTCTGGTTCCTTTATCAGGATTGAAGACAAATCTGCGATCTTCTAAGTTCATTTTCTCTATCGCCGTTTTAAACATTGTAATAAAAGCGTTGATTGCATTATAATAATGGTTGCAATTGTCGAGTTATGTTTTTTGTCACTCCTGTTTGCCCTCTGTAACGCCTATCGACTTGATCATCCCCCGACAAAATGAAGTACACCTGCGAATTTTGCTGTAAGTCCTCATTTCTTGGCAAAAAGGCACCCATCCGATGGTAAATTTGGCCTTGAATCTGTTAATCCGAATTTTGCGGCGTAGAATCCCGTGCCATTGTTAGAAAATGTGTGCATGATGTATAAGAGAAAATATTGCCCTGCTAGTCGGCATGAAACCAGTTTTTTTTTAATAATTTTTGTTCCCAATGTAGTCATACGAAAACAGTAGTTGTACTGTCAAATGTTCTTTAGAAAATCCTCCGATTCAAATTGCTTCGCAGGTGCTACTTTTACTTTGCCACTCGCACAGCAGTTTTTTAGCGCGTTATAACGGTGGCACACAATTATAGTCATCACTCCAATATCGAAAATCGCATCACCGACATAGTTTTCTGTTCTTTCTACTGAAATGCCAGTCCTTCGAATGTCAGCAACGACGTGCATCTTGCCACTCCGATTTGAACTTGCTCCCATCCCAGCAATAGTAGGATTTGACGCAGTTCTCATTACTTGCACTCTCAATTTTCTTGACTGTTGATCTGGTCTTATGCCATGCGATGTCCCACTTTTCGCTTTCTTCTGTAGTTTGGCTTCGTTGATATTTGTTGTTGACTTGCTTGCCTTGTTCGTCGGCCAATATTTGTGCGCATACGTCTTGGCATTTTTAAAAAAATAACTGAAATTTGCTTTTCAATACCTAACTATTTTGTCCGTGTTTAAACTTTTTACATTTAATTTTTAACTTCAACTGTGTAAAAGAAATGAAACTGTTGGAGCGATGCACAAAATCAAAAACAAACCATCACTGTTGACCTACTATACTATAATGTATACTACATTTTTCATCTTGATTTTATCAATCCACTTTTTGAAAAAAAAAAATCCACACATAGTAGGTACCTACGTAGATTTCTAATTAATTTTTGATATAGAAAAGTCAAAATAAATAGCGCAGAAAATCAAAAAAATCTAAAATGGAAAAATAAAAAAATAAAGTAGCCTATCGCAATACTCTATCCCGTAGCTTTCTATAAGTAAAAGAATTTTTGAAATCGGTTCGGTAGTTCCGGAGATTACCTTCCCCAAACAAACATTACCTCTTTATATAATAGTGTGATATACATTTTTATTAGGTCCGCAAACAATCTGCCACCTAAACACCTATCGCTTTCAGTACGATGATAATATTACGTTGATGGGAAATTGCTGTCCCATATGGTCGGGAAGCGAATCGCTTTTGGAAATACTAGTAAAAATTATGTGTTCTAACCCCTATGAACAATAAATTTGATAATTGTTACTCATAAATACGAAAATCACTATTTTCTACACGGTATGTATACTAGGTCATACGAGCATACAAACACAGTGCCCCCGAAAGCGATACATTATAAAACGATTTTGTAAAAACATGCAGAATTTGGAAATTTCCCCTCAGAATTCGACTTATCGAAGGTGAGGCCAAATAATCTCTTCGAGTTATCAAGGTAATAGAAGTTCGAGTTATCAAATACAAATTACATGTAAATTTTAGTCTTGGCGCATAAGAGTCCGAATTTATACGACTTCTATCCAAATGACCTTGTGAAGTTTGTGATTTTTTTTTTTTTTTGTTTCAAACAAATTCGATCTTTTATACAAAAACGAAATATTTCATGTAAGGGGTGTCTAAAATGGTAATGAGTTTCTGGGCTAATTTTGCCAACCAAACTTTCAAACCTTCCAAATGTGCCCACTACAATTCCCCTAAATTACAGTAATTTTTTCCCATTTGTCAAATTTATCAAACTGAAATCCGACAGACGCCATACAAAAATTGCGATTACTTAAAAACTATTCAAATAAAACTTCTACAGGACCATAAAAGTCAATTCCGTACAGGTGGAGGTATACGTTTGAGTTTCTGCTTAAAACAAATACCCACAATCCATAGAATGGGGGTTTTTCTTCGGATCCTGTGCAGGTAATTGCTGTATTAATCATTCATCCTCCACCACAAAAAGTTGATAAATAAGCGGGAAACCATTAAAGTCCCAACCGAACGAACAATTTTATATAGATACATATACACTGGTGCTGACGCTGGCGCTGGCTTGACGGAACTTTATTTTGTCGATTAGGGTATTCATCAACAAAGATTTTGCACTATAAATCATCCGAACGCTATCCCGAAGCTAAACAATAAAAATACATAATTAATTTATTTCCCTAAAGGAATAATTTTCTCCGAGCGTCATGGGAATGGGAGCTCGGTTTTGGGAGGGAACCACTCTAATCGGCAGTCAAATATAGGAAAAACGTTTGTGCAATCTGATTAGTGTGCTGGGTATGGGCGGGGAGGATTTTGTTCTGCTTCTACGTCCCGTTGAAAGGACTTGTATTCGCAATATGGTCAGATTTTGATTGTTTTATCTTCAAAGGAAAATTGATTATCCGCATGGATGCTATGGGTGTGTCTGCCCTAGCATATATCTCCCATCAGTGATGTATACCTATACGTAATTCAAATGGGATTTTCCTTTAATAAATGCAAAATTCGTTTAAGAAAAACAAAATTTCGCTGTCACAAACAGGGCAAAAAAACAACATTTAATGGGCAATAGGATTCGTTGAAATGAGACAAAGGCAAAGACAGCGATTAGCTCCGAATGGCCTCTTCCTTTTGGCATTACGTTTTTACGTGTGTGTTAAGTAAACAAACAGAAATGTTAAAAAGAAAAATACATTTTAAGCAGTCATAATCATAGCGCAACCATTTTTGCACTGAAGCGGTGTATCTCAATTAATCTAAATCTTTTTTCGAGACAAATCATCAAGTCGTGCATTATCCTTGTGCCTTTTGAGTCCGAATTTTAATTTTGCCTTGCCACTTAATCTCCTCCATTTCCCAAATTCAATATAAACCTCTCAATGCGCTCTAATTGAATTGTAAACGACGAAGAAATTCCTCATCGGAATAAATCGAACATGTAAGAGTACTGATGACGGCGATTAGGGTGAAACGACGTTCGTGGTAAGAGATAATTTATTCAAGTGGTTTTATAATCAATAAAGCCGCATCAGCAATTGTACTCGGAGCTCATGGAGCATATGGCATTGGATTGAGTGATATCCTTTTAAATTTAACACGAAAATAGAACTGTGCCAAGTGATGGTGTGTTTAATTGACTTATATAAATAAAGCCGCGAAATTGGGTAATCTAAGGAATTTACTGCAAATAGAATCTGTGACAATTCATGTCGACATTGAGTTGAATATCACTAAGCTCAGTGAGTAGTGTAAGTCTTTAATTTTTAAAGGGAAGGGCATGAAGGTTGATTGTGACGAGCAGCGCTCCCGAAAGTAGGTACTTCAATAGGAGTATTTTACTCCTTTTTCGTCTGCCTTACTTACTCCGGTACTCCCCAACGACAAATTGTACTCCTATTTTTAAGGTCAGATTGAACTATTTCTGCTATGCCTTGACATTTCACTACCCAGTAAAATGCAAAAACAATTTTACTTTCTGGACAAATGTTTCATTCAAATTTTGTTCGTATTCGATTTTGTTTCATTCGCGTCGAACAAACTCTTGCGGATCCTGGAAGTCGTTTTCACTGGCAAACACTTATTTCGCTACTAAAGTCAGCGAAAGAATAAAAAATACCAGATTAGACAGATTATACCAAAACAAAATGGCCGCCAAGGGCTTCTAAATTCGAAACTGTCCGATTTGAAAAAACGGTTCGCTATTGAAATAAACTTCTTAGTTTTGTTCTGTATACACGCCGATGTTCCCCAAAAATGTCATACAGTCGAAACTCGACTAACCGGAATAGCTGGGACCGAGCCCATAGCGGAAAATAAAAAATCCCTGTTAACAGATTTTTCTCTATATTTATAAAAAAAAACTCTTAGTTTGATGATTGTTTCTGTACAGACAGACATTTCGGTTTTCCCACCGGAACAGTTTTTGTCCCGGGCTGCAACTAAAATTCATAAACAAAAAATACTATTAGAAACATCTTTTATTATTTACAAAACAACAACTCACTGCATTCTAAACTGACCTTTGAGTGCTTAAGTCCGTATGACGCTACATTTATTTTTGCAGTTTTCAGAATTCAAATTAAACAGGAGCAGTACGAGAAATTACAATGAAAATTTCCGATAGGAGTGACTGCGTACACCCCAACCTTATCCAACCTTATTAACGTATCCATATGAGCTTTTTTTCCGACATTTCAAGATTATTTGAATATTTGTGGTACTACACTTTAGTCTCTTTTACACGCAGCTGTCTTGTCAGCATGATTTAATGTAAAAAAAGAGGAACAAATGAGAGAAAAATGTAGTATCATATGGGCTTAAAAAATTCTCGTTAAAATTCTCAGTCAGGCACACATAACATACAAGAATAATGGCGTTTTCGATTGAACAAAAGAATTGCCCTTTCTATGAAAAGAGCATATCCAGAAGTGCTCTTTCTATGTTTTCTATTTTTCATTGAAAAAAAAAGTGCACTTCCAGGGCAATTCTTAACACGACAGAAGTGTCCGCAATATTTTTAAAGAATTGCCCTGAACTCACCAATACATAGAAAATGACAGTTGTCAAAAAATGTTCAAATGACAATAAATTGTTTTTTTTTGGGAATAGAATAGTTCATTCGGTCTTCAAGAAACTTAAATCAGATATCTAATAACGGGTGATTTTTTAGCTGGTTTGGTTTTGGCAACACTGGTTTTGACAGCTGACGTGTGTTTAGTACCTTGTGTCACTGTCAAACAGCTTCAGTTTGGTTTGCAATTTAACCATGGATCGTCTTACAAATGAACAACGCTTGCAAATTATTGAATTTTACTATCAAAATTCTTGCTCGGTTCGAAATGTTCATCGCGCGCTGCTTCCATTTTATGATCGGCATTCTCGACCTTCTGAGCAGTCTATTAGGAAGATTGTGACCAAATTTCGCACCAAACTTACTTTGTTGGACATTAAACCACCAACACGTTTACGTACTGTGCGTAGTGAAGAAAATATTGCGGCCGTATCAGCTAGTGTGACAGAAGACCGCGAAATGTCGATTCGGCGCCGTTCCCAGCAGTTAGGCCTTTGTTACAGCACTACGTGGAAAATTTTGCGGAAGGATTTGTGCGTAAAGCCTTTTAAGATACAGCTTGTGCAAGAACTAAAGCCAGCCGACCTACCACAACGCCGAATTTTTGGTGAATGGGCTCTTGGAAAGCTGGCCGAGGATCCGCTTTTTTATCGAAAAATTGTGTTCAGCGATGAGGCTCATTTTTGGTTGAATGGGTACGTAAATAAGCAAAATTGCCACATTTGGAGTGAAGATCAGCCAGAAGCATTGCAACAGCTACCAATGCATCCCGAAAAAGCCTCTGTTTGGTGCGGTTTAAGGGCCGGCGGCATTATTGGGCCATATTGGTGAACGCTACCGAGCGATGATAACAAACTTTTTTTTGCCCGAAATGGAAGTTCTTGACTTGCATGATATGTGGTTTCAACAAGACGGTGCCACATGCCACACAGCACGCGAAACAATGGCGCAATTGCGAGGCGAGTTTGGTGAACAGTTAATTTCACGTTTCGGGTCGGTCAATTGGCCGCCTAGATCGTGCGATTTGACACCATTAGATTATTTTTTGTGGGGGTATGTCAAGGCAAATGTGTATAGGGACAAGCCCGCTTCGATTGACGCACTGGAAGCCAACATCCATGCATTCATTCGTGAGATACCGGCCGATATGTGTGAAAGAGTATGCCAAAATTGGACTCAGCGGATGGACTACCTGAGACGCAGCCGCGGTCAACATTTGCATGAAATTATCTTTAAACATTAAATTGCAAGGTTCAAACTATCGATTCAAATAAATATTTCATTCATTTTTTCGAATTTTTTGTGTTTTTTTTTTTAAAAAGTTTTAAACCTCTTAAAAAATCACCCTTTATGAATACTGAACATTTGTTAAGCATAATAGAACCGCTTGTACTATCCTTATCTTCACCGGACTCTGAAAGCAATGATGGGTATTATTTTTACAAAATCCTTAGTGGCCGAAGAATGAGGAAGTCTAGAATGAAAGACATCGGATGTCGTGGATAAATATACTGAGTCTGAGGTATTTATAAAATCATTATGTGCTCAAATATACCAACAATACTCTCTATTTTATTTAACAAAGAAAACTTCCGAGTTTCCAGGGAAACTGCAAATACTCGTATGCTAGTTTCCAAATTCAGGGAATCAAATCATTACAAAATTAAATATGCTGGAGGTAGAAAAGAAATAGATGCAAACTCACAAATGTTGGCATTTTTATGGTATGAAAATGTTTACGAACTCTTACCTATCAATACTAATGTAAATTAATTCAAATAGGTTTGCCGGGAATAAAACAACTTATCGAGAGGTGGCCAATGGGTTCAATGTTGCCATATCATCCGTCCACAGGCATGTAAGATCTGTTATGAATTTCTTTTTTGAAGGCTTCCGTCATTATATTCATTTGCCGAATACAGAAATAGAAAAGGAAGCTATTGCCAACAAATTTGCAGTCGTAAGCTCACATATAGATCTGTTTGCTGCTTTTAAATACCTAAGCTTGCCATCTTATTTTCTAGACATGTGGAATCCCCAACATAATCGGATGTACAGATGGAACGTACATGTACGCACGAAAACCCGCAAATAAAATAAGATCAACTTATGCGAATCGTCATGATCTAATTTCGATTATTTTGCCCAACATGTGCATAGAAATGATTCCTGGATTGAAATTGAAAACCAATTACCGAATATAGGAGAGACTCGTAACGTTGACCGAGATCCTCAGCTTCGTAGATTGGGTGAAGTGAAAAGACATCATATATCTTTAAGCATTTAATTAAAATAAAAGTAAATCAAAAATTCCTATTTAAAAGTTGTATTGACTGTTTCAATTAAATTCCTTATCATTTTCAGCTTTTCTTCATGCCCTCTTTCTTTATTCCTTTCTTTCATCTCGAATTGCTCACTTTGCTGTTTTAAGTAATGCTCGTGGGGCGTCAGTTTGTGGATAGTAGAACTTTTAGGCCGGGCTAATGATGGCGACCTATTGGATGTGCTTGGTTTTGGGGACAGATTTGCGTTTAACGAAATATTTTCCATTTCGTCGATACCCACCGAACGTTTCGTTGTCATGCTCCCTGCCGTCATCTATAGCGATGATTTGTTCTACTTCCCGGTCATAAGGTGTAGCTTTTCTAGTTAAACCACTTGTTTTATTGTTCTTAAGATTATTAAACGTTTTTTTTGAGGGCCAATATTTGCTATATTTTCAGCATATAGCGAAAGTAGCATTGCTGTTTCGACATCTCCCCGCAACTGAATAGACCGCATTGTTTTGGAAGTGGAAGGAATGGGTGGCAGTATATTTTCGTTTTTATCAAGATATGTTTCCAGATCGTCAATATATTCGCTATTGCTGTTCTGTTTATCATAAGTAAACAACTCCATGGCCACGCAATCCGAATAACGCATTCTGCCAACTTCTCCGCCTGAAACATATAAATGCACGTACACCATCTAATCAATAAAATAACTCTTTTAAACGTATTACTTTCTTTTATTATTACTTTACAAAATCCGTCTGTATCCACTGAAATCGATCCATCATCGGTGTTTCTGCTGCGGGGGAGAAAATAGAAAAAAAAGAAGAAACCCGTTCTTTATGTAAACTATTTATTTAACGTAAGTATGAACATGTAGAGACCCTTTCCCTCTGACGACTCGATGAAGACTGAGTAAACTCTTCTACTCTGCGGCATTACGATGTCTGGCCGCGACATTCCGCCCACCTTGAGTCGAGTGAACGTAGATTCAATTTGTGTTTGATGATTCGTCGCTTGTCAGAAGGAGTGGGGACACTTTGACAACCGGACGAGTAAGTATCCCATCTGCTGTCTTAAGTGTAACGACTCGCACGTTACCGTCTGCTCCCGGATGAATAGAGATGACTCTACCTAACTTCCACTTCGTTGGAGGTAATCTCTCGTCGCGAATTACTACCAACTCGCCTATGCCGATGTTGGGACTTGGACGCGTCCATTTAGAACGTTGCTGGAGTTGGACAAGATATTCGGAACTCCATCTTCGCCAGAAATGCTGCCTCATGTTGGTTAGAAGTTGCCATCTGTTTTTCAGGCTTCCTTTGAAGACTGTTGCATCGGGTTCAGGAATGACCTTTAGAGATTCCCCGATCAGGAAATGCCCCGGGGTTAGGACTTGGAAGTCATTGACGTCGGTTGATATTGAGCACAGTGGTCGTGAGTTGACACAGGCTTCAACTTCCGTCAACAGCGTTGCGAACTCTTCATAAGTGAGAAGACTGTCTCCCAAAGTGCGTCGCAAGTGATACTTGACACGCTTAACGGCAGTTTCCCAGTAACCACCCATATGTGGCGATGCTGGCGGATTGAAGTGCCAGATGGTGCCGTCGTCTGAGAGGTATTTAGCCAGATGTTCATCCGCGATGGCACGTGAAAGCAGGCTGTTGAGCTCCTTTTCTGCGCCGACAAAATTGGTGCCGTTGTCGCTGTAGAGCTCCTTGCAATGACCTCGGCGGGCCACAAAACGCTTGAAAACAGCTATAAAAGTTGCCGAAGACAGGTCGCTCGCCAGCTCCAGATGCATAGCACCAGTCGCCATGCAAATGAACACTGATATGTATCCTTTGACGGCTCTTGAGCCGCGTCCTCTGGAGAAGCGAAGATGAACTGGCCCAGCGAAATCCACGCCGGTGCGAAGAAAAGGACGGCAAGCTTCTACACGAGGCCTCGGTAGATCACCCATCAGCTGTTGTTGTAGTATGTGCGAGTGTCTGCGGCATTTTACACACGATCTGTAGATCTTTCGTACGATGTTCCGGGCGTTAATGACCCAGAAGCGGCTTTGGAGCATGCAATGCATCGCTTGAGGGCCTGCATGCAGTGTGATGCGATGAATGTCGTTGCAAACGAGCGTAGTGAGCTTGGCATTCGCTGGTAACAGAATGGGGTGCTTTTCATCCGATGATAGCGAGGTGTTGCGCAGTCGTCCGCCCACCCTGAGCAATCCCTTTTCGTCTAAAAATGGATAGAGTTTAGAGAGTTTGCTATGACGACTTACCGGATTTTTTGACTGAAGTCGGTGCATGTCTTCGGCAAAATGATGTTCTTGGGTGATTTTAATCCAAAGGGTGAGGGCTTCTTCCAGTTCAAAGAGACTCAGATGCCTGCTGCTGCGAAGGGGCCTTCGGTTTCCACTCTTGCTGACTTCGACTGCTGCTTGAACATTGTGGCGGAATCTCAGAACGTACGCTGTGACACGCTTAAGCTTCCTTAACGACGAATAACGATCGATGAGTTCCCAGACCGGTGGTGCTGCACGGTGGTTCGATAGATTGACCAGCTCAGAGCGCCTGTCGAGATTGGTTACGAAAAGTTGTTGCTGGGGCCACGACGACTCTCGTTGACTGAGCCATGGCGGGCCATTCCACCAGAGAGAATGGTTCACCAGATGATGTGGTAGTACCCCTCGAGTTGCACAGTCAGCTGGATTCTCTGATGACTGCACATGGAACCAATTGTTTGCGGGTATGACCTCCTGGATCTGAGAGACGCGATTCGCCACAAACGTAGACCATTTACCAGGATGTTGACGTATCCAGGCGAGTGCTACGGTTGAATCAGTCCATCCGCATATGTAACGGATAGGAAGATTCAATGTATCTCGAACATGCTTTGTTAATTGAGCCAGCAATGCGGCACCGCACAACTCCAAGCGGGGTAGGGACACTGTGGTGAGTTTCAACGGAGCAACCCTCGTTTTCGCTGTCAATAGTTGGAGATATATACGGCCGTCGGGAGCTACTGTACGGACATACACGACCGCTGCGTACGCAGTTTGTGATGCGTCAGCGAAACCATGCAAATCTATGTGGGAATTTGGGATTCCAATACCAACCCATCTCGGCACTTTGATTGCTGCGAGGTGGGTGATATGGTCCCTGTAGTAAAACCACTGGCGTCTTACGTCGTCCGGTACAGCTTCATCCCAGTCTACTTTCGGTCTCCAGAGGCGCTGGAACAACATCTTGGGGATGATTGTGCTTGGCGATAACAAGCCTAACGGGTCGAAGAGCTTGGAAGCGTCTGAAAGTAGTAAACGTTTTGTATAGTGGTTCATATCTACCTGTTGTAGCTGAACAGAGAATGTGAGATGGTCGGAGGAGGGATCCCAAAGTAACCCCAGCGTTCGCACACCATCTGTTTCCGAGAAATCCAAAGACTGAATACTCTCGCGTTGATCCTCTGGGACTGCATTGATGACTAGCGGGGAGTTAGAAGCCCATTTTCTGAGTTGGAAGCCACCTCGGCTCAATATGGTCGATACTTGGTGTTGTAGCTGCTGTAGATCTGACTCGTCGTAGCAACCAGTCAGCAGATCGTCCATATAAAAATCGCGTAGAATGACTTGCGTCGCTGAAGGATAGCCCTGGCCTTCGTCCAGTGCTGCTTGCTGAAGGGCTCTAACTGCTAAGTGGGAGGCAGACGCGACTCCATAGGTGACGGTCAACAACCGGAAGTCTTTGATGTCATCTGCAGGTGAATCGCGCCAAACTATCCGCTGGTAGTCAATGTGCTCTTCAGAGATCCGGACCTGGCGATACATCTTTGCTACATCAGCGCTCATAGCAAAGCGATGTGAGCGAAGGCGGATTAATGTTGAGAACAGATCCGACTGCAACTGCGGACCGATCATTTGAGAATCGTTGAGGGAAAACCCTGATGTGGTCCGGCAGGACGCATTAAACACAACTCTTAGCTTGGTCGTTGTGCTCGAGTCCTTGAGAACTGCTCTATGCGGCATATAATAATGTTTGCCAGGTACAGGCTCCTGGTTTATCTGCTCCATGTGCCCCAAAGTGACAAACTCCTGCATGAAGTCCACGTACATTTTACGAAGATTATCATCCTTTGAAAACAGCGTTTCCATCCGTAAGAGAGACCGAACTGCAGCGTGTCGAGAGATCCCAAGTGGGCAGCCGCTCTTAAAAGGTAGCTTCACGACATAGCGACCGTCTTCCTGGCGGTAGTAACTCTCAGCAAAGGTTTTCTCACAAAGCTGTTCCTCAACGGTGAGATGTCTTACTTCGGGCAGAGCCTCAATCTCCCAAAATTTAGAAACAGCTTTTGTGAGCGCAACGTCCGTGAACATGCAAACTGCAGTAGAAACTGTGTTGGTAACTGTGGAATCGAAGACCTTCCCGAAGAGAACCCATCCGAGCGTTGATTGTTGCGCAATTGGAGTTCCAACTGGGCCCTTTACCAAACCGGTGCGAAGAAACTGGCCCACTTCGTCTGTTCCCAGCAGAATATCAACGGCCGCAGGTGTGTGAAATTCGGGATCCGCCAACTTCAGTCTGTCGATGTGTGGCCAATTCTTTTGACGTACTTGAACCGGAGGTAAATTGCTCGTAATTTTGGGTAGAACGTGTGCGCGAATGGTTGTTGTAAAGCTAACATCAAATGATGAGAGAGTAAGTTGTACCTCACCGTTAGAACTCCCGGCCGCAGTTGCTCCTATTCCTTCAATGGCTGCACAGGCTGGGGTCCTCCGTAACTTGAGTCTCTGCAAACAGGCTTCACTGATAAAAGTGAGGTGCGAACCGTTGTCGAACAATAGTCTGGCTGGCTGATATCTCCCGGATTGGTCGACGATCTTGACGATGGCAGTGCCGAGAAGAACGTGATGCTGTGCATGCGCGAAATATGACGGCGTTAGGCTAGTACCTGAAACTGAACCAGTAGCATCTGGAACTTCGCGATGCAACAAAGTATGGTGACGTAGTTGGCATACACGACACGCACTGGTACTGCGGCAGCTGCCGTGATCGTGACCCGCAGCAAGACAGTTACTGCAGAGATGTTTTTCTTGCGTGAATGAGATTCGTCGTGCGACATCCAGGGACCGGAACTTATCGCAGCTGTAGATTCGATGTTTGGCGGAACAAAAATAGCAAACGTCTTTGCGTGGTTTTGACGATGGGCTTTGATTTGCGACGCGAGCTGGAAGTACGGTACGCAGCGAACTGGAGGCAGGCGTGGGTTTGATTTTTGATTGACGGCCGGGGAGAAACTTGGTAGAAGAAAATGCAAGTTGCTGGTGCGAGTTAATGGCATCTAATGATCGGCATCTCGATTCCAAAAACGATACAAGCGCGTCAAACTTCGGCACCTTGTCTTCTTTCTGGGCTAATTCCCACTGTCGATGCGTTTCGCAGTCCAATTTGCTAACAGTTAAGTGGATTAGCCAATCGTCCCAATTCTCGACCGGTCTTCCGAGTGCTTTAAGGGATTGAAAATGTTCTTGGGTTTTGTCCAACAAGGCTTTGATGGAACACGATGATTCCCCGTCGATTTTTTGTAGCGCGAAAAGCGCACGGAAGTGAGCGTCTACGATGATGCGTTCGTGTTCGTATCTTTTGGTCAGCAAGTTCCAAGCTTCCTCGTAGTTATTGTCGGTGATTGGGAAACCTTTCACAACCTGCAGCGCCTCATCTTCCAAACAACACCGCAAGAAGTGCAGCTTTTGAGACCCGGTGAGAGAAGTTTCGTTATGGATCAGTGACGCGAATGCATCACGAAAAGCTCGCCAATCTTTGGCGTCACCAGAAAAATGCGGAAGATCCATTGAAGGAAGTTTGACGTCTGCGCGAGTTTTTGTGAAGTTGTCGGGTTTTATTGGTGATGGTACTACATTGAGCTTGCTCGCCGCTCGAGTGAGGTTGGCTAAAGCTTCTCTATACCATTGCTCGCCTTGCTCGCGCTCCGCTTCCTGTTCCTCCCTGGTCTCATCACCGCAAGAGAGCTCGACTGCTTCCTGGGCTTGGTCGAACTTGTTCCAATGCTCGATCAGAAGGATTCGATGTGCTTCGATTTCCGCTTGATCGAAAGATTCTGCTCGCTTGCTGGATATTAAAACCCGTTTAATCGAATTTCGAGTGCTGTCGCGTTTAATTAGCGCGTTTGACATAACGAGGCAAAAAGATAACGCGTCGCCGGTGGTCGAAGAAAGACTGTACAAAAATGACAAAAATAAGAGTCAAAACGGAGTTTACTTGTGCGAATGGCGTGATATGCACAAAAATATGTACATATATTATGTTGGTTTACGGTGAACTGTTGTCTTCCACAAATGCAAGATGGGGAAATGTGCATAAATATATGTATATATGTACTGCACGATGAACGCAGCTCTTGTTTATCGCGAAAGCACGACACGGTGGTGTGATTTGTATAATAAATTGTATGTATACGATGTGCTTCCAAGTATAAACGAAGCTGTTATTTTTCGCGACGGTACGACCCGTGTCGTCAGCGCAGCTGCTGCGAGATTTGTGTAATTGTAGGTATATACGAATGTGCTTGTACGTATGTGACCGACTAAGGAAGTTGAGGGAAAGGGTATTGCGCGATATATAAACTGCACTGATTCTATATATATTTGGCGAAGAAGGACCAATGTTTCTGCTGCGGGGGAGAAAATAGAAAAAAAAGAAGAAACCCGTTCTTTATGTAAACTATTTATTTAACGTAAGTATGAACATGTAGAGACCCTTTCCCTCTGACGACTCGATGAAGACTGAGTAAACTCTTCTACTCTGCGGCATTACGATGTCTGGCCGCGACATCGGAATAATACACCTCAATATTTTCTGGTGAAACCTCCATTGTTCGTCTTCGTCGTTGCACAAACCAGAAACAAAAAAAAAAAAATTGAAGCAAATCTGACACATTGTGCATGTGCCACCACTACTAATACAAAAATAAGATTTAAATTTCATTGAACAGAGCACTTCTGAATTTCGGGGCAATTCTCTCGGATCTTCAAAGAAAAACGCCATAATATTCTTGCACATTGACAGCTGTTATATAAATGAATAAAAATTATTTTTGGTCCTGGGAGAAATTTAGAAATCCCTTGTATTTTACATATTTTTGCTGTCTGTCTCGTCGAGCTGCGAGCAAAATGTGGCAACCCTGCTTATAAAACAAAAACAAACATAAGGTACGATGTTTACGATCCAAAGTCGTTCCAATGCCTGAAGTTGTGTTTTGTGGGCAGCTTATGAACCAGGACTACCAATGTACTTCGTATGTATAGTAGATCTACTTCATTTATTGATTTGTATGCCTCTGCTACGTAGAAATTTATTTCTACTTCGTTTGACTCATGTTTATAAAACGATCAAAATTAGATTCAATATGTTTTGTATTGATCCATTTTTGCAAAATGAAAAACTCATTTGCTTGATCTGAATGCACTCATCGCAAAACTCTACTACAATTTTCTTTCAGTTTTCCAAACTGTCTGAAACAAAAAGTTCCTATTTATTTTGAAATAAACTAATAAGGGTATTCACTTTCTCATAATTTTATGCAGCTCGTAAATTCAAAAATGTTTGCGGAGCTTTAAGTGAACACCCCTCGGAAATATAATTGCGTAGGTAATTCTCTTGTTAAACTCAGCTTTTCTTAGACTTCCCAAAATTATCGATATGCCAAAAGTAAGTGAAAAGAAACAATTAAATTTTTGAAGAAATTGGCAGTAAATAGGTTCGTTCGTGTACATTTTTTGTTAAACGTAAGACTATTTAACATTTTCTAAGAAACTGTGCGAATGCGACCACGTACTGAGAAAATTGAAAAAAAAAAAAAAAAAAAAATGAGAGAGAAATCCATTTCCCCTCTTTTCATTTTTTCGTAATTTTCTACTCACTGAAAAATGAAAAATGAAAACTGACAACTAACTGACAGCTCAAAAGTTTGACAAGTAAAACTCTATTTATTTTCGTCTTCAACGATGTCGGAGGAAGAAGTTTTGATTGAATGTTCTCCTAGAACATATCAGCGTATTCAAAATGGTAAGTTTAATAGGTATTTAGCTTATAAAAAAATCAATTCCACCTCATTTTGTAGATGCTTCATTTAAAAATAACGTTTGTTTATTTTACGAGAATAACCTACGATATCTCGAAAAAAAAATCTCGAAAGCTAAAATCTCGAATGCAAAAATCTCGAAAAAAAAATCTCGAATTAAAAAAAATCTCGAAACCAAAAATCTAGAAACCAAAATCTCGATTAACAAAAAACTCGAAAAAAAAAATCTCGAATTAATATTAATTTTTGAGACAATGGTAACATTTTGCGCGCGCAAATTGAGATTGCTACAATTATTAGGTGTCTTGTTTTTTTATTTTTCCCAGGTAATCTATATAGATCATTGGTTTACATGCAACACAACAATTGTAAATGAACCCATAGTTGCTGTAATGCATGAAAATCAATAATCTCTATACGTATATCATCTGAGGAAAATAAAAAATGCCTATTCTCCACACAACAATCAACCACGTGCAGTACTTACATTGTCCATGATGGGCGCTAGTTATCAGCTGTTATTTTTATTTTATTTAGTGATTTTTTTTTATGAGTTTTTTTGTATTGTTTTGATATTTTTTACTTTGTGTAGGTAGTTGTATTTATGTATATATTCGATTTTGAAATTACTAATTTGTTATAATGAATTATCTGTTAGTTTTGTTTTGTTAAATTTTGATATTTTGTGATTGTTTTTCAAAGATGAATAAATTATTTAATGAACAGAACATACAGTTTTATGTTTTATACGAATTTTAGCTCTTAAACTAGAAGCAAACAAAAATCTCGAATTCACTTTTTATTTTCGAGATTTTTTCGAGATATAGTCTTTCGAGATTTTTGTACATTCGAGATTTTTGTACATTCGAGATTTTTGCATTCGAGATTTAAAAAAAAAAAATTCGAGATTTTTAGCATTCGAGATTTTGTCATTCGAGATTACGTCATGATCCCATTCAAATCTTCTTCGATTTTTGGACGACTTGCAACACTTTCTGGGCTCAACATTCGCAGCCCTGATATAAACTCTTTGTTTCTAGATAATCTGCCAACGCACGCGCGCATTGGGCAGTAATACATATGCACATGCACAGGAACTACAGTTCACCCCGTAAGCTAATGAAAACGCATGCCTGAGATTGACTTCTTTTGCTATTCCACTCTTCACGTGTTCATGTACTACAAGCTGACAATTAGCACCCGTCGTATACTTAAAATATAAGTTTTCTCTCTTGTTCAAGTCCACTAAATGATATGAGTGATGCAGGCACTCGCTGTTTACGGAAAAAACCTCAATTGAAGAACACGTCGTGTTCAACACCATCCCTTAGGTATTTCCCTGCAAAAAGGAGTGACAAGTTCAACTTGTTGCAATCTCTTAAAAATAATTTGTCTCTTGATAGAACCCAAATTGGACCATTTATGTAGATGCTATCCAAAAGCTTAAGAAATTGGTGCTTAATTAAAAGACTAGTAGCCTTACATCAGGACTATGTTCACCCCTGCATAGAGATGACACATTGCTTCTTCACAAAGAGGAGTCATCAATACGAGGACTTTAAGAGTGAACACTTGCATAGCTTAACGTGACCTCTGAAAAATGGAAACCTATAAAATTTGGCACATGGAAGATGCAAATGTGACTCTAAATTGACCTCATATCCTACCATTTCATTTGCTTTCTTTTGATTATTTCCCTGCTCCGACAAAATGTTTTACAAAATACGTTCGTAACGATTAAAAAATATGTATATGCGTATACTCAAGACTAGTATTTGCTTCCTGAAATTTGAGTTTCCATTCGAATCGTTACGTTATCCTCCCCCTCTTCGCACAGTACCAATACACAAACAAGATGGAAATGTGAAAGAGGGAAATTTATTCATCAATAAAAAAGAATGTTTTTTACGATGTCAATAAACCAGGCAAAAATAAATCGATAAAGCCAAGTCGGAGGGACAATAACACACTTCCAACTCGTATACGGGGACAGACGGAAAATAAAGAAATTTCGTATGATGAGTATAGTTGGATTTGCTTTCAGAAGTTTTAGCTTTGAAAAACTTGAAAGTTCGTTTATTGAAGTCTCACACTTTTCGGCTGTTGGATGGGTTAACCATTGAACTTCCAAGGATTCGGAATATCTAGCCTTTTTATAAATACTTGGGAACTTGCGTACGCTTTTACGCTTGACATGTTTTGCTAATAGTAATTAAGAACAAACATAAGACGAAGACATAATCTGAATTGTTTGTATAGCTTCAGGAGCTAGATGAAAATGTTCGTTATCTGGATCAGGGTTCGAATGGATTAATTTCCAGGGTCTATATACAAGGTGTTCGGTTCAAAGCATTAATCTAGTAGATTCTGTGGTTCATCGTATAGCGTACGTTCGCAAATGACCGCGATTTCGTAGGCAACCCTCCTTCGCAGCAGCAGGATTAATGGGGTGAGGAAGTGTAATCGCCGGCATCGTTCGATAAGGGAAACTTGAGGAGTCCTTAACGACTCCCGGGGAGCTATTTAAGAACGAAAATTCACAATTTGTCTCAATCCAAAGGAGGTACCTACTTGGCGCCTGGTGTGCTACAATGAATATAATATACGATATACTATTTGCTATATGACTACAAAAAGTGTAATGGAAACGCTGAAATGGAACGCGTATTAATTTGAATGAAACGCCACTCCCACAGCGCATTTTGTGAGCTTATTTGTACAGCGAAGTTAGGTTTGTCCAAAAGGTCAATATTATTTGGCCGTACCCGACAGCACTTGTGCGGAAAATAAAATTAATTATACAAGCGAATGATATTTTAGCATAAATTCAATTTGTTGTCTGAATCCAAGAGTATTCGTTCAACTGCTTCTGCTTTCGGCTGCTTAGCCGTGGTGTTTCCCTTTCGAAATACACCAGGGATTAGGTTTTTAGTATTTAAGGCTCCTTATAGGTCAGTATGATCATCATTGATCGCGCAACGCGCTGCCGTTCGAATTCTCGCAAATATTGAACTATTATTTTCTCAAATGTTCCCTCTAGATCTTTAAGCATTTAAAATTTGAAAAAAAAACAATTAAAAATTCGCGCGAATTTAGTGTTATTTCGCTTGGAGTTATTTCACGACACCACGCTACGCTACAATGAATTGTGCACTTATTTTAAATTTCGTATGCCCGTTTTTTTTTTCAGGTTTTTCACAAGCTTTCTAATGGATTAATTGGGTTAAAATATGCGAAATTCGAGCAGGCAATTAATTTATCTATGAGTTGTGATACAAAGTAATCTGAAACAGAATTGGTTCAATTAAGGCAGATACAATGGAAGGTAAAAACTCGTCCGACGAATAAGTCCAAGCAACTGCAACTCACAAAAGGTTTACTTAATCCAAGGATACGGTCAGCAACGATTTGACGCATCAGTTTGATTTAAGGAAAATAACAAGTTCTTACCTGACTTCCTGTTCAGATTTCGCTAGCATCCAATAAACCTTGGACTTTTTTCGCCTTGACCCAAGGGCTATTAGCTGCGACA
Organism: Cheilosia urbana; assembly: GCA_946477585.1. Lineage (NCBI taxonomy): Eukaryota > Metazoa > Arthropoda > Insecta > Diptera > Syrphidae > Cheilosia > Cheilosia urbana. The sequence goes on from OX297853.1 coordinate 179,146,380, forward strand.
CAGCACACCCTTCGGGCAGGGGTGGCCTTCTAGGTATTTGTCCCGTCCAATGAGCGATCGCCAGCATTTCCGGAGCTTCTTTAACAAGTATTTTCCCCGCCGGCGAAGATCTGCCTGGTTCCTGTAAAATATGTTTTGAGCCATTTCTTAACATTTTTGTATAGAAAGAGTTACTTCAATATTGTGGCTAAAATAGAACTTAAGTTCAGTTTTGATGTGTCTTTCATTTTAAATGAATGTACCATGTCGGTTAATTGGCCCGTTAAAAGTATTTAGTACCTACTGGGGACGAATTACCGCATCCGTGAGCGAGCCATATGTCACTGAACTTTCTGGATTTTACAAGCAAAACAATAACAAATTCAGTCACGTAGTACTCGATCACGGATGCGGTAAAAAAAGGATGCAACACCTGTTTAAAGTTCGCAAAAACTTACCGTAAACCAAGCCATCGTAGAGTCGTCGTACAAAACAACCCATTCTTCTGACCAACGATTCCAAAGGAGTTGCTCTGGAAAAGAAATTAAAATTAAATATCAAAGTCCTGTAGGTGATTAATTATTTATCAAACTACGACTGCGTGCGATGCAGTTTTCACAATCATATCACATAACCCCACAACAGAGAAAAAAACAACGCGACACTCGACTACATCCAGTCCATGCGCAAACACTATTCAATAAGACACATCATTTGTCATCTGTCATCTATGATCTGTCATTCATTTTTGTATGAAGACCGCTCGCATTCAACCTATTCCAAAGAAAGGGAAGAAATGTCTGCCACATAACTATCGTCCAATAGCGTTACTTTCAATGCTCTCTAAAGTAATGGAAAAGGCAATAAATGTCAAAATAATCAAATATCTAGAAGGCCATCGATTAATAAGCGACAGGCAATACGGATTTCGGAGCCGTCGTTCCACTGGTGACCCATTAAGCTACGTAACGCACTTATGGACACAATCAATTAAACAACACGGCGAATCCAGAGCCGTAGCCTTGGACTTATCAAAGGCATTTGACCGAGTCTGGCATAGAGCCCTATTAGGCAAATTAGCGTCTTACGGATTACCACAACAACTCTGCGGATGGATGCAAAATTTTCTTCTGGGAAGATCGATCCAAGTTGTTGTAGATGGTGTATCTTCCAATTCGTTTGTTATAAATGCAGGAGTGCCCCAAGGATCTATTCTTTCTCCAACTCTATTTCTTCTCCACATCAACGATTTGCTTGGATCGACAAATAATAATATCTACAGCTTTGCAGATGACAGCACTCTTATATCCTCCATCTCGAACAGTAGGCCTGTGAATACGGCTACATCACACAATCAGAGATGTGAACAAATTAATTCACTAAATGATGATCTGGACAAAATCTTGAAGTGGGGAAAGGACAACTTGGTTGTATTTAATGCAAGCAAGACACAGCCCACAACATTTTCCAGAAAAAATGAATCAACAGTTCTTCAGATCCAAATGGATGACCATCCAATCCATCACAAGGACTCAATGCACCTTCTAGGAGCCACAGTCAACTCAGGAATCACATGGCAGAACCACATATCCTATATCGCAAAATCAGCGTCCGCAAAGTTGAGCTACCTATTTAGAGCAAAGAGGTACTTTAGCCCCAAGCAACTTCTCCTTCTCTACAAAGCACAGGTTAGACCAGGCTTGGAATATTGTTCCCATTATGGAGCTCGGCCCCAAAACATTCACTTAACCTGCTTGATAGCATACAGAGACGAGCAGTTCGACTCATTGGAGACCCTACACTCACATCGAATCTACAACCGTTGGTGCACAGAAGACAAGTCGCTGACCTATGCTTGTTCTATAGGTACTTCCATGGTAGATGTTCTGAGGAACTCAAAGACATTATCCCTCAAAATGCAACTTTTGGACGCCCACCAAGACAGGCTGCTAATGCTCCTTGCATCATGCTCCTTGCATCAATGCATCAACTTTCAAAAACTCCTTCTGTTACAGGACAAGCAAACTTTGGAACTTGCTTCCTGGGGATATATTTCCAGAAGACTACAATTTGCAGCAATTTAAGTGCAGAACAAACATACATCTGTAGGCATCTCGGGGTGCTGTTGAAGCGGTATAGGTTCGCCTTTTCCGGGAGAACTATATAAAAAAAAAAAAAAAGTAAACTTATATCCCATCGGCGTACTTCGTGATAGAATTGTATATGCCGTTGACAATCAATATTGACATCTTCCTTCTTCCAGGAAACCTTAAATTCGTATATCTGTTGAATGGAAATGTGTCGAGTGATTGCGTTTGGCGATTAAACTGCTAAAGCTTGGCACATCTGTCGGAGTGAATGAAATTCCGCCTGAATTGTTCAAGGCCCTAGGTAAAAGGGAAGCATAAGGATCTCTCATGTCATATAAGTGCCCTATGCGGTCCTAACAAGTTTAGTAATCACTTTGGGTCATCACTTAGACCTCTCGGGCTGAACTCCTGCTGAAATGAGTGAAATTCGATTCTGACTCGGAAATATCGTACAGCTTCTTCTCGGAATGGAGCACCGGCGAATTTTGTTGTGAGTTTAGTTACGCTAAGCGCATTCCCGTGCCGGTTTCTAAGATATGCCATGGAATCTGTCTTATAAACCATTTACATTGGCCGACAACTGTGTAACCAAGACTTCTTTTTGTGCGTGTGTTTTTTTTTTAATGCACGAGTCCATGCCAAAGCCTCAGACTCTTGAAGCCCTTTAGGAGAATATCCATCAACAATGTGACAACCTATTGCCGAAAGAACTATGGCAAGATTGCTTGGCATGAATGGTCATCAATTTTGGATATTTGTAACTTTATTTTTTACGTAGTAAACATTTTACTCACTTTTCAGCTTAATAGTTAACAAATAGTATTTTTCAAACTTAACTTTGCAATATTTGTTACTGTTTTCTCTACCAAATTTTAAAAAAACAGCTCTTACCATTTTGATCAAAATGCATATTTAAGATAATAGGTATCAGTATTCTAAATAAGAAACCGTACTTAGTTTTTCTCAAAAAAATCGAATTCAATCAGTTTTTGAATTATTTATCAAAATTGACTCACCAAACAACAAATCTCCGAATTAGTATTCCCTAGCGACTACTACTACCAATTACAAACACCTTATACCTGCGCCACTAATGTATTCCAGTCAAAAATAAAGACATGACCTAACAGATCAGAAAACAGAAGCCTCTACTACGTCCTCGTATTCAAATTTTTGCAAAGTGCAAGAGCTAAAAAAATAGTACAGTGGGGGCTTATAACTCTCTAACCCGAACTTGCGACAATTGCCTGTTACTCAGAGCTTCAACTTGTAAAAACTTACATTTTTATTGGATATGTTCTGCCACATCAAATGAGGAACCTAAAGTGCATTTTATTTAACCTATTCTTACATTTTAAATACGGATGCTTCTGAACTGTTTACCACCAATTGACTCAACCAAACTTTTGTTGCACGAGAAAGTTTCGTGCGTCCCAGTCGTGCACTTTATTTCAAAACACCATATAAACATAATCCAAAAGCTGAACCAAGGTATCCCATTCAACAAAAAATACATTCAAAATACATCGGGTGACAACTTTTGCGCCACCTTGTACATTTGTACAGACATCACTTTTGTATAGATATCATTGACGTACCATAATAAAAAAATTCGGCTTCGTCGTGGTTACTTATTTTATTAAGAGTGAAGAAGTCTGAATCAAGTCTTATGTCTTAAATGTCCTGAGTAGTTTGAAAGTGACACGTTCACAAATCCTCATACACAAAGGCAGTTTTACTGTCTGCAGAGATAAGCCTATTCTGGGAGTTAAATGAATTCTTGATCTTCGGATAACACTGTCAGTGGTTATGTCTTCCAGCTAACATTTTGTATTTATATCCAAATTAATCGCTTCTCCCTTATGGAAACACGCGCAAAGCGAATACTATCATCAGTTTATCAGTCATATGCAGCACACAAACTTCAGTATTCTATTGAAAATATAATGTTTCACTTAAATGCATATACTCACTTTTATATCTCAGCAAATATCCGCCTTTCACTTGCTTCCCCACGGCACCTGAAATTTTAAAAGAAATATTCCGATAAACTGGTGAAATTTAAAACTGTGCAAATCACTTGCAATAATTGAAAATATATTTAAATTATGAATGCAATCTGAATATTTAATAGAAAATTTCTCTTGGCCCATCATTTAATTTCGTCCTTTAAGGTGTGCCGTTAATTGGTTTGCAAAACGTGTAGGTACTTTGAAAGTCCTACAACCTGAAGGAGCTTGCACTTGGCCTACATACAAATTGAATTTTGTATGTGAGCGGCAGTATGACAAGGCACAAATTAAAAGCTTTTATATTTGGTATTTCCTATATATCTCCTTTAAAGTTTCCCCACTAATAAAAGATGAGCAATTAAGAATAGCATTATGCAATTTAATTGGAAACACGAAAACGAAATTTTAACAAGAAATTCCCTGTTTGGGTTGTTAATTTAGTTTATTTAGTTTGTTTTCATTTAATTTGCTGTACAATTTGTGGAGTTCGCATGATTTGTGTCTTCTGCGTGGATTTAATACTTCCAAAATAATGGAACTTGATCAAAATGAACGAAAATGAACAAAAATGATTGACTAATGAGCTGCACTGCCGCGTTTCCCGGTCTTCATAAAAGAGTTTCTAATGTAGTTTTGGTTCTGGTTCATTTCAAAATCGATTAAATAATAAATTAAAAAATCCAGCAGGTGACAAATATCTCGCGCATTATTTAGATTTTATCGTAAAGATCATTTTTTGAAATTATTCTACGATTTCAGGCTTATGGACTCTGTCGAATAAAGCGCGGTCTGGAAGTCCAGTTTTCAACATGTTTTCTGATTAACTGTGCTGTTCATTGTTAGTTTATTCTTATGTTATACTGGGAAACGTAAGTCAATTCGCAGTGAAAATAAAAGCCATTCACATGTAACATTCCAAAATGGTTCTGGCTCAGATTTGTAGTAAAAAAGTGAAAGACCTTAACCAAAGACCACGCTTACAGGAGAGGCCTATTAGTTGAGACGCAGCTCGATCCCGGACAGTAGGTCTACCTAAGTGGATAAGTAAGTAGTCTCCCCCTTCCCAAATCCATGGCAGCCTCATTTCTGAAGTCTTTAATGCCACTGTTGATGGGAACATTTGATGCTATTTTGTGACGGCCGGATTCCACAATAGTAAAGTACAAAATAAACGTCAGTGCGCGACAAAAATGCAGTAGCCGTCACACTTAACCCTTATCATTCGATCATTTTAGTAGATGAGAAAAATGTTGCGTATACGCCCAAGTGACTCGAGTTTTGTAGAACGCACAGAAATGGGACTCACAATGCTGTCCGTGAGTACTAGCGGCTGCATAATAAGTAGCATGGCACATAAATAAAAAATAAATAGTTGGCGCAACAGGTCCGGAGGGACCCTAGGCCTAGCTTCTCACAAACATTCGTTTTGTGTGAGTTTTCCATTTTTGGAACGAAGAGAAGGGATCTGCCGATTTTATGCCGACTCCAAATGGCTAATGGAGAAGCTCTTTCAAGACAGTTATACTCTCGCGAGAGGAAGCGAACCTGGGACCCCTCGCTTAGTATCCCAACACACTGACCACTAAGCCACTGCGCCTAGAATAGAATTATTAAAAAGTAGCTGCGCCCCAGGCTTTGTGCGAGCAGACTACTAAATGTGCCTCGACTTCAAACGTCGACGAAAAGTAAGCAACAAATATAGAGAACCTTCGAAACTTGATTACCACCAGTTCATGTGCCATAACGTTTTCTAATAAAAGAGCTGACATCTAAAACTGGATAATTTGTGAAAATCACAATGAGTTGGCGATGAAATAAAATCGAAAAGCCGCTCTATGTTAAACCCTACAATATTCTTTGAAATACATGCCGATTGGGTGGGTAGTTTTATTGTGATGCGGGTACAGTTCCACATACAAACCTTACCATTTTATTATATTTGTAGACTGTAGGGATAGGGATGAGAACAAACCCAGAAAATAACACACAACATTGGCCAATTCGACGCAGAGACGTGCTTATCCATGTACACAATTTTGTTCAATCTAGAGTTGCAAAAATCGAGCTATTATACCAGCAGATATTTTGGTATGTTCACATCAGCGTTATACCACTTCGAAAAAAAGCGAAGTATATTTGACTCAAAAAGTGAAGTAGATTCAAGAAAAAGGAAGTAGATTTCAAAATCATAGTTTTCATAGCGTTTGTAATAATTCTTACACATATTTGACTAAACTTTTCAGAACAGACAGACAGGAACCAAAACCAAACACATCACCTCTTTGACAGGAAATTAAAAGGAAAACAATAATAAACGTCAGAAAATATAAATAAATTTTGTGTTTAAAGTGAATTTTGATACAGCTTATTCTTTTGAAATGTGAATTGGCGCTTACATGAAGGAGTGTAAAACATTTTTTCAATCATTCTTTTACATAAGTTTATCGATATTGTTTTCGCACAAAATTTTGTACTCGAGATGTGAATCATCTTTTCGTCGCTTCTTCGTTTTTTTTTTTGCGCGGTAACCTCAATATCAATGGTACTTCCCATACAAAATTTGTGTACCAATTTGATTTGTTCGAAAACGGCTCTAAATTGACATCGAAGTTTAGTAAGTGAGGTTAACATAATTGCACACTCAGTTTTTGTCTGAAAAATCGAATAAAGCTAATTTTGAAATTTGGACATTTATGTATCTTAAAAACGGTCCATACGATACAATTAATTTTTGAAAAAAAGTTTTTTTTTTTTAATTTAGTTTTCTTTAGCTTACCTGAAAACGGCAATAACGATTTTGATCCAATTTCAAACTTAGAATCGAATTGATATTCTCAACATGATTGCGTCCTTAACTTTCAAATCGAATCACCGAAAACGACAGTTTGAAAAGCTGCTCATATTTCGAAAACTCCATTTTCGAATTCTACAAAACTTTAAAAACCAAGTAATACTTATCCCGAACAATAACTTATAATCGATTTTCATCTAAATAGTTAACCAATAGTATTTTTCAAACTAAACATTGCAATATTTGGTACTGTTTTGTCTGCCAAATTTTACAAAGTTTACGATTAATTCCGATTTTTATCAAAATACATAGAGTAAAGTCGGGTAATGTGGACCACTCGGCTAATATGGACCACCAGCTTTGCTCACCTCTCACAAATGCAATTGGGGCGAGTATTGCTTACGATTGTCCGCGATCACTTTAAACTTACTTTAGGGTAGTTTCAGCAGTCAGAAGGAATGCCTCTCTGAGTTGTGATAAATAAAACAAAATCGAAGGCAGTGATCATTTTTGTTCGTAAGTGTTTTTCTTTTTTTCATTAGTTCAGTAGGTATCTTTTTTTATCCATTCCTTGTGTAAATATAAGAAGTGAGTATGTGTTCTTAAGTTCATATTAGTAAAATTATTGTAACAAATCACGTTTTGTTGCAAAGTATTTTCTTAAAAAAAACGTGTTTCGGGTAATATGGACCACGATAGCGGAGGATAATATGGACTTATTACGTACTACCCGCCGTTAAATATATTGATCCTTTTTTTTAAATAAGCATCTTTAATAAAACTTACACCGTTTGTGTTTTATTAGCAAAAATGTGAATGGTGGTTCATATTACCCTACTTTACTCTAATATTTAAGATAATGTCAGTATTCTAAATAAGATCCAGTACTTAGTTTTTCGCAAGAAAATCGAATTCAATCAGTTTTTTAAGTATTTTTCAAAAATGACTACCCAAAAACCGATCTGTGTTCATATATATTTTAAAACTGAATACCGCATTTTAAAATTAAAATAGCCACACTCATTAAAAATGACTTAACAGCAACGCAAAACTCATTTTTAGCATTTTATTTTCAACCATTTTTAATATAGACCTTAAAATAATTCCAACAACTTGGAGTTTACACAATCAGAAAATCCCATTTCATTTACACTCCCACACACGTACATGCGGATATTTTTTTAATGTATGTAATGTAAGTTTTCCATTTATTCTTATTGTTTTAAATTTTAATCTCTTAAACTTAAGTTCTTAAGCCCTTACAAATTATGAGATGCTTTCTTAATGTGAAACGATTATTGTAATCAATAAATACAAATACAAATTTAAATAATGCGTATTCAAAAACAAACTTCTGACTTCTTAAATAATTGTATTTATAATTGTATATATGCAAGGATATCGATCTATCACTGAACATTACTTGCAATCATTGACAACTTCAACCAGCGTCACTAATATATTCCAGTAAAAAATAAACACATGATCAGAAAACAGAAACTTCTCGTATACGCTTATATTCCTTGACCCAAAAATCTTGTAAAGTATAAAAGCTTATAAAATAGTTTCGTAGGTGCTTAAAACTCTCTTCTTAATAAGTAGCGAAAAATGCCTAAACTTATAAAATCTTAAATTTTCATTTGATATATACTTATATTCTATCATATCAGATGAATAACTAAAAAATGGACTTTATTAAGTACTATTCCTAGATTTTTACCTACCTAGACCTACCTAATAAAATAAGAAAACAACTAACTTCTGATAACTGAGAAAGTTTCGTTCGACCCAGTCGTGCACTTCTTCTTAGTTTTTTTTTTTTTTTTTTTTTTTTTTGAAAGTAGGTTTGTTCAATCTTAAATAAAATAAATAAATAAATAAATAAATAGTTGGCGCAACAGGTCCGGAGAGACCCTAGGCCTAGCTTCTCACAACCATTCGTTTTGTGTGAGTTTTTCATTTTTGGAACGAATGGAAGGGATCTACAGTTTTATGCCGACCCCAAACGGCTAATTGAGAAGCTCTTACAAGACATTTATACTCTCGGATGTTTGTCAGACGTTCGCGAGAGGTAGCGCAGCGGAAAAAACCCTACAAAGGTGGAATTGGGTTTTTGCGGGATTCGAACCTTGAACCCCCGCATAGCAGTCCAACACACTAACCACTAAGCTACTGCGACTACGTTTGTTCAATCTTGGTTATCTTTATTCATCTGATTCCAGCTGGTAACCATGTGTTTGTTCAGCAAAATACTAACCAGAAAATCAGTAGTTTGGTTTGTTGACCAGAGAAATCGATAACCAGCCGATTTTGTGAGGTTAATGAGATTTAACCAATGATTTTCTGCAATTTCAGTTTTTTAAGATCTTTTAAGGACTACACAAAACTTGTTGTACAATTTTATGCGAGCATAAAAAAAAAAAAAAAATGCAAACAATAGAATGAAGGAATATTATAACACAAGATGGAGTGAAAATCGTTCACATCGGTTTCGTTGATGTTTTCAACTGACACATATGTATATACCTATTGAATACAAAATACGCCAAAATAATGGATGCAAAGGATGAAGTAAGATTATTTTCAACATTTTTTGGCCGATGACAGTTCGCATAGATTGAGATAAAGCACACGCGTTAGAAAAAAATATTGAGGGAACGAGAAAATTGCATTTATAGTTGAATAAATTAACATGATGCCTGTTAATTTGTAATAAATTTTATTGGTTTTGGCTTTAATTCGTTTTTTTTTCTCAAAAAATTGCTTATTGACTCACGAATACAAAGTTTCATTCTTTAGTTCTTAAAAATGTTCCTGTGTTATCTGGTTATGACATTCATTTTTGTGTTTATTTTTACTAAAAATAAAAAACAAACGGACCCGAAAAAAAAAACATTTAACCATGGATTCGGTCAATCACTAAATGACAAATGAACTGGAAAAATGGAACGATTTGTTGCAACGCTATGGTTTGGTGACCGAAGAGAAAAAACGGTCAACAGACACTCATTGGTTATCACTGATTTATAATCATGGGGTAATCTAAATCTGTGGTAACCTCACCAAGGCTTTAATCAGCTGTGAACAGACCGGCCCTTAAGGTTTTTTTTGTATTAAAATTGAAGCGGATTATTAAGGGATTTCTAACGTAAAGTAGATATAAAGTATTTACCAAGTAGGGAAGCAGTTTTTTTGTTTTTCCAAAATTGAAGTAAACATACTTCAACTGAAGTAAAGCTGTAAAGGAACGTATCCCATCCATATGACTAACTATTAAAAGTCTTTAAAAATGATTCAAATAAGAAGGACCCCAAACGTCAAATATTCATTAAGTGAAATGCAGATCTGTAAAAAACACGAGCAAATAAATCAGCTTTGATTAAATTTCATGACGCTCAGGCATCTTTCGCAAATAAGAGTCCCTGCTTTTGTTTTAGAACTTAAAGTCGACCTGGGTTGGGTATGTATTTTTTATATAATATCTCTCTCTCTCTTGTTTTTCGGAACAATTTATTTTCTAACAACCTACCGCCCACCTTATTTGTCTCGTGTGTGTTGCACTTGCATTAAAGCTGTTTACACAGAGAGCTTTTCCTAAAAAAAAAGTGCTCCATTCAAATATGAATGCAATTTATACAACGAATATACTACACGTACTACACAGCATTCACACAGAGGTTGCAATTTTATAAGTTGCCAGCGCGTGTATGTGAATATTCGTTTGGTGCATAATCCTTCATCCTTGTGTCAATCTATTTCTAATAAGGGTGCTTCGGGCTTACATCTAAGTATTCTTTATTATGATGACAAAGCAGAAGGCATGTTCTCCACTAAACACAAGCACAGATATTTTTTCGTTGATAGAGAAAGAGACTGCAATTACAGAAGATGGCAGTGGCAGTAGTGTAAGAAGACAATATAGTAATAGGAATAACGCTCATAGTGTGTGTCAAAAATGCGAATTCAACGTTTTTCTCATATAAAGACCACCCATTGCCATCTCATGGTTGAAGATAAGTTTTCCATTCGCAAAGATGTAATGAAAGTCAATGAAATTACGTCGCTCTCTTTTGTCTGTAATAAGTTTTTAACCTCACTGGTATTTAGTGGCAATTGCGTTTGTTGCATTGAAAGGATATGCGAATGTGCCAATGAAACGCGTTGAATCGTTGTGTTCTCTACCTACACTATACACACAATTGATGTTCATTCAGAAAACTTGTAGAAGGCATTGGGTTACAAAGCCCACCCGTGTTCTGCGTACATGGAGTAACTGTGTGTGCAGGTTTTAAGTATAACATTGTGTGAAAGATGGGGACCCGGCGGGGTCGTCTCCCTTTCAATAAGGAGAAACGCAGAAGTTGGTGTCGCAATGACTAGAACTTTGTTCTTGTTGTAGGAAGTTTGTCGAGTGACAAATCGTGATGATTTGGTGTTCCTATATCCTCAAAAAAAAAAACTATAAAGGCGTAGTATACATGGTGAGGGCCATTTATTTTCTATCAATCAAGTCCGGGGTATTAAATATTAAAAATATAATTCTAATGCTGAATGTTTTTTTTTTTTTATTCGAAGAAATAGCCATAGTTCCAAACAAATTGCTGACGTGAATTATAGTATTTGCCAACAGATCTCTTAAGCGGCTTCTCCAACCCACGAGAAGGACTGAATACCAGGTTTGAATCGTAAAAGTACGATACGATACGAGAGACAAATGTTTGTTTTTGAAGTGACAACTTCTTTAGGTGCATTGGACACTTTTAGGTGGGCAAAAACCAATAAACTCGCGACACCGACACTGTTACTATTACTGAAATTGTTACTGATACGTGTGGGAAACGCCTAGTGTATATTGCTATTTATTTACTCGATACGAGAATTTCGGTTCAAACTGTCCCATGTCATGAATAATTTCGATATTATCACTGAACTTCTGGTTCCGAAAACCTGGGCCCTATTTCATCAACCTCTTTTCGCTTAACATTTTGTAATTTATCATTTTATCTTGCAAATTTCGTTTCACCAAACACAAATTTTCAAAGTGCAAAGCATGTTTTTGCAAATTGCAAACTTTTGTCAATTTGCAAAGAAATCGTCCATTTCGTTTCACCAAACAAATTAAATCTGCACTTTAAATTTAAAATCGTGAAAAGTTTGTCAATAATATGCAAAGAAAAAAAATCATTTGCAGTTGAGATTTTGTTGTGAACAGTTGGTGATATTTAAAAAAATATACAATGAACCGTATCGAAGCACTCTTTGAAGACGAAGAGGATACAAAAAATGAACAAAGGGTTGTAAAATTAAGGAAAAATTTTGAATTTGGAGATAATTTTTCAACCCTGGAAGGCTTTCGTTTAACGAAGACGAGTATTGAACGTGTTTTGTCAACAATTGGACGTAGACTAAAGTTTGACAGTGAACGAAATAATTGCTTAAGTCCCTTGCAACAGATTCTATGCATACTACGTTGGATGGGAATGGGAAATGGAGGGCAATATCATGGAGTCGCTGCTATGCACGAAATAAGTAAAGCTACAGTCTGCAGAGTAGTACAACGAGTTTCGGACGCAATAATCGAGGAATTGCTTGCAACCACCAAATACTTCGGAAATAGCTACTAGCTACATTTGGCTGCGAATTCCAATGCAGGATATCGACCATTTCAAAATGCATACTTTTAGGGAACAGCGCTTATTCTTTAAGTGAATGGTTAATAACACCACTAAGAACAAATCCGGACGTTCCAGTGGAACAGCGTTTTAACCGAGCTCATAAAAAGACTAGGCGAATCATTGAAAATAGTTTTGGTATGTGAAATGTACGACCTTGAGTGCTTCTTATGTGGTTCTGTATATTTCGACCTTCAACAGCTGCTTTTTTAAAGTTGTTAATCGTCATTCTCCGATTTTCTTTTCCTTTTAAATATTGCTCAAATTTCAGTTTGAATCGAAATTTATAGAGTATTGGAAAACAATTTTTTTAAGTCCAACAAACAATTTTACGACATTAAAACTTGCTCTATATTTCGCGCTGGCTGCAATTAAATATAATAACATACACGCATATGTTTTTCACTTTGCAAATTTACAAAACACGATTATAAATGCAAAGTTCTCTTTCTAATTGGTGAAACACTTATATTTTTCACTTTGCAAAAAAGTCTGAAAAAATGCAAAATGAAAAGTCGTGAGAACTTTGCATTTTTGGTAAAACACATCGCACTTGTACTTTGCAGGAATTATTTTTTTTTTTTCAAAAATTGCAAAATGAAAAGTGAAAAGTGGTTGGTGAAATAGGGCCCTGGTGCATCCACTTAATTCTCCGAACAAAGAAAGGCGCAGTTTCTTCTCGCGAATAGCGAGTACCACACCCGCCTCTAGATGGTGCTAGCATAGACAAATAGAGGCTACGGTTTCGATATAGGGTAAAATGAAAGCACCTACAGGAACCAAAAACCGACACTGTTACTATTACCGAAACTGTTTCTTATACCTGTGGGAAACGCCTTAGTTGTGTATTCATAAATTTCATTGGTATTAATTTCAAAGAATACGATGTAATTATTAAATTTAATATTTTATGTATTTGTGAGTTTACGTTTTGGCTCTGCAAAATAAATAAAACTAATGAAAACTACTTTTTATTTAATATTGTTGATATTGGATAAACTAATTTAGATTAACGAAACTTCTTATATACTCAATCTCGCACTCACCCCGTAATCTAACAGTAAATCCAAGCAGGGGGCATGCTGCCCCCCATACGCATTCCATATCGGAAGGGTAACAATTAATAATGAAAAAATAATTTTGGGGACTTATTTCATTTCTTCTTTCATAATGAAATAAGACCCCAATTTTCATTAGGAAATAAGGCCCCAGAAAAGGAAAAAACACCCCAAATTGTATTAAAAATCATTGTTGTTGTTTCCTGTATAATTTTTGGGGCCTTTTTTCATTTTCTTTTTGGGGCCTTATTTCGCAGAGCCAAAATTTGGGGTGTTATTTCCTTTTTTGGGGCCTTGTTTCCTAATGAAAATAAGGGGTATTATTTCATTATGAAATAGCACCCCAAATTTGGAGCCTTATTTCATTTTCTCTTTTGGGGCCTTATTTCATTGTGGCCTTATTTCCTACAGCAATTTGTTTAAAGTACTTCCTGCACAATAAAATATTTCCTGACGCTTCGAAAAATACACACGTAATTGTTAAAATTTTCACTTCTGTCGGCACTCTCGGAGTGAATCTAGTTTTTTTTTTAACAAAATGAAACAAATACAAATTAATTATATTAATACGTGACCATCCGAAGTTTCCCTACACGTTTTTCGTATTTAAAATGAGTAGAATAAAATTAATATCATTCGAAAGGTACTGTGCCATAAATGTGCACAAACAATCGTGGGTATATGTTGCCCTTAAGCCCGGCAAATTGAAGTTAAGAATTCCCCATAAGAAATGCTTATTAGTTAATTGAACGCATTTTAGTGACATTCAATTTATCGCCGCCATATTGCCATAGTAAGGTGTCCAAATACAATATAGATCATCTTATTGTTAGATTAGAACCTTTTATTGAAGGAATTCAATTAACCTACCCCTTAAAGCAAGCAATTGTATACCCAATTTTAATTCAGGTTCAAAGGCATTAGGTTTGTTTGACGCGAGCCCTAGTGCGCACTGTAACCCTAATGAGTTCGATATAACACTGAACTCGCCCTTTTTTTTGGATGCGCCAATGGATGTCGTAATCTTCTAAAGATGCGGTAGCCCGTGCTAACAACATGCACGATTCGCAAACCCGAATAATCGATGCCCGAAGTGCGCATACGTACTAATCGACATTACTACGTCCTTCAACCACTCTCCCCGCGGGACTGCCGTTAGGAATTACTTCGCGGGGCTGGTTAGCTTTTTATGCTGCATCTTGTATTATATCAGCTACTTCTGTTTGTACTGTTCTTCTGCGCTTTTCTATTCTTCGTAGTTCATCTTGAAGAGTCGTTATAAGACTGCACAATGTCATCCATTTGACCTCCGACTGGAGTACTGTCCTCTTTGTCCTCTATAAAAAGCTCCGGGCTAGGCAGATTCCTTCTCTGTTCTGCGAATCTTCTGCAGTGGAAAACTGTATGCTCCGTATCTTCCTCGTGTCCAAATCGATAAAGATATTTACGATAGCCGCCGTGACCACTTGGGAACTGCCTAAGGTGTTAGTTGACGTTTCCATGTGATCTCTTTGTCCAAATCTCAATGTTCGAGATCAGCTTGTAAGTCCATCTGCCTTTCGTAGTGCTGACCCACCAAGTTTGCCACATGATGAGTGAAGCAGTTCGCTCGTCAGTCTTTATTCTCGCGATTTAACAAGGGCCGCTTCATAGGAGATCATTCTTAATGCGCTGAGTCTATATATGGAAGATATTTTTCTTCTTGCTTCTTTCGTCACAAGTGCACGCCCCAAAACCGGGGCAGCATCCAAGAGAAATGAGCTCACTACCTTAGTTAGTAGGATCCTCCTAGCATATACAGGTCCACCAATGTTCGGGAGTATCCGAGAGTGTGCATAATTGATTCGTTCGTGGCTGACTCTGCCTCGTGAATGTGTGTTGCCAGTGTAGCAACCGCTTGCACTGGTACTGAAAACCTTTGTTTAAAATGAATGGAACCCTAGTTGTGCCCTGAGCTGATCCCAGTTAATTTGTCGGGGCAAGAATTCAGATCTCAGTTTCGCTGTCATTTCACGTTTTTGATCACAGAAACTAATAATAATTATTTAGGTGGCATAAAATTGTAAGTTCCTTGTATTCGTCCTAAAAAGTAATAACTCACACAAGTGAATGGTTGCGAGAAGCTAGGCTAGGGTCGAGGAAGAATATCCAATCCATATCGGTCATCACAACCTTAATAGACGAATGGTACTGTAGTGTGGAATGTAGCGTCAAACGTAAAATGGTGAAATGAAAACAACCCACTATACTCTGTCCAAGAAAAATTGTCAGAACAGTCCTTATGGAGGAGCTTTTTTTCTACCAGTGGTGCCTGTTGCTACTCTCACGGCACTCAAACACAAGATTTGCCACTGAAATAAAAACGAAACCACTGGCATTACAAAGAATTTGTTGTTGTTATTCTCCTGAAATTCGCATACATCCCACAATAACCAGTCTGCCACACAGCCGCGGGCAGAATGAGCACGATCGTCTTGTGTTCGCTTGCTATTATCATCAACCAAAATAAGCAGTGTGTGTGACTGAAGCACATCAGAAGAGTGTGACCATATGTCAATGAAAGCATACCATTAAGGGGTTTTCTTTGAATTTCGTCAAAGAACTTGCCTTGATAGGATTTTATGATACTTTTTTTGCTACTGTTTCCGCGAAGTTCTGCATTGACGGGTAATAATTTTTTTTAACAAATATGTAATCTAGGTATCTATGTCTATATTCAAAAATGTAAGTACAGCTGCACAAGTGCAGTCCTTTTACCATCTGTTTAGGTATATGACATCGAGTCGTGGTTATATCAGTTGGTATTCTAATTGCCTGTTTGTGTACATGTATTTTTTTTTGTGTTACGTCATTTTTTTTTTTTTTTTTTTTTTTGAAAACAAACTAAAGCGATTAGGCCTACTGGGGACCCTTTAAAAGAAGCGAATATTAGAAAAGGAAAACTAAAAAGATAAACGGAATTTATTTCGTTCAGCAATATTTTTATTTTAAATTGGAAGATGGTAGCCCTAACAGTATTGCTCTCTGAGTTATGGCGAATTATCACACTACGGCAACCCTGTGAGAGCTTTAAAAAGGGACCGATTTATGTAAGTCATTGCAACCAGACTGAGAGACAGACATACTTTCTTCCCTGTACTGACAATTTTTCTTGGACAAATTATAGTCAGCAAACATGTTCCACTTCCAGTCCCAATTGGAAACTCGAGTCACTCAAATGTCAATGTCATCTGTCAAGTGTAACTTAACATACTTAGCTGATTCTAGAACCATCCAGAATAGTTGGAATACACTAGAATATTCGCGATAGGTGGCAGAGCGGATACAAAAGGGCGTGTTGTGAAGATAATTAAGTGTAAAGTAATACAGTGAATTAAGTGATTGGTTTGAGTCGTTTAAGAATTGTTTTAAGTGATAACTGAAGTGAATAATTAGAAAGTGTAAATAAAGTGATTTTATTGGAAAAGTTAAACAGAATAGTGTTTTATCTTTTCGAATCCCAGCCGGAATGTAACAATACTTTAAAGAGGCCTATTGTCTAGATTTTTTATCATAAATCGTCGGACTACGCTTGGATCTGAATCGTTTATATTTAATCGACATCCCAGCTTTTAATTTCGATAGAAGTCCACTTGTGTGAATCGATGTAAATTTCAAATTTTAGCTGAAGAGAGGCCACAGTGCCAGAGCTCCATGAAGGCTCTACGATCGTATAATCTGTCTATATATGCAGTTAAATGTAACTCATAAGCACACACAATATCTGGTAGCAGCGCTTTGTTACCTCAATGCGCAGTACTTGCCTCAGTTTTTTGCATGGCATTTGATGCTTTCTGTCGAAATAACTTACGCAGAATAAAATGGGTGTTACGCTTAATCTCTGCATAAAGGAGTACAATAACAGTTAAATCGAATAGGTACATTTGCAACCTTTCACAAGTCTCATCTCTATGGGTTTAAATATTTCATTGATTTTTAATTTCAAAGTCAAATGTGTTTCGTGAAAAATTTATAAAAGGACCTTCACTGCCAAAATATATTTAAAATAGATGGGAGGTAGTGATTTCCTAGAAGAATGCATACAAATATAAAAATCAAAAATGTAGTTACCCAGCAAACATTTTATTCAGTAAAACTGAAGAATCACTTTATATTCAGTAAAAATGAAGAACATACATTCATATAACATTCATTTATGTGAACCAAATCTGGTTTCAGATTAAAACGAATACTGACATTCGATTTTCATTCACATAAATGAACAAAAATGATTATGAGCTAGCTACCTCAAACAAATCATTTAAATGAATCATAAATGATTGGAGAAACATTCACTAAAATGAATATATAAGCATGCATGTATTCAATTTAGTGAATGTTTCTCCAATCATTTATGAATCATTTAAATGATTCAGAAATGAAGACAGATTTCTCAGGAAATTGGATTCAAATTGAATGATAAATGAATTCATATCTGAAGGATTTCTTCATTTTACTGAATCATTTATGATTCATTTTTGAAGAAAAATGTTTGCTGGGTAAGTTCAGAGTTTTTAATTTTTTGAATTTGACTGATTCCAAGTTATTACCTACGTCAACAAAATGCTAGGCCGTCATTCGCGAATATTATTCGTGCTGATTTCATACAATTTGCATTTTTGAAACGAAAGTAAGTACTTAAAAACCACCCGCACGAACAGAGGAAAGTAGGTTGATGTCATGAATGCACGAAATAATCTCACCACTTAAACTCCTACAAATATGCAATTATAATTATAATACGTCCACTTGAATTGACACAGCCGATAAGTATTGCATTTGTTACTGCAATGCAGCTTGGCATAATTTTTGAAGTATGCGCGGCTATTTCTGGGTGACTGGTATTTTAAGAAGAAATTTTCACTCGAGTTGAGATAATTTTTTTTAAGTAAAACTTTTAGGCACTCTGTAGTTGGGGAATAAACTGGTGAATAGGTTGCGGAAACGTTACAGAAAGTGTGATCAGGCAAGGCGAACGGAACGTGTTCTCGTATCATTATGTTTATTGTATCAGTAATGCAATTCTGGTTAGTCCTTGGGCTTTGCCCTTTTTAAAACCGTCAGCATAATGCATAGTGGATTTATTTTTTAAGACTAATCTGCAGTACTCAGTGTTTAGTAAAGCTAGGCCCAGGGTAGTTATCACATATGTTCCATTACTCTTGTTATTGCTTCGACGAAACGTCATTTAAAGTATTTTCTTACAGAAAGAATATTTGTGAAATATTTTGTGGTACGTAAAAGGGACAGTCAATTGGGAATAAGTCACGAAAGATCAAAGACATGAATGTTTTTTTCTTGTGCTTGCTTGACTTGCTTCCTTCACAGCAAATGATTTTAAACCTGTATGCCATTTTTGGGAACTATGCCTATGCATTTAGGATCTACGTTTTTATTCTAAAAAAATGATTTTGTGCTTTTTAGAAATTCCAGTCCGGAAACATACCAAATCCTTAACAAAATTAAGAGCAACCACAAAAACTTTTGATAAGCAAATGACTTCAAATGTTACGGCTTTTTCATCCATATTAGGTGTAAACCCCAAGATAATCTGCATCCAATAAGTTCCAGCACGACTTAGACCTACCGCATCACTTGCGCTCACTTTCATTGGTTTATCTTGCAGAGTGCATGAAAATTTCAAAAACACACCTCTGAACTGTGAAGACTGCACACAAAAACTCTTGTTTTTGCAGAGACTTGTTCTACGAAATCTATTTGAAAGCCGCCCTAAATGCTATAAATTTAAACGAAATAATCGCCTCATTGTTTTGTGGCTTAATCCGTGCAAAGATTTAAAATCGTCAAAGTCTCAGCACAATCAATCTAATCAACTGAATAGAAGAACTCCTCCTGAAAGATCAACAATGCCAGTCAAAATACACTTAAAAAAAAATTAAATCGTTATAACGACTGTCATTTCAATCTGTACACGGAAAAAGGGACCAAACGTACAATGAACGTTTTATGCGACCCAGTCGTGCACTTAATTGTTTGCTTAATTACCGACTAATTCGCATGACACTTTGGTCAATGTGCAGTTTGGCTGTTAAGTGAATACATACGCATTCCTGTCCGAGCGAATATTTTAAATCGATGAATAAAATAAATTGCCATCGAAAGCTTTCGACGTTGATGTTGCGAAACGATTTGTGCGAATTGAGAGAAATTAATATGAAATCTGTAACAATAACAAGTAACATTCGATGCAGAAACCGAACGAAATACCGCAGATAGTCCAATTATTGCACAAAGAGCGTCATTTAAGCGCTTCTGCTGCATTGTGCAATCTATTCATTTAACGTGAACGTAAATGCTTTGCCGGAATTTTTCGCTGGAAAGACATAATAGGTATTGTCAACAGGCTTCGAAAAGGAAAAAATGATTTCGGAGAAGAGGATTATTACGCAGTTCTATTTCCTGATCGTTCTTTTTTTGGCGTTTGTGAGCACTTTACAAACTGAATTAGTAGCAAACCAATAGTCAAACGCTTGAGTTGGATTTAAAATGACTGCGAAAATTAGGTACAGCATTTTAACCAATAAGCAATTTGAAGAAACCATTAATAGTGCGAGAGCTTGATTATCATCTACTACATTTGACTGTCATTGCAGAATATAAATTGCATAATTATTTGTGCAACACCAATCGTCAAGTTTACAACGATTCAAGTATGCAAAAAATACTTCGTTAAACTCGTGTTGGAGTAAATTTATTTAATTCTGAATTCTGGACATTGAAATTTAAATATTTTCCTGATCAATTTGATTCAATTCATTTAATTTGGCCCGAGTGAACGTTGTTTAAAATAACTTGTCAAAATTAAGTCTACACTTTTGTATGTCACTTTAATGACATTTATTGGAATTTTTATGGGTTGGATAAGACTTTATACATAATTGAAAGAAGTGGTTTTGAGTTATTCATTTTAAAACAAATTGAAGGAAGTAACGAAAAATAAGAAAAAGAGTGTTGAGAGAGTTGTAAGGTTGGAAAATCGGAGAAATTAAAAAAACAGCTTATGAATGAAAAAAAGGTTGTCACTTTGATAATTGCTTTTGGCATTGGAAGATAATTGGTTAGTGGTTTGATTTGAGATTCTCAAGAAAAGTTGTCTCTTCTACACAAATATATACCGCACATTACATTTTTTAACCGACTGCCGAACCAGGCAAGGTTTTTTCCGTATTTCCTGACCTAGCCCTCTTCCATCAGTGACAGCTTCCCGAGTCTGCGAAATTTTAATGTTTTGTTGGGTAAAATTGTGTTCCTTTACTTTTAAATCTTACGAATATTTACTAACTAGCTGGCCCGGCAAACTTCGTTCCGCCCAAAATTTGTTAATGTAATGAAAATAATAATTCCTAGCATGTACAATGCACTTGCTAATTTATGTAATTCGGTGAATTCTTTATTCAAAAGTTAAATTAAATGGAATATAAATAAATGATGAATAGCAATGCTGATTTGTTTCAATCAAACCGCAATGATTTTGACGTGTCGGCCAACCTTCCGCTTTTTCACTAAAGTGACAATCTGAGAAACATGGGAAATCAAAATTGATGCCACAAATGCACAAACATCCATCGATTATCCTTGCAATAAATTATTTGTCATATAGTGAAAGCGAGACGCACGGGAAATTGAAGTCGCACGAATGGTAAATCGTTCTGAATAAGCGAAATTTGCGTAATGAGAGTGTTTGCCTTTGAATTTTCCCCTCAAAATAGTCACTTGCAGGACATTTGATTTGAGATCCTTCCCCATAAATCAAATGCGATCCATTACAAAGTTTCGGTGAATTGATGTTGCGCAACGAAATTTTAGCTGAGCCGACTTTCAAATCCAAATTATGTAGAGGTAAGCCCGGAACATCTAAAGAATTCAAAAATTCAACTAATCCCCATAAAGTTTTATTTTCACGACAAAAGGTAGCACAATGTCCTTCCTTCCAACTAAAAATCATAAAAATCGAACGATCCGTCCCCGAGTTATGAGTGCACATACAGATGTCAGTCTCTTTTATATGAAACTGTACCCACCCGACTTTGCCCGCACCTTTCGTATTAAATCTTGCTCACATTTCGCAAATCGCTTTACTTGGACAATGTCCATTAATAATTTTAATTATGCAACTTTAGAAATAGAGTTTGATTTTATTGTTGAATGTGACGTGCCACAATCCGTTTTCTTATCCCGCTTGTGTTTTTCAAAGTAACACCTATAGGGTCAAAAACTATCCGAAATTTAAAATTGGAAGCAACCATATCCATCTACAAAATTGCAATCAACTTGGTAGAGCTGTTTCGGAAATCGGCAATAGCGCCACCTATCAGGTCCAAAAGTATTCTATCCTTCAAGCGGGAACGGAAAATATAAATCTACAAAATTTAATTGAAATCGGGTGAGTGGTTTCGGAGATCGACAACAACGCCATATAGCGGTTCAAAAATCCTATCTTTTAAGTTTGCGCTAATCTGAAATACAACAATACGAGCAAAATAAAATATGAATCATGAAAATTGACCCAGTGGTTATCGAGTTATATCATCATCATGGAATTTCATCCCGAAAGAATTATAGGTATAAATTAAGAAGATTATTATTAAAGAAAATTTAATTGAACTGAAAACGACATATACGCCTACAACGCCACATGTTGAGGATTTTCCGACGATGTGCACTAAAAAATTCAGTTTTTGTTAGAAATAATAAATTAATTATTATTAATGTTATGCCAAACGCCATAATGTTACATCAAAAAAGTTTGAATTGTAAAAGCGCTATGGTGGTTAAGTATTCTTAAAATTTCTAATTTTCCGCGCAATTTTCTTAATTTTTTTCAGACACCTAACAATTAACAGCCGATTTGAAATTTGTTATCCTATTTGGCATATACGTGCATCAAGACAGCAAAATAAAATTGAATGTTCTACTCAAAATTATTTTCAATAGTAACGACGAAATCCATCCTCGCTGTAAGAATGGATAATCTCCTCCAGTCGCTTTTTTATCTTCTCCAATGCTTGGAGTTCAATCAGTATAAACATTTTCACATATTCGGACTCAACAAAAAGAAGTTCGATGAATTACAGATCACTTTCATCATCATTCAGGTGGTTGATGAATCAACTAATATTGTTACTAAATTAGGCAATTCTTCGAGTTAATCAGATATTTTAACGACTTTTTGTACGACTTTTTTTAATTTTTAAATTATATATCTGTCATATTTTATAGATTACTACAAGAGCGTTCCCTAACTTTTTCGTAAGTCTCTCTCTCTGTGAGAGAATTTATCCCCACCACTGCCATTTTGACAGTCTTTTCCATTCTTACTACAAACGTAAAGGAACAGACCTATGTCTATTTAAAAATATTTGGTTGACAATTAAAAAGTGGAAACGGTCACACATTTGTGAAAACAAGTAAAGGGTGTTTTTTAAGAGGTATAGAACTTTAAGTTGGCGGCACTATTTTAACTGGCGGCCATTTTTCAGCTGTGAAGTGATTTATTGTAAGTTTGGTTTGGCATTTGAACATGAATAGTCTGACGCCTGAACAATGCTTCCAAGTTGTGCAATTTTTTTTTTTTGGAAAATCATGGTTCTGTTCGAAATACGTATCGCGCACTACGTCCATTCTACGGTGTTTAGCGATCAGCTCACTTTTGGTTGAATGGATACGTCAATAAACAAAATTGTTGTATTTGAAGTGATGATAATCCTCAAGTGTATGTTGAGACACCGTTACATCCACAAAAACTGACTGTTTGGTGTGCTTGATGGGTTTTATCGGTCCGTACTTCTTTAAAAACGATGCTGGCCAGAAGGTTACAGTCAATGGTGACCGCTATAGAGCCAAGATTACTGACTTTTTCGTTCATCAATTGAACAACCATGATGTGCAGAAGCTGTGGTCACAACAAGGTGTCACAACATGCCACACAGATCGTGCTACAATTGATTTATTGAAGGAAACGTTTGGTAACCGCATAGTTTCACGTTACGGACCCGTGAATTAGCCTCCCAAATCGTGCGATTTAATGCCGCTTGACTATTTTCTGTGGGGATTTTTGAAGTTGTTAGTCTACGCCGATAAGCCCGAAACGATTGACCACTTGGAGGACAACATTCGACGCGTTATTGCCGATGAAAATGTTGCCACAAATATTGAGGAAAGTCATCGAAAATTGGACCTCCAGATTAGACTACGTCCGTGCCAGCCGTGGCGGTCATATGCCAGAAATCATATTTAAATTATAATGCCAGAAGTAAAGTAAATTCCGTGTCAATTTAAAAAAATCATGTTTGTTTTATTCCATTTCAAAGTTCTATACCTCTTAAAAAAAAAACCTTTATTGCCATTTGTCATTTTTGCTGATAGTCAATGCGAACTTGGCACTGAACACAGCCATGCACTCAAATTGTGAACGCGGTGGGGACAGACGTCAGTGGGCCTTACCAATAAACATTTTTAGTTTCGACTCTAAATTTTTATGTTCACAGTGGCTATATTTTCCATAAAAAATTCGCATTTGTGAGCTTCCTTAAATTAAACTTAAATTTGTTATTGGTACGGCGGAGTATTTTGAAAGTAACGATTTGGTTGATGACGAGAGCGACATATGATTTTTAGGGCTATGACAGTTAAATGTAGTAGAAAAGTCATTTCTTTTACTCGAGTTCTCATAGGATTTATATTCCTTAAATGACGTTTGCGTAAAGGTAAAAAGGAGTATTATTTACAATTGGGGACGTTCGGATTCATAGTTTAGTAAGCCTGACAGCTGTCTGACTAGATATATTTCAGTTTTTATTGGCCCAGAGTGGTCAAGTGATTAGTTTTTGCAGTTGACGTTTATGCATGGAAAGCCGACAAATATAGTCAAGAAAATCCTACCTGCATACTCAGTTGAGAAGAGTCAAATTTAAAATAAACAGACTGGCCGTGGCAGTATTCAAAGAATCGAAAAAAGGGCCAGTGACAGAAAAAGGTGTCATTTTTAAAGCTACTCGCAAATTAAATTTCGAATTTTCGCACGATATTTAACAAGCACTACTTCGCATAACAGTGTTATAGTGTGGTGATAGGCAAACGTGTTACATTTTACTTATTTGAAAATAACAATTTTTGAAAAATGTATGAAGGGCCTTTTCTGAATAAAATGGGCAAAATCAAACAAACGTAACGCTGACCGCGAGAATACAAAAAAAAAATCAAGTTGATTATTCAACGCGTTCGGATTCCTAGTGACGAAGAATCTAGTTGACGTTTTTATATAAACTAGGTATCCGAACGTCCCCATTGTTTAATCTGTCACCAAAATTGACTTTCTACGTAGTAACTTATGACTTGAGTTATTCACGATATAAAAAGCAATTTTGGACAGTTAAAACTCAACACAATAGTAAGCCAAACGCGTTTCTTTTGTCCCTGGCATACAACCCATCGATGCACGCACATTCCAAAGAAATCTCACACTTTCGGTTGGAAATGTTGGAGGAACAATAACAAAATGTTGATGTACGACCATCAAAGAGTTGAGTAGAAGGTGTGGTCGATGATCCATGACCCGAGAGGATATCCTGCTGGGTGTTTTGCGTGTTTTGTAGTACTTAACAAGGTTAGATGCAACGTGTAGGTATACCTGTATCTAAAATTGACTCAGTGCGACTATGACTTTTTCGCTTGCGAGTTAAAAATAGTAATAAAATTAAAGTCAAATTTGACATAACAGACAGAAGCAATAACTCCACAACAAATACCAGTTGTAAAAGTGTCGAATATCGCTCGACCGGTAATAGAATATCCTTTTTCAATTCGGTGAAATAGAAGGCTGAAGTTGGATTTCAACGGAAATGTCACCCACCAATGCTGCGAGGAGTAAGGACGCACATTGGCGGTAGGTAAGTGATTCGAAAATGTCAGGAAGACTTCAACCAATTCCCTTCGCTTAAAGACTGGGTGTGTCCAAGCCCAGTGGGCAGTTTTAAAACACTTCCAGATACAAAATTACTACAAAAGCAATTAATTTAAATTCGCCAATATATGTATGTACACAATTTCCGTCAACGTTTACACACCTTTTTTTTATGCCGAACACTGTATGTATAGACATAAAAAGTTATATTTCATTAAGGACTCTCAGCGTTGTAATTTTGATTAATTATTCCAATAAATTGGCCCATCCAGCATAGAAACCTGCTAGGCCAACATTCATAAATATTTTCCATGTGTGTGTAAGCTTTGTTTATTCCGCTGTTTCAAGTTTCCCATTCACAGACAAAGTTGCTGCGAAGTAAACTTTTCCTTTCTTTTTTTTTTTTTTTCCTTCTTTTTTTTGTATTATTCTAATCAAAAAGTACGAATAAATTTCAACATGTACAAGGTGATAACACTTAAGCATACTTTTGTGTAGTTCTCTTACCAGTTGGGTGCTGTATATGGGGTGGAGTTCTCGGTTTCACTTTGGAGCACATGGAGAACATAGCTTGGTTCTTCTGGTTTAATTTGCAGAAACGGATTGGGCTGGGCTCTGTGCGCTTTTGTTGATAATAGTTGAAGTGAATTGAAATGCCTTAACAGCTGCTTAGGATAGCTGTCGGTGATCCTTGGAGGGAATGTTTAACAATTGCTTTTCGTTTCTCAAAATAATGAACTTGAAGCACACGTATAAAGGAGTAAATTTTCGGTATAGGTACACATTTAACAAAAAGGAAAAAGGAAACGAGTGAGTAAAATTGCAATAACACTGAGGCCGAGTGGTGATGGCGATGGGGTTTATCGCCTTTCTTTGTATTGCTGAGAATATTTCTAACGTCGCAACTTGATTCAGTTTTCCCTTTATAAAAAATATGTATAGTCGATGTAGGTCGATTTAATCGATCACTGCGATTTGTGTAAAAAAGGACTCACGGTATAAAAAAAAAGAAGCGTTTTGAGACCGTTTTTCGTATGACGTTCTAAGTTCGCGCAAATTTTCTTTATTCGAATTGAACACACAAAATCAATTTTCACTTTCAGCAGTAGCTATACACCCGCCTCAACAAAAACAAAAAAGGATATCGGCGATGATGTATGTACTCTGCTTTTCCCAGTGTCACACCTTAATTGAACAGAATGCAAACCTATACTGCACACCGAATGCAAAGAAAAGAAGAAAAGTCCTTTAATCAGGAGCGGCAAACGACAACGGCAGAGCACACACACTCAATTATCCTTCCTTGCCGACCAGCAAACGACGAACTATTGAGAAACCCAGAGGCCAGAGCTAGCACTCAGCACAGCAACTCAGAAACAGATGATTTTTCTGAAAGCGCACACGAACGCGTCAATCGTCAGTCCTGTCGTCCTGTCTCCTCTGTGTGCTGTGTGCTATGAAAGCTTTTTCTCTCTCTCGGTTGTAAATGTGTTAGTAGGTTAAACGCCCCCATCATTCTGAAGTGTGGACGAGACAAAAGCAATAATTCAAGTGGAAAAACTTTGGGCAGGACTTTCGTTAAGTTTTCAATAGCAATTTGGGGGATGTGTTAATACATTCGGGTGATGATAATTTGACGGCTGTTATCGGTTCGAGAACAAAATGTCATTGCTGGCTTTATTCAATGGAAGGTCTGTGAAAGAGTTTCCGTATGTGAATGATGCAGCGTTAAAATTTCGTCATTTCGAAAGAGCAACAAAAAACACATGCCGATTGACTGTGGGTAAATTGGGTGCATTGTGTCATACCCTATGATTATGAGGCGGGAGAGCCTTCAATGGGCTCTGGCACTGCGGCTTTTCAAAGGAACATATTGCACCATAATACAGATACCTTAACTATGACACAGAGTTGATCGTTTTTGATAAGAACGTATGCAGCTTTTGAACTTCCGGATACATTTTTGATGCGAAATTTATCACCTGTACATAGATGGGATTATCTGTTGAAATGCCAACTTAGTTGGATCACTTCGGAACTAGTTAGTCTGCCTGGTTTTTCTATATGCGAGCCACAAGAGGTCAGTACCGAATATATTTCTTTTAAGACAACATTCCTAAGCTGGTAGGTGTAGTATAAACCATTTTATGTTGCTCGTTACACTCAACACTCGTTTCTTTCATATAACCCCAGCAGAACTGTTCTGATCTCGCTTCCAAAAAAAGACCGTCCTTTAAAACTGAAATCATTTTTTCAGTACATACAAAAAAAAAAAAAAAAAAATGTTGCGTATACGCCCAAGTCACCCATTTAAGTTCTTTGTAGGAGAAATATATGTCCAACTTGAGTATTGATGTTTCGACGATAGATGGTCGCTAAAAATTGATTCTTACGATTCTGTCGGTTTAGCAGATATGCTGAATTCCTCGCGGTTAGTGAAATATGCACCGATGTCGTTTTTTCTACTATTTTCCTCTTGCCCACATCAAATGAAGATACTACCGAATAAATGTGAAAACTCCATGCGTAAATATGGAAATTCATGAGGTTCAACACCTAAAGGTTCTTTCATTAAGGACTTGACACTTTCTTTTTTAAATAAAATGCAAACTATCAGGTTTTTCAATAAGAGCGTTTACAAAAGTTTTTTTAAATAAAACAAAAACGGTTTTGGATATCAATGAAATTCTTTATTCCTGTGAAAGTACGTTCAATGCTATTATGTATGGAACTTGATTTCTTTTGCATGGCCACCACGGTTACGCTTGCAAAAGTCCAGACGCTGAACCCAATTTTCGACGGTTTTCAAGCATAAGTCTGCGCAATTTCACTTTCGATATTCGTACGAAGTTCATCAATCGTCGCTGGCTTGTTGGCATAGACCATAGACTTGACGTAGCCCCACAGGAAATAGTCTAACGGCGTCAAATCGCACGACCGAGGCGGCCAAGCGACTGTACCATTTCGTGAGATAACACGTTCTCCAAACTTGGTTTCCAATAAATTGATTGTGACATTCGCTGTGTGGCTTGTGGCGCCGTCCTGTTGGAACCACATGTCCTCCAAGTCCATATCATCCAATTGGGGCCAAAAATATTCGGTTATCATTGAACGGTAGCGATTCCCATTGACAGTAACGTGCCGGTCTTGATCATCACGGAAGAAGTACGGCCCAATGACGCCGCCGACCCATAAACCACACCAAACCGTAATTTTTTCGGGATGCAATGATGACTCATGGAGTCCTGCCTCACCAATACTGCATATTTTGTTTATTGACGAAGCCATTCAGCCAGAAATGAGCCTCATCGCTGAAGATGATTTTTCGATGAAAATCCGAATCATTTTCAAGTTGTTGCTCAGCCCAATTCACGAACATACGACGCTTCTGGTGGTCAAACGGCTTCAGTTCTTGCGTCAATTTAAACTTGTAAGGATGTAGGCCAAGATCTTTTTGCAAAATTCGCCACAACGACGTCACATAGATGCCCAACGCTTGAGAACGACGTGTGAGAGACACATTTGGGCTTTCTTCAACTGAAGCCTCAGCGGCAGCAATATTCTCGACACTACGGGCACTTCTTTGTCTCACTGGCACGGGAACATTTTGTACTGTGGATTAAAATTTTTCCACAAGACGCTCAACTGTTGATCTGCTAGGACGATTATGACGACCATAAGTTGGACGTAGCGCTCTTAACGTTGACGCCACTGACTCCGAATTTCGGTAGTAAATTTTAATAATTTCGACTCGTTGTTGGCTCGTATATCTTTCCATCATGAAATGTCAAAAGAGCGGCAAGAAATTCGGCGTCGTTTGCTGTCCCTGTCGCTCTACTTTTGTAGCGTCCCTGATGAAAAACCCTTTACTTGAGATATCTAAATAAATAGTTAAAAAATACTATCAAAACATTTATGAATGGAATTCCACTTCATTCATATATCCACCACGGCCACACATTTCGACCGATACAGACGCTATTTCTCGTTCAATATTGGCTCTGAGCCCCATAAAAAAAAGTCTAGGCGAAAACGACCTCGGCGGCCAAGCGACGGGTCCGTTTCCCGAGATAACACGATCACCGAACTGAGACATCAATCACTCGATTTTCGCACCCGCTGTGTGGCTTGTGGCACCGTCTTGTTGCAACTGCAACCACATATCACTGATGTCCATTTCATGCAATTTCTCATAGAAATAACGTTCCAACATGTCTCTGTAGCGAATAACGAGATAGTCAGTTTCATAGACGAAAAAAAAAGGCCCACTGGCATGAAAACCGCCAAACGGTGAGTTTTTGCGGATGAAGTGGTGTTTTATGAATGTTCTCACCAGTCTAGTAATGCGTATTTTGCTTATTGATGAAGCCCTTTAACGAAAAATGCGGTTTATCGCTGAAGATTGATGATTGACGTTAAAGTTGGGACCATATTGACTCGGAATTTCGGCAGTAACTTTTAATTACAAAACTTTTACTGAATATTTTGACATTGACAGTTCGATGAATGGATTAAAAGTGCATTCACACTGAAAGTTTGAAGTTATCAAGTCGCTAATGAAAGACCCTTTTCAAGTCTAGGCGAAACGATTTTAATTTAAACTTTGCTATGTGAGAGCACAAGACAACAAGATTCCGTTGGAGCAATTACAAATCCTTAGTTCGCAATTTTAAAGCAACTTTTATTTCAACTTATGATGTAGTTTAAACTCCTTAATTTCCTGCAAATCTTTTTTCTCGGAGACACTCGTAGCTACTTGCCTCCTTTCGGACATTTTATGCGCCGATATAATATTTTCACATAATAAATATAATAAAACAGTATAACATGTATTGCTCGTTTTATTTCAAACAAAATAAAAATAAAAAAACGGATAAAAATTTCTCTGAATACCGACATTGACCAGCAACAAAATGAGGCATTAAATGTAGACCCATCATCAGATGAATCCTTTAGTATTACAAATATACTTCCGTTTGCATTTAGTTATTTTTTCATCGCATTTTTATGTGCACATATAGGTACTTATAGGGGGTCTTCTTTCAAATACTCCTGTGTCTTGAGGTAGAGTGCAATTTTGAGATGCTTTTCTTCGCAAGACTGAATGCGACATATTCTCAGGTACACAGGTACAAGAGTAAGAATTGAAAAGAGGAATGATTGCACTTGACATGAGCAGGACAATTTATTTGTATATTCTTTTATGCATAGGAATAGGACTACTCCTTCATGGCAACAGCAAAAAAAAAAAAAAAAACAATAAGTTCACTACCCCATCTAAGGCTGAAGCATTCACACGAAGAACGTCATTGAATCAATTTCAAGGATGGATTTGATTGAAGTGTTTCGTTCTTCTTCTTTTTTCATTGAAAAGTATATAAGGACTCCCGGAAAACCGCAGTGTGGTTAAATTTTTCTCTGGAAATATTTCTGAGATTGATGCGCAACATAATTTGATTTCTAAAAAATGCTATGATACGGCAAGTAGGTACCTACCAGAAAATTGTTAGATTTCGAGAGTTTTATTAACTTCTGTACGTATTACGCTACTTAGAGGAATAAAATAAAATAAAACGTTACTCTTATCGTGAAGGCTAATTGATATTACATGTTCGCCTGATAGAAAAAGTTTGTTGAAACCGACACTAGGTTAGGTTGGGTTAGGTAAACAGGTAGGTAGAGTAGGGTGAGCCCTGTAATACCTCACTTAGGTCCTCGTGGACCCATTGTGATGCCCTTTTTTGGGATTAACCGTTGGTGCTACATCGGTGGTCTCCATCCCTTCTCCTCTTGTGGTTACCTAACGCTGTCTAGCCATCCCGATGTCCTCAAAAACCTGTAAAGATCAGACAGTGAGACATCAGAAAGTTTATATACGTCATGGAAGAAATAGCCTCCAAGTGTTCTGTTCCTCAAGTGACAGAGACTCGGGCAATGAGAAAGGAAGTGTGTTGTGTCCTCGTGGACATCCTCGTCTCCGCAGCCTCTACATATGTCGTCATCTTTGAGAATCATATCCGCATGGACAGGAGGTTCAATGACGTGAAAATCATCGATAGGTAGCAGAAGATACAAGGATACGGCAACGTCTATCAATTTTGTATTTTTATTTACGATTTTTTTTTTTTTTTTTTTTTTTTTTTTTTCAGCGAAAAAAGAAAAAAAATATTCCTGTTCTTTATATCGTACAATTTGAACATTCATTGCACTTAAGTTTCACTTGATACGAAGAAATAAAAAAATCAAACAACTACCTATTTCTATAAAAATGTAGCGAATAATTTCAGCCTGGAACTAAGAGAAACTACTATTTACAACACAGCCCTACACTCGATATTGAAATGAGAATCTACCTCAGGCTACCTAACATCTGGTTTAAGCCGGAAGCGTGTGCTGTTTTCTTTTTTTATTTATTTTTTTTTTTCCAAGAATACGTGCGCCCCTTTGATTAACATGGCACAAGTATATGGATTCAAACTGGGCTACATTCAAGGTAAATTTCAGCTTGTTGCCTACAAGCTCTGGTCCTCTGAAAAAGACAAAATTCTAGACAATATTTTGCAAGTTATCTTAAGTAGCGATCGAAACTTATACTCAATACAACTTCTCAAGAGGAAGAATTTTTCGGTAATTTTCCTATTATAAGTCCCATCCAGATTTCTCATAGTATTTTTTATTGCACGTTTTCAGTCAAACGAAATTGTGTTTTAAAGAAGACAAACCAAAAGAAAGCCGCGTATTGGCGCTTTTTTTTTGACGAGAACTAGCGACACTGAACCAGGCTGTACTCCACCCTGATAAACATACCTCAAACGACCTTGTAGTTTCATGTCAATATCGATGAAGAGCGACAAGTTTGGAGTAATGGATGGATATTTATGTCATCTGTCCTATGTCCTATACCTTTTTTTGGTTTTAACAAAAACGCAAATGCAACTGCTCGTAGATCGTACAGATTCCATGGCATACATTTGCATACATACCCTTGGACATCTCTTGTCAACGTAAGTGCTAGCCCTGCAATGCTTTATATTAAAAGTATGTAGTAGCTTCTTCTCAAAAACATAAAATCAGAAAATTCTATACTCACCCTGCTCCCAAAATACTATTTTCTAAAAAAATCAAACTGAAGACCTAAGATCTTTTATGCATAACAATTGTACAAAGAAAGGGTACACTCTCAGCACTTCCCTGAAGTATGGATAAGACCGGTAATTGTGATCTTGAAATTCCTTAGGGTATGGAATTCATAAAAATGCTGGTATTTTTTAAAAGGTTCAGGTGTATCTGACGAAAAAAATATGTGTCCCTAAGATTTGGCCGACTGCACCCATAAAACACACCATTCGACTTAAGCTAAAATATAAAGCTAACATGTTTCCCAAACCACTATTGACAGTACTGGTATAATATGAAGCTCGTCACAACTTACCGAAAAAAAATCAATTACACCGCTGACTGCAGCTTGACGCAGTATATTTAAAGCGGTTTGTGTAATCGGTTAGCTAACCACATACAAATATGGCATAGCTTCTAAAGCCATATCTATCAAAACAGTGTCTCCAAAAGGTGGGAATTAGAAAAGCTATCTCTATAAAGCTTTTAAAACGAAGAAATGATTCGATTGTGAATGTATCAAGAAAAAGTTTCAGGAGCACTGGTATCCGAATTGTCCTAGCCCCAAGCTCTTGTAAAGCTCAAAGTCTATTTTTATTAAGTGGCACTGCACATGTAAGGAGGAAAAACACAATTTTCGTCTTAAGGTTTTTTTCCCTACGTCGCCTCTCTCTGTCATAAAAGAGTTTCCCAATTAGTCGTTTGGACTAGAAATAAAATTGTAGAACCCTTCCAGCAGAGACAATACCGAGACTACCAACTACGGCTGATATCCCGTTACTTTGCATACAAGCTATATTCTTACGGATTTGTCACGTTTTTTTTTTGCGCTAGTATTGATGCATAGAAATTCGTATTGACAAAAGTTACGAAACTTCAATACACTAACACACCCTCAAAAAATATGAACAACTTCCGCTGCGAGAAAAGTTGCTGTCACAGCATTCATAGAATTTTATCCGTTAAATTTGAAATTGTTTGTTACGTGTGGATAGTAATTTTTTTAGGAACGAATGCACTTAAATATTTATGAAAAATGATCACTGCAGAATGTTTCTAGGAAAATGGAAACATTTCGAGCAATTTTTCTTCACTTTTTTAAGAAATTTACTCATGAAATCGAAGTTAATGATATTCAAAAGCGGAAAATACACAACCATGTTTATCCTATTATGTTTCTAGTATATGAAACATCTCATTTAGATAGTTCCATTAACCAAACAAGTTATATTAATCGCCTTTTAGAAATATATAATAGCTAACCAATAGTATTTCTTATGTTAAAATGTCGTATTCCCGAACTCTATCACATTCCCACACGGTTGGTAGCGGTTGGCAGCATTGATGTTATATTTTTTGTATGTTTTTGCATGTCACACGGATTCTAAATAAATTTGAAAAAAAAATTGAGGGGGCCAGCGGCAAGAGGATTGCGAGTTAGGGGTCTCAGTATGGTTTATCTCTGGTCTCAGTAAATCAGTATTGTCTCTGATGAGAAGCTTACGGACCTGTTGCGCCAACTATTTATTTATTTACATGCAAGGAGAAAGGGTTATATCATTTATGCATTGTTAAATCGATTTTACTCATTACTTGAAAGGATTGTTTGACTTTGCTGTGTTAGTTATGGCATATGATGTTATAGCGTCAACGTTAAAAGTCATACACCAAGCTCTAAAAGATGTATTAAATACTTCGACGTTACTATAAACGAGCGGGTTTTTTTTTCGAAGTCGCATGGAGTTGGTTAAAGTCTGCCATATACAATACCTACTTTTGAGAAGCGGATCACCATCAGAGACAATACTGAGACCCCCAACTTCGGCCGAATTTTTGTTACTTGCCTACAAGCTATATTTTTATGGGGTGGCAAATGCTAAGTGCGTTAGCACTGGGCTTAGTTTTATTGATTATAAAATAATAATTCGATATATATCATAAATAAAATAATTAAACATTGCCACCATTAAAGTTTTTTTAAACTAATACCAAATTATTTTTAAATGAAAATTTTTATTCATTAACAAAAATTGTATTACAATTTTCATTTTCATTTAATACGCTATTGTACATGAAAAATAATACATACAAAATTGCAATCTATTGCTCAAAACGTAAACCTACAAATACATGAATTAGGAAATTTAACAATTGATTAGTATTCTTTGAAATGAATACCAATAAAACTTATGAATTTACATATCGAGTAAATAAACAGAAATATACAACTAGGTGTTGCGAGTTTATTGGTTTTTGCCCATCTAAAAGTGCCCAATACGCCTTAAGAAGTTATCACTTCAAAAATGATTATTGTAAATATTTATTAATAAATTAAATTTTAATTATAAATTATATTTACAATATTAATACAGCATAAGATATACAGCACTAGCTACATGGGCTTTCGGCTGGAGTAATACTATGTATAAGTAAGACGTATATACAAAATATTGGCGCAACATTATAGTTGGATAAAGTCCACTTTAAAAATATTTTAGTACGTAACAAGTGTCCGTATTAGTATTTTTCTAATTATAGATTCGACATGAAACCCACTTTCTCGTTACAACCTGGTAGAACATTTAAAATCACCAAAAGTACATTTACTATCCCTTAGGACTCTATGGACTCTCAATCATCTCTCATCTGTAATTTTTATTGGAAAATTTAAATTCTGTTTTTTTTTTAAGATTTTTGAAGAAATATTCCCAGGATATTAATATTTTTGAAGATTGATCTCAAAATGTATAAAGATGTTTTTGTAAATTTTAAATAAGATTTTTTCCTTTGCGATATTAAAATGCTCGTCCACTTTTTGTCAAACGTTATAATATTTTATTTAAATTTAAGCTCTCTCGAACGATTAAAAGGTTAACAACTGAATGACAAAATTGTAACAATTGAAGCAAGCATGAAAAAAATGACTGCGGTAAATTTAATCTTTGGGAAAAATGTACGGTGAGAAATAATATTTTACTAGGCGGGAAATTCAAAATTCAATGTGCTTATTAAAACGGTTAATCGGGCTTTTAAGAAAAAGAAAATAAAACCGGAGCAAATTCGTTTAAAGATTTTGATGACAAAGAGTTTTGCGCCCTACAGATTCAATCCTGCATTTTTACATTTTTTGTTGTTGTCTTTTATTCTAGCTGTCATTTCATTCAAATTTGTTTAAAGATAATTCTCTAGCTTGTGTCTAGTTTCTAAAACTGTAAGATCGTGTCGTGCCCACTCTTAGGTTGGTAGCGTTTATAATGGACTAAAAAGTTAGGCACCGGCTTTGAAGAGTGCTGTTAGTTAGTATCTACTAATCTCTCCTAGGACACGATGACTATAATTTTGTGCAATTTTTGAAGTGATAACTTCTTTAGGCGCGTTGGGCACTATTTGGATGGGCAAAAATTAGCAAACTCGCGAAACCGACAACGACACCGATTGCATACTTTTAGTTATACTATTGCTTACTTTGAGGGGTAGGTAATTTATAGCTTAATCTACGATGATTTTTATTTGAATACGTTACTATGGTAATTTATGGCAGCGACAAATTGATTGTCACCAAAATTATTTCAATTACCTGTTTTGTATAGGGAATTCATAACTTAATTTTACCAGGCTTAATTCCGACAAATTATATCCACGATTTTGGGTTTGTGCACATTTACGGCACAGTAGCTTGTGTTATAATTACCGAAACAAGAAAAAGAAAACTGTGGTAAACTTGCCACCCTAAGAGTAGGTACATATACTATACAAAAAATTGTAATATTCATGAAGCAACGCTAGGTAAAAGAACCGGTTCATGAAATATAGAAAAAGTCGAGACTCTAGAAACAGACAATTGTCGCAAGTTCTTGTTAGAGAGTTATAAACTTTATAAGTTTTTGGAGTACGAGAACAAGTAGGAGTAGTAGGAATTTCTGATTTTTGATCTGTTTGGGAATCATTTTCTTTTTGACTGGAATAGATTAATGACGCTGGGTTAAGTTGTCAATGATTGGAAGTATTTATTGTTCGTGATAGATCGATGTCTTTGCATATGCGACACTTACATTAAGGGGTAATTGCATTGCATACCTTTGGGTATATGATTCTCTCTAACGAAAGGAGCGACATCTAGATATCAAAAAAATAAACAGATTCTAATCTACTATGATTTTTATTTGAATATGTTACTATGGTAATTTATGGCGGCGACAAATTGATTGTCACCAAAATTATTTCAATTACCTGTTTTGTTTGGGGAATTCATAACTCAAATGAAAATGAAAAATGTAACATAATTTTTGTAGTAGAAGCTTATAATAATGAATAAAAAAAAACATTTATTTAAAAGTACTTCCTGTGCAATAAATTATTTCCTGACGATTCAAAAAATTCAAGTTATCACTTCTGTCGGCACTCCCGGAGTGCCTCCAGTTTTTTTTTTAGTTCGACCTTTGTAGAGTTGAAATTTCCTTTTTCCAAAAATAAAAAAACTCGCGGATGTGTAGTTTTTCACTCATTGAATTGTTTATAATCCCATAGAGATGCATTTATGTAGTTTTGCAAACAGAATCTGTTGTTGTTTGCTTATACCATAAGAAAGTGGATACCTAGATGTAGCTAACTTTATTTTTGTATACGTACATCAAACAGAATACTGCAATACCGATTACCTACACCCAGTAGTATTAGGTTATGCACAACATACATAATAAATTTCCACCGAACCTCTTCGAAAAGACGTCGGAACAACTTATTGGGTAGTCCAATGAACCCAATGGAATTGAATGTACAAACCATGTCAACAAAATGTTTCTTAACTTTCGCAGACGTACATATTGTCTCAGAAGAAACTTTAATGTGTGTTTCACAGCACCGGCACATTCACAAGTCTCGGTGGTTAAATGCTTCAGTACAGAGGAGGACAAACACCCACTTACTCTCATTTCAGTCAACGAGAGTTTTAAGCACATTAAACTGACACTTAAAAATGTCCATGTCCCCACTTGCTGCTTTACCGTCGTCGTTGTGTAAGTGTTTTACTTGAAGGACCTTTCATTTCTATAATTTATTATATTCGTGGAAAGTGCAAACTACTTTTGTACAGGAATTGCATGATGCGTGCTGTGTTCCGATAAGGAAAGTTACGTTTCAAGTGCATAGGGCTGTCGTTTAAAATATGCAAAATTAACTTGAAACACACGCGATATAAAAGCATAATTATGATTAATAATTCTATTCCGCAGCAGCACGATTTACAGGGCTACAGCAATGTGGACGGTACAAGTGGTGCACTTTTACGGGAAATAGCTTCATTTCCATATTATGTAATATATCAAACTGTACCTATATAAAAGAGACGTGCGATGAGTGTGAATAAGAAACATCGATAAAACAATAAAGAAGTTATATTCGATAGATTTTTTTCGTTAGTGACTTGGAAAAGTACATACACATACACATACATCACACAAACGAGTGGTTGGGAGATGAAAAGGGTAACGGACTTGGTTGAGCCACCTATTTTTTTTTTTGGCAATATCTGATTTTTCGTAGGTACATATTTAGGTATTTGTATTTAAATACTTTTTGTAGATGTAAATCTATGGAATCAACCCTTCCCTCCCTACCTTTCAGTTATAGTTTTGAAACACAAATTAGGTATTTCATGAATTGAAATTTCTCTATTGACCAAAGACTATACTGAGTCTGTGGGCTGGGAGATAAATATACAGTCGAACTTCGATAACTCGAACCATCACTTGCCAGGAAAAAAATTCGAGTTATCAAGACTTCGAGTTATCAAGTAAAATATAAAATTGATAGGAATACAAAATATGTACATATTTATTTGCGAATATATACAGGAAATTAGCATATTTAATATTTAAAATAGTCTGTTATAAATAATGATTGAAAAGTAATTTTATTTTGGTTTTAAAAAAAATCTTCAATGGAATTTATATTATAAACAGAATCGGTTGTCTTTCATTAGTCTTTAAATATAAACGCAAAATGCTTAATAATTTGCAACCAACTCGTTTGAAGGTTGTTGAAGCAAATCATGCTCCAAATTTGATTTTGTCTTCCTCTTATTTTTTTCAATAATTCAAAAAAATATAGCAACCTGGAAGAAATTTGAAAATGTTTACTCACACATACGAAAATTACGATACGATTTTCTACACGGTATGTATAAGGAACATTCAAACTCAGTGCCCCCAAAAGCGATGCATTATAAAACGAACTTGTTAAAACACGCAGAATTAGGGAATTCCCCTTCAGAATTTGGGATTTCCCCCTTTAGAATTCGACTTATCGAAGGTGACGCCAAATAATCTCTTCGAGTTATCAAGACATTCGAGTTATAGAAGTTCGAGTTATCAAATACAAATTACATGCAAATTTTAGTGTTGGCGCTATTGCCAACCAATTTTATTCGAGTTATTAAATATTCGAGTTATCGAAGTTCGACTTATCGAAGTTCGACTGTATATTGCATAGAGTTGCCAGACGGTCAACATATTTCCCCCCATATAACTCTGAAAAAAACCCCAGATTTGGCTACTTAAGAAAAAACCCAACTCTTTGTCATTTTTAATTTAACATGTTTTTGTACAAATTAAAAAAAGGAATTTCGAATTTGCGACGCAAAAATGTAAGTTTGGTATTCCGAATATAAACTAAATCACAAAATTTCAACGAATGTTGCATTTTAAAAACATCCTGTAATCGATTGATCATTCAACTGCATTTTAAAATAGCACAAACTTTTTAAGTTACCAAAAAGGATATTATAATAAAATACAAATAAAATAAATGTTTTCTTATAAAAACCCCAGATTTCCCCCGAAACAATTTTGTTCCCCAGATTTCCCCCAGCCCTAAATCTTGGGGAAAACCCCCAAAATGGCAACGCTGAATTCGCGATCATTTAAATGGTTGCTCATGGACATGGTGAAGTTTCTACCTTGAAGACGTCAGTTGGCAAATAGCACTTTTTGATTTATGTATATTTTTTTATAGCCATGAAAGGTCAAACACCCAAGATATACGTCTATTCCTTTGACAAAGTCCATAATGTAACAGGATTTTCTATTTCTGAGGCGTATTTGATCTTCTGCTATGTATCTACCGACTTTTGTACAGTTTTTGTTTATTGCAAGAAGAAAGAGAAGACAAATATAGACACACAGATACCCTCGGTTGCCATTTTGTTCCAGTTTTGTGTTGTTTTGTGTAGCTTGACCGTTGTGCGACTAAAGTTGAAATTTGGAACTTTTTTCAAGAGCCTGGCACAATTTTTTGCTATATTGTCCTTTTTGGAAATGGCGCTTCGAAAATTTTCATTTATTTTAATTATTATTTTTAAATAAAAACATTTAAAATGTATATTGTTAAATATGGCTCAAAAGTTATAAATTTGAAGAATAGCTTCAGAAATGAACATTTTTTTCTCATTGGCTTTTTTCTTGCAACTTTTCTGCCTCAGCGGTCACACTCACACTGGGCCGAGCTACCAATGAGAACACAACTCTCTCCACTCTCCATATCTTCAACACGTTCCAATTCAGCTTAAGATTCAATCAACGAAAAACAAAAATCTCGGGAACGCCCGTTGCCCGTGTAGCTAAATTTAGTTTCACTTGGTATTGAGACAACTGATGGTTCTTGAGTACAAGGTGGCGCAAAAGTTGTCACCCATTTGGATGTATTTTTTTTTTTTTTTTTAAGAATAAAAAACCTTGGTTCTGCTTTTGGATTATTTTTATTTGATGTCTTAAACTTTTTTCCATTAAGTCGAAAAAAAATTTTATCGACTAAGTGGCCGCCGGCAGAATTGTTGACCAGCACTCTTTCCATATAGTTCTTCCGGCGATAGGTCGTCGCATTCTTCACGGATATTCTTTTTGAAGGCTTCGAGACTCGTGAATAAGGACCCTTGATTCCCACTTTTTTTCAAAATGATCAAAATGGCAACTTTTTCAGTTAAACTAAGACATTATTCTTCATTGAACGAAAAAGAATGCAAAACTATTGAAAAAGGGTTTCGTAATGAAAACATTTTTTTTTTGTCATGCACCTATAAATAAGTGTTTTTTTTGTTTAGTATTTCATGTATTTTTTTAGGTCGGACTACTTTTTATTCCCCTTTTTGAACATTTTCAGCGGCAACGCTGCTCCTTGATATCGGCAACATCTTTTAGCGATAGCTGCAATTTTCTCAGCAGAACGGCTACACCGGGGCGTAGTTGTACCACCAGTTGGTGTCGTTTAGTTCACAAATTTCAAAGTAGAATTGACATTGCCGACATTAGCAAAAAGTATTTTACCATCTTATGATAATGTGATGATTTTTGAGCCAACTTGTACTTCTTGTTGTAAAATTCTATATCCCCTTACACAGAGCTCATCAATGATGATAAATTCAATTTTCTCTTCCCTTCCACTCTTAGTGAAAGAAGACGGAAAACTATACCAACAACACCTAAATGCAGAAATATAAGGTCACTGATTCAATGATGAATGGATTTCGGAGATGTCAAACTATTGAGCTACGCATATATATATAAATTTCGAGAGATATTCGAATCAGACCACCATTTTCGGGTCTTTTTCTCTCCAGAGTTCTTCCTGGGCTCAAGTATTAACGCTAGCAACTGTTGGGCCTCGACCGAATGATGTCCCAAGATCTACATTCTTCTGCCAGCCAACGCCGGACATTGGTACAGTATGTCTGCCGCTGTCTCAGGTTCCTCCAGGATTGTTTTCAGGTATCATCCTCTCTAAGGCCCATCTTCCTTAAGTGATACCCGAAATTACCATTTCCTATTGAAAAAGCCACCACCCATTTCAATGTTCCTCAACTCATGCTAAGAACCCTTCCTTAAGTGGAGCAGTTCGGCCACTTAATTGCCATTTTAGCCTGTCTACATTGTGCCACGGTTGACCACCTTCTCAGGTGTTCTGCCATTTGTGAATCAGCTGTTCTACCATTCCTTTGCCAATTGAAGAGAATGGTTCTAGTCACAGCAACTTCTTAGTTGACCCCTGTTTTGCAAGGGAGTCCGCCTTTACAATGCCTTCGATCCCTATGTTTGTGTCCTCGGACCCAAGTTAGTATTACTTCATTTTTAGATGAACCTTTATTGAGCCTAAGTACACATTCCAGTGCTAATGATGTTGTGATGTTTGTCTGTTCCATGCATTTGATCACCGCTTGATTGTCCAGTGTTATAAGGATATTTCTTCCCTCCACCTGACTCTCAAGCAAGTCATCTCAGCCTTGTATACGGAGTGTGTTTCCCTTGGCTAACGTGACGGGCTAGTTCCAGTTCTGCTGAATAGATACCGGCACCCGCTCCGCCATTCATCATGGATCCATCTATGTGAAAATCACTATTTCACCACCCCGTTTTTCTGGAAGTAATCCGTTCTCAATACGAGTTTTGTGATTCATTTCCATAATACGCACCCTTGTTAATCCCATCCGTAAGCATTGAGCTAAGTAACTAAACTATCGCAGTCGAATACCATGCAAATTCAAAAACATAGTAAAGTCAGCCTCTACGTATGATAAAAATAGATGTTCACAGCCTCAACCAAACCTGTCCGTACTCTCTGCAACATTAGTGCAAATGCATATGAAGCTAAAGCTTGTTAGTGAGGTTATTTTCTGATTGTAGCCTTCCCATTCCCGATTTCTCATAACCTGAAAACCATTCCCGACAAAGTTTGTTATAATTTTGTGAAGTTCATGAAAAAAGTAGTTTTCCCTTACTTCTTCACCCTCTCACTGCAATTTCAGCGGGGGTTACTGCTCGTAAAAACACTCTACCCCGTCATGGGAAGACACCTGCATGAAAGCTAGAGAAGCAGAAAAATATCTGCTAGGTACAGCAAGTATTATTCAACCTCATGATCTGAAAATATCCCACAGCTAAGCCAATTAATTTGTGTCGTCGCGTCGTGTGCATAAGCAATAACATCTACTCAATCTTTCGAATATACGTTAAAAATATTCCGTCTTATCTCTCTGCTGGAGCATTCTACCCCCGAAATCAGTTCACTAGACCTTGTCCATTAGAAAAATATAGCCAGCGTGTGGTCACTTGCGTTTAAATTTATGTGACGCAAGATAATAATTTACTTAAGCTTACTCAAGTAGAAACGATACTATCGCACAGATTGCCACTGTGCCAAATGGAAGTTGCCACCTACTGTTACGAATGAAAAACGCACCTAGTACCGTATTCGCATCGATTTTGTGTCCACCTAATAAACTTAAAGCAGATAGTTTCACACGGGCAACATGAATGCCACTGCGAGTATCTATGTTTAGTTTATCTTCAAATCGAGCATTCGTGAATTTTGGAACCTGCACCCTTCTCGAAAGAAAAATGAAACGAACTAAAGGAATTTGCATAAACTCCAGTTTTTGGTAGAATAACTAATTGCCAGTGGAGCAATGCGAAGGTTAAATTCATAGCAAATGAATACATCGACCACTCCATTCGAGCAGTGCATACAGTGGGTAGGGGTGGAAATCCGAATTAAGGGATTGAGTGCGGTGGCACGTTCTTCATCAGCTCACCCTCA
The DNA here is from genome assembly GCA_946477585.1 of Cheilosia urbana. NCBI lineage: Eukaryota > Metazoa > Arthropoda > Insecta > Diptera > Syrphidae > Cheilosia > Cheilosia urbana. Next base: position 179,189,644 of record OX297853.1, read on the forward strand.
ATTTGCCAGCCAGCATGCAAATCTGACAGCTTTTTGTCAATAAGAGTTACAGGCTATTGGTTGTCAGGATAAAAGCTTTTACTATATCCTTTGTCAATCAATAAATCGCATGCATGTTCCGGTAGCAGTAGCTTTTTTGAAAATTTCCTTACACATATAGAACAGGGTGGTCTACTGCTAATGTATTCCAATCCATTCACATTCATTGACAATGTAGCATAACACTCACACCCGCGAGCTTTGTCAACTCGCGGAGGACATGCGCTACTACAGACCGTACCAAGTGATGTCGTTTTCACACAGTCGGAAAGTGGAGTTTTTGTTGTAAGTTTGAACAGCGTTACCATTTGGCTAAAGAAACTTAGTTTGGGTACTACTTTTATCAAGGTTTGTTTATAGTTACTTGTAAGAAATTGAATAGTAGTGACGGAGGTCTATCTTCTCACAGTCCTTCGTTAGTGTTATTCTTTTTATTTTTGGGACGAGTAGAACGGACAAATTGTTTTACTGGAAGGGTTACTTAATAAATATAAAAGAAAATACGACTTCGGGCCCATTTTCTTACAACCACTCATTTCTGTCAGCTATCAGCTTCTTGGAGCTACGGACGGTCAAACTTTGTGAAGTTTTCTATGCAAAGACGAGCCATAAAAGAGAGGGTCAGCAAGCTAAATTTACTTGTCGACCAGCTTTGAAGGGTGTTGCTCGATTGTAAGGCATAGTTTTTTGTACGTTAATTGATCTAAACAGTTTCCAAATCGGTCAAAGTGGTTCATTTTTCGGTCATCACATCACACTTTTCCTGGGTCTTACAAAAACAATTATTTTTAGCACACACCTTATGCAAATTCAAAGCACTTTTCCTACTGCCGGACAAATCAGATCCACTATTTGGAGCAACGCTAGTCCGTCCTTCCACAGGCCTACAGCCTAAACGGCTGCCCGGATTTGGTTCAAACTTCGGATTTATAGTCTGTGGGCTGTCTGTAACCTCAATATTAAGGGCACTTCCCTTATAAAACGTTCGTACCAGTTTGATTTGTTTGAAAGCGTTAACCGATTTTGACAAAAATGCAAAATTGGAGTAAAATTCATGTTTCCAAAATTATTGCGTCCTTCATTATCAATTCGAATCATCGTATAGGCTTATTTTAGAAACTGGTCATATGTCGAAAACATCATTTTCGATTTGGATAAAACTTAAAAAAACCAAGTAATGCTTACATCATTAAATAGTTAAGCAATAGTATTTTTCAAACTAAATATGGCAATATTTGGAACTGTTTTGTCCGTTTCTTTCTGCAAAAGTTAGTACCCAAATCCCAATCGCACTTCGCACATTTTTGGAAAACTCAGAATGCAATTATTTAAGAACTATGTCTTTTATCTAGTATCGCTTCTCAGATATTCAACTACTTACCTAATAAAATAAGAATACAACGAACCAAACTTTTGATGAAGAGAAAGTTTCGTTCGATCCAGTCGTGCACTTTATTTTTTGCTGCTTAAGATATAGTCATAGAAAGAATTTTGTTTTCAAAAATTGCCGTGGGAATCGGGTAGGTAAGGTGAGCGGCTGCGGGAGCTAACGGTCTATTTAATACTTGGTTTATGCTCCGAAGGTTTATCATACGAGTGTTGTTTGTGTTGTTTAATGTTACTTGAAATATTCATCTTAGGTCAAAAATTGGATTTGACGGTAATTTATCCAAAGGCAATGTTCCGATCAACTCGCTTCGACTTTTGGCTAGGTTTCCAAATCGTGGTCCCCACTTCGCTACAGCACGAATTTCGTAGAGGTTGTCCAAAATCGGTTGTTGTACCAGAAAAAATCGATGTTATGAGTGAACTGATATTGCAAGATCGTCCTGTGACATACTGAGCGATTGAGTCATTGTTGGCAGTCAGAAAGTTTTGTTCGCTTAGGATACCGCATATCTGGTAGATAATCGCTTACAAAAGAGTTACAAGTGGATTTATACCGAAAAATGTTAAGAAACTAAGAAACAATCGATTGCATGGGTCTTTGAAGAGGAGGCAAAACCAACAAAAATTCGTCACGCACGGAATAATTGGACATGTCAATCAGCGCTGCCTTAAGTACATCAATAGGAGTATTTTACTCCTTTTTCATCTGTCTTGCTCCGGTACTCCCCAACGGAAAATTGTATTCCATTTTTTGTTACATTCTCGTCGAACAAACTCTTGCGGATCCTGGAAGTCGTTTTCACTGAAAAACACTTATTTTGATACTAAAGTCAGCGACTGAATAATAAACACCAGATTAGACAGACTCTACCAAAACAAAATGGTTGCCACATGCTTCCAATATCGCAACGGTCCCATTTGAAAAACGCTTCGCTAGAAATAAATTTCTTAATTTTAGTTCTGTACTCCGCGGTACTCCCCAAAAAAGTTCTGTAATACTTCCCAATGCAACTATGAAACGGCAGCCCTGATGTCAATGACAGTGCCACCGTGCCATTAGAGCAACGCAGAACGGTAAATTCTGAATGCAAAACATCGAATTGATGGGCCATCCGCCGTACAGTCCCGATTTAACTCCCAATGATTTATCGTAGTCCCGTAGATGAAACACAAAAAGCGAGGTCAACATTTTCCAACTCCTGAAATGGCGGTTGATGCGTTCACATCACATGATTTGGAAGTACCTCAATCAGTGTAGAGAATTGCTTCAAAAATAGGTTTAAACGCATGCAAAAGTTCATTCATGGAGAAACAAAATTACACCATTTTCGTTTATTGGGTTTTTTTTTTTACTTTTCTATCTTAAAATTCAACTCTCTACACATTAGTTGCAACATCCGTTTTCTCTGTTTTGACAGTTTTTTATGTAATAAAACTGCAAAGTACCATTTTCACACCGAGCCAAAAACCGAGTATTTGCGAAAACACTCGAAAACGTCATCGAAAACAGAAGTTTTCCTATACCGTTTTCAAAACGACTCGTTTTAACTCGTTTTCCACAAAATCACAAAGAAAACCAGTTCCAATCGTTGGGTTGTTGAAACAAACACACCTTTTGCAGTAGTCAGCAAATTCAGCAGAACTGCTGACTGAACAAATGTCACAACTCACAACTTGAAATCATTTTCAATTGATGGGCCGATATTATTTTTAAATGCTCTGAGTTCATTTTATTCGTTAATTAATGCGATCGAAATTTGTAACCAAAAAAGTTTACATAGAAATTTCACTCACAGCTGACTGAAACGTCAAACAAAAACTATTTGGTGTTCGCTGTGAATGCTTCTTCGAGTTTTGCTTTGCGGTGTGAATAGGGTATCATAGATTCCTTTTGATATAAAAGTACCTACTTCTTTACTTAATATGGAGCAAAATTGTACTCTTAAAAAAGGAGCAAAATAGTACGTACAAGGCTGAACACTGTGCAGAGTGCTTAGGTACTTCACTTGGTGTACCATTGAACGGGCGGGCGCAAATTACTTGTTTGCATGTGCATCAACTACGTATGTGAGTTTCTCCAAGGATGGTATGAAAATTCCTCCTCATACAGCCAAAAAAAGAAAAGAGGAAATGTGCTAAAATTCACGAAGCACAGCGCACATGTGTGCCAAAAGTTCTGCAGAAATACGTGTACGACATATAGAGGAAGTCCACCATCCACCAACCAATACGCGCTATATGGAGGCTTAGTTCAAGGTACTGCATGTCAAAGACTCTTTCATGGGGGGGCATTAGAAGCTTTTCAGCTTTTTCCTCTTCCATTTTTTTTTTTTTTTGTACATCCCCATAGATACTCGTCGTTTTCGTATCCCCGCATTAAGCTGAGAGCGAAAAGTTGAAATCTAAAATTCAGTTTCGTGTCGGATGCAGTGTGGTTCGTTCATGAAATAGTCGTCCTCGATTTCGATGAGCGAAAAGTGAAAAAAAAAAAAAAATGGTGTCCTCAGTATTCAAAAATCCACAAAATATACTTTCCATCGCGGAAATGGGTTGCCCGTGTTACAATTAAAGTGCGTACCCGCAAAGCGAATACCGTCGACCTGTCGAACATCAACGATGTTGCAAATTACAAGGATCTCCGCGTATCTATAACTGTATTTGATGAAAATCCCACGGGTAACGCGAAAAATTGTATTTGAAAATGTCAGCAAAAATATCTAGGAAAATTTAGATACATGCAATTGATTTCTGTGAAAAAGCTCAATATGTGTGGGGGGACACAGCGCGAAGAACGGTTCTCTATCGCGTAGATGTACAAATGTGAATTGGTTGTATTTTTAGATACATAAACAACAATGGTAGTGAAAAGTAAAATTAGCAACTTTTAACATAGAAAATATGAAACATGCATTCTTTCGGAAAATTACAGCAAAAAGAAAATTTTAAAAAGCTCCTGAAAGCTACCTCCTGCCTCATCGTCGACGTCGTCCTTGCTCGTTTTATTACTCCTACATACAGTGTCTAACAAATTCTCGTGTGATTATACCTATGAAAAGCTCGCCAGCGAGTTAATAACGCAGTTTCCGTTTCAGTCTTCGAGTCTTTGAAAACAATATTTCGGCAGCAACGGTTTGAAAATTCAATCGTAAAAACGCACGTACACAATAAATTTATATATATATTCCTACATAGAGTACAGAGGAATGTACCATCTACACAGCAAAGTAGTAGAGGAAAGCGAATAGCTTTCCCTTGATTGATATATTTTTTTGCATCAGTGAAATTGGTGAGAAATTTTAAAGAGCGAAACGAGTGACCGCGAATGGTGTTGTAAATCCCTTACTCTCGAGGGGTTGCGCGAGCAATCGAAATTCGAAATCGAAATCTAAAATGGCGGCTCACTGTGTGCCGAGGCAAAAGTGTCATCCTGCCGACGACAAGCCATTGTCCGCAAATACAATCGCTCGTAGAAAATATCGTAGTAATTGTAGTAGCGAATGCTTTTCAACTAAACTTCAATTAAACTTGATTTCTCGTAGTACAAACGGTGTCCTTGTGAAGTTGTTCAGCGTCGGCGGCGGTGATGAAAAATGCAAAAACAAGAAGAACATGAGGCATAGGTCAGTGCGGCGACAACAAACCGTTGGTAAACCTAATGATGATGGTGGCATTGAAATGAAAAATGTCGTTAATTTTGTAAATACAAGAAGCATGTTCGAGGTTGCACGACCCACTGCGGTGCAGTTGATTGCATTCGGGTTGATACTGCAGCTGGGCCTGTCCTTGTGCGGAGCATTTCAGTTGGACGGCTCGCAGAGTTCGTTTGCTCAGTTCCGGAAATGGTATACGGGTCTGAATGGTTCTCTGGAGCTGGAGTTTAAAACAGAACAGCCAAACGGTTTAGTGCTGTACACGGACGATGGGGGGACCTATGACTTTTTCGAGCTGAAATTAGTTGAGGGCGCCCTCCGTTTGCGATACAATTTGGGCGGTGGTGCGCAAATAATCACGGTCGGACGGGAGCTGCACGACGGCCATTGGCATAAAGTTCAGGTGAGTTTTATACGCAGTAAATAAATGATTGACTTAATGTAAGGTAATAAAGGTAAATATGGGACGGCTTTGAAGGTCACGTGAGTATGTACTGATTGCAATCATGCAAATGTGATTTTCAACTGAGGACTATAAATTTGTGAGCTCAGCGGAGATTTTGTTCTTCCGATTTTATCCGTTCTTCGAGGTTAAGAAAGCAAATAGACTTGCCCACGGAGGAGTTCTGTTTCGTTATTTCGAGTGATCCTCCAACTTTTATAAGAGATGTGAACTTTCCCAGGTGTAAAGCTATGTTCAGACGATTTCCTGACAAAACTGTCAAGCCTGCAAATGATCAAATACGTTACATACCAAATTGCAAGTTCAAAGGGTTGCCAGATTTTGCCCAAACTCTGAAAATGTTCGCCTTCAAATAGTTTGTCTGACAAGGTTGTCACGTAGAAAAATGCCAGTTCACACAGTTGGCAGATGTTAACTTACAAAATATTTGCAGATCCGTTTGCATGCATTGTCGGACAGATTAAAAATTATTTTTTGTCATTCAGCGGTGAAGTCTTGATTGAGAATCACGTAATAAAAGAAGAAAAACAAAAAGATGCAATTGCGATTGCATTGGCCGCGTGCGTATTTTAAAGCAGCGAGGAGGATGAATTGCTGCACAAACGTCTGCATGACAACAGGAAGAACTTTATGCAAAATTTCTCATGGAACGGAGAGTTGAGAAGCCAGAATTGCATCGCAATTTTTTGCGTATAGATTCCAAACAATTCGATTATCTTCTAGCTTTAGTGACACTGGTCCACATATCAGAGGCATTTGTTGACTCTATGATACCTAACTACCGGGGAAAATGTTGGTCCCGGAAACACCTGTTCCGTATTCCTGTGTCAACGATCTCGTTCGTCATTCAGGAAGTTCTGGATCCAATCTCCAAAATGCTCGTAGACAAAGATTTTTAGGTAAATTCATTTTATTTCCTAGTTCAATGTACACAATGCACAGAAAACGATTTTTAATTCTAGACGCAAGAACACGAGAGGCCTGGGATTCTGTTATATAAATTTTCAAACAGAGCAGTGGATAGAAAAGGAGCATAAATTTTTGTAGATCCTTTTGCAAGGGTCACAAAATGAAGAATACATAAAACAAAAAGTTTTAAAAAGAAGCATATACATTTGTAGATCCTTTTACCCATCCCCATTATCCTTGCGACTTATTATAGATCATACTGAAAGCGAGACGCACGGTAAATTGAAGACGTACCTATGGCAAACTCTTCTGAATAAACGGAATCCGCGAAATGAGAACGTTTGCCTTTGAATTTTCCCTTCAAAATCGTCGCTTGCATGACATTTGATTTGAGATCAAATTTATGAATTTATGAGCTGCAAAAAATTATGAGATTAAGTGAATACCCTTATATTATATTAATGTAAACTATAAGGTACTAGCTGTTCCTGCCCGGCTTTGTCCGTGCCAAACAAAATTGTTTCTGTAAAGAAATGGTATGGTATTTTTGACAAACACCACCTCACCGCACATTGCGACCAAATTAAAACAAAATTCCCCGTACAGTATGAAAAATGAATTTTTAAGAGTTTTCCAATTTTCTCGTCGTATGAACCTTCCTTAGGCGTGGACAAACACAACAAAGAAAAGATAGCTCAAATCGGACGATCCGTTATCGAGTTATAGGCGGTCTTACGGACACAACTTTTTATATAGATTTAAATACTTATAAACAAATACAAGTACTACTAGAAACAAAAGTTTCTCTAAAGGACTATTCACATAATTGCGAACTGCGAACTGCGAATAGGCGAATTGCGAACAAATCTATTTAACTGTACCTATTTATGAATTGAAAATTTGTATTTGTTCTATTACAAAATCATTGTATTTAATTAATCTAACATCTAATCTAAACAAACATGACTCTCAATTGATTTAAACAGCTAAATTAACAACTAAAGCAATTTTCCCGCGAATTGAAAATTCTTGCCGCGAACTGTCACACTTTATTCACAATCCACACAAAACAGTCGCGATCCACAAACCCACGAATGAAAAATTCGTTCGAACTTAACCTTTAAAAATGAAACTGATACGCGGGTATCTGCGACCAAAAAAAGTTTTCATGTGAATGAAGTGTCAGAAACCACGAATATTCGCGTGTTCGCAGTTCGCAATTCGCTCTCATGTGAATAGTCCTTTAATGTGGTATTCGATTGGGCGCTCTCAGAGCACTTTTTTTGCTCTCAGAGCAGCTTTTATGTTCGTTTGGTACAAAAAAACAAAACAATCTTTTTCAGATTTCAGAGCACTTTTGCGAATCTAGATATTTTCTCAGATTTACCAATACAAGTGCGTTTGAGTTTGGTGGAGAGCGTTTAAGTTTTCGTGAATTTGTTCTAAAGCAAAGAAAGGCATTACAGCGGGTTAATCTATTTTTGTAAATTATTTATGTATAAATATTTAAAAATCAATCGGGGCGCAACTTTCGAATGTTTTAATTTAAAATTTACCCAATGAATGGAAAACGCTTTGAAAAGTGTTGAAAGCTACACATATTCGAATCCCACGAATATTATCACAAAAAAGAGCAAGTGACGTTTTTATGTTCGATAAGCCACACGAAATCTGAAATCTGAGAGTGAATCTGAAGAAGCCCAAACGAATACCACATAAGCACAATAAACGTAATGCGTTTTTGCTCGCCGGTTTCGTCATTTTCCATTAAAAAAGACATAATTTGGCTTCTTGAATTATATATAAAGGGTTTTCCAATAAGAGGTGTTATTGTGAAAGGATATGGTCCTGTATGCGTGCTCGTGGTGGCCATTTGGCTGATGTTGTTTTTCATTATTAACGGCATACCTTCCTCTTTATTATGAAGTAAACATCCGATCATTTATCTCAAAAAATGGCATTTTTCTTTGAATACCAAAATAAACCTCTTATTGGAAAACCCTTTATGTACATACCCATTACTGTATAAGGCAGAAATGAATGATTAAAAGAGATGGATATCTTTCGTACGTCTATCCCCCCAAAATCCATTGGTTAGCATGTTGCTAATGGCCGGCCGCCAATCATCTTGCTTTTATTTACATCGCGGTGTTTAATTGTTTTGTGTTTCATATTGAACTTGTTTGGTTAAAGTAAAAAAAAGTACTGAAATACACATTTTGGAATAGCGAACTCTTCCATTAAAGTCCAATTCATGAACTCACATATACTAGAAAAGAAATGAGCATACGTGCGTGACTTCATCAAATTTTCTGGAAAACAGCTCGTATGCAGCCGCCTTTCCACTGGAAAGTTATATATCTCTGTATTCCATTATCTCTGGTCTAAGGTAACGCCGAAGATGGATTGACTCGTAAGAAGCAAACCCATTTATATACGTACCATTTAATGTGGAAGCCTGTAGGTTTTGGTTCCAAATAGGAAATTGACACTCTGCTTACTTGTTAAACTGAGTTTGCAATGCAGCAGAAATATTTCTTACCACTGAAAGGCTAAGATTATTTGTTAGGTGTAAACGAGCTTACAATATTATTTATTCATTCATGTTCAAACGCCTCGTCTATCCATTACTCGGAGGTAAATAATGCTTCTGTTTTAATATTCATCTACTTTCATAGAACATTTCTCAGGCTCCCATCATTAGTCAACTTGCCCTATTACAGCGTAAACGCTTGATGTACGTGTTGTCAAAAATGAAGGACACCAATATCAGCTTAAACAATTCGTTCCCTATTACATTTTCATTGAAAATTATTACTGTTTCTAAATCATGTTTCATTAATTAAAAATTCCAACTTCTCTTAGACCTTTTCAACATGAAAAAATGTTCAAGGGCTATCCGCACAGCATATAACCAAACCCAACATTGCAGAAAATTGACTGATGTTGCGGTTGTTGTGATGGGCTGGCTGCTCTTATTCATTTGGACATCATAAGCCCTAATCCGATTAGGAAGTTTCATTTTCCGTCTTAAATTAAGAACTCTGATAATTTCCATCTTTTATTCTGCAGAAGCCCTCGTATATATCACCAGCACATACTCCTGTTCTACAAAGAGAAAGCCAATTAACTTATAGTTCCCTTTTAACTTAGTAGTAGAAGGAAGAATGACTTCCATTTCCCTAATGTAAAATTGCAATGCACCCAATAGCAATTATGTGAATGAGTTCATCGATTTAGAAAGGCATTTACCTAACCTCACACAAACACACACACAGGTTAACACAGCCACGTACCTTCTTCTCAATCAATTGAATTCTCGTTCCCTTGCACAGTGTTGGGCGCCATTTGCATGATTTAATTCGGATTGTAGTGCGGCATTCTTAAGAGTTTCCTTGAACTCTTCAATTACACATCTACCTGTTGCTCCAGTGCGTCGCTACGTAGATATACTGATTACAATTTTAAATTGAGTTTTGGCTTTGCCAATGCCGGATCAACGGCTTTTCGAGATAGTGTAACAATAATGGCCCTCTGGTGTGCAAGTACATGCATCGTATGTCGGTGTCGCTACTTTATCCTGAATGTGTTGAATGAACTTAATTATACGAGGCAACCATTTTCTGTTATCTGCTCGTGGACATTCCAAAACCGAACCACAGAATTAGGGAACGTAATCTCTCGTTTATGAGCTTTGTAATACTGCGCATTAATAAGAAGCTGAGTGTCAACATTGTCCTGATATACTGTCGAGGCTCTATGCGCACTTGTGTTTTGATACTATTTGGGAAGAATATGACATACACTGGCGATCGCTTGGATGAGGCCATACATTTTGCAATCGATTTTTACTCCTGTTGGAAATTTTGTACCCGGAAACGACCGCTTAAACTTCAGAAGATCAAACAATAACCTACTTGAAAAGCGTATAAAAAGATGCGCCACTAGGATGAGGCCATTGCGAATATTTCGTTGCAGGAGTTCACATCAAGGATTTTTTTCAACGTTTTTTTGAGAATATTTAAAAAAGCGTTGAAAAGAACTGTTTTTATTTAGTTTAAAAAAAATGGGTTCCGGAAAGACTTTGACAGCGACAGAAAGAGGAGTTAGCACTCTCAGGCCGAGAAATTGCAAGGAGGCTAAATAGAAGTAAGACGGTTGTAAACAGTTATCTTGCGGATTCACAAAATTATTGGAAAAATCAAGGGACGCACGGCAGAAGCAACAACAACAATTGCTTGCCTAAAATTCTACTCTACCAGCGACTAAAATAAGGATATCAGCCAACATAGCAAAGGTCCGAAGGTTAATACGAAAAAGTGGTACTATACAGAGAAGAAAACTAAAAAAGAAACCTGTTTTGAGGCAAGTACACAAGGAGCATCGAATGAATTTTGCGCAAGAGAACATGTCGCTTGGAGCAGTAAATGGAAACGCGTTGTTGGATGAAAAAAGTTTAACCCTGCAACTTTTATTTCCATGATTTAAGAAAGGAGGATCTTATTTTAGCAAGACATTACAGCCGTACATCAGGTATAAGGTGTACCTATACTATGGCACAATCGAGTTGGAGTTTTTGTCCACAACAAAGAACTGAAACAACTACAAATGTTTGCTGGACTGGTCTTTTTCAAAAGTGAAAAACATTTTCGGACCCCTGTCTTGGATAGTCCAACAAGACAATGCCCCTGTTCACACTTCCAGGGTTGTTAGATTGATTATTGGATTCAATTAGAAGACGTGGAACTTTTGCCATGGCTGCCCTATTCACCGGACTTAAACATAATCGAAAATTCTTGGGCATGGTTATCTTACAAAGTTTATGAAGCAGACAATTTGAAGACAAGGACACTTTAATCGAAGCTATTCGTGATGCCTGGGCCCAAATTTCTCCTAATAGAGGTCACATCGAAAAATGGCGGGCATACTCATTAATGTAGAAAAACATAATAAAAACCGTTTTAAAACCATAAAATGTAAACATTTTATTAATTTTGTCCTTTCTTTCGAAGATTTTGCATGTGACATCATCCTAGTGGCGCATCTTTTTATATACGCTTTTCAAGTAGTTTATTGTTTGATCTTGGGAACTTCCAGCGGTCGTTTTTTAATTACCCTTTAATTTTATGACTTACTGTTGGGAAAATGTGTACCTGTTCATATGTAGTAAAAGTTTCCGGGTACAAAATTTCCAACAGGAGTAAAAATCGATTGCAAAATGTATGGCCTCATCAAAGTTATCGCCACTGTACTTGTCGTGTCACTCTTGTCTCCCTGTAGTCTGAGCAAATACCAATTCTGAGGTAAAATTATCCTTTTTAATAAAGCCTCTGTATGTCCATCTAATCATTTAAACTTCTCTACCAACTATTAGTCTAACGATTATTTCGAAAATTCGTTTCCGCCTTAAAAAAAGATTCGAAAAATAATATAACTTACGAGTCTTATATCCTATTCACACCAAGCCGAAAACCGGGTTTTGGAAGTACATAGATTAGTCTGTGTTTTTCGATGCGATTTCGCTGTATGAATTACATATAATATGATCCTGTTGCGCCTAGTATTTATATATATATTTTTCCTGTCAACAGCTTAAGGTGTAGTCGACTATGGCGGTCTAAATTTGAATTTCTGCATAATAGCCTATTCACACCGCACCGAACCGTGCTTTCGTCGAAAACTCGTCGATGCATTCACACCGAACACCAGCAAGTTCTTTTGACGTTTCAATCAGCTGTGAGACACTAGTCGTGAAACTTCTGTGTTTTGCTTACAAATTTTGAACGCATTTATTAACAAATAAAATTAATTCAGAGCATTTAAAAATAAGATTGGCCCATCAAACAAATGTGGAAAATGATTTAAAGTTGTGAATTTTGACATTTGTTCGGGCAGCTGTTCTGCTGAATTTGCTGAATGCTGCAAAAGGTGTGTTTGTTTCAACAACGCAATGATTGGAAATCGTTTTCGAGTCATTTTGAAAACTGAAATATGTACGGGAAAACTTCTTTTTCGATGAAATTTTCGAGTATTTTCGCGAAAACCCGGTTTTCGGCTCTGCACTTTTCTATCCCCTTTCAGACAGAATGAGCCATTTCACGTTGCAAATGGCAACTGACCTTTTACGGGAATTAACGTCTATCTACACAGTAACTGCAGCTGCAACAATAGTCGCTAAGAACAGAAAATTCAAACACGACCAAAAGTATAAGTAAATTGGTTTAGAAGGATGAAAGTGTCGCAACGTACTGCTGTGTCACTTACCTTAAATAGGAGCAGGTTGTCCCAGAAATATGAAAGTTATAAGTTTTTGAAATGCACCGCCTCAAGTTTCAAACCCAACGGTGTGAGGGCGTGCTGTAAATGACATAAATCCTTAAACAGGCAAACAGGAAGTAGTTACTCTCTGGCAAGGCAAAACTTCAAACTCAAAGGATGTAACTTTTTTAAATTATTAAAATGTTGAGCATCCAGTACTGCGGTGTCTAAGAGTCAACTTTTCTCTAATGTCACAATTTCCAAATGAGTCCCGGTTACGTTGTGACACACACAACCCATACTGGAGCAAACTCTCTGCTTCGGGGTATATATTTCTCCACATGTCGGTTAAGATGCTGATGATGATGACAATTTGGATTCTCTTTTGTTTTTTATTGTCTGGTTTATTTCTACATATCGCAATTGCATTAAAAAGTTATGACAACAAGGAATTAAAGACACGAATGCAACACCAAGCACCGACTGCAACTTGGAACTGGTATAGGTACACGATACGAGTTTAATTCATAAAGACAAAACTCCTCGTGGGTTTTGGTTGCCTGTTCGGCACGTTTGTGCCAATTCTTCAGGTCAAGTTTTCAGTTTTAGTACGTAGTTTGTTTTGCAGTCAGGTTCTGACTTTAATAGGGCACACAGTTCTAAAAATAAAAACTTTTCCCATTAAATGCTGGAAGAACAATTGAGAAGAGTTTCGTGCTGTTCGATTGCTTGCTTCCTTTAATGAAGGTATTTTGGAAGACGAAGCCGTTATGGTTGGATTTGCAATCGGTGTTATTAATTATATTAATAACCAAAACGTTTCGTTTTGATCGTAATAAACTTTAAGAGCTTTCCATGTTACGCAATCGTTTGGTGGGATGGATGATGGAATTCGCTGCTGAAAATTATGCGGTAATCCGTCGATAACTTAAGTAACACGCTACAAATATCATACATAATTAATTTGCCCCGGAGATATCAGTGGACACGATAAGTTCAGGTCCGAAGAGCACGTGCCTGCTATCCTAGGAATTGGCGTACAGAAAACAAAGAAACTTACCTAAAGAAATCGATTTTCTCCTCGAAATAATAAAAAACAAACAGCGCATACAGTTGGACACGAATGGAAGGACCACGTGGGAGAAATATCCAATTTACAAAGCTTACATTACTTTGTTATAAGCGTTGAAATTATTAATTCCATAGAAGTTTGAACTGAGACATTAATTTGCGTTATTTTCGCAATAATTAGAGAAAGAGGGTTAGCGCCTGACAGCGAGATCATTATGCCACTGAATGGACTCAATTTGAACCAGATTTTCTCGAAAAGGTTGAGAGCACTACGCACAAGTTATTTTTCATTTTAATTGTAGCTACCCGATCACCATAATTCCATATATTGACCGCCCACCAATTTGCGAACTCAGAAAAGTTGTGATTTTTGTGAATTTTCATAGATTTAATATTCAGGTACAATGTTTTTTACTGCGCTACGGATAAGAAACAAGCATCTAAACTCAAATGTTCAACTAAGACTAATCTTTAGAGTACGAACTGCGAGCATAGCTAAAAGGGGGAGATTGACTTTAAAAACTAAAAAAGTTTTCGAAAACGAACGTTTGGTACTCTCCATTTCAAAAGCGGAATGAAGTATTGAACTGTCAAATAGGATTGACTTTCAGAACCCAGCTCCAGAGTTCAGTTAAACTTACTCTCATTGTTTTTTCAAGTAAATCGATTTTTATCTTTGTGAGTTTATTACTATTTTTGCCCAAACGTGCGAAAAATAATCATGAACACATTTATTAACGCAAATTACAGCTGCCTGAATGCGGCCATCATGCATTGACGAAAATGAGTTCATAATTGCATAAAAACTGAAGTCATAAATGACAGAAATATAAAACAATTTTATGAATGCATTGATATAAGGACCTTTGCATTAGAAAGGGCGAGTTCATAATTGCAACATTGTTGCACATGCCATGCAACAAATATTGAATCAATGCAATTATGAACAGAAGTACTACTACAAGTTTGCAGTAGTTTTCCGTTTCAAAAAAAGAATTCTTATAAGCAGTAGAATTTTTGTTCACTTTCATTCCTATAAAACACGAACAATATATTTTAACTGTTGAATAAAAAATAACCCTCATTTATTTTGCATTAATTTATTAAATTTACATTTACTGACACATTTTTTCCTGCCATCTTCCTGCAACACGGCAACAAAACAAAATTCAATGCAGAGTTGATCGCAATTTGACTGTCATTTTGTTTAGATGAACGCAGATGACAACTGCCGTCATGCAAAGATAATGCAGTTTTTTTTTACATTAATGAACGCGAAAATTGCAGTGCTGCCACTTTTTTACTTTTAAGAACTCAGCTTAGTTTTTCTCTTGTAAATAATAGAAATTATTAAATAATTAAATGATTTGAAAGAATTTTACTTGCGTTTTCTCTCCTGCCATTTATCTGCAGCATGGCAACAAAACAAAAACACGTGATGTACTATTGACAGCATATGCTGACAGTAACTTTTCTTTTATGAACGCCAGTACCGCCAAACTTCTGCAATGATAATTCAGTTCTTTTACAATACTGAAGGCGTAATTTGCAGAAATACATAATTTTTACATTTTTATCAAATTTTCTTTGAAGGGCTGTAGAACAGCAGCAACGCTTTCTTGTTGCCAATTTGATCACCCAAAATATCAGAAATATAGCAAAATCATGTAATCTGGTAACTGCTAAATATACTTGTACAAACACGTCCGAATTTCCAAACTTCCTCTTTTCCCGTACACCCAGGACCAATGACAGCAATATGCAATACTCAGCCAGACTGTAACAGAACTTTCTAGCAGATCTCTACCGTCAAGCGTTGTTTGAAGTACACTTTAAAGGTCAAAAGTGTCAGTTGCAAATTATTGATTGGCCGGATGTTATCTCTTCGGTTCATTATACGGAAAATCTTCAGCTCTTTTGTCTTATTTACTTTCGTTTTGATCAGAAAAGGTGTCTTGGTCTGTTGTTGAGGTTGACATTTTTTGTGGATGATAATGAAAAACATTGTTGCGCCCCGGACAACGTTCACTTTAGTCACCACGAAAAGAAAAATATCCAACGCTTTTAGCTGAAGTAATCCAGAAATTAAAAATCTTACAAAAGTTTTAATGGCAGGGGATATCAAATGGCAGCAACAGCAAGAACAAGGTAAGCTCTCAAAGAGCTAACAAAAAAAAAACGAATGATCGAAACTTCATTTTATATTCTTTCTGCCATCGTTTACTAGCAAAAAAAAATATTATCTTAAATTAAGTGATGAAATAAAGAAGCAAGTGGAATTAAGTCGGGATAAATATTATGCAAATAAACTTCGAAACTGTAAAGGTAATGTGAAAAATGAGTGGATAGTGGTTAATAATATCCTTAACAAAAGAAACAAAAAAGATACAATTACTAAAATTAATGTGGGTGGTATGGAAATATCAGACCCAGTACATATTGCTAATCAATTAAATAAATTTTTTGCTACTATCGCAACAGAATCAAAACCACATACCCCGCAATACAGTTGCAATTGCAATATGTATGCAGATATAGTTGAAGATACTTCTCAAAATAATAGTTTTGTTTTTCAACCTTTCACACCAATTGAAATCCACAAATGTATAATGTCTCTTGATAACAAAAATTCGTGCACATCAGATGGCATAACTAACTGTCTTTTGAAAAGTATTTCCTTGTTTATTGTCGATGTCTTATGTCACTTGTTCAACTTAAGTATTAATTGTGGTACTTTTCCTACGTCTTTAAAATATGCTGAAGTTATTCCTCTATTTAAAAAAGGAAATCGAAGTTCAATGACCCAATATAGGCCCATCTCCATACTCCCAACTTTTTGTAAACTTTTTGAAAAACTGATCAAAATACGCATAACATCATTTTTAAATAAAAATAAGTTTTTTAGAAACGAACAATTTGGATTTCGTGAAGGAAGATCTACTGAAGATGCTATTCTTAAGCTGTGTAGTGAAATTGATGACAGCTATAATTACAATAACACTAGTTTAGTACTCTTTATAGGCATGACAAAAGCATTTGATATGGTCAATCGCGACATACTTTTGGATAAATTGTATAGGTCTCGACTGAGGGGCAGGGATGCCAGATTGAGGGATTTTTCCCGTTTTTCGGGATTTTTTGACCCCAAAGGGAAAAAGGGAAAACTAACCCAGAAAACGGGAATAATAGTCACTCCAAAAACTTTCACGTTTTAATGCCAAAACTACTTTCATCGTTCAGAAAACAGACACGATAAATTCAATAAAAAAAAAAAAAACTCTTTATGAACATAGCCCTTAGTCTTGCCGTGCGCTTCAAACTTATGTTGTTTTCAATTGGGATTTTCACATTTTGCTCTCAGATTTCAGATTTTTCGTGCCCAATGGAACATAAAACGAGATTTTTCTTCCTTTGCATATGTGGTGGTGCGTGTTTTAAAAGTCAGCTATTCTTAAATTGTAATTTGTGTTTATCAGAATCCATTCAATTTATGCTAATATCACTTTCAGTGTCCTGTGCAAATAGGTGTAAATCTCGCTCGGATATCGAGATTCGCAAAATTTCTCTGAATCTGAAAAAAAAGTGTTTTTTCTGTCCCAATGGAAAACGATATTAATTTGTACACTGGGTATGCGTATGGCCATGAGCAGTGGGTGTTTGAGTTTGACAGATTTGTCATTTGTGGAATTGTGGCTGTGTGCTGGGTGGGGTGGAAAAAATCGAGTCCCGTTTGTGTTGTTTTATTTTACTTGCTAAATTTATTTATTATTGATAAAAGACCACAATTGTATGGATATATGGAATTAGAAGTAGACAGAGAATGTTTGCGATTACATACAAGTTGTATGTTGTATGCACAAAGATGACCTAGTCTTGGATTAGTCTAGTCTAATCTAATGAGTCTAGACTAGTCTTATATATTAAAATGAATGTGATGTGTATATGTAGCTATTTTTGTTTTGATGAGAACAAAAAAAAAAGGGAATAAAAACGGGAAAAATCGGTATCAAAAAAGGGAAAAAAAATAATTTTGGATGAAAAAAAAGGGAATCCACATGCTAAAAGTCTGGCAACGCTGCTGAGGGGTGTGATTCATAAGTGGTTTTCATCATATCTATCAGAAAGAAGTCAAAGAGTAAAATTAGAAGGAATCTTCAGCAGTCAACTAAAAACTACAATTGGTGTACCGCAAGGTTCGGTCTTGGGACCAATGTTGTTCTTAATATATATAAATTCAATATTTTACCAAAACTTCAGTAGTCATATTACTGCATTTGCTGATGATATGGCGCTCACGTATGATAATAAAAGCCTTTTTGATTCAGTTGTTAAACTAAACATGGATTTAAGTATCCTGCGGCAATGGTTCGCGAAACATGAGCTACTTATAAGCAATAAAACAAAACTTATGATATGCAATTTTAGAGGTCCTTGTCCAATAAACTGTGATGTTATCTTCCACTCTAGCTCTTGTTCAAAATTGTCTTTATCTGTTCATACGTGGGACAAATAACTTTAACAGAGATTTAGTCTGCAGTTCAAATTGTTTTCAGATAGAAGGTGTTAAAAGTTATAAGTATTTAGGTGTTCTAAAAGATAACAATTTGTCCTGGAAGGCACACGTATAAGAACTAACAAAGTATATGCTCTCTGCGACCCGTAAAATGTATCTCCTAAGAGCACATTGTTCAAAAAAAATACTACTAATGTTTTATTATGGACTTGTACACTCTAAGCTTCAATACGGTATTGCAAGTTGGGGTGGAATTTACAACAGTACCATCGAGATACTAAATGTTGTCCAAAAACACGTAATTAGGATTATCAGTAAAGAAAATCGACTAGCCCATACTTGGCCACTGTTCTCTAGCCTACGTGTACTACCGTTAAAACATCTTTACATCTTTAAGGTTCTCAAAGTTTTCTTCATGCGAAGCGGCTATAGAGCTACATTAAGAAGCTCGAATATATACAGACTGAGAGTAAATCATATGTCAACCGTTAATATTCCAATTTCAAATAAAACGCATTGTTTAAAATTTTATACTGCGACAGCACCAAGGCTTTTTAATAAGTTACCAATCGAAGTCAGACTGATAGTAGTACCCTCTTTATTTCCCAGAGAAGTAAAAAAATTTCTCTTTAGTATGGATAGTTCTACAGTCAAAACGTTTGTAAATACAGCCTTTTAATTTTGTTAATTATGTAGTAGGTATATCTAAATTTTTTTTTTTTTTTTTTTTTTTCGTTATTATTTTTGTCTTATTTAATTTATTCTTGAACTTACCCCACATGAAATATAAGAAATTCTTTGAATTGAAGGATCATTCGCCTCTAGTCACTTTGTGCTACAGAATGAATACTATTTTTATTTCTTAAAAAATGTTAATAAAATAATTTGTACCCAATTCAATTTTATAAAAGTCACTTTATTGCTCTGACTTATTATGTATACTTATAATTGATTCTTTTAACTAGCATTTTAAGAAATAAAAAAAAAATATTAAAAAAAAAAAAAATAGCAACAGCCGGCATTTCGGCAAAGACAACGCGATTACATATAATCAAGTGTGTGTGGAAATTACGAAAGCCAAACTCGAATAATGTTATAATAATGTAGTCGCAGTAGCTTAGTGGTTAGTGTGTTGGACTGCTATGCGGGAGTCCCAGGTTCGAATCCCGCAAAAACCCAATTCCGACTCAGAGTTTTTTTCCGCTGCGCTACCTCTCGCGAACGTCTGACAAACATCCGAGAGTATAAATGTCTTGAAAGAGCTTCTCAATTAGCCGTTTGGAGTCGGCATAAAATTGTAGATCCCTTCCATTCGTTCCAAAAATGAGAAACTCACACAAAACGAATGGTTGTGAGAAGCTAGGCCTAGGGTCACTCCAGACCTGTTGCGCCAACTATTAATTTTTTTATTTCATAAGCTCGAATAATCCAAACTTTAGGCTCCTTAGATTTTTATAAAAAAAAATACATACTTCAATTGCGAAAGTATACTCTTTTTTGTATAACTAAAGCGTTCTATACACTTAATTGCAAATGAGCCAACTCCATTTCAAATTTGATTTTGCAGTACAAATGTCAAATTTTCGCAAGCAATTAATGTCACGGACAATAAACGCGGGCGAAAATAGAGTGGAGAATTCTACCAAGCAATCTACTACAATTATCCATTTTTTCGCCATCATTTCGAAGTAGTTGCGTACTGCAAAACGAAAAGGTATTTTTCTTTCATTATTTCATTGTGTCACTTTTGTATGGGATTTTTCATTCCGGAATAATAATACAAAATACTTATCAGCACTAAGCTCACTGACAAACATCAACACACCTCCGCCCAAATGCATGGATTCTGTATCGAACTGCATGAGTATTGCAACTCTGCGGTCGATGGATTGAGCAAAGATATAAAACTTAACGAAAGACCGAGAAGGTTCTAAAGTTCTAATGCGAGAAACAGATTAACACAGCGACAGCAACAGCAACAGCGAATTCAGGATTGGTTCTAACGTTGATGTCGCTATCGATGTTGCTGTGCTAATGTGTTCAAAGTAATTAAAATACATTGGTTCAAAGGTTCTGTCAAAGTTGCTGTTGCTGTTGCTCTGTTAATCTGTTTCTCGCATAATAATTGTATGACGGAAGTCAGTCTTATAGCAGGCACCAATGTGAGCAGGAGCAACTATAATTGAAAATGAAAGTGGTTTTTAATAACATTTTTCCACTATAATTATCTTGTGTTTTTGTTTATTCTGACGCGTATTATTTTTGTGACGGTCTGTTTTCTTTTGTTTCCACTAATTTCCCTGTGCTACGATACAGATTCCTTGAGTTCGATGAGTTCATTTAATTTGTGACAGTCGATGCATTGAAAAGGTGTCCATTTCAAAATATTGTCCATTAATATCTATAAATATGCATTTTTGACATAGTTGCATTCACAGGGAAATGTTCAAAAACAAAGTGCTGTCATCGGCAAATTGCTTATCAAATTCTTTATTGTATTCAAAAATTAGCCTGTGACTGTGACTTAGTCTGACTCTGACGATGAATCAAAGTGCAGGTTCGCTTGCTAATAGACGAGAATGTCTTTCCCAGAGGAATGTTAACGAAGAACTGACTATCAGAAGTCAGAACTCAAAACCCGCAACTATTCAAACACTTCAAGCAATTCACGGAAAGGAACATGATGATAAATTTGGGATGTATGACGTATGAGTCTGGCAACACACGCAAAAATGGATACTAGTTCTTTTTAAGTCTCTGGTGGCATTTGCTTTCCAATTGGGACACTTCTGGTCTATTGTCCTACCAGAAATACAACTGCCATTTCCTCTACTTTGTTTGGGACACAGTCGAATAGACTTTAATGGCAAGGAGCCTATAGACTTTGTATTCACTACGTCAGCACCAAAGATCCACCACCTGGAAAGACAGAAGCCAGACAATAGTAGAGGAAATGTTTCAGTGTAGCATTGTGCGCAAATTCTAGATTTTACATAAATGAAGTTCCCTGGCGAGACACCAGTTACCGTAGTAAGTCGTACCGAACTTCCTATTGAGAAGACATACACATACTACTACTGCGAGATGGTAGAAAACTTGCGGTTGCAGATATCTTTATATAATTACTTTTATTGTCTGTTTTTTTTTTTGGAAGAGTTAATAAAACTCCTAACCGCTGCTATTGGCGAGCCCGCCCGAATTTTAACGTAAAATAGGTACATCGTGGCTGAATGTTCTACACTACACAACGTAGCACACGTCCATAAAAATGTATAAATATATAGCTCTGTCAGAAGAACGAAAAGGCAATGGGAGTCATAAAAAACGCTTTCAGTCTAAGAGTTTTGTTGACCTGCATCAAAAAAGTTACGTCATTTTCTACGTTTGAATAATTTCTTTTCAATAATTTCAACACTTATCGACCCTCCTCTACTGTCCCTAATGTCAACTGTCTAATGTCATCCAAATCGAAATGGCGGCCAAACAAAATCGACCGAAATTGTACCTAAGCGTAGTTAACCTGCGGTCGCATTAAATTTTAGCGTCCCTAGTCTCCACTTCGTTTCTCCACACCAAAAATAAACGGTCGCTAAATTATTATTAAACATGATATAGATGGGACAAAAACCATATGTTCATGACAGATATCAGGAAAAGCAATTTTAATTATTCGCGTAAACAGAATTTTCGAATTTCAAACTTCAAAGACGTCAGGTTTGACTTTAAAAAATCTCCTTACCACGGTGGAACACTTATTCCCCGAAATGCACTCGAGGCCAAATAAGTCCTCCTGAAAAATTCGGAAATGGTTGAAATCAGAGAGAGCTGCATTTTTGAAGTAAGTTTTATTCAAAGAACAGCTTTTTTGTGACACTTCTCCACGGCTTACTCTATGTCAAAATTTAGCTGGGATTTGGGCTCTCTTCAATTCTTCCAGTGTTCAGGGCTTGTGCTCGCATACACAAAGAAAAACGGTCTTCAAAAAGCTTTATCATTGATTAACAAAATCCGGTGTGCATTTTGCTCTAAAGTGCTTCCATCTCACGCGCAAAGGTCAGTCGGTATGCATAGTTTATAGGTTGCAAAATTTGAAAAATGGCCAATGTGTAGGGTTGCAAATGCAGCACTTAATGCAAGATACGCCATACCGGACGGTCATTGACGGCAAGTTCAGCACCATATGCTGTTGAGCAGAACGACCTGAACTGCACAAAATGGCATGTCTACAAGAATTCTAACCGTTGGTTGAGCCCCTGGAGGTCTTCTGTTCTCATGAACTCAGTGCTTTAACCCAACGAAGAATACTCACCCCTATCGCGGTATCCATTCAGGGGGTCAATTCTGGTTCTGTGAAAGAGTGAATCGAAAAAATCGTTTTCGCATTCGCTTTCATTTCACACATTGCTTTCATTTTTTCTCGTTCAATAAGTGAAAATATCGTGGTGATACCGCACACTGTGTTGTATGAAAGAGGGTTCCCAATTTTCAAACTCTCACTAAAAACACTCACTTGCAAATGGGACCGTGAAAAGAAATTATTCATATGAAAATTTTTGACGTATTTTTTTTTTTTCACATTTTCACACAACGAGAATTGACCCCCAGATATCTGGAATGGAATTTCTCTGACTTCTTACAGATCGGAGAAAATTCCGTTCTTCCGCTACAACTTTCGGAAAAATTCTCCGATGACATATAACGCACCTTTTCGCATTGCGTGGAACCACGTTATACCACTTACTTTTGACAGCTAACTGCTGCGAAACATTTTAATGTGAAATGAACGCGTTTATATGCTTCATTTATTTTGTTCCGAAACGGATACTTCGATCAGATTTGACATTCGTATTGGATATTTTTCACTCTGAAGTCTGAGCTGCCGTGACCGACTCAATGAACCTTATACCAATAAACATTTTTAATGTCGACTCTAAACTTCCGTAGTTCACAGTGGCCATATTTTCTTTACAAATTTCGCAATTGTGAGCTTCCGTAATTTTAAAGTCGGGCGAAACTTTCGTAGACAAAAATGCGGATCTCTACAGTCCACGGCTTTAACTGTTAAAAATATGATAAGACCTAGCAGAGTTAAAGGATCTTTCTGTCAGACTCTGCATTTTAAAATTGTAGCATTTTTGATTAATTTAAAGACCTTCAATTACATGTCAGTGTTCGGAAACATAAAGCATTTATTTATGGACTCTTTGTCCAACTATTAAATTTAAATCAAGTGTTGTGAGACTGGGGCTACTCCTAAATTAAACAAACTCGCCACCACACAACTCAAGAAACAAATTCAATTTCAGAAGCAATTACCCCCTCCGCTGTATAAAAACTTGTGTACAAAATATTTGCGCTCTTTACATTCAGGCCAGTTATTGTGGGCTTCCACTTGACCCAGCTATAGGGATTTAATACGGTATCATTGGTTTGAATGTTTATTTAAGATCGTGATTGCGTATAACGAAAAAAAAAATCAATAACAAAGGACGCGCAATCGAATATTTTTCTCGATGATGATTCAAAACTGAGAACTAGTTTAATTTTGATATCCCCAGAGACGAAGATTGATGGATTTCCATACAGAAACAAATTCATCATGTAACCAAGAAAGCAATAAAAAAGTATACAATTTCCATGGAAGTTATTGTGGAAACACGTTCAACTGGCTTCCGCTACACCCCCGCTCCCATTTAAGGAGTATACCTACAGAAATAGGTATTGCTCTAGCTGTCGGCTGCTTTGTATTAATTGCAGTTATTCAACCAAAGTAAGCATACACAAGACAGTACAAGAATAGCGTTACAAATGTCCTTACTTTAAGTATTGAATGGTGGTAGCGAAGCCTGCAAACGATGTGACTGCGTCAATAAAATCACAAAGATGGTATTATACAAATGCCATGCGAACTTTTACGAATGATTGATAGATGAATGTAGCCATACCACAAAATTACGTACACACACGAAGCTTTGCCGAATCGATGACGCATACAACCCAACTAACTGTGTATGTGTACTAATAGTTGGTACACGAATACCACCTTGGAGCACATTCAATTCGGGTGGTGAATGAAATATGTTTAACCCCTGTCAATCGGGCTTGGAAAATTACCCCTACAAGGTCACCGAAAACACTTGTAAATCATGTGCCTACATAGTAATGACCAATTCGCATGAACCTTCATATTTAATGGTCTCGAATACTGGATGAAAACTTACCCCTTCGGCAGTCGCGAGACGACGATTTATTATTGCTTTTCTGAAATGCTTAGTAGTATAGGAGACAGAGACCGAAACTCAAGGGGTCGATACGAAGGCGCGATCGCGAAGCTATGCCTTCTCTGCATTTTACGCAGTAACAAAAATGGAAAATTCAAAATGTGCTATGCATGCATGTACGGATTGAAATATTAAGGTCTCTAGCCCTCTAGGATTAATTATGATTGAGGGAGCGTTTTTCAAATTAACTCATATAGCTGCATTTAATTGCGCTAGTGAAGTCCTTGATTTATTCAACACCAGTAGGGTAGAGTATAAAAATTAGTTTTTGATATTTTTTCATTTCCCATTAATAAAATATTATATACAATGTCGCTGTCACCGATAAATGGGCTGGTATGTATATTTTTGACATTCGCAGTCAAGTATACAGAGATTGCACCTTCATTTTAGAATAAACAAGTTTCCTGTGTCAAAAGTACTTGAGATCAGTGCTGCAACAAGGGAACAAAATTGCGTAGCAAATATGTGTAGCAAAACTTAATTTTCGTAGCAAAACTCAAAAGTCCAAAATAATATTATTTTTTTTTTTTTTTATCGAAAACAAACAAAAAAACACTAAATTCTTAATTCCAGTTTCCAGTCGAATTCAAACACTAACACATCCGAAGAAATGGGTACTTGTTGGGTATGGTAGAAAAGAATATAACTTGATGTGGGAAAGTGAGTAAAGATTGAATATACAGGGTGTCCGCCGGGAAGGTATACTACTTTGTTTTGCCGCCATTTTGGTAAACATTAGTCTTGACAGTTCATATTTGGCAGTCGTGAAGTAGGCACGTGGCAAATTTATTATGGAAAAATATTCGATAAACCAAAGTGTTTTAATCGTTAAAACATTTTATCAAAATCAATCATCGATTACTTTGACGATGAGAAAGTTACGTGAAATTTTTCGGAGAAACAACGTGCCAACAAAACTCACTATTTATCAAGTCGTGAATGATTTCGAAGAAAAAGGGTCTGTAGGTGATAGGCCCAAGCATGGACCACAACGTACTGCAAGATCGGCTGAAAACATAACTGCTGCTCAAGGAAGGTTATTTCAAGAGATGGTGATGTTGATTGGCCTCCACGGTCGCCTGATTTGACTGCTCCGGACTTCCTTTTGTGGGGATATCTGAAAAGCAAGGTTTATACAAACAAACCAGAAACGCTTGAGCAACTCAAACAAAATATGCGTGATGAAATTAATGAAATACCGCGTGAAATGTTTGAGAATGTAATGAAAAATGTGCTCAAAAGGGCTCGCATTTGTGAGACTAACAGAGGCGGGCATTTAGCTGATATTGTATTCCATACATAATTGTTGACATTAAACAAAACAGTTATCAATATAAGATCCATTCTCTTTCATTTAATTAAAAAATTTAAACAAACAAAGTAGTATACCCTCCCGGCGGACACAGGGAAAGTGCGTAGCAGCGAAGCAAAGCGGCAGCGCTGCTTGAGATGAGCCTTTATCTCGTCAAAAGATTGACAAATTGTATTTGTTATTAATTCGAGTGAAAGCTCTGGGGACCTTACGACACAATTTTAACCGTGGAAACTTATACTGTGTTTAAGTTTCCTTAGAAAACGCTTAGGACGTAATATTTAGATATCCCTGACCTAGTGGAGTCGCGTGAATATGCCTTTTAAAAAATAATACCTGTGGGCGCGTTTATGTAGCATCCGTTGGTTTAGTTCAGAATCCTCCAAAGTAAGTGGACAAGCAAAAAACGTGTTTTCGTGGATGATCAGCTTTCTTCATTTCTTAGATTAGGTCTTCCTTTTATTTGAAGGTTGATTCAAGAAGAACATTAGAAGAAAAAAGAAAAAGAGGGTTATAGAATGTTATAATGCTAAAGGGCAAATTCAATACAGCGCCATCTTAATTTTCATAAAGGTATCAGGTAATGCTTAACGAAAGTTAATGATGCTTGGATCATCATTGTTCAATGAAAGTATACAATTTCTGGTGTGAACAATAAAAATAAATAAATAGTTGGCGCAACAGGTCCGCAGGGACCCTAGGCCTAGCTTCTCGCAACCATTCGTTTTGTGTGAGTTTTTTCTTTTTGGAACGAATGGAAGGGATCTACAGTTTTATGCCGACTCCAAACGGCTAATTGAGAAGCTCTTACAAGACATTTATACTCTCGGATGTTTGTCAGACGTTCGCGAGAGGTGGCACAGTGAAAAAAAAACCCTAAGTTGGAATTTGGGTTTTTGCGGGATTCGAACCTCGACCCCTCGCTTAGTAGTCCAACACATTAACCAATAAGCCACTGCGCCTACAATACCTAAGGCTAAACGAAACCGGAAAAACTTTCTTTTGCTTTTTTTGACAACTTAAAACTAATGGTTAAGCTTTCTGATAAATTTCCCAGTCAATTCCTCAAAAAAAAAAAAAAAAAAAGCATTCCACTGAAATATTTCATTTCTTTACTGTTCCAATTGTTGGGATTTTTTTTTTTTTCGGATGGAATCCAATCAGTGGTGGTTGGTTTGTTGCAATTGTTTTCGTAGGGCAAACATTTTCCTCACAGAAAAACGTAAAAAAACTCATTTTCACACTGTTCCAACTTTTTCGGTTGCATTTTACGTATAGCTATAACGTTTTGTTCTCGTTAGATACAGGGATGCAATGCACACCTTGAACACCCTGACGATACGCCACTGCCCTGATCGTATACCAATGTTGTAAGCACTCTCTTAATTCTTGCCAGTTCCCACGGAGCATAGTCGGTTTTCCCTTTTTTCCCCCTTTTCAACGAACGCAAATTCTCCATTTTTACAAAAAAATTAATTTTCAAATGTAAAATTTGTTTGGAAAATGATGACATTTCAGCACAAAGTTATAGTTTAAATGTGTTTTGGTCAGATTCCTGAAAACCCAGCATGATCTAGAATTCTAGATGATTTGCTACCGGAATATGGCTTCCATAAAAACATCTCTATAACGGTCTCTTCGACTGGGTAAAATACAAACCAAGGCCATAATCCATCATGAATTGACCTCGTCTGGTAGACAGATGGAACTGGCATTTATGGAGAGTTTCCTCAAGCGAGCTATTCAGTCAGCCTTTTCAAAAACTCATTCCAGACCGATGTAATTTTTATTAACCACTGCGCTAGATTAAATCGAAGTACTAATACACGGGGCAAAACTATAATTATCTTCTTAGATAACCACGCAGCTCTCAAAGCTCACTGTCATAAAATCGAAGCTTGTTCTGGAAACATACAACCCTATTCTACATCTACTACTCGTATTCATCGGGGCCAATTTTTCTTCAATTCGAATTTTTTTTTTTTTTTTTTTTTTTTTTTGGTTGCGCCAGGAGGTGAGTAATCTTCAAAAGATACCAATGGCCCGTACCATTGGTTATGCCCGATTCAGATATAAATAATCTGCCTACGTGCTAAACCTCACCCCTCAGAGAGGCACTATGAGATCCGGCAGCGCTCGCTCATAGTAGTATGAAATTCTTTCCTCTCATTTTTTCATTTTTGTGATGACTACGACTAAGTTACCTTAACAAGTAGTTTACGCTTCTGTAGTGTTAATCACGTTTGGTAGGTAGCTTTCCAGCGAACGCACCTACTAATACCGTCATTACATGCGGTTTCTCCTTATGGCGCTAGATCGAACGGTCTTGTTCTTTGTAGTCGGCGCTCAAGGTTTGTCACTTCCAGAGTACGGGTTATTTCATTATTGCAATGAGCATGAATACGAGTACGAAGTTTGCGAGCAAAGTTTGTTACCTCGTTACTCACGGTAGCAATTCCTAGATCTCTGTGGATATCACTATTTCTTATATACCATGGAGCATTCACGATTGCTCTTAGCGTTTTGTTTTGAAATGTTTGTATTATAGCCATATTGCTTGGTTTGGTACAACCCCAGAGTTGTATACCGTATGTCCAAGAAGGTTTTAGCACTTGCTTATACAGGAGCAGTTTGTTGTATACGCTTAGCTTCGAAAATTTTCCGAGAAGCCAATACATTTCTCTAAGTCTGATTTCGAGCTCGTCGCGTTTTTTCTTAACGTGTGGCTTCCACTTAAGTTTCGCGTCTAGGGTCATTCCTAGATATTTTGCCTCGTTTGCGTATGGTATTTGTACCGAGTTAATGGAAACGGGTAAGTTGTTTATCTTTTTGTACGTGAAATTGATATGCGTCGACTTGGTCTCGTTAAGGGCGATTCGCCAGGTCTTTGTCCACTCGGATACTTTGTTAAGAGCCCGTTGGAGTTTTCGCGTTGATGATTCGACTGACTCATCTATTGCGAGGATTGCCGTATCGTCTGCGAACGTTGCTACGATGGTCCCTTCATCTTGTGGTATATCTCTTGTGTAGAGCAGGAATAAGATTGGGCCGAGAACGCTTCCTTGCGGAACACCGGCGTGAATTTCTTTGAATTCCGAGAATTCAGTCTCATGTCTAACACGAAAGAGTCTGTTTTCCATCTAGGATTTCAGTATTTTGTATAATTTGTCCGGTAGGATTGTCCTTAGCTTATACCTTAGGCCTTCGTGCCATACCTTGTCGAAGGCTTGCGATACGTCGAGAAAAGCGCTGGAGCAAATCTTTTTCCATTCTAGAGCTTTTTCAATTTCATTTGTTATTCGATACACCTGATCGATTGTGGAATGTTTGACCCGGAAGCCAAATTGATGATCTGGGATCAAGCGTCTTTCTTCAATTACTGGTTGTAATCGTTTTAGCAGAAGTTTCTCGAAAACCTTAGATATTATCGGCAGTAGCGAAATAGGTCTATATGATTTCTTATCATTTGTACTTTTCCCCGGTTTCGGAACCATAATGACTTCGGCTACTTTCCATTGCCTTGGAACGTATGAAAGTCTCAGAGAAGCATTTATAATGTAGAGCAACTTAACTAATGCTTTTTTCGGTAGTTCCTTCAGAATTTCGCCAGTGATTAGATCGTATCCTGGTGCTTTGTTATTTTTAAGCTTTTTTATTGTGATTCTAAGCTCGGACAAAGATACGGCTTTTACTTTATAGTTGTCGGATGCCGTACTAGCATTTGATTCTTCGTTCAAAGGTCGTCCATCGAATGGCCTGAATGTTTCTTCTAGATGCTCGGCAAATAAATCCGCTTTCTCTTTGTCCCCTTTTGCCCATTCGCCGTTAGCTTTTTTAATTGGTGGCGAGTGCATTACGGGTTTCCTTATGGACTTTAAGGCTTTCCAAAGTGAGTAGTTTGAGCTCTTTTCAGCAGTCAAGCCCTCGAGGTAAGTAGAAGTTTCAAGATTTCTAAGATCCTGTAGCTCATTTTTAAGTTTGTTGCAAAGATGGTTCAGATAAGTTTTATCAGGGGGTGCGCGGGATTGTTGCCATCTCTTACGCGCTCTCCTCTTTTCTCGTATGAGGTCTTCTATTTCAGGCGTGTACTTGACTTTATTGTACCGTGTGGCTGTCTTCCGGAAGGGAGTATTTTTCCACGCTGCGCTCTGAATAGATTCCACGAGATTGTCAACTTCATCTTCTATTTCGAGGGGTGTCTTTAGTGGCACATTTAGAGCAATATTTTCTTTGCAATCTTTTCGGAAAACGTCCCAGTTGGTTTTGTTACTAGTTAAACTGGGTGGTCCTTCCTTTTTTGCTGCGCTTCCACCCATTTTCAGGGTGACTGCTGAGTGGTCGGAGCATAGATCGTAGCATTCTTCTACTTCCGTCAGATTTTTGTTTAGCCCTTTTTCTATAAAGAAGTCGACTAGGTTAGGGATTTTATTTTTGTCAGTTGGCCAATACGTTGGCTTTCCCGTCGAAAAAAAGTCCACACCATGCTTCATACTGGCTTTGTAAAGTAGTCTGCCTTTCGTTGAGTTGCATCTTGAACCCCAGAAAGTGTGTTTCGCGTTAAAGTCCCCACCGATAATAAAATTAGGCCCAATTGAGTCAAAGAGGCGGTCAAGGTCGTCGTCTGCCAGTCTATTTCCTGGGGGAAAGTAACAAGATCCGATAAGGTAGTCTAAATGGTTTACTTTTACGGAGACTGAACTTATTTGCATAGAATCGAGTTCCATTTTTATGTCTGTTGAGTGCTTAATGAAATCTTTAATATAAATAGAGGATCCGCCTCTGGCATTTTCCGAAGGATGATGCGCATGATAGTCTCTGTAACCTTTTATTTTGGGTTCATGTCCCTTTTTAATGTGGGTTTCCGATATCAAGCATATATCAATATTGTTTTTCCGTAGAAATACTTCTAGTTCGTTAATTTTGTTCAATTCGAATTGAATTTGTATATTTACCCCGTTAATGTCGGTAATACTGCGCGATATTCTCTTATTCATGAACGCATACATTTTGTACAATGCAGATCCGCTTGTCAAATCTTGCGGATATAAAATAAAATGGATCGTCTGTCTGGTTGATGGTTGACAAAATGTTAGGGAAAACTAACTTATTGCTGGTTTATTTGTTTGTAAAAGAATATTATTCATTTTTAGGTGTAGAGAAAAAAACAGAGACCAATTTACAACAATAATCTCCGTAACGAATATCCATATCTGTTTGTTATAATAATTAATCCAACTTTCCAATTATTTTGAAAAATAGAGATTAAATTGAATACAATAATTTCAATCTCCAAAAATAAACTTCTTATGATTTTCACATGAACACCTGTTAACTTGAATTTCAAAATGGTTTGGATAATGTAGTTCACGTGATGGGCAGCAGAATCGAAAGGTAAAGTCAAATTTACGATTCACGTGAATAGCAGAATAGCGCTGAAAACCGGGTTTTCGCGAAACGTTTTTCAGTTTTCAGAACGACTTGTTTAAAGTCGTTTTTTACGTCTTCCGACGAATAATTTAATTGAATCCTATAATAACCAAATCTCGTACACAAATAATAATTCCCTTTGTTTAACATAATATGCTACTTAAATTAGCATAGGGTTATGCTATGAAAACTGTTTTAATAAAGATGAAAACCTTAACTTCTTTTTCTTGGTCTTTCGTTTGTTGTTAGGTTTCTGTCCTGGAAGTATGGTCATGATAGCTACCGTAATAAGAACAAGCATTGATACATTTTTTTAACGTTTCACAAGTGTCAACTATTTATAGTAGGTATGAACCAAAAAATAAAAAAGAAACAAGGAAACTTCCTTCTCTGGAACATTCTAAGTAGCTTATGCACGCTCTATTGACAACCGTAGACATTTGACATTTGAACAAGCCGCTTCCCACAGTCACAACAGAAATAATTTCTTTAAACATATACACCACTCCAGATCGAGAATGAATTGTGATTTCCCCTATACTGACAGTCAACACTGCTTCCCGGTTGCCATCAGCCTGATTCAATCAGTACAAAGTCCCCGTAAGCCCTACCGATGACAAGAAACTTGCATTTTTGAGGCCAACTTTCAGAAACCTCATAAAGTTTGCAATTTCGAACTTATGCTCTGCAAATAGTTTGCGGATTCTCATCCCGAGTGTGTTTATATTTGCTTCAAAGTCAATACAGTCACTAAGAGACTACAGGCACAGGGTATGGGTCTTCGTTGTTTCGGGTAGGTCGGTTGAATAAAGGATGAATGGAAGCCGAATATGAATTCAATTCGAATTCACTACTAGAGTATGCTAACTAGGCCGCGAACAATTTATGTCGCAATGACATACTTGTCAAGCCAACGACATGCAGATGCAGACAGGCGAGTACCCACAAATGTGTTTGTATGTTCCTAGTTCAACTGAGCGAGATGAAGTCGAATGTCCTGTAAAAAAGACTGATTAAAAAAAAAATAATAGTCAACACATTAGCTAGTGAAATTATAATCGTCGACATAATATCAATTCGAATGGCCGCCGAAATGTTTCGCCCGTCATTGTGCACGTTATCCCATAAAAGATGAACCTTTTTTGCAAGCTCTTTTTGATGCTCAAACATTATTGCTAATATTTTATTTCTTTATCTTTTTTGCACACAGGTACTTCGGAACGATGACCAAACCACCCTCATTGTTGACGGTGTTTCCCAGAGCCGCTCGTCGAGGGGAAAGGAATTCCAATTTGGCAAGTTTGCAACGAATTCCGATGTGTACGTTGGGGGAATGCCAAACTGGTAAGTTTACACTTCAGCAAATTATTAGATCTGTTAACCGTTAACAGGAAAAAGCCAGATAATACTTCTATTCAATGTGCGGATTAAATGAATTATGTTGGTGGCTGGTGGGTTTGCGTACGAGGATATGAAACAGGATACTTTAAACTTTAACAGCATTGTGCGTCAATAGGTGTAGGTATTAAAGGAACAACTTTGCAATTTACCTCAGTTTAAGTGGAATATTGCAAATATGTGCATAAAAATGTGTGTCGTTATCTGTTTGCCGATAAGGTTGCGTATAGGCTGCGTGATGGTGTCTTACCAGATCACAATTTTCGTAACACATTAACCAGTTCATTCCCTAGCTGCTCCAGGGTGCCCATAGAAGTAGATATTCACTTCAAAAATTAAGTCGAAAAAGTTATAAAAAAGGTTTATATCTCGACAAAAAAAAATTGTTACCTTTCAAGATGCAACACGTGTATTTTCATCCACAAAATTTCATCGAATTCGGTTGGGAGGCTTCAGAGATCGACAACAGCGCCACCTATCGGGTCATCATTTCTTTTAAGCTTAAGCCATGTTAATCCACAAAATTTCATTGAAATCGGTTGAGTGGTTTCAGAGATCCACAACACATACACCCTAAACGCCCAAATTCATGTACTATTTACTATGCCTATAACTCATAAACCAATAAAAATACAAACACCGTATATACATAAAAACCTTGGTTTTGACGTCACCTTTCGTGGAAAATTTCACTCACGCATCGGTTCATGCATTACAGAGAACATCAACTTCAAACACAATACAACTTATTTTTATATAATACTAGCTGACCCGGCGAACTTCGTTCCGCCCAAATTCGTTAATGTAATGAAAATAATAATTCCGAGCATTCACAATGCACATGCTACTCAATTTCGTTCGTATTAGTCAGCCTTTCGCTTTTTCATTAAAGTCCTTTAAATAAATTTCACAATTTACATAAATTCTTATGTCACCCACAACTCAGCATTAGCTGTCACGGCAATAAATTTGAACTCAATCGATTCGGTGGATTTCAAAATATAAGATTTTTATTTTATGGGAAGTGCCACGCCCCTTTGTCCAATTTTGAACAATCTTCACAGGTATACTTCTGGGCTAATACGTAAGATTGTGTGTTAATTTGAACGCAATCAATGGTGGATTTTGAAATAAAATATTCGATGTTTTTTTGTATGGGCGGTGCCACGCCCCTTTGTCCAAAATTGGTCGTATCAATTCAGAAACCTTCGCGGACTCATGCACAACAACTTTGCTAAGGATCAAATGCATAGTTTAGGATTCCATAAAGGACAGACAAACAGACATTTATTTTTATAAAACCTAGAAGGCTAGGTTTTACCGCCCGTCTTTGCCCGTGCTAAAAAACAAAAAATATTTCCGTAAAGAAAATCGAATACATGCAGAATTTTTGACAAATACGATCTCGCTGTATATTGCGATCAAAAAAAAATGTATAGGAAAATGAATTTTTACGAATTTTCCAGTTTCCTTTTAAAATTTTGCAATTTTCTCGCCGTATGAACCATCCGTACGCGTAGAAAAATACAACGAAGAAAAGATAGCTCAAATCTGAAGGTCCGTTCCCGAGTTATAGGCGGTCTTACGGACATATGTAGATATGGGTTGTTAGTAACGCCCAAAGTGTATTTTCAGTCAAAGTATGTCTTCTAAGGATCTCATTTCTGACCGAAGAGTGCTGGAGCTGTGGAAAAGAAAGCGTGAAATATCCCCATGCACCCCATGTATTTCGATATCCGGTTATAAAGCACGCGAAAGAGGGCATAGAGTTTTTCTTCATTTGTAGAATTGTTTTTTAATTTCCTGTTTGTTGCAGGTGCAGGGTAACGACATTTTTATGTTTCTCATCAACATTTTTGGATCCTTATAACTACATACAATGTAAATACTTATTAAATTGCTTTGCTACTGTAAGAGTCTAAGTGATGAATGAAGCTTTTGGAAATATTCAAGAAAAATATATACCGCACATGCAGACTGAGAAATGAAAACCCCATCCCACACACCTTTTAAAACTTCTAACTGACCACTAACCTTCTTTTTTTATCTTGTTTGTTCTACTCTTGTTAAGTGCTTCATTTTACACACATTTTTGACTTATGCTATCCCATCTGTTACAGGTACAGTTCAAAGCTGGCTCTACTTGCTCTACCCAGTGTGAACTTTGAGCCCAGATTTCGGGGAGCTATTCGCAACTTAGTGTACGCGGATCAACCGGGAGTCGTGACGCGACGTCAAGAAATGAAGCAACCCCGAGACATTAAGGTAATTGATGTAAAAAATATATTTTCAGCCACGGTATTCATTTTAATGAAGGTATCCTCAAAACCAATTTTACCAAACACACATACAAGAGGAAATGGAAGAAGGAAAATATTATTTGACCTGGAGAAATATTTCGCACTAAGCAAATAATTTTTACGGTTTTTGGGTCAACAGAGCTCAACCAGGAAATAGAGCACGATGCAAAAATCAATAGATGCGTCCACCCTCAATCTTATTAACCCTTTTCTGGTGCTGGCTTTCGTTGCATGTACCCCGATAAGGCATTCACACTACACCACCAGACAAGTGCGCTTGGGGTAATTAACTGCACAAGGGGAAGTTGTCAATTTAGTAGATACACAGTAGATAAAATGATGCAAACGAATACGAGTACACACCTTCTCTAGGTTTAACTGGGTCGGGCTTAGCCGCAATTTTATTTTTTTATTTAAAAAGTAATTGCCAATTAGCGCATTCTTGTATTGAACTAAATCGATTTTCGAATTTATTTAGAACATGGTCGCCGATGAATAAATAATGCGGTGGACTGAAATGAAAATCAACTCCAACTCCAATTCCAACCTAAAACAAGGGGGAAAAGTGAAAAGTAAGAATGCGCCATAAAGGATTCCCTTTTCAGTTATTTTCCTCGATTCAATATTGGCATCATCATGTGCACCAATGATTTTTTTTTTTTTTGTTATTTGTCTTTATATTATGAATCGATTTGTGTTCAAGGAAACGTATTCCTTCTGCAGAAGATTGGATTCCTACTTCACGCTAGAAATTGAAATGTTCAAATACAGAGACGGAGACGGAGACGGAGAGCGGAGATTCGTGACATCCGGCGTATTAGCGATACCTATATATGATTTCATATAAAAAGAGTGTTGGCCTTCACATGATTCATGCCAGCAGAGTATGTGTAAAGCGATTGCTGGCACACATCTGTTCACTGTCAATATCCGTGTTTAGGAAAACAAAACAGGACTCTCCGGGTCCCTTTCAGTAGAACAGTGATAATCGTTCTATTATCGAACACAACCCAGGATGTGTGGTACATATGAGCGTGTATAAATCAGTCTCATTTTGTTGTCGACTCGGTCCTTCCTGCTGCTTCCAGTTTTGTTAAATGAGGCTGAAAAGATTTCTAATATATGGCTTCGACTTGACCGCTCTCGGGATTGCGTTTTTCGTTGACCACACATCGATGATGACAACGTTTAGATAGATAACAAAATGCCCTGTGTCTCCTAACTTGGTATGTAATTATTAACAGTTCGGACCGCTGCTGATTGCATTCGATGTTGTATCATCTTCGTGCTGAAAATCCTATATACAGATGTTTGGGATGGATATCGTTTTTACATTACAATACAAATTCGTTTGATTATGGCGAATAACCGTGCCTAGAAACGGACTGATTCCTCGTTGAGAGTATCATCAATATACGATTACCGTCCTCCCAAAGAATATAGAAAGTTCGTGCTTTGAAAAGTTGATTCTCAGTTCAGATTGAGAGTTATCCTTATAATTTAAAGGATTTTTAGGCAGAACAGTTGGTTGTGGCTTCACGCAGCACTGACAAGTAGCCCAACCTAGTAAAAAAAAACATAACCAACACAAAAAGTTTTCAGCAAAAATTGTTGCTTGACTAACTAGCGATTTATGTTTCGTAAAATAATAAAACGGATACTGAACTCGTCCCACGACGAAGTCAAGTAGATTAAATACAACACTACAGCCAACTTCAGGCTGGTGTCGGCCATATTGGAAAAGAAGAAAGAGAGGCGGCAGAGGCAGACCGAAATGCATGCGCATGCAAATAACAAATTATAATAACATAATAAATACTCGATTTATAAACTGAAGTTTCATTTAAATGTCCAGCTTATTACATTTCAGGCATTCTTTTGACAGTCTTACGTCAAATAACTTTGGAAAATGATAGCTTTTTCGAATTACACAACTAATTCGTCTTCTGAATCCTTGAAGTGATTGTTTGAATAGTTTTGAAATCTGACAGTCTATTCTCCGTATATAATTGAACTTGGGATGACATTTCTGTTTTCACCTGTCAGCAAATGAACTTGCATTTCGATTTTTCTCCAATTGACCAAGTGACTATACCACTTGCGTCAACTGAGCGATGAGTATAAGCCCGCTAACTGAGCGTCGCCAGAATCTTCCTCTACTGCGTTGTCCCTCCGGGTTAGAATCGAAGACTCTTCGGGCCGGAGCGTTGGTGTCCATTCGCTCTACATGTCCCAGCCATCTTAGACGACTGATGCGTACTTTTCTGACTAGGTCGATGTCGCTGTACAGCTCGTAGAGTTCGCTGTTAAATCTTCTCCTCCAAAGCCCGTCAACGCAAACGGGACTAAAAATCACTCGAAGAATTTCGCGTTCGAAACGACCAAGGAGATCTTCATCCGCCTTTGATAGCGCCCATGCTTCTGCACCATAAAGCAGGACTGGGATGATGAGGGTCTTATACAGAGTTTCCTTAGTATTTCTCGACAAGGCCTTACTTATCAGTTGCCGTCTTAGGCCAAAGAAACAGCGGTTGGCAAGTGTGGTTCTTCGTTTGATTTCTGATGTGATGTCGTTATCAGAGTTTATAGCGGAGCCGAGGTAGACAAAGTCCCTAACTACCTCAAAGTTAAAGCTGTCTATCGTGACGTTCTGCCGGATTCGTCGATGTTGTGTGTCCCTTCTTGTTGACAGCATATATTTTGTTTTACCCTCATTCACCACTAAACCCATTTTTGCTGCTTCTGTACTAATACTTGCAAACGCACCAGTGACAGCTCGCTGTGTTGTACCAACAATGTCAATGTCGTCAGCGTATGCAAGCAGTTGCACAGACTTATAGAAAATTGTGCCTCTGGTGTTGGCTTGTGAGTTTCGCACAATCTTCTCAAGAATGATGTTGAAGAAGTCACATGACAGCGCATCACCTTGTCTAAATCCTTTTTTGACATCAAAGGTCTCGGTGAGATTGTTTCCGACCTTTACGGAGCAGCGAGCGTTCTCCATCGTCATTCTGCACAATCTGACAAGTTTGGCAGGGATGCCAAAACTAGACATGGCTCTGTATAGCTCGTCTCTATAAACGCTGTCATATGCGGCCTTAAAATCGATAAAAAGATGGTGAGTATCGATCTGGTATTCTTGGGTTTTTTCCAGGATCTGCCGTAGTGTGAATATTTGATCGGTCGTGGACTTACCGGGCCTAAAACCGCACTGATAGGGACCTATCAGATCGTTGACGAATGGTTTCAGGCGTTCACACAATACAGCAGACATGATCTTATACGCAGTGTTCAGGAGACTGATGCCTCTGTAGTTGGCGCAGTTTAGAGGGTCTCCTTTCTTGTGGATCGGGCAAACAATGCTGAGGTTCCATTCATCAGGCATACTTTCCTCTAACCAAATCTTGGAGATGAGTTGGTGTATGCACTCTACCAACTCATCTCCGGCTGCCTTAAACAGCTCGGCAGTTAAGCCGTCCGGTCCAGCAGCCTTGTTGGACTTAAGCTTAGATATTGCTATCCTCACTTCATTTTGGTCAGGTGGACGGTAATCTTGGCTTTCATCGTCCAGGTTGAATGGCTCGTTCTGCCTGACAGCGGAATTTGTGTCGTCTTCGCCGTTTAGCAGTCTGCAGAAATGGTTTTTCCATGTCCTCA
Organism: Cheilosia urbana; assembly: GCA_946477585.1. Classification (NCBI taxonomy): domain Eukaryota; kingdom Metazoa; phylum Arthropoda; class Insecta; order Diptera; family Syrphidae; genus Cheilosia; species Cheilosia urbana. The sequence continues at coordinate 179,228,314 of OX297853.1, forward strand.
GCACCGACTGTGACTCTACTACAAGGTTTCCTTGCTCGTCTCTACAGGTCTCCGTTCGGGTCTTGTTGCCATGACACGTTCTTTTTACCTTTTGGTAAAACTTCCGAACATTGTTCCTGGAGTAACACCTTTCTATATCCTCGATCGCGCGCTTCTCATGCTCTCTCTTTTTTCTCCGGAGAAGCCGATGTTCTTCCCTCCTTTTTTGCTCGTAGAGCTGACGAGCTGCTCTCGTCCTTCTATGCAGCGACGCTTCGTATGCACTTTGATTTGCTGCATGTGCTTGCCGGCACTCTTCGTCAAACCAGGGGTTTCGAGGGGGTGGGCTGGTGAAACCGAGCACATCAGTTGCGGCGTTTTTGATGGCTTCTTGGCATCGACGCCACTGGTCTTTGGCACTTGATACTGGCAGCATAGGACTTCTCAAGAGGTTGAGGGATACGCGATCGGCAAAGGTTCTGGCGGTTTGTTGCGTTTGTAGCCGTCCAACGTTAAATCTCCTCACAGTATTTTCTCGCTGTTGTGGCATCTGGGATATCCGCATCCGTACCTTGTTTACAACAAGGTAGTGGTCCGAGTCTATGTTGGCCGCTCGGAAAGTTCGGACATCTAGAATACTGGAGGAGTGCCTTGCGTCGATCGCAACGTGATCAATTTGGTTGACGGTTTGATGATCAGGTGACCGCCATGTTCCTTTGTGTATATTGAGGTGAGGAAACCGTGAGCTAGCTATGGTAACATTACGTCCCGCAGCAAAATCAATCAGCCTAAGTCCGTTTCCAGACGTGGTGTCGTGTAGGCTATGTTTTCCGATTGTGCTACCAAAGATGTCCTCCTTTCCTATTTTGGCGTTAAAATCACCCAAGACGATTTTAACGTCATGCTTAGGACATTGCTCATATGTTTTGTCGAGGAGCTCGTAGAAACATTCTTTTTCGCCAGTTCTGGTTAGAGAAAATACTATTGCTTAAATATTTAACTGTATGTTCGGTTTGTAACCACTAGTTGGTTTTTAAAGTTTTATAGAAATCGAAATTGGGGTTTTCGAGATATGAGCAGTTTTTAAAATCAGTGTTTTCGGTGATTCGAATTGAAAATGAAGGACACACAATTTCGAAAACATAAATTTTACTCTAAGTATGCATTTTGGTCAACATCGTTAACGCCAGTTTCCGGTAAACTAAAGCAATCTTTGTTACAATCGTATGGACCGTTTTCATGACATGTCCCAATTTCAAAAATACCGTTATTCGATTGTTTAGCGAAAAACTGAGTATGCAGTCATGTTACCCCCGCCTACTTAAGCTTAAATATAATTTTGAAATCGTCAGAGCCGTTTTCGAACAAATCAAACTGGTACGAAAATTTTATATGGGAAGTTCCATTAATATTGATGTTACCTTGCCTTGCAAAAAAAAACCTCCCTGAACTGTAAGCCCACAAACTCCAAATCCGAAACGAAATTCGCGTAGCGGTTTTGGCTGTAGGCCTGTGGAAGGACAGACAGACAGACGGACAGAATTTTGTGACCCACTATATCGTGGGATTTTTCTAACAACGTCATTGGAAAAAGTTTTTAATTATTTTTAATAATTTTAAGAAACCCTTTAAGGCATCCATCGATTTCAGTACTGATGCTTTAATTATTGTCTCATCCATAATCAACAAGAGCAAAAGTGAAATTTGTTTGTTTGTTTTAAAGCATTGCATTATCAAAATTACTATATCATCCATTTCACTATAGACTATACCTACTCACTTACTTTTGTAGTAGACCTTGGCGTATGCTTTAATCTCGCTCGCTTTAGCGAAAGACACTCATACTCTATTTGACTATAGTGCTTTGTTATTTAAATTTCTTGCATTTAGGGTTCAAATGCATATAAAAAATATCCTACTTAGCTACGATTGCCACAGCTTTCGTCCTGCATGTGTACTTTACTTCTTTTACAAAATGCACCAACTTCATCAGATGAACTTTCAGTCTCCATACGTTTGGACTAATGCAAATGGGGAATGCCCTTAATAATTTCTTTCCAAATATTAATCAAAAAAGTACGCATGTATATACAGTGAACTGTACTGTTTTGAGTAACGACATTTGCATTTTGAAAATGTCGTGTTGCACATTCATTTGGCTCACACTCGCCTTATTACATGAAAAAGCGGTTCAACGCCGAGTCGAATGGTGAACATGAGCACACCTGGGCGCATTTTTCTTTTAATTCCTTTCCATGAATGTCCTACTTTAATAAAAGGAAAATAAAAACAACAATCCACATGAGACATGCATCCAGACTTCAGATAAGATATGTCATCACATGACTGTCAAACGCAAGTGTAAATTCATGGCTTTCCTTCTAAAACAGGATGAGTGTCAAGAGCATCTTCAGCATTCTTTCCACGGGGGGATGCTTTTCTATTTCGTTTTCTTAACTTTAATTCTAAATATTAAGGTTATGCACGAAGTACTAGTGTGTATGTGTATTTTTGGTCCAATCAACGCTCCATTTATAGTTTCTTCTTATAATCTTTGGAATAGAAGAAAATGAAAGGCGAAGAGATAAACCAAAACATAGCCACAGGGTATTTTGTTGAAAGCAACAAAAATCTATGTCAGATTTGTTGTAGCCTTGAATGTGTGTGCCTGTGGATATAGTGAAGGGATGTTGGAGTGAGAAATAGTGTATCTGATGGTCATCACGAGCAGAGTTTGGCAGTGTACAAGTAGGTCTGAAACATTGCCTTTCAAACAGATGCATAGAGGAGGATGGAATTTCTTTCAATGACATTATAAATACCGATGAGTGGTGGACTTAAGACCGCTTAAGCAGGTCTTTAGCTCTTCATCGCTCTAACAATGTTTGCTTTTGAAGTGGTGCGGATGCATTTTCCTGTCAAATCATCCTCGGGCGAATGAAGTGGGATGGAAATTTATTATCGCGTGGATTACGGGGCATTTCGACTTGTTCTCAAACTAGTGAGAATGTACTGAAGCTTTAAATGTTTACCGGGACACCTTTGTCATTTTTGGCAGACTTTTGCCAAAAATATTGCAAATATGTGATGCCGCCAGCCGCAAACTCTGCTGCTTCCGAGAATAGGTTTGTGAGAAATGATTTTCATAATCACTTTTGAAAAACTGCGTTTGCTGCAAAATCTTATATGGAGTTACGATTCTTGTATGTTAGGTTAGGTTAGAGGGGTAGTTTGCACTATATACAATTTTCATTCAAAAGCCGATGAGGTCCCTTATAGTACATGGATGGATATGCAACTAATAAAACCATTCGGATTTGTTGATGAATCTTCTTAGATCTAATAGAAGTATCGTTGCTAGATCTACCAAGCCGCCAAAGAACCTTGCTTCAATGCAAGGATAGCAGCGTTCTTGGAGGGCTGTTCAGTGACACAGGGAATGCTCTACAGATTTCATTTCCTCTACATCCCTGCAGCTTCTGCAGAAGTCATTTGTAAAGATAACCAGCCTTTTGGCCTTGTTTCCAATAAGGCGGTGCCTGGTTATTACACCAAAGAGCGTTCGGAATTGGTTTCTATCAGAAGATGTTATGATCCTCGACTCTTCTAAGTGTCAATTGCGGACCGTAAGTGTTGTTGTTTAACCAAATATAAAGTGGCATTATCAATGAAACTTTAAGCTGCGCTGAAAGCCGGTAGTCGGTACTTCAACCCAAGCTAATAGTATGTCCATTTCAGAGCCCCATCTGGCCGCTGCTTTTGTTCCCAATACTGAGTTGGTTCCGACCTACGGATTTGCCCTTAGCTATCGAAATATACAACAGTTTTAAGAGCTTTTCCGAGAAAACAGTTTTCAAGAAACTGACATTGCCGTTTATGACATTCGTCGCGTCGTTTTTAACGCATCAAACTTTTAAACCTTCGCTTTTATTTATACATATTTTTTTGTGCGCATTTTCACTAAATGGATTGTTTTTATTCTCTTGTTCTACTTTCAGTGTGGCGATGGACCATGTGATCACTCTGAATTGCCCAGAGAAAAGGTCACGCGGGTACGTAATTATGTATGTATTCAACATGTTGTCAGATATTCTTTGCAACACCTATAGCACAGTTTTTCCTCAATTAATCTCTGCCCCTTGCACCTCCGCTTTTCCGCTCTATAGTTTACGCCATTCAGTGGTTTGTATTGAAAAATTATTATTTTTTATTGTTATTTCCAAATGGCATCTATTTATACATACTTTTTCTTAGTTTAAAATTAATGACAAGCTGATGTGAACTGGAACCATGGTCCGCACCTGGTTCACCGTATAAATTCTTATTTTTTTCTTGTTTGTTTATTTACTAGCAGATCCGCCCGGCTTTGCTCGAGTTTTAGTTAATTGAAGAAATTCGCTCTGTTATATCTTGTGGTAGTTCTGAGGTCCACAGTCGACTTTTCTATAGGACAAACTGAATTTTCTAGGACTAAGTGCAGTTGCTACTGATGCATTGATCTGACCAGACCAGTTAAAATCAAAGGTTATTAATTGTCGTGGTTTTTTTTAACACCTTCCTCAGCAAAGTAAAGTGAAGTAAACGATTGCGCTTAAAAACGGTTCCAGTCACTTTTGTGCTTGAGCGGTTTAAACTGATATAAAATTGATTTGCGGTTTGGCGCGCTTTGACACGCGTTATTGAAACTTTACGATTTTATATTCCAAAGCGCGCGAGCAACAATTTTGTAAAACGAAATGCTGCTTTGAAGTAAATACGCGTTGAGAGGGTAGAGTTTATAGTGTGACCAATTCAATATTTGAAATCATGCTAAGTTCAGCATTATATTATAAATCAAAATCCTGCTAAAAAAAATGCTTGCGTGATAGTAGGAAATAGGTCTACTCAGGCGTTACGTTGATATTTACGATCTGTAGTCGGTTCAACGCCTGAAGTTTTTTTTTGTGTGGCAGCGTATGAATCAGGGCTACCAACGTACTTCGTATGTAGTAGATTTACTTCGTTTATTGATTTGTTATCTGCTACGTAGCAACTTATTTCTACTTCGTTTGGCTCATTTTTATATATATCTACTAGCTGACCCGGCGAACTCCGTTCCGCCCAAATTAAGATAATAGAAGCTTAAATGCCAAATCGCTCTGAGTAAGCGGAGCCCGCGATATGACAATGTTTGCCTTTTTAACTCAAAATCGTCCTTGCATGACATTTGATTTGAGATTCTTCACAATCATATCAAACGCGATCCGACACAAGGTTTCGGTGCATTAAGGTTGCTCAACAAAATTGTAACTGAGTCGACTTTTAATTTCAAATTGTTAAGCGGTAAGTCCGGAACATCCGAATTGAAAAATTAAAATTTTAAATAATTTTTCTTGTATTGGAAGTGACACTACCCGTTTCCTATCCATTTTATATTTTTCAAAGTGCGATTCTATTATCACGTTTGAAAACAAATCTGCGATCTTCTAAGTTCATTTTCTCTATCGCCATTTTAAATTGTAATGAAAGCGTTGATTGCATTTATAATGGTTGCAATTGTCGAATGACGTTTTTTGTCACTCCTGTTTGCCCTCTGTACAGGCTATCGACTTGATCATCCCCCGACAAAATGAAGTACACTTGCGAATATTGCTGTACATCCTCATTTACTGGCAAGAAGGCACCCATCCGATGGTAAATTTTGCCTTGAATCTGTTAATCCGAATTTTGCGGCGTAGAACCCCGTGCCAATGTTAGAAAATGTGTGTTTGCATGATGTATAAGAGAAAATATTGCCCTGCAAGTCGGCATGAAACCAGTTTTTTGAATGATTTTTGTTCCCAATGAAGTCATACGAAAACAGTTGTTGTACTGTCAAATGTTCTTTAGAAAATCCTCCGATTCAAATGGCTCCGCAGGTGCTAATTTCACTTTGCCACTCGCACAGCAGTTTTTTTTAGCGCATTTTAATGGTGGCACACAATTATTTTCATCACTCCAATATCGAAAATCGCATCATCGACATAGTTTTCTGTTCGTTTTACTGAAATGGCAGTCGTTCGAATGTCAGCAACGACGCGCATCTTGCCACTCCGATTTGAACTCGTTCCCATCCCAGCAGCAGTAGGATTTGACGCAGTTCTCATTACTAGCACTCTCATTTTTCTTGACTGTTGATCTGGTCTTATGCCATGCGATGTCCCACTTTTCGCTTTCTTCTGTAGTTTGGCTTCGTTGATATTTGTGCGCATTCGTCTTGGCATTTTTTTAAAAATCACTGAAATTCGCTTTTCAATAACTATTTTTCCCGCGTTTGAACTTTTTACATTTAATTTTTACCTTATCAACTGTATAAAAGAAATGAAACTATTGGAGCGATGCACAAAATCAAAAACAAACCATCACTGTTGACCAACGTATAATACATTAAATTTATCTCGATTCTATCAATCTACTTTTTGAAAAAAAAAAAAAAAAACACACACACACACACATAGTAGGTACGTAGTTTTCTAATCAATTTTTGATATAGAAAAGTCAAAATAAATAGTGCAGAAAATCAAAAAAATCTAAAATGGAAAAATTAAAAAATAAAGTAGCATATTGCAATACTCTATCCTGTAGCTTTCTATTAGTAAAAGAATTTTTGAAATCGGTTCGGCAGTTCCGGAGATTACCTCCCACAAACAAACATTACCTCTTTATATAATAGTGTGATATCAAAATTTCTTTTCCTTTAAAACGTCCTATAACTTTTCATAGAAAAAACTCCGCTTAAATGAAAGAAATGAAAATGTAAACACACCTACATGAATTGAAAAAAAAGGCAAAAAGTAACGAGCAGGCGTTGAATGCATCCATTTTTAGCATTATTAACCTTCCACATCCCACTAAGCCTCTGACAATGACAGATGTAAATTTATTTTATTTATTTTATTACATTTTTGTTATTATTATTACCAGTTCGTTTTGATGAGAAACTTGTCCACTGAAACAATTTTTCAATTATCCGAGGTTCACTTAACTGAATTTTTTTCAGTTATCCGGGGTTCGCTTAACTGAAAAACCCCCTTAATTGAAACTGAAGTTAATGTTTTTAATCATTTCACTCAAGCGGGTCTGACGGTACTATATGTACCTATTAATTTGTTAAACTTATTCTTTAAATGCTGTAATTGTTAAACGAAAAACCAGTCAATGTTATGTTTTCGTTATATGTAATTTTTTTTTTCCATTTTTTTTTTTTTGCGATTTGCTACACTTTCTGGGCTTATCATAGGCAGCGCTGACTATGAATGCTTTGGTTCCCTGGGGATGGCGATGGGCCCGCTTTGGTGCCTGGTCTTTCGTGACGATCTCACAACCCCACCCAACCCAACCTAACCTATCCTTGCTTCTACATAATCTGTTAACGCACGGGCGAGTCAACGCGACACTGTGAGTTGGGCATAACCAATAATCAAAGAACAACTTCAACTCAGAAACAACGACTTTCTACTATATGAAATGAACGTCAATTACGCGCAACTAATCGCTTTATCCGTTGTTCTAATGTCTCGTTAACATTTTCTTTCTCGAACTGAAACTCACTGCTTATTACTTAAAATACTTATTTTGCTAATATGTGTATAAAAAATCTCTCAGTCGCTCCTCGATCAATACACGGATTTAGCCCTACATCATACCAACCTGTTTTTACAAATGTGTTGGTGTATTGGCTATGAGTGAAATTATCGAAATAGTTTTCTACCGGTACCGGTCCTTGATGGCGTTCCACCTTACCCTTTGTTCTTTGCTTCGTTCTCACATAGGCAAGTAAATGACGTCAAGCGCCTATCTGTGCAACTAATTCCTTGTCACTGCATATTAATGAATGATTGAAGTCAGGCGAAGTGCTTTTCATTCGATTTCATTTGACCTTTTCATCACAAGTTCGAGCTACGTAGTTAGAGCAAGTAAAGAAATCGATACCAATTTTCCGACGAGTGCAATCGCCAGTCGGTCCCTCCTCCTGAGCTGACCCAACATTAAACTTTTGTTTGATGGACTTTCTATGACATGATGAATTGTCCTTTGAAACATAAGGTTTTAATTGCGGATGCAAGTTATCTCAGCTTCTAATTACTCATAAAACTTCCTTCCGGTTGGATAGATATGGGAAGTCTTTTCTGGTAATCGATAATGTGCGAAACACTTTGTAGGATAAAATTGATGGGTTGGTGCTGCTTTCAAAGGAAATTCAATTGATTGGTGACATGCTGGTTAAGCCATGATAGCGATTTAAAAGCGGAATAGTTTACACAAGGATGCATGAGGAGATTTTGATGACCAATAAATACGACGTCGGTCCAGCTATACTTTCTCGAAATTTAGGTTGTAAGCGTAAACTAAGGGCTCGACGTAGCCGATGGCACCCACGAAAATAATCGTCAATAGGTACTGCGTATGTAGTTTTAACGTGATTTGATTTTGTAGTGTTGAGTTTTTAGTTTAGCACTCTTGATCTAATGAAAAGACATCGAATTCAAATCTGGCGCAACAAAGGAACAAAGGAATCAAAGTTTAGGAATACAAATCACACTTTAGCAATAAAATTAAGTTGAGCGGAACTTTAAATAAATTAATAGGTCTGTTGCTGTTCCCTTACTTTCTGGTTCAATATTGGCAACAGCGTGCCGTTGTGCAAATAAAAATGCTATTTGGCACTTTTTTCGAGCGCCTGCCATAATTTTGTTTGCTATTTTGGCCCTTTTTTAGTTTATCAAATGCTGCTAGGTATGTCCAAATAAAAAGCTTTTAAAATATAACTCAGTGACCTATCATCACTATTATAGTATTTACAGACCCAATTCTTGTTAAATATGGGTCAAAAATTCTAAATTTGCAGATTAGCTTCAGAAATGACACTTTCTTCTCATTGGGTCTTTTTCTTACGACTTTTCGGAATTCTACAGCAGTGCAACGGTCACACTGTGGCAATATCTCACATTTCTCTCATTGCGAGAGAATTCGCTCACCGAACACCGAACTGTTGAACCACAAATTTAAAAAATTGGATTTTTTCTGGGGGGACGAGCATAAATTTATATTTAAAACCAACAATTGAATTGCTTTTATTGCAGAAATTATAAAGTTCAATTCTTTTACATCTTACATAAATTTTAATGCTATACACGCACAAAATATAAAATTGAAATCAAATAGAAAATCAGTTCCAAATTCCAAATTGGTATTTGGACGATTTGACAACCATCTATTTTTTCAGTAATAACCAAAACTAGCCCGAAGAAATTTATTGGGCTCATATTTTGATGGTTTTTTTTATGGAGGGGAAATGTTTTGTTCTCTCTTTTTGTGTCGCTTCTGGCCAACTTTTGAGTAAGGGGCCGAAGTTTGACTAAATTTGGTTCGAATGCAATATTGTTAGGAAACAGACCTAATCTATGTTGTCCAGTATTTACCTACATTTTTCAATGTAATTTTGTCAATATTTTCCCTTATTTTCCTCACCTAATATAAAGTGTTTTTAAAAAAAAATATTTAAATTTCCAATCTTAATGTTGCCAATGAAGTCTTTTAGCTATACTTTTACATTTTCCAATGCACAAATTTGTCAATCTATTTATGCAAAATCAACGTTTCTCTTTTCTTAATTTTAAAATGCATGTTCTTAAATTTGAAGGGCTTACGTGGCGGTAACATGACTGATGCCTGTGAGCGGCACGATCCGTGCCAACATGGTGGCATATGCATATCAACAGACTCTGGCCCAATATGTGAATGCAGAAACCTGGAATATGAAGGACAATACTGTGAAAAAGGTAATTAGTTTAATGATAAAGTGAGCTTGGGCGTTGTCTTTGACATTTCCAAAATTAATTTTACCACATGGTGAAATAATCTACAATTATTGATGTAAAACATCTATTGGCGCGACTTGGGAGTAGAATCGACTCGAATGAGACGGAAATGACGCTGTTCATGCCGTGACGGAAATTGGCCATCACAACGCCGCCTCACTTGACTCCTACGCCACTCAACCGATTTCAATTAAATTTCTTGTGTGTAAGGTTGCTTGCAACTTGAAAGATGGGACAGTTTTGGACCCGATACGTGGCGCTGTTGTCGATCTCCTAAACCACTCAACCGATTTCAATGAAATTTTATGGATGTGTATGGTTGCTTATAACTTGCCAAGATGTAATCTACTTATATGGGAACGATTGACTTGGGGAGTGGACTGATAAAGCTAGGTCTTACACAGGTACTAGACTAGAATCAGTTGATTAAATTAGGCTCTGCGGAATAAGGCCCCAAAATAAAAACGAAATAAGTCCCAAAAAAATTATACAGGAAACAAAACGATTTTTAATAAAATTTGGGGTGTTATTTCCCTTTTTGGGGCCTTATTTCCTTATGAAAATTGAGGTCTTATTTCATTATGAAAAGAAGAAATGAAGTAAGTCCCCAAAACAAATTTTTTTTATCATTAATTGTTACCCTTCCGACATGAAATACGTATGAGGGGTGCATGTTGCCCCCCTGCTTGGGTATGCTGTTCCTTAAATCTAAATTAGTTTATCCAATATCAACAATATTTAATAAATAGTAGTTTTCGTTATTTTTAACTTCATTGTGAAATAACACCCCAAATTTGGGGCCTTAATTCCTACAGCCACTTAATTGTATTCCAGACCAGTGCTGACACAAGAGAAAAAATTTGCGTAGCAAATTTGAGTAGCAAAACTTTATTTGCGTAGCAAAACTCAAAAGTCCAAAATATCAATTTTGATTCCAGTCAAATTCATGTGTTAGTATCCGAAGAAATGGGTACTTCTTGGGTATGGTAAATCGCGTAGCAGTTTTGCTACGATCGTAGCAAAGTGGCAGCGCTGTTTCAGACTCGGGTGTATTGATTTATAGCTTAACTTCTTCGTTATCTTCGAATCGCTGGCCGAATAGATACATATTTAGGTGTTGTAATAGGATTCAAAATACTCATACAACAGGGAAGCTAAGATTTTAATGAATCTTTCTGATAAGGCGCTTATGTGCGTCATGTACTTCACGGTCTGCCCAAACAAAAGTTACCTCAAGTGGCCTACATGATTAGTGAACTCAAGAGCGAAACAAAAGGTATTCACAATAACGGGTAATAATAGTCACAGGTACCCATACCCACCTATTCCCGGCAGATCTTCAGACAACTCGAAAGGTATCACATTTCATCTCTGCATTTTATGTGAAGCACCCATGCTCATTCAACCAGCTTTTCATTGGATTTCCGCATTTCGTTACGGTTGATTCGGTCTTGGGAGTACTATTTACAATTTTACGGCAAGAGCTCCAAACACAAGAGTCAACATTACTGCTCCCCAGTCTTCGTCTTAATTGATAGATGGACTTGTATCGGAAGCCATTTTGAATCTCATGAATATGTATCTGCCACTTAAACAGTAATCGATACACTGATAACCTTTTCACAATTTCCAGTCTGGTACTTAAATTTATGTACGTGTCCTTTACTTTCTTGTCATTTCTCTTCTACTTCTTTGTTTTGTTTTTTAGAAAAAGCACCTTCGGAAGCAACATTTCGAGGGACCCAGTTTCTGTCGTACGATTTGGGACAAACTGGAGCTGAACCAATTGTCAGTGCACAAGATGCTATAACGCTATACTTTCGAACACGACAACCGAATGGACTACTCTTTTATACAGGTAAGCTCAAACGAAAGAAGGAAAAACGAAAGAAAGAAAAACAAAAGAATTTATTTATAGAAAGGGAACAATAGCAAAGGGTATAGAATAAATATGTTATATTATGTTTTATCTCATCGACAATGGCAGGCTTATTGTACAGTGGTGATGGAAATTAATTGTACATCTAAGTAAGTATAGCTGAAGAAGGGAAGTAATTATCGAAAATTGTTATATGACGAATAAGGGAAATTGTCTGAACTTTAAGCTTTTAAACAATTTGAAGGTAATTCTGACTTTTATTGTAAAAATTCAGCTATGTACAAAAATATTTAAACTGCTTAAAACAATGGCGGATGTAGTTCAGAGCCTTTCGTTATCAATTCTTATAATATCGGACAGGGTCGTTTCTTGAGTACTCTCTCTATTCAGTAGTTGATTTCAAACCCCCATGAAAAGTGAAACTTTACAGAAGAACCCTAGGCAGTCAGTTCCTTGCCGTGCACAAGAAGTAGCCCTATTGTAGAGTTTGCTAATCTTGCTTCGGACTTAGGCCTACAAGATGCAACAGAGCCAGAAGCTCATAGTTAATCACTTTTATTGATTTTGCTTAATTTTTCGCCTTTTCAATTTGAATTTCGCGAAATAAATTTGGAATACAGTAGAAATTGGTTATAGCTATACCTGATATAGCGATTCACCGGATACAACGATATGCAGTGGAAGTTCAGTATAACGAATGATATAATTTTTGGTGTCATTCATTATATCGAACGACCTTTTATACTAATTCTAAAAAAATAAGTCATTAAAAAATACATTTATTTTGACGGATTTATTCGATGTTAAATGGAATAGATGGTGGTCCCGCCATTTAAATACTTTCAGGGATTTTAAACCAACTTATATGTTCGTTCCTTATATCGGATAGTAACTCAAAGTAATTTGCAATCGGTTACAATGATCAAATATGCGGAAATAACTATAGATTTTTTAGATTTAAGATTTTTATCTTTATTTCATTCAAAAAAACTTAAAGCTATACAAAAGATCGATAGTTCTATGAATAACTATCCAATCGATTATAGCGATTAATTTCTAAGGTCCCTTCGATATCGTTATATTCTACTGTATATATGTACTACTTAAAATCATTTACAGTCATCATACAGTCGAGAACGGCTAAGTGCATAACGTATAAGTATACATTTTTCATAAGTGAACAATTTTGCAAACCACGAAATGCAATTTAATACTGTTTTTGAAACAAGTACATATGTAAAATAGTTTACATTTTTCATACAAATTGAATTTGGTAGCACTTATCATACAAGTATGTACAATCAATGACCGCGTTCCACTGCCCGCTATTTGAACAGCGGCATGTCAAACTCCATATAAAAAAAAATTGCATTTCACAAAAAGTGATAGACGTCAAGGGCAATGGTGTAAAGTGGAGTTTTACACCACCGCTTTCATCTAGCGGGCAGTGGAACGCGGGCAATGACATAACCTTCCCGACTGACATAGCAGCAGTTGGTATTTCAAACTCATTTGTCATTTCACTTAATTTCACGCATTAAAATGTTCACGCGTCAGGCCTGTTTTATGACTTTAATATTCAGAGTAGGTAACACAAATACGTGAACTTGGTTAATTAGCACGTATGTCGTAAAAGTGCAAAAAATGTGCACTTATAAGTTCTCAGTCCGTATACGTATAAAACACGTCCATTTTTTTGCGTCATTTAATTGGCGCTTTGACGTCAAAATCGCGTCGCAAAGCCGTAATTTTAATGTCGTTCAGTGTGAATTTTGTAGACCGAGTTCTTTTGATAGGTACCTGTTGACACCAATCCTATAAAATTGCGAAACCAGAGTTTCTAGATCACTATCTCAAGTTACCTATTTGGATGACAGAAGAACATCAGGCCGAAGCAAAACCTCATTCTCTATGAAGCTCGGGCAGATTCCGTATAACAATAATCGTTTGGATTACATCGTTTTGAATATATCGTCAGCTTTCATTACATTTGTTGAAAATTAACTAAAATAAGCTCTCAAACTCGCAATTTTTGCAATTAGTTGCTAGTCTTGAAGATCCATCGTTTCGAAGATAATCGTCTGAAAAGTTGCGGAATGAGCACCCAGGTTAAGCCAGGCCTTGAATATCGCTCTTTTATATAAGGACCTCTTCCCAAAAACATTCACACTTCACCTACTTGATAGCAGATATTCAGTGGAACTTCTAAAATTATTCCTCGAAACGGAGCAAACGTTTTAAATTTTAGTGACCCTCCTTTTCTACTCCGCACCGGAATTACAACCTCAAGGAGTATTGTTATGAATCGCAATCAGTACTTGAACTATTTAAAACAAGAGCTGATGAACATTTTGGTCACAGGACAGGAGTAGGCATACATTTCTGCGCAATAGGTGGTGCTGTCGTAGCCAAAAGTTGGCAACCCTATACTCATATAAAGATCTTCGAACAGTGGGAATACCCTCAATGCTAGGCAAGAGCTTGTCCGTCTTTGTCCCTGTGAGACGTTACCATTCTTGGTTTAAACCGATGAAGTTGCGTCTTTTCGGACACCGCCATTATTAGGACATTCTAAAAATCGAAGGCCGTTCTGACATAATTCTACATTAATACTTATTTCTGTCCCACTTTTCATAAGGGACGTAGCTGCCATCTCTCTTCTGAAGGCTATTACGTCCATAATGGTTCTTAACTTCATTGAGGAAAGAATTTAATTTTGGAAAAAACGTATTCTCAGCCAAAGCAGTGCCAGGCATTTACAGAATCGGAAGACTCATCACTTTCCAGATAGAACTTTGTTTGAAAAAAAGTCTCAAGTCGCAATAATCTTTGAGAAATGTTATCAGCTTCCGTATCCATAATAACAATAAGTATGATGAAATTCTTTTACCACTTAAGCGATGAGCCTCAGAATTTGTTCCATTAGGCTTGACGAAGTAAGACGTTAATCAGCTCAAGGGATGTACGTTGGTCCAAGTGACGCACAGGTTTGTTCTGTATCGCCAAGCCATATACCTAACTTAAACAGCCCTAGAAGAGCAGCCAAGCATATGTGAGCATAGGTACCTCAGCCAAGTTTGACATTGCTGCATGGTTACAAGTTGCAAGCTCTCATAGAATCTGACGAGCTTGATGTTAGTGCTGAAAGTTTTGATGGATTTGAAAAGAGAATTATTCCGTCGCCTCTAATACCTGAAGCAAGGTTTAATTTGGCACAGATCTCAGCGCAACGGACTTTGGCTTGCGCCGTAGCAAGGCATGCAGTTGGGCATGCCTTAAGTTTTAACTTTAACTGGTCAAGCTGGCACCGTTGCACCGTTGCACCATTGCACCATCCCTAAATATACAGAGTCTGAAGGTCATATGTATTTTTGAATTGAGCTCAGAAATTGAGTGTGTCACTTGTCACATTCTACCTCGATTTTGTAGATCTAAAGAAGAAGACTTTGTTTCCCCGTTTTCCCTTTAACCAAACTCTCTTTTAACCTTCCTTCTAAATAGATTCCCTTCTAGGCTCAAAAACCTTTTCTAATTGATTTATTTATCCGGGTCATCTAAAACATTTATAAGCATTTCTTATAAGGACTAATAAAAAGAATTAAATTATGTCGAATAGGACACGGTACGGACTATCTTAACTTAGCTCTCAGAGACGGAGGCGTATCCCTTACGATGGGATTGGCTAATGGCAAACAAGAAATGCATATCAAACCCTCGAAAGTACGTTTCGATGATCACCAATGGCATAAAGTAACTGTCCACAGAAGGATTCAAGAGGTATGTGACTACTTTCAATGAGAGCTCTAAATGAAATTCTAAAATCATTTCCTCCTTTCATGGGTTTCCACAGATTTCGTCCATCACTAGTTTCTGCAGGGTAAGTACGAGTTGATATATTTTTAGTCCTTCTTTTCCTTGGGTGTCCATATGAAATGGAAATACAATCGCTCTCTTTGTGGTATTGCAGCTGGTAACCGTAGTCGATGATGTTTACACGGATCATTCGCACATCGCGGGTAAATTTACGATGCTTTCGTCTTCGAGAGTTTACGTTGGCGGAGCTGTTAATCCTCGGGCACTATTGGGTGCAAGAGTGCACAACAATTTCGTTGGTTGTTTGCGAAAGGTTTGATTCCAACAAAATAAGTATTTGTTTCCTTTCAAGAACGCACAGTTTTTTTAGGTGGAGTTTTCGGCCGATACTCTCTGTCTGAATCTTATCGACTTGGCTAAAAGCGGATCAAAACTTATTCAAATAGCTGGCAACTTGGAATACCAATGTCCGATTGGCGACCCCCAGGATCCAGTGACATTTACGACCAGAGAATCGCATTTGGTAAGCCAATCTTAAAACGAATTTTAGCTAGGTGAGCCAGACTATGTGCAACCCTTTTAACGAACTGTCAACACAGGTTTTACCGCCATGGGAGACTGGCAAGCAAAGCTCGATATCGTTCAAATTTCGCACGAAAGAGCCGAATGGTCTTTTGATCTTAACAACAGGATCGCGACCGCCGCGAGCGAAAAACGTAAATCAAAATTTGTTCTTACCGATTACGATACAGTCAGTATAACCCTTGTTCTTTTAAGGCGGTTCTCTTCGCCGTTGAGTTACTGAATGGTCACATCTACATCCACTTGGATCTGGGGTCAGGTGCTGCGAAGGTTAGAGCGTCACGCAGACGTGTTGACGACGGGGACTGGCACGACTTGATTCTTCGGCGAAATGGTCGGGATGCCAAGGTCAGTGTTGACGGTGTATGGAATGAGTTTCGAACACCCGGAGATGCCACCATCCTCGAACTGGACGGGCACTTGTACGTCGGCGGCACTGGCCCCATTTACAGTACCACCATTTGGCCTTCGGCCATATGGACAGCAACTTTACGACAAGGATTTGTGGGCTGCCTTCGAGACTTGGTGCTAACTGGAAAAGCAATCGACATAGCAGCCTTCGCAAGACAACAAGACTCAGGTTTGTTATTCTTCTGCGTGCATTATCCAGACGCTTAAACTTCTTACTTAGCTTCGGTGAAACCATCCTGCCATATTCAAGCGAATGTCTGCACTGGGAATCCATGCCTCAATGGAGGCACCTGCACCGAGGGATGGAATCGACCAATCTGTGACTGTTCGGCTACGCTTTATACCGGACCCACCTGTGGAAGGGAATCAGCGACTTTGGCTTTCAACGGAAGCCAGCACATGACTATTTGGTTGGGTAATGGTCAAGGTACAAAAACTCAAACCGAAGAGCTAATACTTCGGTTCAAAACAGCGCGGCCGGTAGGTCTGCTCTTGCTTACTAGCGCTGAGTCTAATTCACCAGACAGATTGGAGATTGCTCTTGTTGCGGGGCGAATTCGGGCCAGTGTGCGGCTGAGTGATCGCGAAAAGGTACACTGCAAATCCTTTGTCACAGCTCCCACACTCACCACTTCCATATCCTTTCAGAATCTCTTAGCAGGTCAGTCAGTCTTAAACGACAACAACTGGCATACAATTCGCTTCTCGCGGCGAGCATCCAATTTGCGGCTACAAGTTGACGGGGCTCCCCCCGTCAGGGGTATGTTATGTATGTATCAACAGCACTTATATTTGCCCTAATACGTGTCGTGACGTGTCGTTTTTTTAAGGAAGAAAAAAAAATAATAATCCGAAATTGTTCCATTTAATTTAAAAAAAACTAAATCCAATATTGTTTCGGAAAATTATTACATATATCAAAATTTACTCAACCGCGACAACATAACGAAAATTTATTTATCAAAAAAAAAAAATGTGTTTTGTTCACTGAAATTCCCAAACAAAAAAATCTCATTTACATTTATAATGTTTTTAACATCTATATGTGTGTTAATCAATATCAACTTTTGTATAAAATTATTTCCAAAAAAAAGTTTTCCGTTTATTTACTTTGATTTGTTGTGTTTCTTTGTTTTATTGTTTGGAATTTTTTATTAGAAAAAAAAAAACTTATAAGACTGATTAAGTAAATTTAACGAATTTGGATTTTATGCTAAGTTATTTTCTTAATTTAAATATATGGAATTTTGTAATATATTTACAGTTTTTGTCCTACAAAATTACTATCTTTTTTTATTTCTACCTAATTGAAATGTAGGTAATTGAATAATAATTTCTTTTTAAAACAAAGCCAAACATTTTTCTCTAAAATATTATCTAAATGTCGTGTGTTTTCTGTGCGAAGATCCTTTAAAAAGTTTGTTTTTTGTTCCCCCTATGTTGTTAATAATTATTTATTCAATTCCATAAAATCATCTTAGTTTTTTTTTTTTTTTATAAACGAGTAACAATTATAAACAGACATGCTAGTTGTTATTCTCCTGTTTCTTTAAAAATAAACAAAGTTTAATTATTTCAACAATATAGTAGGTGAGAATGCGCGTTTCTAGTTTGGAGATTCTTAAGAGCTGAGTTATGCCGAATTAACGCCATCACATTACATTCCTAGCACGGAAGATTAAACGGTTGCAATATACCTAAAAGCCGTGTGACTGAAAGGGACCGCATTACCCAACACGCCCATCTTGTTTACGTGGTAGGAATACATGGAAACGTTCAGCATGTTGATATTTTTATAGCGACGGTTTACGAAATTCCGCGGTCCTTTAAAACAAATTGCCTTCCGGAAGTGATGAATGGACAATTAATTATTTAATTCGCACAACTGACTGATGAACTGTTGGTTTAATTTACTGAAACTAAATTTGTGATCTCATCTAGTTTACGTGTGGGAATGGGAAAGCCATGCATGTTGATATTAGGTTTGTTTGACGTGGGCCCTAGTGCGCACTAGAGGGCACTGGGTTAACCCTAAAGTGTTCGATATAGCACTGAACTCACTCTGGTACCAAAAACTATTATTCGACATGACTTCTATGGCGCCCTAGTTGTGCCCTGAACTGAACCCAGTTAATTAATCGGGGCAAAAACTCAGTGCTGAGTTTCGCTGTCATTTCGGTTGCTGTCATTCA
Organism: Cheilosia urbana; assembly: GCA_946477585.1. NCBI lineage: Eukaryota > Metazoa > Arthropoda > Insecta > Diptera > Syrphidae > Cheilosia > Cheilosia urbana. The sequence goes on from OX297853.1 coordinate 179,247,009, forward strand.
ATTGTTGTTATATCGTGATAAAGATGAATACAATAAATTTGACATTCAAAAGTGAATTGTTTGAAAACAACCACGTTTATGAACTAAAATTGTATATTATAGGAAAATGGAATGGAAAAAAGCTGGAATCAGAGCTAAATACATTTTCAAACTAATCATCTATATTCCAAATACTTTTATTAGCTATTTGAATTATGGAAATGGCAAGATCAGAACTAAGTGCACTCATTTTTAACAATAAATAAAAAAAAATGTTATCTTCTTCATACTAAAAGATAAATATTTTTCAATTTCAAAAACTGAGAAACTTCAGGGCAACATATTTTGTGTTCGATATAGTAGCCGAATATTCAGGGCTGTGCAGGGTTTTTGGCAGACATGATAATCAGCTGACACTTTTCAGTGCGCACTAGTGGGCGCTAGTGCTAGCCACGTCAAACAAACCTATTTTTATAGCAATGGTTTACGAAATTTCGCTTTCCTATAAAGAAAAATGGGCGCTGCTATCATATGTTTTTCCCAGCCATAATACACATTTGACATTTCTGTTCCTTAGGTAAGGATGCACCCAATACTTCCTCTTCGTTTTTCTTTTTACACATTTCTTTTCCACAGCGGATTACCCTTACTGAACTATTCGGTGGGAGTGAGAAGTGCGTGACATACGTCAATACGAATTTTCAGCCTACCTAATCGCTGTCACTTCGTAGAAATGTACCACCTATACAAATAATGGCAATGCGGTTGGGGGTCTCAGTATAATTTTTCTATGGTTACTTTAACAAGCAATGCTCACGTGAGATTGCCAGCTGTATTCCTCCACCTGAATCCTGAACGGTGGAACCGCAAAACCAGACATGCTGTGAGCATCAGTTCTTTAAGTCTATTTCCGGTCGTACTACGAAATAATGAGATTCCTTCATAAGCCGTACAAAACGAATGTGGAGTGCTTTACCAATCTCTGTTTTTCCTCGTTTCGAATCACAAATTACAGACACCTTTGAAATGAATGTGCATCAGGATCTCCTTCTCCTGGCATACCTTTCCCTATATTTCCCAAAGGCCGGTGCTGTTTACTTCACACTTCATTATAAGAGTAGTTGTATCCCCTTTAATATTAATATTCAAAATATGTCCATCTCCTAAAATTTGCTGAAATAATTAAACTTTGAGCCCCCTTTACATTTATGTTATGTTATAACATTCATAAAATTTAACTAACCAAACTAGTTTATGCTTTGTATGTAAAAGCCATTTAAGTTAAGCAAATTATTTAAACAACTCTGTATATTGTATTAAGAAAACAAAGTGACATCATAAAGTATGATTTGTATATAACTATTCGTAAAGCTAATAGAAAAATCATTTACATTTTTGTAATATAAAACCTCAATTGAAATTGTCAATCCCTTTTTAGTTTCTCTTTTTTATTCAAAGAAAAAATATTATGTATATTTATTTGAAAGGAAAAAAAACCGAATTGAAACCGAATTTCAAATAAGAATTTTAAATTAATTGGAAAATTCATCAAAATTACACATGTCAATAGAAAATTACGAATTGCAATTGGATGCTATTTGAAAATCGTGAATTCAACTAAATTTAATAATTTATTACCAAAAAAAAACAAAAAACCTGAACAACAAAAATCGACACGCAGAAGTTAAAACATTTTTTTTGCGAGAGTTTTAATACTTCAAACGAGAAAAAAAAATGTTACGAGCGTTAGGGCGCCGTTTTATTGCACCAAATATGATCGTCTTAATTTGAATATTTTAGTTTTAATTTTTATTTATTTTTTTAGTTTTTGGAACGTTAGTTTTGTTTTTAGTTTCAACTCGTTTGTGTGTAAATTGCATGTGGTACAAATGTTTGCTTGTAACAGAGCGTTACATGTATGTAGCATTGAATGACGTTTTTGATCGAATTGAATTCATAAATAAATTTATTATGAGGCAATGAACCAAGCTTCGTATTTTGACAGCTCGTTCATTACTTTTGCGATCGATAGTGCTTGAATTTTGTTTTGTATAGAAAAGTTTTTTTGAGCAACAGCTACTCAATTGCAAGCGGAAACTATTCAAGCAAATTTACACAAAAACTGCGCTTAATTCATTACTACCATAAATGTATATGAGCGTTTCGGGAACGGAATTCTGGGCGCTGGCTGTGTTTTTTTTTTTTTTTTTGCATGGTTTGCGAGTTTTACTGCACTACTCCCTCGATCTTTTTATTATTTCATTTATAAATTGAATTCGAATTTGGTTCTTGAATTTATGGTTTTTGCGAGCTCTATTACTTTTTTTTTTTTTTTTTTAATTTATGGTTAGTGCGGAAACCAGGCATATGGTTTAAGAACGCTTCTAATGGACGCCTTAGGCAAGGTGAGCACGGGAGTGCTCAGCAAGTAAGGAGGCGTAGCGTTGTGATCAAGGGACTGTGGGACTCGCGAAGGCCCTTAAGAACAAATGTCAGCCTGGTGCCACTAATTTCGAAAACCAGGGCAAGCGGCTGTTTACGACATATAGAATTTGCATTGCAACTGCGTATTTTATTCGGCAAAAATTCATTTCCTGAAGTTTTAGAAAAAGACGACAAAATATTAAGACAGAGCAAAAGTCAATATATTCCTCTCACATGGAGCAAAATCCAAACATAAACAAGTTTGTTGGCAGGAACTTGCTTTACTTTTAAATGTAACTGGCGGTGTCTCACACTTTGTATTAGAATAGCACACATTTATTACATTTGTGTCCTTTTGTAAGCATTTCGTTGACGAAGAATTATATAGAAATCTTTTATAACAAAAGTCACAAAATTCTGTCTTTTATTCTGTTATGATTTTTAACAGAATTCATAAAAGATTTTTCCACACAGAATACCAATTCTAGCGACCGAAAAAGATTTTTTGACAGTTCGAAATGGGTGGAAATTGTAAAAGAATAACAGAATAAATGGATAAAAATTGTTTGCGAATAGGCCTGAATGGCTAGTTTAAGAGAGTGAGGTAAAAATTGGGATAGAACGTTAACTAAAAGTAGACGTGGCATCAACCAAAAATTGTTTGACGTGCAATGCACTGCATCGGCTACAATGGCTACTGTCATTCGCCGACTAAGGCCCGGTTTCTTCAATTTTGGTTATATTTAATCATCGGGTATTCCAGATGGTAACCATCGAATGTGTTTGGTAAAGCTCGCACTACATTCTTCACGTGTGGAAAGCACACAGAATTTCAATCCACCACCTACTATTTCTTTGCGAGTACAACTTCGGCATGTACATTCATTTTGCAACCCTATGTTCTCCCAATAAAAAACCTTTGAACATCTTGATGGAGCTTTCTTTTTATTTATCGTTTGCATGTGCTTTTTACTTGAATTTGACAGGGAACGTCAAGTCTTACAAGCGAATACGAGCGCAATAACTGACTTCCCCAACAAATTGATTTAAAATTTTTATAATATTATTTGAATTTCTATAGCAAAAAAAAAGAAGAATATATTCATACACATCGTATTTTCCTTAAACTTAATTGTTTTATCGAGATGGCTATACATTTTGGCACATAAAACTCTCCATAAGACAATCACTTACTCCCTTATTCCATTTAATATCTTGCAGAGCACATTTTTTAAAACTTTCGTTTATAATAATACATTTTTCTAATTTCATTTGTTTTTCTTTCAACTTTTACAAGTCAATAAAATTAGAAAAAAACAATACAAATCCTTAAAAAATCTCACTTGTTGTTAAAAGAAAAAAAAAATATATATATATAATCTGGTACTGCTTGCCTGAGTCTATATTCGTATACATATGTAATTCACTTCTAAGTGAAGAACTAGTACCTTCACTTGTGTGTTTGTGAATTGGGAATGATTTATCATTAGCATTTATTCTCAGCCGAAACAATACTTGGACGACATAGTACGATGGAAATACGGTCAATTCATTTGGGAGGACTTTTCCATGCCGAAGAAGAAATTCAGATGACGTCGACGATGCCGAACTTCGTTGGCCAAATGCAAGGATTTGTTTACAATGGTCATAGGTAAGCAAGTAGCGTTTTTTCATCTCGTATAGACGTGCAGCGATTGTGAGTTTGATTTCACAGACCTCACAATGCGTAGATGTGGAAGTGGTAAACAAAACACTGATACGCTATTCCCACCGGGCCGAAAACCTGGTTTTCGCGAAAACAATCGAAAACTTCATCGAAAACAGTTTTCAAATAGACTCGCTTAAGGTCGTTTTCCACGAAAATGACTTCTTATCGTTGGGTTGTTGAAGCAAACCACCTTTTGCAATATTCAGCAGAACAGCTAACCGAACAAAAAATGTCCCAACTTCAAATCATTTTACACACTTAATTAATGGGCTAATATTATTTTTAAAAACCCTGAATTAATTTTATTTGTTAATTAAAAATATTACAGAAAAAAATTAATAAATTGGAAATATTGAAAACTAATTTTTCATGTATTAGAAAAAGACAGCAAAGTAAACAAGACCTGTAAACTGTAATACTGCGGAGGTGTTAAAAAAACACCCCCATATTTTTAACCGTGTAAGGTGTATTTCGTTTGAACTGGGTAAAATGAAGGACAACCTTGATGTTTCTTTCTCGATTGTGTGTATTCTAGTAACAGTTACGTTACTATTTTTTTTTATTAAACGACTGTTGATTTTCTTTCCCAATTAATTCGAAATTCTCTACAGTGACTGTGAATCTATTTCCGTATTGCCATGCCCATTTCTACGGGCCTTTGTTCGGGCTTTATATCCTTGGAAAGACTGTTTTACTCATTGGTAGAGATTTCGGGCAGTGCCTCTATGTTGCAAATAGCAAAGCTCAATAAATTCGATAGCCCGCTGCTCGTACTCGTATTTATTTTAAGAAGCCAATGCTCCTTCCTATTTTCTTGCGCGTAGAGTTCGCTCTTTTATCAGCAGCTTCAGTTTTGGTGCTGATGCTACTTCTCCATTTCGATGCTCCCATCCCCAATAAATTGAAGAATTTTTTCCAATATCATATATCAACAATTCATCTACAGATATATCGACATTGTGAACAATCTGGGCCCGGAGCTGTCTGCTCTGCCGACGACCACATTCAAGTTAACCGCACGCTTTGTAAACTCGCCGCCGGGCAATCCATACCACGCCGCCACATTCCGGTCCAAGCACTCGTACGTGGGTCTGCCAATGCTGAAAGCCTACGCCACGATTTCAATAGATTTCAGATTCAAAACAGTCGAGCCGAACGGTCTGCTTCTATTCAACGGTGGAAGGCGTAATGACTTCGTTTCTATTGAACTGGTGAATGGTCACATACACTACACTTTTGACTTGGGTGATGGTCCGGTTACAATTCGTGACAAGTCCAGAATCCATATGAACGACAATCGATGGCATTCGGTTAGCATAAGACGTCCAGGACCGAAAACGCACACCCTCACCGTTGATGACACATTTGAGATCGTAACACTGCCTGGAAGCAGTATGCACCTTGAATTGTCTGGCATTCTCTACATTGGAGGAGTGTTTAAGGATATGTACTCGAAATTGCCATCAGCAATTGCCTCCCGGTCTGGCTTCGAGGGTTGTTTGTCATCATTGGACTTGGGGGATACGTCCCCCTCGCTGACGAGTGATGCCGTTGTGCCAAGTTCCTTAGTTGTTTCCGGATGTGAAGGACCTACAAAGTGCAGCCAGAATGCTTGCGCGAATCGTGGCATATGTGTACAACAATGGAACGCATATGCATGTGAATGCGACATGACATCGTACACTGGGCCGACATGCTATGATGGTAAGCTCAAAAACACCGTTCTTTCGAGTGTCATCAGTTGGTATTCTCTTCTTTTTACTTTAGAGTCCATTGCTTACGAATTTGGTGCCAATAAGGGAATTATTCAGTACACCTTCCCAGCTGGACAGCAACCCGATACGGAGGAGGATAACATAGCACTTGGTTTTATCACAACAAAATCAGATGCTGTGCTGCTGAGAATGGAAAGTGCCACTACACAGGACTACATGGAGCTGGAAATTGTCGAAGGAAACATTTTTATGGTCTACAATATTGGCACGGGAGACTTGCCTCTCGGGGAGATAACGACTAAAGTCAACGACAACAACTACCATGTGGTGCGATTCATCCGCAACGGGGGTAATGCGTCTCTTCAGTTGGATGATTATAATGTGCAGACAGTTCATCCTCAAGGTGAGTTATTATTGAATACATGCGGGCATTTTATACAAAATTGGCAGACACGAATGCGAAATGCCATTGAATTTGATTGCACTTCAGACGGCAGTATCGATAAAAACAAAGTGGAAAGATCTCATCAGATTTAAGTGAGTTACACACTCTTGGCCATAAATGTGCTGTTTTCGTACGCAATCGATTTTTAATCAGTATCCCTAAGAGACCCCGTCAATGCAAAGAGTAGGGGTAGGGGTTGGAAAATTAGCGGGTACTCTACAGAATTAGGTTAGCTCAAATCAAATCAAAGGGGTCGCATGCGTGACTGTAAAATGAGGATTTTACAATACAGCTTTAGAATATTGCTGGCTTGCCATTGTATTTTTAACGGTCATGATCGAGCTGTTTAACATATTCGACTGGTATAGAGTTCAGGTAAATTTGTGCTCGGACAGACGCATATTATATGTCGTTTTCCATTAGTTTCACTCGAGGATTCATTCATTCTGTAATCCAACAATAGAACAAGAAAACTGCTTCTGATTTAATACAGAAAAGAATTGATGAAATGACAACAAAATAATCTACGGCAGCTGTCAGCTGACTTGTATATAATGCATTAGTACATTCTTGATTGGATTCTGACTTCAAATGGAGAAGCGAAATTCTCTTCCCAGAATCAGCAGAAGAGTATTTTTCTGCCAATCGAACGGTTTCGGGTTTTCAGAAGGGAACCAGCCTATAATTTTTTTTTTTACGTTTGGTCCAAAAATATAGCCTACTTCCGAAATGATGGGCTTCGCGAAACACTCTATGACAGGGCTACAAATGTGCTTCATATGTAGTAGATCTACTTCTTTTATTGCTTTGTATGCATCTGCTACGTAGCAACTTATTTCTACTTCGTTTGTATCAATTTTATATAACGATCAAAATTAAATTTAATATGTGGTGTGTTGATTCATAAGTCATTTGCTTGATCTGGAAAGTCTACTACAATTTGCCTTCAGTTTTCCAAACTGTCAAACTTCTTGTCATGGAGGAGAATTCGCTTGAATTAAATTGAGTTGAATGAAATAAAAAGTTCTAATCTTCTATATATATAAAAATAACTTAATAAATGTGTTGATTCTGATTTAGTTTTTTTTGTTGGTTAATAGACCATGCAGGGAAGGTTAATAAATTGGTATGATAAATTTTTGAAAGAAGGCTCAACCGCCATTCCAATAAATTCATTTTTGTACACTTTGAACAAAAAGAAATTGGATAGAAATCGAGTAGTGACACTTCAAATACAAAAAAAAAATATTTTAAATTTTAAAAGCAATTGTTGTTGTCAATTATTTTAATTATTTTCCAACCAAATTGTTGTTGTCAACAATTTTGAAAGTTTTTTTTTTTTTAAATACCTATAGGTACCTAAAAAGTTTGTTCTAATAAATTATGTTTACTATGTTATATTAAGTAAGTTTTTGAAATGAAGTAGATACTTTGATTATACAAAGATGATATGGCCGACGATATTTTGCATCAAATTCGTACTGTGATATCGGATAATGAACTGGAGATGTCAGTTGCATCGAATTCGTACTGTGACATCGGATAATGAACTGGAGATGTCAGATGGAATGCGCAACAAAGCTTTGATTTTGACCGAGGATATGTGTCTGCTCATGAGTGGCAATTTGTTGTGCAAATTGGGGATGCCACAGCCAAATCGTTCAATGCAAGACGCATTTAATCCAGAATTGGAGCGAGAAATGGACTTCGGTCGAATCGCATTGAGTCAAGCTGTTCGAACAAATGTGCCAATGTTGAATCAAGAATAAAAGAAAGTGTACGATGAATTGATGCAAGCAGTCGCTAACGAAAATTGCGGAACTGGAAATACATTCATGATTTCACTGATGTTGGCTCCAATTGGTCGAGATCTGAGATCGCTTTGGCCCTAGCCTCTTCTGGGATAGCGGCTACTTTGTTAGAAGGCGGTCGAACAGCTCATTCTGCATTGAAATTGAATCTGCAAGTGGATACAGAACCTACATGCAACATTTCAAAGAACACTGCGATGGCGAAAGTACTGCAGCTATGTAAGATTATCATATGGGACGAATGCACAATGGCTTACAAACGCGCATTGGAGGCCCTGAATCGTTTACGTAATGACCTTTCGGTGGAGCAATGATCTTGCTATCAGGCGATTTTCGTCAAACGCTGCCTGTCATTTCGAGATCAACTCCGGCAGATGAATTGAATGCTTGCCTGAAGGCGTCTGCTTTATGGCGATACGTCAAAAAATTGCATTTGACAACAAACATGCGAGTTTCTTTACAAAATGACCAGTCCGCTGCAGAGTTGTCCAGGTATTTGTTGTCCAAATATTTATGATGGGCAATGGTGTGATTCGAGCAGACTTAATCACCGGCCTGATTGAGTTTCCACAACTTTTTGCAACTTTACAACGAGACCGGAAGAACTAATCATGAATGTTTTCCCGAATATCGCTCAGAATTATACTGAACATGATTGGCTGAGTGTAAGAGTGATTTTGGCTGCGAAAAACAAGAACGTCGATCATTTGAATTTCCCCATTCAAAACCAAATCGCTGGTGAGTTGCATTCAATTCAACAAATCAGTCGACTCCGTGATGGATGAAAACGAAGCCACCAACTATCCCACTTTGTTGCACAATCTAAATGAACCAAAACTTTGTAACGGTACGCGTTTGATTGTGAAGAATTTAATATCAAATATTATTCAAGCAGCGATTTTTATTGGAAAATTCAAAGGCGAAGATGTTCTTATTCCGCGGATTCCACTTATACAGAACGATTTGCCGTTCGTATTTAAGCGTCTTCAAGTTCCCGTACGTCTCGCTTTTGCTATGACAATTAATAAGTCGCAAGGACTATCGCTGGATGTGTGTGGCATAAATCTTGAATTTCACGTGTCGGCTCTCGCTTTGTACGTGTACGCACCCGATAATCGAAATAGAACAAAAAATGTTATGTACCATAAAGCATTTCAGTGAAAAAGCGGTAGGTTGGCCGACAAGTATTTGATTTTATTTATTTATTTAATTTTAATATAGGTACCTTTTGAATAAAAAATTTGAATTGACCGAATTACATGAAGCAGAATGAAGCGGAAGCTCGGAATTATTAATTTCATTACCTACATAAATGAATTTGGGCGGAACGAAGTTCGCCGGGTCAGCTAGTTTATTTTAAAATAAACTAAGGAAGTATGTACTACCTTTTAGTTTGTAAAACTTATTCTTTAAAAGCTGTAATTGATAAACGAAGAACTAGTTGATGTTAAGTTTTCGTTCTTAATATCAAATAAATTTGTTTTTTTTTATAGATTTTTTTTTCATTTCTGCTACACTTTTTCACATCTACTTCGTTTTTTGGGCGATTTTCGCTACACTTCCTGGGCCACACATTGGCAGCCCTGCTCTATGGACTAAAGCTAATAGTACATTTATAGTACATTTACACCGCACCAAAATTCAAAGTTTCGGCTTTCAAGCCAAACGTCTAGCATTTCGTCATATATTTTCCAACATTTCCAAATGTTGAATATAATCGAAATTTTGAATTTCGTCGCTGCATTTGGATGTTTGTCAAATCGAACAAACCTGTTTACAAATTGCGCACGTCATTTAATGACTTTTCAACCTGCTGAACAAAAAATCGGCTGTCAAAAAATCAAGCAAAATGAGTCAGAAATATGTCTCAATTGACACTTAAATTCATGTTTAATTTAATATAGCTAGAAAAATGTATTCTTTGGGTTAAACCACTTCCGATTTCTAAACAGAAAAATAAAGATCAGTACCTAAGTATTCATTTCAGACAGTAGCTGTCATTTGAAATGTTGAGGTTTTAGTGGGAACGCAAAATTGGATTTCGAATTTATTTTCCCGAAATATGTAAATTAGGTGCGGTTTAAATGTTATATTAACCAAATTTTGACAGATATGTGTTCTGTTTTTCTGTTACGCTTTTGTGTTGCGAAAATGTAAGCAAGGATGAGTTTTTTTAATGACTACCTCGACAAGGAGTACCTAGAACCTTAAATAGTTGTACGCACTTGAATCTAATTTTTAAAGAAAGTTATTTCCAAAAAAGTGTCACAAGAAGGCTGTTTTCTGTATGGCACTTATCCGCAGCGCACCCTATGTCCAAATTTAGCAATGATTTTAGTTAATGCCCGCTAGATGAATAGCGGCATGTCAATATATAGATTTCGAGAGATATTCGAATCAGACTACTGTCGGAGCGGCATGTCAATCTCCAAAAAAAAGCAAAATTTGACATTTCACAAAACGTCTAGCGCAAATGGTCGAATGTCAATTTTTTTTATTTGAAGTTTGACATCGCCGTTATTCATCTAAGTTGGAGAGCAGCTAAGACTAAGATTAGCTCGAGCAACGCAGTAAACTTTAGATGCTCTTCACAATATCACTCAATGCAGTATTATCGCCTGAATTTCTCCATACTCGCCTTGATATTTATTTGATACTGTGCTAAAATGCACACAAAGTCTATTGTTATAGTTTGACAGGCAGACTTTACAAATCATTACAATTCAGTGTGTCGCAGATCGCATGAGAATCGGCGCAAACAGAGGATGCACATAACGACGAAAGATAAACCAAAAATAACCGTAGCAACACGACATCCAACATTTAACAAAAAAAGGCAAACCACCGCAACAAAAGGCAGCCAACAGACGAGACATATGTATGTACGTGCAAAAACCCACAGGCAGGCATCGACAACGATGATGAAGATGATCAGGCGACAGCGCATACACACGAATGTACAGGCAACGGTCAACATATAGCGGCAAACAGCGAGACTTGCAGCAGGCAGATCTGCGGACGCACATATATACCTATATGCTTGTTACGATGGAAACTTTTTTCTACCCTTTCTCTTAATACTTTTCTTTCAACTGAAGTAAATTTTATGTTAGTTCTTGTTCGACTCTTTAATACGACGGATGCGTAATCGAAAATAAAAATCATTTGAATTTAACGGCTTGGCTTTCTATTTCTTTTTTCCGGCATTACAGGCATACTTTGGCAACAATTACGATACACAGTGTGTTTCCCTGAGAAAGTCTAATCGATATAATTTACCACCTCAAGACCTTACAACCGTTCCTAAGAAATTCTTAAATTGGATCTACTGAATGGAACATAATTAGACGTTACTTTTCAGACGATTGTCGTCGAAACAAAACGTTGCCAAAACTGACAACTCCGTGCTAAAGTTAAGAGGTAGAAGCTTTTTTCGTAAAAAATACTAATTAGCTAATCTACAAATTTTATAATTAAGATTGGCTTATCATATATTCAAAACCAGAAGTGACACACCGCTCATGTATTCCTATATCGAAAATAGGTAAAAAAGAAAAAACAATATATCCCAATTGGAAATTAGTGTCTAAGCCTACAGCCTAAGTGAAGTAATATATCAACAGGAAATTGACGAAAATAATGCTGCATTTAGGTACAACATCAAACATTACTAGGACGGAAGATTAAAAGGATGCCCAATACCATTGTAGGAATATATGGAAACGTTCAGCATGTTGATATTTTTATAGCGCGGCGAAATTCCGCGGTCCTATAAAACAAAATGTCTTCCAGAAGTGATGAACGGATAATTATTAATTATTTATTTATTTCGTACAACTGACTGATGAACTGTTGGTTTAATTAACTGAAACTAATTGCCACTCGCATTTCCCATGTTTTAAATCGGAAATAGAAATGTTTCAAGTGATTGCAGAAATATGGGTCGCCGGAACTTGTGTTTATTTTCGCTTTACATATCTATAATTATGGGTAGAACATGACACCTTAGGCGTCTTATTTGTGATCTCATTCTCCCGCCTTTATTAGGATTGACTGCGGACAAACGGATCTGTCTCTGTCCTGTCTCGTGGAAAAATGCGTGTGCGTCATCGTGTAAATGCAGTTTTACAATTCGTCCTCTTTCCATACACCTATGCCATAGGCAGTTTGAAATAGAATCCCCATTCCGAAAATATCTACCTCGAAAAACAAACCTAATAAATGCTTTAACGTTTTATAAAACATATTTATTAATCATATTACAATAAACTTTCCTAACTTCTTTGACTACTTATTTTCTTTCTTTTTTCTTTTCTTCTAACAAACAATAACAGGTCATCAATCAACCATGTTCAATACAATGACCAACATTCAAGTGGGCGGAAAATATAGTCGTTCCGGCAGGTTTCGCATTGAACGACCCTATGCCGGAGTCATAACTGGACTATCAATTAACAAACTTCGTATATTGGATCTCGCTGTCGAACGTGACCCCCATATCACGATACGAGGAGATGTGCAATTGGTAACTGGAGTATTAGATAGAAATGATCTGCAAAGAATGCAGCAGGTTAGGGAGTTTATTCAAATCAAATCAATTCAATTACAATCAAAGAGAGCGAAACCAAAACTGGTATCCTCGTTTGTTCGTTCCTTCGTTCTTCTCTTTTTATTATTTTTCGAATCAAGTCGATTTCAAACTCTCAAAAATATAAAATCAGCATTTTTCTCCAATCTTCTTTTATTCTCATTATGTGTATGCGAATAAGAAAATATTTTTTTTGCTAAATCATTATTGTATATTTTGCGTAATTTATGTACTGTGCCATTCTCTAAACATTTTTCGTTCAACTACCTAAAACTTAACCAATTTTTCTTATACAACTTTTATTTTGATATTCCGAAAGAAATAATTTTATATCAGTGTCACTCGATCCTTGCATCTTTCTGTATTCTAGCATATAGCTTTTTTTCAGGGACAATTATTCGGATCATGTTAACGTACTGACGAAAAAAATAACATAATGCTTTAGCCAGTTCTATATATATTTGCCTTCGAATTATTGTAAATTTATAGACTTGATTTTATCGTGAATGCTTATGGGTTGTTAAAATATTTTGTTGTTCCTTTGTTAATAATATTTTCTAACTACATACGTATGAGTGTTTTTAAAACAAAAAAACAAAAAATGAAGTCAGGTCAAAAGCTGTATATCAAAATTGTCCGTAATGTGTGAATTTCAACTGCGGGTTTGTGTTAAAATTTTATCTAAACAATTATTAAAATTTATAACGTAACATTAACTTGAACAAAACCAGCTGCAATCAGTCAGGTTCATTCACATAAACAAAGTCCCCTAGCATTTTTGTTGTCAATATTTGTTTTCTGTATTGTCATTGGTCAACACGAAACACAAAACTCAATACAAACAAGATGTGCTTCTTTTGCATCTAATCAGCGATTGCATGAAGATATTAGGTTATGAGGGAAGTGACAGCTAAAAACCGCCAAAGATAAATTTGCACATGGGATTTGTTTTAGTCAAAAACACTGATAAAAGCGCTATTAACTAAGAAAAGGAGAGCTGTCAGTCACAAATTACATACACGGGAACCGGTTTTTCTACTGCACCACCTCTCGCGAGGGTCTGCCAAACATCCGAGAGAAAATGTGTCATGAAAGAGCTTCTCTATTCCATCGTACGGACTTATTGGTAACGAAACAAAACGTTGCACTTTTTATTTATTTTAGCCATTATCTGTGAACACCACGTATGTATAGTTGGAGTTGCCCACTATTTAATAATACGGCTGCAAATAGTTTAATAAAAAATTCAATCACAATTTTTGAACTTTGACAACATTTAATGAACATTATAGCCGAAACTCGAAAACTTCATCATCATTTTATTTGTTAATCAATGCGATCGAAATTTGTAACCGAAATAGTTTACACAGAAGTTTCACACCTAGCGTCTCACAGCTGATTGAAACGTCAAACGAAAACTAGTTGGTGTTCGGTGTATGTGTGCATCTTCGAGTTTTCTGTGCGGTGTGAATGGGCTTTTATAGAACTTAATGGAATTGTGAAATTTCCCTCTCAGGGAAGTTTTTCAATCTAAGCGCAAAGAATCATAAATTAAACCAAATGTCATTGTTCTTCCACTAGCACTAGTGCTCTACCGGCTATTCTTCATCAGGGATAAAAGTGATTCAGTGAATTAAAGACGCCCTCCTGTTCGTTAATATAATCGCTTGTTTAGTGCCAATTTTTACCTTTAAAACTGATTAAGTGACATAATGACGTAATGAACAATAACGCCAAGACTATTATTTGTCAAATAAAAGTACTAGAATATATTATTTGACATTTAAAAGTACTGAAATTTATTTTTAACAACTGTCTCAGATCTGACTAATGTGGTGTTCGATTGGGCGCTCTCAGAGCACTTTTTTTTACTCTCAGAGCACTTTTTATGTTCGTTTGGTACAAAAAAAAAACAGAGCACTTTTGCGAATCTAGATTTTTGTTTCTATAGCTTCAGATAAAAATCTGTCAAACTAAACAATGTAGGGAAACTCTCCCAGAGAGCTGAAAATATACGCCAAAGTACGTGAATTCTGCACTTCGAGCTACTTTGAGCCACTCTCATCTTTGACATCCATAATCCATGTCACAAATAAATAATAACTTAACTTTTTGCAGGCGGAGTGGCTTAGTGGTTAGTGTGTTGGACTACTAAGCGAGGGGTCGAGGTTCGAATCCCGCAAAAACCCAAATTCCAACTTAGGGTTTTTTTCACTGTGCCACCTCTCACGAACGTCTGACAAACATCCGAGAGTATAACTGTCTTGAAAGAGCTTCTCAATTAGCCATTTGGAGTCGGCATAAAATTGTAGATCCCTTCCATTCGTTCCAAAAATGAAAAACTCACACAAAACGAATGGCTGAGAGAAGCCAGGTTCTTCTGCGATTGGTAAGGACAAGCATAAATTAAGACACCTGTCACAACACCTTTAGTCGACAGGAGACTGGAATATGGCAACAACAGTATAGCCATGACTCTAACTTTGTGAAATGGCATTAGCTTACTATTTTCATGCATTGAAAAACATTACTGCAACATCATTGTATACAGACACAGAATACTCAAATGAACCAAACAAACAGTATGCTCACACAAAAACATGACCCCCAGTCTCAGCCAATTTCTTTACTTTCTTATATTTTTTGTTCTTAACCTATAATTTTGTCATTCCATACAGCATTAAACCTCATAAAAAAAAAAACCTTTTTAAAATCCTTTCTGTTTATCTTTAACTCACAATTTTCTTTTTCGAGTATGTTTTGCACCAAATTCTATCTTTCCACCGATCTTTCTTTTGACAATCTCATGCCAACGCCAATCATTTTAAATTGCACCTTGCATGCTAATTGTTTTCTGGGCGTTTGCCGCTGTTAATACTCCTGTAAATTGCAGACCCCAGCGAGTGGTTTTCCAGGTGCAATGGACGATCTGATATTCTCTGGAGCTGGATCTGGTTGCCGCGGCGATGATGAGGACGAATGTACTCCTCCCTTCGAGTCGGGTAGCGGCGATGATTTGATCACACCTGTCTACGTGCCACCTACGAAGCAGCCAACCACTCCACAGAAGGGTGTGCTCGACAAGGGCGAAGCCAGTGTAACCGAACGCACATGTGACGATGAGGATTGTCTGCATGGATCCGGAGATTACGGTGAAACCACCGAGCAGTTCAGCTCCACAACATCTACTAAGGGAACAGGTTTGTATGGCAGCATGAAGCTATTATGCGAAAACCAATTCGTTTGATTATCTCGTTACAGACTCCATAGGTGATGTTTCGAGTTCGACCACCACAGCGGGAACATCTAAGAAACCGGACGCTGTGCTAACCACTGAAACTCAACACACTACAATCACTAACAAAGTTGAGCCCGAAACTACCAGCACTATTCACGACACAACCATCGCTGTCACCACCACTGGAGTTAGAACCACGCCGCTCCAGACGTCCACCACAGCGCTTGTCACTACTTCGCAAGGTACCACCACCACGACCACCCATCAGCAGGTGCATACGTTGCCTCCGGAACGTGAAACAACGCCCTACGATACTATTCATACGCCGGATATCCCAGACCGAACGTCGACCACAGAAATAGAGGAAGTGCCAGCGCCTGAACCGGAACCTGAAACGCCACCCTACAACTACCAGCCAATACCTCCACCGCCGCCGCCGTATAACAACAACTACAGGCCCAAGGGCAAAAGTGGTCGTATTAACTCAATCGAAGAGGAGCGCACTGCCATGATTATCGGAATAGTCGCTGGTATCCTAATAGCTGTCGTTCTCGTCATCTTGCTCGTCCTATGGCTAAAGTCCACCGGTGACCGCAACTACAAGACAGAAACGGAAAAGGCTGCAGCGTATGGAAGTCACAATCCAAACACAGCCCTTCTGGGCAATACTAGCACGAATGGATCATATCACCAACAACGCCAACAGCACATGACTAATGGCCACAATATGGGGGGCGGCGTCCAAAACGATCGCGTTGGTGGCTCGTACGGCGGCATGGGCAGCAGTGGCGTCAACGGAGGCGCCAGTGGCGTCATCAATGGCTCCGATCGCCAACAATCGACCACAGGGCTGGTGCAGAAGCAGAAAAAACGCGATTCCAAGGACGTCAAGGAGTGGTATGTGTAAAAAGTATTCTTAAGGCCAGTTAGCAATATAAACATAAAACAAATTTTATTAACATAATCTGTTAAAACAAACAAAAAGAAAACCACTGCATAATTCCTAGAGTTTAACTAAAATCAGTTAAGCTAATAGCATTTAAATTAATTACAACAAAAATTGCATATATATATTAAAAAGAAAAATCAAAAAGGAAACAAAATTGAAAACTCTTTATTCGAAGGAAAATTGCAATTTGATTGAAAATTTTCTACACACAAAGCTTTAAAAAAAAAAAACAAAAAAAAATGCGTCAAAATATTGATGATTTCTTTAAATCCGGCTTCAGCTTCCTTGCAAGTAAACATTTATATTTTATATAAATAAAATAAAAATAATTTTGTTTTAGCATTATAAAAGAAGAAGAGTTACAAATGTATAGAGAAACAACAAAACCAAAACTAGATGAATTTTTAAAGGGTAAAGTGTTTTATTAGTTAATTTTTAGAATATAAATATACAAATATGTGGTGCTGTAATTTAGTCCCAAACAATGCATTTAGTTGAAAAGGATATGATATTATGTAAAAATAACGAAAACAAACAACTCCTTGTTTAAGTTTGTTTAGTTTTATTAATTTTTGCACAAGAAAAAGAATTTATTTTACAATGTACGCTGTTGTGTGCCATTTCTTGTTTACATTCTTTTTGTTAAGCAGCTATCCTGCGTATTTTTTTGTTTTTATTATTTCTGCATTTGCGAGAGATGATGTTTCTTTGTAGAACTCAAATGGGTTTCATTACTACATTTGGTATTGTATTTCAAAAAAAAAATTAAAAAACGAATGCCCATAAAAACTACTACGTTCACACACCAACTGCATTCCACAACAATCAGATTTCAAACGATCACTTCAAACCTCAAAGAAGCCTGATGATGAACTAGTGGTGCAGTTCGAAATAGCTATCGATCCTACCGAAGTGACTGTGTCTACGAGTTGTTCTTAAGAGTTATTTCTCTCAAAAACAATAATTCACAAACTGAAATTTGAAATAATTTCCCAACAGAAATTGTCAGGGTAAAAAAAAAATCTGCTCCCTACTTCGCAATATTGTTAAGTTCTTTATATCTACTTCACTTTAGAGATCCCTTAAAAATCCCAAGATCCAAAAAAATACTTAAATCTACTTCTAAAAAAAATTATTTTAAAAATGTTTTACACTCTTTCATGTAAGCCCAGGGAGGGGGTCAACTCTTCACATTCTCTTTCAAATATCGCTTTAATTTTTTCGATTCATTTGGTACTAAAAAGCGATTCTCGCTCAAAAATCCAAATATCGTGATGAACTATTCAATATCGCACACTATGTTGTTGTATCTTGTATGACTTTAGGTTCTCAATTTTCAAACTCTCACTAAAGACTAATAACATTCACTTGCAAATGAGAGCGTGGAAACAAAATTAGTTAAAAGAAAATTTTTGAAGTTTTGTTTCACATTTTCCTAGAACGAGAATCGAAATCGAGAATTGACCCCCAGATTTCAAAATAATAAATTGCATCAAACTTCACTTTGAATACAAAATTTATTACAATTTTCTGACGTTTGTTACTAGGGATGTTCCTTTACTTTTGTAGTAAGAATGGAAAAGTCAAAATAGCAGTGGTGGGGATCAATTCTCTCACAGAGAGAGAGAGAGACGCTTACGAAAAAGTTAGGGAACGCTTTTGTAGTAATAGTTATTTATGAAAAATGGCATATACATACCTAATTCAAATATTCTAAAAATGGTACGAAAAATCGTCAAAATGTCTGATAATTTTTTTTAATTTACTAAGAAAATAAGTTACCTATGTCATCTAGGTAGCGGAGAAAGTGATCTGGAATGTGGGAAAGTTTGTACTGATTGAACTACAAGCATTTGAAAAGAGGAAAAGGCAACGCTGCATGAAGAATAACATGGAGGAGATTTATCCTTGTTCCAGCGTGGAAGATTTCGTCACCACTTTCGAAAGAATCTTTAGGAGAACATTCAATTTTATTTTGCGCCTTTTGATACCATTTTAATAAGCAAGAAATCAAAAAATAATCCACGCCTATGCCAAATGGGAAGGTGACTGACAGCTTTTTCACTTCTGAGTAAAAATTAGTAATATTGTCAGTGGAGCTGGAGGGGTAATATATTGCTCTTTCGAGGACTTTCTTTTACGAATTTTTCAAGCTAAGGAACGGCACTGAGTAAAAATTCTTAAGAATTAGTTAAAATTCATATGATTTAAAAGAACAAACCTATTGCCTTCCTTTTAATTTTCTGTCAAAGAGATGATGCGTTTGGTTTTGGTTCCTGTCTGTCAGTTGTGAAAAGTTTAGCCAAATACGGGAAAGAATTATTACAAACGCTATGAAAACTATGATTTTGAAATCTACTTCCCTTTTCTTAAAACTACTTCACTTTTTGGGTCAAATCGACTACGCTCTTTTTTTCTTTTCTTTTTTGAAGTGGTAACGCTGTTCCACACTTTAGTCTGTAGTAATCTGAGGTCTGAGCACTTAGCAGTCATGCGATTAGCAATCATATTGTTAGTTGTTAAATAGGTGTTTTTAGCTTTCTACTTTGACCAGAGAGTACGCAGTTAATTATGCTCTGATTCTTAAGAATAAGACTCAGATTGAAAAATACAGTCTGACAAATAAAGTTGCACTCCCATTAAAAAATCTAGTTATAAGTTGATTGTTCTGGACTAGATCTACTTACCTTGATCGCAAAACTAGATTGGTCGGTAACACAACGCCACTTTTTTTACGTCAGACTCTAAAAGAAATGTCAGAAAAGCTTGACTAAATTTGTCGACTATCCATAAACGTAGGTAAAGTTAAAAAGCTGTTCATGGATTGACTCATCCAGGCCAACCAAAAATAAGGCATATCAAGTCGGCTAGCTGTCAGAATTACTAAGCTAAAGGGTTTTCCAATAAGAGGTGTTCTTTTGATATTCAAAGAAAAATTCCACTTTTTGAGATAAATAATTTGATATTTATTTCATAATAAAGAGGAAGGTATGCCAAATGGCCACCACGAGCACGCATACAGGTCCATATCCTTTCACAATAACACCTCTTATTGAAAAACCCTTTATATGCTTGAACGTGCCCCAATAACTGCTCTCGATTCTTCCATACGAATACTTCATATAAATTGATCTTTAGCCGGAAAAAAAAATAAAATTCGCACAAACGAATGACTGCGAGATTTCAGAGCTTGGTATAAATCGTTTGCCTCTTTTACCATAATAGTTTAACAAATACTCACGAACCCTTGAAGGAAATATATTTTTTCGGAGCTAAAAGTCAACCCATTTTGTCTCCTGTCTCAAAATATATCATTTTCATAAAAACTATTATACCAAAACCTTTTCCTCTTGTCCTCGTAGTACATTTTCGTTTCCTAACTTTTCAAATTGAATGCCAATCGTTGTCACAAATACACATTTGCCTCCTACAAAGCCGTCATCTCCCTATCTACATTCGACCGTTTTGTGACCGCATTTCTTTTGTTTTCACCAATTCGACACACTCAACAGCAAGAAATTACTTTCGACAATTTTATTTATTTACTTACATTTTGTTATTTAACAAAATAATATATATTCCGTTTTAGCTTTGCAAGCGACATCATTTTAAGATACGAAAAATATATCACAGAAATGAATCATTTACAAAACATAGCTACAACAAGTAGACTTAATGCGAAAATGTAAACATATCATAGGAAGGAAACAAGAAACAAAACAAAACAAAACAAAAAAATAATCAAACTCAAACAATTTGCACTCTTACTATAGGTACTCTTGTTAATCAAGGACTAAATATACTTTAAATCTTTATAATTGTTTATCGGTACGATTATTGTACTTGCTTAAGGAGACTAATTTTTTTGAATCTATTTCTGAAGACTATATAAAACAAATTAACGAAGACTATCACGTTTCTATGTGAAATTTATATTTTTTTCATTTAAACAATCATTTTAAAAAGATGTCGCTTTGGCTTTCTTCTTTTCGTCTGCATTTCTTTTAATATCGAATATTATTTAAATTTCTTTGCACTGTAAATACACAAATTTTAATTGCAATAAATCATTTTCGAATTCATATCAAAATAATGGTAAAATGAATTGTAAATATTATGTAGGTAAAAGTAGTTTTGGGTGAAACTTTACAAAATGTCAAGAAAAAACAAAAGGATTATCAGTTGTCACAAATTAATTTAGACAAAAATGAATGCATTAGAAAAGGGTTTGATTTTTTAAACACAATATTTATAAATATTATTTAAGAAATAGGTATTAATCATTTGTTAACACAGCTGGATCCCTTCTTTTTTTTTGTAACAAAATTTGTTTAGTTTGAATTTGCATATAAACTCTCTTTCATAAAAAAATCAATAAAGTTTGACAATAAAATAGTAAAAAAAAAAAGATAAAATAAAAAACCAAAAAAAAAAAAACAGGACAAATACAGAAGAATGTGTGAAAGTCACATTAGTTACACATACAGCGTTGTTAAACGCCAGTTACAAAGCAGTTGAAATCTAATTTTAGCTCACAACGTACATAAATATAGAAAATTCAGTATTAGCAACATACTTGAGAGAACTCGTGACAATGAGCGAAAACGTAAACACATAAATAAACGTGTACAGATATAGTAATGTAAATAAAAAGTAAACAAACAAGGAATTCAAATAGGGGCTTTTTAAGTTATGGATTTATGGAGTTTTGTTTTTACAATTTAATATTAAATTCTGGCTTCATCCTTACAGGAAAATGATGGTACTTGTGTTATATATTTCATTTCCTCCAACAAGTGTTGGAAATACTTTGATTTATTCAATTTAAAGAGAACTCCAAATACCTAATAATATAATCCAATTTTTTTTTTTTTTTTTTTTTTTTTGACACCAAGTTCTAAAACAGCTTACACAAAAAAAAAATCGATATGCTCTGTCAGTTGTTTGAGTTACAAAATTCCACACGTACCTACGTACGTAGCAACAAAATAAATTCAGAGATTTGAAGATAGTTACCTAACTTATTCTTGAAAACATAGTTTCTTATTTTACCTACATGATCTTTGTAGATCACTGATTTTAGTACGAGATCCAACTGTTGTCTTAAACCATGGAAATCAATGATCCAGATCATGTGGGTTTGTTTTCGTTCAACGCTTGAGCATACTCTTTTCCAAATAATTTGACAGTTCGTCGTACACAGTAAGGCCTTGATTGACAGAATAGCAAACAAATTGGTCGTTAGGATAAGCGGGATCTTGGATAATAATTCTAATAAATGTATAAACTTTTCTCCAGCTGAAAATTGTAAATTCATTGCAATTGTTGTCTGACATTTTTTTAAACCAAACAATATTAAAAGAAGCATTTTTCTGGCAGTGCAGTTGCTAGCAAGGGATCTTATAGAAGGACCGTCGTTCTGATCCTATCAAAGTGGTGTCATTAATAAAAGCGCACACATTTCAGCACAAACCTTCGTCGAATTAAAAATGGCAAACTTCCTATCTCTAGAATTCACAATGTTTTTCTTGTGTTAATTTTACTAACCTTAAGTCAGATCTAACGCCAAATGCTGTCAGATAATTTATTAACTTTGTCAGTGAAAATATAGATAACACAAGTAGCTCTAAATTTCCCAAGGGCATCTTTTCAATGTTCTTCAAATGTTCAACATAATGTACTTAAAATCTTGCTGTGCTACAATTTTTAAGAAGTTCAAGGATTTGTTCATAAATACTCACCGTGTAATTGGAAATTCCGTCCGCTTTTATCATACAATTTTTAATATGTGTAGTTGTATATAATTTGCTTAGAGATCTTTTTCAATTCCAAATGTGTTCTGCAAAAAAAAAAAAAAACTGCTTAATCGAAAAAGAGAATTAAATTATAATGCCTTCAAACTTTTCCAAACTCTATATTGATCTTTGTGATGATGGTGTGATGGTTTCTTTCTATCTATTTACTCCTTTTAAAATAACAGTTTCTTTTTTTTCTTATAGTTTCTTAATGTTCATTTTTAGCGTTAACAACTTTATTAATTTCAAAGTAAAAACTACACAAACTGTACGAGCGTTAGTCTATTAAGGTCATTTAGCACCATTGTTTATTGACAACACTATATTCAAACTATAATCTGCATATTTCCAGTAATATTCCGCATAAACTAAAATACAAAACAAAGACATTTATTTAAATATATCCATTTTAGCAAAACGAAACCAAGTATGCGTAACATTTATTTTGTTCCTTGCACAAAATCTAGCCAAAGTCTTAAAAGTCATTTAAAGTGAAAACTATTTATACTGCACTGTTTTTCTATTAATCCACTTAACATTAAAATTTACTAAATAGTTATTTTTTTTATGTTTCGTTAAAGTAACACTTAAAAAAATAAGCCACACATATTTTAAGAAAATATATTTGTTGATTATTTTGTATTATATTTATATAAATATATTATATAGAAAAGGTTCTCGTTTTGCGAGGGTTACGATTATATACGAATGGGGATGGGAAGTGTAAAGCATAGGAATACCGTAAAATTAATGTGTAGGTATTTATAAGAATAAGTATTTATAATTGCAAAAAGAAAAAGTACTAATAATGTTGTTGTAGTATATGCTTTTCAACTTATAACTGCATCATATTTAACACATTAACATTAAAATGCAACAAGTCATAAGCAAAAGCAGTAAAAGTAAAAAACAAAATCATATATAAATACATACTTAATGTACTTAGATTTATTTATTTAAAATATAATAAAGTGTGCGACTGACTGTTTCAAAAATTCAAAACGATAAATTATATACGGAAATGTATATATGCATGTGTTAATAAATACACACACGCATATGTATAGATGTCCTTGAACAAGTGAAATAGAAAATGAAAAGAAACATTTTATCTATGTAAAGCAAATAAGCAAACCTATAGACTTATAAGCTGTATATTTTAATGAAGAGGAACGTAAATAAAATTGTATAGGAAATAAATTGTTGTTAAGTATTATTTAAGCAACAAATAAAAAAATAATAGTAATAATAAACAAAACGGATGCAGACAATGGTTGAGTATGTTTTTCTTATAGAATTTATGTGTAGCGTTAAATAAGAAGTTATTTGTTTGTGCAATTAGTTAAATTTGGTTATAATCAATCAAGTATGCATTACCCCAGAGCAATTTCAACCAAGTCTACATACAAATAGGTGGAATTACGAGTGTTGCCATAACTAAAGCTGTTCGAAATAACTAAAACTAGTTAAAAGCGTGGGTAAATATAATTTGCTAATATATTTTCCCGTAAATATTATTTCGAATATACATTTTCGTATTCTTATGAAATATATTTCAATTGAAAAATAGAAATGAAGGTATAAATGTTATGATGATTTGTTTTTAATTCGATTATATAACAAAATATCAACAAGAAAAATAAAAAAAAAATTAACAAAAGTAGAAGATTGAGTTTGATTTTGTTGACTTCAATTTTTATTTATCTAAACTAAAGAAAATCAAGCAATCAGCCAAAACCAAGTTCTAACACGAAAGTTATAACAGAAGTCATCAAAGGGCGAGACAAAAATGAATAGTTGGCGCAACAGGTTCGTGTACCCTAAGCCTAGCTTGAGATTAGCTTGGCTTGGCAGCAGCTCTGCTGCCTAGGAACAGGTAAGCCTCTGCAAATGGCCATTATTAGTATGTAACTCAATCTTGCAGAACGAACCATTCAACCTGGACGATGAAAGCCAAGATTTCCATCCACCTGACCAAAATAAAGTTAGGATAACAATATCTAAGCTTAAATCCAACAAGGCTGCTGGACCGGATTGCTTAACTGCCGCGCTCCTTAAGGCAGCGGGAGATGACCTAGTAGAGAGCATACACCAACTCGTCTCCTAGATTTCGTCAGACGAAAGTATGCCTGATGAATGGAACCTCAGCATCGTTTGCCCGATCGACAAGAAAGGAGACTCTCTAAACTGCGCCAGCTATGGAGGCATCAGTCTCCTTAACATCGCATATAAGATCCTATCTGCCGTATACTGTGTGAACACCTGAAACCATTCGGCAACGATCTGATAGGTCCCTATCAGTGCGGTTTTAGGTCCGGTAAGTCTACGACCGATCAAATATTCACACTTCGGAAGATCCTGGAGAAAACCCAAGAAGTCCAGATCGATACTCATCATCTTTTTATCGATTTTAAGGCCGCATATGACAGCATTTATAGAGACGAGCTATACAGAGCCATGTCTAGTTTTGGCATCCCTGCCAAACTTGTCAGATTGTGCAGAATGACGATGGAGAACGCTCGCTGCTCCGTAAAGGTCGGAAACAATCTCACCGAGACCTTTGATGTCAAAAAAGGATTTAGACAAGGTGACGCGCTGTCATGTGACTTCTTCAACATCATTCCTGATAAAATTGTGCGAAACTCACAAGCCAACACCAGAGGCACAATTTTCCAGAAGTCTGTGCAACTGCTTGCATACGCTGTAGACATTGACAATGTTGGCAGAACACAGCGAGCTGTCACTGGTGCGTTTGCAAGTATTAGTACAGAAGCGGCAAAAATTGGTTTAGTGGTGAATGAGGGTAACACAAAATATATGCTGTCAACAAGAAGTGACACACAACATCGACGAATCGGACAGAACGTCACGATAGACAGCTATAACTTTGAGGTAGTTAGGGACTTTGTCTACCTCGGCTCCGCTATAAACTCTGACAATGACATCACATCAGAAATCAAGCGAAGGATCACACTTGCCAACCGCTGTTTCTTTGGCCTAAGACGGCAATTGATTAGTAAGGCCTTGTCAAGAAGCACTAAGGAGATTCTATATAAGACTCTCATCATCCCTGTCCTGCTCTATGGCGCAGAAGCATGGACCCTAGCAAAAACGGATGAGGATCTTCTTGGTCGCTTCGAAAGCAAAATTCTTCGAGTGATTTTGGTCCCGTTTGCGTTGACGGGATTTGGAGGAGAAGATTTAACAGCGAGCTCTACGAGCTGTACAGCGACATCGACCTGGTCAGAAAAGTACGCATTAGTCGTCTAAGATGGTTAGGACATGTAGAGCGAATGGACACCAACGCTCTGGACCGGAGAGTCTTCGATTCCAACCCGGAGGGACAACGCAGTAGAGGAAGACCTCGCCTTAGGTGGCGCCCGCTAGTGGAGAGGAGTATTGGTTGAGGCCCAGGTCCACCCCGGACTGTAGCGCCACCTTGAGTAAGTAAGTAAGTAACTCAATCTTGCGCGCAGCATTTATCGGACTGAATTGTTGACATGTCCGATTAGTCGATTTCTATGCTTTCTCGCGAAGCTTCAAGTTTCGGCTTCAGTTGTTGGAATTCCAAGGTCCCTGTGGATATCGTCGTTTCTAATATACCATGGTGCTTGTACAATTTCTCTAAAAGTTTGTGGAATATTGGCATGTGTTTTCTTGGTACAAAGTTGTATACCGTAGGTCCACACCAGCTTAAGCACATGTTTTTATAGAAGCAGTTTGTTTTCGGTACTGAGCTGGGAATATTTTCCGAGTAGCCAGTACATTTCTCTTATTTGATATCGAGTTCTTTACGTTTCATTTTCACGTGCGAATTCCATTTCAGTTTTGCGTCGAGTTTCATTCCCAGGTATTTGGCCTCGTTTGCAAAGGGTATTCGGGCCAAGTCTTTTTTCAATCTTGAATTCCCATGTTTCTAATGTAATACGTGAACAGATTTAGTTTCGTTGAGGGCAGTCCGCCAGTCCCTCGTCCATTCGTTTACTATATTCAGTGCGATTTTCAGTTTTGCAGTCGTTTCTTCAATTGTATTACCCACTGCTAGGATAGCGGTGTCGTCGGCGAACGTAGCAAGGTGCAAGGGTAGTACCATCTTTTCTCTTGGTTTATCGTGAGTACATATCAGATAGAGAGGGGCTCAGGGACACTTCCTTGCGGCTCGCCGGCCGAAATTTCCTTAAGCTCAGAGAATTCGTTTCCATGTCGTTCCATGTAAGACGGAAGAGTCTATTCCCGAGATATGATTCTAGAATATCATATAGGCGTACGGGGAGAACTTGTCGTAGGTAATTTAAATTTCAAGGCGTCATGTCACACCTTATCAAAGGCTTGTGACACGTCGAGGTATAGGTACGCTTGAGCATATCTTTTTTTCTTCAAATACTTTCTCGATAACGTCAGTAATTAATTCTATGAACTGGGTCAATCGTCGAATGCTTAGTTCTGAACCCAAACTGGTGGTCAAGGATAATCAAGGACAATCTACAACCGGTTGTAGGCGCAATATTCTCTCGAAAATGGATAAGACTGGAAGAAGGGAAATTGGTCTATACAATTTTAATTCATTTGGCGGTTTTCCTGGTCTTAAAACCATTATAACCATCGCAACTTTCCATTGGCTCGGCACGTGTTTTAGTTTGAGCCCGGCATTTATTATATGAAGAAACTTAATTAATGATTTTCTTGGTAGAACTTTGAGAACTTCTCCGATGATCAAATCATAGCCAGGAGCTTTCTTAGGTTTGAGAGATTCGATTTCACGTTTTAGTTCCCTTAGCGTAGCGTTGCACTTGTGAGTGTTAAATCGTCGGATAGTGATTCCGTCCTGTTGATATTATGGTCAACCGATTGACCATCGTACGGTTTTAAGGTTTCTTCTAAATGGGCGGCAAAAACGTCCGCTTTGTCCTTATCTTTCTTGCCCATTCATTTTGATTTAATTTAATTGGCGGCGCGGGGATTTTGAGCCTATTATATAAACTGACGCAAACAGTCATTAAAGTGTCACCCTAGAAGGGGCCGGGCATTGTTACTGCTGGTACGTGACGTATGAATGTAATGCACTCCGGAACCGGATAGGTATAAGCATTTTAATCGAAAATTCTCTTCTCAGAAATACCAGAAGAGTATTTTTTGTGCCAATAGAACGGTTTCAGAAGCGAATTTTTCGATTCCGTAATCCGTATCCGGACTCTGCCGGACGCTTCTTTTTGCCCAATGGAAAACGACATAAGAAATACGAACTCGTATGCTCTTAATTCCTCTTAATAATGAGAATCATTGTCATAGAGCGTCAAATTTGAATTTAACCTCTGTCGTCATACATACGATCATGACTGTTCGGTTTACTTTCTCCCATTTAGTATATGTGGTGCACGGAGTATTATGTACTTCATTTTGTTTATATTATGTACTGATGTTTACATAATATACAACATTCGTTTAATTACATTGTATACGATAAAATAAGTTTGTTAATTAATTTTGTTGGCAATGGTATAGCCGGCAAAATACAATCTTGTTTCACGATCACGACCGCCACACAAAAAAAGCAGCTGGTTGCCGATCGTGATGATCGTGAATTCTTGAGTGGGATTCGGTTCTTTGCTGCTCCAGCTTTTCAGTATTCATATTCAGTATTCTCTCAGCTTTTGCCAAACACAGCTACGTGCAGTGTGCGGTGCTTCATTACATCTTCCAAAATAAAATAAAACGTAAGAAATAACTTATAGATTTGCTCATTTGTTGGTTGTATCTTATGTTATATAAGGCATTATATATTCAAGCATTTTGTGAATACTGCCCTTTTATTTTAGTTCGAGTGTCTACTAAATATTTCTGCAAAAGTGAAGGACAAAGAAAAGTGTTAGAACCGGTCTATCTACTTAGAGGCAAAATGTGTACCAAATACCTCTGTGTATTGCGTTTTTATTTTTTTATCTGAATATATTAAGTGAAACCAGTCATGAATTATAAGCTGCAACCAATGTTCCTATATCTACATATATACCTACAGCAACTTGTTGGTTTATTGAAAGAGTTATTTTTATAACATCTTTATTACTGAAACGAAGTAATAACCAACAAAAAAATACTGCACAAGACGGCCGTTAGTTGATTTCCATCGTTTGTGGTTGTTTTAATGTTCATATATTTTTCAAGAACAAAAACTTCCAGAAATTCAACTTTCATTTTTCAACTCTGGCGTGATTATTTTTAAAGTTTTTATCACAGCGAATTGTTTCTTATTTTGGGGTTTTGTTAACACCACGCAGTTTTTCTGCCCTCGAAATCAGTTGGCTGTCAGATTCCATGTTCCATTGGCCGTTTCAGAGCCAAAGCAATTTTGCGAATCTCGATTTCTGAGCGATAGGTGTAAACCTATGTACACTACCACCAAAACATCTGTCATTTGTCAAACTTTATAGTGTGTTATTAGATACTTACTTTTTAGACGACAAGTCTGTGAAGAAAAGAAAAAAAAATTACATTTGGCCGGTGCAATAGATATCAACATAAATTGAATGGATTTTTATAAACACAAATTACAATTTAAGAATAGCTGACTTTTAAAACACACACCACCACAAGTGCAAAGAAAAATCTCCTTTTGTGTTCCATTGGGTACGAAAAATCTGAGATCTGAGAGCAAAATCTGAAAATCCCAATGGAAAACGTCATAAGAAATGAGCGTAGCGTCCACAAAGGCAGTAATCCGCTTCAATTGTCGGCGCATTAATTTGGAACACTTCATTAAAAGAAAACAGTGCCCGCGTTCCATTGACTAGCGGTATGTCGAACTCTACTTTAGGCGCTCTTGCCGCCTTAGAGCCCTTGTACGTTGTACTCGTACCATTAATAAAATTATAATAAGGGCAAATTTATAAGCTTAGCGCAAAATCGCAACTGCGGTGTTCCATTGACAGCTAGAGCATAGCAAAAAAAAATCTACGATGAAGGAATGACCGCCATATCTCTAGCCCCAGCAGAAGAAAAATTAATGCCATTTTATCATGCGAAATTTGTTTCTGTATTATCTGGATTCTTGAGTGAAAAGGAACATACACATACACCCCTATCGAGATATCTGTTAGCAAAAAATTCCAATACGAATGTCAAATCCGATCGGAGCTCAAATTGCGTTCGAAGTATCCGTTTCGGAACAAAATAAATGAAGCATATAAACGCGTTCATTTCACATTAAAATATTCCGCAGCAATTAGTTGTCGGAGAGCTTCGGAAAAATGTACCGTGTAGCTGTCAAAAGTGAGTGGTATAACGCGGTTCCATGAAATACGAAAAGGTGCGGTATATGTCATCGGAGAGTTTTTCCGAAAGTTGTATCGGAACGGATATCTCGAATGTAATTTCTCCGATTTCATACAAATCCGTTCCGAACGGATAACTTGATAGGGGTGATAATCAACTGTCATTTGGTTACATTGGCGCTAACCTAGTGTCTCCACGAGCAATATTTCATAGCTTGATATCTGTCAAATCTGATAGAAAGAAAGAACGATAGTATGCAATAAAATGTAGGGTGGGCATTTCATAGCATACTATTTCATTCGTTCAAATACCGCTGAGCAGAGCATGTCGTTGCATTCTCGCAATAGATGCCTTAATACGCCGTCCATTCGCTACTCAGCCATCGTAAAAAA
Organism: Cheilosia urbana; assembly: GCA_946477585.1. Taxonomy (NCBI): domain Eukaryota; kingdom Metazoa; phylum Arthropoda; class Insecta; order Diptera; family Syrphidae; genus Cheilosia; species Cheilosia urbana. Next base: position 179,277,322 of record OX297853.1, read on the forward strand.
AGGGATACAAGTGCCAAACTGCACAGAAATGACAGCTCATATCATACTATCGATATCATTCTATGAGCTGAGCAATATATTGCAAGAAATTTTTTATATCATACTATTTGTGGTCTCCACTGGCAATTTTCATAGTATGATATATTGCAAGATATGAAATATTGCTCGTGGAGACACTAGGTAAGGCTTTATCTACTATCGTATGCGTTAGATGCATAACGGTCAAAAACCCCTGTTATGGTTACGATTTAGCGATCACCTATTCTATTATTGATCCAACATTCATGTTCTGGGATATTTTTCATAAAAAATATTGTGAGTTGAGAACCCTGTACCAGGTTTGCATGTTGCGTTATCGATAAAAAAAAAAAAAAAAAAAACACTTAAAATTTGTAAAGCTCCACTGACAATTTGCTTAATAAGATATCGATTTTCTGTATTAATACATTTAATAGTAAACTTAAAGTACAAGCAAATGAGTGCGTTCAATAACAATCATCTCTCTTATCTTAGGTCATGCCCATGAAATTGTACGGTGTATCAGATGGACCACCTTCCTTGGCTGTTCGCATGGTCTTTGAAGCGTTAAAAATTCCATTTGAGCTCGTACCAGTTGACTTCTGTGCCAGTGAGCACATGACTGAAGAATACGCGAAGGTAAGAAATGTCATCACACCAAATTCTCGTTTCCTACAATATTAATCCCGATTGTTGACCACAGATGAATCCTCAGAAGGAAATTCCCGTGCTAGATGACAACGGATTTTATCTTCAGGAAAGCATTGCCATTATGCAGGTATAATCTTGACTTCTTCACACATTTGGACTTAAAAATAATAATTTTATACAATTTTCAGTACCTTTGCGATAAGTATGCTCCTGATAGTCCACTATATCCGAAAGACCCAACCGCTCGAGCTATAGTGAATCAACGGCTGTATTTTAATATGGCATTTTACTACGCCAGCATTGGCGCATATGTGATGGCGCCAATATTTTTCGATTACGAGAGATCGCCGATGGGTCTTAAAAAGGTTAACAATGCTTTGGAGGTATTTGAGACTTATTTGAAACGTTCAAACACTAAGTACGCTGCTGGTGATAATCTTACAATTGCTGACTTTCCACTTGTTACATCTACGCTATGCCTTGAGGCTATTGAATTTGATATATCCAGCTATCCTTTGGTGAAGAAGTGGTATACAACTTTTAAGCAGGAACATCCCAAACTCTGGGCTATAGGCAAGGGTGGATTGATTGAAATTGCACATTTCGAAAAGAACCCCCCGGACCTATCATCAATGGATCATCCATTCCACCCTACGAGGAAGGTTGCCAAGCAGTAGCTTCAAATAATTTATATTGTATGTCATAAATTATGATTCAGAGGTTATGAAATAAAATAGAACCGCTTTCACTGTCACAATAATATTCGCTTGATTTTTCTTGCAATGCTGTATGTAATTTGTTTTCCAATATGTTGCGTACATATAAGTCGGGTCAATATAATGGTAGCATTTTTACCACGGGGCGAACTCTAGTAAATAAAAAATAGTGCGTGAAGTCCCTCTGCGAGGAAGAAGTAATACTTCGTAATGTGGAAATGAAAATAGGAAGGGGTAGAAATTCATTTTTAGTGAAATCATATTGTTAAGACAAACAAAGACAAACTTTATTAATGTTACATTTGGGCTGGGATTCGAAAAGATAAAACACTATTCTGTTCAACTGTTCCAATAAAATCTCTTTATTTACACTTTCCAAATATTCACTTATTTATCTCCAAAACAATATCACTTTAATCACTTCTTCAACGTTTCAATCCAATCGCTTTATTCTATTACTTCACACTTATTTATTTCGCAACCGATTACTCTTTCGAACTTCACTATCGCTGGTTAAAAATCAACTGCCCTCTCTGTTGTCAACGCGCCCCTTTTATATCCGCTCTGCCACCTATCGGCGAATATTCTAGAAGTAGATAGACTCCAGATGTATACTCCATATCTCCTCCAATCCAGATTGTACTAGAATAACTTGACATTGGAGATTCCAGTCTCCAATTGGAAGTGGAACTTGAAGACGGAAACAGATTGCCCGATTCACCACACTTCCTAAGTGTCCGATTCACTAAGTGCCTGTCACTAAGTGCCTGATTTACCACATTAACATTGCTTACAATTCACAATTGATCGCATCTTTTGATTATCATTTTCGAGTGGAGAAATATCCAAATCCATAACATTTACAATGGGATAATGACAACTAAAGTAAGATACGATATGTTGGAAGTCGCATTAGAAGTTTCACTTCAACAATAGACATTAATTATGCTTATAAATAGTAGCGTTAAGCGTTTAACACAACCTTGTTGGAAGTCGCATAAGAAGTTTCACTTCAATAAATCTAACAACATAATTCACCTATATCGTCTTTACTTCTTGAATTCTTCAATTCTTTACTGTAGGTATCAACGTAGGTACTATAACAGCCATTAAAACAAAAACCTTGAACTCAATTTCTATATACACCATCATACGTCCATCAGCGCACGTCAACAGCCATCTGCGCATTTCCTCAGAAACACATTGTCGCTGTTGTTTACATACACATTCACCACGCATACTTCTCTTTCGTTTCACTTATTTTGGAGAAAACACCACTCTGTTTTTTTTTTTTTTTTTCATATGAACGTGCTTGTGCAATGTGCGCCACCCTCACCCTCCCTCACACCTTTGAGTATCCAATGCTTTTATTAGCGTTAAACGTTTAACGCGACCTTGAGCTGGAAGTCGTTTCACTTCAAAAAGATTACCATTACTTTAATCTCAGCAAAGCTAAGTAAAGCACTTACAACAACAATTACACTCTACTTGTAACTTCGAAAACTCACAGTAGTTGTTCTAATTGCGTGCTAAAAATGCTACTTTACTTTGCTTTGGGTCGTATGAATAAAATGTCTCTTTTACTAAAGAGAAATGTCAAAATCGAAGCATTTGCTACGTTTCGTATGACTAAAACCCAATTTGAGTTAGTTCCAATTTCTGACATGTTCGAAAAGCGGCGGCACTGACCTTTTACTCAGATCGGTAAGAATAAACAAAGCAAATGCTATGCAAATTATGAATCTCCTATTTAGTTGACTGAGACCTTTTGCTAAATATTTTGTACGCACAATTTTACACAAAAAAAAAGTAAGCAATGTGAATTTTCGATGGTTTTGTTCGTGCAGGAAAATCATCTGTGAAAAAAATCAATTATTTCTTGTCATGGGCACCTGAAGAAGAAATAAAACATCAACAACGTATTTGGCAAACAAAACTCATATTTCCAGGTGCAATGGGAATAATAGCCTATACGCTATACCCTATAGATTGCATGCAAATTCAAAAATTTAAATTTGCTGGTCAGGTTTGACAAAAATTGCAAGGCAAGTACACGTACAGCGAAGTAAAATCTATGTTTGAATTTTCGAACTTACATAGCAAACTAGGTTTTTATTCATACCGATTAAACGCAATTGCTAAGGGCTTTTACTTTGCTAAAACTTTTTACTGAAAATGCTAGTTTTTATTCATACGACCTTTTGCTGAGGTCGAAGCTCAAGAAAACACGATAAAGACAAAAGAAAAACCTTTGTAAAAAAAAAAAGAATTACGTCTACAAAGACTTGGCATCACCTTTTATTTGCAATTTCGTTTTACATCCGGCCACGAATAATTACTTACTTACCTACTGACATTTTCTTTTGAATCGGCATTCTGTGTGACATGTCATATGTCAAAAAAGAACAAAATTTTCTATCGAAATATTAAAATACCATTAATTTTGAGCTGTCTGCGAAAAACTAAATCCGAATTACTCTATTAATATAATAGAGACTAGTAGTTAAATGCGACCAATTAATTAGAATAGCTTTAAAATAACAAGAAGAAAACAAATCCAAAATGTTGGCCATTCAAAACAGTGTATTTTTGCTTGCAATATGTTTTCTAACGAAGTTCTCCAATTGCGTAGAGTTCACATTCGAGTTGGCAGATAACTCGGAGGACTGCTTCTATGAAGAAATAAAAAAGAACACATCAGCATATCTCGAGTTTCAAGTAAGAATCAATTTGTTCCGCTGCGAGTAGACTCATTATCAATGATTGTTTGCAGGTGTCTGCTGGAGGGCAATTGGATGTGGATGTTCAACTCAAAGATCCATCAAACCGTGTAATATTCGAACAGCAGAGAGCTACCTTCGATAGTTATCAGTTCTATGCTGAGGTAAGTACCCCCACCTATTGGACACGTCATTCATACTTCAGAGGTATTTACAAACGAATCACAATTTTTAGACGACGGGTATTTACACAGCCTGCTTCAGCAACAAATTCTCATCGTTCTCGCATAAGTTTGTTTACGTGGACTTCCAAGTTGGAGACGAACCGGCTTTACCGGGCATTGATGAGCATGCTACTGTCCTCACTCAGATGGAGACTTCCTCACAAGCCATACACAAGTCCTTAAATGAAATTCTTGATGCCCAAACACATCATCGGTTACGAGAATCTCAAGGTTAGTTCAGTTTTTGCAATGTAAATGCTTGACTAACTGTTTCCACCCATAGGCCGCAAAAGGGCCGAAGAGTTGAACGAACGTGTCATGTGGTATTCCAGCGTTGAGACTGCGGCGGTTCTCTTAATTGGAATCGGGCAGATTCTAGTTCTACGAAATTTCTTCACAGACCGCAAACCCAGTCAAACACAGTACAGACGATTGTAAATAAAATCTTAATAAACAAAAGACAGTCAAAATAGGCCTCATCTGTATTCAATAAAACAAAGATTAGTCACTACGTAATGGTAATGTTGAGATGTGTATTTAGATTGTTTTACTCGAAGAGGTTTGTAATCAGTTACATAAAAGGGACGGCAGCATAGTTATTTGGTTTATTTGCTTTGCAGTATTTTGTATCAATCGTAAACTTAAAAAAAAAAAAAACACATAAATACGAAAACACACACATGTAAATATATTTCATTGAAGATCGGCTAAAGCGCAGCGTTTTTGTTGGGGAATTAAATTCTTTACATTTGCTTTGCTTGAAAGTTACTGGAACTAAAGTATTATCGTTTCAGCTGAAATAAAGCTTCGTTATCATCGCCACATCGGAAGCACATTACAGAATCGATGGAGGGAATCATTTTGAAATAAACCTAATCAGCCAATTAATTGTACGTTAAAGCAATGTTTTTGGGAGACCCTTAATCCCGCGGGGTGTCCGCTTACAAATATGGGATCTCAACAATTGTAAGCGTTTATTCAGTCCTATCTTGGTTGTGCGGATGTAGTTTTCTGCTAAAATTCTTCTCTTATATTCACTACGTTGGTTGTGTGACTCTATTTTTAATGTTGCTCTTTGGTCTCTAACTTGTCATTCCTATTAGAATGGAGTATTCGTCAAGAATACTTTTAAATAAAGATGGTATTTTTCCAATTAACATAACAAAAATATTTTGGGCCAATAAAGGGAATTTCTTTAAATATTTTCGCTAATTCTTAAATATATGCATTTATACGCTGGAACTAGGTTTGTGATAGATTTGTTTTTTATTGAGCTAAAAATTTCATAAATTTGATTTTTTAAGTCTTGTTTAAAAATTGAATATTCTATATATCTTCAATTAAAATTCAAACTGGTATTGCGAAACGTAATCCTAAGTTTGAACGAAATCCGGGCAGCCGTTACGTTTTTCGCAGTCTCGAAAACTATTCTCGTTAGTAATTTTTTGTGTTACAAACAGAGAAAATGAGGCACAATGAGTCTCAACATTTTTTTGATACCCAACCCAATTTTGTAGATCAAAGTAGTTCACTTTTTTTAGTACATATATAAGGATACCAACCCGGATAATAATTTGACACAGAATTGGGCCCTAAGGACAAGATCATCGAGATTTCTCCCCAAATTGAGGAAAAGCAAAACAGAGAAATCCAACTAGCACTCTTATCAAACGCTTGTAATAATGTCAGACTGACTTGGAGGAGGTGGAGGTGACACTAGTTGTTGCACTTTACTTGTACAGGTTGTTTGTTTTAAGTCCTACAACAAAATAAAACAAAAATGGACCATTCTTCAAAATTTGATTTTTCTGTCCGTGTAGCGGTTGGAATCTTTATTTTTCCATGGACCGAAGTGAAAGTGGTTGTCCAAATAAAAAAAATTTATCGTACCAGAAAAATGTTATAAAAAAAGAAACTGGCAAGTCGGGCCTTATTGATAAAATTTACTATTAGTAAACCACGCAACTTGGCATCACTCTCACTAATCTAGGACAATTTCATTTAATATCTTTCTCTCATGCCTATATTCTGCTGTTCATTGCCGCTCTCTTTCTGTTACATAGCTTTAAATCGGCGACTTGCCATATTCGATTTTCCATTACATTTTATTGTTTATACCAGTCAGTCAGTCGTCCAGTCGAACTGTAACATTGGACAAGGGAGGTTTTTGAAAAGCATTTAAATATCTCATTCAGAAATGGTTTATCATTAATGTTTAAACCGTATCAATCAACAATTGTCGGCGGTGATGACACTTTAAATCATTCTAATTAAAACATTATAACATCCCTCGGCCTTGTAATATAAAAATCCGCCGCCGCCGCAAGAACATTTGCTTGTGTCCTCTGTGGTGCAAATGTCAGAATATAAGTGAAAAAGTAAACAAAAAAAAAAAATAAATAGGAAAAAAGAAAATCACGCGAAAGAGAAAAAAAACAATATTGCTGTGAAAACGAAATAAAATTGTGCGAATAAGATTTGTAAGATTTGTTTAAATTACAATTAACTATTACTAACTGCGTGTGCAAAAATGGATGATGAGTTCGCTCTTTGCTGGAATAACTTTCAAGACAACATCGCAAGTGGATTCCAGAACCTCTACGATCGCGGAGACCTAGTAGATGTGACACTAGCCTGTGATGGCAAATTGCTTCATGCGCACAAGATCGTCTTGGCTATTTGTAGTCCCTACTTTCAAGAGATCTTCATTTCGAACCCGTGCAAGCATCCAATAAGTAAGTAGTAATTTCTATAATGGCATTTTTATCCAAATGAGATTGTGAATTTAAAGGCTTTCTGTGCCCACTTTGACAGCATTTTTGACATGCATTACTAAAACTTGTGGTTCTAAAAAATGCAAAGTATAACCCTATCAGTTTTTTTATATGTTTTATAATTAGTATAAGTTCCTACAAGGTAATCTATAGGATAAAAGACTCGGCAAAGTTTAAGTGTTTCCAATTATTCTCTGGGATAACATACCTACTCGACAAAAAGGAGACGCACGTACTAGAGCCAACTGAAATGTCTGAATACAGAAGCTGTCGACGTCCAACTAACCAGTAACCAATTAATACAGGACGTGAAGAAATTATTAAACTTGTTTATAATATTCTATTGTATCCAATGAAACGCACAGTCTTGGGAAAACGAACTTCAACAGACGGAGATGCTTTCATTTAACATTTTTCACTACCGAAATCATGCTGAATTATGCGAATAGGTTAAATTGATTAGGAATGATTTGCAGGGTTATCGAAACCGGCGCAGTGAAAAGTCTATAGATAGAGAAGCTATCCAATATCTCGAAAAATAGCTCCACTTGCAAGATTTTTCGCTTTGTCAGAAAAACACAATCATTACTGCTTTGTTTTCCGTGATCTTTGTTGCACCTAATCCCTTAATCGGAGCTCGAACTTTGATAGTGTCGTTTTGTACAAGGAATACTGTACTTAAAGCACTTATAGCCCGTCTATGGTGTCTCAGAATAATCTGGCATTGTTTTGTGTGCAAGGAAACGCATTGATCAAAGCAAATGAAAAGCAGAAGCCTTCCACCTCCATTTGGTAGTGGAAAAGATTTATCAAATATTGGATAACGGCTACACACCGGCAAATGTGGATATGAATATACTATAAGAGAATAACTCGAGATGATTGACCTAACGCCTAGAATCTAGGTAGGCTTAAGAAATTCTGGCGGCATCCCTTACTAATTGTAGGTTCGTAGAATGACGATTACTAACCCAACACGGTTGAATTATTAAAGTTTTTCACAGCAATTGCTGGGCCCAACGTGTGAGTAAGGGTACCAAATTTAACCTCCGAAAGAGGGAATCGATACATTTTAACCAAACACCCGACTGCTGAGAAAGGTCCCCAATTGTTAAGGAATCTGTAAATTGATAAATGCACAAGTTTATAACACCGCACATAGAAAGACAAGAAAAGAGAAGATATAACAAAAACGGCATTTATAGTGATATTCACATTTTTACAGTGTTGCCTGAGTAGAATGCATTGCCAAACTCACAATCGGATTGTTGTGAAAAGCAAGTCCTAGAATCGTATACGGACCTGTTGCTCCAACTATTTCTTGTTTTAGGGTAGGCCATCTAGTGGTTTCTTTTTAAATCATATGTTATTTTGATACTGACAGTTGTTTCCCGCTCGAAACCTTTACAGAAAGTCAGTATCATACCTCCGAACCTCCGAACAAAATGATTCGCTTTACGCTTGAACAAAGTTGGGATACCTATTAAAAACTAATTTCCGGAGTGAGTGCTGTATAGCCCAAACAGTGCGTTTTTTGAAAATAAGTTTTGGCCGAATTGAAGCACCCACCGCGCCCGCTGTATGCAAGTTTGTACAAAAAGTTCGTGAGACTGGTGTGCTAGTGGACAACACTCATGGTTTCTGTCGTCGTACGGTGCGCACAGACGAGAATAAGGCTACTGTAGCCGAGAATTTAAGAGACTCGAAAAGGAGGCTGGGAAAAACTTTTCGGTCAACGGTGGGCGTTCCAGAGCCATGCTTACCCACTTTTTTTTTTTACTGAAATTGAAGACATGGACTTGGACGATCTCTGGTTCATGCAGAATTGCGCGCCAAGCCAGACAGCCCATGCCACAATCCATCTTTTCCGCACCAAATTCCCAATCGTGTTATCAGCCGTCTTGGCGATGTCAATTGACCGCCTCGAAGCTGTGATGTGACACCTTTGGATTTTTTTTTTTGTAGGGAACCATGAAGAACCAATGTTATACCAACAATCCGAAAACTATTCAACCACTTAAGGCCAATATCATCACAGCAATCCGTGAGCTACAGCCCGAAACTATCAATAAGTTCTTGGAAAATTGGAGTTGACATAATGCGCTGCTGCGAAGCCAGCCGAGGCAGCCACTTGAGCGACGGTGTAATTTTTGTATTTTTATAACATTTTTAAAATGATACTTGTAGGTATTTGGCCCACCCTGTATAATGATAGCATTTGAAAAATATCGAAAATCAACGAATACAAAATTGTTTGTAATATTTAGACTTCATTTTATTTGTTTTAATCAATGTTGTGTCATTTTTCTGCCTGCACAATTGGATATGACCGCTAAAAATAATATTCTTCAAAGTGTCATAGAATCTTTAAGGGTTATTCAAGGAAATTTCGTCAAAAGAAGCTTCACATTCAGGAATCAGCTCCTGTTTGTCTTGACACTGCTTGCCTTATCTTGTAAAACTGGCGAGACATTCACAAATGTTTTCAATAATATTAAACGGTGGCCATTGCCATAATTAAATGATTTCACTCTCAATCCATTCTTCAAAACCGCGTAAATTGTGTTTAAGTGAGTTATCCATGGAATACCACCAAGCTCCCTTATTGCAGCGGGAAAAGCTGCTTCTAAAAGAGCTTTGTCAGAAACCAGTAATTTTTGTTGAAAATATCGTTAAAATTAAAAAATTAAATTAAATTCGTTTATTACTCAATTCATAAAGCGCTGGATCTTAAGACTTCTTGAAAATTTGAAGCTGTTGTAAAGAATCGGATATATACTGCTGTGTGCAACCAAATATCTCAATACCGGCATGGCTTCGTAACAGGTAGATCAACTACTACCAACTAAGGGCCGCTTGCTGATACTAGGTACTCATAGCAATTTAAGTTCGACTTAAATACCTTATGGGCTCTCTCACAGAGAGAGACACTTACGAAGAAGTTATGGAACGCTTTAGTAGTAATCTATGAAACATGACAAATACATAATTCAAATATTCAAAAAAAAATGGTACAAAAAGTCGTTAAAATGTCTGATAAACTCGAGGAATTAGTTAATTTACTAAGAAAATAAGTTATGTCATCTAGCTAGCGAAGAAAGTAATCTTGAATTAATCGAAATTCATTTCGATGAATCCGAGTATGTGGAAAAATGTACTGATTGAACTACAAACATTCGAAAAGAGGAAAAAGCAACGCTGGATGAAGAATTACATGGAGGAGATGGTTCCTTGTTCCAGCGAGGAAGAATTTCGTCCCCACTTTTGGAAGAATCTTCAGGAGAACATTCAATTTTATTTTGCCGCCTGTTGATACCATTTTAATACGCAAGAAATCAAAAAATAATCCACGCATATGCCAAATAGTAGTCGCAGTAGCTTAGTGGTTAGTGTGTTGGACTGCTATGCGGGGGTCCCAGGTTCGAATCCCGCAAAAACCCAATTCCGACTTAGGGTTTTTTTCCGCTGCGCTACCTCTCGCGAACGTCTGACATATATCCGATTATATAAATGTCTTGAAAGAGCTTCTCAATTAGCCATTTGGAGTCGGCATAAAATTGTAGATCCCTTCCATTCGTTCCAAAAATGAGAAACTCACACAAAAACGAATGGTTGTGAGAAGCTAGGCCAAGGGTCTCTCCGGACCTGTTGCGCCATCTATTTATTTTTTTTATATGCCAAATAGGACGATAAATTTCAAATCAGCAATTAATTGTAAGGAGACTGACAGCTTTTCCACTTCTTACACTAAGAAATTTGTTGAGTAAAAATTCGTAAGATTCTCAGTGGAGGGTAATATCTTATGTGGTTTTCCATTGGAACCAAAAATCAAACTTTTTTTTTTGATCTAAATCACTTTTAACGTTCCATTGGGCAGAAAAATCAATCTTTTTTCGATTCGGATCACTTTTTGCAGATCTCTTACTTGCAGAGCTTACCCATATACTTTGCACAGCTGTTTTGCGTCAGTTTAAGAAGTTTTCTTTCGAGCAAAATCCGCAAAGTTTCGTGAAAACCAAAACAACAAAATACATAAATTGCTATGGATATGATTTCGGAGGAATTATTACCTTCATTGTCTTCCTCGTCATCTGAAGACTACAAATCACCAATAATACTTCATTTGTATCTACAACAGGCGAAACATTTTTCAGGTCGATATCCATTTGCGATTTTGCCAAAAACGAATGCCCTTTGAACAGCTGATATCGCTGTCAATTAACGCACTAATCCATTTACCAAAGCAGATCAATTTCGTTGCGCGTTCCATGAGCAGCGTAAAATCTGAGATCTGAAAAAGATTTTGGGTGGTCCCAATGGAAAACGACATTAAAAGTAAAGGAACAGACCTAAATAAGTCAATGATTACAGTGCTTTCAGCTGTCACCCGGAATTCTCTACCTTGACATAGGAGCGCACCATTTGTTACAGTTTAGTAGGCGCTCCAAAAGCAGCTACCACCACTCAAATTAGTGTACTCATTTCAGTAATCAGTTGGCATTCTGACAGCGTGATGTTTCGTTGACATCTTCCGACAACATTCGTTATCGCTTCTATCGAAACTATCAATTTATACAAAGAGTCGTGGTGATCCGCCCAGTTTCGATATTATCAATCACAAACAGGTGTATCGATCATTCTGATTGTGACACAACATTGTCTCATGAACGTCGAACAAGACACGATACTCTTTCGATATCAATTACACAAGTTGTCACCTTCGGCTAACAAGTTGTCGTAATACCCTTTGTTCTGTCAAATCTTTGCCGATCATCATACAGCGTGTGAATGCACCTCCATCAACAGTTCTGCTCAAAACCTATCCGCCGCAAGAAGTAGTCAACATTGGTCAATATTTATTCTATTTTCATTTATCGTAAAACGTCAAATGCGATAAATAATATATATACCCTGTTGTGTAGCAAATAGAAGGGAGTTATATCCGATAAAAGTGTCTCTGATATCGCCAAGTAGACAAGTCGTCATAAATTTCAATAAAGTAATAAAATACGATTTTCCAGTCGGTCGTTTCCGATAACGGTTCAATTATTGACAATACTACTTCTGCAGTAGCATTAGAGATTACTTGTTTTTTTTTGTATTATTGTCTTGTTCTTTTTCAAATTAAATTAAATACATTTAGGAAGAGCAGGAAATATACCACCAAAGTCAAACTAAGCCCAAAATGAGTTCCAAATTGAGCATTCTATAATAATTAACAAAAGCAGTCACGAAAAAAAGGATATATTTATATCAGACAGTATATTTTGTTTATCTTGGATTTTTTTTTATCTATCAAGTAGCACTGGGCGACAGTCAAACCAACTGCCATATCAATAATCATAACTAACAATAACAATGCTTTCAATAAGGTTTTACATCGATATCATGATTTCGATGAGTGTGTGAAGTTTTCTATTTTTCTTTATCTGTTTATCGTAAAGTGTAATCTTTTATTGTCCCGGACTGCTGCGCTGGAATTTCTTATAGGGGTTGCTAATATAGCATGTAGGTATTGTTTTATTTGATAAAATAAATATCTCAACGTAAAATCGCATTGTAAGATTTTAAGCACACAAAATTGGGCATAGTTACGATAAGCTTCTGTTTGTTTGTTAAATAACATGTACATTGTACATATTACCAATGGCCGCTGGTGTACTAGTTCTTGTACTTTGCTTCTATGATTGGTTATCATATTTATCTCATTATAAAGTGGCGATAATATTTTTAATGATATAACAAAAAATTCCTATATTTTTAATATCAAGATACATTTTGTTCGATAAGGAATAAATAATTTTCTACCTTGTCATGTTTGTGCTTAAGCGGGACACAGCCGCGAACTAATAATTTATTTATATTTTTTTTAGTAAATTAATTAAAACAGGGCCAATACCAGGTGTTGATGCTTTTTTATATATACATACATGTGTAGTTTTTTTTTATCAATGCTGGCACATTGATATTGCGAAAGGTTTGAGGTTAATTTGGTGACCGTATTTATATCGCTCGAAAGTCTGTTTTAAGACTCTGAGCTGAGCAAAAACCAATAGCCAAAAGGACAGTGGCAGATTTTTCAGTGTTCCAATGCGGGAATATCTGTCTGAAAATGTTATACTTCTTTTGAGGTGGAACTGATAAATTATTGTTAGTAAAGTTTTATTGGAAGTAAGGAAAAATATAATAATAACTAAAAACAATAAACAGCCTGCAAACATGATAAAAAATATAAAAACAAAGTGTAGCAGACAATACAGTTAACGATTATATAACAATATTCCGATTTCAACACCCCCTCTTAATCGTTTAATCCCAAGTTTAGACTCAATTTCTTAAAACGGGTGGCATCTAAACTCTTTGTGAAAATGTCAGCCAATTGTTCTTTAGTGCCTATATGTTGAATTTGTGTAGCATCGCTTGCAATCGTATCTCTTATAAAATGGTGTTTTATGTCGATATGTTTCGCTCTTTTGCTTTCCAAATTATTTGCCATACAGATGCATCCACGGTTATCTTCATAAATTGTAACAGGCTCTTCTTTCAGCTCTCCCAGGTCTTGCATTATGCCTTTTAACCATAGCGCTTCTGTTACAGCTGAGCTTAACGCAATATATTCTGCTTCACTGGATGATGTAGCAACAGTAGTTTGCTTTTTGCTGGACCAAGAAACAGTACATCCATATACTTTGAATATATATCCAGTAACTGATTTTCTATCAACTTGGTCAGATCCCCAGTCCGCATCAAAAAAAATAAATAGTTGGTGCAACAGGTCCGGAGGGACCCTAGGCCTAGCTTCTCACAACCATTCGTTTTGTGTGAGTGTTTCATTTTTGGAACGAATGGAAGGGATCTACAATTTTATGCCGACTCCAAACGGCTAATTAAGAAGCTTTTTCAAGACAGTTATACTCTCGGATGTTTGTCAGACGTTCGCGAGAGGTGGCGCAGTGAAAAAAACCCTAAGTTGAAATTTGGGTTTTTGCGGGATTCGAACCTCGACCCCTCGCATAGTAGTCCAACACACTAACCACTAAGCTACTGCGCCTACAAGTCCGCATCAGCATATCCAATAATTGTCAAGTCTTCATTTGTTTTGAATTCAAGTTTCCGGTCTTTTGTGTATTTCAGATACCGAACGATTCTTTTTAGGTGCTGCCAATGTACATCGGATGGAGATTGCTGATATCGCCCCATATATGCAACAGGATAGCATATGTCTGGTCTTGAGCACAACATGATATACATCAGGCTTCCCAGAAGTTCACGGTATGGCTTCTCCGTTTTTGTTTGGGCATCACTTGGTTGTAACTGTAGCCCCTTTTCCATTGGACTTTTAACTGAGTTACATTCTGACATTCCGAACTTTTGAAGTAGCTTTTCTATACTTGCTGCCTGCGAAAACTTCATACTTCCTTCATCGTTGCCCACTTTAATTCCAAGAAAACATTCAAGTTTTCCACAATCGTACATTTCAAATTTGTTGGACAAGTCCTTCTTAAGTTTCTCAATAGTCGTCAACTTGTTTCCAACGATAAGTAAATCATCCACATATAGGATAATGATTAAAACGTCATCATGCTTCTTATCCATCTTGGTATATAAACAATAATCATGTTTTGATCTGATGAATCCCAGGAATAGAAGGAATTCATTGAATTTATCATTCCAGCAACGTGGTGACTGCTTAAGACCATACAGTGACTTAATAAGTTTACACGCCATGCCTTTTTTAATTTCCAATCCATCTGGTACATCCATGTATATATCCTCTTTAAGGTCTCCATATAAAAAAGCTGTCTTTACATCCATTTGATGAAAAATGTACTTTCGACGAACACCTACAGCCAACACGATACGTATTGTAGCTAGCTTCGCCACTGGCGCATATGTATCATGATAATCTATGCCATATTTTTGAAGAAACCCTTTGGCAACAAGTCTTGCCTTGTATTTCAGAGGATTTCCGTTTTCATCTTCTTTAATTTTGAATACCCACTTGGACTTTAATAATTTTACATCAGGTGGAGGTTTGACAATTTGCCAAACATTGTTTCTTTTCATTGAATCGATTTCATCTTGAATCGCCTCTTTCCAACATTGGCTATTATTGTTTTTTAAGATGTCTTCATATGTCTCGGGAACACTAGTAGAAATGTGAAGAGCGGCAGAATTTGCTCTACTAGTAGTAAAATATTCAAGGAACTTACTTGGCATTCGGCGCTCCCTTTCACTGCGTCTTACAGTTAACTCTTCAAGGTTGCTGTTATTTGGTTGCGAAGGGAGCGCAATTTCAGCAGCTTCCTCGTATCCAAATTCAGCGTCTTCAAACGTAACAGCTTCTTCATCATCCTCGGGTTCAATAACAGGATCATTTTTGTTTTTACTTAAGCTTCATGTTCTTCAAAGACATATTCCACAGACACGGGGTTGGTGCCAAATTCATTTTGAGTATTATCCACAGCATCATCGCTATATAAATATTCCCCATCTTGCACGTGGATCGGTTGAATTGTTATTATGGACTTCACATTATCCGCGTACTCATTTGCTTTTGCATTTTTAAATGGATAATGTAACTCGTCAAACTTTACATCTCTTGCAGTGATAACTTTTTGTTTCTCCAAATCCCACAGCCGATAGCCATTTGGTGCATAGCCAACCATTACTGCTTTCTTACTTCTTGGATCCAATTTCTTTCTGCATTGTTTTGGAATCCAAGAGTAAGCTTTGCAACCAAATACCTTAAGCTTTTCAAGCTGGGGCTCAATTCTGTTCCACAATTCCACCGGAGTTGCACAATTTTCCAAACTTCTTGATGGGCTACGATTGAGTATATAAACACCACAAAAAGCTACTTCAACCCACAGCTTCTTAGGCACGCCTGCTTCAATCATCATGGTTCTTATCTTTTCAATTAAAGTTCTGTTGAATCTTTCTGCAACTCCATTCTGCTGTGGTGAGTAAGCTATAGTTGGTTCTACTTGAATACACTTTCGTTTACCAGTTTTCTTGATTTTTCTTTTTGATTCAATAGTCAATTTTGAAATTGCAGTTTTGAACATTACGAAAACTTGGGATTTCTTTTTAATTGGGTATATCATTGAAAAGTGACTGTAATCATCAATGAATGACACAAAGTATTTCGAACCGTCCCAAGCAACAGGATCCACAAACATCAGAATGAATGAATCCGTTCAAGAGGTCTTGTTGCTCTAATACGTGTTCCATTGAAACGCTCACGGCATTGCTTACCCTCCATACAAATGTCACAGAAACCAATTTTTGCATCTTTGGCGTTTAAATCGTTTAGTATTCCGTTTTTGATCAGTTTTTCAAAACCTTGGTCGCCAATATGACCTAACCTTTTATGCCATAAAGAAGCTTAACTTATCTTACATAAGTTAACAGTCGGCTCCGCAATTTCTATTTTTAACTCGTACAAATTTCCATGCAAGTAGGCTGTTGCTATTAACCTATCATCTTTTACAATTAATGCTTTATTGTGCAAAAAATTTACCTTAATTCCAGCTCTTGTGAGTTTTCGAACTGACAATAAATTGTCTCGTAACTCAGGAACATACAAAACATCTTTTATGAACATATTCACGCCGTTATTGCTCATCCCATGAATTGTTCCAGAATGATATGCAATAAGTGACTGATCGTTTTTTGCGACATTAATTTCAACTGGAGCTTTCAGTAGTTCAAGCTCTGCAAAATACCATTTTTCATTTGCCAGATGATCGCTTGCTCCAGAATCCAATTTAAAAATAAAAATTTTGCCGTTTTTCTTCTTTATGACCGTGTTTCTGCTTTTCTGAAAGTTTTTATCGGCATTAAAACACACACTTGTAATTTCAACGCTTCTGGCTTCCACTTTTTTACATTCTCGTGCTTGGTGGCCAAATTTTCCACATTTAAAACATTTTCCGTTGAACTTTTTCTTATCGAAATGCTTCTTTCCAGAAAATGCAGTTTTTTCTTGATATTCACCTTCTTGTCGATCTTCGAACTTGCTTTGTTCTGATATTAATCTCTACTTTGCAATATTGAACGTAAGCTTACCGTCGTCAATGTTTTGTAATGCGGTAACTAAAGGATCAAACTTTTCAGGCAATGTCAGAAAAAGTTGAGCGAGCAAATCAATTTCTTCTAGTTTGGCCCCTGCCAATCTCAACTTTCTTATCATATCCTCAAAATTTGTCAAATGTGAGATCACAGACTCATCATCCTTCATGCGAAGTTTTGCCAATTGCTTGCGTAACAGTAATTCGTTAATTACTGATTTCTTCTCGAAAGCAGATTTTAAGCTTTCCCACATCTCTTTGGCAGTGTTCTTCTCTCGAACATAGCTTAGGCAACTTGAATGGATAAAATTTACCAGGCGCTCTTTGGCCTTTTTATCCTTTTTCAAGTACTCAGCCCTCGCCGTTGTTTCTGTTGGTTGAATGTCGGTTAGAACGTCCAACAATCCATGACTGTCCAAATGAATTTTAACCCTGAACTTCCAATCGTCGTATCCTCTTCCATCGAACTGTGGGATACCGTGCGAAAATTCCTTATGTTCAGACCTTGTGTCCTGGGCCTATAACCTATTGTTAGTAAAGTTTTATTGGAAGTAAGGAAAAATATAATAATAACTAAAAACAATAAACAGCCTGCAAACATGATAACAAATATAAAAACAAAGTGTAGCAGACAATACAGTTAACGATTATATAACAATATTCCGATTTCAACATAAGACATGAAATAAATGTTATTTTAGTTGAATCTCGGGTGTTGGGTATATGAACTAAAAATAGCTCCTGTTCTGGAACATGTAGTGTGTTTTCAATCTTATACCTTTAAAGGAGCTAATCTTGTATGTATTTATTTATTTATTTATATAAATTTATTTCTGTGATCTCGGAAACGGCTCTAACGATTTCGCTGAAATCTTGTATATGGGGGTTTTCGGGGGTAAGCAATTGATCTAGATTAGTCTTATGTTTGGGAAAACGCGTGTTTTCGAGTTTTCATGCGTTTTGAGCTTATTTTTCTGACTTTACTGCCTTTTACTCGCCATTACACAAACAATTCTTAATCAATGCAAACAAAAAAAATACGTAGGAGAGCCAACACTTTAATAGTTCTTTCAAGCCATCAATCAGCTTTCTATGTCCTCTAGAAGCTGAGCTACAACCTAAAATCTAACACGAAAAAAATAAATTTATTTTCTCAAATCGAATATTATCAGCAGCCGCGGTTCTTGATCGTTGTTCTGCTTTGGGGTGGTTTTGTGGCGCACATCGCACAAGCACGTTCATATGAAAAAAAAAACAGCGACAATGTCTTTCTGAGGAAATGCGCAGATGGATGATGACGTGTGGTGTGGTGATGGACGGATGGTGGAGCAGCGTTGCCAACCAATTTTGACGAAAAAAAGCCTAACTTGAGAAAAAAAGATGCCTTTTTCAATAAAATAATGCCTAAACAAATTTTTTATGTAAATTGGAACAATAAATCGAAAATTAAACACAAATATAACAAAATTAACAACAACAATTTTTATTTCCAAAAAAAAAACTTTAATTATGTATAAATCACAGAAGAAATAGGAACAAAATTCATGACTTTAGTTTCATGAGTAGGTAGGTAAATAGCATTGAACAAAACAAACACAGTTTTAGTCCATCAGATCAAAAAATAAATAAATATTTGAAATAGAAAAAAGATGCGTTTTTGGAAACAAAAAAGCCGTAAAGCCTTAGCTAATGAAATAATGCCTAAAAGGCATAAAAAGCCTAGGTTGGCATCGCTGGGTGGAGGTGATATAGAAATTGAGTTCAAGGTTTTTGTTTTAATCTTATACCTTTAAACGAGCAATTCTTGAATGTATATATGCATACTCTGAACTCTGAAGCGTGAGCGGTACCCTCGCACCTTTGAGTATCCAATGCTTTTATTAGCGTTGGAAGTCGCATAAGTAAGTAATAAGTCCGCGTCATAGTAAAAGGCATCTACCGGCACTCAGGAGACTTACATTTTTTTATATGTTCAAGTTTATAGTACCTGGGCGACCGAGCTTTGCTCGGTTATAAGTATTAATTGTAATTTCAAAAACAATATAAATTAAAAAAATTCATAAATAAACTTGAACATATCAAAAAAAAAAAACAAAAGTAAGTCACCGAGCGGGATTCGAACCCGTAACACTCGTTTCTTGCCGTCCGCGTCAGGTTTCGGACTTCAGTTATAAAATTTCGCAGTAGATCTTAAAAAAAAGTGCAGTAGATTCACTTTTTTTGCAGTAGATTTTGAATTTAGAAAAATGCGATAAAAATGAAGTTCTAAAATATTTTTTTATAAAAGTATTAGTTTAAACATAAAAAAGCGACAGCTGACAGCAGAGCAGAACAACAACAACAATAAATTCAGAAACAGAAAGAGAAAGACACACTTGAGATTTGACTTCAGTATAAGTTCATGCAAGGCAAATGCAGTGAAAACGAGATGGCATGTACATTTTCGTATTGTTTTTAAAATTACAATAAATAGTAATAACCGAGCAAAGCTCGGTCACCCAGATATTGAGTATTTTAAATGACTAAATCCTGCTTGCTGATACTACTCATAGCGATTTAAGTTCTACTTAAATAGCTTAAGGACCATTCACGTGGGAGCGAATTGCAAGCAAATCAATTTAACTGTATTTATGAATTGAAAATTGGTATTTGTTCTATCACAAATTATATTTAATTAATCTAACATCTAATCTAAAAAAAAAAAAAAACATGAATCTCAAAAATCTAGTTTCTTTTTTAAAATGCAATAAAATGAACAACATAGTTTTTTTCCCATGTATGATGGCTTTATTAGTAAGAGCAAACATTCCTATTAATTCTGGAACACACCATCGCTCAAGTGGCTGCCTCGGCTGGCTTCGCAGTAGCGCATTATGTCACTCCAATTTTCCAAGACCTTTTTGATGGTTTCGGGCCGTAGCTCACGGATTGCTTGGATGATACTGGCCTTGAATCGTTTCCGAATTGTTGGCATAAAATCGGTTGGCAGCAGTTTAGAGACGCGGAGTTCTACGTGTGCCAAGCTCCTGTCGAACGGTTTCGGAACCGGCTGTCTTTGTTGTCGCAGAAGAGATCCCAATATACCTCCTAGCAGCAGAAAGGAAGTATGTGTACGACAAAAAGAGGGAAGTTGGAGTGGAAACGGCAACGGAAGAGGCTAGAGAGCGCTGGATCAGGAACGTGGCTAAGAGGAACGATCGGAACAACGGAGAAGTTAACTTTTGCGTCACCCATAGTTACTCACCGAACAGGGATACTTCAACGCCTTTCTCCACTGGATCGGCAAAGACGATTCGAAGACGACGTGCTACAACACACCTTCTTCGCCTGCAACAGATGGGAAGCCGAAAGAGGAGAGCTGGAGAGAAGTATCGGTATCAACACTCCAGACAGCAAAGCTGAAAAGAACAGAATTTGAATCTATCAGAGAGAAAACTTTTTATCAGGTTAACTCAAAAATAGAATTTCATGATTCACCTTATCAAAGGCTTTCGAAAAATCGAATAAGCACAGCTTATTAACTGCTAGTCTGTAGCTACGCCCAACGTAGACAGAGTGAGCCCGAAAGTGTATTTGATTACAGTTTACAGCCCCCTTGAAGTAATGCGAATAGCGGTCCAAGGAGGGGTGGGTCAGTCGGGAGGAGTTTTAGTTTTACCTTGCAAAAAGGGCAGTCGGGCACACGGGGATGGTCAGAGCTGAAAAGACCTCCATATGCTGCATAAAGCATTTATCCTCAGCCAACAGAAAAAAAAAAATAATAAAAACAACCCACATAAAAAAAAACACATAAAAAATCAAGAGACAAACAACCAAATGCATGGAATACAAATGATAAAGCACGAAATAAACAAATGAAAACCACAAAATTTTCAAAACTAATGAGATCTATTACAAGTTAAATAAAAAAAAAAAAAAAAAGGGAAAAACACTAAACACAAATAAAGCACAGTATCAAAGGTCAGAACAGAAAACATCTCAGATTAAATAGATCATTTCTATACCAGAGATTTCTCTAATACCAGTAGCAACAGAAGCCCAAAAGATAACGCGAAACAAATAGGGTGTATGGAGAATTGCGTTTCGAATTATAAATGCTAGAGATTACAAATATATGGCTTTATTGATATATTAGGTAGCTCGGAAGCCGATCGTAGCTCGAACGTAATCGATGGGTACCAAGGATCATCGCCGCTTCGTTGGTTTATCTTTTGTTTATAAAACTCTTATACTGTATAGTAATATCGATCGTATATAATAAAAGCGATTTATTTGCTATGGAAGACTGAGGAAAATATGCGATAAGCTGTAGCTACTGATGCTTTGAGTTCAAAACAGAAAATTACTTTTGGATAACCCCCTCATCTTACCACATATATAAATATATATATATATATATATATAAATATATATATTATTTTTTTTTTTTTTACACACACAAAATCGTGATTCATTGAGGGTTGAGATCTTTGTCTGAATGCGCCGTGCTGCTTAGACTAATGGTAGTGTGAAGAATCAAGACTTCACTTACCAAAAACATTTGACGAAGAAGACTTCCTATAGAGCTAGTGGAGTTTACATTGTAGACATGGATTTCAATTTTTGTCATGTGTGACTTAGATTATCATTTATTTGGATAACCTGTAGTTGTAGCTTCCCTGCTAGTTGGGCCTATTCTGCGAAATATTTTCTTCTGTTATTATGAATTTTCTATTACGAATCATAAAAGGTCTCGACCATTAAAGATCTTAGATTAAGATTAGATAATTTTATTACAAATGATTCAATACAAATTCATAGATAACTATAAGTATAGAATACAAGAAATATGTTGACATTCTATATTTTAATTACAAAGTAAAAAAAGTAAGACAAGTGCGAGTCGGACTCGCTCATGAAGGGTTCCGAAACAGCAAGTAACTTAACATAAAAGTTCTTGTAGTTCGTTGTAACTTTGATCGATATTTTAAAAAACTACTCGCTAGATCTCGTTCAAAAAATTTTCGTTTGAAGTTTACATGGTAATGTATTATTAATTACGGATTACCACAACAACTCTGCGGATGGATGCAAAATTTTCTTCTGGGAAGATCGATCCAAGTTGTTGTAGATGGTGTATCTTCCAATTCGTTTGCTATAAATGCAGGAGTGCCCCAAGTATCTATTCTTTCTCCAACTGTATTTCTTCTCCACATCATCGATTTGCTTGGAGCGACAAATAATAATATCTACAGCTTTGCAGATGACAGCACTCTTATATCCTCCATCTCGAACAGTGGGCCTGTGAATACGGCTACATCACACAATCAGAGATGTGAACAAATTAATTCTCTAAATGATGATCTGGACAAAATCTTGAAGTGGCGAAAGGACAACTTGGTTGTATTTAATGCAAGCAAGACACAGCTCACAACATTTTCCAGAAAAAATGAATCAACAGTTCCTCAGATCCAAATGGATGACCATCCAATCCATCACAAGGACTCAATGCACCTTCTAGGAGCCACAGTCAACTCAGGAATCACATGGCAAAAACCACATATCCTATATCGCAAAATCAGCGTCCGCAAAGTTGAGCTGCCTATTTAGAGCAAAGAGGTACTTTAGCCCCAAGCAACTTCTCCTTCTCTACAAAGCACAGGCTAGACCAGGCTTGGAATATTGTTCCCATATATGGAGCTCGCCCCCAAAACATTCACTTAACCTGCTTGATAGCATACAGAGACGAGCAGTTCGACTCATTGGAGACCCTACACTCACATCGAATCTACAACCGTTGGTGCACAGAAGACAAGTCGCTGACCTATGCTTGTTCTATAGGTACTTCCATGGTAGATGTTCTGAGGAACTCAAAGACATTATCCCTCGAAATGCAACTTTTGGGCGCCCAACAAGACAGGCTGCTAATGCTCATGACCATACAGTACACTTGACAACCGCGAGGACATCAACTTTCCAAAACTCCTTCTGTTACAGGACAAGCAAACTTTGGAACTCGCTTCCTGGGGATATATTTCCAGAAGACTACAATTTGCAGCAATTTAAGTGCAGAGCAAACATACATCTGCAGGCATCTCGGGGTGTTGTTGAAGCGTTATAGGTTCGCCTTTCCCGGGAGAAGTATATAAAAAAAAAAATGTTCGTTCTCTTTTTTTAGAAGTTAGGGGCGGGGGACCAACATTTTACCACTTTGGAAGTGTCTCTCGCGCAAAATATTCACTTTAGAAAAAAATGATATTAGAAACCTAAATATCATTTTTGAATACCTATCCATAGATACCCCACACGTATGGGTTTGATGAAAAAAAATGTTTGAGTTTCAGTTCTATGTATGGGAACCCCCAAAATTTACTGTTTTATTTTTTTTATTTTTGTGTGAAATCTTAATGCGGTTCACAGAATACATCTACTTACCAAGTTTCAACTGTATAGCTCTTATAGTTTCGGAGAAAAGTGGCTGTGACATACGGACGAACAGACAGACATGACGAATCTAATAGGGCTCCGATTTTTGCCATTTGGCTACGGAACCCTAAAAATAGTAATTCAAAAAGTAAGTACACATTCGAAAATAAATAATTGTGGGTGGGCTGATACTATAAAACTATTTACATAGCATGTTAACAAAAGAATACGAAATTGATTGCGGAAATAACAAATATAAGCGAAGATTTGTTAAGTTAGGTAATTTAAAAAGCAAAAAAAACAACTGTCTGTAAAAAAAGATTTAAAAATATTAAAACAAGACAGGTATAACTAATTGACAATCGGAGACTACCTACACAATCTGAAAAAAATACGCGCAGCCTCCGACTGCCAATTAGTTATACTTGAAAGTGTCTTGTTTTAATATTTTTAAATCTTTCTTACAGTCAGTCGGGCTTTTTTTTTTTTTTTTAATTAACTTTTCTATTTCAACATCGCTATGATGAAATTATTGCTTCTAACCGAAGCCATTTTAGATTTATTTATTACAAAAAAAATCCCTATCAATTACAAAACAAAAAATCATTTAAAATTTTTGTACACAACAGATAAGGCACCGGCACTCTCATGACGAGTATATAAACTCAATCCGAATAACCCAAACTTAAACAGAAAATTCCAACTTATCGTTGTATCATCTCGAAAACAAGTGATCAATACTTCAGTTTCTCTGTCCAGCACATGCCAGCGGCGATTACCTAGATCAAAGATGCTGCTTATAGAAATAAAAGTTCTCACCCCAGCCCACATTTATCTCGACGTTGTTAACGTGTCCCAATGAAAAGCAAGAAACAACACAAGCTCAGCGATTTTCTGCTCTGTTTCGAGATCATATTCATCCAATAATAAATAGGAGACCCCTAAAGTTTATCAATATTGTTTAACCTAAATTGTATGAATATGCGTTCCCAAGAGTACAACAAAAAATAAATAAATAAATTAAAATGTATTTATTAAGTCGTTATCATCTCCGCATACAATTCGATGCTAAACACTGCTGAAGGATGTCGCCATCGCTGATGCTCTGTTTCTGTTCTCTAGATGTATGAAGTTTTAACTATTTCTATATATATGCTATGTACGTACAAGTATTATCATTAAAGTTCACCAGGTCAAGAAGAGGAGAGCACCAAAGCAGAGATAAGCCCAATTTATATGTATGTTTAAATTCTTCCGATCAAAAGGAATAATTCAGTCTGTTATCGTGATTGAAAATTTCATTAAAAATTGTTTTTGATAAGTTGAACATTACTACAAGTAGTTAAATTGTGCTTGTTTTATTTTTTGCTGATTATTGTTGTAGATAATGGAGACAAGTAGCGCCCAATAATCGGTGACGATTTATGGGGCCTTATACTATTGGGTATTTCGATAAATCATTTGATATCTTGAATTCGTATATCACTCAGTACTAGATGGTGGGGCCTCGCAACACAATGGGTTGGGCAATGGGGGTGGCTTAGATTGTTGTTTTTGAATCTTGTTATTATTTTTTTTTTTCTTCTATTTATCAAAATCCTTTCGTTTTAGTTGTCATTTCTTGGTGGGCGTAAAGGTGCTTTTCTTATTTGTAATATGATAGCTTTCTCAGAATTAAAAAAAAACTCTGCGAAAGTGAAATCTGACTTTATATACCTGCGGGCGTTTGTTTATTGCGCGATAAACGTGAAAAGGTGGGTTGCAGGATGCAGGTACATACATACCAGAGAGTATCCAAACTAGAGAGCCAACTCCCGTGCACCTACCCGATTTTCCCCGCAAATTTTGAATGACAGCCCTCTCTCGCGCGCTCTTGTTTTTCCTGTCGGTGAATACGTGTAATTAATGGCCGCCCGGTGGTACTTTTACAATTAAAAATAATTTGTAACTGCATTTATAACAATAAATGTAGCACGAATAAATGTTGAGTATGGTTTTTTATATAGCTTTACTTGTTCTCTATCCATATTCGGTTCGAAAAAATGTTCATCCATTCACATTTCAGATCTTTTTAATTTTGTTTATATGAATTACATATTTGACAGCAGAATTCATGCAGCTGAACCTTGGGGGTTGTTCCATAAATAGGTTAACAACATGCAAGTTAAGCCCGGGGTTCCACTAGGGCAAAAGTAAACTTTCTGTGGTATTCGATTGGCCATCTCAGAGCCTTTTTTTTTTGCTCTCAGAGCAGTTTTTATGTTCGTTTGGTACAAAAAAAAAACAATCTTTTTCAGATTTCAGAGCACTTTTGCGAATCTATATATTTTCTCAGATTTAACAATACAAGTGCGTTTGAGTTTGACAACTGGTGGAAGGCTTTTTGGTTGTTTTCGTTCGTTTATTTAACACCATATTTGTACACAATCAAAGTGCGATTGGAAATTCTGTAGTTGAATAACACTGAACAGTGTTGAATGATGTTACAGAAGAACAAATGTTTTTTATATTAAAAAAAAAAGACGTATTAATATCGTAAAAATACAAGAAGTAGCTTTGTCTTTAAACTCCTAACAAAAATACAATAGGCCTGTTTCTTTGAGCTTTTATCTCAGCAAAGCAAAGTAAAGTAGGATTTTCAGCTCTTCATTACAACCACTACGCTCTATTTGAAACTATGAGGACTCTTAGTAATTGTTGGAATTGCGTGCTGAAAATCCTACTTACTTTGGTTTGCTGAGATCGATGCTCAAAAAAACACGCCACATTATGTAGTAATTAATTGGATTTTGCGATATAATTTCCGATTTCGGATTGTGCGTATTCAATTGTGAGAATCCAAATAATTTTGTTTATTGTAGGTATTCTCATGTTCTATTTCGTTTTTTGTAGATATAGCGCATTACTTTTTAACAAATTTCAGTCTCAACATTGAATTTATGGTAGCTCATTATTGCAATTTTTTTTTTTTTTTTTGGAAAATAGAGTTTATTTTGAATTACCAATGTCATTTTCCATTGGAAATTTCAGAATTTGTTCTCAGACTTCAGATTTTTTGTGCTCAATGGAACATAAAACGAGATTTTTCTTTCTTTGCATTTATGGTGGTGCGTGTTTTAAAAGTCAGCTGCTCTTAAATTGTAGTTTTTGTTTACAAACATTTATTAAATTTATGTTAATACCCTTTGCACTGACCATATGTAAATTGTTCTCTAGTTAAAGCTAAATTTGAGAGCAATATAGTACCTATAAACGGAACAGAAATATATAATTAATTTTTTGAATTTAACAAATTCATGCTTGCACATATTTATATGGTGTAAGTTTGCATTTTACGCATCAACTACA
Source organism: Cheilosia urbana (assembly GCA_946477585.1). NCBI lineage: Eukaryota > Metazoa > Arthropoda > Insecta > Diptera > Syrphidae > Cheilosia > Cheilosia urbana. The sequence goes on from OX297853.1 coordinate 179,304,251, forward strand.
GATTGTAAAATATTCTGAAACTGATATATGTTTTTCCCATGGCATACAAATTTTTTCCCCTACATTGTATTTAAATATTGAAGTTAAGAGATTAAACTCAACAAAAAAAGGGCAAAAGTGCAAAAAACCGAGTTAGTTCATTTTTCTCTGATTAATAACATGAGATGGATTTATGATATTGACAACTGATTATTAAAAGGTATTTGACATTGTGAGGAAATTATATTAGGTATATTACTTCTGAAATTCAATTTTCCAACAATTTCATAAACTTTAAAAATGTTTCAATCGAACTGCGATGTGAACGCCGTGTAACTAATCGGCACCAAAAATGACGAACACAGTCGCCCCCACTTAAATCCACCTTAGTAATGGCCGCCCGATTGACAATCAATTTCCTGCCTAGGAATTGCCTCAGTATGCGTGCGGCAGCAATGGCGCTCCTTTGATTTGTACAGGCACTAATACTTAGGAAATTCCTAGGCTGTACGAGGTCATAGGAAGTTTGTGGGCAAATGTACCGTTTCTGCTCTCAGTTGGCTCTCTAGTTTGGTTCCTCTATGGTACATACGCATCTATTGGCAGTAAATGCCAACTCCGTATGAAGAGTTCGGAAGACTTTTTATTTTGGTATTTGAAAGCGTGCAATGGCGGCGCTTCAAATTCCCTGCAATTTTATTAAAATAAATGGAATTCAAATAGTTTTACAAAATGTTACAAAATTACTTTAGTTTTCTTCGTTTACAAAATACGGCTTCGTTTTCTTCTTCTTTTCTTTTTTGTTAACAATAATTATGATTGATGGCGGACGCACAATACCAGCTGCCTCGCAGTTTTTTTCGTATTACCCCCTCTCTTCTTCGTGTCTCCCTGTCAGATGCTCACTCATCTTCCAGGGATGGCTTGCTGCTTGTCAGTGACATCAGTGTTACTGACAGCATCCATGGATTCAATTTCATCTAGAAGAACTATAGATTACATATTCTTATTTTTCGTATGCAGAGCAAAATAGCAAAAATAAATGCGCAACAGGTTCACATAGGACACTACGCCTTCTTTAAATCATTTAATTTGGTTAACGACGAATGGAAGGGAACTACAATTTTATGCCGCATCCGAACGGGTGAATTGAAAAGATGTTTACAGACTAATTTTGTGTTTGTCGGCGGTCGAACCTGATTGCTGCGCTCAGTAACCTACAGCACCAACTGCATTGAGCCACTGTGCCTACCAGAGGCAATACTGAGACCACCAACTTCGGCCGATATCCCGTTAATTTGCCTACAAGCTATATTTTCACGGTGCGCTAGTATTGATACATAAAAATTCGTATTGACAAATGTCACGACTCTCTTAACTTCAACACAACCTCAAAAAATACGAACAACTCCGCTGTGGGCAAAGTAGCTGCCAGCGTTCATAGAATTTTATCCGTAGGTATATTTGAAATTCTTCGTTTCGTGTGGATAGTATTATTTTTTAGGAATAAGTGTATATTTGCTTACAATATTATGAAAAATGATTACTGCAGAATGGTTGTAGGAAAAGAAAATCATTTTGAGCAATTTTTCTTCAGTTATTTAGGAAAAATGTACACATGAAATCGAAGCTAATGATATTCAAAAGCGAAAAATACACAACCATGTTTGTCCGAATATGTTTCTAGTGTATAAAACTGCTCATTTAGATTGTTTTATTAACCACCAAACAAAGTATATTATTCGCCATATATAGCAATAGCATTCAGTTATGTTGAAATGTCGTATTCCCGAACTCTAATACATTCCCCACGGTTGGCAGCGGCTGGTAGCATTGATTTTATATTTTTTGTATATTTTTGCATTTCACATGGATTCTAATTTCTAAATTGACAGAACATGGATAGGAAAACAAAATGGCGAATTTGAAAAAAAAAAAAAAAAAAAAAAAAACAGGGTGCCAGCGGCAAGAGGATTGCGAGTTGGGGGTCTCAGTATTGTCTCTGGTGCCAACGTTTTTAAACAGGTTGTTAACTAGAGGTCGCCCGGTGGTGGAAATTCTACCGTCATATTGACCTGCCTTATACACAGCATACTGGAAAACAAATTACAGACAGCCAGTGCCGGCTTTAGGGTGGGGCGGTCGCCCGGGGTGCCGGAATATGGAGGGCGCTTCCGGAGCGCTTGAGATTTTTTTGCTTGGGGGCAAGACTCCAGAATTTTTTTTCTGAAGCGAATGAAATCATAATAGTCCATTTCATCCATCCATCTTTACACTTCCTTCGTAAATAGTGGCTAGCACGGTTCAGTACATAGTCACGTAGTGGCTGGCTAGTTGATTTAAGTGGCTGGTTTCCCGTCTTCTGACGAAGGAAAAACACAAATAACGCATTGAACGCCGTTTTGAGACCACAACTAACGGAACCTGAAGAAAAAGAACGAGATGAGAGTTACCTAACTCCTTACCTTGTTGGCGCAACAGATCCGGTCCGGAGGGACCCTACGCCTAACTTTCTCACAACCATTCGTTTTGTGTGAGTTCATTTTTGGAACGAATGCAAGGGATCTACAATTTTATGCCGACTCCAAACGACTAATTGAGAAGCTCTTTCAAGACAGTTATACTCTCGGATTGTTTGTTTGTCAGACGTTCGCGGCGCAGTGGAACAAACCCTAAGTTGGAATTTGGGTTTTTGCGGTATTCGAACCTCGACCCCTTGCTTAGTAGTGCAACACACTAACCACTAAGCCATTGCGCCTACGAGAGAAGAAAGTTAAGGGAGCTCAAAACCAGCCTGTGGAGTCGAGAAATTTGATGATTTTGTTGAAATGGATATTTTGGATGGCCGAAAGGTCATCATAAAAAGGGTGACCTAGTGCACTGCATCTGGTTTTGGCTAGGGCCGGACATTCACAAAGAAGATGAAACACTGTTTCACTCTTACTTGTGTCGGCGCAGCTACGGCAGTGGGTGTTATGGGGGATGCCAAGCCTGGCCGCGTGAGTTCCTAAAGGCCAAACGCCCGTACTAATTGCCGTAGGTCTGGCGACATCTACACGCGTTCTGGCTAAGAGGTTGTTTGTTCTGGCTTCATCATAGGCTGGCCAGATCTTCTACGGAATGACGCAGTTCGTCAGGTTCATTCATCTAGTCTCGGCCCTTGAGGGGAAGTGCAGGAGGATTTCTCTCTTTACGTATCCCAGCGGAGGGAAGACTTCCTCGAAACGAGACAAGCACACAGCAGAGCATCGTCTGGCAAGTTCATCAGTTTTCTCATTCCCCTCAATGTTCCTATGGCCGGGAACCCAGACGAGAATGATTTCAAACCGATGACAAGCCGTGGTGAGTGTCCTTCTGCATTCCATAACAAGCTTGGACGTTGACTTAGTCGAACCGACAGCCTTAATCGCGTAGTGAAATCACCATATCAAGACTTTGGAGTTTGGACTAACTAAATAGTTAATTATTGAAATATAAAAGGGCGCAAAATGCATGAGTCGCCCAAGGCGCCTAGATCGTTAAGGCACTGCATCTTGCACTATCTTCTCAAAAAAAATTATGCGAATATGTTGTGTTTAAGGCAGTGAAAGTGGTTCTTAACTATTCGCCTATCTATACTTATAATAAAACTGTAGGCAATTTTTTTGTTACCTAATGGCGTGAAAACTACTGCACAGATTTCGATGAAACTTTTTTTGAAATGTTTCTTAAGATTCTGTTTAACATATAGGCTATTCCTTTCATTGACATGCCTATTTTTTTGAGCGTTTTTGACCAAAATGTGTTTTTTTTCTGACTTTACTGCCTTTAACTCGCCATTACTCAGATAATTCTTAATCAATGCAAACAAAACAAAATACTTAGGAGAGCCAACACTTTTATAGTTATTTCAAGCCATCAATCAGCTTTCTATGTCCTTTAGAAGCTGAGCTACAACCTAAAATCTAACATGAAAAAAATAAATTTATTTTCTCAAATCGAATATAATCAGCAGCCGCGGTTCTTGATCGTTGTTCTGCTTAGGGGTGGTTTGGTGGCGCACATCGTTCATATGAAAAAAAACTGCGTGGTGTTTTCTCCAAATTAAGTGAAACGAAAGAGGAGTATAGGACGTGAATTATATATGTATATTGAATCAACAGCAACAATGTGTTTCTGATGAAATGCGCAGATGGCTGATGACGTGTGGTAATCAGCGTTGCCATAAGTGCAGATTTGTCTGCATTTTGCAGATTTTCAAACTTGCCGCATATTTTTAAAAACCAGAAATCTGCGCTTCAGATTTTGTCTGCATCCGCAAACCGCAATAATATATTTTGTTCTTTTTAACAAAATTTTAACATTTGTTGCACACTTGATTTCGCTGTATGCTGTCATTTTCGTATTCAACTTTTTTGTTTTTTTGTTATTGTTACATACATAAAAAAAAAAAAATTGTGAAGGAAGATTTTTCTAAAGAGATCATAATTGCAGTTTTGTAAAAAATATTTTTATGGCAGCATTGGTGGTGAAGGACGTATGGTGGAGGTGGTGCATATAGAAATTGAGTTCATGGTTTTTGTTTTAATGGTTGTTATAGTATCTACGTTGATACCTACAGTTAAGAATTGAAGAATTCAAGAAGTAAAGACGATATACATAATGTAGGTGAATTAGGTATGTTGTTTGATTTACGTATTGTTGGTGTAGATATAAATTTCCGTTCAGGCTTTTGTTTTAGTGGTTGTTTTGATATTACCTACGTTGTACCTACAGTAAGGATTAAGGAAGTGAAACTTTAGTACTTATGCTGTTGAATTTAATTTTCTTAAATTGGTGTTTTAGGTAAATAGATTTGTTTGATTTATTGTTTCACATTGTCAAATCTCTTTTATTGGAAATTACACAGTCTCACGCCGCGTACGAAGTTGCGGGCACAGCTAGTTTATATATAAGATAAGTGGGTTTGGAAAATAAACGCCTTGGGAGCTATTTAAACGGTGATATTTTTTCCCCCAAACCGATAGATTTAATGACAGGCAGTCACTCCTTTAATCTGGCACTTATTGGTGATATTTTGGCATAAGTTATAGTCGTATATTATTCGGTTACGCGTTCCGTACTTCCGTTTTCATGGACTTTGATAGTCCAGTTAAAAAATGTCAACTCAGTTATTTTGTTATTGCATGAGGTGCAAAGGTCGCCTTACGAATAAATATCAGGCCCATGTTTTTTAATAGAATCGTCTGTTTTTCTTCTTTAGTTTTGAAACAACAAATCCCTCTTATAATTTCATAAATTTGTTCGCGTAATAAATCCACAGTGTTACTAAGTAATTGTTTTTTTTTTTTACAGTCATCCTCAAAGATGTAACAGTGGGCGTCATGTGCGAGTTACTGCAATTTATGTACCAAGGAGTGGTAAACGTTAAACACACCGAACTGCAGGCCTTTATGAAAATAGCACAATTACTTCAAATCAAAGGCTTAGCCAGCAGTACTGCAGCACCCCAAAAATCTCCTAGTCAACAACAAACTACATCTAACGCAAATGCACCTTCTAATGCTGGTTCGTCTTCAGCCAGTGGGAGCGGTACCAATCAAAGTCATAAACACCCCACTGGTAATAACAATGAAAACAGTAATCTGAATGACGCTAAAACAAACGTCCCTGCGCCTTCATCATCATCGTCCACCTCGTCGCCTTCACCGATGCCATTTTCACATATAAAGAGTCCGCCAGAGAACACAAATCCGTTTCAAACCGGACCAGGACTTAAGCGCCTTCCCGAATATAGTACAGACTCGCTTTCTATATACTCGAGGAAGCAATACCGACGGAACACGGATAACAGTGACCACGAAATGGGTCCCGACTCAATGGATCATGTCAACCCAGAGGATAATTTCTTATCGACAATTCCCCATATTTCAATGGTTGAGTCACGCTTCGATTTAAACAGCGTAAAACGAGAAAGCAACGATCATACATCCAGTCCTGGCGGCTTGCGAAACTCACTACCTCCACATTTCGGTTTCGATTATAACATTTACAAAAATAATTCCGAATATCCGAGTGATTTGCACATACCCAATGACTACTCGAAGAGCTTTGGCAACCATATGGATATTCCTCCAAGTAAGTGTTGTACTCTTCTTCCGTCCTCTGCAAGACTCCTTTATTTATCTATTTTCATCACTCGTTTCATGTCTTTTAACCCGTCACTTTCATTTTTATGCATGAGTTTTTTGTGTTTAGATAGTTGCATTAACTTTTGTTGACTAATTTTTATTATATTTTTTATAATTTAATTTACAAAGATGCTCTTTATATTTACACACCTTTATGTTATCCTTTTCGTATATTAGGCGTGTTTTTTTGAGCTTCGATCTCAGCAAAGCAAAGCAAAGTAGGATTTTCAGCATGCGATTACAACAACTACGCCCTACTTGACACTTCGAGGAATCACAGTAGTTGTTGTAATTGCGTGCTGAAAATCCTACTTTGCTTTGCTTTGCTGAGTTCGAAGCTCAAAAAAACAGGCCTATTGTAAGTTACGCATATGCTTAACACACCTAAAATGTTTTTTTTTATATAAATTACAATCGATCGGTAAATCGATTCAAAAATTGTCTGAAATTAACAAATCCATTAGTTTGCATTTCATAAGTCTGATCCCGAGAACAAGCGCCACTAGGAAGACATGCAAATCAAGCAGACAAATTGTCAAACCCTGTTCACAAATTCTAACCATTTATTTAAACGTTTTTAAGATTTTCCGGGCGGATAACTGTGTACCACGATCGAAAACACATCGGGCGATATGAATTTAAACTGAGATTAAAAATAAATTGGGATAGATAACCGGCTTCTCGCGCCGCAAAGGCTTCAAATTCCATGTCACTGGAAAAAAAGCAACTGTAACTTGGTTACCACACCGCAGACTAAATTTAGAATTTTAACAGCTGTCGATGAGTTAGAGTGCGCAGTCTAGTTTCTTTCAATATCGTGGCCATATATCTAAGTTCCATCCACCTTACCGGAACTATACCACTAAAGAACATGACCACTAGTCCCAAGTGGTAGAAATGCGTAGGTCACGGGCGCAATAGTTTCAGGACTTTGATCACCGGATGAACAAAAATTACATCCACGGCGCCGCTCTTAAAATATCCAATAGTATAATTGTCATGAGAAGTTCAATTGGGCCGTTCGGACTCGTCCTAAAATTGCAAGTCGCGCGAAATCTGCCACGTTTTCTGTGAATATGTCAATGCTCAGAGTAGAAGAAAGCACCTTGTCAGGTAGGTACTTCTTTGATAACTTAGAGGAGGTTGTTCTTTCCAACGAAATGGGGAACATACGTAAATTCTTTAGGGAAATTTAATGTCCAGGCGAACTGGTTTTGGTTTTAACTGTACTGGATTTTTTGGTATGGCAACGGGCCCGGTATGGCCCCTGGTCTTTTGTGACGATCTCACAACCCTACTCAATCTAACCTTCCTTACCTTCGATCAGTAATTTTATCTCTAGTCGTTTTCATCGCAGCTGATTATAAAACATCTGTAGCAATGAAAATTTACATTTAGCGAGATTGTCTACCGCCTGCAGCTGGTTGGACTCTTAGTTAATTGTTTACGTTCTTCCGTCGATACTTGTATAGCGAATTAACTAAACATCGGTTGAGGTTAAGGGAGCCTACATCTGCACCGCCATTTAATCGATATAATGTTTCATGAATAACTATTTATTTTCTTATATTAGTTAGACTACCGTTTTTGTAAATTCAAGAAGTTGCTGCTTAACCTAGAACCATTAGTATCTTTGTAGTTAAAGATAGATGGCCTGGCGGCGGTTACTCAGTAAGGTGATAATTGTACTTGATATTACTAATGACCGAGAGGTTTCAGGTTCAACAGCCGGAAGAAAAACACTCCGGAGAACGTTTTTTGCTAAACTGGGTAAAACACTGTTAAATTCACTGGTGTAAGTTTACCTCGCAAAAGTAACTCCCGAAGTTGGTAGCAAAACTCGAAATATCGTAATAAACACGATGTATATTATTTGCTTTGCTTTTTCCTAATTAAACATAATCTACCTATGCTTATATTCTTTACTTTTGATTTGATTGTACAGAAAAAAAAAATACTGTTGTCACACTTTTAACCTCCAATTGTTTTCTATGATCCGAATTTCATCAGTTTATTTTCTCTTTTATATAAGTTGCACAAATTGTTCAAAATAGTTTCCTCGTGCACTTTCGTTAACAACTATTGTTTAAAGTTTTTTTGTAAATAACTGCTTTTAATATATGTATATATATATTTTTTTTTAACAAATAACATTTCAATCATTATTCTATAAACGCACATGTCTTTAAAAATAACAAAAAAAAAACAAAAAAAGTTGAACGACTATGATTTTATTAATATACCAACTAAATTAGGCGGCGGAAATGTAACAATGCTGTCGTCTACCTCTTTGCTGCACGCGAACTGTGTCTTTAATCGCAACAATACAGTAGCAACGCAACAGGGCATGAAGACCTACTGGCTGTGCAAGTCATATCGCATAAGTATGTGCAGAGCGAGGTGCATAACACATCAGGGACGAGTGATATCAGCAACTGGCGTTCATAACCATCCGCCCCACATGCGAAATGTAGCAGGTGGTCTGGAGATGATGCCGCCGCAGCAGAACAATCCAAATCTAATGGTACCAAATAGCGGTGGCAACTTGATTCAGATCCCCACTTCGAATGCAAATTTGAACAACACTCTTTCGAATATTCGCCTACCGCAAGGAGCCAATAATTTGTCGCAGCACAATCTTGCAGCTATGAATCAGCAACAGCAGCAGCAGCAACAACAGCAGCAACCAACGCAACCACCGCCGCCTCCGCATCATCATCACCTGCCTCAGGGTCTCTCCTCAAATCCCGCCCATCATCAAATGCATCAAAATGTGCCTAGTCATCATCACCATCCCTCGCAGCATGTGTCGCCACACAGTCAAAGTTCGGTCATACAAAATATGATGCACAACGTGAATCTAATGCATCTGTCCAATATGGCGCCTATGTTGAATACATTGCCAACGCAGCACCCGCCCCAAATAAATTCTATGCATTCTCAACAGCAACAGCCGCACCATCACCAGTCTCATCACCAGATACCGCAGCCCCCTTCGAGCTTGGAAATCACGCCTATTCTAACCGAGAGTCCCTGCATCAACAGTCCATCGAACCGCAGCAGCAATCCGTCCCATCAAGGAGATACCTTAGATTCGCCCATGCACTCTTCAGCTGGCCCTAGCGGGTCTGGTGGCGTCGCATTAGAATCGCCCTCGCAGGGCAGTGATGGCAACGGCTCCTCACACGTGCCCGATACAACAGCTTCGCTTGTTCCTAACTCGTCAGTGTCGCCGGACGACATCAGCAACAACTGCCAGGACTCTCACAATTCGTCCCAGCACTCGCATATAATTAGTTCAATTACGATATCGCCGGGCAGTGCTCACAACTTCAAAATTGAAAACATGTAACCAGAGTATACTGATGTCGGTGAACTGATGCAGTATATAAAAATTGGCAAAACCCGAGGTTTAAAGGTCGAGCTCATATAAATGAGAAGCAAAAACGAGTGCAATACCTATTTATAACTACGTATGTTTCTTACGAAAAAGATAAATTGTTATTTAAGTTAGTTTAATTTAAGCCAAGGAAAATATGTACGCGTTGCATTGTATACCCTTACAAACAGTCCTATTGTAAGTTCCTGGTGAACATTGCATCAACCCACTACAGCGCCATGTTCGTCGCCAATCGTGTCATTGATATAATGTACGATTAGCTCAACTAATTGCATGGTTTCATGCATTTGTATACAGAAAAGAAGGCGAAGGCTACCTACGTGCTGTACTTTTACCCAATTGAATTCATCGATTACAGTAGATAATCAAAGCCAGAGATAAAGCCAGCTAAATTTAATTTAAGTACGAAATTCCGATATTTTATCGCAAAGTACAGTAGTTTTATTTCACATACCACATACCTACATGTATATCTTTGGCAATCGACTATTATTACTCTACTATGACATTCAATTAACTTTGCGATGGACTTAGCGATTACAACTCTACGTGATTCGTGCATACTAATCTTCTCATATCATAATTTGGCAGTTGACAGATAAAATATCTACCAAGTTTCGAATTCAATATCTCCTTGTCCATCACTACTTGTTTTTATTAAATAATTTCTAGTTATTGGAAAGTCTATATAAATTTTATATATACAAAAAAGTAAATCAAAATCGACTACAGAAAATGTGTATAGTTATGTAAATAAAAGAAATTATAAATAGAGTATAATAATATATAGTTTTTCTATAAGAAAATACTTTGGCGAAATGTTGGGTCCGTACTTAGAGTAAAATATTGTCTTAACCATTGTCGTGTGTAACATTTTTATTTATAAATAACATTTTTGTTGGTGGTGTTAAAATATTTCAAATATTTATCCCTAAGTTGTATATTTATAAAATTGAAGAAGTTTTCTTTTATTTCTCTGAATGCATAATCTAATAAAATTAAGAGCAAATGCAATGTATCATATATAAAATCAATAAAAACAAAATATGATCTATAAAAGACACGATTTTTACAACAAACGAGACATTTACATTTTTTTGGGAAACAAAAAAAAAACTAATAAATGCATGAATGGAATATAAATCATCCGCATGAAGCCGAAAAACAATATTGGTGCAATCATTTAATTTATAAGAAAACAGCGGACAAGATGTCAGTCCCAAGTAAGTTTGTTGATTTGATTTATCTAAAAACGATTTTTTTATTTACAAACACTTTAGTGACGAGCTTCGGAATGCAGACTTCAATTTGGTTTCGAAAATCTTTAACAAAAAAGTAATTTAATTAAAGTCACTCATATTTTATTTTAAAATCCCCACCAGTCTGCAAAGTATTGTAAAAGGGTTGGTGTCTGATTAAAACATGGAACAAAACACTGCATTTCCAGATAGATGCTAGAACGTGTATATCAAAGAGGTACTTGCATATAACGTTGAGTAGAGGTTGAATCGCGTGGTCTGTGAACGAGCATTATGTGACGGAATTTGTTTTTCACATGTAAAATCAACTTAATGGCGATTCGAATTCTGTCAAACCCCAAAAAAATACAAATTCTGGACTGGGCCAGCACAGCATCTCCAAGTTAAAAGCGAAAGGAAATCAGGGGTGTATGCTTTAACACCAAAAATGGTTGCATAGTTAACAATTTGTGGTTATAAATGTTCGATAACGGTTTTCCCGTAACAGCTCTTATTTCGCTTTACATTCAGATATTGAAGTTTAAGGTGCAAACTTTGGAAGTAAATAAAACACAAACCTGGTGCGGCAAAGGCTTTTTAAACTCGCATTTCCAATTTTGGAAAACTTCAGTTTAACAGAACAATTTGGACATGCAAAATGCCAATTAAAACAATAGAAACTAAAGCGCACGATTAGTTCGTATCATCGGATACCTACTTGAATTGCGACCGCGATAGATTCTTAATGTAAACTGAATTAGTACTTAAACCAATTATATTTGCTTTAACCTTCCTAATATCCCAATTAGAACGTGCCTAAAATGCCCAAAAACCATTCAAAATAGTTGTTACATACATAATCGATTGGCAACCAGTTTACCAATACCCATCAAAATTCAAAACCCAAATAATGTATAATAGTTGGTCGAAATGGTTACAAGTGTTTCCTCTCTCGAAAAATTCCTAAATTTAAATTAAATTTAAATTGAAATTTATATTTATTTTTTTTCTATTTCACGTAGGTAGATAGTTCTCCTCGGACATTGTAATTCAATTTAATAAACAAATTCAGGCATTTCAAAGAAATTTGCTTACTAAAAGCATTTGCCATTTATCGTCAATCTATTAGTTTTAACTCCAAAGCATTACCTATGTCGTTTTCCATTTTGATTTTCAGATTTTGCTCTCCAGATTTAATATTTTTCGTACCCAATGAAATATAAAATGAGCAGAAAAGTACAGTCTCCAATGCCCACTCCGTCAAATTCGTCAAATCACAGATATATTTTTTGAGCAACATATTGTGTTTTTCGTAGTACAATTCGTAAAATTTCAGATTTGGAAATGTAGCACGCTCTCAGTGAGAAAAAGACATAAGATTAACTGACCATTTACAAACACGTCAGTTAGTTTTTTATTTTGTCCTCCTAGCCGGCAGATATTTCTTTAAATTAGTTTTTAATATAGTAGAAGACATATTTTCGCTCTCTCGGTTGGTATAGACAGTCGACACCCTGTGACCACGGTTGCCACTTGAAAATAAAATTTGTGTCAAAAATTGGAAATAAAAATGACCATCTGTAGCTGAAAGTGACCAAAATAATATAAGTCCGAAATATTTGTAAACACAGAACAATTCATCACATTTATATCAACATACTAGCTGACCCGGCGAACTCCCTTCCGCCTTAATTCTTTATTGTTATGAAAATAATATTTCCGAGCATGCACAATGAATGCAAAATGAAATAGGTATAGCAATTGATGGGTTTTCGCTTTTGCACTAAAGTGGTTTGCTCGCACGTAAGCACGCCACATACAATTGACCAATATCCAGCGATTATCCTTGTGACTTATTATTTTTCATAGACGCTTAAATGCCAAGGCAAATCGTTCTGAATAAGCAGAGTCCGCGATTTTAAATTTTAAATGATTTTTGTTGTATTGGAACTTGGAAGTGACACTACTCGTTTTCTATCCATTCTGTTTGGATAGGTTTGAAGACAAATCTGCGATCGTCTGAGTTCATTTTCTCTATCGCCTTTTTAAGCATTGTAATGGAAGCGTTGATTGCATTATATAATTGTTGGAATTATCGAATAACGTTTTTTTTGTCACTTCTGTTTGCCCTCTGTACAGCCTATCGATTTGATCATCCTCCGAAAAAATGAAGTAAAATTGCGAATATTGGTGTACCTACGTCCTCATTTACTGGCAAGAAGGCACCCATCCGACGGTAAATTTGGCCTTGAATCTGTTGAGCCAAATATTGCAGTGTGGAATCCATACCATTGTTAGAACATGTGTGTTTGCATGATGTATAAGAGAAAATATTGCCCTGCAAGTCGGCATGAAACCCAGTTTTATGAATGATTTTTGTTCCCAACGAAGTCATACGGAAACAGTTGTTGTACTGTCCAATGTTCTTTAGAAAATATCCGATTTAAACGATTTTAATGGCTCCGGAGGTGCATCTAATGGACTCAATTTCACTTTGCGACAGGCCGGTCGAACACAGTTATAGTCCTCACTCCAATATCAAAAGTCGCATCAACGCCATAATTTCGTGTTGGTTCATACTGAAATGCCAGTCGTTCGAATGTCGGCAACTCTTCGATTTGAACTTGTTCTCATCCCAGCAGCAGTACGATTTGACGCAGTTCTCAATACTTACAGTCTCAATTTTCTTGTTGATCTGGTCTTATGCCTTGCGATGTCCCATTCTTCGCGTTCTTCTTCAGTTTGACTTCATTGCCTTGTTCATCGGCCAATATGCACGCATTTTCAAAAAATTACTGAAATTTGCTTTTCAATAAATATTTTGTCTGCGTTTAAACTTTTTTTTTTACCTTATCAACTGTATGAAAGAAATTAAACTGTTAGAGCGATGCACAAAATCAAAAACAAACCACAACCCATGTTGACCAACGTGTAATACATTAATTTTATCTCGATTTTATTAATCCACTTTTTGAAGAAAAAAATCCGCACATAGTACGTAGTTTTCGAATTAATTTTTGAGATAGGAAAGTCTAAATAAATGTTTAATAGGGAGAATTATTGGATGCCAAATCAGGACCGCACAGCGATGTTCCGGAATTTTCTCTCTTCCTAAACCTGATATACAGCAATACAAACAAAACCAAAAAAGAATCATGAAAATCGTCCCAGGGGTTATCGAGTTATAACATCATCGAGTTTCACCCCGAAAGAATTACAGAGAAGAACAAGATAGAAGATTGCATAGGTAGCATACAAATTAATGTCGGGTTTCTTTGTTCATTTCGTAAAAAAAAAAAACACCAAAAGTCACAAATGACCAATGTGGCTGGCAATCGTGCATGCCATGTCCTGAAGTTTGGTTGTCTCATAGATGAGTTTAAGGGGTATGAGACGACTTGTGGAAAGATGATATATTACGTTGTACCCGTCCCTTGTACATATTTAAAGAATCTCAGAAGCGATAAGTAATTTATTATAATGACTTAAATGGTCATTGTAAATGAGAAGAAGCTTCTGTGGTATATACAAAAGATGCACTGATTATTAAAAGTTAGTTTTGCTACCTACCTCGAGATTTTTCCAAAAACCAAGCAACTAATTTAAAAAAATAACCCTTCCAAAGGTAGATTTAAAAAAAGATTCTTGCAATTTAAATAGGAGTACACATACACCAAGGGATTATTATTATATCCGCGCTAGGACACTGATTTATTAAAAAAAAATCGATTTCTTATAGAAGACAAATTAAAAATTTGATTAAAAAAAAACACAGATGTCTGGGAAGAGAATGAGCTCGCTGATCGGTGTAAGTATCTCTTGGCAAATATTTAATTTCATATAAAAATATCCAAACCGAACCCTTATTATAAGTGCATATCCAAATATCTACATATATAAAATATATATCATACTAAGCCTTCAGAGTCATTAATGTGCTTCATTGCGGGACAAACTAATCATCCAGCTCATCAATATTTGTATAACCTAACGTTCTATCCTCTCTAAACATAACTATCCAAACATACCTCTAAACGATTATTTGTACACTTATAGTAGCACCCGGTGAACGCTGGTTTAATGGTAAACTAGAATTTATGCTTAGCCAACGTGGTAAGCCATTACTAGTGCATGATGGTCATACATTTGGTATACAATATGTGCGCAAGGACAAGAAGTACTGGCAGTGTAATTTGTCACGCAAATTCAACTGCAAGGCCCGTGTGACCACCACTGAGACCGGCGAGATAATAGTGACAAACAACGAACATTGTCATACGGAAATTCGCCAACATTTGCGAAAAGACTATCAACGTAACAAGGTCATGATGAATGCATTGATCAACCTGAGCACAAGTCACCTCTCAGAGCTGCGGCGCCAACAGAACTGCAACAACAACAGCAATAATTTTGCCAACATCAACAATTTAAGTACATCTAGTAGCAGAATGGAGAAGGAATATCGCCCATTTCCAGATAATCCGCATGAAGCGACGCCAACACCTAGCGGAGACGACAAGACTACAGGAACACCAAATACTGACAAAATTGCCAGCAACTTTAATACGAAAAATCCTAGCACTAGCCCCAATGACAGCAGTTGGCACAAAAGTAAAAACGAAACACCATGAATATAAAACTTTTTTCCAATCCATATAATAATATACAATTTAGTGCATATTTTCTAATTCGATTTAATCAAAGTACAAATTAAAATTTAAAGTCTAACAAAAATACTCGTTGCGTTGTTTTCAAAGAATTTAGGAAAGGTATCTTCAAATTGCTAATGTACCCCTGGGGTGAAAAAAAGTGTTTTTAAAAGCGACGTTCATCTGTTAAGTTTAAACAAAAATAAATATGTTTTATTATCTTGTTACTTTTATACTTTTAAGGATATATGATTGAGGTTTATTGTGCCAATTGTTTTTTTGAATACATTTTTGTTGATTGTTTTGATAGCTGATAATTTTTTTTTTATTACAGTGGATATTTTACTAGAGCCAGACATTAATTTAATTTTTTATAATACATATATGACAAATTATGGGTACACCCGTTGTGTTTTATTTTTGTTATAAAGGTTCTTTCATTAAGGACTTGACTTTTTTTTTAAGGAAAATGCAAACTACTGTAGATATTTAAAAAAAAAAAAAGAATTGGCTTGAATTACTATCAACACATTTATAAATGGAATTCGACTTCGTTCAAATGTCCACCACGGGAACGTAGGCAGCGGTCGATACGTTGAACCCAATTCTCGATGACTTGGCCTCACATTTCGAGGGATATGGCCGCTATTGGCATAGACCAATGATTTAATGTAGTTGCATAAATAAAGGTCTAGAAGCGTTAAATGACACGATATCGGCGGCCAATCAACGAGTCCGTTCCTCGATATCAGACGTTCTCCGAACTGAGAATTCAATAACTCGATTGTTGAACCCGCTGTGTGGCATGTGGCACCGTATTGTTGAACCACATATCACTGATGTCCAGTTCATGCAATTGCTCATAGAAATAACGTTCCAACACGTCTCTGTAGCGAATAACATTTACCGTAAAAAGACAGCCATTTTCATAGACGAAAAAAAAGGCCCAAAAAGAGTAACTTTTTGCGGATGAAGTGCTGTTTTTGAAGCAGAGGAAGATTCTCACCTGTCCAGTAACGCATATTATGCTTGTTGACGAAGCCGTTTAACAAAAAGTGCGCTTCAACGCTGAACCGACTCTGGATTTCGGTATTAAATTTCAATTATTTGTAAACGTTGTTCCTTCGTGTAGGTCACCATGATGAAAATGTTGATTTTACTGAATATTTGAAATTGACAGTTCGGTAAACGGTTTGAGGGTGCGTTCAATTGAGTCGCTAATGGAAGACCCTTTACTTAACCTTTGCTTTGCGATTTAAATTGAGACAAGTTTCTGCTATGGATACTATGAGTACATGAGCCATAACTATGTAGCGGCCTTAGTCCGGCCTAATTCTTCATTCTTTTTTTGGTGAACTACACCTTTGCTCCACCCTTATACGTTTCCCTTTACATTGGGTGTGATTTTCTAAACTACTAAAGACAACTAAACGTCAGGACAACTCAGAACTCTATGTAGGTATGAGTTTTGAGCAAAAATCGAACAGAATGATTACGGATATAATGTTTCATAGTAAAAGGTTTTTTTTGCGAACCATCCACTCCGAAAGTCACGGTGATCGTTAAAATGGTCTACAGTTCACGTCTCTTAAAGAAGTTGTATGGTTATAAAATGCCAATGAATGGAAGTGCTGCAGTGTTTTCTTTGGGAACCTTTGATATTCATTGTAAGTACGAGAAGTGTATCTACATTTAATGGGTTCCATAAACTTTTGGAATTTTTTTTTTTTTTCTTTTTTATGAATTCCAGATGTTGCAAATCAGAGCGCTTTGGAGTTGTTTTTCGTTTCTTTCATCAGGAGAAACATTCCATCGACTTTTCTATTTCTCTGCAATGCGGAGACCTTGTATGGCAACTTCTCTATTCAGCTTTACAAGTACCTACAACGTGGTGATCTCAGACGTTTAAAGAAAAAAACAATTCAAACAATAAGATAACCAAAGTCACAATGGTTTCATTTACTGTTTACATCGATCACTGATGATTTTCTAAGCAATGCAGAGATCAGATTCTGTAAGACGAAACGTTTTCGTGTGCACGAAGAAATTGCTTGCGTAACATATGGCAGAATCTGACCCCAGGTTGCGATACTGCTATTCCCCTCTCACAGTTGCAAGTTCACTTCATGATTTAAGGATTTACAAATTCGGTTAAAATCCAGGGGTCGAATCGCCACTTCCGTGAACGAGCTACCCGTTCACAGAATTAATTGGTTTTACATGTGAAACAAAAACAAATTCCGTCACGAAATGCTCGATCACGGAGCACGCGATTCGATCCCTGCACTTGTTTCAAGAAGCTGCTCCTCAGGCAACAAAAGCCGCAACCTATTTCGTTCTATGACTTTCATTATGAAAAATTATGTAATTAAAACAACTGCAAAGTAGTGAGCGGAACGAACGAAATTTATTTTTCAATGCATGTTAATAATACAAAATATTTAAACAAAAGCAATCATAGATTTCACGACAGCTACACCTAAATATTTATGACTCTACTTAATTTCTGTATACGATTTAGGAGCAAATCGCCCTGCTTAATGGTGGCCTGATACTGCCAATTCTTATTATCCGGTCGATTGGTTTCTACGATGCCTCCGACACGGTCTACTTTGCAATGCAAGCGGCCAGCCGCAATGAAACGCGATAGCTCCTGGTCGATGTAGTCGACATCGACACCAAACGCCTCTGCCATGTATTGCAGTGTGAGTGATCGATATGATTCCAGGAGCTGAGTATAGGCTAGGATGCGCATTTCGCGAACGTAAAAACGATAATGTGGGTGCGCCAAATAATCATTTCGGAATATAACTTCCACTTCAGACAGATGTTGGAAAAACTCTGCATAATGACAATTGTACAAAGAGAAGAGATAGCTCTTCACGTCTGGTAGACCATGCAGTACTTCTTGAATTTCGGCACCCTTGACAACTTTGTCTCTCAATTCGTTACGCGGTAAACTTATCATCGAGACGTAAACGGTGTATCGCACAAATGTTGGATAGTCCATTAGTTCGTATGAGGTAAATGTACTGACTGTATCCAAGAAGAATGCAGCGGCAGCCTTGAAGTCACGTATCGCAATTGAATAGATGCCTTGGTAGACCTGTAACAAAAATATATAGAAGTCAATTAAAAATGGCAAGTATCGAATTTTCTGAAGGAAAGTACAAAATGATGACGAATGAGTTGGACTGGGAACCTTGTTTCTTTGTAAAGATCACAAAGCTTAAGGTGTAGAAGGTTTATTCATGTGTGTTAAAAAACATTTGAAGCCTTGTTTTCGTTTTCTGCGACCGTAAAAGGGTAAAATTTATTGTTTCTATTAAGTGTAAGATCAAATTTATTGGGTTCACTTAAAAGGATAATGTAGACACGGAAGAAAATCCGGCGGAGTTACCAACGAACTCTTCTTGGAGGATTATAGCTTAACAAGATCATGTCAACCACAAAACGAGAAATAGGGAGGTAGGCATGCTCCGGTCAATGTAAAAATATAAACCACTTCAAAGTCAATTACCAAAAATTACATATATGTACCTTCAAACGATTTCTGCGATCCCAGTCACCACCTTCTTCGATTAGATACTTGGCTTTGTCAATGTTGCGAGTTATGAGATCATGGTCCAAGTAGAACAGACCCAAACGAATCAAATGGAAAACAATGTCCAATCGGTGGCCCAAGGATACGGTTTTTTCATAAGTCTTACGGAATGCAGACTCAGCACCAGCTTTGTCTCCAATGCGGCACAAAAACTCAGACTTCTTAAGGTTTGCTTCTCTTACTTCCATCTCGCCGAGGTTTTTCTCAGCATCTTCAATTGCAGCGTCAAGCTTGTCTAATTCTGTCTTATTGTTCTCCTTCATACCAGTTAGTAACTCCTTGTCGACTGTCCAATTAAGTTCAGTGCATATATGCTCATACCACGGAGCCATGTTATCGGCCTTTATAGCACCGAGAAGCTTTGTCTTGATGGCGACATCATTTTTGTGCTCACTTAGTGATAATAAAAACTTATATTGAGCTAGATCCAAGTTAGGATTCTTTTCCAAGCCCTGTTCTTCCAAGTTTTCGATAGGCATTTTTTTAGTATATTTGGTAAATCGGTTAAATTTACTTAAGAACAAAGCACTAAATTTATGAACAACTTCGATATATTTTATGTTTGACAGTACGGCGATGACGGTAGAATTCCGCAAAATCACGAATAACGCGAAGTGAGAAGCAGTTTAATTTAGTTCGGAACGATGTACATTTTCTATTGTCCGCTATGTGGCTATTCATTGAAAGTTATGGGTATTTTTAACTGCTGTCTACCAAAATCAATTAGTAGAAAAAATAAGGGAATTTAAATTTTTAAATGCTAATGTTAATTCGCTTTGGCTTGTGGTAGACATCATGGCTGCTTTTAATTGAACTCTGGTTGACTGTGTAACTAGCGACATGTATAAATATATAACTTCGCAAAAAAAATTGTAAACTCACCTTTTACACAGTTTGAGGCCCACTATGCTATTCCAGCAAAGTTAAAATTAAGCGACGGTCTATGAATGAACATCGGATGAAAATAACACTTTAATAAAAGTTTATTTACATAGACGGCAACAATGACAGAAAGCTGTCAATAGCGTATGTGACAAAACCACTGCACTATAGTAACCATCGCAATATTACCTACTCATTATACTTAAGTGTTTATAAAATTTAGGCGAAACTTTTGTTATCGTTACAAATATATTTGGGAAGAGAGCCATTCGGCCATTATTACCACTGAAAAACTGTTTCCGCATACAACACGAAAGGCTTACAAGTTGTTATACACAGAGCCCGATTCACCAAAATTCCTAAGTGCCTGATTCACCACAGTATGTTACGGGAAATCGGCCGAAGTTGGTGGTCTCAGTATAGTCTCTTTTATACAGTCAAGCCGTTCGGGTACGGCATAACACTGGGGACGTTCGGATTCATAGTTTATGTAAAACGTCAACTAGATTGGTCGTGACTAGGAATCCGAACGCGTTGACTGAGCAAGTTGAATTGTTTTTGTATTCTCGCGGTCAGCGTTGCCTTTGTTTGATTTGCCCTTTTTTATTCGGAAAAGACCCCTCATAATTTTTTCAAAAATTGATATTTTCAAATAAGTACATTTAAAATGTAACACGGTTGCCTATCACAACTATATTACACTGTTATGCGAACTAATGGTTGTTAAATATCGTGCGAAGATTCGATATTTGCAGAGTACCTTTAGAAATGGCACCCTTTTCTCTCACTGGCCCTTTTTTCGACACCTCAGAATTCTGCCACGACCACTCTGTTTATTTTAAATCTGACTCTTCGAAATGTCAATTGAGTATGCAGGCAGGATTTTCCTGACTTGATTTGTCGGCTTCCCCTCCGTAAACGTCAACTGCAAAAACTAATCACGTGACCACTCTGGGCCAATCAAAACTGAAATACATCTAGTCTGACAGTCTGTCAACTTACTAAACTATGAATCCGAACGTCCCCACTTTATGTCGTTTTCCATTGAGACAGAAAAAGCAGATTTCATGTTCCATTGGCCGCAAAAAAAAACACTTTTTTTTTAGAGTCAGAGCAATTTTGCGAATCTCGATATCTGAGCAAGATTCAAACCTATTTGCACTAACACCAAAATATTTGTCATTTGTCAAACTTTAAAGTGTGTTTACTTACGTTGTTAGACGAGAAGTCTGTGAAAAATAGAGAAAAAAAATTACATTTGGCCGCTGCAATGGATATTAGCATAATTGAATGGATTCTTATAAACACACATTACAATTTAAGAACAGCCGATTTTTAAAACACGCACCACCACAAATGCAAAGGAAGAAAATTCTCGTTTTATGTTCCATTGGGAACGAAAAATCTGAAATCTGAGAGCAAAATCTGTAAATCCCAATGGAAAATGACATTAGGTACCTAGGTGTATAGTGCATTCTTGTCACATCAATGATCAATCCCAGACGAATGCGTTCCGCAATTTAAGAAAGTAATAGAATTAAATATTCCCAGTTCAGCGAACTAGTCAAATGGATTGTTTAATCTCTGAATGATGCTATTAAGGCCAATTCTTATGGACATTACTGTTCCACTGTCAACTGTCACTTAAAATAGGAGCCACAAAAAAAGGGTGTCGGATCGATAAGCTAATTGGAGAAAAGAAAAGTTTCAACTAAATAGAAAATCTTGTAAAATTTCAACAAAAATTCATTAAAAATGATTGGTGGCTTGTTCGTTTACAACCACAAGGGCGAAGTGCTAATTTCACGAGTTTATCGCGATGATATTGGCCGGAATGCAGTTGATGCCTTCCGAGTCAACGTCATCCATGCAAGACAACAAGTGCGCTCCCCAGTAACAAATATAGCTCGGACCAGCTTCTTTCATATAAAGGTAGGCGTATATTCTACTTTAAATTGAAATTGATTCCCTTCTCTATACAATTTGCTATTCATTATCCTAGCGTGCAAACATTTGGCTAGCTGCGGTGACTAAACAAAATGTGAACGCAGCGATGGTATTCGAATTCCTCTTGAAAATAATCGAGGTGATGCAGTCATACTTTGGAAAAATCTCTGAAGAGAATATTAAAAATAATTTTGTGCTAATCTATGAACTTTTGGATGAAATTCTGGATTTTGGATATCCTCAAAACACCGACACTGGTGTTCTTAAGACTTTTATTACACAACAGGGAATTAAATCTGCAACTAAGGAGGAGCAAATGCAAATTACCTCGCAGGTAAATTATTAATCATACGCTTTTGTTGATAGACAGTATTTGCAAAATGTTTTTCTTTAAAGGTTACCGGTCAAA
Source organism: Cheilosia urbana (assembly GCA_946477585.1). Taxonomy (NCBI): domain Eukaryota; kingdom Metazoa; phylum Arthropoda; class Insecta; order Diptera; family Syrphidae; genus Cheilosia; species Cheilosia urbana. The sequence goes on from OX297853.1 coordinate 179,326,529, forward strand.
TTGGATGGCGCCGAGAGGGTATTAAATATCGTCGCAATGAATTGTTCCTTGACGTCCTAGAGTATGTTAATCTGCTTATGAGTCCTCAGGGTCAAGTTTTATCTGCGCACGTTGCTGGCAAAGTTGTAATGAAGTCTTATCTTTCTGGTAAGTGAATTAGTCGTTACTTAAAAGCATACATTCATGTATTTCGGTATTTCGATGTTGTTTTTTTTTTTCATTTTTGGTCTGTAAGTGATCTCAAAACGAAATGGTTGCTTATCGATTTAGCAATAGTAGGTACCTACTGCCGATTTTCTAAAATGTATTTATTCCGTATATATCCAACAGCACATATTCAGCTAATTTAAACCTTATCTAAAACTTCTGCAGACGTGTTAAAAATTATACTATTTTTGATCAGTGTTAACAGGTCAATGGAAGTAAAGAAAATCCAATTTTTTGTTATCTCATATATATCTGTTTGATTAATACCTACACATATTTTTAATTCTGTTGTTGAGACAATGCATACGAGGTTAATGATATCTGCAACCGATTAGGGTTTTAAAGAGTGTTTGGAAATAAACGAACAAAGCGGAGTTCTTTGGAGTTCGCCTTGAAGTGTATAGAGAAAAACAAAAGGCAAATGAAAAGGCGCTGCCAGATTACAAGATCAGCATCTTGGTAGTGCAGAAAGGAACCATTAAATTTAGACGATGGAAGACAAAACTTTTATCAGCCTGATCGAAGAGTAGTGAGAAGCATTATGCTGCTTAAGGAGCTTATTAGTTGAGGCCATGAATCACTGGGAACTGTGAACTGTAAGCGATTCCTAAAATCAATAATTATTTCTCTCCTGTTATTAGGACGCTTCCATAGAGAAAAAGTAAAAGTGACTGCGATTCCCAAATATAATGTAAGGCACTGCTAAAATGGATACCCTTTTTATCTCGTATAGCGTGACATTTGAGAGTCCACAACATAAAAAAAAAAACATCACAACATTTACCACATCTTTCTAACTCTTCCTAGCTGGTATTCCTAACAACCAAAGGCTGTTGCAGTACCTTCCTCTAGGCTTATAAAGATATTAAGTCACATCAGATATTACACCTAACGCACATCAGAAATAGATCATTTCCTTTCTACAATTTACAATCGGGTCTATCACAGAATCCATCGTATTCGGAATTTTGCTACGAACCCCGAAAGAACTATCACAGAATCCGTCGCATTGGACATTTTTTGCTTTCGAAATTCGTAGAACGTGGTATATTCAGTGATACCACGTTCTACGAATTTCAAAATTCCCCTACGATGGATTCTGTAACAGTTATTTTGGGGGTTCTTAGCAAAATTCCGAATACGACAGATTCTGTGATAGACCCGAATATGACCAGAAGTTTAGCTCCGGGAAATGTCAAACAACTAATCACACTTTTTAGCACACAAGTAATATATAAACTGTACAGAATTGATTTGACACGGACGTGCAAACAGAATTTATACTAACAAACTTTTAAATGAAATACAAAACTGTTTCCGATTAAATAGCCAAGCGTCTTTCTTCTTCTAGGTATGCCAGAGTGTAAATTCGGTATCAACGATAAAATTGTCATGGAGTCCAAGGGCCGAGGTCTATCGGGTAACAACGAAGCGGAGACCTCTCGTTCTGGAAAACCAGTTGTCGTTATCGACGATTGCCAATTCCACCAATGTGTTAAGCTGAGCAAATTCGAAACCGAACACTCGATCAGCTTCATCCCCCCGGACGGTGAATTCGAACTCATGCGGTACCGAACAACAAAAGATATTTCGCTGCCGTTCCGTGTGATTCCACTGGTACGAGAAGTGGGACGCACCAAAATGGAAGTCAAGGTGGTTTTGAAATCTAATTTCAAGCCATCGTTGCTTGGTCAGAAGATCGAGGTGAAAATTCCAACTCCACTCAATACTTCCGGTGTGCAGTTGATCTGCCTTAAGGGCAAGGCCAAGTATAAAGCCTCCGAAAATGCAATTGTTTGGAAAATCAAACGCATGGCTGGCATGAAGGAGACTCAGTTGTCTGCCGAAATAGAACTACTCGAAACGGACACCAAAAAGAAGTGGACTCGACCTCCAATCTCAATGAACTTTGAAGTACCATTTGCGCCGTCTGGTTTCAAAGTTCGTTACCTTAAAGTTTTCGAGCCAAAGTTAAACTACTCAGACCACGATGTCGTTAAATGGGTGCGCTACATCGGCCGCAGTGGACTCTACGAGACTCGCTGTTAAACGATCACCGATGACCACTACATCTCTATTGTAATTAGAAAACACAAATCAAGACAAGCACGATTACATTATTTCCTAAGTAAAATGTTTAATCTTTGTCAATATAATTCCAATATTATAAATATTCATTACTTTACGCAGTTTGATTTATTTTTTCTTTTCTTTTGATAAAATCATTTATTACTCTTTATTATATAACAACATGTATTATATTTAAACGAAAATATATCAAAGACCCAAGCAATGCGCATGTCCCAACATGGATTAGACCTAATGAATAGTCAAAATTAAAATACTAATCAATGTTACTCTATAAGTGTTATATAGAATTTCCAAATAGAAAATATTTCCCACATTGTTACTAATTAAAAACAAATTTGAAATAAATTATGTTTTTACTATATGAAAATGCAGACTTTCAACAAGGTTAATTATTAATATTTTTTAATAAAGTTTCTATAAATCTGAACACCGTGTTGGGAAATAAAAAACACCCTTTCTAAATGATAATGATAATCGATGGCTCTGTCGCAACGTCGCAAAAACAATATGTTATATATATGTACTCGAATATAAAATGAACACAGGAATATATGTTATAATTAAAACAAGAAAGAAAACAAAACGCAAATGTATTTAGTTGAGTTAATAAAAAAGTAAATAAAAGTAAAATAAAACAAATTCTCATTGAAGCGCACACTAGTTATAACAATTTTTTGATCGACGTGGCTATTCGCACGTCGTTAGGGACACGGCTTAGGTCGACGGCTTATGTGTTTTCATTAAAAATAGTCCTTTAAGAAATAAGTTGTGCCCGAAAATATAATACTGGAGTTTAGAGTCCTATTTGCGAGCGAAGCGAGCCCTTATACCACTAGAACGAGTCAGTGTCAGAGGCAAGCCATCTGAAGCAAGAAACGTTTTCGAAACTTTCCCACACTTAACTTATTTTCCTACTATGATTAGACTATGCTAAATTACAGCTTTACTTATTCCACTGTTGGTGCCGGAAGATGAAGTTTTTTTAAGCATGGACATAGTGCAGTAGTTTTCTTCCCTTGTTTCTGGTATAAATTTAGCCCTAGAATTAGAAGGTCACGACAGGCGCTAGTGGGGGTTGTGGGACCTTTACGGAAATGACAGATTATCTGACTTGTACTAACAAGAACTTAAAAATAAAGATCCCCACTAATGGAAGTCTGCCTTTTTGATGAAACTTCAATATTATAACCTTACAAGAATGTATGGAGACAGGTGTATTAATTCGAGGCCTCTCTAAGCACTATAATTTGAATATTACTTAACTTAAATATTGCTGCAACCAGTAGAGCAATGTGCAAAATGTCCATTCAGGTGCTGTAAAAAAAATAGTTCTCGCAATTGTGAACATAATCCTAAAACCATGAAATTCATATTACACGTGCTACCAATAGGCGTGTTTTTTTTTTAGCATCTATCCCAGCAAAGCAACGTAAAGTACGATCTTCAGCACACAATTACAACAATTATTATCAATTATTACATCCTACTTGATATTTTTTAGGAAGTGACTTGTCAGCAGCAGCATTTAGGTAAAGTACATCTTTGCCTTTATTTTCTGTAGTATCTGCCTACCTGTTTTATATCTGACGACAAAAAAAAAACGAAGAACGCCACTTCCACTTGAACATGCAGTCTATTGTAACACCCTCCTAAGAAACAATAAAAAAGTCTCTAGGTATACAAGACTTCCATTCCCATTAAAAAGAAATCAAATAGATGTGCAATCTTTTAAGAGAAAAATTCAAACGTAAAATATGCGAGTATTGCTCTATTTCTTTGGAAGAGTATGAACATTTGAATAATGTTGATTGTTGATTATGTATGGTTACGCTCTAGTAGAAACTGTGCTACAACTTTGTTGAATTCATCTGCATATCTGAGGTGAATGTTGTGCTTTCCTTCTCGGAATTCATAATACCTGTAAATTTCACAATCCGTAAGACACGAACAATCTCAATGTAAAAAAAGGAGGTACCTGCATCCCAGTATTCTTTTTCGAATGTACGGCACATGTTCAGCGGCAATCATAGGGTCTTTTTTTCCATGTAAAATCAAAGTAGGAATTGCGATCCGCTCAACTTCTTCCTTGCAGAAATTGCCATTACTATGTTCAAAAAATCCAGTCGCTGCGTCCACCCACTCGGACCAGAGTTCTGCGAAACGCTCAGGTCCGTATAATTTTACCATTGGTTCGCGCATTTTCTCTGACCAGGCGTTGACATCGCGAATAGCTAGAGATAAGTATGCACATTTCAGTATTATTTTTGTTAAAAATACTGAAAGCTTACCTTTAATTTCTTTGACCTCTGCTTCATTGATGTAAGCGCCTGCGCCCCAGATTACTAATTTATCTACATTGCTATACGTTCCCGCTAGAATCATACCAGTTATGCCACCATCACTCCATCCAAGAATGGAGAAGTTAGGAAGGCCCAGCAACTCCATTAATTCCTTTGCACATTCTGCATCCTTACGAAAAAAGTCTGGACCAAATTCGCGCTTAGGCGGTATGGACTTTCCGTAACCGGGCGGATCCCACGCTATGATCGTGTGATTAGGTAACAGTTGAGGAAGCTTCTCGATCTGAGGAGTGAAATCGGTCCATGCCGAGCCTACAGCGCCTGGCATTAGTAGAACACTTTTTTTACCATCACCAGTTCGAACATAATTGATATTAACGCCCTTGACATTGATCTTGCTTTCTGTAATTTTACTAGAAAAACGGCTGAAAACAAGGTTAGCCGATTTTACTCTTGCTAAAAGTCTCTGAACGAACATTTTCGTCAACTGTATGTTTTGGACGTCATCATCTCTAAGGCAAAGGCAAAGGCGTTGTCATCTTTGGTTGTGGTCATATTGAAATTGATAAACCATTCAACGAAACTGTAGAACAAGCTAAACACAGAACTTGCAATATTAAGTGTGACGTTAGGTATTTTAAACAACGTTTTAAGGCAAATTGTTTCAAAAACAAAAAAAAAAACAAATAAATTATTTTTTTTTTTTTTTTTTCATGAAACATGTTATACTGTAATACTAATCCCTAGTAACAGTTAAAGGCTCTACCGTATGGTTCCATTGAACTAATTTCCATGGTTTTACAAAAAAAAAAATCTTAATTGAAATCGTCCGAAAAACAATGATTTTTTTAATTTTAAATTAATTTGTATTCAAATCATTCTCTTACACATAGTAGACAAAAACGTTGAAATCTTATTTAAAACTAACATTTATCTTACTCTAGCTTACTGCGTCTTAGCGAGCGCTCGAATCTTAGCAATATGCTTAAAATTATAACCTTTCGGTCTTTAATCTATCTGTTTTTTTTTTTTTTTTTTTTTTTTCAAGAAACCTTAGGGAACTTGAAATATTTATTAATTTTCGCTATCCTACTACCGACCAAAATACGAGTCACTTATTTTCGCGTGTTATGTAAAGCTATCCCTTTCAGTTAAACGGTTATTTGTATGCGCCATCCCTTTCATCTTCCGTGTTACTAATGTGTGATGTTGTAAATGCAGCATAGCCATAAACTAATGTCGTTTTGGCAAACAGATCAATTTTGTTGAAAAAAATATGATCGAGATTGCTTTTGCGGTTTCGCAATTTTTTCTCACTAATGTTTATGACACAGCTGTTGTTATGTCGGATGGATTGTTTTTTTTTTTGTAGCTGAACAATTATAATTTTACCTAAACCTAAAATGCCAAATCGAAAACGACATAAAATGTCTACTTATGGCTGACTTATGTCTCTCGCATGTGTAACGACCATTAAAAAGCGTATAACAGGTACTTACAGGCAGGAGCTCAATTCCCGTTCTGTGATACTGTGAAATGAAAAGAGTTTTCACAAGTTCACGCTGAATTCGATTCTCGATCTATGAAAAAATGAAAACAAATGTCAGAATTTTTTCATATCATAAGTTTTTTATCACAGCAATTTCATTTGTGAAGAAGTTTGAAAACGTGATGGATACAAAAACAAGCTTAGGCAACGTGCTGTATCCTTCAGCTGAAAGAGAGGAAATTTCATCAGCGTCCACTTCTACAGGCAACCGTCGAAGACGGCCAAGGCGTAGATTAAATAACGCTGCTGATGACGCCCTGCGTGCATATAGACAAATAGAAGAAAAGAAAATGAAGCTGGAGGAAAAGAAAATCATGTTAATGGAGGACAACAATAAAATCAAAAATAACATAAATAAAACACTGGATGCGTTGCTCCAAGTACTGATAAATAAAAAATAGTTTTGACTAAATGAAATGCATTAATGTTTATTGTTCTTTTATTTTATTTTTTTAATGTTTACTTAAGCTTTATTTAAATATAAAATGCATGGCTAATTATTCTGTTTCGAATGCGTCTGCCTTCTTGTAAAATTTGATTTGATGAAGAGTGCGGATCCTCGCCAGCTATATCCACTTCGTAATCATACTGCAAATATGTGATTCCCGCTTTAATACATCGTGAAGTACAACACAGGCATTGTTTATTATTCCTGCTTTACCTGGATTCATTTATTAGATTCATGCAAAGATGTTTGGAAATCTATAAAGATAAATAAAGTACTCCTCAGTAGTAACCTCGAACGGGTTATGACTTTCCCGAAGGGATACATTATTTTTGTTGAAAACAAAACAACGAATTTACATTTTAATTATAAAATATATAAAATTTAAACTCAACAAACAAACTGAATGAAAACAACAAGCGTACAAATGATAGATGACAGCATTTATCATTTAGTACATTTTAGTACACATTTAGACAACTGTTTATCATGAACATGATGCGTTCGAGAATCGCATTAGGTGTCTTTGCGAAGTGATAAAATGAAAAGCTGCTGTGAAAACTGAAATAATACATTATTTATCATTTCAAAGTATCACAGAATGGGATGGAATGGACCCTGCTTCGGTGATATAAAATATATTGCAGCCATGCCCATTTCTTTAAGATGTTCGAATTTTCTTATAAAATGATTTATTTCATATTCATCGCTACTTCCATTTCACACAAACATAAATACTCGTTTTCCATTGGGATTTATAGATTTTACTCTCAGATTTGCATTTGTCGTGGTGTGTGTTTTATTAAAGACAGCTGTTCTTAAATTGTATTTTTTGTTTATAAAAATCCATTCGATTTAATTTGATATCCTTTGATGCGCACAAATGTATTTTTTTCTGTATTTTTTAAAAACTTGTCGTCTAAAAACGTAAATAATAACGCACTTTAAAAATTGAAAAATAATGACAAAAAATGTTTTGGTGTTAATGTAAGTAGGTGTAGATCTCGCGCAGAAATCAAGAATTGCAAAATTGCTCTGACTCTGCCGAAATCTCACAGCCAGCTGATTTCGAGGGAGAAAAACTGCTCTGGGGCCGAATTACCGCATCCGTGATCGAACCATACGTCACTGAATTTTGTGGATTTTACAAGCAAACTAATAACAAATTCAGTCACGTTTTACTCGATCACGGATGCGGTAATTCAACCCCTGAATCTGAAAAAAGAAGTGAAATTGCTGTCCCAATGGCAAACAACATTACATATTAATGTAACTCGGACCTTAGGATTATGCGAATGCTGTCCGAAGAGAACCATTGAATACAACAGCCAATCAAATCACTCGTTCTATTTTTCGTCCAAGCGGAAGTGGTACCAGTTTATTGAAGCGTTCCCAAGCTTCTGCAATGGTCGAAATTCAGTCCATTCTAGTGAAATTCACCAAAGTGGAAGGTTATAAATGCTGTGCTGCCATTTTTTAAAAGTGCATATTTTACCAAATTTTTCTCACTAATTGCGTAAAATTATATTTTAAATATAATAAGGTGAGGAAAAAAACACAATTACTTAATTTAGTTTATTAATTTAATGTTAACGAATACGTTTAATCCGGTAAATAGTTACTCGCCTAGAAACAAAACATTTTTCGCTCTTAAAATCGAACATGGCAGTGGAAATTTCGAAAAAGAAAATTTCCCACTTTTGTGCCATTTTGAAAATGGGAACATATTTTTTATTTACTAATATGAAAAAGTGTTGTCTAAAAAGTTTTTTTTTTTCGTTTCGTTGCTCTAAAATTAAATAGAATTTTATTTAAACGCAAGCGCATGTAGTTATTGATTTTTTTTTTTTACTTTCAGACAACGTTAAAAAGGCGTTGATTTTGTGTTTGTGCAAAGTAAATGAGTCGTCGACATGGCGGACGACGAGCAGTTTTCTCTCTGTTGGAATAATTTCAACAGTAATTTGTCGGCTGGTTTTCATGAATCATTATGCCGAGGCGATTTAGTGGATGTAACTTTGGCAGCGGAGGGCCAATTTGTAAAGGCGCATCGTTTAGTTTTATCCGTATGCTCTCCATATTTCCGCAAAATGTTCACACAAATGCCAGCCAACCAACATGCATTCGGTGAGTACACATTTTTCTACTTTATATTTCACAGTTTTACTTATGTGTATATAAATTTTATTTACAGTATTCTTGAAAGATGTGAGCCATTCGGCTTTGAAGGATTTAATACAGTTTATGTATTGCGGAGAGGTTAATGTGAAGCAAGATGCTTTGCCAGCATTTATCAGCACAGCGGAGGCACTACAAATAAAAGGACTTACAGACGTAAGTATAACAATTTTTGTGTATTCTCTAAATGCTGCAAAGTATATCGATCCGTTTTGGTTGTCCTGGGAATCACAACTTTTGTCTATGAGTAAAAAGCAACAACAAGCTTTCGCCATATTAGCACGCAAACTCGCATATTTCCGAAGCATAGATACACATACGTAAAACATAACAGACTGCATTTTATGGTTGCAATTAAATACGTTACAATGGTTATGCATACGCCAACGGCATACCTAGTGCAGATAAAAACAAAACAGTGTTCCTCCATTTTGTATGATATTGAGAGGCGTGTGAAGCTGGGGTTGTTTTCAAAACTGGCGGGATAATGTGCATAGGTACAAATATGTATTCTTATTAGATTAGAGGACGTGGGAATCGGGCGTCCCTTCCTTTTCAGTTCTGATTTAATTTGTTGTTGGTTATAAGCTACCTAATACAGTCAATAACGGATATAAGAAACTCGTATGAGAACAAACTGATGGAAACTTCTACGTCCTCTCAATGGTTGGCAATCTTTTTTTCTTTTTTTTTTATTAAAATATCAGTAATGGAGGTTTTTTTAAGATTCCGATAGAAACATATTTTGATTTTATTATAACTTGATGCTTGTTTTGCGAAAAGCAAATTAAAAGAGTAGGTATGTATGTATATGGAATCTAAATGCCGTTTTCAATTTGGCTTTTCAGATTTTGATCTGAGATCTCAGATTTTCACTGCCAAATCAAACATAAATCCAAATTTTATGAGTTCATGTATGTATTGGATTGGCGGCAAAAAAAATATTTTCTTTCACTTGCCCTGAAATTAATTTCAATTAATTTTCACAGATTTAGTATAAAGCATTTCGCAATCATTTTATATAAAAGCTCGCTCCCATACTCGTAAATTCACAAAAAAAAAAGCAATCCTTCCAAAGGTAAACAAAGCTGTGTGTTATTTACATTGATGTTAGTGGAAGTATGTGTAAATTTAAAATTTATTTACGGCCGTAATTACGACCTATTCACTCACTTTAATCCGGGTTAAAGTTTACACAGTTACAGTTTTTAACCCGAAAACTAAACCCAAGTCCATTATATTCAGTCGTTAAACCCGAGGATAAACCCATTTTTTTTAAACTTTACCGCGTTTAATCCGATTGGATTTAAACTGCACTTTGGAGATCAGTTTAAGTACTTTAACTTGGGTTGAAGCTCAATATCATAATATTCATTCTTTTTGCTTAGGTCACATTTTTGTCATTTCACTGAACGTGCAGACGATTTCCGATTTGCGATTCCAAAATGTTGTCGCTAGGTGGCGGTTCTGCCCTCGACAAACTATTTTCAGTCACAAAGAATTGGAAAATGGTCTAGGGTGATGGCACCCGTAGTCGGCCCCTTAACTTTTTTTTTTTTTTTTTTAATTTGATTGGTCCTTAAAAATCAATTTTCAAGTATATAATCAAGTATTTGGTTCTTCTGAATGTTTGAAGTCTGTAGATTCGAAAATACTAAGCTTATTAAGTGTATGAGCTACCTAATGCAAACTACCTATTTAGAAAATGAGTGAAAAAGGTATGATTTGCCAGTAGTCAGCCCCCTCAGCTCCAGTAGTCGGCCACGCCAGTACCTATGTAGTAGTTAGCCCCAATTTCATTTACACATTTTCATAAAAAGGGGTGACTGACAACTGGAGAGCGTTTAAAAGATACGTGTCTTTTATAGTCAGCCCCCATTTCTATAGTAAATGTACAGGGGGGGGCTGACTACTGGAAAACAAAGAAAATTGATCAAAATTTTGGTGCAAATCAATTAACGTAGTCAGCCGGAGGGGCTAGCCTAGGATAATCATAAAAATAATGTCTCAAAAGGTCGGCCCCCTCTTAATTATTTAACAAAATATATTTTTAACATTTTAAGTTCAGAAATAGTTAAAGTAAACTGTCAATAACCTAACAATAATCACAAAATGCAAATACATTAAATGGATTAGTATTTGTATCACTTTTCCAAAACCACTTCCACTAATTATTTTTTTGGAATACCTACCACTCGTTTACTGCGTAATATTTTCCGCGCGAAGCAACACCAGGATTGTTGCAAGTTTTTGGACGCTGATAGAAGAAATGTTAGCCAAGGGAATAATATTTTTTGCTTGAAAGAAAGACCAAAGGCTGACCACTGGATGGGGCTGAACTTAGGGGTCATTACCTTATAATGGCGACTATGTCGTTGTTGCCAATAGTGGCTATGCGGATCCATTTTTTTAAATTTATTTTACTAAAAATTAAAAAAAAAAACAAGATTTTCAGTAAAATGTGACAAACAACAAAAAAACAAATGTCATTATATGTGAAATTTGTAATTACGTAGATTTAGAACGGATTAAAAACGGTTTTATCCGTCTTTAATCCAGCCTGGTTTAAATTATGTTTTTCAATGAATAATATGGACACAAGTTTAAATTGTCGGGTTTAAAAAATGCATATAAAAATGCATAAAATTAACTTAAAATTCAGTTACACTTGGAGTGAATAATATGGCCGAAACTGAGTGCTAATAGGCATGTCGTATGTGGAATGCTGGAACCATATATTATTGTCCGAATCTGTGCCCTGGTAATTGTTTCTCGTTTTTGGCAATCAGGCATCAGTGCATCTCTGATGTAATTTAATCTCTTGTGCTGCTAAAAACGATTTGTCCTTCTTTAGTTTCTAAGTACAACCAGTAACTTAAATTTTGCCAAACTCCCGTATAACAACAAACTTTTTTTTTTTTTTTTTTTCAGAGTGATCCTGCGCCCTCGCAATCTCCGGCAAAGCCATCCACACCAGCGCCACAACCGGCGCCGCCCGCCCAAACACTTACATCTCCCCGTGTAAGACAGCGAAGTAGTACAAGTCGGTCATACAGAATTGAAACTGATGATTCGGATGATAAGGCCACCCAAATTGTTTTGCAGGCCACAACGGCCGTACAGCAACAAACACAACCTACAATAGTACAACAAACCAACACCACCGCAGCGGTAGTAACACAGAAGAGAACGGCACCAAGAAGTATAAGCACCCCGCATACAAAACGAGTGAAAAATTCTGCAGATCCGCTTGAAGCTTCTGAGCCAACACAAATAGCCGTTCAGACAATTACCGAAAGTAAATCATCCAGCGAACCGGAATTCATCGAATTGCCCATAGAAATACCGACAAAATCAGAACCTGACTATACTGAGGAAGCCGGAGAGGTTGAGACTGCAGAACAAGAAACTACATATGTTGAGGATGACTCGTACGGCGATATGAAATACGATGAAAGCTATTTTACTGAAAATGATGAATCTGGTGCGGCGGCGGGCGGCGCTGGTGCAGCCACGACATCGACAGCAGTAGTCAAACAGTCATTCGTAGATAATTCTTATGTGGAACAGGCGGATCAATCAGCAAGCGAAGCACAGGGTTAGTTGAGAAATTCATTTTGACAATAACTTTAGAAAAAAAGACATGGTTTCCTCGACTCGCCTGCTATTTAATCGCACAACACGAAATAATGTTTCGTTTATGTCTATGGGACTATTTTGAATCATCTGTTAATGCTTGGAAGCTATGTCTTTAGCAATTAAAATGGGAATTTTGAAAGAGAGCCCAAGGTTGGTCGGTCATGTTTAGAATTGCCATTTTCTTTGCGCTCTTTAAATTTATATATAAAAGTAGTATATTTTTAGTATAATTATATAATTGAAGTAATAAGTTTCGCAAGAAGTATATGCGCGAACGACCTGCTAAGTATCGGTGGAAGCGGTCGCGTTTTGCTCGGGTTTGATCGATTGAAAATACGGTATACATACTTCGGGAAAAGTTGGTCTTGTCTCGCATGAGAATTGTGGTTAAGTGAAAATGGTGTGAAATATGTGCGAATAAAAATTTTTGTGTGATATTTGGATGCTGTTGCTGTAAGACGTCTCTTGGGTCCTGGCCGGCGAAAACCAAAATATGGAGTTGAAAGGGCAATGCAGCCAAAGCCCTGTCGGTATCGCTATGGAAATAGGTGGGTCAGTTAACAATTATTATATCATTTTAAACACATCCATAGTTATTGCTTGGATATTTAATCGAATGGATAAAATTCTTGATTAACTGTTCAAGCAATAGTGTATGCAAGCAATATTATTCGACCCTCCCTGCTAAATGTCTCGATTTGTTTACGGTTTTTAATTTTTAATGCCAACGCGTTAGCTACTCTCCGAATATAATCGTAGCATTTAGAGTCGGTATGAGCTGTATCAACAAGCGACTCTTACTGAAATGGTTTATTATATGCAAGTGTCGATAAAGTGAATGTGAAGTTAGTTTTAAATTGAAATAACTTTATTTATTATTTTCCACTGTGTCTGATTAAAGTGTCTCAATATTCAAAGGGTGAGTTGTCGAGTCCAATATTAGGTTGCAGGCGATGTCCCAATTGCTCGGTGCTGGTATGTATCAAACTGAAAGGGTGAAGTAAGAAATCAAAAATTTTAAATTACGTATTTGTTTGCAAAAATTGTTTATATTGTTCAAACCCGAGCCGAAATTGCGATACGAGTAAATATCAAATTTAATAATAAATGCTGGTGCTACATTTTAAACTAACAACGTTTGATTTTAAGTAAGTTGCTTTTTATGATGGATATATAAAAAAAGGTATCATCCGGGTTTTTGAACCCAAGATCAGCTTAAAGAGGGCAGACGTTAAGTTGGGACCATGTAAGTGTATCGTTTTTTAATATTATAAAAAATAACGAATAACTTTGTTAACACTATGATTGTAAGCAAATCTTTACCTAATTGGAATTTGGAAATCCTTAAAAACTTGCCACTATTGAGGTATTCGTTTCGACATTACGCAAAAACAAGTTGAAATAATCAGCCCTATTGCGAAGATCAACTATCAATTATTGATAGTTGATACTTATCAATAAATTTCTTTAAATGGTATTGCGAAGACCAATTATCAATTAAGTGTTGATTGACTGTGAACGTGCAGCAATTGTCGGTTGACAAATCGGTATTGTGAATGTCAATCTTGAACAATTTTATTGGTAGTTGTCAATTTTTCTATCAATCGCAAATTAGGTGTTGTTAAGTACGACTCCTAAAAGAAAATGTCGAACATCAACGTTTTTAATTGTTATTGTTGTTATTTTTAAGGGCTATATATACATATACATATCGCCATCCGTTTTTCTTCATATGTGCATGTTATCCATTTTGGGCTCATGTAATTTTCCATAACGCGTTTAGCAGTTCACTTAGAAAAAAGACACTGTTGCTGTTGACTGCGGAAGACCAAGCAGAGCTGCAATTAATCGGTTTAAGTTTGGGTCCAATATCTTCATAAAAATCAACGAATGCTCCTCAAAAGCATTCCTTGGAAATGAAATTAGCTACCTTCGGTTTTCCAGTTCCAAGGGATTAGATGCGACTCGCAAACTTCCGTATGGCAGTCAATTCCGCGTACTCTGTCTGTCTCGTCTTGGTCATCATCAAAAAATAATTCCACCGATGACGTGATTTTCAATAAATTTCTCAGATTTAACACTCGTAATTATTGTTTGCAAAAATCGTAACAATCACTCTTCGAATCAAAAATATTTTAGAACTGACAAAGTTGAGTTTTCATTCACAATAAATTTATTTTTGGCGTTATGTAAAAATAGGTTATATTTTTATCAATCGTTTTTCGCAATTTTGTTTGAATCGTCAACTGATTGATAGTTAATCTTAGCAATAGGGCTGTAACACAGCAACAGCGAATTTAGGATTCTAACGTCGATGTTGCTGTGCTAATGTATTCAAAGTAATTAAAATACATTGGTTCTAAAAAGTTGTCAAAGTTGCTGTTGCTGTGTTGATCTGTTTCTCGCATTACGCAGTATTCTGAGAAGAAAAAAAAGTGGCGTGCAGTTTTGGAGTACAAAAAACAGTAATACTGCGAAAATTATTATAGATACGAGCGTTATGTATACATAACCTAATCTATTTACAAAAGCTTATGAGCCAACCGAATGAAAACGGGTCAAATTGCGTCGTCCGTTGAAGAGCCAGCTCACTGCCCGTTTCTCATATTTATGACGTAGTGTAGCTTGTTCTTGACGGATATGATTTGAACCCGTTTGCAACAGCGATCTTCAAATATTTTGTTCCCTTGCGGTGTATGTAAAACAATTTAAGAAAGAACTAGTTTCTTTTAGTGTTCTTTAACAAGCAGTTTCGTTTTTGTAGTTAGACAAACCACTGCATAAACTTGCTACTTTTATTTTACCCCATCTCTAGCGGGTCTATCAGAATCCGTCGTATTCGGAATTTTGCTACGAACCCCGAAAGAACTGTTACAGAATCCGTCGTTGGGGAATTTTGAAATTCGTAGAACGTGGTAGCAAAATTCCAGCTGTTCTTAAATTGTAATTTGTGTTTATGAAAATCCATCCGTACACACCTCAAAAAATATGAACAATTTCCGCTGTACTCAAAGTTACTGTCAGCATTCATAGAATTTTATCCGTTAAATTTGAATATATTCGTTACGTGTAGATAATAGTATTTTTTTTTAGCAATAAATGTACTTTTCCTTAAAACATTTTTGAAAAATCATCACTGCAGAATGTTTGTAGAAATTGAAAACATTTTGAGCAATTTTTCTTCAGTTTAAATAACAGATAAGAAAAATTTATTCATGAAATCGAAATTCGAAGTGACATTCAAAAGCGGAAAATACACAGTTCAAATTTGTAATTTCTGTAGGCAGCCGCTTCGATAGAGCTTCTATGGTACTTCTTAACGGAAGTAGACAGATTTCGAAGTAATTTTTTTCCAATATAACTTCTGTACGTCCTTTGCGAGGCATATACACAGGCTTTATAGAGGGATATGAAATTTAGTTTCGGTAAGATCACTAAAGACATCTGAAAACGTATGGAAAGTGAATTGCTTCGGTAATGCTTGTAGTTTGAAGCGCAATGAAATATCATGCAATCAAAAACTTGCGATTGGAAGTCGTAACGAAACTCTAAAATGTATCAAGTAGTTCAGATTTACCACCGCCATTGTATTATGACGAATTAGCCTGGGGCTAGTGTATTGAACTACTACGCAGCCAGGACCCATGTTCGACTCTCACAGCGACCCATTGTAAGATAAAATATAAATTATGCGATGCGATACGATTACTGCATGAAAATTGCAAAAAGTCAATTAGATAATGTTTAAATAGGATACAAAAAAAAAGAGAAATTGAAGAATAAAAAAACATATTTTTCTTTTCATATTTTAAGCTTTTATAAAGTCTCGGTAATGCCCTACCTGTAAAAAAAATGCGCCACATTTGTTTCCTGTAGGCCTTATATAGTTATTATTGCAGGAGGGGAAATAGCCTCGATAGCACCTAACCGAAGTAAATTTGTTCCTTGGGCATGTTTGTCCTAATATGTTTCTAGTATAAAAACGTTTCATTTATGAACCAAGTAAATTATATTTATCAATAGCATTCAGTTATGTTAAAATGAGATTTACACCTATTTGCACTAACACCAAAACATTTTTTATTTGTCAAACTTTAAAATCTGTTTACTTAGATATAGAGAAAAAGAGAGAAAAACCTACATTTGGCCGGTGCAATAGATATCAACATAAATTGAATGGATTTTTTTTATAAACAACTAACAATTTGAGAACAGTTGACTTTTAAAATACGCACCACTACAAATGCAAAGGAAGACAAATCTGGGGTCGAATCGCGTCGTCCGTTAACGAGCATTACGTGACGGAATTTGTTTTTCTTTCACATGTAAAATCAACTTAATTCCGTTAACGTATAGCTCGTTTGGTATAAAAAAAAAGCAATCTTTTTCAGATTTCAGAGCACTTTTGCGAATCTAGATATTTTTTCAGATTTAACATCACAAAGACGTTTGAGTTTGATAACTGGTGGAGGGCGTTTAGGTTTTCGTGAATTTTTTCTACAGCAAAGAAAGGCATTGTATTGGGTGAATTATTTATGCGTAAATTAAAAATCAATTTGGACGCAAATTTCGAATGTTTTAACTTAAAATTTAACCAGTGAATGGAAAACGCTTTGAAAAGTGTTGAAGGCTACACATACTCGAATCCCACGAATATTATCACAAAAAAGAGCAAGTGACGTTTTTATGTTCGATTAGCCACATGAAATCTGAGAGCGAATCTGAAGAAGCCCAAACGAATACCACATTAGTTTCAGTATTGTGTCTGGTAGGTAATAGGGGCCATACACGACACAGACATGTTACAGACCAAGGAAAATTCAAAATGTTTTAAATACACTCATGATACTCATCCATATTGAGGTATCCGTTCGGAACGGAATTTTCTCCGATCTGTACGAAGTCGGAGAAATTCCATTCGAGGTATCCGTTCCGATACAATTTTCGGAAAAATTCTCCGATGGCATATAGCGCACCTTGTCGCATTGCATGGAAACGCGTTATACCACTTACTTTTGACAAGCACACGGGCACGGCACATGTTTTCCGAAGCTCTCGGACAACGAATTGCTGCGGAATATTTTCATGTGAAATGAACGCATTTATATGCTTCATTTACTTTATTCCGAAACGGATACTTCGAACGCAATTTAAGTTGCGATCGGATTTTACTTTCGTATCGGAATTTTCTCCGAACGGATACCTCGATAGGGGTGATTTTCATGTGAAATGAACGCGTTTGTAGGCTTTATTTATTTTATTCCGAAACCGATACTTCGAACGCAATTTGAGTTCCGATCGGATTAATAAAAACTAGCATTTGCTTTGAGTAAAAGGTTTTAGCAAAGTAAAAGCCCTTAGCAATTGCTTTGAATCGGTATGAATAAAAACCTAGTTTGCTAAAGTAAGGCTGAATTCCAAAACGCAGTACTTCTGCATTACTGCTTAATCAAGCGTTCCAAAACGCAAACGGATTACTATGATGTAATGCATAATTTTCGAAAACGCATTGTGAATGTATCCACTGCGCAAACAAAAGCAAACAGCGCATCGTGTATGACTATGATGCAAATGATATTTGACATTTCAATTTATTATGCTTAAACGTGTTGGCATTGTACGAACTTACATTGTTTATTAAGCTGTTAAAAAGTATGGTTGTTACTAATTGTTTGGACATTATTGGTGTTTGAGACATTTTACGATAGTTCGCATCAAATTCGTTCCAAAACGTAAAAAAAGCGAAGCATAACAAATGCAAAGCAGCGCTATGCATTCATAACCTGTCATCAGAAAAGGAGTGTGCATTCTCAATGCGCATTTTTTTGACGTTTTGGAATTCAGCCTAAGTTCGAAAATTCGAACATAGCTTTTACTTCGCTGCACGTGAACTTGCCTTGCAATTTCTGTCAAACCTGACCTGTAAATTTGAATTTTCCTTGAGATTCTAACGACATTTGCTTAGGTTATTCATACCGATCTGAGTAAAAGGTCAGTGCCGCCGCTTTTCGAACATGTCAAAAGTTGGAACTAACTCAAATCGGTTTTTATTCATACGAAACGTAGCAAATGCTTCGACTTTGACATTTCTCTTGAGTAAAAGCAATTGCTACGCTTTAAACCGCATTTACACTATCACGCACGCGCATTTTTGCACGAGACGGGACAGAGAGATCCGTTTGTCCGCAGTCAATGCTAATAAAGGCGAAGGAATGAGATCACAAATCAGACGCCTAAGGTGTCATGGATGTTCTACCCATAATTATAGATACGTAAAGCGGAAGTTCCGGCGACCAACATTTCTGCAATCGCATGAAAACATTTCTATTTCCGATTTAAAATATGTGAAATGAGAGTGTTAATTAGTTTCAGTAAATTAAACCAACAATTCATCAATCGTTTATACGAAATTAATAAATAAATGTACCTTTCCGGAAGCCATTTTGTTTTATAGGAAAACGAAATTTCGTAAGCCATCGCTATAAAAATATCAACATGCATAGCTTTCCCATAATTCCTACCACGCAAACAAGATGGCCGACCAAAAAACGTATCACGTTTTTTTGCGTGTTAGGTAATGCTGTCCCTTTCAGTCAGACGGCTGTTTAGTATTGGGCATCCCTTTAATTTTCCGTGATAGGAATGTGTGACCGTGTAAATGCCCCATTATTCATAGGACCCACTGATAGAGACAAATATATTAATTTGCAACGACATGTCTATGTCGTGTATGGCCCCTACAAGGTACCTACTTATCTTTAGGAGTTTACTGACAGGCCACAAGGAAATGGCCGCGATCCACTAACCACCATAAACAAATCATACTGAGACCCCCAACTCACAATCCTCTTGCCGCTGGCCCCCTCAATTTTTGCCAGGAATCCGCCATTTTGTTGTCCTATCCGTGTACGCCAATTCCTATCCGTTTTGCTTTGCCCACAGTGAAACGTAAAAATATTAGGTGCGAATGTGTTGGTTGAGAAGATTTTTGACATTTGTCAATACGAATTTCTATGCAACAATACTAGCGCACCTAAACTTTATGGGAGCGTAAAATTTAGCTTGTAGGCAAATAACTGTTAATCGGTCGAAGTTGGGGGTCTCAGTATTGTCTCTGCTAACCACTACCCTCGGCTCCTATTGTTTTGTGATTCGGCCCTAGGGAGGTGTCTGTCGGAATGGAAAATTCTCCGCAACGCATACTCCTTGGGAGTTTCAAATTCCATTCGAGGTATCGGATTTCGGAAGAGAAATAAACGATTGCGTTGGCGCACCGCACCGCACTCCAAAACGTAAACAAATTCCGAAACCAATTTCTGTCCGAGGATATTGGAACCCAGCTGTCAAAATTTAACAAAAACATGCGCTTCAACGTTGAGTCACCAATATACGTTACAAAATGTCGGAACAATTCTCCGAACAGTATAAAATCGGAGAATTTTCCGTTCCGACGGATGCCTCGCTAAAGGGCCCAACCCATAGAATCCGTCGCGTCCGTTGCGGCAACGTTTTCGACTGACAGTTCAATAGAATACACAGTAGCTTATGGATGGTGACCCATTTCTACTTTGTTTCTACTTTTCTGTCCGTCGCACCCGTTGACAGTTGGCACAGCATGAGAGAAATATTGAGAGAGAATGAGAAACTGTCATAGGCTGTCACTAGTGCTCTTATATCGTGGGAGTTCTTCCTCTTTTTGGAAATTTCGGTGTCCGGAAAAGCTTTCCGTGAGAAAAAAGAAAATGTTGCAATAAACAATCAAACTAGATTTTTTTTTTTAATTTCATAAAAAAATATGTGTACATTTCACAATGTGAACACCAGCTTATTTAAATTGCCTTTTAGCAAGATTTTTTTGTATCAAAATTTTCTTGTACAAAAAGGTAATCATAATAATATTAACAAACTGTGATTTTTGTACCAAATGTAATTTAATGTGATAGTCTTTCCGTAAAATATGAATTTTACTTTTAAAAGCTAGATTTTTTCACAAAAAAAAAAAAAAACACCTATCAAGAGATTAAACCGCATTTACCGACTATCTCGCACGCGCATTTTTGCACGAGACGGGACAGAGAGATCCGTTTGTCCGCAGTCAATGCTAATAAAGGCGAAGGAATGAGATCACAAATCAGACGCCTAAAGGTGTAATGGATGTTCTGCCAATAATTATAGATACGTAAAGCGGAAGTTCCGGCGACCAACATTTCTGCAATGACATGAAAACATTTCTATTGCCGATTTAAAATATGTGAAATGAGAGTGTTAATTAGTTTCAGTAAATTAAACCAACAATTCATCAATCATTTATACGAAATAAATAAATAATTGTGCGTTCATCCCTTCCGGAAGCCGGGAAAAATAATGATGGAGTATTCAAAATACTGCCTGTCACCGTATGCCACGGATTCTATGGGACTGCTCGTTCCGTCGAATGCGTTAATATTGACGAATCCGACGACGCGACGGATGCAACGGATTCTATGGGTTGGGCCCTTGAGGCCGATTGTTTGTAACGAGTAAAAAAATAGAAACATTCGTATAACTTTGATATTTTCAGGCGAAAAGTTGTAAGTACCTATACCTCAAATTTAGCGGCTGCAGACAGAATATGATTGAAGCAATGCTACTTGCGTTACACCACACAATCGAGTAGATTTTCAATCTCAATAGAGGTCCTAATGTCGCCCAAATGGATTGATGAAATGTCAACTGGTATCTGTCTCTGATGTCAATAGTCTTGGCTGCTTCCAGCTGGCTTGTATAACATCTATAAATTGCACTTGTGTAAGTTTTTCTTGAGTAGATTCTGACTTCAAATCGAGAAGCGAAATTCTCTTCTCAGAATTAACGGTTTCAGAAGCGAATTCCTGACCCTTCTTTTTGCCCGATGGAAAACCACATAAAGTTCTTAGGTACGATTTACAATAGTTCGTAGAGTGGCTGGGAAACAAAATAAATAAAAAATGGTTCGCGCAATAGTTTTGTAATCGGTAACCCCCAATATTTTAGTTTTAATTGTACGTGCGAGGAAACGAATCGAATAACTTGAAAATACTTCATTAACGTTCTACGCAAGTCAAGTAGGTAAGTATGTATAAAGTCGGAATGTTTTAAAAACAAAAAATGTAAATGTATATTTTGATGGACGAATAATATAAAAAACAAAATTGAAAATTCATTGTCAATAAACCATGATTTCATGAACTCGCTCCTGGTAACAAAATTCGTTTGTTTAATTGTGACCTACTGTTCTTGTTTTCCATTTACAGCCGTATTAATAATTGTCGCGTAACTACATGTTAGGCCTAACTTATGGCAAACACATTCGTTAAACTCGAATTCCTATTAATAACCATTTTCTAGAAGATAACTAGGTAACGCTTCGTAACTATCCCATAACTAATTTATGGTAGGAGGTCTGTTAGCGAGTCAATGGAAAACGACATCAGAAACATGGTTCCTGTCAAAATGACAATAATGTTTTGAATAATGTAAATAATGTTAGGGGAGGATTCGGCTACCATCGCCCCAACTCGAAAAAAAGTGTACAAAAACGAGAAACCCTATGACAATGTTTACAAATAAAACATTTAAAAGTAAATAGATTTTCAAATTTTCTTTTCTTGTTTTTTTTTATTTTTTTTTTCACTACTAGTCACAATTGAAATTGTATTTGCCAGCTGTGATGACAGCCAATATGTAATAGTTTTTAATACAATTTGGTTAGGTAATGTCAGCTCTAAGTAGAGAAAACATCAGTTACTTATTATATGAGTTATTTCCATTTATTATTCATGCTTATTTTGACATTCGAACGAATGTCTATCAAAATACACTAAGTTCATTCGAACGAATAGAGACATTAGTTAGAATTGGCTATTCGTTCGAATGACAAAATAAGCATGAATAAGATAATAAGCCTACTTTTAGTATAATTGAAAAACTGTCAACGGATTCAACGGACAGCAAAGTAGAAAGTAAACTCCAACCGTCACATCCGGGATCCGGCTTACTCATTTCAATTTCAATTGGGGAGAACACATGTAAATTCAGCATGCGTTTCAGTACTGCAAGTTGTCGCTATTTCTAATGTGGTAATAAAAACGTCACTTGCTTTTTTTTGTGATAATATTTGTGCGATTCGAATATGTGTAGCCTTCAACACTTTTTAAAGCGTTTTCCATTCACTGGTTAAATTTTGAATTAAGACACTCGAAATTTGCGTCCCGATTGATTTCTAAATCGGCCCTAGCGAGGTATCCGTCGGAACGGAAAATTCTCCGCAACGCACACTCTTTCGGAGGCTCAAATTCCATTCGAGGTGTCCTATTTCGGAAGAGAAATAAACTATTGCGATGGGGCACCGCACGCACTCCAAATCGTAAACAATTTTCGCAACCAATTTCTGTCGGAGGATATCGGAACCTAGCTGTCAAAAATTTAACAAAAAAATGCACTTCATCGCACTTCAACGTAATTCGCCGATACGCGTTACAAAATGTCGGAACAAATCTCCGAACAGTTGTTCCGAAGAATACCTCGCAGCAAAAATCTTCCGAATCGTATAAAATCGGAGAATTTTCCGTTCCGACGGATACCTCGCTAGGGCCGAATATTTATACATAAATAATTTTACAAACTTGGATTCGCCCGATGTAATGCACTTCTTTGCTGTAGAAAAAATTCACGAAAACCTAAACGCCCACCACCAGTTGTCAAACTCAAGCGCTTTGACGTTTATTTCAAATATTTTGCGTACAAAATCGGCTGACACAAAAATGAAAGAAAAACTACTAGAATTTGTCAACGAAAACACTATTTCAGCTAATTTTTGATCTGGGGCAATTTTGTGAAATCACAAATTTGGTCTAGGTACCTAGATAGCACTGTGGCTTCCACTTGTGAAGCGAAAAAAAAATTTTTTTTTTTGCGGCCAACGAATTCACACAAGAACTAACAAAATACGAATTTAATGTTCGATTTGGCAGCAGAAATCCTGAAATCTCAATCAGAATCAAATCGAAAACAATATGGAGCGCCATCTTTATGCGATTGTGAGGAAGCTTGGTGGTACTAAAATGTACTAGATTGTAAAAGCATCAATAATGGAGATGGAGCATGGAGGCATCATTTCGTTCTATGTCATGTCAAATTCATGTTCTCTTGAAAAAAGAAAATGCAAAAAATTGTTTCTTGTTACTTACCACAGTTTATTCTTGTGAAAATATGTGCATAGTTAATAAATATAAAACAGTGCTTTACTCAACAGTGCCAATCTTTAAAAACAAGTTCTATTGATTTAATGTGAGTGTTTTTCTAAAATAGATTCTGATGGCATTTTTATAATGACGTTTGATGAACTCAAACCCACCTCTTATTTCACATGAAAAATATTCATAAGTTAAATGGTACAATTAGTTATTATTTGTACTTATTAAAATAAAGTGGTAAAAATTACAGATGGGTGTCTGATGTGAATTTGTATAGATATATTATGTATAAATGCTACTTGGTCAAAATGTTTTAACTGTTTCAAAATTATGTGGAGGGTTTTTTTTTATCAATTGCATGGTAAGTTACACACTTTTTTTTTTTAGGTTTATCTAGTGCTTTTAACTGTAGCGACGCTCCTATAAATTCGTCTTGTTTTTTTAAGGTTCCTTGCATATACCCGCCTTTTTATTTAGGAAATAAGAATATTCTGTAAAGTTTTTTTTATTATTAAACAAAAATAAAATGAGAAACTATCAATAAACCCGAAATACGAGACTTTTTATTTTCCATTCTCCTCGTACGAGATACGGAACTAATAATTTAGCATTAGACAATAGCAATAGGTGCAAAATTTGATAACAAAATAAAATTTGGTGGTTTTTGTGTCTGCTTGTCATTTTAGGAGAAGTGAAGTTCATTCGCAGCCAGAAAAAGAATGCGCAGTTAGTGTACCATGGGTTTATTTACAACAAAAAACTAACCCAGGCCAATGGACACACAACGTGGCGTTGCATCGACGTTCTAAAAAACAAATGCAAAGCTGTAGTCATCACTAAGAAGAATTCCCTTGTAGATGCAAGACGGGACCATAATCATTCAGATCACAAGTCGCGCATAGGCCACAGACCACTATACTCTATCGAGGAAGACCTTGGCGAATACATTGAAATTAAAGCAGATGACCCAAAGTTGAACGAGATCATTACAGTCTCCCATATCGAAGTCGATAGAGATAATTATAAAATATTTGTACCGCAAATGCGAACCAAAATAGAAAAGGTGTAAATGTGCACGTTGTTCTTCGAGTAATCTAATTAATATATATTTTTGGAATCAATAAATTGTCAAATTAAAGGAAACCTACCTATGCCTACTTTATCAAAAAAGTACCAACGCAATTGTTTTTCTAAAATATTCTCAATTACTTATTGCATCAACTTTTTTTTTTTTTTTTCTAAACCTTGTTATATTAATTTATGAAAAACAAAAAATATATATAAATATGCGTGCACTGACACAACATGTTTCACTCAATTTCAGACAGCAAACTTTTATTTATCGAAAGCCCTTGGTCGACACCATGCCTCATACTCAACAACAGTTATTTATATAATTGTCATAGCAAAAAGAACGGCAAGGAATACTGGCGGTGTCATAATTACTCGAAAAAACAACAATCGGAAAGATGTCGTTCTCGGTGTGTCCTTGAGAATGGTAAACTTAAGTCCTGCACCGGAGGAGCTCACAACCATTTGCCACATTCAGAGAAGATTTACAAAATGTTACAGAGGAATCGTATGATAAGTGGCAATAATACCAGAAATAGTGGCCGAAATAATAGCGGCTTCAACGCCATCCCGAAAAGTGAAAACACACAAAATACTTCAAGGACATCTCAGCGAATACTGATTTCACAGCACCATGCACAACAGGAACCCGTTATGGATCAACACGAACTTGTCCATGCGAACAGCTTTATTTGTTTTAACAAATTGTAAATAGGAATTGTAGATTTTACGAAAATAAAATGGACTAAGTGCATTTTAAATTGAGTTATAGTTGTGTTTAGAAGTAAATAAAATATTGCGATGTGCTTTAGTTTAATGGATTTGGAGGACGTTTTGGAGATGGTAAATCGCCCCATATAAGGAATACGCATTTGCTGCTACTAATGTTATCAGGTTATGAAAAGATGAAATGTTCTTTTATGTTCTTTTATTGTCGTAGCATAATCTTATCCCTATTCATTTTATAGTAGATAAAACCTTCACATTAAAACTTCGAGCTTGTGCTTGAAATATTAAAGATGTTGGTGATACTACTCTTCCAATAAAATATTGGAGAAGTTGGCTCTTTATCTGAAATGTATATCAAAAAGCGTAAAACTAAAAAACAATATCTGCGAAGTTCTTTAACATATCTTTCTTTTGGGTAACAACATACACACACTTTTTTTGTGAGTCGCTTTTAAGGTTAATAGATTGAAATGCATTACCAGAAAATGTACTTTTTATAAATATCCTTATTTTTAAATTTTGTATAATGTGCTGAACAAAAGTCGTTTCAAGCTTCATTTCCTCTTGTGGAATTAAACAAGTCTCTATTTGATTTGAAGGTTCAGAAAAATAAAAGCTTATTGAGTATTCTAACTTCTATTACAAGTTTGAAAAAAAAAAAAGAAGAATCAAATTCAATCGTAGACCGTTTGATTATGTAGATATCTTTATGTAGTTTACTATTAAGTTCAGGGGTCTGCACTTCTTGTCAAATCAATTACTTTAACTTTGAGTAATCATTTCATTCTATTCTCTTTTTTAGACGACGATTTTAATATCAAACCAAATGATCTACAGATCTTCTTTGTTCGAAGTCGTTGGGGTCGAAAGTTATTGGTCTATAATAATTACACGTTTACATCGAATAAGCGGATTCATGCCACAAGTACAACTTATTGGCGTTGTACGTTTTCAAGCGCGCGAAAGGAGGTGCCTTGCATTGCCCGCTGTACCACTCGAAAAGGAATGATAATCAATTTTCTCGGAGTGCACAATCATCCGCCCATGCCTCCACGAGTATCATCAGACAAGACCATAACGTGGGAATACAACATCGAGGATCCTTAATGCAAATAGCTTTTCCTTTTTAACAACTGAACCTAAATGAATAAAACTATTTTTACCTATTAAACATACATTTGCTGTTGTCTTTAAAGAAGAAAACAAATTTAATTTAATATTATTGTTTCTGTGGTAAAAGTTGTTCGGTTGTAAAACGGTGGGTCAATCGTAAGAAATGTTACGTTACGTAACATATTCCAATTAAACTCGGGGAAGTACATTTAACTTTTAAGTAGAACGGTCTTTTTGGACTCGAACTAATCACAAGTAGACATTCAAATTTTGCTTGCATTTTGAAATTGAATTGTGATACCGAGTACATTCTCTGTCAGCATTATGCACGCGCTTGTCAAACCACTGTAATTTTCACATTAACGAAGAAAAATAATTTTGCTCTACTATTTTTAGACTACAACTCCCACATGAATCCAACCGATCTACAGGTTTTCTTTGTCCGAAGTCGTTGGGGTCAAAAGTTGTTGGTCCACAATAATTATACATTTACATCTAACAAGCGAATTCATGCTACAAACACAACCTACTGGCGTTGCACATTTGCAAGTGCCAGAAAGATGGTACCTTGCATTGCTCGTTGTACGACTCGGCAGGGAATAATAATAAACTTTCTAGGAACGCACAATCATCCGCCTATACCCCCACAAGATTCATCCGAGGAGTCAGCATCCTCTGAATACAACATCGAAGACTCGTAAATCTAAACAATCGGTGCTAGTCACAATAGAATACCAGCGTACGTATGGTTCCGCAGCAGCATCGACTGCAAAATTTGAGTCAATAAAACCTATCCAAACTGTCAGCAAATAAAGGCTACACAAATTAACACGTTTACTTTTCAATAACTCAATTTATGGTGTCCAATGTAAATGTATTTCTGAGTTGTTCACTTTTATTAATAAATGAGTTAATCAACAAAATGTATTGAGAGTTTCGATTTTTTCTTTTGGTTTTGTTGAAAGCAAACGTGAGTGTTCATATGAATAAAATTAGTTTTAACATTTTTCACTAACCGACGTTTTATTTTTAGGTGAACCAAAACTAGTTGATGAAAATCGAGTGAACTACATCACTAGTTTGAAAGGAACGTACCAATTGTGCTTGGATGGATTCCCATACACGAGACACCGGGTTCGAGGTGGTACAATATATTGGAGATGTGTTCAATTTAGGCCACTCAAGTATGTCGATTTCAAACCAAATTGCGAAGAAATATTTGATGCATTTGTACTTGATTTTGAATTTTCAGGTGCAAGGCTCGAGTTCGTACGAACGAAAAAGGAGATAGAGTAAGCATAGTGGAGGAGCTGCATAATCACGATGTGCTTAAGGGACGGCGCAAAAAAGGATCTCTAAAGATTGTCTACGAGCTTCGCAAATTGGAAAGCAAAGCCAAAGCAAGGCAAGCATATTAAGGTCAAGTGATCGATTTAATTCTATTATTTAATAAATCAAAGTCTATTCGACTACAATACATTTCGTTTGCATAATATAAATATAATAATGAGAATAACACAACTTGGTATTTCCTAGCCTCATCTCTTTCGCGTCTCTTTGTGATTCTAATTTGTATTTGTGCTTAAAAAATGTTATGATATTTCGTGCTTGAGTTTACTTCGCTGTTTTCTGAATCTCGCTAAAACAAGATACTTAAAATAGAACGTAACCCAAATACTGTACAATCGGGGCAATTTTAAAGTGATATGGCCTCAAGAGAAATAAACGTAACCGACAGTTTTATTTTGGCTCATTTTTCTCAAACTTTAAATAAATGTAAGAGATACTAACTATTGCAAAAATGAAATTGATGACATATTTGAATTAAAAAAGCTAGTTGGTTCAAAAGGTCCAATTTTTTGCCATTTAGGAATAACTGAACTAAAAGGCTTTCTGAAAACAGTTCAATATTGATAACTGCCTTGCTTACACACATATCGAACCATGATCCGCATTTTCTAAACCCGATTTTTTAAATCTAAATTAATAATATTCACTCAAAAACATGCATTAAACCCGCTGCCGCCGATTTTAATCCGATTTAAACTTACGTATATTGCTAAATTTCACATAAAATGACATTTATTTTTTGTTGCTTCTTACTTGGAAATTGATTTTCTGTGTGCTGAGTTTCATTTTTATGGTATTAGGTTTGAATTTAGCCTCTGACAACGTCATCATAAACAAAAATTTTCATCCGCTTCACAAATGAAATCCATTTTTTTAGCTTCTTGCTACATTTTATAATCTTTTCCACTTTTACATTTTTTCCGAACGAAGAAGCGTCAGTATTATGAAGTTGAGTTTTAATCTGAGTAAAAATACTTAAGCTGGTCTGCACAGTGCAGTTTAAATAAATTCAATCGAATTAAACGCCGACAGGCTTAAAAAAAAAGAGTTTATGTTCGGGTTTAATGAATGATATTATGTACTTCGGTTTAATTTTTGGAGAGAATAATATGGCCGTAAGTTATAGTGACCATACGTCCCGCTTTTAGCGGGACAGTGCCGTTTTTGAGGTCTCTGTCCTGCGGCCATATCTGTCCCGCTAAGTGTCCCGCTTTTCCTACTTTTGCAAAAAATGTCCCGCTTATGCAACTTTTGTAAAAATGTGTGTATGTTTCTACAATTCTTAAAATAAAGCAATTTTATGTTTTCTATTTATACCCTGTGCATATAAATTGGCGCATATAAAACCAACGTAAGAGCTGTTAAAGGAAGAAAATGAGCCCATGTATACTCCATCTTTAATGGAAGTCTAATTTTTTTTTTAAATAAATATGTCATTTTCACTGCGTCACCTCTCGCGAACGTTTGACAAACATCCGAGAGTATAACTGTCTTGAAAGAGCTTCTCAATTAGCCGTTTGGAGTCGGCATAAAATTGTAGATCCCTTTCATTCGTTCCAAAAATGAAAAACGAATGGTAGATAGAAACTAGGCCTATTTATTTTTATGTCATTTGACGTTTATTTTCCGTACTATTCTATTGTTTTACTAAAACAAAGCCTAATTTCTACTCCCTTTGAAATTTTGGAAATGTGTCCCGCTTTTGTTTCAAATAAATCTGGTCACTCTACCGTAAGTGCAATAACCCTTATATTCGATTTTGTTTAAGAAGACAAAAATAGTAGGTACTCAAAATTGAGAAGACGTGGTACTTGAGTACTCGGGAAATCAAATAGTACTGAAATCAGTACAATAGTAAACCTTTTTTCAATAGTGGCGTGGTATATCAATATAAAAATATCAGCTTGTTGATCTTTTATGTACCTAATGCATATCACGTAAACAATGGGCCTTAGCAATAAACATTTTTAGGTTCGACTCTAAATCTTAATAGTTCACGGTGGCTATATTTTTCATACAAATTTTGCAATTGTGAGCTTCCGTAAATTTAAAGTCGAAACTAAAAACGTTTATTTCTAAGGCCCAATATGGCGGCACAAGTATGATAAACTTGGCGCCAAAAATTGGTAACGGTTTTTTGTAGAAGGTTCAAAAAAAAAAAAAACATTTTTTACTATGGGAGGGGTCTATCTATAATTTTTCTTAAAAACTATTAACAGCAATACATTGGTTTGAAAATAATTTGAAAGAATAGGTGTTTCTGGATTTCAAAAATGGAAAGAACTTTATAGTAAGTGTTGCCGTTGTTTTAATAATATATTTTGTTTGCATTTTAATTATTTATTTTTTATTTTTCCTTAAATTAACCCTCCAGCCCGAACGGAGCGAGATAGACCCCCTCCCATAGTAAAAAAAAACTGTTATCAATTTTTGGCGCCAAGTTTATCGTACTCTTCCCAGATATCCACCCAAATTAGTTGTTATCAGTTATGTAAACTGTTATCAATTTTTGGCGCCAAGTTTATCGTACTCTTCCCAGATATCCACCCAAATTAGTTGTTATACATTTTTCACGAGTATGTTCTATTTAGAATGAGCATTTCTCTTGTCGTAAGTGATAGGTTTGAGTGACACAATAATTTAGTGTAAAGTGTTGAATGTAGTTTAAACAAATCCCGGCAAATATAAAAAAATGTTTCCATATGAAATTATGTATTGCGACTTACAAAATATTTAGTATGAAGTAAAAAAAAAAATGATTTTTAGTAAGATCCACAGTCTGACTGCATCATGATCACCACTTCACACGTACCGGCTTTCCGTTAGGAGGATGCGCAAGTGGAACATTTTCAAAACAGTTTGTTAAAATCTGCAAACAAAATTTAATGATCAGGCTAACAAAAAATAAAAACAGTTTGTGCACTTTTAGCAAAGTACTTTCCTTTTGTATCACATTTGTGAAAATGTATCAACTTTTTGATTTTGTCGATCTGATGCTGTCGCTGAAAGCAGTTAGCTAGAATAGATTTGATCACTACTAGTATCTTCATGAACAACTCTCAAAAAGAATTTCAGAAAAGATATTGCTGTCAAATAAATTCCACTTAGGATTACTACCTAGGGTGAATTTCGGAAGTGCGAAGCTGAGTGTAGTTCTTGTAATTAAGTGTCAGGATTCTACTTTACTTATCTTTCACAATAAAGTAAAGGATTTTATATACCTACGAGTACTCGTATGCAGATATATTATTTCTAAAAAGAATAAAACAATTATTCACTCTAATTTGGTTGGTGATTTTATTTCAGATTACAGGAGGAAAGCAACTATTGTGGAAGTGAAAGAAATTCAAAGGTTTCAGCCAATTCAAGATATCTGCAGAGTTCATGAGATTCAAGAAAATAAGGAAGATATTCACGAGATCCCGGAAAGTGAGGAAATTCACGTGCTTCCGGAAACGGAAGAATTACTTTACACATATAATCGTCGTGGGCAATTGGTTTACAACGGACACACATATTCCGCGTATACAAAAAAACCATCTTTATTTATTGTTATATGGCGTTGTTCTTTCTACGGCAAGACTCGATGCCCTGCAACTATAAAAACAAAAGGAAAAGAGCTCTTTATTATAAGAGGAGAACATAACCACAGTCCTCTTAATCAAAAGAAATTCAAACCTAAAAAGTGGACTGAGCAATAATTTGCTGTAGAATGGTTCTGCATTTTCGTTGTAATGTAGATGATAAGTTGAAGCTCATATTTAAGTTTACAGTAAATTGTAAGTAAAATGTTTATAAAATTTAATAACTATTCAGGCGAATTTACGCACGCACGTCGGATATCCGTATACCTAACCAGCAGAACATCTACAAATACAAATAAAGTAATATTTATATTCAATGCATGAAACTATATGTTTTTAGTGCAATATTCGGAAACATATAAGCTTATTGTAGTCACACACACAAAATACACTTTCTGGAATTGGAATTCGAACCCCTTGGCATAATATAATATTACATTGAACATCAAAAGGATTATCAAATGTGGTTGCGGTTCGGAGTACATACCTACAAAATTAAAAAGTTATCTGAACAACGATGAATAGGGGTAATTTAAACATAATCTTAAAAAAAAAATGTTGTTGCTATTAAAAAAAAAAAAAAACAGTTAAATAGAGTAAAGTTAGAGTTCTTCATGATCAAGCCAGAACACCATAATTGCATTTGGGTTCATCTTGGTTGAACCAGCGAACGTAAGAGCAGGAGAGTGTATTGAAAAAGAATGTAACGTACTTAATAAAATTCGGGCAGTTACTATTTGAATTTGATTGCATTTTTTTCGTCAAGAATAGTTTTCTTTAGTTTTTATCATATTTTCCTTCTGTGGTTTGAGTAGGTAAGGTGTGGAAGTATATCGTAATAGTTTAAGCCAATTCAATTAGATATTTCTTAACAGATTAGTCTCGAACGAATAATCTAATGTTTTTTTTTTTTCTTTAATTAAATTTCAGGAAAACCTTCAAGAAAACGTATCTTAAGTGGAGGACTTAACCTTCCACTCGGAGCTAGAAAAACCATGAAAAAAATTCGCTTTCCCAAGGATCCTTTAAAACTTCCTTTTCCAAGAAATGACATAGTTTCGGGGATTAATTTACTGGAAGAGGTATCTCATAAGAAACCAATACCATTGTCTTCATGTGCAGATTATAATGCACCGGAAAATGTTATTAAGACCTCTGCAAATAATCACACTCTAATGATGATAAAAAAAGCGCGCTTAAAGGGCGTTTGCGTAAAGTGTATGAAAAATTCAAACGCTGGCATTAAAGGAACACTTCTAACGAAAATCATCACTTATTGCCCTCAATGTCCAGGAGGAGTTTGGATGTGTGAATCGTGCTTTGATAGAACACATGCCAATTAATATTGCTCAAACTAAAATTCAAATGCATTTTCTCAGTTTTATTTTCGATAATATATTTAATGAATTAACTTCAGGTGCAGAATTAATTTGTTTATTCAATTGCATTGTGTGTACATAGTTTGCATCTGGGGTGGAAAGAAATAAAAAATATATCTAACCTTTTAAAAGTTGAATTGTCTTTTGAGTATTTTCATCTGATGGTTTCATCTAAAGTGCCTATGTTCTCGTTGCTTTTCTATTTTACAGAGAGATGAGTCATCCATCAGCAGAATGATATATGATATCACTACATAGTATAAAGCAAAGTGGCTTTCTCTGTCCCTATGTCCCTATGTTCCTATGTATGCTTAAATCTTTAAAACTACGCAACGGATTTTGATGCGTTTTTTTTAATAGATAGAGTGATTGAAGAGGAAGGTTTATATGTATAATAACATCCATTAAATAGTGGAGAAATACTGTTATTTTTGAGGTTTCTAATATGTGATGTCGCAAATAATTACATTTTTTCCGCTTACATTGCAAACGCAGGCTGAACCCTACGTGCGAAGCCGGGCGGTTCGCTATTATGATATATATC
Source organism: Cheilosia urbana (assembly GCA_946477585.1). NCBI lineage: Eukaryota > Metazoa > Arthropoda > Insecta > Diptera > Syrphidae > Cheilosia > Cheilosia urbana. The sequence continues at coordinate 179,359,921 of OX297853.1, forward strand.
TCCGATACAGCCGGATATGAGCTCACGGGCTTTATCAAAGAGACAAGAAGACAAAAAGCAATAGACATTGTAGCTTAGCTGCTGTTATTGGTTCAATATATTGGACGTAACATTTAAGCCCGGTTTCTGATACTACTCAGCGATTTAAGTTTTACTCACATACCTTATACCTACCTACTGCTACCTTTTCTATGTCATAAACTGACACCTAAGATTCTAAGTGGAACTTAAATCGCAATGAGTAGTATCAGCAAACGGGCCTCAGAAATCTTTATGCAATTTTCGCAATACTGCGAATTCTGTCATTTAATAAAAAGCCAATTGGAAATACATTGCAATAAGCCCATTCTAATGAAGCACAAAATTAAAAAGCTTACTAAAATAGGCTTGAACGTCTTGGTATTTGCTTTTATTTCAAAATCATATAATTATGCACTTAAGAACCGCTCGTATTGACAGACATTGCGTTTCTCTGTAGCTGTGTTGTGAGAAGTTTTAAGAAGAACCACTTCAAATCTACTGTATTTCAGAGCCTGATTAGTGGCACGGCCGCTAGCACACATAAATTTATTAAATAGATTATGTAAACAGAACGTTTTACCAAAACGTTCTTTTGACCTTTATTTAAATTTAACTCTTGGTTTTCCTTATTTCAGAGAAGTCCAAATTGACTGGAAGACAAAGCGAACATGGTGGTATAAACAAAAGTTCACTACAATGAAACCTTAATTTAAACATATTTCCACAGACCCGTTACGATATCACTCTGAGGAATCTGAATTGAAAGACCGAAGTGTAATTCGAAAAGTAGAGTTTTTAAGTAAAGGAGATATAAAACAACCTTGCACAAAAGTCGCCACAGACCAGTCCATTGTTATGAGACTATCAGGTGTAAATCAGGCAACAAAAGAAATAACCCGAATGGATTCCGGCCCATGTACTTTCACAGTCAATATTCTGCATGCCATTTACGAACTGCGTTCTTTGATCACGCATATTATCGAGGAAACAAAAAATCTTCGCAAGGAAATTGAGGATCTCAAAAACAAGTTTATGGACGAAAATTCTGCTACAAGTTGGCCGTTCAAGAATCTCCCCTGCACTACAGTCGAAGATTTTAATTCGTATGAGGTTAAGATTCGTGATGATGATCTTGCCAGAAAAGCTTTGGTACATTTTCCTTTTAAAAAATGTGTTTCTATTTCTATACATTGCGGGTATAATACCGTTGTTAGTCAATTGCACTTGTTGTCTGAAGGGGAAAAATCCCAGAGGATTCGAACTAGGTGTGTGACAAAATATTTGCTTTTGCTGTGTAGCTTAGTTAATGTGGCTTTCGATAATTGAAAAATTGAAATTGAATGTGATTCGGATCACTTTTTGCAGATCTCGATATTTTTTCAGATTTACACATACCAATATACTTTGCACATCTGTCATTTTACGAAGTTTGCTTTCAAAACAAATGCGCAAAGTTCCCTGAAAACGAAAATAACGAAGTATGTATATAAATGGCCATGGATATAAATTTGGAGGAATAATTATCTTCATTGTCTTCCTCGTCATCTGAAGACTATACGAATCACCAAAACGAAACATTTGTCAAGTCGATATCCATTTGTGATTAGATTCCAAAAACGAATGCATTTCGAACATCTGATACTGCTGCCAAAGAACACTGCATTTCCATAAGCAGAGCAATATCGTTGTATGTTCCATGAGCCGCGTAAAATCTGAGATCTGTAAAAGATTTCTGGTGGTGCCAATGGAAAACGACATAACTATCCGTATACCGTATCCACCAGCTGTTTTAGACGTCACCAAATTTAACGCTAAAAATCTAACTTAGTACAACAATCGATGGAACTAGTAAGTTCTATTAACTGCGCGGCAACGTTAAAAATCGTAAGGTTTTTAAAAAAGATTCGCAATGAATTAGAGTTTTTACGAAAAGAACTTGTCTTAAATTTTAATTTCAAAATTGCTGGACTATCGATCTCTCTGTTTGAAACGCAAGCAATACTCTGAGCCCTTTGATAATGACTTTGTGATGTTTTTCGATTCTTGTGACACTGCAATCACACGAACTTGAATGTTATTAGGCTAAAATGCATAGAGTCATGAACGACTGTATTGTACCCGCAACTTACATTTTACGTAAATGCAGTTATATATTAAAGTTATTTATCGCCTTTCACAGGAATATTCATTGCGCAATGTGTCGGATCAGTCGCTGAAAAAGTACATTCGATGTTGCCTTAGGCTTATTGTAAGTGACGAAGTAGCAGCGAATTATTCATGGCAAGGCAAAAAGCAAAATATAGCAGTTAAAGATTTCACTATCCTTACTGTGATTGGAGGTATTATGACTGGTATTATGTGCAATAAGGAAGAGAATAACTAACACACATTGTATTGCAGAATGTACCAGGGAAAAATTTCAATCAACTAGTTCCACAGAAATAATTCAAATTCTAAAAAAATGGTTCCACTATGCCAAGGACCGTTTACGAAGACAGAGACACGAAGAACGGCTTGAAGAAAGAGATGAAGATGATATCGAAGGAGACTATATGAATCTGAAATGAAATGAATACAATTAGCTTAAGTTTAGTCTTAGTATCGTTCTTAGTCTTATTTCATTACTCTTAATGACAGTTACTTTATATTACAAGTTACAACAAAAGAATAATACATACCAAACATCTGAACGACAACCTAGTTTAGAAGAGCTTTTCTTTTTGAACATATTTTCTTGACTTTGGGTTTTTGAAAAATTTCATTTGATTGTGCATGAATGTGGTATTTCGTGTTATGTATGCATTACTTTTTTATAAAAATTTAAGAATAGAAACCGTTTTCTTTTCAAATAACTCTTAAAACGAACATACTCGGAGGTGATCGGAACTCGATCTATTACTCTAGGCAAATGAGAATAAGCTTTAAATCACAAAGCGTTGGAAGACGAGCGGTTAAAAACTTCCAAGTAGCCAGCTTGCCAGAAAGCCGCTGAAATTAACGGCTAATAAGGGATTCGATTTTTAATTTTTAAATCTAGCTGGCTTACAAAGTAAGAGCCATAATTTTAAAATAAAGTGCAATTCCAAAAAGAATTCGGGAAATGCGTTCTTGCGCCATACTAATAACGAATTTTAGTCTCGACTTTAAATTTACGGAGGCTCACAATTGCGATATTTGTACTGAAAATATAGCCACTGTGAACTACTAAAATTTAAAGTCGAAACTAAAAATGTTTATTGGTAAGGCCCAATGAGTTTTGTTTAATAAAAGGCGGGAAAGCATGTAGTAGTCAAGGTAGGGAGTATAGGAATCAATTTCTCGCAGCGTCAATGTCACCTAGGCGCGAAGACTGAAATGAGATTTTTGTTCAGGGAACTAGCACGTCAGCAACGACCCAACGGCAAGGAAGGTCTATGCAACACAAGTTCTATTTATCATGTTCTTCTAATGGTTGTTCTCGGAGTAAGACTGCATACAGTACACTTGACAACCGCGAGGACATCAACTTTCAAAAACTCTTTCTGTTACAGAACAAGCAAACTTTGGAACTCCAGAAGACTACAATTTGCAGCAATTTAAGTGCAGAACAAACATACATCTGCAGGCATCTCGGGGCGCTGTTGAAGCGTTATAGGTTCGCCTTTCTCGGGAGAAGTATATAAAAAAAAAAAAAAAACGGAAACGGAGAGAACCTGTATCTACAATTTTATGGCGAGCCTAAACGGCTCTTTCATGTTTCTCTCGGATGTTTGTCAGTCGTTCGCGCGAGGTGGCCCAATGAAAAAAAAAAATTTAGGATGGTATTTTTTTTTCAGGGATCAAACCTGGGACCCTTCGTTTAGTAGTCCAACACACTTACCACTAAGCCACAGCTCCTGTAAAAGGTTATATTGAAAACATAGTAATTGGTGTTGAGTTTTTTGACATAAGATACCTACACAGAGGAAGCAAAGAACACATTTTCAAATGACCTCATATAGTACAAAACGATAAAAACTACTCTAACACAAATGTTCACAAAATTTTACGTAGCTGCTGGGTAATCAGTGGGGTCGAATCGCCACTTCCGTGAACGAGCTACCCGTTCACGGAATTAAGTTGGTTTTACATGTGACACAAAAACAAATTCCGTCACGAAATGCTCGACCACGGAGGACGCGATTCGACCCAGGTGATAACTTTTCCGCAACCTTCAAGTCCGTATGACAATACATTTTTTATACATTTTCATTTACTTTTAAAATGCACAAGAGCAGTATGAAAAATTAGAATGAAAATTCCCGATTGGAGTGAATGCGTAAACACCACCTGAGACCCTTTGTTCAGTAAACCAGGACAGTAGCCACAGGGCAGACTATGTCCTAACGCCCTATTGATTTTCAACGGTCTAATGATTTTTATTTTTTTTTTTATTTAAGTTTATACTGCAAACACCTACCTACGTATTTTAAATTTTCTTTAGTCATTTCATTACATTATAGTTGATGTTCTTAAAGAACAAATAATTTAAATTATTGTTTTAATATTTATATCAATAATTAGGTTTCGAAATCGTTTTATATCCTGGTGGTTTTCTACGAACAGTCTTATTCCAGGCGTGGTTGTGGTTTTTATAAAGAGTTTCCAATTCACAATTCGCAGTCACACGCAGTCTTGCACGGCATTTTGTTGTTGATCGAGTGGCACATACCCATTTGACGCCTTTGGAGTTATGCATTAGCTTAACGTACTCATATCCATTGTAGACGAGTTTAACTGCCGATCTCTGTCCTCTGGTGTAATAGTATTCTAATGGCTCAGATTTAACTGAAAGAAAATACGTTTTTTAATTAAAAAGAACAAATATACATATATAGAAACTAAATAGAACCTAGCTCATTATTTTATTATTCACAATTAATGAAAAAAAAGAACTTTGTAAGGGTTCATAATAATAGAATAAAAGGCGTCTATTTCGTGTTTTTCAATGATCAGATGGAAATGGCTGCGTGAATTCAGGTTTTTAGTAAATTTAAAATTTTCTAAAAAGTTTCGTTGCCGATGAAATTGAACTTTATTTTTACCGCAGTTTACATACATATTTGGTACATGAGACCAGGACAACGTATTAAACCCATTTCCACTGACTATGCAACACTCAAACTTAACTTCAATAAATATTCAGATTGGGGAAAGGACTGCGGGAATAGATCTTACCCCCAAGATTATTAAGTGGTGCAGGAAAACCACGCTAGCCTTTAGGTACAAGATCATTCTCCGGGTCCGGGTTCTGGAATTCATACCATGGAACATGGAGGGAAATATAAAAGGCGATGACGAATTGTATTATTTCAAGAACAATTTGATGTGGTCTGGTTTTTGGGATCACTAATACCACCCACTATCAAACTGCAGCTGGGATTGGTTTATATGGAGGATGTCAGAGTTACCCAAAAGTAAATACGGCGCATTAGAAAATTCGTTCTTTGGTTAGTTTTGTTCTAAAAACGGGGCTTTAGAACTAATTACATACATTTAAAAATTCAAAAGACAATAGATCAATTAATGATAACAAATTTAAAGACAGATTTGAATAGGTAGTTAGAAAGGGTGATTGGTCTATGAACAGCAGACACACTTAGACTTTATGTTTGTCCTTTTAACACCACATGGATTTTTGGATCTATTACTAACTGGCGACAACGCTTTACATAAAGTTAGAGGCAATTTTGCATTGCGGTTGTCGATTTATATTTAAGGTTTATCTTGGAGTTACATAAAAATATGAAAATAAAAATTGCGTTACTAATTTTTAGAGTTGTAGCTGCAAACGACATGAAATTGTTATAGTTTCTTAACGAATTGGGAATGTATTTCTTTCGACTGATAGTTGTATTCCTAACTTTTAATTTTAGTATTCAAAAATGTTCAATGTATGATGATAGGGTTTTTTTTTTTTTCTGCAATTCCAACCAAGTGATTGGCATTATTCACTCCCTTTTTATTGAATCACAATTTATTTATTTTCAATAACTTTTCACCCTGACAACGCAAAAACTACAGTCCAAAACAAAATCCATACGGCGGCTGCTAGCTCTGTGCATTTGGTACTAGTAAGAATAGCTTTATGTAGGTCCTAGGTCTACTTGAATGTAAATAAAGCTGGAGAATCGAATTGAAACTCGTCAACACCCTCATTTGTCCATCCTGAGGTGGTGACAACGATTTATACTACGAGTATGAATCCGAGAAGGCAGCTGCAATTTATGTAAAATAGATTTAAGAAAATGTGTTGAGCCAACCTAGCCTTCAAGTCAAATTGCATACAAACAAAAGTTCAATAGAAACAAAATGTAATTGAGCACTCGGAAGGGCTGATTGATTTTTTAACCTTGTAGATTCGAAACTTAGTCGATTTTATTCAATCGATGTCCGATTTCAATACAGATTCACTCCAGTTTAATTATACTTTAACCTGCGCTCCGGAAAGGTGGCTAAAAATGACCTATGCCGTTTTTGGTTATTGCCACAGAATGTTAACAAAAAAATTTTGACTACAAGGGTTTCAATTTCAATTGGAAAATTGTATTTCTGAATTTGTTGTTGTTAATTTTGGCTGAAATCAAATCCTGCCACTAAAATTTAAAAAAGTAAAAACTAGTACATAGAAGAATGCGAATTTGTTCATAAACATACGGTTTAGTTTTTTATTATAAATAAAGATACAAAAAATGTGCACGATGCTCCATAAAATCACCTTATGGCTATGTAAGAAATTAAAAAAACGCAACTGAATAATATATAGATATATACATATTTTTAGTTCCATTGAGCGCCGATTTGCCCACAATACGTCTCCTGTAAAAAGTGAAAAAATTAAAAAAAAAAAACGCACTGATTAGGAGAAGTGATTCCGGCTGACGTAATTAGTCGCTCATGCCCCATTTATAGGCGTAAAACGAAGCCGTATAAAATTTCGTTTGCTTTTTTTGACCACTCAAATTTGATGGATGAATTCAATCTTGATCTTAAAATGTTCCTTATGAATTATAAAGTTAGTTTATCAAAATAACAAGCAAATTGTCTTACATTTTCTAGAAAATTAATTTATTAATTTTGGCGTGATCGGAAAAAGTCGTACGGAAAATTTGATATCGTAGGCGCAGCCGCTAAGTGTTTAGTGTGTTGGACTACTAAGCTAGTAGTTCGAATCACGAAAAAAACTAAATTCCAGCTTAAGGTTTTTTTCCGCTGCGCCACATCTTGCGAACGAGAGTATGACCGTCATGAAAGAGCTTCTCAATTAGTTGTTTGGACTCGGCATAAAATTGTAGATCCCTTCTTTTCGTCCCAAAAATGACGTACTCATACAAAACGAATGGTTGTGAGAAGGCCTGTTGCGCCAACTATTTTTTTTTTGTTTCTTGTATGTTTCTATGTATTTTTGTTCTTCTTGTTTGGTGCAGCATAAACGACAAAAAGGCTATGCAAATCAGGCTTAATGCCGTATAATTCTCAGCAAATTTAATAGCATACATGTTGCTACAGATTTAAATATTTCAAAATTAATATACTTAGTTACTACATTCAATACTCCATTGATGCTAATTATTCTACAATTATAAATAGATACAATAAATTAAATTTAGAGTTATACATTGCTAAGCCAAGTCTAATGATTATGTGCTGAACCTGTCAACACAGTATGACCATTTTTAGTGATGGCTCGCATTTTACATTGTAATTTTCTGAATTGGCGACATCGCCAATAAGACGTGCCTTTGTAAAGTTGGGAGCGATGAAAGACTTCATTATTTATTATGATGGACCTGCCGCATTGAGTTATTCTACTAGTCATTGTATCACCATTCCAATCGGAATTTTTCCAATGTTTCCTTGGAGCGTACGTTTTCTTATTTCTTCTCTTTGTTGGTGTTGGCGGTTGTTCCACTTTCTTTGGATTTCCTAATTTTGTCTTAACATACTCCAACGGATTGCATTCATACTCGTTGTATTCATCTTCGATGAGTTCGGTTTTCACTAAATCTAAATCGACCATATTGTCTAAAACGGAAGGAAGGAAATAAAATGAAGAAATAGTGTTAGCGAAATATACTACACGGCTTAAGAAGTATTATTTATTTAATGTTATATAATTACACATACGTTACCTAAGGTTCTTTTTGAATTTAAACAAATATATATGTACAAGCAATATTTTTGTTTTTAACTTCCATTATATTACCAAAAAAAAAAAAAAATATATAATAAAAACGTTATGCAATTATATTTCCGAGTAATAAAGTTAAACATTCAATTCAGTAGTAGACATAAATTAATTTTTTTTGTTGGCTTTAATTTCAGAAGCGCCTATATCGGTAACATCGGCTACTATCTCCTCATATTTCATAGGTTGCATCATGGTGGAAATCTCCGTGATATTTATCTGGGATGCTGCATTATTTGATATCTCTTCATTGGAATTTCTAACGAGCGACGGCAGAGCTTTTCGAGTACGTTTTTTTCTTTTGACGATTTCTTCGTGCGTATGAAATCGGTTAAGTGGTATTACAGTGTCGCTGACGGTAAAAACTCGGGAACGACACTTTTGAGCCCACCACTGGTTGCAGCGCCAATATTTCTTATCCTCCCCAGAGGCCAGTTTTAAGTTTTTCTCAAAAATAAACGGTTGACCACCATATATAAGTTGAATACGGCCCCTGGATGTTGATGAGTACACAGCCACATTAGATTCTAGAATAAAAAATAAAAAATGTTAGCTAGAATTTGAACAATGTGTGTGTGTAGAATGTGATTACAAATTTGATGCCTTAAAAAAAACACAGACAAATGTACAGGTAAATCGTTTTATTAGGAACAAATGTAAATGCTGCAGGAAGTACAAGAGTTTCGATGTGTATTTTAAATTGCTTAAAAATATATGCTTTTATTTTTTGTTATTTTATATTAGTATCTGTAATATCCCAGGGGATAACGAGTTTAATTTTGTTCCTATGTTTCCTTTAAAAAAAATATATATATATATATTTTAGAACTCTATCATAGAAGGAACTTCGCGAACTGCAATTTGCAGGGACGTATTTCTTTTCAGCTAAATGTTTTCCTGTCGCGTTTCGATGAGTGTTTTATTACTCCCATCAAATGATAAAATTTGGGTAGTTACTTTCGCAATAGTTCATTAACGAAAATACAAATATTGGGTTCAATTTTAAGAAATGAGAAAAATAGAAATTGATTTATGCGTCCCCTAGAATATACTGTCATCCCGACTGCCATAAGTAGCGCTTAAAACTCACTGTTTCTTATGGTAATATCCGCCTCGCAACACAAGTCCAACAATACTACGATAGACTTCATAATGATGTAGGTTTTAAACTTGTAAGGTTCATCTAACAAGTAGCCTTGTCGAAAATTTCGTAATTCCGTAGAAAACAACGTTGATCTAGTCTAAGATGGTTTCAGTGACAATTGTATGGTAGCATAAATGTGAACGTATATTAGGAAACTTCTGGAAGAGAGAGAGAAAAAAAAAACACATGTGAACTTGAACATATAAAAAGCTCTAAATACACCATACCATTTTATTTGAACCTGATGTAATCTTATATCGAAGAAATATGTCGCCAGTTCTAGTGGATTCCTTTACCCGAAAGACTGTTAATCATAGTTAAATAAATCAAACAACTAGTTTTCTTTTAAATACTATATTATTTTTGAACTACGGCTGATAAATCTTTAATAAGAGATTCTCCTAAGTTTTAATACATTTTTGAATTTTCTTCAACATGCGCACAGACGGACCATGATTGTGATTCGGTTTGGTTACCACCACCTTATAGGACCCATTCAATTGTTTACATGTTGTGATTCTAGCTCGACATGCCGGCTTCCCGACTTTGCGACTACGACAACACCAGTACACTGTGTCACCACATTCATTGTTTTTCGCAAAAGTAAATCCGTTAAAATACAAAAGCGATTTTCCACGCTGACCAGGTATAAAATCAAGTATCATATCTGTATGGGTGGGAAAGTAGTTCAACTTGTCCAATTGACTTTCACTTTTGATTTGCTTCATATGAATGCAGCTGTCTAAATCAATGTTTTGATTTTCTGAATTAGGTTTCTCCAGATATTCCACCGTGAAATTCTCTAAAATAAAAACAGAACAAAATAAATTAAAAGGAAAAAAACACAAAACCAAGTTGGTTTTAACAAAATTGTATAGCCTTCCTAAAATATATGGATTATGAAAGCAAGTAGAAGACAACACAAAAAGTCAGTTAAGGTACATCTTCCAGCGCTTTTAATAGTATATGTATATGGTCTTGAATTCATAGCTTGATTTTTTTAAAATTTAAATCATACATCGGCGGATGAGTGTGGATTTGACGTGTCGCATGTATAAAATGCTTTTCGCCATCTAAGTTCTTTGTCACAAGGCGGGCGCGACACTTGGCCTTGTGATACATTGAACATTTCCAGTCACGCGACTTTTGTCCGGGTTTTAGTTTTTCATTTGGTGTATATGTGTTGCTATTATATAGAACTAGGGGTGTACCTCGCCGAGATCTTATATATTGGACGCTGGCTTTGTTATCTGAAAATAGAAAGTATTAGTTAATCAATTTTATTTTATGTTCAATATAACGTTGTTATGGTGAAAAGTAAATATTTTCATAAAAGCGTAGGCAGAAATCATTACGATCTATATTTTATCCCCATTCTAAGGATTACACTTCTTAGAAACACCTTGCTTCAGTGTTTCAAAAGTAGTCTTTGCAAAAAAGCCTTTAAATTTGATTGATTTTAGCTTCGATTCGCCGATAAAGTTCCACACCTAGGAATTCCAAAGTGATTTGTATCAACGCAATTCATATTACATTTAGTTATGTGAAATAAATTTGTATATCTTATGCAGTTTGGGAGAGCTCTGATAAAATGTACATGAAGGGATTTAAAACCTCGAACTTTTTTAAATAATAACAAAGTTAAAGATACATTTTAACAGCTCTAATATAGATCAACTTATCCATGGCCATTTCTTATTCATACAACTTTTCGAGACAACTAATTTCGCCAATTCATCCATCGGACATTTTTTCATTCACCATGATTTTCGGGGTCGGCGACTCGATTCGGTCGCGGCAAACGCTTTTAACTATAGTACACCATTTTCGCACGTCATTCTGTACGATTAAGAATTGGGACACAAGAAAACTTTTACATACTGTCACACGCGGTTACGATAGTCCCAACGACAAATCGTTGGTTTTTGTTATGCATATTCATCGCATTTTTAGTTCCTATGGCTGACTCAACCTGCCACGTAACCACCGAACTGTAGCCAGAAAGTGTTGCTGACAACTTTTATGTTCTAATTTTTTCTTAGTTAAATTACAAAGAATGTGTGGTTTTGTAATTATACCTCATTTGATTATTAAACATCTTTTGCTGAATTAAGACAAAATACTCTAGCCAGACTATAGAATTTTCCTTAAGAAAATTTATTTATACTGTTTACTTATATCTAAGGAGATCATTGGTTATTTTTTAACATTCGTCATATTCCTTATCACTGAATTGGGGATGGGACCCCCAATAATAAAGCCGATCATGATTATGCTTGTGATGTGTGAGTTGTACCTTCTTTGTGTCTTTACGAAGTGTTGCTCTGGCTCGACATTTACTTCGAAAGTTCGCGCACTTCAAATACAATGTACTTTTCGACTGCGAACCGATTACAAAACGATGGTGATTGATTAATATACCGACCCCGATCTTATTTGAATATGAATCCTCACCTAAAATGAAATAAATTAATAGCCATTATGAACAGATTAGTTAATGGTAACACAAGGTGGTCAGGTACAAAGTGGATACGAATTTAAATTACGATTTGTTGATATTAACAAGTTTCAGTATGAGTTTTATTAGTAATTTTCATGATGTTCTTTAATGACTATAATATTTACTCGACACTTTTTCTGCTATGATTGTGCTTGAAGTTCTTTCCGAATTTGATGTTATTCAGTGGATTTGTAACGCAACGAGATCCGCATTTCGGGACGCAGCAAACCCAATTTGTTGACGTCTTGAAGGCAGCTTCTTTTCGGTATTTATAGCCATTCCAAAGGAGGTTCTCCCCACGACGCTCGTTTTTCACAATCTCGAACGATATGTTGTTGTACCAATTTCCAGAGATTAATACTTCTTTTACGCAACCTATAAATAATATTGTAATTTCCATAAATATGTAGAAAATCAAAACTTACATTAAAAAAAAAAAAAAAAAAAAAAACATAAACAAGTGGGATACATTCTTAACTGTCAACTTTATTTTTAACAAGCAAATTAATAACATTACTTTACAACTAGGCATCAATGCAACTTGTGCTTGCTAATCGTCATATTTATTCGTAAGTATTCTTTTGAATGCGATGAGGATCATAGTTATCTGTATCATAATTCCTTATAACAGGCTCATGGTTGTGAGTTTTGCGACTGAGCTTGATAGTGTTATTGCCCGATGTGACACATCTAGCCGGACATTTTAGTTGTGAGTTACTATTCTTATTACAGACCCAATTCACAGTGCTATTGTATTTACGTTCAGCCGTATATAAGAAGCCATTATAAATTAAATTTAATCCGCCCCGACGGTTTGGCAGATATTGATATTTCGTATCCAGCCAAATTCCACCTGAAAATAGTTTAAATTATTTTTCTTTTTGTTCGACACATTCGCATTGTAAAGTGAATTGAAACGCAAAAGTGTTTGTGTTTTACATATAGATTATTACTTAGACATTTATTATTATTATTATTATACTTGTAAATACAAAAACGAAATATAAAAAAATAAATAAATAAATAAGTAAGCCTAAGCATGGTTATGATTTCCACGAATAGAAACGACTCGTCCTTCTTTAGATATAACCCTGGCAATACATTTGGTTTTCTTACAACGCAATTTTACGCATTCCCAATAGCTGGCATCTTTTATTTTTCGATTTAGAGTAAATCGCTGGCCGTCGATTGTTAACAGATTATTACCCCGCGAGCTACGGGTAAATCGAATATCGTGGGTTCCGTATTGACTTATGTCTTTAACATATGAATTGTTTTTTCTTGTTATATCTAACAGATCGTTCATTTCTTTCAGTTCTGCAAAAAGAATAAATAAAGGGGTTACGATAAGATATTTTCCTTCCAAATTTCTGTAGGAAAACGTTAGCAGTATAAAAAAACAACGAAATATTGACAGAATCTATAGTTGTGTTTAGGACAAAGAATACATTTTATTTTCATTTCTTCACATTACTTTAACATTTTAATTTTATGAATAATTATATCCGCGAAAATGCCGAAATAGTCTGTAATAAAAATTTTAATATTAATATAGTAAAATAAAAATGACGGGTTTAGTGCTTCGTAAAATGTTTTCAATTTATTATTATTTATTACCTAATAGTAGAAAACCAAATGCATTTCTGTCGCTTTGTAGTAAATGTGCAAAATAAGATAATTCCGTTTTCCATTTGGCTTTTCAAGATTTTGTTCTTAGATTTCAGATAGTTTGTGCCAAATGGAATATAAAATGAGTCTTGAATTGTAATTTGTGTTCATCTGTTGTTCGTCGGTTCCTTTACTTTTAGAGCTTACGAATTTTTTACTAATTCTTACGACTTTTTACTCAACGTTCCTTAACTCGAAAAATTCGTAAAAGAGATCGTCATCAAGAGAGCAAGATATTCACCCCTATCGAGGTATCCGTTCGGAAAAAATTCCGATACGAAAGTCAAATCTGATCGGAACTCAAATTGCGTTCGAAGTACCAGTTTCGGAACAAAATAAATGAAGCATGTTGGCGCGTTCAATTCATATTAAAGAATTTCTTCCTGACTTTCCGCTAGATCACGTTTTCATTGCAAAATTCCTGTCAGTTTCGCAAGGAAAAGTTTTTTCTGCACTTCACTTGGATAAATTTGTTTATTAGGTACTGACTGCTTCTGAAAATTTTAAATGTAAACTAAAAAAGCTCTGAGCTTTCATAGTTCAGACTTTTCTCATTGCGTGTGTTTTCGATGAGTTTCGGTATTTACACTTTTTTTTTGTACTTTTTCCCACTTTTGTTTCGATGAATTTCAGGCTTAACTGTCAAAAGTAAGTGGTACAACGCCGATCCACGCAATGCGACAAGGTGCGCTATAGTCATCGGAGAATTTTTTCCAAAATTGTTTCGGAACGGATATCTCGAATGAAATTTCTCCAAATCTGAGAAATTGTTAATAAATTAGCAAACTCTTCGAGTTTATCAGACATTGTAAGGGCTTTGCGTATAACTTTTTGAATTTTTGAATTATGTATCCGTCATTGTTCATAGATTACTACAAAAGCGTTCCGTAACTTTTGCGAAAGCGTCTCTCTCTGTAATGTGGTATTCGATTGGGCTTCTTCAGATTCGCTCTCAGATTTCAGATTTTGTGTGGCTAATCGAACATAAAAACCAGAGAAAATACTGTGACCCCCAACTCACAATCCTCTTGCCACTGGACCCTCAGTTTTTTTTTCAAATTCGCCATTTTGTTTTGCTATCGGTGTTATGTCAATTTAGAATCCGTGTGAAATGCAAAAACATACAAAAAATATAAAATCAATGCTGCCAACTGCTACCAACCATGGGGGAATGTGATAGAGTTCGGGAATACCACATTTTAAGATAACTGAATGCTATTGGTTGGTTATTATAAATTTTTAAAGGACGAATAATATAATTTGTTTAGTTAATAATGCTATCTAAATGAGATGTTTTATATACTAGAAACATATTAGGACAAATATTAATATAATATTGTTGTGTATTTTCCGCTTTTGAATATCATTAACTTCGATTTCATGTGTACATTTTTCTTAAATAACTGAAGAAAAATTGCTCAAAATGTTTTTATTTTCCTAGAACCATTCTGCAGTAATCATTTTTCATAAATATTTTCAGCAAAAGTGCACTTATTCCTAAAATAAAATACTATTTACACGAAACGAATAATTTCAAATTTAACTGACAAAATTCTATGAACGCTGGCAGCAACTTTGCCGACAGCGGAAGTGGGACACGCAAGGTGCGAGTGTGTTGATGAGTGAACTTACGTGACATTTTGCAATACGAATTTCTATGTAACAATACTAACGCACTTAGCGTGTACCACCCCACAGAAATATAGCTTGTAGGCAAGTAACGGAAAATTGGCCGAAGTTGGGGGTCTCAGTATTGTCTCTGATAAAAACGTATTTTTTTCTTTTTGTGGTAATATTCGTGGGATTCCAATATGTGTAGCCTTCAACACTTTTCAAAGCGTTTTCCATTCACTGGGTAAATTTTGAATTCAAACACTCAAAATTTGCGTCCCGATTGATTTTTAAATATTTATACATAAATAATTTACAAAATTAGATTCACCCGATGCAATGCCTTTCTTTGCTTTAGAACAGATTCACGAAAACCTAAACGCCCTCCACCAGTTGTCAAACTCAAACGCACTTGTATTGGTAAATCTGAGAAAATATCTAGATTCGCAAAAGTGCTCTGAGAGAAAAAAAAATGCTCTGAGAGCGCCCAATCGAATACCACATTAATCTGGACAGTCAGATTCAATTAAAGGGAGGGACATATAGTGGTCTCTTTTTAAATCATATTTTTTTTGACACTGACAGCTGTTTCCTGCTCGAAATCTTGACAGAAAGTCATACCTCCGGAGATATGAGTCGTTTTACGCTTGAACAATATTGGGAAATGTTTTTTTTTTTGAGGAAACAACTCTTAACAACAACTCGTAGACACAGTCACTTTGATAGCTATTTAAAACTACATCACTAATTCATCATCAGACTCCTTGAAGTGATTGTTTGAATAGTTTTGAATTCTGACAGTCAATTCTCCGTATATAATTCCACTTGGGAAGACATTTCTGTTTGCCCCTGTCAGGAAATGATCTTGCATTTCGATTTTTCTTCAATTGACCAAGTGACTACCACTTGCGCCATCTGAGCGACGAGTACAAGCCCGCTAACTGGTGATTAGAACGGAGGAGAAGACCAACTTCGGTGCACTGTTTTTGTTACGAGGCGTTTTTTTTTTTGTCAATTATTGTCGTTCTATTGGCTCTTCTTCGCCTATTCCTCTCTTTTTCCTGCAAGCTGTTAGATTTCAACAAAATCATACGAGTAGAGAGGCTAGACATTGGGAAATATTGAAAAAAATTTCCCAAGTGAGTGCTGTGTAGCCCAAAAAGTGCGTGTTTTGAAAAGTAGTTTTGGCCGAAATGAAGCACCCTTGCTGTACGCAAGTTTGTGCAAAAAGTTCGTGAGACTGTTATGCTAGTGGACAACACTCGTGGTCCCCGTCGTCGTATACAGTGTCGTGTCACTGTAGCCCGGCAGCCACTTGTTCGATAATTAATGGGAATGTTTGCTCTTACTAAAAAAAGACATAATAAATGGAAACAAATAATTTTGTTCGTTTTATTACATTTTTAAAAGAAACTTGTATTTGGCACACCCTGTATATTAAATAGAACAGCAAACCCAAGGCATTGCACACATTTTTGTAATTTTTAAATATGTAGTACATGTTTTATTTGGAAATGTGAAATTTATTTGCCAATTCACAACTATTGAGAACGCAATAAAAACAATTGCATACATTGGGCCTTACTAATAGTCATTTTTAGCCTTCACCTAATATATTTTGTATAGAATAAAATTTAAAATATTAAAAAAATGGTAGTCGATCAGAAGGTACGCCCAAAGCAATGTGGACTTTGAGACATATCTTGCCCCAGAAAAGCCAATTAACCTAAATCCGTTACCAGATTTAATGTTGTGTAGTTTTACAAACTGTCCTACTTAAAGACGTCCACCTTTCCTGTTGTAGCGTTTTAAGATGAAAAACTATACCCTAAACAATTATCTAAATTTCAAGAGTTGGAGCAGAAAAAACTCAAACTTATTATTTTTATTATTATAATTTATTAACATACAATTCAAATAAATCTGTTAATATATACAGTGAGCGCTTTGCTGCGGAGGCTTTCGGCTCTATGGTGACTTAAAATTGTAATATAGTTCGGTCAAATTAGACCAAAAAAGAAGGGTGAAGCTACATAAAATCCCACCAAGCTGAAAATCAGTAAAATTGTTTAAAATATAATTAAAAATAAAATTTGAAAGTTCCCCATCATTCCCATGTATGGACAAAATGTCATTTCGCGATTTTCAGCAAAACGGTAAGTATTTTCATAAAAATACCTCAGACAAAAATTGTAGATCATAAAATTATCTACAAAAAATCTATCAATATGAAAATGAAAAATGAATGAAATTAAATGTAATCGTCCGAGTCGTAACTTTCAAATTCTTCTTCTTGATCTTCTTATTCTTGTTTTTCTTCATCTTGATTCTGAGTGTATGTAAATTGCGTCAATAGCGATGCATCGCATGTCGCCTCGTTGGAATCAAACGGAACTTACAAAACAATGTATTTTGTATGCGTATAATTTATTTTAATGCCTTAAATACCTAGTGATGTCATCAGATACGGCAAGCGCACTTGCGTAGGCTGCCTCTATTATTACTCAAAATAAATAAATTTACGTTTTATATACTATCTACTTTAAATGAATAAAATATGTACTTACTTTAAAGTCCATATATCATATGGTAGGAAACCCGCTCAAATACGCAGCGACATTCAAATCTACCCATTATTTACCACTGTTTCGCCGATGTTACTAAAATCAGACACAACGAAGAGAACAATCGGTTAGTAATTAATAGTATCACAATGCCTCCTCCTCCTTAAAACTATTTTATCGGAACTTTCAAAATTAGCCATCTCACAGAGTACCGTTAACAGAAATCTTATTTCACCTGTGTGCATTCATGCTTATTTTGACATTCGAACGAATAGCCAATTGGAACGAAAGTCTATCAAAATACACACAAGTTCATTCGAACGAATAGAGACATTTGTATGAATTGGCTATTCGTTCGAATGTCAAAATAAGCATGATGTATATTTTTCTTAAATTTTTTCAGAAATCTTAAAGAAATTTGAAGCGTTATATTGCATTGAACCTCACCGAAACAAAAGACGAATAAGTGTAGTAAATAATTACAGAATTGGGCCGTGATTTGACTCTTTCTACATATCCGACCACAATAAACAAAGTGAAACGATGTTTCCGCATGCGTTTTTTATAAGGGATTTGTTTTTTGCTTTTTATATCCGTCGTGGACTGTAAGCTGTTTTAATTAGTTTTTCTTAGAATAGGTTATTTCGTTAAGTAGAGTTTTGCTAATCTACCTTCGACAATTAAAAATGAGCAAAGCTCCTTTACAATTGTATTCGAATACCAATACAAGATTATTTTAAATTAATAAGGAAATTACATTACGGTAGACAATGGATACAGGAACAGACAGGGAAGATTGGTTTGAGCTTAAACGTCCATAATTCAATGTTTCAACAATATGAAGATGGGTAGACAAAGTATATACACGCAGGGCAACGCATTCCAAAGTGCTGTGGAAGGAAGCAAAATAATAAACATTTCCAATTACATGGATGCCAGTGTATTGGGGGAATTTGTTCGTGATGGCGTAAGGGAAACGATCGAGTAGTTTACGTGCAGAAAATACAAGAAAATATGAAACGAATAAATGGTTTGATAGAAACATTGAAGAGCTTAAAATACGGAAGATAACCTGTTACAAGAAAGCAGTATTGACTAATAACGAGTATGATTGGTGGGCGTATAGGGCCAGCAGAAATAGATGCAGGACAGAAATTAAGCAGAGCAAAAGCAGATTTATAAAGCAAGAGGTGGAAAGCGCAAGAAACCAAAAGGATGGCTGAATTCCAAAACGTCAAAAAATGCGCATTGAGAATGCACACTGCTTTTCTGATGCCAGGTTATGAATGCATAAGCGCTGCTTTGCATTTGTTATGCTTCGCTTTTTTTACGTTTTGGAACGAATTTGATGCGAACTATCGTAAAATGTCTCAAACACCAATAATGTCCAAACAATTAGTAACAACCATACTTTTTAACAGCTTAATAAACAATGTAAGTTCGTACAATGCCAACACGTTTAAGCATAATAAATTGAAATGTCAAATATCATTTGCATCATAGTCATACACGATGCGCTGTTTGCTTTTGTTTGCGCAGTGGATACATTCACAATGCGTTTTAGAAAATTATGCATTGCATCATAGTAATCCCTTTGCGTTTTGGAACGCTTGATTAAGCAGTAATGCAGAGGTACTGCGTTTTGGAATTCAGCCGATATGTGGAGGAACCTGAAGAAATGTGTACTAAAAAAAGGTTTAAACTTTCAAGTTATGAATTAATTTGACAGTATCGTGCAAATTAATAACTCTATTCAATGTGTCCCATTTGTATGTTGTGTTAATGAGCTCAATGTAATTTTTAAATTTGAAAATGTAGCGTTACAGTGTATACAAAGCGTTCTAAAACAAATGAAAGACAAAAAGGATTTTGAGCACGTGTGCCCGAAAACATACTTGGAGAATTTTAGTTGCGTTGGACCTGCCTTACTAATGGTAATAAATAAATTATTAGAAGCAGGTGTTTTTCCAAAAACATGGAAGCAAGCCAATTGTAAAAGTATCGAATACAAAAAAATGTGAAGAGTTTCGTCCTGTCAACTCGTTACCGCTGTGTGAAAAAGTCCTTGTGTTTCGTCAACTAAATAATTATTTCGAAAGGAACAATTTAATAACTGTGATTCAGTCGGGGTTCAGAAGGGATCATTCCTGTGAAAGTGCAATTAATTTAGTGGTTACGGGGTGGAAAGAGCAAATCGCCCAAAAGAAGCGAGTTTATTGTGTTTTTTTTTTTTACCTAAAAAGGGCATTTGAAACTATTGACAGAGCAATACTCCTACAAAAGCTGCAAAAATATGGCATTAAAGGGGTCGAATTGCAGTGGTTGCGCTCCTACTTTAAGAATAGATCGCAGGTAGTGAAAGTGAATGGTGAAATGTCGGAAGAAAAAGAATTGCCATTTGGTGTTCCCCAAGGATCAGGAACACTGTTATTCATTATTTATATTAACGATATTCAAAGTGCAAAGTGATGCAGAGATATATGAAACAGAGAAAGACTTTGCAGAGTGTCACAATGGAATGGTGGAAGACTTAAAAAGTGTTGATTTATGGTTTAAGACATAAACTTAACGTAAAAAAGACACAGAGAACGATAATGAATGAAAGAACAGGTGAGGATATAAGACTGGAAATTGATGGTGAAGAAATTGGGGTCTATCGCAGAATCCGTCGTATTCGGAATTTTGCTACGAACCCAGTGGCGTAGCGTGGGTTGGAGCCGCCCGGGGCAGACCCAATTTATGCCGCCCCCCGCAATTTTTTGATACACTAAAATGACCTTTGTAAACTTGGTAAAATTCCTGGAATCGAAAAACGGTACTTTTGAAATTTCGAAATATCTCGAAAACAAAAATTAATTTCCAAGGTAATATGGGGTCATATGAATAAAAACAATCATTTGCTTTGAGTAAAAGGTTTTAGCAAAGTAAAAGCCCTTAGCAATTGCTTTGAATCGGTATGAATAAAAACTTAGTTTGTTAAAGTAAGTTCGAAAATTCGAACATAGCTTTTACTTCGATGCACGTGTGCATGCCTTGCACATGACCAGTAAATTTGAATTTTTGAATTTTCCCTTAGATTCTAACGACTTTTGTGGAAATTGAAATTTAAAAAAAATGAAATTCAGAAATATGATTGCAATCTAGCTCCGATTGCACCTGGAAATATGATTTTTGTTTGCCAAAAAGGTTGTTGATGTTTTTTTTTCTTCTTCAGGTGCCGGGAATTGTATCAGTGCCTTGATTTTGTGCGGTTTTTGTCGCAATTGCGGTTGCGGAAAGGGTTCACGTATAGGCGGATTCTATAAATGTGTGCGTGATGTCGAGAACTGACAGCTTCCAATATTTCCTGTTCTATTGTAGCCTTGTTCCTGAAAATTCCAGGCGCGCTTTCCCATACGCAACCTATTTAGGTTGCGAGAAGGATGTCGGATGAGAACAACTGACAACAGCGTGACCGTTGTGCGACAATTTGGTACTTTTTTCGAGGACCCTGATACAATTTGTTGCTAATTTGTTTCTTTTTGTTAGTTAGAAAAGACACTTCCTAGAGTTTTCAAAAACTGTGATTTCAAAATAATTATGTTTAAAATATAACACTGTTTCCTATCACGACACTATTTTCGGTTAAATCGAGCCAATACTACTTGCTAAATATTGGAAAAAATTCTAAATTTGCAGAAGAGCTTCAGAAAAGGCACTTTTTTCTTGCATCTTTTTTTGCAACATTTTAAAACTAAAATGAACGAGATCTTAAAATGTAGATATAAATATGAGTTGATATATTTACAGCCAATATATAATTAATTATTATATATCTATAATTCAAAATCAAGGCTTTAGTGTTTTCATTTTAAAACTTGTCATTCGAAAACGAACTGCATCTGTTTTTTTAACAGCGTAAAACAAAAACTATAATTTATAACCTTTCTCTAACACTCAGGGCGGTGAAACAAAAAAGTGCAATTACTAAGGTCCCAGTTATAGCCATACGTAAAAATAAATCGTACTAAATTTCTTTTGTTTTTTTGACCACTTTAACTTGATGGTTAAACTCAATCTTGGTATAAAAATGTTGCTTACGAATTATAAAGTTGGTTTATCAAGTTAATTTTTCTAAAATAAGAATTTATAATTTTTCCGGACGAACAACTTTTCCGATCAGAGAAAAATTAATAAATTCTTTTTCTAGAAAATTGAATAAAAATTTGCTTATTTTTTTGATAAACTAACTTTATAATTCATTAGCAACATTTTAAGACCAAGATTGAGGTCACCCACCAAGTTTAAGTGGTCAAAAAAAGCAAAAGAAAATTTGTACGGTTCCGTTTTACGTATGGCTATAACTGGGGCCTAAAGCTTCTCTGCAAATTTTACAATTTTCGCACAATATTTTCACAGGTATTGGCTCGCTTAACGTTATAATAGTATTGTGATACTCAATCGTGTTACATTTTAAATATATTTATTTGGAAATCACAGTTGTTCAAAGAATTTGCGAAGTTCCTTTTTCAATTAAAAAAAGGGAAAAAGTACCAACAAATTGTATTAGAGTCCTCGAAAAAAGTGTCAAATTTTTGCACAACGGTCACGCTGGTCCAGCGCGCGGTGCACTCACACATTCAAATCCGATTCGGAACGTTCCCTAGCGCAATTGCGACAAAAACCGCAAAAAATCAAGGCACAGATCATAGGCTTGTTGGAAATATTTGTTGACACGCCGGTTTATTAAGCATTACTTGGTTAATTAATTAAATTATTCTTTCTAAACATTTGCATCTGAAAGAAATATTAGCCAATAATAGTCCACACTCAATATTTTTTGCGTGACAAGAAATAATTGATTTTTTCACAGGTATTTTGTTGGTTTTCCTGCACGAACAAAACTTAATTTAACAATTTATAGACAAACCATCGAAAATTCACAGTGCTTACTTTTTTTTTGTAAAAAATGTGCGTACAAAATATTTAGCAAAAGGTCTGAGTGAACTAAATAGCAGACTCAGGATTTGCAAAGCATTTGCTTTGTTTATTCATACCGATCTGAGTAAAAGGTCAACGCCGCCGTTTTTCGAACATGTCAAAAGTTGGAACCAACTTAAATTGGTTTTTATTCATACGAAACGTAGCAAATGCTTCGACTTTGACATTTCGCTTAAGTAAAAGCAATTGCTACGCTTTATTCATACCACCCATGGTCATTTCTAACTGAGTGGCAGGCTCAGTTTTTTTCTATATTATTGTTCAATAGGTCTAAGGACGAAGTAATGCTTACATCCCGAAAAATAAGTTTTAGGTAGTTAGTTTTCAGCTTTAGGCAATAGTATATTTTTTAAACTAAACATAGCAAAATTTGGTACAGTTTTGTCTGCGTAATTACAAAAACCGGTCTAAAGATTTTGATCAAAATGCATACTAAAGATAATATCCGTATTTCAAATAAGACCCCGTACTTAGATGTCCTAAAAAATTCGAATAAATCATTTTTTAAATTGTTTCTCAAAAATGACTACCCAAAAGCCGATCTGTGTATAACGGGTGATTTTTTAAGAGGTTTAGAACTTTTTTTTTTAAAAAAAAAACACAAAAAATTCGAAAAAATGAATGAAATATTTATTTGAATCGATAGTTTGAACCTTGCAATTTAATGTTTAAAGATAATTTCATGCAAATGTTGACCGCGGCTGCGTCTCAGGTAGTCCATCCGCTGAGTCCAATTTTGGCATACTCTTTCACACATATCGGCCGGTATCTCACGAATGAATGCATGGATGTTGGCTTCCAGTGCGTCAATCGAAGCGGGCTTGTCCCTATACACATTAGCCTTGACATGCCCCCACAAAAAATAATCTAATGGTGTCAAATCGCACGATCTAGGCGGCCAATTGACCGGCCCGAAACGTGAAATTAACTGTTCACCAAACTCGCCTCGCAATTGCGCCATTGTTTCGCGTGCTGTGTGGCATGTGGCACCGTCTTGTTGAAACCACATATCATGCAAGTCAAGAACTTCCATTTCGGGCAAAAAAAAGTTTGTTATCATCGCTCGGTAGCGTTCACCATTGACAGTAACGCTGCGATTCGCATCATCTTTGAAGAAATATGGCCCAAATCTTGTACAAGCTGTATCTTAAAAGGCTTTACGCACAAATCCTTCCGCAAAATTTTCCACGTAGTGCTGTAACAAAGGCCAACTGCTGGGAACGGCGCCGAATCGACATTTCGCGGTCTTCTGTCACACTAGCTGATACGGCCGCAATATTTTCTTCACTACGCACAGTACGTAAACGTGTTGGTGGTTTAATGTCCAACAAAGTAAATTTGGTGCGAAATTTGGTCACAATCTTCCGAATAGACTGCTCAGAAGGTCGAGAATGCCGATCATAAAATGGAAGCAGCGCGCGATGAACATTTCGAACCGAGCACGAATTTTGATAGTATAATTCAATAATTTGCAAGCGTTGTTCATTTGTAAGACGATCCATGGTTAAATTGCAAACCAGAGACAATACTGAGACCCCCAACTTCGGCCGATTTTCCGTTACTTGCCTACAAGCTATATTTCTATGGGGTGGTACACGCTAAGTGCGTTAGTATTGTTACATAGAAATTCGTATTGACAACTGTCACTCACCAACACACTCGCACCTTGCGTGTCCCACTTCCGCTGTCGGCAAAGTTGCTTCCAGCGTTCATAGAATTTTGTCAGTTAAATTTGAAATTATTCGTTTCGTGTAAATAGTATTTTATTTTAGGAATAAGTGCACTTTTGCTGAAAATATTTATGAAAAATGATTACTGTAGAATGGTTGTATGAAAATAAAAACATTTTGGGCAATTTTTCTTCAGTTATTTAAGAAAAATGTACACATCAAATCGAAGTTAATGATATTCAAAAGCAGAAAATACACAACAATATTTGTCCTAATATGTTTCTAGTATATAAAACATCTCATTTAGATCGCATTATTAACTAAACAAATTATATTAATCGTTTTTTAAAAATTTATAATAACCAACCAATAGCATTCAGTTATCTTAAAATGTGGTATTCTCGAACTCTATCACATTCCCCCATGGTTGGTAGCGGTTGGCAGCATTGAATTTATATTTTTTGTATGTTTTTACATGTCACACGGATTCTAAATAGACATAACACCGATAGGAAAACAAAATGGCGAATTTGAAAAAAAACTGAGGGGGCCAGCGGCAAGAGGATTGTGAGTTGGGGGTCTCAGTATTGTCTCTGTTGCAAACGAAACTGAAGCTGTTTGACAGTGACACAAGGTACTAAACACACGTCAGCTGTCAAAACCAGTGTTGCCAAAACCAAACCAGCTAAAAAATCACCCTTTATTTGTTTTTTAGAACTCAGCACTTCCATTATAAATGCAATAGCAGCAAGGCATAACTTATTTTTTGCAAATATTGCCCACTTCTTCTTTTTTTTCAATCATCTTGAATATGCAGCATAAAATAATTTCAACAATTCACTTCTTTTGAGCAAAATAAAACACAATAGAAAAGTATACCTGCAATGCTGTGTGTGTGTATGTTTTTTTTTATTGCCAAGCAACACAAGGAATGTCTGATTACTTCCTGTGAAGCAGTGTCCGTTTTTTCAATTTTATAATCTTTTGCAAAAAAAATAAATAAAAATTTACTGCTCCAAATTGCCACCCTTGCCACCCCCCCCCCCCCCTTGCTGCGCCACTGTACGAACCCCGAAAGAACTATCACAGAATCGGTCGTAGGGGAATTTTGAAATTCGTAGAAAGTGGTATCACTGAATATACCATGTTCTACGAATTTCGAAAGCAAAAAATGTACCCTACGACGGATTCTGTGATAGTTCGTGGTTCGTAGCAAAATTCCGAATACGACGGATTCTGTGATAGACCCGAATGTAATTGTCAAACCACATTTTGAGTATTGTTCAACTGTTTTGTTTCTATGTAGTGATAATGTAATACAAAGGCTTGAAACTTTACAAAATAAGGCAATGCGTTGTATTTTAAAGTGCAAGAGATATGTATCGATCAATATTATGTTAAATTCGTTAAAGTGGTTGTCCGTAAAACAGAGAGTTATAATGAATGTCCTTTTATTTATATTTAAAATCAAAAACAATTTAATGCCAGAATACCTTATTAACTATGTGCACTATATAAGAGATGTTCAACCATACTCATTAAGAAATAGGAATGACTTTAGGTTACCTAACATGTTAAGTGCCAGTGCGCAAAACTCCTTAATTTGCAAAGGTTTCAAATTATTTAATGAACTACCAAATAACAGAAAAAATGAAACAAACCTATTACTTTTTACAAAACAATGTATAGAATTCGCTAGACTTAAATATTAAATGTTGTTAAAATCTGTAATTTAAATTTCAATAGCTTCCATAAGCTAGTAAATAAACAAGCAATCAATCAATCAATCAATATTTTGCCACAAAAACAATGTGAAACTATTACTGGAGGGCACAGAAAAAACTAAACCGATAGCGGTAGGTGCCTTCTTTGATATGATGTAGGAAATGATGTGTGCTAAGCGGAATAAACGGCAAATTCGATGCAATCAAGTTCCTTCATGAGGAAATGACTAGATAACAGTAATGAGAACAGAGAGTGGATAACAGATAATCAAACTTTGTAATGCGAGAAACAGATTAACACAGCGACAGCAACAGCAACAGCAACAGCGAATTTAGGATTGGCTCTAACGTTGATGTCGCTGTCGATGTTGCAGTGCTAATGTGTTCAAAGTAGTATTTTAATTATTGGTTCTAAAGGTTCTGTCAAAGTTGCTGTTGCTGTGTTAATCTGTTTCTAGCATACGACTATTGTCTAGGACTCTAGGTTACCCACATCGAAGTAGCTATTCGCCCGACACTTTTGTACTGACTGATGTTTGTCTGGCTTAGGGACATGACTACTCAATTGACGTAACGTAATTGTGTTGTTTGTTTTAAGAAATAAGTTGGGCCTTAAAATATACAGGCTCGTGGCCGAAAATGTAATACTGGAGTTTAGAGTCCTTTTTGCGAGCGAAGCGAGCTCTTATACCACTGTTTTACGCGATTAAACTTTGAAATTTCTATACGTAGTCGTGTCCCTAACGTCGGACGAATAGCATCAGCCTCCCACAAAGGTAGCTAAGAACCAAGTTATCGAACATCGAAAGATTATTGGTATTTAAGCATCACTGGCGGATGTGATTTGAAGGCTGTAAACCATCATTGGATTTGTTGTTTTGTACTTAAATATAAGATGGATATTTCCGATTACTGAACACAAATGAGTAGAAATCAAAACCTTTTAAATCCAACCCTAGCCAGCTAAAGTCTAGCTTTAAAAATGGCCTTAGAAAATGTGTACCCTACCTAATGATATTAAAAGTTTATGTTGAGAGTTTCAAGTACAATAATGCTTTTTACACTGGATCTTGGAGACGAAAGTAATCATTTTTTAGGTATATACCTACATGACTATAACGTGGGCTATCTACAATTTACCTTACCCAACCCTACTCATGCTAAGATCCACCCCTACCCTTAGGACAATCAAATTTACACTTTGTGTTTTAAGTCAATCACAATAACAAATATTAGAAGGTACTTACCTAAAAATACAAATAACTGCAATCGTATGTAACTCATTTTTCACAACTTCTTTTATATTATCCTGCAATATAATTGGTTCTTTTATGTTTACAGAATCACAGAATGCACTTAGGAATATCTCACTAGAAAAAAAGGTCACCGCAGACATTTTACTGATTTATACAATACACAGTATTAATCGAATTATATATTTTATTTTTCGGTTCCATTTATTTGTATTTAGCAAAAATATAAAAACTGCCTACGAAATGTTTAATATATTCCATTTTAATCAAAATGAAGGAACACGAAGATAAGAAAAAAAATTCCGAAAATATTTGACATTTCTCTTTCGAATACATTTGGCTCTGAAAACGCTGAAAACTGAAATCCTGTTGAAATACACGCCATGCTCAGTTCAGCAAAGTGACGCTTTGAAAAAAGTAATAGATTTTTGTTAAATACGTAGTAGGTATTTGACGGTTATTTATTTTTTTTTCACACAAATATTTGACATTTAGATGACGCCTCGAACGTTTTACATATTGTCATTTGTGGTGTGCGAAATGTCGAAAAGCAAAGCAACGATGATTTATGAGAATATAAATTGTACCTATTATTTATTAAATTGAACTCAACCAAATGAAATTGTGCAATAAAAATAATTTTAATTCGCGTGCTGTGTTAAATCGTTTGTGATAAAAATGATGTTTTCAGTGCTGCTGGTGTTTAAATAAGAGTTCATAAAAACTTGGTCGCGATTTTAGATTACCTACAGAAATTCAGTGTATAGAATATTGAGAAAATGTAATCTGGTTAAAGATGTAAGTACATTATCTGAATCTGAAGATTATTTATGCACTAAGCTAGCTAGGAATTATTGATTAATGTCCATAGAGTACATTAGCTGTCTCTTTATTAAATTTTGTGATGTGACCCTGGTTTCACCAAAACCAGTCAAGGATTGGAAACTACTCGTATTGTTGATGAAGGGTTAAAATTTTAATTTAATTTATAGGAAATACAGGAGCCCGGCAAGACTTCTAAATCCATTAAAATACACACCGATTCGGACCAGACAGGCATCAAGTGAACAATTGTCTTAACCATTCACATGTTCCATGTATAAATATGGAATGTATTTCCACTGGCTTACTAACTCTAGCGAAATAATCAGCTTATTTATTTATTTATTGTTTTTTTAGTTAAGTCTCAAGATGTCCATAGCAACCACCAAGTTGACGAATAACTTGTCTGTCACGTTGAATAGGCGCGTTTCGTCCTTAGCTGCATTCAAACCGAAGTGTGCGTATGTAATAGAATGGGAGTCCTGTAAAGCAAGCATTTTGTGGACTACTCACTACTTCCACACCGGTTTATACTTCACTGGAAAGGAGTTTGGTTACTATGCAGACACGTTCTTCCTTTCTTTTGGTTACAGATGTTTCTTTTTTTGTCTCTGACATGGCATGTCACATGTTTTCTACTTTATCTCCACCTCTTTTGGTCTTTACCTTGGATATTGTTATCCCATCATTATAAATTACCTAATTCGTTCTGCACTAAAGCGAGACATTGGTCTTGGTTGCTATGTTATAGACGCTGCAGATATACTTTTTTCATATTCTTGCATGTATAGACCCGTTGGCCCTTATTCCATTTTGCAGGGCTGTCAACAGAAAACCTGTTCTCTCTGTAGGCTATGAGAACTATGTACTTACTATTTCTGTGGTAGGGAATTTACCTCTAGGCACAACCCCCACCCTGGAGCACCAGTTAAAGACCGATTTACCAACAGTACAGCGCTGGTTGATTAAGTTTTCACCCGTCAGCATAGTTTTTCTGATATCCTGACTTAGTATTGAATATCCCCATAGGCCAGGGTTTCGAATATGTCGAAGCAGCTCTTAACACTAATAAGTTCGGCCTGATTGGATTGAAGACGCCGCCGTTGCTCCCATAATAAAGAATTCGTCCGCTGCCGACTGGAACATGTGAGATTTCCCTACTAAGAAAACAAATCCATATTATATATAGTCCGCGTGAGTCCATTGAGATCAACAGGTTTTTGTTCGGCTTATGGTTCGTTGGTGATGGAACTTCAATATAAGAAAGTGTTGTTAAAAGGAGTTGGCTACCGCCTGTTCTTTGAAGGTAAACATACTGTACTTTGAAAGTAGGTTCTAAGGATCCTACTCAGGTGAGAGTAAGCTGAACTTTTCAAATTTTATTTTACTCTTTTTCCCCTGCAACACACTTTAGGCAGGTATATTGCTTATCTTTTATATCGTTTCAGATCGACTACCTTAAATTGTCGGATACTACTTCAGATATTGGATGATATTGAAGCTATGTGAAAAATGTGAAATACTTATTCAGGCTCCAGCTTGGAGTCCTTTTTCTGTTCGTAATATCATACTAGATGTACTACGGCCTAGCATGACGTGAGATATAAGAAAGTGTAATTATTTTCTACAATAAAGTTCATTTACATACAGTGGATTGTTTTTATTTTGTTTAAGTGCTTGTTTACGACGTTTGTCAATCTATCCTTAAACGTTTGATAATTTTCTGATTACATATTGTTGTTGTTTTTTTTTAAATTTCATTTAACAGCATCAAAAGCAAAGCCTGACCTCGAAGGTGTTATTCCCCTACACGTTGGAAGCCAAGTGTTCATCTCAAAACGTGACATACTTCGAATCTTACACAACGATCCTTCTGTGTATACAGGATCGCTAACTGAAATAGTCTTCGGGCAGACTACTTTGCTGAAATGTGCTAACTTAAAGCCCAAAGACAGACTATACGCATTAAATTTGAATTATCTTAACTCAATTATAAGTAATTTGCATTTGTAAGTTTTCCTTTTTTCGTTTCTAACCTTTATTTGTTTGTTTTTAGCCCATGTGGTATCAGTTTTCAAGAGCCGAAATACGCAACTAGATGCCGAAATCGTAAAAACGTTTGTTCTGCGTAAAATTAATGAACTAGGCGAAAGGCATAGATGAATTTACTATTGAGCGCATTTTAAGATTTTTTACTTTCTTTCCATACCCCACAGGTGATGCGTTGGAAATTCAGTGGACAAACAAAACAGAGTTGAGAAAAACACATAACCAACTCAAACGGGACCACATCAACAAGAGGAAAGAACGGTAGTTGCATGACCTAATTTAGATGCTAGAACAATTAATTTTACTATCAGAGACAGACCAGGCCAAAGGAGCTGTAGCATTAGTTTTACAATTTCTGTTTTTAATAAACGTTCTTTTTATATCGTATGATAAATTAAAAAAAACTTTTCTTACCCCTTGAATGGTAGTGAATTGAATTTTTTTGTTTTTAAGTGAAAAAGTTCAGAAGAATGTCCGTGAATAAATTTTATTTTGGTTTCAAATAAACACTGGCACTATTTCTCTTTATTTCTTACTTTCCACAAACACGAGACGAATGTCAGTGGTGTTTAAATACACAGACCTTTTCAAATTTTTAGCAAAAGGTAACTAAAGAGTATATATTTCTGTTTCTTTTTATTTGTACCTAGGTGCAAGAAGTCCATTTTTTTAGCTCAATTGTTTTTTTTTTCTCTTTTTCTTTTCAGATTTTAAATATATTTTAGAAGATAAAGGCGCAACTACTTACATTCAGTACTCGACCACCCAACGCGGTCGGGTCATGTTAATATACAATGGATATCGTTATGTGGAAAATCGGCAAAGTCATAAGAATATATTTTGGCGTTGTTCAAGATATGTTAAATATGGTTGCCGTGCCACTGTAGTCACATCCAAAGTGAATGATGACGTTACAATACGCGTTGCTGGCTCGCCACACACTCATGAGGCCGAAGTGAAAATCGATGGCATTGATGATCTGAACACTGACTTTGCCGAAGAGTTGAAGGGGAATTTTCTTAAATTCGGTGCGCAATCCTTGCAATTAGGTAGCCTTAAATAGGAACTGCAATTATTTTCTATATTTCAAAATCCATATACACATTATAATGTTTAAACATGTTCTATGTAAAAAAAGAAATTAATAAATCCTTCTTTGATAGTAAAGTTAAAACGAAGACTCTATTTTAAGAATAACCTAAAATATATTTAATTATACGTATTTGGTAAAAAACAAAACCGATGAATAAATAATAAATGGGAAGACCCTGCATGGTTCGTAAAATATAAATACATTTGCCTTTGCATTGGAATATCGTTACATAGCAACGATTACAGGGAACACAACAGCGGCATCAGGTAATTTAATTTGCGATTGATAAATGCCGTCATTTGTTAACATTCGTACATTTTCAGTGGTGATCAAGGAATGATGGTGATTGCCGCAGGATAATGGACGAATATAGTATGGCGATGACGATGACTCGAGGTAAATGTAGTAAATAGCGACTAACAGTTGAGACAACTCATTGCGAGTCTAATGCTGGGTCAAGTCGGCCGGAGTCAACTAATGCTTTGCTTCTTAGATTTAACCCAAAACTTACTTTGCATACACGACACAGACATGTCGTTGCAAATTAATATATTTGTTTCTATCAGTATCGTGTGTATTCTATGTCTATCCTTTGCAGCGACCGTCTGCGTGAATTCAAAACTTTTTTAAATTTTCCTTGGTCTGCAACGACATGTCTATGACGTGTATGGCCTCTATTACTCTTGCTTCTTTCTCACCATTTTCAGTTGGTTCCCTAGAAATTTTGGCCAATTCAAATAAATAATTTTGTAGTCGAACGTTTACTATTTAGGACATACAACTGTACCAGACTTCATGTCGGTATTTAAAAAAAAAAAAACGATAGATTTTTACACGAGGTCCTTTTAACCGTGTTAAAATATTTGACACATTTTTCATTCTTTAATTAATTTGTTTTTTGTTCTATCTAATGTGGGTATTCGATTGGGCGCTCTCAGAGCACTTTTTTGCTTTCGTTTGGTACAAAAAAAAAAACAATCTTTTTCAGATTTCAGAGCACTTTTGCGAATCTAGATATTTTCTCAGATTTACCAACACAAGTGCGTTTGAGTTTGACGACTAGTGGAGGGCGTTAAGGTTTTCGTGAATTTGTTCTACATCAAAGAAAGGCATTGCATCGGGTGAATTTATTTTAGTAAATTGGTTATGTATATATAGGTATATAAAAATCAATCGAGACGCAAATTTCGATTGTTTTAATTTAACATTTAACCAGTGAATGGCAAACGTTTTGAAAAGTGTTGAAGGCTACACATATTCGAATCGCACGAATATTCACCCCTATCGTGGAATACGGCGTATTTGAGATTCACTTCACATACTCGATTCACTTTCACTTTCCATATGCATCGTGAAATCCGCCGGGTGAGACTGTCTTATCGACAGGCATTTTCGTTCAAAGTTGGTCGGAAAACCAGCTGTTTTGCATTAAATGGCAGCAGAGATAGAGCAAAGAAAATTAGAATTTATTTTACAGAAATCAATTAAAAAATATATGGATAGTATATTTGAGTAGAATATATTTAACAATGTGGAGCAAAAAGCATCCAACGAAAATAAAATGCGTGCATATTAAGAGGAATTACAAAGGACATAATGGAACTTTCGGATTCGACGTGAGTTTTCTGAAATACAATTGTTAATCAAATTGTTTATAAAGTTTTTTTATCTCTCAAATTTACCAAGTGCTTTCAGTTAAATAAAGTAACATTTTCATGTTCCTTTATGTGTTGAACTTACAATTTTACAACAAACGATAGGATACGCAATGAATTAGCTGCGTATTTGAAATGTCAAAGTTTGTATGGGGAGTTTCACTTTGATCGTTTCCTACGATCGTGTTAAACGCATTCACTTTACCGAATGGTGAATCTTTCACTTCGAATGTATTCTACGATGCCAAGTATTGAATTTGGGTGAAACGTTCCCCCAGGCGTATTCCACGATAGGGGTGATTATCACAAAAAAGAGCAAGTGACGTTTTTATGTTCGATGAGCCACACGAAATCTGAAGAAGCCCAAACGAATACCACATAAAATAAAATATTGAAGAAGTGACTTCTTTTACACACCGACAGTTATTTTGCTAACACCGTGACGTCACTTATAATGTGGTACTGATATCCAGTCCTAAACTAATGCTAGGCTTTTAATATTTTCTCCCTAACACTAACCACCTTGCTTTTATTAGTTGGCGAACGTATTTTAAGGAAAGACTTTCAGTCAGGTAATCGACAACTTGTACTGGCACACTACATTTTTCAACGAACAATTTGGAATCTACATATTTCGAAAGTTATTCTTTCTTTAAATACTTTTATATTTCGTAAACTCAACAACAAAAACAAAAAAAAAAATGTTTGATGGCAAACTGTTAGGTAATCACTAAATAAATTTTAAATGACCTTCCTGTATTATCACTTTGTAAGCACTATTGCAAATGTTTAATTTTAACAAGCCGGTCACTGTCGGTTAGAGCTAATCAACTTTTTAACAAATGCATCCTCTTTTCCTTAAGCACTTGTTGCTTCCAGTTACAGAAACAGCAGAATTATCAAATTTCCCACTTGTTGAATTGCTCTAAAACGATTGTTGAAGTGCTTGTTAGTACGTGCTAGACAAATTTTTACAGTTGTTGAATTTCACTTGTTCAGCAAGCACTTTTTGTATTGTGTTATAGGCCTCAGGTTGGCACCTGGTTGACACTTCGGTTGGAATTACTGAATTACAGAATTTCAAACTAACCCACAAAATCATTGCCAGAGTCCTATAAGTGATGGTGAACACTTATCTATATTTTTGAATTTACAGCTTCTACTAATTATAACACAATTTGTATATTTTATGCTTAAATAAATAACAACAATTTATCTGTAAGTAACCTCGTTTTTATCTTTGTCTTAAACTTGTAGTTTACATCAAAATTTTCATAAACATTGTAGAAAAAACGTACTAACATATTCCCTTCAAATGACGTTTGATGTTAATACATATATAAAATTATGACTTCTGAAACCGTGACAAAAACCATAAACGCAACTTTTATTGTACATACATTTGATTATTTAACATTTTAATCTAAAACCTGATGAGATATTTTGTTGGGCTTATAATATTTGTCAATCTTGAGTAAAAACAAAACAAATGTAAATGGGGTATTAAAATAAGAACGCTTTGGTTTTGGCGCGGTTTGTTTGTTTGTTTACAAATAATAACGTAAGTGTCCATCTTTAATTTTTCGAGCTCGCAGTGACAACATTTTCAAATTAAATGGTAACTATTGTAAATAGCCACAAATTAAAGATGATCTTTAAAAATGATGGTTATTAGTAAAGCCCTCGATACATAAACAGTTCTACCTTCTATCTTAAGAATTATTCTAACAGTTCCTTGTTCTTTTGCTTGCTTGTATTTTTTTTTTTAGATATTCTACACGGTCACCGTATTTATTCTGTGAAAATAAAACAAAGACCGGTATCTGCTTTGCCAAGAATCTTAAGTGGAACTTTTTACAAAAACGTCAGACCGACTTACAAAACGGTCGGTGGCATTAAAGCAACTTGTACAGCGTGCCGGACTATAATTTGTGGAACAACTTTATCTACTGGCAATTTTATAAGACACTTTAGGACAAAACACAGTGAAATGCTACCCGATGTATTGAAACACTGCTCTAAAAAGACTTCAAAGGCTACGGAAGTGGTAATCAATCCTATAGTTCCAGCTGCTTGTCCGGACGAAGAAGAACATTGGGAATTATATGAAGAAACATCTTACATGAATAATATTGAGAATATATTAAATGAACTGATTTAAACCGCGAAAAGTTAAGGTAAAAACACAAGTGTGCAGTATTTTTTATGCATATGCATATTCATTTATATTTAGAATAGTAAAAATCAATTTCCGATGTCGCTTTTCGTGTGTGACTCACGTGTCTTGACGTTGTAATAAGGATAAGGGTAAGATGTCCCTCATACAACACTTGGGGTCATAATGGGTCTATTAGGGATCAATAAACAAATTTTATTAACATAGATTTAAACACCAAATTTTTAAGAGAGTTTTAGCACAAAGGACTCTTTAAGTGATTAGTTGGGTTTATTATTACTAAGATAAATATATGAAATTTAAGTCAAAAGCCAGACGATCGTAAGGCTATTAAAAATTTTAAAAAGTGCTAATATGTGAGAACAGTGTGCCACATATAGACTTAAGTCATGTAATTGGGAAGGGTGACATTTGTGGGTCTCTTAGTGCGATATATATTTTCTGTCAGTTAGCTAGCCATTAGCACTGAAAAACATGTTGAGTAAGCAAAGACCCGCGCTTGGTTTCCAAACTAATTTCGATTTTGATGAATTCGATTCAGGCGAATATCATTTTAAACCAGTTTAATGTACGTTATTTATAACACACGTCTATTGTAAGACATATTTTAACAAATTTTAAATTTTTTTTATTGTTAACAATAATAAGCAAGCAAACAACAAAGATTTACAAAGCAAACAAACATGTAATAAAATAAACTGGTTCTGATCTATAAACAAAACATACAAAATTTTTGCAGACTATTATTTAAGTATACTATTATTTTAAAATTAGTACTAGTAAACAAAAAGTCTCATTAAAATTATTTCAAATATAAAAACAAAATAATACATGTTGTATTGTAAAAAAAGAATCGAACGAATTGCGATTTAAACTACGGCAAGACATGCGTTTGAAAATTTAAAGCTTTTTGAAGCACACCGTAAATAAAGGCGAACGTTTCCATAATTTATTATATACGTACATATTAATTTACTATATATATGTACACGTGTAATATATTTATACAAACATGTATGTTAGAAAGTACATACATGGATTTAAATATTTCCGGTATAAAAAACGAGTGAAAAAAAACTTTTTCAATGTACATTGAAACGAAATGTAAGGTTAAATAAATACGAGATGGAAAACTTGTATCAAAACGTTTTAATTCTAAATTAGAAAAAATATTTTTTTTTCTGTAAGTATAGAAAGATTCGCTTTCGCTCTGTTGCTGTCAAAATTAAATGCGAACAAGCATACACCCCCTACAAAGTTAGAACAATTTAGACAAACGAGAAATAAATCAAAGTGACAGACTTTGCGGTCAAGTCGAGTCGAAGCACTTACTGCAATGCATGATCATTTACCAAATTTTGTGAAGCATCTAGGTAATTAACAAGTGCGTAGAATTAAAGTAAATAAACATCCATTAATACAATTTTTATATTTTAGGACAAAGAGATGAATATAAACACCACCCGTACCTGGAACCTTTAAACGGCATATGTATACATACATTATGAAATATCTATCTACCCAGTACCCACACAGATTTCATTAAAATTAATAAATTTATGAAAATAAAACCAACACCAGGCTTTTACTAATATTGTTGAAGATAAGCCAATCTTTGCCTACGGTTATGTTCATAAATGCACAACAAAAATAATTACCGTATAGTAAAATTCAAACACTGTAGTTTCAATTAAACTAATTATTATTATTTGTTTCTGTTCTTTTTCGTTGCAGTAAAGAATGAACTTGTTGACAGTTTCCAAGATATGGATGTTAAAAGGAAATCGCGAGCTTCAACTGTTGCAGGTAACTACTTCAAATATACACATTCAAACGTTAAATGAGTAAAATTATGTACTTTTGCAATTAGTACTTACTTACAGATTAAAAATAGTAGATAGGTTCCTTGAAAATTAACTTTTTTTTTTTAATTTACGAATGTACCATGTACTAATACCAAGGTTTAAGTCTGCAATTAGAATGCAATATTTGAATAAGTTTCTTTTATCTCAAGAAACAGACTACGAATAGAGTGTTTTAAGAGCCCATCCTTTCACATACGGGCTATATTTTTTGTTCAAACGTCAAAAAAACTTTTAGGATAAAAAAGAGTTGTGCCTTGTTCGAACATTTCTTAAGAATCACACGATTCCTATTTCTTTAACTTCTCAGCTTTTACCGAATACATTTTGTAAACATAATTTTTCTATTCTGTTTTTTCACTTAATAATTATCTTATCTATATCTATATACATATACATATATATTTAAATTGAGCCCTTAAATTGTGTTCGTTTGTCGCCGATTCACGCCTTAACGCATATACCGATTTTAACAAAACGTTAACACGGCTTTGGTGTTGGACTGTATATGGTTTTTTTTTCGAAGTTTTGGTTGAAATCAGAAAACGAATGTGTGTGTGTGAGTGTGTAAAAAACCCATAAATTCCATTATATTTTGGGTTTTTTCAACAAATTAATATTGCGTATACAGCTCAGGACTATTTTGGGCACGCATAATTCAAAAATTAAACCTTTTAAATAACTATTTTATTTTTTTTGTACCTATTGCAAATGACACTACCCGTAATTCTATTTTTTTTTTAAATGCGGTTCTCCATACGAATGCAAATGACACGACCCGTAATTCTATTTTTTTTAAATGCGGTTCTCCATACAAAGATCTACCCCCAATCCCATCCCCGTAAGCTGTTATTTTCACGACAAAAAGTAGCATATAGCCGTACCCACCATATCAAAATAGTGGCCTAACTATCCAACTGTAACGAACCATACATTAAATAGTCCTATCTTTCAAACTGTAACCAACCTGTAAGCCCCAAAATGTCTTTGAAATCGGTTGAGTGGTTTAGGATATCAACAACAGCGCCACCGGAAAAAAACCCAAAATTTAATCAAATTCATGTTTTTTCACGCACCCATAATACACACATAAGTTTTCCGATTGCAACCAAACGTCACAAAAATCATATATAGAGCAATACCAAAGATGTTTGAAAGTTTGGTTAAAATCGTTAAATGCGTTAAGGGAAGGCGTGAATCGGCGACAATTCAATTTCAATTCCTTACATTGCTTAATTATTATTATTACATATGCAAAAATGTTTCTTTACGTTGAAGTAATTAATGGAACACGCCTATTTTGACTGCTAAATACCAATCGACAGCAATTATCAAAAAAACGTAACCCCTCCCCTTTTCAAGTGCCCACATCTGCTGAGCTGTGGAAAATTTGAAATTTAAAAAGTAATAAGGCTTGATTTGGTGAACAGAATAGATCTATGTGAAATCCTTGACTAGACCTATATGGAATATAAGAAGAAAATGCTGTAAGACATAGACACCTCAAAAAAACAGTTGACAAAAATAAAATTTTGAAGTTGAAAAATCTTGAAAGTACGATCCAAGCTTACCGTACTTATGACTTGAATTCGGTGGCTTGTGCTACAAATGCGGTTATAGGTTCCAACTAACAAACATGCACTATCAGTAAGCAAATTATAAAAAAAAATAAAAATAGCAAAAAATCAACAAATTGCAAATATTTCGGTGTCCAAACGCTTTCTGGTAAACATTGTGCTTTATTTTATTCTTCGGGACACCACGTAAACATAATTTAATCCACAAATCGCGTGTGAAATGATCGTTTTAGTTTTGTTTCTTTTTTCCCACAAGTTTTTGTATCAAATCATACATCAATATTCTTGGTAAGTACAGAATGTTAATAAATCAGATCCATTTTTTTTTTATAGGTATTTATTTAATTGGAAAACAATATTACGTATACATTACGTCTGTTCCCTTACGACAATAGGCGTTTTTCTTTTTTAGTTCAGAGCTGAGCACTGAACTGATTTCGAGCTATATGAGCGCGCTCTGAACTGAACGTGCTCAGATCGTTCTGATGATTTTCTGTTTTTCCTGTTTTTCTTTTCTCTCAAATATGACTGGAAGTGTGAATGTATATGTGTAATCAGCATTTTACTCAGCCTGTTCAGTAATTCTGAGCTCATAGAGCACACTCTGATCATGCTCTGAACGAAAAAAGAAACACAAATTCGAGCTCTGATGTATCTGAGCTAAAAAAGAAACACAAACTTTTTGTATAACAGTTCAGGTTGTGCTCTGAACTAAAAAAGAAAAACGCCTTATGCATTTGAACACTTTAGTCAAACTTTGTTCCCTTACGCAAAAGTTAGGTAGAATCGAACGAAGTTAGAACAGATCTGGCCAATGTGTTCGAATAGATTATCACACCTATTCCATATATTAAATCAGCTGAACCAGTAGATTTTTTTTTTTTTTTTTTTGTAGTAGGTAACAAGACTGATTAATAAGACTGCTCGGGGAGTGGTGCACCAGAAAAACGTCTTATGTTGTATCGACTTCTTTAACCTTAGGTAACCTTATCTCAAAATACCATATAAAAACCAAGTTATAGTTTACCCTACCGAGACTCGTCACGTACTGATCGAAAGTTAGAGCAGTCTCTTTATGTAAATGTTGTTTGCAAGCTTATTTAAAAGTGTAACAATTTTGTTTAAAAAGTGTAACAAATGGATAAAAAATGTAACAAACTGGTAAATTTTGTAATTATAAAATCATCGTTTTTCAACTCAAAAAAATCTTTATCAGGAACTCTTTATCACATTTCAAAAAAAGCTCTTTTTTTTAACCTACCTGTCTATTTTGTGTTTAACAAATATAAAAAACAAAATAAGAAACAAAATTCTTGACCATCGTAGTAGATTTCAATTTTTATTTCACAAACTTTATTTACCACGAGAAAATGCTATACATTTTGCGATTGGCCCCTAATGTCAGTTCTGTTTTGACATTTGTGTAGTAAACACATGCAAAATACACGTTAATAAACAATGTTACGCTACACTGCTCCAGAACGCGGAATATTGGTGACTATTTATTTGAGCAATAATCGGTCGGTGACTTTAAACGGATCGCCTGATTTGACCGCTTCAGATTTCTTTTTGTGGGGCTTTTTGAAGTCGCGGGTTTATGTCAATACAGCCAAAAAACATCGGAAGGTTATTTTTGCGCCACCTTGTAGAACATTGTCAACGGTGACGCGGCGTGACAGAAAAATATTGTTGTCTTTTCTTGTGACCTCCCATTCCCATTCCCACTTGAAGTTTAACATTTTGCACAACTTTTGAACTGTGTAAACAAACAAATACATTGACAGAAGTTGGTAGAAGTTTGCTCGAAAGAAAAAAGTGCTGCCAGTTCAACCTTTCAATATTTTAATGAGAAAAACAAAAAAGGATTTTAATGGGAAAAAATGTAACAAAGCGAATAAGAAAGTAACACTGTAACAAAATTATAAAATAGTTAAAAAGTGTAACACTTTTGTTACACTTGTAACATTGTGGCAACGCTGTTTGCAAGTAGTGTAGTCGCAGTGGCTTAGTGTTAGTGTGTTAGACTACTAGGCTGTAGGAAATAAGGCCCCAATGAAATAAGGCCCCAAAAGAGAAAATGAAATAAGGCCCCAAATTTGGGGTGTTATTTTATAATGAAATAACACCCCAATTTAACATATGAAATAAGGCCCCATTGCGATGAAATAAGGCCCCAAAATAAAAAGAAATAAGGCCCCAAATTTTTGGTTTATTTCATAATGAAATTAAAAATAATGAAAACTACTTTTCATTTAATTTTGTTGATATTGGATAAACTAGTTTAGATCAAAGGAACTTTTTTATATACTCAACCTCGCACCCACCCCGCAATCTAACAGTAAAGCCAAGCAGGGGGTTGCAGGGGGGCAGCATGCCCCCCCATACGCATTCCATATCGGAAGGGTAACAATCTATATATTATGTATATAAAAATGAACCCCTATTTCCCTTGGTCCCAGCATCACGCACAAACGGCTGGACCGATTTCGTTAATTCTTTTTATGTTGTGTTTGTTATTGTCAGGAGAACAATGTTATGAAAGAAAAAATTAAGAAAATTGCGCGGAAGATTAGAAAATTAAAGTTTGAATGGGGAAATACACTTTGAAAAAAATATTAACTGGATAGAAATCAAGTAGTGACACTTCAAATAAAAAAAAAATATTTTGAACTTTAAAAGCAATTGTTGTTGTCAATTATTTTAATTATTTTCCAAGCAAATTGTTGTTGTCAACAATTTTGAAGATTTTTTTTTTTGTAAATATAGGTAGATATACCCAAAAAGTTTGTTCTAATAAATATGACGATATTTTGCATCGAGTTCGCACTGTGACATCGGATAATGAACTGGAGATGTCAGATGAAATGCGCAACAAAGCTTTGATTAGACGCATTTAATCGAGAATTTGAGCGAGAAATGGACTTCGAACGAATCGCATTGAGTCAAGCTGTTCGAACAAATGTGCCAATGTTGAATCTATGTATATAAAAATGAATCCCTATTTCCCTTGGTCACGGCATCACGCGTGAACGGCTGGACCGATTTCGCTAAATTTTTTTTTGTTGTGTTTGTTATTGTCAGGAGAAGAATCTTATGAAAGAAAAAGTTAAGAAAATTTCGCGGAAAATTAGAAAATTTAAGAATACTTAACCACCATATTAAATTATATCTAATGTAACCATAGCGCTTTTACAATTCAAACTTTTTTGATGTAACCTTATGGCGCTTGGCATAACATTGACATATTGCGTGCTGCAAATATCGTCAAGGAGGATGTAAAAAAATGAATATCGTTTAAAACAGATGCTTCGATCGGAGTTATTATATTGATAAAATACATATAAAATAATTAATTTATTATTTTTAACAAAAACTGAATTTCTTAGTGCACATGGTCGGAAAATCCTCAACATGTGGCGTTGTATGCGTACGTCGTTTTTCAGTTCAATTAAATTTTCTTTAATAATAATCTTCTTAATTCATACCTATAATTCTTTCGGGATGAAACTCGATGATGATGATATAACTCGATAACCACTGATTTTTATGATTCTTCTTTTGTTTTGTTCGTATTGTTGTATTTCATCCGATTTCAATGAAATTTTGTAGATTTATATTCTTCGTTCCCGCTTGAAGGAAAGGATACTTTTGGACCTGATAGGTGGCGCTGTTGCCGATCTCCGAAACAGCTCTACCAAGTTGATTGAAATTTTGTTGCTTCCAGTTTTAAATTGCGGATAGTTTTTGACCCTATAGGTGGTACTTTGAAAAACACAAGCGGGATATTTTCCCATTCAGTCCCATTCAAAAATAAAATCAAACGCTATTTCTAAAGTTGTATTATTAAAATTATTAATGGACACTGTCCAAATAAAGCAATTTGCAAAATGTGAGCAAGATTTAATACGAAAGGTACGGACAAAGGAAGTACATTATACTACCTTTTGTTGTGAAAATA
The DNA here is from genome assembly GCA_946477585.1 of Cheilosia urbana. NCBI lineage: Eukaryota > Metazoa > Arthropoda > Insecta > Diptera > Syrphidae > Cheilosia > Cheilosia urbana. The sequence continues at coordinate 179,402,454 of OX297853.1, forward strand.
AAACGTTATGGAGATTAGTTGAATTTTTGAATTATTTAGACGTTCCGGGCTTACCTCTACATAATGTGGATATCACATGCGACTTCAATTTCCCGTGCGTATCGCTTTCAGTATGACAAATAATTTATTACAAGGATAATGGATGGATGTTTGTGCATTTGTGGCATCAATCTTGATTTCCCATGTTTCTCATATTGTCAATTTAGTGAAAAAGCGGAAAGTTGGCCGACACGTCAAAATCATTGCTATTTTCATTACATTAACAAATTTGGGCGGAACGAAGTTTGCCGGGTCAGCTAGTTAATAATAAAAAAATAATTTTGGGGACTTATTTCATTTCTTCTTTTGGGGTCTTATTTCATAATGAAATTTTCATTAAGAAATAAAGCCCCAAAAAAGGAAATAACACCCTAAATTCTATTAATAATCGTTGTTGTTTCCTGTATATTTTTTTGGGGCCTTATTTCATTTTTCTTTTGGGGCCTTATTTCCCAGAGCCAGACTACTAAGCTAGGGGTCTCAGGTTCGAATCCCGCAAAAACCCAAATTCCAACTTATGTTTTTTTTTTTTCCACTGCGCTACCTCTCGCGAACGTCTGACAAACATCCGAGAGTGTAAATGTCTTGAAAGAGCTTCTCAATAGCCGTTTGGAGTCGGCATAAAATTATAGATCCCTTCCATTCGTTCCAAAAATGAAAAACTGACACAAAACGAATGGTTGTGAGAAGCTAAGCCTAGGCTCCCTCCGGACCTGTTGCGGCAACTATTTATTTTATTATTTATGGCAAGTAGTGTGAAGTGCTTACATCAACTCAAAAATCACAACACAGTCCACGATGGATATAAGAAACCTCTAAAATCCCCAAGATTTGTGTCTTATATGCGAGGCGTTCTTATTAAGCGAACACCAGGGGCGAACGCAGTAAAAAAAAATTTTGTAATTTTCATAAGGTTCCATCAAGCTTTTTCATATGCGGTGTGGTCAGCCCCATAAGTGTGGCCCGGCAGATCGACTGTAGACCGAATTTTCAAACTGAAGCAAATCCTGGAAAAGACGAACTTCAAGTCGACATTCACCTTCTTTTCCTCAACTGCAAAAAATGTAAGAAAACAACTTTCAACTCCCAAAACCTTTACCTGAGTTCGCCCCTGCCGAACCCGTATACAAGAAACAAATGCTACTGTGTTTCCACATCCGTTTATTGTAACCAAAGTGTTCTTATATAAGTGTTTCCTGCATCCGCCGTGGACTGTATAACTTCTCGCATATATTCAAGTGTCGATAAGTTATGTATTCAAATCATGGCCTTTGAGAACTATCTATAAATTTAAATGGTTATGAACAAGGCCCTGTTTAAAAGTTTGTTTAGGGGAACGGAATTATTGTTGTTCTGTCAATTTTTAAGCTCGCTTTTCTTTATTAATATACCTACTCATTTTTCTGATAAGGTTTATGGCAAATTTAAATTCCAATATATTGCCAGAAATTTTTCAAGGTTTGGGAAAGGAAATTTAGCTTATTTTGAGCCTTTTCTTATTCGTCACATAACTCATAACGTAGCACATCACAACATGTGTCAGCAAATCCCGATATATGCAAATAAGGACTAACTTAAGTTGAGAGACCCCTTGAGAATTCCAAAAGCCGGCGCCTGTAGGCCAAACAAGTCTATACTCACGTAATCTCTCATTTTGTTTGACTGGCGCCCTGTTTGTCTCAGCTACAATGCTTTGCTTATTTTTAACTTGGGAACGTTTTGTAAATCGCAAATTAAGCACTGGATTAGTATATTATCAGTTGAACAACTGAGCTAATGGTTCTTGGTCAAACCCGCGGTATCGCATTAAACAATATTGTCCACTGTCTCACATTCGTCCTCACAAAGGCTCTTATTTCTGGCGTTAGGATATTCTTGAGACATTTAATGATATAAAACTCATATACCTTTTTATAGAACCGCTCGGACTATTTAAGTATATGCATTTTTTTTTTCTTGTCGTACGATATTTAACATTTTTGTTTTGCCACTTGGACATATAAAATCAAGCGTTAAATATTTCAGAAGATGACGAAATTTACGACATGCTAGCTGTTTTTGGAATATCGAAACGATCTCGTCGCATGTTAATTATTGGAAAGCACTCTTTCATAAGAACATCAAGACGGGGAGGTAACACTTGGCGATGCTCAAAGAACAGAACACATCGATGCAGGGCAAGTGCTCACACTAGGATGTTCGGCACTGAGCTAAGATGCCGAATTCACAATCCTATACACTCGCACCACTAATGCTATTATATGTTGTACGATAACGTTCAATCTCTCCTGCAACTAATAACTATTAGGAGCGTTTTATTAACATCGTAATCCGTCTCAAAGCAATACCAAATACCATGAGCCATCGGATCAAGAGGTTAACAAATCGCAGGCCTTATACCTAGCACTAGCACCTATAGCATTATTATCCTTCATGTACCTACATCTGTTTATTTTTGTAATTTGTTAAAAGTATGATTAAAATGTTTTAAAGTTCTGTCAATCTTTTTGTTTATTACAATCAAAATCAAATCCATGAAGATTTATTGAAGTAATCTGTAACCTTCTACTCACAAAAAAAAAAAAAAAACTTTAAAGGAAGCCGTTTCTCAGACATATAACAATTTTATTTTCTTATTGAGGTTGGACACTTAAGTAGGTATAGTTTATCGAGCTTTGCGTTACCAGTCGTGATTGAAAATTGGTGTTTGGACTATTGTAACTTGCGTATAATATGCATATTTAAATTGTTCACACTTTTATGAACACTTTAACACAAGTGTTGCATTTTTCAGAAAAAGATGAGAGGTACGACTTGCCAGCAGTTTTCGGAATTTCGCGAAAATGTCGCCGTACATTAATCATTGGAAAAGACGTCTTCTTAGCTACGTCGGCCAGTGGTGGAAACTCTTGGAGATGCTCACAATACAGGAAGCAATGGTGCAGGGCAACGGCTCGCACTAAGATGGTCAACTGTGAATTACGGTGTCGACTTAAATACTCCGAACACACGCACGACTAATTGTTAACTTTATTTTTAGTAAGTGCATTTCATTGTTAACATTTTATACTTTATCGTTCAGCACACTGCATCCGTTATCAACAATAGCATCAGTTGCTTTTGAGGTGGAATTTATTTTAGAAATAAGTCAAATCATTTGATAGGGTAGGATAGGACACTGAAAGTGTCAGTTAATTTTCACGCCTGTCAAAAACCCTGCACAACCCTGAAAATTCGGCTACTATATCGAACGCAAAATATGTTGCCCTAAAGGATCTCAGTTTTTGAAATTGAAAAGTATTTATTTTTTTGGTGAAGGAAGTATGAAGAAGATAACACTTTAGTCCATTTATTATTAAAAATGAGTGCTCTCAATTCTGATGTTGTGCTTTCCATAATGCAAATACTTGATAAAAGTGTTTGGAATATAGATTATGCGTTTGAAAATTGATTAAGCCCTGATTGCAGCTTTTTTCATTCCATTTTCCTATTATATAAAATTTTAGTTCATAAACGTAGTTGTTTTCAAACAATTCCCCTTTGAATATCAAATTTATTGTATTTACCTTGATCACTATTTAAACAAATGAATGACAGCAAGCGAAACTCAGCACTGAATTCTTGCCCCAACAAATTAACTGGGGTCAGCTCAGGGCACAACTAGGGTGCCCTAGAAGTCATGTCAAACACAGGTTTTCAGTACCAGGGCGAGTTCAGTGCTATATCAAACACATTAGGGTTAACCCAGTGCTTACTAGTGCACACTAGGGCTAACGTCAAACAAACCTTTTCTCGTATACCAAGCAAGATAGTAGGTGGTGCTTCCATTCTGAACAATAACTTAAGTTAGGTTAGACGCAGGGTTGTGAGGCGAACCGTCACGAAACACTAGTCACCTTATTGCGACCATCGCGATCCCTGTAAGAACCATCATGTAAAAAATGTAAAAGCATACTAGTCCCTAAAATATTGAAAAACAATACTTTTCAAACCAAACACTTATTTTGTTCAAAATACAAATTTAAGATAACATAAGCATTCTAAACCAGAAATGCTACTTAGTTTTTCTCCAAAAGTACAAATACAAACGTAGTATAAATAATTCTTACAAATGACTACCAAAATTTCTGTATAAACGGTAAATTTTGTTAAAGCTCTTTGCCCTAACTTATCAGAAACTCCTGCTATGCTTGTCATTGTACTCAAAACTCTTGTAAGGTGTAACGCAGCGTGACCGTTTCGCCTGCCACAATTTGTTTTGGTATTTTGGCCTTTTTTTTAAAGAAGGCGCTTCAAAAAATGTTCAAATGCTGTTTTTTCGATATAAAAACCCTTAAAACGTAACGCAGTTGCCTATCAGAACACTATTATAATTTATAAGGCGTTTTTCTTTTTTAGTTCAGAGCACAGCCTGAACAGTTATACAAAAAGTTTGTGTTTCTTTTTTAGCTCAGATACTTCAGAGCTCGAATTTGTGTTTCTTTTTTCGTTCAGAGCATGATGAGAGCGCGCTCTATGAGCTCAGAATTAATTGACTGAGCAGGCTGAGTAAAATGCTGATTACACATATGCATTCACACTTCCAGTCATATGTGAGAGAAAAAAAAACAGGAAAAACAGGAAAAACAGAAAAAGAGCCCATGCCTGTTAAATACCGTTTAAAAATACAAAATGTGAAGAAGAGTTTCAGAAATGACAATTTTTTCTCATTGACTCTTTTTTTTGCGACTTTTCAGAATTCTGCAACGGTCACGCTGGGTGTAAGAGCTTATAAATATGTACTACAGGGGGTGTCAATTCTCGTTCTGTGAAAAAGTGAAACGAAAAGGTTTTCACCCTTTCACCGCAATTTCGATTCTCGTTATATAAAAAGGTGAAACCAAACGTCAAAATTTTTCAAATGAATGATTTCTTTTCACGGCCCAATTTGTAAGTGAATGTGTTTGGTGAAAGTTTGAAAATTAAGAACTCTATTTCATACAACACAGTGTGCGGTAATGAATTCACCACAATATTTTCACTTATTGAACGAGAATCGCATTTTAGTACAAAGTGAATCGATTTATTTGATTCACTCTTTCACAGAACGCGAATTGGCACCCAACAGATGCTTGGAACTTCCGAACCAGAACATGGGAACATTTCCTGTTACTGTTACTGATAGCTCGAACTTAATTCATATCAGATGAATATTGGGCCTTACCAACAAACATTTTTAATTCCGACTCAAATTTTTAGCAGTTCACAGTGGCTATATTTTCCATACAAATTTCGCAATAGTGAGCTTCCGTAAATTTAAAGTCGAGACTTTAATTTGTTATTAGTATGGCGGATTGTGTTTAAGTCAAATTTATTTAAAACTATTCCTATATTATCTGCACGGTTTATTTAGTATCGTTTCTCCGCTTTTTACCTATGTGCCTCATAAAATAAAAATAAAACAACCAAACTTTTGATGAACGAGAAAGTTTTGTAATGTTTGTTAAGATATCTAAGGGTGCCGCGATTATTCAATTCCTTCTTTTGTCCAAAGTATACTCGATAGCATATTGGTTTTGCCGAGAATATTTGTTAATTTTGCTAAATTGTAGCACATTGTGATTTTACTTTAAATGGAGTTAAGTTTTGTTTTGTGTTTAAAGTAATTTTGATTAATAGAAGGTGAAACGTTGTTTGTCCGTTTTATTGTTATACTTTACCTTTTGTATCGCATCATCAATTATTGAACAAGCATGTTAGAAATTGTGATCGATTTTTAGTAAATTTGTACGGCAATGTGATTTTTAGTTTATTTTAGTATATAGAGTATAGTTTCTATTTCTGCAATTTAGATTTGTCCATCGCATTTGAATTGTGAACTTCTTAACGCGTTACATATTTCAGAAATGGGCGAGATGTTTACCATACCTGCAGTCTTTGGAATTTCTCAAAAATTGAACCGCACCTTGCTTATCGGAGAACACACTTTTCTGAGACATACATGGAAAAATGATGGCGGCAACAATTGGCATTGTTCTAAATATATAAAGCACCGATGCAGGGCAACAGCTCGCACGAAGGTGATCGGTAATGAAGTGAAATGTCGATTAAAAAATCCTGTACATACCCATAAATAAACGTTTGTTTCTATATCTGCAATATGCTGTTTTATTTATCGGAGCTGTAATTATTTAATTATTTTAGCCATAATGTATTGCCAATATCCTTTACGCAAGATCAATATATAAGATAACTATATAAGCGTCCACAAATATTGCGTTGCAATTAATTGTGCAAACAGGCTAAAATATCAGCATTAAATATTTCAGACAAAGACGAGCGTTATGACATACCAGCAGTATTTGGACTGTCAAAAAAATCCGGTCGTATGTTAATAATAGGCAAGTACAACTATTTAAGCAGTTCCAGAAGGGCGGATGGTAATTCGTGGAGATGCGCTCAATATATGAAGAATCGATGCAGAGCAACAGCCTATACGAAAAAAATCGGTGGCGAAATAAGATGTTGTCATAAAAATCCAACTCATACATGTTCGTCTTAAAATTTATTTTTACGAAATGTGTTATTTTATCAGATTAGAAAATTTAATGAATATTATTTATATTTCCTTGTAACATCCTCTATCATTATACCTGTGTAAAATAAACTTATTTTATATTGTATAAACGCAATCTGTCTATTTTTTTTTATACGACGAAAACGATCGCATGCCTTCTTAAGTTCAGTAGATGAAAGATGTGACATCTTAATTCATTACTTGTCACTTTATTTGTAAAACTCACAATAAGCGCTGCCGAAAGTGATACAATAGGAGTATTATACTCCTTTTTCGTTGGCCGTACTCCCGTACTCCTCAAAGACAAATAAGTGTACTCCTAACAAATTTTACTTTCTGGATGATTCCACTATATATTTTTTTTTTTCGTTTTCGATTTTTTTATAGTCGTGGCGGAGAAATTATTGTGGATCCTTGAAATTCCCTTTTTTCTGCCGCAGTTGGCAATTCTCGTGGTGACTAGAATCCGGGTGTCCCCATTTTTGGCTGATTATTTACCGAATGGGCTGTGACTCTCTCGAATTTAGCCACCAAAAATTGATACGTCGACTTTGAATGGACACCGAGTCGGTCGTATAATAGGTGCAACCATGCGCTGACGAACACTCATTTTGATAATGATAAAGTTTTATCACTTGGAACTTGCCATGGTGATTTAATTTACAAATTATTGATTTTTGTTCTGCTCTCCCCTACTACCTACTCGAAAAAAATCTGTTACCTATGGCGTTTTCGATTGAAAAAAAGAATATCCATTAATATGGAATGATCAAATCTAAAAATGTTCTTTCTATGTTTTCTATGCTCAATTCAATGTCAATTCTTAACACGACAGAAGTGTCCGGGATATTTTTAAAGGATTGCCCTGAACTCACCAACACACACTTGCAAAATATCAAATTGAAATGTTTGTTGGGTTGTTCGAAACAAAATTCGCGCTATGTGATCCGAAAATATGCAATTATGCGTGTAAAATGTAAACTTACCTAAATTGAAATATACTGATTTGGCCTATTAAAACGTTCACATTTAAACCGCATTTACACTATCACGCACGCGCATTTTTGCACGAGACGGGACAGAGAGATCCGTTTGTCCGCAGTCAATGCTAATAAAGGCGAAGGAATGATATAACAAATCAGACGCCTAAGGTGTCATGGATGTTCTACCCATAATTATAGATACGTAAAGCGGAAGTTCCGGCGACCAACATTTCTGCAATCACATGAAAACATTTCTATTTCCGATTTAAAATATGTGAAATGAGAGTGTTAATTAGTTTCAGTAAATTAAACCAACAATTAATCAATCATTTATACGAAATGTACCTTCATCCCTTCCGGAAGCCATTTTGTTTTATAGGAAAACGAAATTTTGTAAGCCATCGCTATAAAAATATCAACATGCATAGCTTTCCCATAATTCCTACCACGCAAACAAGATGGCCTACCAAAAAACGTATCACGTTTTTTTGCGTGTTAGGTAATGCTGTCCCTTTCAGTCAGACGGCTGTTTAGTATTGGGCATCCCTTTAATTTTCCGTGATAGGAATGTGTGACCGTGTAAATGCCCCATTAATGGTCACACATTCCTATCACGGAAAATTAAAGGGATGCCCAATACTAAACAGCCGTCTGACTGAAAGGGACAGCATTACCTAACACGCAAAAAAACGTGATACGTTTTTTGGGCGGCCATCTTGTTTGCGTGGTAGGAATTATGGGAAAGCTATGCATGTTGATATTTTTATAGCGATGGCTTACGAAATTTTGTTTTCCTATAAAACAAAATGGCTTCCGGAAGGAATGAAGGTACATTTATTTATTAATATCGTATAAATGATTGATGAATTGTTGGTTTAATTTACTGAAACTAATTAACACTCTCATTTCACATATTTTAAATCGGAAATAGAAATGTTTTCATGTGATTGCAGAAATGTTGGTCGCCGGAACTTCCGCTTTACGTATCTATAATTATGGGTAGAACATCCATGACACCTTAGGCGTCTGATTTGTGATCTCATTCCTTCGCCTTTATTAGCATTGACTGCGGACAAACGGATCTCTCTGTCCCGTCTCGTGCAAAAATGCGCGTGCGTGATAGTGTAAATGCGGTTTAAGGACTATTCACATGAGACCGAATTGCGAACTGCGAACACGCGAAAATTCGTAGTTTCTGAAACTTCATTCACATAAAAACTTTTTTTGGTCGCAGATACCCGCGTATCAGTTTCATTTTTAAAGGTTCAGTTCGAACGAATTTTTCATTCGTGGGTTTGTGGATCACGACTGTTTTGTGTGGATTGTGAATAAAGTGTGACAGTTCACGGCAAGAATTTTTAACTCTCGGTAAAATTGCTTTAATTGTTAATGTAGCTGTTTAAACCAATTGAGAGTCAGGTTTTTTAAAGACTATATGTTAGATTAATTAAAAATAATGGTTTTGTGATAAAACAAATACCAATTTTGAATTCATAAATACAGTAACCTAAATTGATTTGTTCGCAATTCGCCTATTCGCTTTCATGTGAATAGTCCTTTATGTGAAAAAGGTCTACCACTATTGCAAAAATGCTCCATCAAATTTTATTGAAGAGCAATTCTGAATTTCGGGGCAATTCTCTCGGATCTTCGATGAAAAGCGCCATACTCCACAACGAAATTATTAATTAAAAATCCATTTTATTTATTATTGCATTACTTTAAAAAATCTAGGTTTCTAATATTTTCTGCATTTTCGCGAATTTTCTTATATTTTACCTCTGATTTAGTAACTCTCTTATTGTAAGTGAATGGCTATGCAGACATGAGGAAAAATGTATGAATATTCATACAGTTTATTCAATGAGTATGTTTTTATATATTAAATTATTGATTTGTGTATAAAAAGACAATCTAAATTCACAAGATAGTTTCGTGGTCCAGCCCGTGGTACCGGTCCATTGCTTTTAGAAGACATTTTATTTATTTAAAGTTATAGGTACTCGTACTGCAGCAGATAAGAGACATTTTTGAATAATTATAAACTAATTCCTTTCCCTTAGATCGACTGAATCTATCCTCTTCCGGTTCCGCAAACGCATCGAAAGTAAATGTTTTTGAGTATTGCGATACCTCGATGTCGTTACATCCATTCGAAAACGCCGAGCCGAAAAATTATAAATGCGTGGGATGTTCCGGTAAAATTGTTTACAAATTAGTGAAGGCAACTCATTAACGTTTCACTTTGCTTCATTAGAGTTTAAGAAAATGGCTTCTGAGTCACATGAAGAAACGTTATCTGTGTTAAACAGGCTTACAACAGAGATCGTGCAGCTAAAGGATTTAGTAAAAGGAACGAGAGGGGACAGTCAATTGGATACGTGTGATTCCTCTTTTCCATTTACTTATAATTTTCCTTTTCTCGATAAAGCCACATTCCTTGAGTTTGAAAACCGCTGCACTATTGATGAAAAATTGATTCCAAATTTGGTAAATGATTTGCACATAATACTCACAAAGTTCATTTTTAATGTTCGAATACGGTTTTTAGCAAAAGTTTTTCATACGTCAAGGAGGTGAAGACGCAAAATCGTTCTTAAGAAAGAATCTTAAGAAAATCCTTACAGATGAAGCAGCATTGTCGTTTTCGTGGCAGGGGACAGAAACAAAACAACGCGTTCGAACTTTGGCCATCATTTCGGCGCTTAAAAGTGGATTACATTTAGAATATACCTACATGTATTGGGTAATAAAGAAATGCTTTTTATAATTTCAGATGCCTTTTGCCAGCAGTTCCCAAACACATCTGACACTTTCGCAGATAACGTGATTAAGCAGCACTTTCAACACGCCAAGGATAGACTGGCAAAGAGATGCAAATCGAAAAGTATCTAGTTCGTACTTCGTAATACATATTTGCACAGATTCCCTTGTTATACCTACATGAACAACTTTTAATTTAGTTAATTCTGCATTTGTTTGTTTTTCTGTGCTACATTTTATTTTGTTTTGCTAACTTCTTTCTTTTATTAGGTAGGTTGTTCAATAAAAGAAAAATAAAGCATTAAAGAATTGATTTTTAGTTGTTTATGTTCAAAAATAACGTGCGAATAGCCACTTCGTAATCATCCGTAAGTTCATTTTGTCTGCATTTGCATCTATTATCGTACATCCAGTAATGTTCGTCTAGGGATATCTGATAAACGTTTTAAGGACTGCGAACACGCAAATTATTCCTAGTTTTTGACACTTCATTCACATGAAAACTTTTTTCGGTCGGAGATACCCGTACCCGAACGAATTTTTCATTCGTGGGTTTGTGGATTGCGACTGTTTTGGTTGGATTGTGAATAAAGTGTGACAGTTCGCAGCAAGAATTTACAATTCGCGGGAAAATTGCTTTAATTTTTAATTAACCTGTTTAAATCAATTAAGATTCATGTTTTTTATGTGGTTTTCCATAGAACAGAAAATGTTTTGAACACTTCCCCAGGACCGACTCAGTATTCTTTCTCCCGAGTAAGCCATTTTGTTTACTTATCACGAATTATTATGTATTTGGCCTAATTAAGAACGAACATCGTACGGCTTTAAATTAGAAATATAGCTACGGTGACCATATTCTTAAGAGCCAAACCCGGGACAGAAAAAGTGAAAATGTATAACAGCACACAACAACAAAAAAATAACAACAAATTGTATGTATGTTGGGATGTATGTCCCGTATTTCTTAAAGAAATCTTAAAAAAAAAAAAAACGGGACAGGCTATTGAAATACGGGACTGTTCCGGGAAATACGGGACGTATGGTCACCGTAAATATGTAAATGAGACGGGTTGCGCAAACTTTCATATCAACTGACAAACTGTCATAAATGGGAATGAGAGCATTAATCAATTTCAGTAAAGTTTATCAATAAATTTTACTGAAATAGAAATAAATCACTTACATAAGTTCTTTGACAGCCTCTTCCGAAAGACAAATGGCAGAGGCTTTTCTATAAGGGGAAGGTTTCTTTTAGTAATCGGCCCTAGCAAGGTATCAGTCGGATCGGAAGCGACTCCGCAACCCATACTCTTTCGGAGGCTCAAATTCCATTCGAGTTGTCCGACTTAGGAAGAGAAATAAACAATTGCGACGACGCAACGCACCGGGCTCCAAATCGTAAACCGTAAACAAATTCAGCAACTAAATTCTGTCGGATCGGAATGGAACCTAGCTGTCAAAAATGTAACAAAAAAAAACGCACTTCATCGCACTTCAACGTAATTCGCTGATATGCGTTCCAAAAATCCTACGAGTCGTAAAAAATCGGAAATTTTTCGTTTCGACGGATACCTCGCCGAGTATTTTGATGATATGATTTCAAGGTGCTTATCAGTAGTTAGAAATCGTGTATTAAACTTAACTCGCTTTATCTGAGCTGAAATTTGATTACGGCTTGCTTGAACTATTACATTCAAATTTATATCCAGAAACTCCTCTACAATTTATTTAACAAAGTATTAATTCTCATTACTAGGGGACGCAGTTTGCCATTGAATTCTATTACGATTCTTCTTGAATCAAAATGTCATATTCTACTACTATTTGCAAAGAGCATGCATTGTTGATTTCAGTTCTAGATTCTGTTTAAGTTTTTTTCTAAAGAAACTTGTTAAATTATATTTTTGTTTTAATTTAGCCCAATGGATAATTTGTACGTATGGTAATTGGTGAAAACGGAAACAGGCTTATTTGTTAAAATTCTATATGTCCCCATTGTTTTCGTATTATATTTTTAGTGTCATTCACTTGCAATTGGGCAAAATTCCGACTGCTCTGCCTACGTTCGCAATTGATTTACATGGCGTCCATATGTGAAGTTAAAATGATACAACTGTGAGTAGTCTTATAAATAAATGGCAGTGAATTAATGAATTACTTTATATTGCAGGTGGCTGTGAAAATGGTACGAAGAGGATTAATACTTGACTAATAAAATTTTCTTTTCAATATCATTTGCTCTTTTGTTTTATTTTCTTGGGCTATTTTTATTATTTAACATTAAGTGTAATATATACATACGACTTCGACTTACCATTATTTGTATTTTCTTTTTAAGGAACGAAGAGCACTGTTAGGCGGGGTCGTCCGAAAAAGAAAACTCCAGTACATTCACTTACGGAAAAATGCCAAAAAGCTCTACAAGGAGAAGGACACAATGCAGTATATCTTTCGACGACAAAAGGAGGAATGAAAGTCTTATTCGAAGGACATCATTTCAAATACACGTACCGTCGAAGTGATTGCAGCATCTTCCAATGTTGTTACAAGGAAAACAATGACCAATGCATGGCACGCATTATATTAAATCAGAACCAAGTTTACCCGCTTCATAATGAACATAATCATTTTAACCAGGCAACTGATAGAAGCGTTACATCAGTAATGTTCGAAGCAACCCCTGAAGATTTTTTAACCGGTTGCAAGGAGCAATCCCAAATTAATTCAAAGAAGATGAAGCTTTCCGATTCTGATAAATTTGCTGAGAACGTAATGGAAATAACTGAATCAGTTGGCGATTTTGATATAATATTACCTTTGGAAGATGCCACAAGTGCTGAGGAACATACCAGCATAAATGTTGAAGATGTACGTAAAGAATCCGAAAAAGAAAGTGCTGACGATTTTCGCGAAAAAATTAAAAAGCGACTGCAAAATGCACTGTTGGGGAGGAAAAAAAAGTAATATGCTTTGCTTACACCAATAATTTTTTTTTTGGCTGCTCTAAATGCCTGTAAGTTTAGAATTAAAAAAAAAAAACTTGGTTTAATTAGTAATGCTTATTTAATTGTTAAGTTTAATAGTGTTGTTGGTCTGTTCCCTTACGAAAATCCATTCGAATATAAGTCAAACTTCGTTTACTTCTACCCAACTCCTGGGTAAGGGAACGAAGTTTGACTAATGTATTCGAATTAACATCGTAAGGCAACAGACCTATATTCGATTGGAACTTGTGGCTGTAGATTTGTTTTTAGTGTAAGATCTCATTAATCGATCAGGGTCAGCTTTTGTGAATGTTTTGACCGTTAGAGCTCATTATGTAAGCAATATCAAGTCTTATTGCTTAAAGTCACTGGTCCTAGATATTGAATAAGAGTGGTCCTGCCATGTTACCATGTTATTCTTAACTTTGGACTTCATCTTCTTAAGGATTCCATGGGATGATTGGTAGTCCATTTTATTTTGTGCTGAAGTCGGTATAATTTTTCTTAGAAATTGTACTGAGCTGTTTCTTTTTTTACATGAAAAACGACCAATTTTTATCATTCTCACTTCAAGGTTGTTCAATTAAGAGAAGTGATTTGTATTTCCACTCATAGGAACACTGTTAGACAAGGAAAAGTAAAAGGCTTCAAATGCAGCTCTGAATTATCCATGTTGTTTAGTTGAAAGCGACCAATAGTGTTTTACATACCTCAACAGTTCTTTAGTAGAATCCACACTAGCACTTATAAAACGGGCGCTTCCTAGATGCTGACATTATGTATAGTTAATTCCGAAAAATTATGCTATTGGATGGTAGTTTTGTGAGAAACATTTTCGTTTTGATTTCGTTTTAATCGCTTGAAAGCCAAAAAGGCAAAAGGAATTTTGAAAAGTTAACATAAGGTTAACTGTGTTCAGAATTTTATGAACAATTTTTGAATACTATGGCTGGGTGCCTTTCGCCTTTTGTAATATAGCTCTATAAGGATGCGTGGACATTTTTATTTGTTATCGAATCGACAAACTTCGATCTTAAGTTCCGCACTATCATATTAAAAATTGTATCCATTACTTCATTATATACTTATGTACTTTGCAAGTAAAAAAAAATAAATAGTTGGCGCAACAGGTCAGGAGGGACTCTAGGCCTAGCTTCTCACAACGTATGGAAGGGATCTACAGTTTTATGCCGACTTCAAAAGGCTAATTGAGAAGCTCTTACAAGACATGTATACTCTCGGATGTTTGTCAGACGTTCGCGAGAGGTAGTGCAGTGGAAAAAACCCCTAATTGGAATTTGGGTTTTTGCGGGATTCGAACCTGAGACCCCTCGCTTAGTAGTCCACTAAGCCACTGCGACTACACTTTGCAAGAAATTGTAGAATTTTTCGTTGCACTGAAGAACTCTGAGATCCGCAAAAGGAGACACTAATCATAGTAATAGTTCTATAGTTTGATGAACGTGAATTTTTAAAGAAAGCATTACTAAACTAAAACAAACGAGTACCTAATTAAATATTAAAATTTGTTAATCAATTTATTCCCTTTTTTTTAGATGCGACGATCTTTTACTTTGGGGCAGAGCGGATGTGATGAGCTTAATCACATCACACAATTTTTATTTTACAACGTAAAGGCGAGGTATTAATAATCATTTTTAGTGTTTGCTTACGTTTCACAATGGTGACAGTTTCCATAAAAAAGTAAATATTGCAACTTTCAAAAAATTTATGGTAAAGGTGAAAAATGATTATTAGTCATACATGTTTAAAAATTTATTTGCTTTTGACAATTTTTTTTTTTATTCTTTTCATTTCCATTATTATGTTTAAAAAGTGTTGGAAAATATAGATAATACAGACAATTATCTAAACACGTAAATATTGAATTTCTTTAATACCTATATTAAACATAAAGGCCCGCTTAAAAAAAGTTCATCGTGTGTCCTAGATAATAAAAACAATGTATGGCTGTATACTGATATATAATGCCTTTTTATATAATTTTAATAAATTGAATCAATATAAAAAAAAAAAAAACGTTTTTTAATACATACTCCTTTTATTTGTTTTTATACTATGAGCAATTTTTATGTCTGAGCACTATTAAATATATTTAATTTCTTTTAGTTGTTCAACATATACCAAATTGCGGACAACAACTCTTTATTATCAGCCGGAAGGGTGGTACACTACTTACAATAAATGACTTTATTTACCGATCCAATCAGAAAAGGCATGGCCCGCGAAGTGATAAAATTTATTGGGAATGCATCCATAATCGATCGAAAAAATGCCGGAGTCGTATTAAGACGATAGCCGATGATTTGTATGTTACTAATGGTAAGTGCAAGTTACGCTTTTAAATAAACGCCTGCAAAAATTAAATTTGTATTCATCGATAGATGTACACAACCATTCTTCTGATGGTCATAGGATCGAATTGGCGAAGCGTGCTGGTATGTTAATTTTCAGACGTTTCAGTTCATTGGGTCATTGTCAAAGGAACAAAACATTTGAGTAGAACAAAAAAAAAAAACCTTTTTTATAGCATTTACATTTATGTCGTATTACTTTTATTATGATTTATGATTAATTCCTCAAATATAACTTATTATTATGTATGTGTCGAAATAAGAAATAAATTCGAGGACATTTTTGCGAATTTCGATGTTGCTTCGCATCATTTCCACCAGGAAGAACATAAGCAATGCAGTGCTCTACTGCTACTCAAATACATAACGCAATTAGGACCAAAGACTATTAAGTTCCTTTCTGACAGTTAATTTCTTAAAGTAGCAGCAAACATTTATGTAGAGCAATAACTGTGTTACTGTAGTCGCAGTAGCTTAGTGGAGTCCCAGGTTCGAATCCCGCAAAAACCCAATTCCGACTCAGGGTTTTTTTTCCGCTGCGCTACCTCTCGCGAACGTCTGACAAACATCCGAGAGTATAAATGTCTTAAAAGAGCTTCTCAATTAGCCGTTTGGAGTCGGCATAGATCTCTTCCATTCGTTCCAAAAATGAGAAACTCACACAAAACGAATGGTTGTGAGAAGCTAGACCTAGGGTCTCTCCAGACCTGTTGCGCCAACTATTTATTTTATTAATAACTGAACCGTCTTTATAAGTTGGATTTTATTACTTTAGAAATAGTTGTCATCCACTTGCATAACGACTTTAAAACAAGGAAAAGATCTGAAATGCAAAAACAGTCTTGGCGATTGGGTATGTCACGCTAAATAATAAGCTACTATACTCATATCTAATATCCTTCAGTCGTTTGCAGCTTACTGTGGATGAATGCATCGTGATCGCGAACGTCGTTGAATATTTTTGAAAATAGAAATACATAAGCTTACAGTAATTTTTGCACTTTGCAAACACATATCGTAAGAAAAATTACCATTCTGATAACGGAGTTTTCTCCGATTTTTATGAAATCGGAGAAAATTCCCTTCGAGATATCCGTTCCGATACAACTTTCGTAAAAATGCTCCGATGACGTATAGCGGACACCGTCGCATTGCGTGGAATCGCGTTATACCACTTATGTCGTTATCCATCAAAAATTAATCTTTTTTGTATCAAATGTCGTTTTCCATTGAGACCAAAAATCAATCTTTTTTTTTATCTAAATCACTTTTCACGTTCCATTGGGCAGAAAAATCAATCTTTTTTCGATTCGGATCACTTTTTGCAGATCTCGATATTTTTTTCAGATTTACGCATACCTACCAATATACTTTGTACAGCTGTTTTACGTCAGTTTTAGAAGTTTGCTTTCGAGACAAATACCTACGCAAACTTTCGTGAAAACCAAGATAACAAAAAAACATAAATAGCTATGGATATGATTTCGGAGGAATTATTATCTTCATTTTCTCCCTCGTCATCTGAAGACTACAAACCAATAATACTTCATTTGTATCTACAACAGGGAAAACATTTTTCAGGTCGATATCCATTTGTGATTTTGCCAAAAACGAATGCAATTTGAACAGCTGATATTGTTGTCAAATAACGCAAAACGCACTAATGCATTTACAAAAGTAGATCAATTTCGTTGCATGTTCCATGAGTAGCGTAAAATCTGAGATCTGACAAAGATTTCTGGTGGTCCGAATGGAAAACGACATTTCTTTTGACAGTTTTAGGGCACATTTTTTCCGAAGAACTTCCTTATAGCTGCAGAATATTTTTAAAGTGAAATGAACGCGTTTCTACGCTTCATTTATTTTGTTCCGAAGTTGATACTTCGAACGCAATTTGAGTTCCGATCAGATTTGAATTTCGTATCGGAATTTTTTCCGAACGGATACCTCGATTAATAATGTCGTTTTCCATTGGGCAAAAAGAAGCGTCCGGGAGAGTCCGGAATCGAAAAAATCACTTCTGAAACCGTTCCATTGGCACAAAAAATACTCTTCTGTTGATTCTGAGGAGAGAATTTCGCTTCTGGATTTGAAGTCAGAATCCACTCAAGAAGCACTCACACAAGTGCAATTTATGTATTTTATACAAGTCAGATGACAGCTGCCGTAGATTATTTTTTGGCATTTCACCAATATTTTTGTAGATTCAACCAGAAGCAGTTTTCTTGTTCCATTGGATTTCAGATTGAGTCGATCCCCGAGTGAAACCAATGGAAAACGACATAAAGGGCCCTACACACGTTCAATGTTACTTGTCAATGTTACTTGAATGACTCATCTTTCAAGTAACATTGATCGTTTGTATGCTCTTCAATGTTCTTGTCAAGTAACATTGCTACATTGATGAAAACCAAAATCGATTTGGTTTTCGTCAATGTTAATTGACAATGATTTGGTCGTGTGTAGGGTACTTCAATGTTACTTGTCAATGTTGTCATTTGTGAAATAATAATTTCGGTGACATCACGGGGTGTAACCAGTCTCAACAATTGAACGAATACATTTTCATCCATTCTAAGAAAATTTCTATAGTCTTCATCAAAATTAGATAATTTTCATGAACAAATTTTTTTTTTATATAGGTTTTCGATTTCGATTACACTGGTCGCAGCACTGGCTGCAAGAAAATATAAATTAGTGTCCATACTCACTGACAACTATGAAACGACTGAACATAATTCAAGCAAAAACATTGTCAATATTCATTGATACGTGTGGAGGCGATTTATCATCAATGTTACTTGATGAAAAAAATCGTCAATGATACTTGTCAAGTAACATTGAACGTGTGTAGGGCGCTTAAGGGTGTATAATTACAGTGAACATTGGAAAACGTGAACTACCCCAAAACGTGAACACTGTATTTTTTCCATTGACTGCTCTAAAACGTGAACAAATCTACAAGCTCTAAAACGTGAACAGAAATTTTTTCAACATTTCTACATAAAAATGCACTGAATTATTTAATTCGGGGAATCCCATAATATTGACAATGCGTAGTATGTATGTATTTGGTGCCACACGTGCTATCATCCCTCATTCGCTTGCTATTTTTTGCTTGCATCAACGTCTTATTTTCTGTAAATGTGTTCAAAGAAAGTTAAGGTTTTATTAACATTAAACGAAAAAGCAGACATAAACGTACTTAGACGCCTAAGAGAAAATGCAGTTGTTCAAATGTCGGGAAAAATACAACAGAAAAAAATTACAGATTTTTTTTGTTAAATAAACCTTTTATGTATTTTTAAAACGTTCAAATGTAAAAAAAAAATCCAATAAATTTTGTTAATGAGCCGTACCAGTATGTGTAAATATGTAAAAAATATTCATGAATCTATACTAATACAAGCAAAAAGAAGATAAAATGGAAGAAAATGTGTTTTATTTTAAGAGCAGAATCATAAAATGTTACATTCCAAAACATGAACACCCTCAGTTTTAATTAGTTCACGTTTTCCAATGTTCACTGTATAGGAAAATGCCATGTAAATTCAGAAACGTCAAACATTTGCTCATGTGGTATTCGATTGGGCGCTCTCAGAGTACTTTTTTTGCTCTCAGAGCAGTTTTTATGTTCGTTTGGTACAAAAAAAAAGCAATCTTTTTCAGATTTCAGAGCACTTTTGCGAATCTA
The DNA here is from genome assembly GCA_946477585.1 of Cheilosia urbana. Taxonomy (NCBI): domain Eukaryota; kingdom Metazoa; phylum Arthropoda; class Insecta; order Diptera; family Syrphidae; genus Cheilosia; species Cheilosia urbana. The sequence continues at coordinate 179,421,851 of OX297853.1, forward strand.
GATATTTTCTCATGTCGTTTTCCATTGGGATTTTCAGATTTTGCTCTGAGATTTCAGATTTTTCGTGCCCAATGGAACATAAAACGAGATTTTTCTTCCTTTGCATCTGTGGTGGTGCGTGTTTTAAATGTCAACCGTTCTTAAATTGTAATTTGTGTTTATAAAAATCCATTCAATTTATTTTAATAACTTTTGCAGCGGGCGGATATAATTTTTTTTTATTTTTCACAGACTTCTCGTCTAAAAACGTACGTAAACACACTTTAAAGTTTGACAAATAATGACAAATGTTTTGGTGTTAGTGCAAATAGGTGTGAATCTCGCTCGGATATCGAGATTCGCAAAATTGCTCTGACTCTCAAAAAAAGTGTTTTTTTTTGCGCCCAATGGAACATGAAATCTGACAGCCAGCTGATTTCGAGAGCAGAAAAACTACTCTGACTCTGAAAAAAAGTGCTTTTTCTGTCCCAATGGAAAACGACATCAGATTAACCAAACAAGTGCATTTGAGTTTGACAACTGGTGGAGGGCGTTTAGGTTTTCGTGAATTTGTTCTACAGCAAAGAAAGGCATTGCATCGGGTGAATTTATTTTAGTGAATTGATTATGTATAAATATTTAAAAATCAATCGAGACGCAAATTTCGAATGTTTTAATTTAAAACTTAAGCAGTGAATGGAAAACGTTTTGAAAAGTGTTGTACTAATAAATTGTAGTAGAAGTGTAAAAGCCACGGACAAGACTTCAATTCCACGAACTCACAACTAGGTGGCAAAAGTATACAAACTTCAACCACGCTAATGTTCTAGTACTTTTTGTCCCTTGCTATGATATTTTTTTTATACGCCAGACTTCTGCAGTAAAAAAAATATTTCGCCGCGTTTTATCTTGACGTTCATATTTTTTATTTGTTTATTAGAAATAATTTGTGAAGAAAAGCCCGTAAATAATAATGTTGAAAATGCTTAAAAAGTGTTTTCTAACGTACATAGTTACAGTAGAAATATGTGTATTTAAGTGACTTATGAAATGCTATTACTTATAATGGCCGAATTAAAAGTGCGAGAAAATTGTGTTTGCTTGTGTATTTTATTCAATACCTACAGTGTTCTTCTAGTTGGCTTCAAAATTGTGTAAGTGCAGAAGATATGCTAAAATAAAAAAGCCAAAATAATAATGGTGCATTCTAAAAAAACGGAATTTAATAGAAATATTTCGATTTTTAGCGTGTGAATATATGTACCAAATACATAATACAGATAGGTATGTAGATGAATGTATACGTCTTGATTCTTGCGCACCACTGAATAAAACTCGGCAAAGAACATGCGCGTATGCGAATATCAATTATATTCATTTGATTTGTTTACAAAACATTGTTAAAATTTATTGAATGTGATTACAGTTTTATGAGATGCATAAGTATTTTACTTTTTTAACATAAAATTATCTATGATCCTGATCCAAAATATACAAACCATTTTGTTTTGTGTTTATTTCCTATAACTAATATCCACTTGCTCATAGCTTTATTTCTTGTTAAACCTAGTCATATATATGGTAAACCTAGATAATAAATTAAAACTGCAAATCTGTGTACCTACTAAATATTTTTATTCCGTATCCCAAATGTTTAATTGAGAATCTCGTCTTAGAAGTTGCATACCCACGACGGGGTTCAACCAAGAGCTGTTTTCATTAATGAGTCGTCTATAAGTAGATTAATTTTGACGTCGTCTGCAAAAATTCGATCTCCCCCGCAGTGGCTCAATGATTAGTGTGCTAAACTAAAGAGGAATAACCTCAGGTCGAGAAAGACAATAATATCGCGCGAACGTGGAAATCATCCGGCAGTTTTACTGTCCTAAAAGATTTGAATTCAGCTATTCGGAAAAAAAAATTGTAGGTCCCTTCCATTCGACCCAAAAATAAAAACAAAAAATGGACATTTTCATAAGTAGGCAGGCATTGTACCTATTAAAAAAATTTGTTGAAAAGCCCTTCATGCTATTTATATTGCCGCAACCACAACGACAATTTTTTAGAGTTAATAAAAAACAGTATTTATAAATAATAATTCAATACACAATTTCAGCTCGTGAAGTAATTACTTCGGGAATAAGATTTGCATTAGATGTGTAATTTGCTAAAGAAAAAATCCGGTACCAGAAAAGGGTGCTGAAACAATAATGGAACGAAAAAGAGAATATGTCCTCGCTTTATACGGAAACTTTTGTTTCTCCTTCACATTTTCTTAAGTAAAAGGTGAATTGATTAAAGAATATATTTAAAAACTTACATATAAGTTGGCCAACAACATAAGCAGCCAATTTGAAGGCTGAGAGCTGAGAGGGTGGCGCATTATAAAAACTTAAGCCGGGGCTCAAACTTTAGGCCCCTTGCTAGAAGTACAATAACAATAACTGCATTTAAGTTTTTTTTGACATTTTGAAATAATGTTTGAGGAAGTTATAACAAAGCAAACAGTGAATACTTGTTTCATTAGCAATCATTTTCTCAATATTGGTAACAATAATAGCCACCATGATCTATGTTATGATTGGAAACTATTACGTTGCACTTACAATACAGCGCCTGTTAATGTTTTACATTTCCCATTTTTGTTTTTTTATTTCAATATCGCGGCGTGTTTTATATTTTTGTAAAAACGTTTGAAAATTTAGTAGGTACACTTCTAAACCATTTCCAACAAACTTAACGTATACCTACATACTGTAAAATATTATAAAAACACATTTTGTATACAAATATGTGAAAGAAAATAGTTAAGAATCACTTTCACTGGCTAAAACAGAAAATATTCTCTTGATTTTTGTTGTTGTGAAGAGATAGAATGATATTATGTGTAATTTGTTTTCCAATAATGTTGCTTATAATTCAGGTCACTATGATGATGATCTCAACCACTGGAGGAACTCTAGACCGTATAAAATGTGACTGTGAAGCAATAGGGTGACATTTGACATTAAGAATTGATTTATTATGTATTTTAGAAATCAGTTTAACTGAAAATAAATAAGCTATTATCAGTATGTATTAGAATACAAAGGTTTTTTTTTTTTTAATGTGACAATAAGGTAATTTATTTTATTAAAAAAATAAATCTCTCCTAAATAAAAATCTTTTCCTAATATTTTGGAAGTTATATCAACTTAAAATGTCGCACAAACTGAACTGTCATTTTCGTAACGAACTTAATAATTGATAAAATCGTCAAATAAACGTTAATTTTTATTGCAATATGTTCTATACTCTATTTATTAGATAAAATGCAACATGAATGTGTTTAAATTTGGAAATGATTAGAATCATTTTTTTGTTTTTCTGAATTGAAAAGCTGAATTGAATTTTTTCTCACGAAAAGCAATTTAATATTATTATTATTATAGTTTATTATCAGGTAATTAAAATTACATGTAATATTTAAGTTACTGAGCCTAGCTGCAAAGACTATTGGCTCTATATCTGTAGTTAGTTAGTGTTTATATGGAAAGGTTAGCTCTAGTTACAAAGTTTGATATCATTTCAATATGGGCGGGACTAGGGTTACTAAGTATTTCGTATATTGAGTTGTCTTTGACTATATAATTGATGATGGGTCTCAATTCGGTGCAGTTCTCCAAAATATGCTCTATGTTTAATGCAGAGTTGCAGGTGGTGCAGGCTGGAGGGTTGTCTTTGGTCAGGAGGTACTTATGGGTAGCTGAAGTGTGTCCGAGTCGCAATCGCACAATGTTTGAAATTTTATGTTTAAGGATTTTTGTGGGGTATACCGGGTTCACTCTTTCAGGGTTTACTTTTTTGTAGTGATGGTGGTATAGACTCCAGTCTCTTCTGATTAAGCTTTTTGTGGCTTCTTGAGTAGGTTTTAACAAATCTAGTTTGGTATAAATATCAAATCTGTATAACGGGGCGTTTTTGGCAGAGTTAGCTGCGGTATCAGCGTTTTCGTTACCTTGGATCCCGACATGGCCAGGAGTCCACATTAGCTTGATTTTATTTGGTGATTTGATAAGCTGGAGTCTGATTTTTGATATGAGCTCAGTGTTGTTGTTAGGGTTATTGATGGCGTTGAGTACCGAAATGCTATCGGAGCATACAATATGTTTTCCTTTGCGATTCGTTTCTATATTAGTGGCTTGAAGGATAGCGAAAGCTTCTGCTGTAAATATTGATGCAAATTCGGGTAGATTACCAATGGAGATAATGGATCCATTTTCCAGTGAGACAGCAAATGATGTGTGTTCTGTAGTCTTTGATCCATCAGTGAAGATAAGGCTCCACCCATCTGATTTTAACTCTTAAGAGATACTGGCGAAGAGTTGAAAGTAGGTTGTATTGCTGGTGTTCGCTTTTTTGTAGTTGGGGGATATCGTGGGGCAGCAATCTGGTTTAGCCTAATTGGGATGTCTACTAGCGATGCTTTTTCAAATATGGTAGTTATGGCGGATGGTATTCTCTTTATAAGCCTATAATCCTTTGCCCTCTTTAAGTCCTGATCAATTACTGAGTTTTTGGAGAAAACTAGTTTCGCTGATAGTTTTAATGTGATAGCGTCTCTTTGTTCCTCAATGCTCATTCGGCTTCTGCTAATATGTTTTTTATTGGAGTGGTAGGGAAAGCGTTTATGCTTCTTCTGGCGGCTTGGTGGTATAGGGATTTTATTATTTTCAATGTTGATTGTGGAAAATACAATTTAAAACATTGTATCTCTTTTAAAAAGTTCCAGTTAATTGGTGGTATGCATAAAGCGTGGCAATCAGCGTTGCCAGACTTTTGACATGTGGATTCTCTTTTTTTCATCCTAAATTCTTTTTTTTTTCCCTTTTTTTATACCGGTTTTTCCCGTTTTTATTCCCATTTTTTTTTAACATAACAAACAAATTTATTCATCAAAACAAAAATAGCTATACATATCATATCACATTCATTTTATTATATAAGACTAGCTCATTAGATTAGACTAGACTAATCCTAGGTCATGAATGTAATCGCAAACATTTCTCTGTCTATTTCTAAATCCATACAATTGTGGGCTTTCATCAACAATATGGTATGAAGAAATCCGCAAAGTGTTCGATTTTCAAGTTTATTTCTTAACTTATTTTTATTTAAGTTGATTGCTGAAAAAGCTCTGTCAGCGCTTGCTCCACTGTGTGGAAGACAAAATATGAAACCAAAAACCACAAACGAGACTCGATTTTTTTTTCCACCCGACCCAGCACCCAGCCACAATTCCACAAATGATAAATGTAAACGATGTAAAAAGAAGTTTTGGTATTAAAACGTGAACATTTTTGGGGTGACTATTTTTCAATTTGGTATCCCTGGTAGCAATTGCTTATACTAAAACGAAATGTCGAAGCATTTTCTACGTTTCGTATAAACGTGATCATGTTCGGATTTGTGTTTCTTTTTTCGTTCAGAACATGATCAGAGCGCTCTCTATGAGCTCAGCATAAATTGACTGAACAGGCTGAGTAAAAAGCTGATTACACATTGTGCATACACATTTCCAGTCACATTTGACAGACAAAAAAAAAAAACAGGAAAAACAGAAAAACGTCAGATCATAATGCTCGAGCCCTGTTCAGTGCTCAGCTCTGAACTCAAAAAGAAAAACGCCTAAAGGGATGATAAATACTAAATAGCTGTGTGACAAAAAGGGTCGGCTATCTTGTTTTTGATATTTTTATAGCATTGTTTAACGAAATTCCGCGTTCCTATAAAACAAAATGGCTTCGGGAAGTCATAAATGTATAATTATTTATTTACCTACATTATATATGTTATTTTTATCTATTTTTTATTTATATATTTATATTATATACTATATATATAATATATATATATATGTGTATACATAAAAATAAGTTGTATTGTGTTTGTCGCCAATGTTCTCTGTAATGCGTGAACCGATTTTGATTCTGGAAATTTCCCATGAAAGGTGACGTTAATGCCATGGTTCGTACGTGTATACGGTCCTTGTAGGTGTATTGGTTAACGAGATATAAGATTTTTTATGTTGTTTTTTTTGTATGGGTGGTACCACTCGCCTTTGTACAATTTTGACTAATCTTCAATCCGAAGTTTGAACGAAATCCGGTCAGCCGTTTAGGCTATAGGCTTGTGGGACAGACAGACAGATAGACAGATGGAGAGACCGGACAGAATTTTGCGACCCACTTTTTTGAGTTCGTCTATTATCGTAATGTCAGAATTGAATAATATCTCTAGTTCGAAATTTTGTACGAAAACAATAGGGGTGTTCCTTTACTTTAAAATCTTACGAATTTTTACTTATTCTTACGAATTCTTACGAATTTTTAGTCAGTGCCGTTCCTTAACTCAAAAAATTCGTAAAAGAGAGCGTCATCGAGAGAGCAAGATATTTCCCCTCCAGTGAGAATCTTACGAATTTGTACTCAACAAATTTCTTGATGTAAGAAGTGAAAAAGCTGCCAGTCATCTTACAATTAATGACTGATTTGAAGTTTGTCGTTCTTGATTTGTTGCGTATTGATTCTTTTCGAAAGTGACGACGAAATTCTTCCTCGCTGTAATAAGTACACGGCCCTAGCGAGGTATCCGTCGGAATGGAAAATTCTCCGATTTTATACAATTCGGAGGATTTTTGCTGCGAGTTATTCTTCGGAATAACTGTTCGGCGAATTGTTCCGACAATTTGTAACGCATATCGGCGAGTTACGCTGAAGTGCAATGAAGGGCATTTTTTGGTTACATTTTTGACAGTTCAGAACGATATCCTTCGACAGAAAATGGTTGCGGAAGCCACCGAAAAAGTATGCGTTGGTACTTGCATTCATCAAAAATAAGTTCGATTAACTCATTTCGCAGTAAATTAGCAAATTACTCGAGTTTATCAGATATTTTAACTACTTTTTGTACCACTTTTTTTAATATTTGAATTATGTATCTGTCATTTTTCATAGATTGCTAAAAAAATTTTTTCGTAAGTATTTCTCTCTATGAGAGAATTTATCCCCACCACTGCCATTTTGACAGTCTTTTCCATTCTTACTACAAAAATAGTAAAAAGACAGAATCTAAAATCAAATGTTATTGAAGCGACGATTTTGAGGCGAAGACGTTCTTATTCTGCCGATTCCACTTATTCAGAACGATTTGCCATTCGTGTTTAAGCGTCTTCAATTTCTCGTACGTCTCGCTTTTGCTATGAAAATTAACAAGTCGCAAGGACAATCGCTGAATGCTTGTGGCATCAATTTTGAATTTCCATGTTTCTTATATGGTCAATTGTATGTGGCGTTCTCACTTCTCACGTGTCGACAAGTAAATCGTTGCGGTTTGATGTAAATACATACATAAACATTGTTATATGTTAAATTGCAATTGTGTTTAATTTTAAATAATTTTGAATAAAGAATAAAGAAATTTCATTACATTTACGAATTTGGGCAAAAGTTCGCCGGTTCAGCTAGTTATTCAATTTTCAAGGTGACTGCTGCGCTGGTTATTATTATGGGTATTTAGTTTTTCTTTTCAAAGTCTTCCATTATACCAATGACTTTTGTGTAAATTTCATTTTTGACAGTTAAAGAAAGAGCAAAATCAAGATGTGTAAAAGTCGGGTCAGGAACATGATGCAAGATAGCGGTGCGCATACGTGCTGCCAATCTTAAAACATCCTCTTCTGCAGTAAAACTGTCTTTGTCGCTGTAGAACATATGAACTTCAGATGAAATGTTTTCTACTTCATAGTCTGGTGGATTGGGCTGATTGTATTTTTCCATGTTCTTTTCAGTTCCAAAGTCGAACTGCCTGAAGTGGCTAGAATTGAACATCTGCCAGCAATGAAGTAATTGATCCGTTGAACCTCCAGAGGGATGTGTCTCCAAAACTATACGCATGGCAGTCTGTAAAGTAAGGGGTCAACCAAATATTTTTTAATTGCACAAGTCAACTAAATTACCAAATTTGTGTTAGGTTCTTCCTCAGAGAGGGCCATACCCATTTCTGAACATAATTTCGGGAATTTTCCACCTCGTCTGCAAGCATTGTAACCAAGCAGGATAAATATCTCGTTATGGGGCAGAAGCTCAGCTGACCCGATCAGTGAACTGATTATCCCCCCTGGTGTCGAATATGGACCGAAAAAAGCAATAAACGGGGCGGTCGTATGAGTCATATATCCACATGGAGCCAACATATGCGCTGTCTTTATCTTGGCGTTGTATTCGGGTCTCATTGACATAAGCACGAAAAATACTGACGTTCCTTGAGAATGACCGACGTAGTGAAGAGCTTTCTGATTGGTTTCAGAGAGAATGTAATCGATCGTAGCTGAAACATCGTACAAGCCAAGTTCGTGGAAACTGAATCTCCAGAATTTCGGATTGTCCGGAGAAATTCGTGTATTACGCCTGCCGTAGATGTTACCTCTTGAATTTCCCACCCAAACGTCATAGCCGAGATCAGCTAATAAAAAGGGAAGTGCGTCGTTAGGCCCATTTACAATCCACATATCGGAACAGCTCATCATTCCATGCATTAGCAAAACCGCAGGCCTAACTGCGTCCTTATTTTTTAACTTGTGCGAATAAGGTATACGGAACACCCTAATCACATATCCGTCGGTTGTTTCGATGGAGTGCTCCTCCGCAGGATAACCGTGTTCCCTGATGCGATCACTCTAAACGCGATTGATGGATTTAGAGGCTTTATGTATTGAAGTATAGATTTGCACTCACCATTGGCCTAAGTTTGGTAACAAGACGTGAGTTGTCATTGTCAATATGTGTTGCCGCCGAAGCTGCCACAAACAATAGCACCGCTAATGATATATTTTTCATATTTCAATAGAAGGACTCCAACAACTGAATAACATTTTGACCACCGGGTGGGCTTTTATATCACCGAAAACTCCCAATACATCAATCGGTGATATGTGATATCTATATAAAATAAATACTGATTGTATTGCGCTTTGAAAATAGTAAATAATAATAATTATCTGCATTCTATATTGTTAGCGATTAAATTTAAATTTATAGTGCAATTCAAAACACAATTCTATTTTGATTATATTATCGTCAAATCTCAAAGTTCAGGTGTTTAATTTTTAGAGAAAAGAAAGGGATGGACATGCACTCATACTGGTTTCATGTACCTTTGCTTTACCCATACGCCATACCTATAGCAATCAACAACAACAAGTTTCGCATTTTTATATAATTTAGTTTTATAGCAGTCCGTATAAGAGTGTGTTAAAAAAAAAAAAAAAAAAAAAAAAAAAAAAAAAAAACTTATCAACTGGGTCTACATATACACATTGGGGAATTACTTTTTTAAAATAATATTGTCGAGATATCCATCATCAGATATAGATTCAATAGTTTTGCAATCATTCGCCTATATTAAAATTGGTAGATTTTTGCAAAGAAGGTGAAATTTCCCATACATTTCCTATGCATGGAATATCGGAAAAAGGCTCGCGCCTATTGCAAAATATTCTTTTGTAGTTTGTTGAAACCTAGGAGCTTAGTCAATCTCGAAAGATTACAATGTAAATCCAATAGCTCGAGGGTGGTTTCCCCTACCTGCGTTCGCCCCTGTAGCGAGCTATTATTAGTTTTGAGATATCATTATCAATCTATACATCTATTTATCTATACATATAATAAAACTTTAGGCATTTTTTTTTGTTACCTAATGGCGTGAAAACTACTGCACATATTTCGATGAAACTTATGTTGAAATGTTCCTTAAGATTCAGAGAAACACATAGGCTATTCCTTTCATTGCCATGCCTATTTTTTTTGGAGCGTTTTTGATCAAAATGTGTTTTTTTTTTATGACTTTACTGCGCTTTACTCGCCATTACACAAACAATTCTCAATCAATGCAAATAAAACAAAATACTTAGGAGAGCCAACACTTTTATAGTTATTTCAAGCCATCAATAAGCTTTCTTTGTCCTCTAGAAGCTGAGCTGCAACCTAAAATCTAACATGAAAAAAATAAATTTACTTTCTCAAATCGAACATTATCAGCAGCCGCGGTTCTTGATCGTTGTTCTGCTTTGGGGTGGTTGGGTGGCGCACATTGCAAAAGCACGTTCATATGAAAAAACAAACTGCGTGGTGTTTTCTCCAAGTTAAGTGAAACGAAAAAGAAGTATGCGACGTGAATGTGTATGTAATCAACATCGACAGTGTGTTTCTGAGGAAATGCGCAGATGGCCGATGACGTGCGCTGATGGAGGTATGGTGGTGTGTATAGAAATTGAGTTCAAGGTTTTTGTTTTAATGGTTGTTATAGTACCTACGTTGATACCTACAGTAAAGAATTGAAGAATTCAAGAAGTAAAGACGATGTACGTGAATTATGTTGTTTGATTTATTTATTGTTGGTGTAGATACAAATTTCCGTTAAGGCTTTTGTTTTAGTGGTTGTTTTGATATTTCCTACGTTTATACCTACAGTAAGGAAGTTGAACCTTAGTACTTATGCTGTTGAATTTAATTTTCTTAAATTGATGTTTTAGGTAAATAGATTTGTTTGATTTATTGTTTCACATTGACAATATTCAGCGCTTTGTTTTAGCTAGACTGTTGATTTTAAATAAATATGCCGTTGAGAAAACGGTCAAATCTTTTTTATTGGAAATTACACAGTCTCACGCCGCGTACGAAGTTGCGGACACAGCTAGTGATATATATTACTAGCGGACCCCCTGCACACTTCGTAGTGCAAAATAGAAATATAAAAAAAATCAAATTCATTTAAATCAGAGATAAATACTTTTTATTTTAATTCTTTGTGGTACATAACATGTGTGATTTTGCCAACACGCGAACAGGCTACATATAACTGTCCCGTCCATGTGAGAAAACTGGATACCCTAAATTCACTCCACAAATTACTAAGGTTTGTACTTGTGCCTTATTAACAGTAGATAACCGCAAACGCAAGGCGAACAGGAAACTGAAGTCGTTTAAATTCAAATGGAATATCAGATGGAATCATTGGGAGGCGTGGTATGAATACATCTTCGCTTTTAAGTTTTCAAGTTAAAATAGTAGCTCAATTCCATAAGCCATAAATATTTTAACAGAAAAAGATTTTTATTGTTTTTTTTTTTTTTTATGGGCGGTGCCACGCCCCTTTGCCCAATTTTGACCAATCTTCACAGGACTACTCCTAGGCCAATACCTACGAAAAAATCGTATTACTCAAGAACCAATACACCTACAAAGACCGTATATACGTACGAACAATGGTATTAACGTCACCTTTCATGGGAAATATCCAGAATCAAAATCGATTCACGCTTTACAGAGAACATTGGCGACAAACACAATAGAACTTATTTTTGTATATATAGAAGAGAAGATTACTATAAAATAACACATAAATCTTGTTTATTAATTATTATTAATTTATTGACAATTAATACAGCTTCTAAGTAGTGTTTTAAACATAAAAAAATTAAATAAATCTGATTTTATAGGCAAATAAACTTATAATAAATAAATAGTCGGCGCAACAGGTCCGGAGGGACCCTAGGCCTAGCTTCTCACAACCATTCGTTTTGTGTGAGTTTTTCATTTTTGAAACGAATGGAAGGGATCTACAATTTTATGCCGACTCCAAACGGCTAATGGGGCATTTACACGGTCACACATTCCTATCACGGAAAATTAAAGGGATGCCCAATACTAAACAGCCGTCTGACTGAAAGGGACAGCATTACCTGACACGCAAAAAAACGTGATACGTTTTTTGGTCGGCCATCTTGTTTGCGTGGTAGGAATTATGGGAAAGCTATGCATGTTGATATTTTTATAGCGATGGCTTACGAAATTTCGTTTTCCTATAAAACAAAATGGCTTTCGGAAGGGATGAAGGTACATTTATTTATTAATTTCGTATAAATGATTGATGAGTTGTTGGTTTAATTTACTGAAACTAATTAACACTCTCATTTCACTTATTTTAAATCGGAAATAGAAATGTTTTCATGTGATTGCAGAAATGTTGGTCGCCGGAACTTCCGCTTTACGTATCTATAATTATGGTATAATATTGGGGGCAAATGAGCGGAAATAAACCCAGTCGGGTAAACAAATGAGAGAGAAATCATATTAAGTTGCGTAACCAAACCAATAAAATTGAACATCCATGACACCATAGGCGTCTGATTTGTGATCTCATTCCTTCGCCTTTATTAGCATTGACTGCGGACAAACGGATCTCTCTGTCCCGTCTCGTGCAAAAATGCGCGTGCGTGATAGTGTAAATGCGGTTTAATTTAGAAGCTCCTTCAAGACATTTATACTCTCGGATGTTTGTCAGAAGTTCGCGAGAGGTAGCGCAGTGGAAAAAACTAAAGTTGGAATTTGGGTTTTTGCGGGATTCGAACCTGAGACCCCTCGCTTAGTAGTCCAACACACTAACACTAAGCCACTGCGACTACTTAAACTTAGGGGACCTTTAATTGCAACATTTAAGAAAACAGCCCATAAATCGAAGATGAAAAAATACTAAATATTTTGCCAGTAAAAATGGGTGAAAATGGCAACTTATATGCAAATTTCGCCATTGTAACTTCGAAAAATTATTATTATTATTATTATAACTTTATTAACAAGTAAATAAATTACAAGGTCAATAATATTTTGATCTACTGCTAGCTGCCAGGGCTTTTGATTCTGACTATAAATAAATAAATAGTTGGCGCAACAGGTCCGGAGAGACCCTAGGCCTAGCTTCTCACAACCATTCGTTTTGTGTGAGTTTTTCATTTTTTGGAACGAATGGAAGGGATCTACAGTTTTATGCCGACTCCAAACGGCTAATTGAGAAGCTCTTACCAGACATTTATACTCTCGGATGTTTGTCAGACGTTCGCGAGAGGTAGCGCAGCGGAAAAAACCCTACAAAGGCGGAATTGGGTTTTTGCGGGATTCGAACCTTGAATCCCCGCATAGCAGTCCAACACACTAACCACTAAGCTACTGCAACTACAACTACTTTGATTCTGACTATAGTTTCATAAAATCGGGGAAAAGATGTTGTACATTGATTTAATTTATATTATGGACTGCTAGTAGCCAGCTTCACACATGTTCCAAAAATACAGACTCGGAACTCTTTATTTAGTATGTCTATGATGTTATACATTATATGGAGTCTTTAAGTTTAAATTGACAGGTAATTTTTATACGTCCTTTATGTTAAAAAAATTATATAATTATTTTTTTTTTTTCACGCAATGACACTGTGAAGGGAGACGAATTTATCCCTTTTTGAATATCTTTCTAAATGTGATTATGGTTTACTCTGAACTTGGAAAATTTAACAGCTTAAAGGTAACTTGTTTTTAGTGCCTAGCCTACCATATCATGCCATTTGTGCTACTGTGTATTAATGAATATTGAAAACGTAAGTGCCATCGGCTTACGCATAGGTCACAAACCTCAACACGGTAAGTTTATGGGTACTGAAGCAAGAGATTTTTTGAAAATGTTTTTAACAACTGTTGCTACTTCGCAAAAAAAAAAAAATTCATATCTTTATATTGTAAAACAAATTAAAAGTTGCAATCCAATTATTAAATTCACGACAATCCGCGACAAATGGATATAGTATTGCAGTCCGTGCTCCCAGCTCATATTTGGCAACAGAAGTCATATTCCATCGCACTCAACGTGGGCGTAAGTTGCATAAAACATAAACTTTATCCGGTGCTTACTATACACGTTATATAAACACAGTGTACTAACTTAGGTTATTTCGATACAATACTGTTCTTTTATTATATTTTAGTCAAGTTTAATCAACTTCTTCCCGTACAAAATTGAATTTTTTTGTTTGATTAAATTATTTGGAGCATTCACGATTCCACCCAAAATATAGATTTTAAATAGGTACAATACTTCCATTAAAAATTGTGTACGAGGTGAGATGTACTAGTAAATGGATTTTCGTGTATCAAATACAGAATATTTCTAAACCAATTTCTTCTGACTAATACTTTACTTCCTAGGAATTTTCTTTGAATCTCACCATACAAATTGTATTATATGTATTTGCATTGGAAATGTACTCAATAAAGAAAATAATAAAATAGAAAAAGAATGAAATATACCTACATGAGTTTTTATTTCAACGATTCTCATCCATACTCAAGGGAAATTAATGATACAAAATCTTATAACCTCGCTTACAGATCATCGGGAGCGTCTCAAACTAGAGAACTTTTCTTCAGAGATGAGCACTTACACATTCCTCAAGAGCCAAAGAGGCAAACCAATATTAGTGATAAACGGATATAAATATCGTCGTGAACGAAGCTATCGGGCCAGTTGTGAATATTGGAGATGTCTTAGATCTGGCTGTCACGGTCGCATCGTAATGCGTGATGGTATAATTGGCAAATCTCACAGTCACTCCCATGATCCAGATGATGCTAAACTCGTGTATTATTAAAATATTGTAAAAGAGAACAACGAAATAAATCGAAACCAACAATTGTTACTTGTTTTAAAAATTCTAAATGTGTGTATGCTTTCTTTTGTAAACAATGAACATTGCCTGCCTGTTGTCTGCGTTTTGTTAAACAATCCATATTTTTCCTTTTAGAAATCGAGTTTATCTACAGTCAACGGGGACATCCACTAATCGTCCTAAATGACTATTTATATCGGAAAAATCGCGACAAATATTGGAGATGTTTACGGAGCACCAAATTCAGATGCAAGGCTCGTGTCATTTTTCGTCCGGAAGATAATACTGCCAAAGTCATTGGTGGGCACACTCATCCGGAGGAAACTGAAAAAATCGAATGGGGGCGAGGTGTGTTCTCAGCGCTTAAATCCCGACATTGGAATCAAAAACCCCGACCTAAAGTTCACAAACGCAAAGCTCTTCCGAGTAAGGCCCAAGCTAGACACACTGTTTACTTTGAAAATTCAGATCAAAATGTTACGTATGAAGTAGCAGAAGAGGAAGAATTAACAGAAGAAGTACTTGTGCAGGCGGAGAACAACGAAGAAATGTTTTATTAATTCCAATCCATTATGTTTGGCTGTGGCATTCTATAAATCTGTGCCAATGGAAGTAAACAAACGATAAACAAAAGGTATAACATAAGAGGACTTTACTCGACAAAATCTGTAAATTTAAAATTAAAAACAAATCAATGTTATACTGTTTAGATGTTTATAAATAAAGATAAAGGATATTATTTAAACTAAGAAAGGTCTTCTGATGTGTACATCATTTTTAAGACATTTGTTGTTAGCTTGCGTGTGAATGTGAATGTGTTAGGTTCTTGATGTGAAATAAAATAACTACAATTGCTAAACAATGAATATATATTTTTCAGTCTACCCGACTGGCGTGTGGATCACAGAACCAAAGCTCTTCTACCTACGCAATCAGAAGCAAGGTTTTAACTTAGTATTCGACGGGTTTATGTACAAAAAAGAAGCAAGTTTCCGTTCAACTATTAACTGGATATGTTCAAATGGAAATGGTAAACGATTGTCGGAAAACAAATGCACAGCACGTTGTATAACCAAATGGCAGGGTGGGATAAAACTCGGAAAGAATATACACAATCATCCTCGTAAATTTTCAAGTTTGCCACCCAATGTAATTGGGACATCAACATTTCAATGGCACTTTGGGATATAAGCAATTCTTACTATTAATATTATCTATATAATAATTAATCTAACTATGTCCGAAAAGCAATAAATTCTTCTAGACTAGACTTTGGTTTTATAATTCTTAAAATAACGCAAAGATTGCCACTTTACAAATCTGCAAATGGAATATTTCTACTAAAACCAGTTTGTTTTTTCAGAAATATGCCTTATATGGGAAAATGGACGCGAATGCATTCTGCTAAGAGGAGAGAAATATACAAAGACTCGATCGATGTCTTACCGGAGCTATTGGCATTGTTTGAAAAATAATTGTGGTGCCTATCTTATATTTAATCATTTAAAAGGCGGCGCAATTACTTGTTGTCGACAACACACACACACAAAAAAAACTGTTCCTTAAAAAAAGTGAATGAAGTTGCGTTTGATTTTTTTCTTTTTGTAAACTAGCTCAAAAGTCCCTTCATCACATTATAAGTAGTTTATTTTGAGAATGACCGATCTTATCCTATGCAATTTATTTTAATATAGAAGTAATTTTGTATAGTAATAATGTGGCGATCTTTTTTGTTATTTGTTGGGGAAATCGGTTCTTTAAAAATAATGCTTTGCACACCTTCAGATGCAGTAAAAACGCCGTATTCGGAGTACTAAATTGCGGTTAGAAGCAATCAGGCTTAAAAACATTTAGACGCCAAAGAAGGTATGATTTTTAAAACTATGTAAGCTTCTTTTGATACAATTTTTCTTGCAGGCACTTGTTCCTATTAAAAGAGATTCCACAAAACGCTTTGTAATCGTTTTTAGTGTCGATAAGGAAATGTATATAAGTACAACACTACAAGTACCTGCTATACTCACGAAGCGAATTATAAGAAAGATGCTGCCGCAATGACATCCCTTCTTTGTAGTGCTGGAGTAACTCGGAGGGAACGTATCAATAATGCCAGAATACGTAGGGTATATAATGTCGAACAGCTGCTCTCCGAACGTCGCGATCCATGCTTCGATGTTTAAGTTACATATTCCCGCCCGCCCCTTACTCCTAGCGATAGACCCCTAGCAATTCAGTGTTTAAATTGTAAAAAAAACTGTCGATGCTCGAGATAATAGCTAATTGTGCTCGTGGAAATTTCGAAAACGATGCCATCCATATCATTCCGATGATCATCTGGAAGGTTAGACAACATCGTCAACCAAATGTATTAAGCCCCTCAAGCGAGAGCTGTCCTAACCACTTAAAAACTATATATTTATTATTACTTTCGAGCAGGCCATACGATTCAGCCACTCTTCTTTCTCTCTCGTTATCATCATCATCATCATCATCATATCATATATTCGTATATAGATATATAAAAATCAATGCCACTTTTGGTTGTAATTTTATAACTCAAGAACGGGCTCACCTTTCCAAACCAAATGTTTAGGCTTTGTCCGGACTATTTAGTAGATGGTTTATGTGAAGTTTACACAAAATCGGTCGAGCGTTTCTTCATTTATCACATTTTTTGTAACAAATGAATTCAATAAATGGCGGATCATTTTGTCAATGGGGATGCCACCGTATTGCTTGAATCTGAAAGTTGGTTCTTTGATTATATTATTGCGAAATATTAATCCACCAAAACTGTGTAATGGCACCAGATTGGCAGTGAAAAAGTTATTGCCAAATTTGTTTAAGCCACGATCTTAACTGGTAAATCAAAAGGAGAAGTTTGTTTGATACCGCGTATCCCTATAATTCCAACTGATATGCCATTTGAGTTCAAACGATTACAATATCCTGTGCGTTTATCATTTGCGATGTCCATCAACAAGGCCCAAGGGCAAACACTTCACGTTTGTGGTGTGAATTTGGAGGAATCATGTTTTTCACATGGCAACATGTTGCCTGTTCCAGAGCCGGTACCCCCAGCAGTTTGTTTATTCATGCTCAAAACGGAAAAACAAAAAATATTGTTTATCCAAATGTTTTTGATTAAGTTTTAAAATAGCTAGCAATTAATAAAATATTTTCTTATTATTTCACTTTATAGCGTAGCTAGTATTTGTTTAAATGTATTTTCCAGTTGTACTACAATCGAAGCGAAAAATGTCTTAATAAATTCAACTCAACTCATCTGGAAAGCATCGTGTTCGGTAACTATTTGTGAGGAAATTCAAAGAACATTTTTTTATAAAGAGACGTGAACGGTTTGAATATTTTATGATTTTAATAACCATTAAAGCAACAGCGATACATGGCAGAGTAATAAAATATCGATAACAATTTGTCTGTTTGTACATCTATTGTCAAAAATTGTTGTTCAAGTTGTTTTCGGAAACCTAATGTTCTTTTTTTTTATTTTAGCTGTTTGATTTAATTTCCTTCTTTTTCAGAATACATATGCATTAAATGCGTAATTCGTTAGTTTAAATTTACAAGAGTGTAAATATATAGTTCGAATTTAAACACAATTTATACTTGATATTGAAAATGTTATCGTGAAGCAAAAGCCTCTCTATAATCTATTGACAATGAGAAATATATTTTGAACTAATAAAGAAAAACATGAGCACATTTTTTTTGTTTGTTTTTTTATTCAAAACAAATTGTCATTTAATAATTTCTGATTATAATTTATTGCATTTTTGTTTTCAGAAGAATTTTTGCCACAATCAGAACAAGGAGTTGTCGGTATCGGTCCAGTGTTCATCGTCAGTAAATACGGTACCAAGCAATTGGTTCTAAAACATCATACTTTTAACCGTCACGTTAGTCGGGATGACGTCACCTACTGGCGTTGCAGTCAATTTGCTGTTTTACGCTGTCGAGCAAGAATCAAAACCAAGTCAGATATTTTAACAGTTCTTAATGGCGAACACAATCATGAGGTCATAACTAAGGCACGCAAATATGGCTCTCTGAAAATTAAAACTGAACCAAAAATATAAAGTGTAGTTATATAATAACAAATTATTAAACATTTCCCCATTTTTAATAAAGTAATGACAAAAAAAAAAATGTATGTATAGGTATATATAAAACTCTATTCGTATAAAACGAAAAAAGACGTACACATTGTGTAAGGTTTAAGAAAAGAAAAAAGTTCTTTAATAGAAAGCGAATAAAGTTGAAACCAATAAATACAAAACACTTGTTTGGTCTAATTTCATTTGTAAAATATTTGTATCACACCTAACAGTAGCGAACATTTTTATTAATGCTTTTAATTTGTTTCTCATTTAGATGTCTCGTATTTTTCTTATGTAACTGGATTCCGAGGAAGTCGAAAGTTAAAAGTTGGAGATTACAGTTTTACCCGAAATAAGTCGACTGGGGCCAAGACATACTGGTCCTGTGCGCGAGCTGGTATTCATAAATGTAAAGCCCGTGTTGTCACAATAGACGAAGATACCCGGCATGATGTCGTTGTCAAGTGTGGGTTTCATAACCATGCACCGTTTTGAAACGTAGATAAAAGTAAAACTGTAATTATAACGAACTGACGTGTAACAAAATCAATTAAGAATTTAAATACATTTTTTTATAATCAATTAATGTTTCTACTATTCCATTTTCAAATGTATCTGGCGATTTGTAGCGAAGCTCATTTTCCATTAACGAATTGGTTTGCATTTACTGTAATAAATTTACATTGTGCAATAAAAATGTTTATTTTGTTTTTTTTTTCATTTCATTTATAAATTGTATGTATATTTTGTCAAATTTATACACTAATACTGTGAAATTTCTTTTTAGAAAAAAAATTCAGCCCGGATGTTACCGATGGTTTGATCATAAAAGAAAATCAAGTTTCTTTTACGCTAGGACAACGAGGTTGCACCTTATTAGTGTCCAATGGATACCATTATGTACGCAATCGTCGAAGCGGATACAAGACCTACTGGATATGTGCCAAGAAAGTAAGTGAGATGTTTTCTCACTCTTTGTTTTCTTTTAATCAATGAATTGTTTCCTTCTTAGGGCAGTTTGAAGTGCAATGCACGAGTTGTAACTAATATTATTGATGGTGTTCAAAAAATTGTGTTACAATCATTGAAACACACCCATCCAGTAAATGTTGTGAGGAAAAAACGAGCGCTACCTGCATTATCACCTGCAACGGACAAACGAAAAGCGGATATAACGACAGCTCCTCAAAAGAAGACGTCGAAACAGTCGCCTTCTGATCGAAAGACAAAGTTATTTATTGATTATGGGTTTGAGTTTATGGAATAAGAAAGCGCGGACTTGAGTAAAGGATATCGTTGAGCAAATTTTGCTCGCAAATGTTTTATATACAATTTTATGTTTAATTATTTTTATACTACATTAAAATTCTTCGCTATATATTGCCTGCGTTCCATTGGCCGCCAGATGATTAGCGGCACGTCCAAATTTAAATTAAAACAAATTCGACTTTAGGTCGTTGCTCAATTATTTGCTTATCATCTAGAGGTCATTAGATGGGGGTCAATGTAGCGCTTGAACAATTTCCGTCATTCCACGTCAAATTATAGGCGTCGTTTCTTTCAAAGGGAGTAACCCTTTTAAGAAAGGAGTGACTTACTATCTCACTTGTTAATATAAATTTTGAAACACTTTTAAAATGGGCTCTAGTTGATTGTGGCAAAAACGCACCTTTTCTCTCATTGTGCGGTGTTACTTTCGCTTAACGAGAACAAGATAGAACGACTTCAGCGCTATTAAGAACTTTGTGTAAGATGTACGTATATTAGTGTGTCAAAATAAAGTTTATCAATTTAAGAAATGAAAAGGGTAAATAAAGCTTGCTTATTTTTAATACTGGCATTTCGTAGCTTCTAGTTTACTAAAAACCACTTGTATCCTATTGTGGTTAAAAGAGAGAGCTTCTAGTTCAAAAGGTCAGTAAACTTAAATTTTGAACTAAATGTTGCATAATAAGAATAACTTTTGTTTGTTTTAGGAAATGAAATGGAAGATGCGAACGATTGGGGGCGGAACTTGCAGCAAGTTAATATATTGTCAGATTGTACATGTAAGTTTTGAACATATAAAAGAACAGTGAACATATGTGATAGGAATAAGAAAGCTATGCTGTGCTACCTCTTTTTATAGACTAGTACTAAATAACGAACAATATTTATTATGTTATTAAAATTATCTTACAAAACTATAAACAAATATCATATTGTAAATAACAGTTAAACTCAAATTAAATGTAACATTCATTTCATTTAAATAATTCGGAATAGAAACTGGCGTAGTCCACCCATACTTCAACAGCATTTTAAATGTAATTTTTAACACGCATTAAATTGAAAGTCTTAATCTAATAACAGGCGTGTTTTTTTGAACATCTATCTCAGCAAAAAATGATCCCAGTCACATTTATGCTCGAGTGATCGAGTTATCTGTTAAAAAATATGATGTGTCTTGTCTTTTAGTTTGCAGTTTACTAGGGATTTCCACGAACATCACCAGAAAGCTGCCAACATAGCTGCTGCTTTCAAGTCACTTCCCCTTGAGATAAATACCCGGTGTGAGTCTCGGAAATGTCAAGTAAGACATACTTATTGTAATTGCGTGCTGAAAATCTTACTTTACTTTGCCTTGCTGAGATAGCAGATCAAAAAACACGACTCATTCGGTCATCAATTCATCAACTTTGTTAAGTTAACATACACCTAACAAACAAACGACAGGCATCGTGCTGAATAATTTTCCTTAGTTTTACTTCACCTACCTTCAAACTATGTACATACTTTCACTTTGTTTAATTAGCAATTGGGGACGTTCGGATTCATAGTTTATGTAAAACGTCAACTAGATTGGTCGTGACTAGGAATCCGAACGCGTTGACTGAGCAAGTTGAATTGTTTTTGTATTCTCGCGGTCGGCGTTGCCTTTGTTTGATTTGCCCTTTTTTATTCGGAAAAGACCCCTCATAATATTTTCAAAAATTGATATTTTCAAATAAGTACATTTGAAATGTAACACGGTTGCCTATCACAACTATATTACACTGTTATGCGAACTAATGGTTGTTAAATATCTTGCGAAAATTCGAAATTTGCAGAGTACCTTTAGAAATGGCACCCTTTTCTCTCACTGGCCCTTTTTTCGACACCTCAGAATTCTGCCACGGCCACTCTGTTTATTTTAAATCTGACTTCGAAAAAATGTCAACTGAGTATGCAGGCAGGATTTTCCAGACTAGATTTGTCGGCTTCCCCTCCATAAGCGTCAACTGCAAAAACTAATCACGTGACCACTCTGGGCCAATCAAAACTGAAATACATCTAGTCTGACAGCCTGTCAACTTACTAAACTATGAATCCGAACGTCCCCATGAAGTGAAAGCATCAGAATCAGAAATTCAAAAGTTCTAAAATTCGGATGCCACTGACAACACAAGTCACTTCCAATGCCAAAGTGGATTATTTATGCAGAGAATTGACTGCCAAAATGCAATCACTCACCGAGCAGTGCAGTTTTGAGTCTCACTAGTCTTGTGTCGATATCTTGAAACTTCGACTCTGCTTGTTCAATAACCCACTCCGGTGCATAGGGTCTTTCATGATTTTTCGATAGAGACAACCGATTTTCAAAATCAGTTTAAATGATACGGAAACGTCCGTCTGGCGTTTGTCTATTCACGACGATACAAACACTAATAATTTTTCCAAAATCTATGGGTTATCGCAAATGTTTTTTTATCAAACTCCATTTTGCACTTCAATTTTGTTTCTTTTTTTTCAATTTTTTTTCGAGCTATGGCTTAAGTTATTTCCATTTAAACGTTGTCGTCTAATTGTTCTGGAAGATACAGAGGTGCCATATTGTGACTCAAAATTATATTCAATCTGCTTAGATGTCTTGAAGTAGTCTGCAACCCAGGACATGCGTATACATTTTTTTTCTCTGAAGGTGGTTTTTCATGCGCGGAGAGCTCTAGCAATGTTTCTTGCGGTTCCAAATGTCTCAAAATGGCAAATTGTACTATAAACAAGCTTTCTTGAGCAGCCTATTGAATTTGATATTTCTGAAACCGGTTTTCCTTGAGGAACATTTTCTTTTATCATTACTACAATGTGGTCCATTTCCCATTTCATTTTGACACAAAAAAAAAAAAATATTTTGTTAACAATTAAAAACATTTTTTACGAATTCAAGGTCCAAATAAAACAAAATATTTGAAAATGTTTACTTAAATTTAAGTGTGCTAATTATATGACCTGGCCTGAGCAATGATAATTCACAACTTTTCACTCTTACCATTAGAATTAGGTATATTAACAACCTAGTAATTGTAACGGATGCATTTTCTCTAATAGTCACATGCTACATCGAACTAGAAATTCCGTTCTAAGATCGAGTTTGTATGTAGTTTAACAAAACCTGATGTGTTTTTCTTGAACCAATATAGTTTTTTTTTCATTAGTCCTGTAAACTGCTTTTGTTCTGTGAAATGCGACATAGAAAGGGTTATATGCAGGGTTCGGATTTTGTTGACCCGAAAAAGTAAAAAAAGGCAAAACAAAACGCTTAAAAAGCCAAAAAAAGGGCATTTATTGAAAAATTAGGGAAAGGAATGTAAATGTACATTTAATTATAGTAGCATTGAACTACCAAGAGTTTTTTGAAGTTTTCTGGTAACAATCTTCTCCGGCTGTCTCTTAGAAGCGCCTTGAAAGAGCTAAACGAGCCCATTTAAAGCTTTCAACATTATCTACATCAATGTTTCCCGGAAGTTTGGCATCTACGTCACCGTTCATTACAGAATTTATCTGCTCAATAGTTTTCAGTCCCGTATTTGCATTGAAAACGGCAGTAAACTTCTTGAGGACTTCCTTTGCAATTGGCCCTTTTGCTTATTCCAAGCATTTCGCCAATTGATGTTCCTTGATGAGAATAATGTTAGTTAAAATTATAAGTACAGATCCTCAAAACACCTGTTCTTTGTAATTCTTCAAAAATTCTTTTTTTTGGGTCGACTAAAACCCCAAAATTGACTTTGATGTACGCCAGCTGCGCTTGTATTGCTTTATCTTCAATCAATTCCTTTGCAAACACAACACAGCTTGCATCGTCTTCAAGACCGCTAACGATTTTTTTTGATCCGAGCATAATTGTCCGCATAATATGTTGCTGCCTCTAACCAAGTACCCCAGCGAGTTAACACCTGATGTAACGTAAGTTCAAAAAATTAAATTCAAATTTCATTTCAAACAAACTTACCGGTTGAGGCGGTAGCGGCAATTCAGGTTCCATCTCCTTAAAAACAGCAATCCGGGATGGACTTTTTAAAAATATTTTTTTTCATGTTAGATACGAAGGCGTCAACTTTTGAGTAGTGACTTCGTATACTTTCACAGACTCTATGTACACCGTGAGCGATGCAAGTTACGTAAAGCATTTCCGAGAACAACATTTGCAGTGATTTGCCACTCTCCTTCATATACGGTGCAGCGTCTGTTACGAACAATAAAACTTTCTCTCACTTAAGTTCATCTGGCCACAGTTGAGTTTACTCTTTCCAGAACTTCGAGAGTTAACAGGTACCCTCGACCATATGCTCGCAAAGGCCCAACAATTACATTTGTTACACAGCACCCTGCTTTCATCTATGGATACATAAATGTCTTCGTCACCAACTTCAGCTCGGATTTGCAGCACTTCGAGGTAGCAATCTCCGACGTAATTTTTTCTTAGTGTCGACTCGTGTGGCACTTTTTTTTTGTGTGTACTTTTCTATAAAATTTTGGAACTCTGGATGATTGATTTTACACAATGGTATGTCACATGCTAACAAAATTTTTGGCATATCGCCGTAAAACTCATTTTTGTCTGTTCCAGTAACCAAAGGAGTAATTGTTTGAGTTTTTGTTTTTTCCTTTAAAGCCATTGCTTGCTGGTGCTTAGATCGTTTTACATGCTGTTCAATATAATATTTTTTTTTCATGGTTGACTTTTATGCTGCACAATTTGCATAGAAGCACTTTTCCGTCAGATGAAAAATCTGATCCAAATTTGAACACAAAATTTTTCAATTTTGTTTCCTCTTTGCAAGCCGTTTTAGGCATATTAATACTTTAATTGATGTTTCTAGTTAAAGCAAACCCAACCGAGGAAAACCGAAAAAAGTTTCGACGAGTCCGAAATGACTGCAACTCCGTGATACGACGTGCGAAATTTTCTCATGACCAAAACTTACGACAAAAAATACTGCACTGTCCCAGTGGTAGTAAACAGTTTTGGTCTTTCGTGAAAAATATTAAGAACTCCAGCACGTCGTCAATCCCCACACTTGTTTACAATGGCATTCCAGCTGTCAGCTCTTTGGACAAAGCAAATCTTCTGGCTGCGCAATTCGCCGCAAGCTCCAACATTCCAGATTGCATCATGTCTCCACCTGTGCTCGAGAGCGTCGAATATTTCATGGGACAAATACACTTCCGCACTCGCACAGTAGCAAGAGTATTAAAAGATCTTAACATTCACAAATCCGCTGGTCCAGATGGTATATCCCCCATAATTCTGAAGAGGTGTTCTTCCACGCTGGCAAAACCACTGCGTAAGCTTTTCCACTTGTCCTACTCTTCTGGACTCTTTCCGAGTAGATGGAAAACTGCATTTGTCCAGCCCGTTCCAAAAAAAGGCGATTCTTCTTCACCCACCAACTACCGACCAATTGCACTTACGTCCATTCTTTCCAAGGTCATGGAAACGCTGATAAACCGTCAGCTTATGAAATATCTTGAATCACGAAAACTTCTCAATGACCGGCAATACGGTTTTCGTAGCAGCAGGTCCACTGGTGATTTGATGACTTATCTCACCGAAAAGTGGAACCAATCTCTCCACCACTCTGGTGAAACGAAGATTGTTGCGCTTGATATTTCGAAAGCATTTGACAGAGTTTGGCATCAAGCTCTTTTGTCGAAAATGCGTGCCTATGGGATCGACGCGTCTCTTCTTCAATGGATTAGAAACTATCTTTCTGGCCGTTCAATTCAAGTTGTGTTGGACGGTTTCAAGTCTGCAATTCACCATATAAATGCTGGTGTTCCCCAAGGCTCTGTTTTGTCTCCGACACTCTTTCTCATATTCATCAATGATCTCTTGTCTGTTACTTCTTATCCAATACATTCTTTCGCTGATGATAGCACCCTCAGTTTTTCATATTCGTTCCCTGACTCACGTCCCTGCTCTTCGGCCGTGGATCTGGAACGGCGACGTATGCTAAACACATTAAATTCCGATCTTGACAGCATTATAAAATGGGGTACAATCAATAGAGTGGAATTTAATGCTTCCAAAACACAATGCTGCCGTCTATCATTAAAGCGAAACCTGAACCCTAACCCATTATCCATGAATGGGACTTGCATCGACGAAACCGAACGACTTTCCATACTTGGTATATGTGTCTACGACAAACTTCGTTGGAATGACCACATATACGAAGTCGCCAAAAACGCTGCGAAATGTCTAGGTTTCTTAAATCGATGTAAGAAGTACTTTACACCCTTCGACTTAGCTGCAATATACAAGGCCTTTATTCGGCCTAAGCTTGAGTACAACGCTCATATCTGGTCAGGTGCACCAAAAACTTCATTGCACCTACTAGACAGAATTCAAAAGCGCGCGATAAAACTTATAGGTGATAGAAATATAGCGGAGTCTATTGACCCGCTCGATCATCGCAGAAATGTTTCTTGCCTTTCTTTATTTTATCGATATTTTCACCATCGATGCTCTGATGAAATAGCTAACTGCATTCCGCCCTTTCAACAATTCTCTCGCAACACCCGTCACACATCGAATGCACATCAGTTCACCCTTAAGCCTACCTTCGGACGTACTGTAAAATATAGAGATTCTTTTGTGAGTCGAACAACACGCATGTGGAATGTATTGCCTCACACGGTTTTCTCCTCTCATTACAACCCACAATTGTTTAAGACCAATGTGCACCAGTACCTCTTCTCTATCCTCCCTATCAACCCTTCCACTCGTGCTGTGCGTTAGCATTATAAGGGAACGAAAACCCCTTGAGCACTAGTGAATTATAAAAAAAAAAAAAAAAAAACTATTTAAAATACACCCCGAGATATTAACTACCAATCACACTTCGAGTTTATGAGTTTTTTTATAGGTACAAAGAAGAAATAATTGAATTATGCACACAATAACGTCTGCGGTCACACACAAGTGCACACCGTGTGGGGTCATGTATTTCCATGTTGAATCGCCCCAACTACTAGACGTTTTAAATTTTAATGCGTCTCGGAATGTAGGTATTCGTAATGCGTGTTACGTAGTATGAAGAGGAAACATGTCTGCGCAGATATATTTACATGCATAGATAAGATAATTTTTCTACAATTGTTAATCGAACAAACTTTGAAGAAAATCAAAATAGACAGAAAAGGCAGAAAAAGGCAATAATGGCAAAAAAAGAAGAAAAGGCAAAAAAAGGCAATAATGGTATAAAAAAGCAGAAAAAGGCAAAATAAAATACATATATTTGGAATCAGGAGGCCATGAAACGTGTTTGTTTAAACTTTAAAGTCAATACAATCTTCCGATTAACCAAAAAAAAAAAAGGCAAAGTTAGCAAAATCCTTTCCCTGGTTATATGGTTTTGGTTATAGTCATTCGACTTAAGTTTTTTTTTCAAAATAGAATTGATTTTGGAAAATATATGCAGCTTATCTGGACACCTTGAACTTGAAGTAGGTTGTTAGAACGACTTGTTGTGATATGAAAAATTAAAATATTACGTATACGCCCCGTGGCCTGAAGCACGTACCTAACCCTCCAATGTTCATATTCTTAACACTTAATTTATAATAGTGTGATTTATAACAGAGTCAGCTGTTAAGTTTTCGGTAAGGAGCCTCTCTTGAACGCAATGATTCAATGTATAGACTATAAAGTCCCCCTTCTAGTGAACCACAGCACTTGTAATCATTGCGAGTTTACTGTAAATTGTGAAAAAAACTGTATGAAAGTGTATTAATATTGTACAAGTCTAATTTAAACATTTAGTGGCCCTCTATACGTGTTCCAGAAATGGGTTTCGCCCTAACGTGGCGTGGGGTTCGTCAATGAACGTCTACCACATCTACTCCAGACGAACATCCAGCAACACGCGATGGCACTCTATCCGATTTTTCTGTAACGTACATTGTTGTGTTACAGAAAAATCGTGTCGAAATAGCTATAGCTTCAAGCTCAGAATATTTTCACAATACTTTCGTAAGAGTTGAGCAGCGTCTTTTGTTAATAAGTATAACAATTATTATTATTCATTATTAGCACGTTTTACGTTAGAAATAATTCAATTGTACCCTAAATATTCTATATCGACAACAAATCGGTTGGTTTTGTTTATTACTTTTCGCAGGAAAGATGAACTCTAAAACGAGATGATTGCAAATTAAATCTGCCCTTAAATTGCTTTAATTTCTGGTCCCCTTTAACTCGTAGTTAGTTTAAATAATAATTCTGATAAAAACATCTTCCATTAGCTACTTTAAATAGCATTAGTCATTTTAAAAACGCTTACTGATCTTAATCTGTATTAAGAATTTCGCATTTGTACTAATCTCACATCATTTTCCCTTCTAGAAACTGCAAAATTTGCAAAAGGTCAACGTGGCTGCACTCTTCTTGTCTACCAGAACTTCAATTATGTTAAGAATCGTCGATCTCAACATCGTACCTACTGGATCTGTTCAAAGAAGGCAAACATTTGAATATATTGCAATGTATAAATGTAAAATAATTTTACCCTACTCATTTAGGATACTGCTCAGTGCAAAGCTCGCATTG
Organism: Cheilosia urbana; assembly: GCA_946477585.1. Taxonomy (NCBI): domain Eukaryota; kingdom Metazoa; phylum Arthropoda; class Insecta; order Diptera; family Syrphidae; genus Cheilosia; species Cheilosia urbana. Next base: position 179,450,339 of record OX297853.1, read on the forward strand.
TGACTGGCAAAGATAAGTGCGGTGTGGAGAAGATAATACAAACCACGTTCGGACACAATCATAATGTTAATTTCAAAAGAAAAAGGAATCGTCTAGGACTTATTAAATATTGAAAATGTAACTAGTAAAAAATAAAGGGAAACCATATATGTATAGAAATAGATTCCACAAAATTGTTTCCTAAAGATGTTTATTTTAAAAGCAACGTAGTCCTTTTAACAATGTTCTATTCTTAACCTTAGATTTTATATATGTTTGTTTTGTTTTTGTTGGTTTTAGGTCGATGTATGTCAATGCATATAGCAAATCAATTCCACCTGCCGAGTGAGAGCTTCATTCGATGTGTCCCATCGAATTCTATGTTAAGGACCAAAAGTAGAATCTCCAACCGGAAGCCAAAGTTTATTGATGAACGTACTCTGGGCAATTGGGGTTTCATCAACTATACAACCTCACCACGTGGCAACAAATTATTGTGCTTCGAAGGACATCGTTTTATTAAAAACAACATTTATGGCTCGAACATATACTGGAAGTGTACAAAGTGGCATAACAACTGTAAAGCTAGGGCAATTACAAACACTGAAATTCCAACCAAATGTGTTCTCAAGGGTGTTCACAATCATGAGATCTTAAAAGACGACTAAATGTGTAATACAATTTTTTATTTTTTTGTTTAAATAAAAATAAGCTTTCTATAAACTACAATTAGCTGCTAGTACTAAATAAAATGAGTGTACAAAACGAACAACGGATTAAATCAAAGCCAATTAAAGTCAAGTCGTGTTTTATTTTACTTGAAATATTTTGCTATTATTATAGTTTATGCTTGATAAGAACTTTGTCTCAACTAATTCTGAATTTTGTTTTTCAGGTTTTCGCATAGATTTTATTGATTCAAAAAAGAATGGAGGAAAATTACTTGTTATTAACGGCTTTCGATTTTTCCGAAATAAGAAACGTGGTTCGCGCCAATATTGGAAATGCAGTAACTATTATAAAGAAAAGTGTCCGGCAATTGCCATTTACGATGAGATAACATTCAATTTACGACTCTGCCACCAGCATAGGCATACAACCAGTAATGACATAGAGATAAAACCGTTTATCACGCCCAAGGAAGATTTCCAGACCATTGTAAACATTGATAAACATTGATCGTTTTATTTTGTAAATTGTTGAGCGTTAAATAGATTTAAAAGACATGTGTAGTCGAACGTAATGAATTATTATTATTTTTTCTAACAGAGCCGAACTGGTAAATATATGTAAAAAAAAAAAAATGTAAAACAAGAGAAAACGAATGTCTTGCACGGAGTTTTATTCCATTAAAAGCTATTTTAATTGTGCTGGGTGCGTATTTTTCCCAAAATCGCATGCGGTTTTCAAATAATCTAGCTGCATATTTAAATGTCAAATAAATGCTTTATTTACACAGAATTCTCTAATGTATTTTTAGGCCGAGGACAATACACTGGGACCAATCCGAAAATTAACTTCTCCATGTCGAAACGTGGAGGTCAGCTGTTGTTCTTAGATGGGTTGAAATACTTTCGAAATAACGAGAACAGGACAAATTTGTTTTGGCGATGTCACTGGTATTATCGTCGTATAAGATGTCCAGTCTTAATATGTATGAATAAATTTGACCCCAATGATTTTCGCCAAATTCATCGGCACTGCCACATTAAAACTGAGAAAAGACAGTTCAATTCTTCTGCAGCAAATAAAAGCGCAAAGAAATAAGTTAAAAATTAAAACGAATTCATATAAATACTAGGTACTTCTAAAAATTACAGAAGAAAATATCAAGTCTATATAAAATAGATTTTTAAAATATCTATTGTTACTTAATCTCTGTTAAAAGGCAAATAAATATACACACACGAATTAAGAATTTTCTCCTGTATGTTTATACGTTTACATCTATTAGTAGTGCTTACACAATTTTAGCGTACATAGAACTGGTTTACTAACATGTTTCATTTGATTTTGTTCACAGTTGTCTTGGCGAATGAAATTGTGCCAAATCCAGATGATATGCTTGTGTTTTTCACGCAGTCGCTGCGAGGTCGTCCCGCGATAATGGCCAACGGAGTGCGATTCCTCATGATGAGCGAAAATAAGAAGAAAATCCTCTGGCGCTGTAGTTCAATGGCAACGAAAAAAATCAAATGTCCGGCTAGAATAACAATGCTGAAAGAAACTCCGCCAAAGTTTATAATCAATAAAGCCGATCACGTACACGCAGAGTTGAAGCGAAACAAGTACGGTTTGAACAAAGCCATACATATGACCCCAATTAAAACAGAGAGGATAGAGATTGATCACGGCGCAGTGTCATATGAAATAGTCGAACAACAATAGCAAACATTGAATATAATTTAATTTAAGGCATAACGAGGAGTTCTATTTGATTTAATACAAAGAAATTGTTTGTTTATTTTTTTTTTTCTTTCATATTTTTATATCTGTATATAATCGAAATGAAAATAGATAATGAAATGAACAAGAACATAGCACGCATAGTTTTCCTTTAACGAATCATTCGAATCACAGTGCCTGATCGATTTACTATATATTCTCTAATGAAAGTTTCCCTTATTATTTTCTAGATGATCAACTTTATTTCGTACAGAGCCAGAAGGGGAAATTGCAACTGTTTTATAACGGATTCTACTATGTACGAGAAAAGCTAATTCGTAATAAAACCTACTGGAGATGCACTCAATATACGACGACATTCAGGTGTCATGCTCGTGTTCATACAATCAATAGCAATGTAGTCCACAAAAGTGAGCACAATCATCTTGGATCGCGCTTTTACATGAAACGCGCAAAATCTGCGAAAGAAATCGACTTCAGTTTTTAATACCTTCGTAGAAACATATTATTAATTTATGCTTAAAAATTTAAAAATATTATTGAGTAAATATTTTTTTTTTACTACGAATAAATGCAGTTGTAACTTAAATATGTTTGTCCTTATTTGCATAGTGTAATAGTGTAGATAAATATGTAAGCGACTCTTTCACTAATACGTACTTTTCTATTTTACAGAGTGGGACTATTCAAATAAATGTGTTTTTGGACATACGAAAAAGAACAATAGAAAATTAATCATTGGAAAGTACGAATTTGTTATCGATCGGAAACTAAAGCATACAACGAATTGGCGTTGTACACAGTATAAAAGTGCAAAGTGTAAAGCTCGTGCTACAAGTCGTGCATTTAAGGAAGGAGAAAAATATACTCTGCGATATCCTTATCATGCTCATTAAAAGGACAAAGATCAGTAAATACGTAATAAAAACAAAGCTTCGCCTCACTAAATGCGAACTGTGATGGAAAATGTAAGTTTTCTGGTTTCTCAACGGGTCGTTCTATTTTAAGAGGTAATTTTTATACTGTCTGTTATATTTTATTAATTATGTGAACATGAAAAAGGTTTATGCCTCTTAAATGTACATTAAATAGAAAATAAAATATTTTTTCATACAAAAAAAAAAACGTCAATTTAAAAGTGAAAAGTGTACACTTCTTCCTAAGTGTTTTGTGGCCAAGCTTGATTTACTTTCAGCCCTATTACGAAGATCAACTATCAATCGGTTGGCGATTGACAAATTTATCAATTAAAATTGATGTTGGTATTGCGAAAAACGATTGATAAAAATATAACCTATTGTGAACATAACACCAAAAAATAAAGTTATTGTGAATGAAAATTCAACTTTGACAGTTCTAAAATATTTTTGATTTGAAGAGAGATTGTTACGATTTTTGCAAACAATTTAATTAAACAATAATTACGAGTGTTAAATCTATGAAATTTATTGAAAACCATGTCATCGGTGGAATTATTTTTTGATGATGGCCAAGACGAGACAGAGTACGCGGAATTGTTTGCGAGTCGCATCTAATCTTTTGGAACTGGAAAAGCGAAGGCTAATTTAATTTCCAAGGAATGCTTTTGAGGTGCATTCGTTAATTTTTTGGAAGATATTGGACCCAAACTTAAACCGATTAATTGCAGCTCTGCTTGGTCTTGCGCAGTCAACAGCAACAGAGCCCTTTTTTCTAAGTGAACTGCTAAATGCGTTATGGAAAATTACATGTGCCCCAAATGGATAAAATTCATTACACATAGGAAGAAATATCTATATATATATCCAGCCCTTAAAAAATAACAACAATAACAATTAAAAACGTTGATGTTCAACATTTTCTTTTAAGAGTCGTCCTTATCAACACCGAAATTGCGATTGGTAGAAAAATTGACAACTACCAATAAAATTGTTCAAGATTGACATTCGCAATACCGATTTGTCAACCGACAAATGCTGCACGTTCACAGTCGATCAACACTTAATTGATAATTGATCTTCGCAATACCATTTAAAGAAATTTATTGATAAGTATCATTTTATTTTTTGCTCGCAATAAACTATCAATTGATAGTTGATCTTCGCAATAGGGCTGTATTATATCATGTTTTTAATGACATGCTATAAGCTTGACTGCAAAGGTTTTGTAACTTGAGTGTGGTATGATCAATTCGCATCCACAACTACATTACATTGAGAATTATGCAACCAAAGCAACCACATAGTCACTCAATAAATTGGTTTCCTTTGTAACCCTGAACAAAATAATTTCTGGTCCTAAACTAGGAAAATTTGCTGCTCTCTCTGGTTAAACTTGTTTGAAATATTTTAAAAATTGTTATTCCTGTTTTGCCATAGCATTATATTATATTCTAAAAGCTACCTTATTAAGCATATTGAGTTTTCTTTAACGATTTTTTAGTATATGACCCTAAATTTCTCCCTACTTCAAACTTTCTATGCGGGAATATTTTTTCCGATTAGCTTCAAAGGTTCAATCTCTAAATAAAAGGCAAAGGTTCGAATCCTAGCTGAATAAAATAAATAAACAATTTAAGCGAAAACTTCGCTACACCTATATATAGTTGGCTTTGTAAAAATGAGTTATGCGTTCCTGAGCTCGCCACATAAGATCTGCAAGTAAATAAAATTGGTTGTGGGTATGTTTAACTACTGAAATCCGTTTTAGCAGTTCTCATTTTAAAGGGGATATGTGTTTCTTTATAGTACGACAAATTTGTATGTTCTTGGGAATGACACGCGACTTACCAAACCAAACATATTTAATTTGGCGTGAAATCTAAACAATACCTAAGATTTACCTTTCAGATATCTTCGATAACGTTATAAACAGGGGTGAGGTCCACGGGGTCTATTTATAATGATTTTTTGTAGCACATATACAGATGAAATCGTTTATAACGATGTTAGAATTTCATCGTTCATCGGCATCTTTGTATCGTTGTAACCGATTGCAAACTGCTTATAGCTAAACGGAGTTTTACCGGAACTTTGAAAATATATCGTTGTATCCAGTACATCGCTGTAATATAATTTCTACTGTATTCTGAATTGAATCCGCGAAATTAAAAAAAAAAATTATGAACATTATGTAGTTTTTTTTAAGGAATTCTTTTTCAGGTGGTACGGCGCTATATATTTTGATTCCTAAATATACTTGCACTCATTTTAACTCAACTTATTTAGCGAACAAGAGATGTGTTCAGAACTCATAAAAAGTTATGAAAGCTATGTCCACAAATAAAAATGAAAATATAAAATTTGAATTGCATTTTTAATTATCCAAAGTTGTATATAAAGGCAAATCTTTGATATAATTATTTTCCTTAAAACACACACTAATGAACTATATAAATTTATTTTGTAGGCAATTACGAAGGGCACCCTGGCCAAAATGAGGTGCCAAAAATCTCATATATATCTGGTCAAAGAGGCAAACCAAAGTTAGTGCTTAACGGATATTCATATATAAAGAACAAAAACTACGGACACAAAGTCTATTGGAATTGTGCACATGTTAAATTGAAGAAATGTCGTGCCCGAATTATAACTGCCCTAAATAATCCGGACGATATAAAGCTAACCTCTGCAGCCCATAACCACTCACCAGAATTTAAACACTTTACACCAAGTTCTGCTGACTATCTTTATTAATAAATTCAGTCAAATTGAATTGAAATTTCCATATGTTATAATGCTTTATGTATGTTTTCAAATAGATAAAGAGTTAAAAGTGATCTTAGCAGAAAATACATAATATACCTACCCCAGAAAATTGTGTGATTCTTATTTAATTTATTTGTTAACTTAGCGAAAAGATTTTTCCATACGCATATATCATACTAATCATTTCTACTGAAATCTTACAGATCTCGTGTATCTGATGAAGAAGACCGGAATCAGACTCATACGTGGGAATAAAGGAAAGCCGAAGCTAATTGTTGGTGAATATTCATATTTCCGCAACAACAGCAAGGGATGCAAAACCTATTGGTTGTGTTCAAAGAACCGATACAATCGTTGCAAAGCGAGGCTTATAACATCGAGTCAAACTGGAGAATTGACTATTAAAAATCAGGAGCATAATCATCGACCAGATCATTCTGACGATTTGTTTGGAATGAAATAAAATAACCAGATGTGCGCACATTGGACTAATTGTTTGAGATTTTTTTTTTTTAAATGTATGTGTGTATTATTTGTTCAGTTCTGCTTAAGGTAATAAAAAATATGAAAACGGACATATCTAGGATCTTTATAATAGTTTTAGTTCTTTAAGTGTAATATTTAGTTTCGTCTTTATTTTCATTTTAATACATTAAATATTTATTTTTGTTTTTAGATTTTGAAGACTATTACCCATATAAACAGGAACTATTTCCAAGTTCAGTACAATATGTGACTGGGCAGCGAGGAGCTAAGAAACTTGTTTGCGGAGGACATTCTTTTATTTGTGCCAAAGTGAAGAAAAATAGAAAATATTGGGTATGTGCAAAGCAGCGCAGTAGAAATTGCAAGGCAAGGCTCATTACCGATTTGGAAGAATCTGAATTTTTTGCTCGCAACATTTTCCACAATCATCCTGCTCACGAGAAATATAATTAAGATTATCTGTATTAATACGTTGATGGGAATGAATTTGATTTGTATGAAATCAGTTGAAAGCAGAGTGAAAAAATATGCAGCGTGTTTCAACTCGAAAGTGATACAAATTTCAAGTAGGTATGTTCATTGTGAGTGAGAGCAAAAATGAATTTGAAAATGACTTTAGTTTCAACTTTAAATTTACCGAAACTCGCGAAATTATACTTTATTTTATTAAAGCCGAAAGTAAAATCTATATTCGGCTTCATTCGTTTTTAGAAAAAATTCAAATGAACAAACATTTTGTAAAAAATACTCTTAAAATTTTTAAAATGTGTTCTGCTTGATATTAAGAAAATAAATAAATAGCAACTAGCCCAACAGGTAAGTTTATCTTGAAGTTTGCGTTGACAACTCACCGAACCACACAACTTTTTGCTCGCAATAAACCAATGAATTATTGAAATTTTCTTCATTTGTAACCAAACATTGTTTTTGTTTTTAAATAACCGCATACGGAATTTTAAGGAAACGAAATCTTATTGTAAAATATTTATAAATCGTCTTCCTTTACTAGACTTTTACAGATTGCTTCGGAACATGTGATCAAAACTTGAATGGGCGATTCCTGCGTTCATAGCTAAAGAGAAATAGTACTGGAGGGCCCTCACCTTGCTTCCCAGGTGCATTCCTTTGAATTTGTCCACTTTCGCGTGGACTAAACTGAAAATATTTCCTTTTCTTAACGACTTTTAAATTAGAAACCCCCAGTTTTTTGTAAATTTTTGTATGTTCGATTGAGCACCATATTCTCTGTCTATTAAACAGGCATCCTGAATGTTGCTTTGAGGATGTCATTTGTGATATATTTGTAAGAATCTTATTTGCTCTATGTATAAAAACGAGTTTCACTTTTGTATGTAACCTCATATGTAGAGTCCGGTTGGGTGGATTTATATATATATTTTTTTTAAATGAAATTGGACCATTTGTAGATTGTTTGGATAAAGAAAAAATCGATGGCTTACGAAATTTCGTTTTCCTATAAAACAAAATGGCTTCCGGAAGTGATGAACGTACAATTATTTATTTATTTCGTGGAAATGATTCATGAATTGTTGGTTTAATTTACTGAAACTAATTAACACTCTAATTTCACATATTTTAAATCGGAAATAGAAAAATGTTTTCATGTGATTGCAGAAATGTTGGTTGCCGGAACTTCCGCTTTACGTGTCTATAATTATGGGTAGAACATCCATGACACCTTAGGCGTCTGATTTGTGATCTCATTCCTACGCCTTTATTAGCATTGACTGCGGACAAACGGATCTCTCTGTCCCGTCTCGTGCAAAATTGCGCGTGCGTGATAGTGCAAATGCAGTTTAAGGCTTGATGGATGTTCTACCCAAACTACAGATACGTAAAGCGGAAATAAACAAGTTCCGGCGATCAACCTGCAATCTCATGAAAACATTTCTATTTCCGAAATGAAATGAGAATGTTAATTAATTAAAATAAATTAAACCAACCATCAATCACTTGCTCGAAATAAATAAATAATTGTCCATTCATCACTTCCGGAAGCCATTTTATTTTTATAGGAACGCAGAATTTCGTTAATCATCGCTAAAAAAAATATCAACATGCGGAGCTTTCCTATAATTCCTACCACGCAAGCAAGTTAGCCGATCAAAATACGTCACGTTTTTCTGTGTGTTAGGTAATGCTGTCCCCTTCAGTCAGGCGGCTATTTTAGTATTGGGCATCCCTTTAATATTCGGTGTTAGAAATGTGTGATGGTGTAAGTGCAGCATAACATGTTAAATAACAGTGTTAGTTAGTTTCAGTAAATTTAAAAATTCTTCAATCTATTATACGAAAAAAGGAATTTTTTTTTTCCATAATTTTGTTTTGTAGGAAAGCGAAATTCCCTAAGCCATTGCTATAAAAATATCAACATGGAGAACTTTTCCATAATTTCTACCACAAAGAAGATGGCCAACCAAAGTATGTGTCTGTTAGGTAGCGCAAGCGCTTTCCCTTTTGTTCAGAAGTCTATTTATTATTGGGTATACGGTATACCCTAAATCTTGCGTGTTAGGAATCCGTAAAGTTAAACTGCATTTACACTATCACGCACGCGCGTTTGTCCGCAGTCAATGCTAATAAAGGCGTAGGAATGATATCACAAATCAGACGCCTAAGGTGTCGTGGATATTCTACCCATAATTATAGATACGTAAAGCGGAAGTTCCGGCATTTCTGCAATCACATGAAAACATTTCTATTTCCTATTTAAAACATGTGAAATGAGAGTGTTAATTAGTTTCAGTAAATTAAACCAACAATTCATCAATCATTTATACGAAATAAATAAATAATTGTACGTTCATAACTTCCGGAAGCCATTTTGTTTTATGGGAAAACGAAATTTCGTAAGCCATCGCTATAAAAATATCAACATGCATAGCTTTCCCATAATTCCTACCACGTAAACAAGATGGCCGACCAAAAAACATATCACGTTTTTTTGCGTGTTAGGTAATGATGTCCCTTTCAGTCAGACGGCTGTTAAGTATTTGGCATCCCTTTAATTTTCCGTGATAGGAATGTTATTTTGATAGCACTTGAGTGTGTTTAGGTTATTGTAAATGGTTTTAACAGAGTTTCGTATGTCGTTTTCCATTGGGATGTCCAGATTTTGCTCTCAGATTTCAGATTTTTCGTGGGCAATGGAACACAAAACAGATTTTTCTTTCTTTGCATTTGTGGTGATGCGTGTTTTAAAATTCAGCTGTTCTTAAATTGTAATTTGTGTTTATAAAAATCAATTCAATTTATGTTAATATTCATTGCATTGTAAATTTTTCTCTATTTTTCAGACTTGTCGTCTCTAAAATAACACACATCATGAACTCACCATACACTACTAAAGAAATGAGCATTGTGCGTGACTTCATGAATTTTTGTGGAAACAGGCAGCCGCCTTCCACTGGAAAGTTCTATAACTCTGTAATAATTCCATTGTCTTTGCTCTGTAGTGTAATCTGTACATAACTAAAAAACCTAAGAGCTGAATACACCCATACACGATTATATTCGTTAAGTTTTTCTCATACAAATGGGCGTCAAATGTCACTGTGTGATTAGTTAAAATAAGGAAAAAGAATTGGTTCGTTTTCAATGTTCGTGTCTTTGTTTTTATAAAGTTCACTTAAATCAATAATATTAAAATTATTAATATATTGCTGTTCAAGTTGGTTATAAAATTGTGTAGAAATTTTTTGTATGTACACCCCATACGTACATCAAAACTTGGGCAACTTGGAACCACCACAATTACAATTTTTGTGAAAATTCTGGAAGCAGGTACTAAGACCCCTCTCTGTTTTATAATTTTGGGAGAAAATTATTTCTAATTAATCCTCCCACTTTGTACAATTGGCAAGCAGATAATAGAAAATGATGGTCGAATCTGATGGAACAGCCGATGCAACACGTCGCCTTAACGTGAAGAAACAAACTCTCGATGATGCGTATGCGGTGCCAGCAAATTTTTTAGAAATCGATGTAGCTAATCCCTTGACCACTATGACGGCTGGGAAGAAACGTTACACGGACTATGAGGTTCGAATGAGGGTGAGTTATTGAAAGAAATATAAACGCAAATGTCAAATAGAACAGCATTAGCACTTCCTCTACTTCAGCGTTTCTTTTGCGGATGCTGATTCATACCATAATCAGCTGCATAGATAATTAGGTTGAATTGCGACTAAAATGCTGTTATCAGTCAAATTGCACGCACTTTTTTTTTACCCAATATGCATTCATTTGTCAATTTTAAATAACAAATGCTTTGTTATTTTCTTATCGCACGTATTTTGGTCATGGGCGTTTTACTAATCTCCACGTTTTGGTATTGTTAATAACTTTATTCAATATTAATGGCATTTGTTTGTAAAAAAGTATGAGTAAACGAACAGAATTATTTCGGATTTTATAAAAGTGTATACCTAATGAAGTTATTTCTTGAAGCCCGGGATTGTTGCAAAACATTAATAAAAAAACATATCTAACAATGATAACTTCTTTATAATAAGGATAAACGTTATTAGTGAAAATGCCTCTAACATGTTATTATTGTTTTCTTTTTCTATGTTGTTTTACATTTGCAAGATTCTTATAAAACTTTTCATGTTTATTAATGGCACTAATCATATTTCCCAGACAAATCTACCAGTTTTCAAAATCAAAGAGTCGAGTGTTCGTCGCAGATACAGTGACTTTGAATGGCTTAGAAATGAACTCGAACGAGACAGTAAGGTAAGTCCATTCTCAGGATAATAAATAAGTCGAACCCTTAATCGAAAACTTAAAAAATACCGAACAGATTGTAGTCCCTCCATTGCCAGGTAAGGCTTGGAAGCGCCAAATGCCGTTCCGCGGCGATGATGGAATATTCGATGAGAATTTCATCGAGGAAAGGCGAAAAGGTCTCGAGGCATTTATCAACAAAATTGCCGGACACCCACTGGCGCAAAACGAAAGGTGCTTACACATGTTCTTGCAAGAGAATACCATCGACAAAAACTACGTCCCGGGAAAAATTCGAAATACATAAATAGTTGCAAACATCATTAATGAGCCGAGTTATTCTCTTATATTCTTTTCGTTAAGCAAAATAATGTTGAAAGTAAAAAAAGTCAACCGTTTTTAAACTCGTTTTAGTACTTTGTTTCCTAAATTCCTGTATTACACCTTTTCTGATCTCGAAACAGCTATACCGTTGACTTGTTATTTAAACTACAGAATCTGCGTACGTATATCATACGAAACGAGAACAAACAAATCGGCACTAAAATTCAGAATTCATATTTTTTTAGATAGACTTGAAATGAAGGAAGATATTTGTATAAAGTAATGATAAACAAACAACAAAATATATATAAAAAAAAATATGAAAATATAAAATTAAATATTAAGTATTAATGTCTAAGAGCAGTGAAAAAAGAAAAAAACGAACAAAATTCTCAGTACTATATAAATATATATATATATTTTCGTCAGAATATTTCTATATCGTTTGTGGAAATAGTTAAAGCATGTGTTTGGCTTTTTGTATAAGGAATGGGCGTTTGTGGCACTCGTTTGTTGAATATGAACGTGCATGTGCTCATGTGTAACACTTAAAATAAATAAATTTCATTATGGTTTCTTTCCTTAACCTCTTTGTTGTAACACTGTTTTTTGGTACTTGAACGGGGTCATGTTCTCAACCTGCATGCATGAGATGGTTACGTAGGTGTACTATGTACTGGTAGAGCAAGGTATTGTGAAATTCTGCCATTGTCGTAAAGTGTTATATCGCACGCAAATATAAAGCCGCGCTGTGCCCCGCATTATAAGGGTATTCATAACTCCTTGAGCGCGAGTAAAAGTATAAAAAAAAAAAAAAAAAAAAAAAACAAGCAATACGCAACTTTTATACTACTGTACCGGGGACTACAGAACAAAATCTAGGAAAATTATTTTTATCTAAGAGTTTTTCAATCGGGACGGATCGAAGTTTGTCTGCCAGTGGCGGCCTTGTTGCTTTGCTGGCCTCTGCCTGACCTGGGGTCGAATCGCCACTTTAAGTTGATTTTACATGTGATACAAAAACAAATTCCGTCACGTAATGCTCGTTCGCGGGGCAAAAAGAGGCACAAAAAATACTCTTTTGGTGATTCTGAGAAGAGAATTTCACTTCTCAATTTGAAGTCAGAAACCATTCAAGAAGCACTCACAGTCAGCTGACAGCTGCCGTAGATTATTTTTTTGGCATTTCACCAATACTTTTGTGGATTCAATCAGAAGCAGTTTTCTTGTTCCATTGGATTACAGAATGAGTGGATTTCCGAGTGAAACCAATGGAAAACGACAATTTACTCCGCTGGACGTGTACTTGCCTTGCAGTTCCTGTAAAACCTGGAGGTGGAATCGGCTAAGGTGATAGTTGATAATCAAAATTCACGCGTAAGGTGATTATCAAATTGATTATCGCACTTTTGCCACCGTTTGCTTGCGACAGCTATTTAGGTGTCGTTTCCATACATTTTCATTTCATTTTCGACCTAACAACGAAAGGTTCATGTTTGTTTTAGGACTGCTTGATTTATCAACTGGATGGTCAATGCATGTTCCAATCATACTTCAATTGCCTGCAACTTTCTTTGGGGGTGGTGGCTATCAAAGACAAGTAAGTCAGCTGTTCTTAAATTATAATTTGTGTTTGTAAGAATACAATCAGCTTATGCTAATATCTATTGCAGCGGCCAAATGTAATTGAAGTGAAACTTCTTATGCGACATCCAACTCAAGGTCGCGTTAAACGTTTAACGCTAGTAAAAGCATTGGATACTCAAAGGTGTGAGGGAGGGTGACGGTGAGGGTGCCGCACATTGCACAAGCACGTTCATATGAAAAAAAAAAAAAAACACCAAAAAACTGAGTGGTGTTTTCTCCAAAATAAGTGAAACGAAAGAGAAGTATGCGACAATGTGTTTCTGAGGAAATGCGCAGATGGCTGTTGACATGCGCTGATGGACGTATGGTGGTGAATATAGAAATTGAGTCCAGGATTTGAAGTGAAACTTCTAATGCGACTTCCGACATTTCGTATCTTACTTTAGTTGTCATAATCCCATTCTAAATCTTATAGATTTAGATATTTTTCCACTCGAAAATGATAATTAAAAGATGCGATCAATTGTGAATTGTAAGCAATGTTAATAAAGTTTGTATTAAAGAAGCAATATGATTTCACTAAAAATCAATTTCTACCCCTTCCTATTTTCATTTCCACATTACGAAGTTTCACTTCTTCCGCGCGGAGGGACTCCACTCACTTTTTTTTCATAGACCTTTCGCCTAAAAACGCAAGTAAACACACTTTAAAGTTTGATAAATAACAAATGTTTTGGGGTTAGTGCAAATAGGTGTGCATCCCGCTCAGATATTTGAGATTCGCAAAATTGCTCTGACTCTCAAAAAAAGCTTTTTTGCGGCCAATGGAACATGAAATCTGACAGCCAGCTGATTTCGAGAGCAGAAAAACTGTTCTGAGTCTGAATCTGCTTTTTCTGTCCCAATGGAAAACGACATAAGAAATCGGAAAAATTCCTTTCGAGATATCCGTTCCGATACGCACCTTGTCGCATTGCGTGGAACCGCGTTATAAACCTTACCTTTAAAAGCTACACGGGACACGGCTACATCTTTTCCAAAGCTCTCCGACAACTTATTGCCGCGGAATATTTTAATGTGAAATGAACGCGTTTATATGCTTCATTTATTTTGTCGGATATTTCGAACACAATTTGAGTTCCGATCGGATTTGACTTTCGTATCGGATTTTTTTCTGAACAGATACCTTGATAGGGGTGATTCTATGGTTCCATTTGAGTTCACACCATAACTGAGAGAACTCTTAACTGGTCGGTGGTGTAGATCGAATTGTTTATAAGTTCAACCAAAGTTATTTGTTTACCATTGCTTTGGTTCGCTATCGCTTAGCAGCAAGTCATTTTCATGTCGCTGAGTAAAAAAACACAGTCTGTTAGGATATAAATTGAAAAACATTTATTTGTTTGATACACGTCACAGTGGTATTTAAGAAAGTCAAATCATTTTTTATTTCGTCCCCGTTTTCGTTGTGGAATTTCCTCCGCACTTGAACTGTTTGACTCCTCAATGACTTTAGAAGACTTTCTTACCTTATGCTTGGATGTGATCTTTGCAGATTTTGTCTGCTTACTAACGGTCGCCTGAACTTGTTCCCCTTCCGATGAAGATGATGATTCAGATGCGTTAGCTTCTGACTCTGAATCCTCTGTGATTTTTTTACTACGCGCTTTAGTGTGTCGCTTCTTTTTCGTTGACTGCGCACCAGGCCTGGTGTTCTTTCTGTTCTTTTTATTTGCCGCCATTGTATTTGATTGGGGGTCGGGGCTTTCATTTGCATTTGGCTCCGCATTAAAGTCTTTCACTTGAAGGCATTCGTTGAGCCGAGTCTCGAACTCTGTAATTAAAGCCTTCACTTCAGGTTTAGCCAGCTTGGATGTAGTCGAGATTATGGTCTTGAATGCCTGATAGACCTCATCCACCTGAACTTTGTCCTTAAAATGTTGAATATTATCAATGAGCTTTTTAATCGTCTTTTCGTTGTAGTTCAATAGGCTGAGGCAGAATGAAATGTCACGCCACTGTCTTTCTTCGATGGTCACTCGGAATCGAAGGCACAACTTTTCCACCAAACTCTCGACTTGACGATCCTTTTGAATAAGACCGAGGATGTAGCGCATTATAATGCGATATTTTTCTTCCTCAATATTTAACGTGGTGTCGCTTAGCTTTGAAATAATGTCGGGTAGCACGTTGTAGAGAATATTTGACTTATTGGCAATCTCTTTGAAAAACTGTTGAGTTATGTTCTTTATTTCGTCATTTGGATCAACAATACACATGGCCAAGTCGGCGATTTGCCCCTTCACCCGAATCATTTCGTGCAGAATCAAGTGGCTGAGCATCTTAACAGCGGTTAGCCGTAGTTCGTCGTTCGTTTCGTGCAAAGTCGAATAGAAGTGGCCAGTCCAAGGTTCGATCACATTTGGAAAGCGGAAAGTTAAATCGGACAGACCCACCACTATATTGCACTTGATTTTAATATTTGTCGTACAATTTAAGATATTCATCAAGAAAGGCATTCGAAATTCGCAGAACTTTGAGGAGACAGACATAAAGCGGATAAGTGTGAGCGTAGCAGCTTGTTGCAGATGCTGATCCTTGTACTTGGAGGGATATTTACAGATCTCAATTACGTAAGGTATAACTTTAGCCAACAGCGCATCGTCCGCATACAAAATGACATCTTCACATATGTGATTTATTAGCTCAGCAATGCTATCCTCAGCCGTGGCACCCACTAGATCATCATCAGGCTAAAAGCAAATACGACATCTTTAGCACTTGAATTGATATATTATAATCATTACCATACCTCTTGCTGCGGCTCGGCAGTTGACCCAGAAAGCCTTTTGAGCGATTCAGTGGCAGACATATTTAGGTTTGTTTTACGTTTGTTTTGGTTGAAGGCGTTCTTCTTTTTAGCATTTTTCTTCTCCTCTGTGAGCTCTTGGCGGAATCGCATATTGTTGTAGACATCTATATCAAGGAATATCATGTCTTTCAATGTCATATGCCCGATCAGGAAGAGAAATCGCGATATTAAAAACGCTGGCATGGTGACTTTCGTACTGACCGCATCCTCGGTTCCGCTTTGCTGACTGTCAGACACCTGACTCAACTGTGAGGCGGCAATGTTGTCCACTTTCACAGCGAATTCCTTGAATTTTCGCGCCAAGTGGATGACTATATTTTGCGAAATGATGTCTGGCGACTGACAGAGATGATAAAAGAACTCGATCGTTATCATTGTGAGTTTGTCAAAGTCCGGCACTCTCGGATGAAAGAAAAACAGTTGAAAATACGTTACAACTTTCTGAACTAAAGCGTTGTCCGCGTCCATTCGTTTGTAGTATTTGGAGCTCTTCGACGAGTCGATTGAATTCAGAAGGAATTCCAAACAGCACGTGAAGAGGCGCGGATCCCTTTTGGCACGATCACTTATGCCAATAGTTTCAATAATGTTAATGTTGGAGGATGCAATTGATGACTTGGCGTTGGATGCCATGATCAGTAGTTGCAACGCCTGGCGCGATTCATTCTCAGTGGTATCCTCCAGTTTCAGAGTAAAACGTTCGAACAGCACTTGAATAATTTGTGCATCGATGTCGTCACATTCTATCCATTCGCGCACTAAACATTCCATGGCCGTGTAGTGACCGTATTCTAAGTCTTCAAAGAAGTTGCTCAGATTTTGAACAACTTTGATCGCATGTGTTCTGTGGGCAAGCACATTCTGTATAGTATGTTGAACGACAATTTTTTGTACAGAATACTTACCGTTCCGTCTCATCTGTGGTAAAAAGAACTCTCTTGTAGGCGTTCGACACAGCATCTCGTTTCTCTTTATCGCTTGACCATACCAGATGCAACATACGACGCATACCACATTCCGTGCCCTTGATGCCGAAAAGATAGCCCGTTGTAAAAAAGTCCACTGCTTCGAAAACGTCAGTGTTAGTCTTGGAGAGAAGCATTTCTTGAATCTTTGGAACAGCTTTCGTGATAATCTTAGAAAACTCGATCGAATCTTGTAGGAACTGAACTGTTTTTATTTGTGTGCCAAACTCTTCGTTCTTAAGTAGACAGAAAAATCTTCTTTGGGTTATTTTGCATCTTAATTCGACTCCGAGTCATACTTACGCTATCCCTACAACCGTTCGCCAAGAACATGTATGATTTAAGAAGGGCCATGTAATAAGCGCACTGTTCCTCTAGTTTAAGAGTGTGTCTACGGGAGTATTAGTAATTTATAAGTGTGCGTACGTTGTTAACCCAAAATATACCTTAATTCGGAGTTTCCAGCAACGAAATCGGCCTTTCTCACTAAGCCAACAGCTTCTTCATACTTTTTCTCAACTAAAAGTGTGGAAATTCTCGCCACTAGGTCTTCATAGTTTTCTTGAGTTTCGTGGATTTCCTGATCACCTTGAATATTGTAAAAATGGTATTAAGTGGATTTCGCATAGATAAAGACAAAGCAACATGTTTACGGGCAAGATTATTCAATACAAAGACAAAGTAACAATTATTATTATAAGGTAATTCGTAACCAACACCAGAAAAGGAAAGTTAGGTTGTTAGTTTGCTGTTGGAACACAAAGCACACATTCAATCGCAGAAAAATATATTTTCATACGAAATTTAATTTTACCTACATTTAGTCAGATTCTCCTCAACATATGGGAGTAGTTCCGGTATAACCAAGTTCCATTTGTCATCCAGGTCTTCGGCTTTCTTCCGTTCCTCTGCTAGAACGTCGCTTAATTTCTCCATTTTAGCACATTCCTCCTCGTGTTTCTTTATTAGCTCTTGCAGCGTGAGTTTGGCAGCAAATGGATTTCTTTCAAGGAACGATTTAATCAGAATTACCGCATTCTTTCTCACACTCGAAGTTTTATCCTCTAAACGTTCAACTGTCTCGCTCAGGACTTTGTGCTGAAAAGACAGTGGCACAGCATTCTCCTCCTTCATGTGTATCCAAATTTGCAACACCTTTGCTCTGACGTGAGCCGACACATCATTGACATGGAGTAAGAGATTGTCCAGAAACTCATCGCGGGCTTCTTTCATGTCGTCGGACAACTCCTCTGATGTGAGCTCTCCAATGATGGCTTCACTCATTATTTGAAGAATGCAATTGCGCAAAACGTGCGATTCGCAGTTCAATAACTCCTCACTTAATGTGGACAGATGGGGTATCATCATCTTGGGCGAAGTGTAACTAAGTTCGGTTAAGAAGTTTGAAAAATTCCTCGAGATAGCTGTATCCGCTGACTCCACAGTCAATGTTTCAACAATATCTCTTATTAAAACGGAAAATATCGTTGATATGCCGTACTCATCATGCAAAAGGTGGATCCCATTTGCGATTGGTGTAGCTGCATTCTCGCATGTTCGTAAGATTTGTAAAATACGCACCGGAAAGGTCATGGCGTGATTGAAGCGTTTGATTGCGGTGCCAAAAATTTGGAATAATGTGTCACCGATGTGCTTCTCCTTGGACGAGAAATGCTGGATTTCAAGAGTGCGATAGCAAATATCAGTCACCAAGCTGGTGGTCATACAAGTATTAGCATCTATAGAAATAAAATGCGGATATACTTACTTAACAAAAGCTTCTTCAGGTATTGGTGGATTCCAGAGACGTTCCAACGGGAGCTGCATTAAATTAAATATCTGAACTAGAAATTTTAATCTCTTTTGCTCCCAATCGGGATGCGATTCCAGTTCGGGTACGTTTTTTTTTCCTTTCTTCACCTGACCGGCTTGTGCTTGAGTGATCACATGATCAATAACCTTGACAGTATTCACGAACAAAAACATAGTCATTTTGGTAAGATTTAAATAGGCGTTTCGGTCTTCAGGTCCACTGCTATCGGTGGACGACAAAAACTGTGACAGTTTCTGGCCCATTTTGTCGGCGGTAATAAAAAGCAGGTCAAATGTTCTCATCAGGTATGAAAGCGACACTGTAGACGAGTTTTCTATCACCGAAAAATAAGTGTCAAAGTTGTCGAATATGTAAAATGGATCACCATTAGGTATAGCCTGCCTGCATGCTGGAAACAAATTCGGATCCCCAATTTAATTTCCCCATAAATATTTCCATCTGTGTAGGGCTTACCTTTAAGTTGTTCGGGAATCTCATTAGACGAATAAACATGTTTAACGTAGTAATTGTCTCCTTGAGAGTTTAATAAATCCGAATTTGAACACGGCAGTACAAATTGAAAATTCATTTTGAATAATAAACAGTAAACTTAGTCGGAAATTGTACACAAATGCTACGCGCGCTTCTTTTTCGGAAAAATGTTTGTAGATAAACATAAGCAAAAAACAAACGGACAGAAATCAAAATGATGTCATTTTTGACGTTTCTGTACAGTACGATAAAAAAAGTGCCCGAACAAATTCACAGGTTGAGGAATACTGTTGTAGTATTTATTAGGCCTGTTTTTTTGAGCTTCGAACTCAGCAAAGCAAGGCAAAGTAGGATTTTCAGCACGCAATTACAACAACTACTGTGATTCCTCGAAGTGTCAAGTAGGGCGTAGTTGTTGTAATCGCATGCTGAAAATCCTACTTTGCTTTGCTTTGCTGAGATCGAAGCTCAAAAAAACACGCCTATTGTAGGATTTGTATGGTTCGAATACTATGTGGAAACAACGTCACTATTTTATGGTGGTGGCTGGTTAAACTTTATATTTAATTAGGTATTCGAAATACCTACGCAACCTACAAATACTCAGCTAGTTGTCAAACCTTACGTCGTTTGCGATTTGGCAAAAACATCCTTTTTTTTTTGAGAAAAAAACTTCTTTTTTTTTACCATCGAGATTGATCAATCTTTTTTTGATCTGAGGCACTGTTGTAATCACAGATCTACACATACTTCCACTAACACCAATATTTATGACACACAGCTGGGGTTACGAATTGCTTACCTTTGGAAGGATTGCCTTTTTTAGCTGAATTCTTCATTCTACGCGGGAGTGAGTTTTTATATAAAATTATTTCGAAATGCGTTATTCTAAATGTGTAAAAATCAATTGAAATGCATTTCCGGTGCGGGTAAAAAAAAAATGTTTGGGTCCAACCCAATACATACAAGAATAAAAAAAAATTCGGACTTCATGTTCGATTTGGCAGCAAAAATCGAAAACGACATATGCACTGTCAAACAAACATAGCGCTTAGGTGTACTAGACGCCGGTAGTCAGAGTGCTGTTTAAACAGCTGAGTTGGGACGAATGTCAAACATGAAAAGCGGTGTCATCTGTCAGTATTTTATTTGCCTAAATTGTTAAAAATTCATTAAAAATATTATATTAACAATGCTATCCTCGGAGTTACTCTCACCAGAAAACACAAAATTAACGGAACAGGATTTCAATTTAATAACACAGGCGCAAGATGATTTTAATAAGTGAGTAGTATATTAACGCGAGGCAACATATTTCTTATATTTGGTATTTTTAGGCACAGCTATGACAAATGCTTGGAAACGCTTCGCCAGTTGGAACATTCAATGGGAGTCACATACAAGATTCAACATAATAAAAGCATAGCAGAGTTTTACAAAAATGATTGCAAAAATCACGAAGAACTGCTACAAATGTTGGAGCTCGAATCTTCGGAAGTAAGTACATTAGCGTGTAGTATGTATATCTTCTGAAGGCAGACAATAATTTGTCTCATTACTGCCGAATGCACGAAATACTTTGTCTTTCATCAGTATCACTATTTTAACATCTGCCTAGCATAGGTACCAAATACATCGTTTTGGCTACTCGAATTCGCATACATCCTATTTTTAAGTTTTGCTTGCCAGCTACTTTCGCCTGTTTAGATGCGATGCCTTGTTGTTTTTATAGTAATTCACTTCCATTTCAAAGTTTCGTTGACTCCTCTTGATCGATTAGATTAACAATACGAGCCTTACATAATTATTTCGAGGTGCAAAATT
This sequence comes from Cheilosia urbana, assembly GCA_946477585.1. Taxonomy (NCBI): domain Eukaryota; kingdom Metazoa; phylum Arthropoda; class Insecta; order Diptera; family Syrphidae; genus Cheilosia; species Cheilosia urbana. The sequence continues at coordinate 179,471,522 of OX297853.1, forward strand.
TGAAAACGACAGGGACTGAATTCACATTTTGCGTGTGGATAGTTATTTAGCTGCAATCGCTGATGAGCATAGGTACATGGGGTAGGTAGCTGTAAAGCAACATCGCACAGAGTTGTATAACAAGTTATGGGTGCGTGCAGTCGGCGCTGATGTGGCAAGGTTTGTGAACCGTACGTATTATGTATGTACTTCTATGATAAGCATTAAAATCGAATTCTAATTCTATCGCAAAAAGTATTTGTAAAACAAAACAAAGTTTTGAATTCAAGTTCCTTTTCGGTAATTTGCAAATGCAATCGCGTATATGTAGTAGCTCGAATGTCGAATGCATTAGTGCAGAAATGCCAGCTCAAAAATGCTATTATAGAAAAAAACATTAGTTTTGCCCATGTCTCCATACTCCACAAAAGACTGCTTCAAACACTTCCGCCTAAGATTCTCCTTCTTCGTGGGGAACAAAACTTATATGGGAGAGAAAAAACACTTTTTTCAGAGCCAGAACAGTTTTGCGAACCTCGATTTCTGAGGGAGTTTTACACTTACTTACACTAACGCAAGAACATTTATAATTTGTCAAACTTTAAAGTGCGTTATTAATTACGTTTTTAGTCGACAAGTCTGTGAAAAGTAAACACAAAATAAGAACAGACTTTTAAAAAACGCACCACCACAAATGGAAAGAAAGAAAAATCTCGTTTTAAATTAGGGTGTACTTTGTGGACATTTGTCATGGTTAAGAAATCGAACTCACTACATAGAGCAGATAGGTATTTCGGGACAATGTCAGATGGTGACATCTAGAAAGAAATTAGAGCAATATTTATTATGTGGTATTCGATTGGCCTTCTTCATATTCGCTCTCAGATTTCAGATTTCGTGTCTCTAATCGAACACAAAAACGTCACTTGCTCTTTTTTGTGAATATTCGTGTGGCTCGAATATTTGTAGCTTTCGACACTTTTCAAAGCGTTTCCATTCTGGTTAAATTTTATATTACAACATTCGAAATTTGCTGTCCGATTGATTTCTAAACCGATCAATGCATTTCCTTGCAGTAGAAAAACTTCACGAAGACATTTCAAACTCCACCAGTTGTCAAATTCAAACGCAACTTCAATTGGTAAATCTGAAGCAAATCTGAAAAAAAAAAAAAAAATACAGAATCGCAAAAGTGCTCTAAAATCTAAAACAAAAAATGTTTTTTTTTTTTTTGTACCAAACGAACATAAAAAGTGCTCCTAATCGGTTAGATTTAACTCTCTTTAATTTGAAGACATTTTTGACGCCGATTATTCCAATATTCAATACCACATTAAAAATATATTTTTTCCTTTATTTAATCCTGGTAATACCTTGTTGATGAAATCAAAAAAAATGCAAGTTCTAGTACAATTTTCCGGTAGCCAAATAGCGGTAAATGTTCTTTACATGTCATTTCGTTATTGACTACCGGATAGCGGATACGCATTTTTATTTTGCAAAATTTGTAAATCTAAATACGGCTTTCATTCGGTCGAAGTAAGAGCAAAATCAAGCAAAATTCCAATTAAAATATGAACCTAGAGAACAAAGTAGTCGCTGTTAATACGTCACCTTTTCTGAGTGAAATGATCAAAAGCTCTGCAATGTGTGAAAATTCCCATATTCACGAGGAGTACTTGCTCCACGCAGCGCGTGAGAAATTCAAAAAAGATACTCAGGAGTTCTTTAGCAATACACTCTTACAGGATCTTAAGGAATCCAGGGACCTGGAAGTGAAGAAAAGTGAGGTTGCAATACAAATTTTGCCATTTGTTACATGCTTTATTTATTCGTAGTGGAACAAAACAAATTGCTATTGAAGCATAGTGAGGCCATATTGGAAAGCCTTTCTAAACATCGCAAAAAGTTCGACGAACGATCTTACATTTTTTTGGCCAGGAGTCGACATGAAATCAAGCAGCTGTACCAGGATTCTCGTTCGATATCGAATGAGGCTGTTCGGGGTCGGGAATCCATAAAAGCTTTATTCTGTCCGTTCAATAAATAAAATGAATGTTGTCGAGTAACATCCCTACATATTTGTTTTATCTGTTTGTATCTGTATCTGTTGGTCGTCGAAATTTGGTATTCGCACACATGTAGGTACTACAGTTTCGCTGGCCATTTAGGTTAGGAATGGTATATTTGTTGTGTATTATCTTATATATCTCTTAATGCTTCACGTTGACAGGAAGCGATCACTTTTATCGTTTGTACAAAGTTGCGCAGTAACACTAGCGTATCCTTTTTCTTGTGGGCTTAGCGGTTTGTGTGCTGGACTACTTTAGGTACTACTTAGTAATAGGTCTCAGGTTTAGAGTACCGAAAAACGGAAATTACAAGGGATTTTTCCATTACTCAAACTCGCTAACGTATTGTCTCTGTCGCTAACGTTTGACAAAAATCCGAAAGTTCACCTGTCATGAAAAAGCTTATCCGCTCGGACTTGTCATAGAATTTGTTGATACTTTCATTTGTCCCAAAAATAGACGCATGTTTCCAATACGACTTACATTCAGTCTACATTACATCCCAATAGAAAAACAGACAAAAACTTCGGAGTCCAATTGTAACGTACAACAAAGCAGTGGTATACTACCACAAACGCAAATACTTTAGTGCAATTGACATCCTGTTGCCGCTGGTAGAAAGACTAGACGACTTGGAGGAATCGATTGTATCAAATGTTGGTGTACTCGTGATGAGCTGTCTCTTGGCGACAAATCAATTAAAACGAGCAATGGCCTTTCTGGACGCTATACAGATACATTTGGGTATAAGTTTGGACTCTGTCTCCGGTGAAGAAAATACATCGCCAGAAATTCTGAGCAGTATCGATGGGTTCAATCGAATGTTTAAAATTATATCGATAATGACAAATGTGTTAAATAGAAGGACAGTTGTGATACCAGATGACGGGGTAATTATTAACGTTCTTTGTTTAATTTGTATTTAATCAATCAACTTTACAGACAGCAGAATTTGCAGCACTTAAAGCACATCAATATTACCTAATGAAAGACTTTCAAATGGCAGCTAAGCAACTGTCCAAAAAGTTTACGCTTGGATCCTATGGAGTCGAGTAAGCTGCATTCAAACAAATGCAAATCATATGTTTATGTCACTATCTTTTGCATATAGGACACATGGCGAAGATCTGGACACTTGCATCGCCAATAACATGGGTATCATACATTTGAGAGTGCGTCACTATGCGGTTGCAGCAAAGTTCTTCCAAAATGCCATCACATTTGACAACAAATTCTCAAATAATTTGCGAAATGTACCATTGCATCACTTGAGTGCCCCTCGATCTCGAGAAATATTATATAATCTTGGAATTTCAATGCTCCACTTGAGACGTCCGAAGGAGGCTTTCGAATGTTTCTTAATATCACTTAAGACGTACCATAAGAATCCGCGACTATGGTTTAGACTGGCAGAAGCATGCATAATGTGCAACGAAATGGTAAGTTAAATAATGAAATATACAGCTTTTTTTGTTGTCGTTGTCCTGTTATGAGAGATTCGAGTGTGAGTGTATTGTTAAAAACAAAAATAATGAGGAATGCTTTAGCTATGTAGAAAAAAGCTTGTGCAGGAATCTTAGGAGTTCCTCAAGCTCAAGTTTAGATCCTACAGTTCGTCCTATGGGGGCGTTCATAATTTTGGTTCTTTAATTTGTTCTAACCAAGGGCACTTATACAGTCCATTCTAGAACGTGACAAGAAGCCTATAGTAGCAGCAATAATCTGTCCCGGATCTCGAAGAAAGTTAATTTTCCAACCCACTCCGAAGCTAGCCTACCCGTAAGTAGAAGACTTTGAGTGCTCATAGAACGATCACTATTTATTTTTTTTATTCTTGTAGGGAAAACGTCCAATCTGCTGCGATTCCTGACACAAACTTGGAGTTTGCAGCTTTATGCCTACGCAACGCGCTTTACTTGTACAATACTTACAAGCCGCAGTTCACAAGAGTCTCCGCCGAGGATGCCGACACCCAGAGCTGGACTTCAATCAATGACGACAATATTTGTAATCCTTCAATGCCGATTTCTAAAGAGTCATTCGACAATTTGGGTGCTGCGATATACGCTGCCTTCAGTTATGTTTCTCTGCGTTTGGGAGACTTCGTTGTTGCCTTGGAATATGCACGTGAATTGCTGCGAATGGACGTAACTTCAGATTCATACGAGTAATAAGAACCGAGTGTTATGGCTTATACAATTATTGAAAACAAATTATTTGTCTAATTCTCAGAATGTTGGGACATATGTACAGTGGAGAAGCCCTTATAATGATGGACAAATTGGAAGATGCCCGAATTCACTTGGAGCCAAAACAAATATCGACTCCCAATGCTTTCGACTTTGAGACAAAAGACTGGCAAGTCAAATCTATAGAAGCCGCACAATCAATTATGAGATACAATCTCGTGGTTTGCATGATACTGCAAGGGGAATTGGATATGGGAAAAACATTGCTAGCCACCTGTACTCACCCAATAGTAAGTGCGAAAGTTACAGCACTTAAAACGTACATGGACATCGTTGCCAAGACTAGTGCATAGGGTCTTGTAGTACTGAGTGTTGTATCATTGTAGATATTATATTCCATATACAACGTAAGCGTTATATTTGTTTTATAAATAAAATGTATAAGTAATATATTAAACATTTGAAATACAACTATATTTGGTAAAGCAAAATTATTGTAAATGTGGACATGGATTGATTAAGCAGAGGGACCAATAATGTAACACACATCGTCCCAGTCTAGTTCTTATTGACTTCTTTTCTGTGAACGACGCTGAGTGTAATCACAAAAACGGTTTTATATATGTTTCGCCGCCACATTGTTCACAATTTAAATGTGGGAGACAGTATAGTACAGTTTGGGGCCCACATTGAACGCATTTCTCAATCGGACAAAGCATCAAATAAAATGTCCTTACTGATTAAATCAGCAACACATGAATGAGCGAAAAGAACTCGTCCAGACAATAAGATCTGAACAAAAACTTGTGAAAACCCTTGGTAGAGTCATAGTTGGTGTTGAGCATATGGAAAAACTAAGTTTAAGTGTAAGAAAATGACCAAAATTCCGCTGTTTGGTAGAACAAACCATTCATCATAAACGATGAAAGCAAATACATATGTTGAAAATGAAGTGAGTATAAAAATCTAAACTCATGAAGACGACTTGCTGGCGAGCATCACTCACAGCTCTGCGATTTGGTCGGAAGAACTGCGTATATAAGACCTTGACCGGTGATAGGTGTGAGATGTGAGTTCTACACTTTAGTTGTAGGTTGAAGTGTTGCCTGAAATTCTCTACGAAACGTGTTCCAAAACTTATTTGTCCGTAGTCAAAGGAATTGTCAAGACCTACGTGAAGTTAGACCGCACTTTTCCTAAATTGGAAAACGTGAAATGCAGTTCGATAGACATTCGTTTGTAGTGAATTATTTTTTCGTTGGTAGGTTCACCGTTAGAAAGTTAGAAGCATTAGAACAAAATTTCAGCCGGCATCTTTGGTTTTTTTAAATAAAAACTAGCCAGTTGCATTCGAAATCGTTTTTAGTTGTTTGCAGTGAAATTATGTTTTCTCAAAAATGTCTTATTTCGGAGATATAAGGACGTTTGCGTTTGCACCTATAACTCCGAATTCCCAATAGGTAGAAATTATTTGAAAACACTAGTGCATAAAGCATATCCCTACTTAAATAACTGCATTTAAAATTTCTGAACTCACTCAAGCGTTACTTAATAACACGTAATTAAAGTCAAAAAACACATCCCTTTAGAGTTGCATCCATATACGAATTTCCAAACAACAACAAAACAGCGGTAAACACATTTTCGCAAATCATTCATCCCTGTCAATCGATGAGTCACTTTTGTCAATTAGCAACAAATTCCAAGAAAATTTTCTATTCTTTACATATTCGAATAATATTAGAAACTCCCCCTTTTACAAAATTTATAACAACTAAAACACAATATTTGCAAAGTCTGTACTCCTGGCTATCTAATGCAATTCAATTTTTGTGATTTTATCACAAAGAAGAAGATTTAGATGCAACTTTAGCAAACACTATTTTGTCATACAAACTCATATCAATATTTCCGTTACTAAGCACCTCAAAATAAATAAATCTATTTTTTTCTAATGTTTTAAATTAGATGTATCTAATGGAATGAAAAAAAAAACTGAACTTTTATCATTAGATAATAATTTATTCAAGATTTAAAGAAATGGGTGAAATCGTCCGCGCATCAGACCGATTTAAGGGGACGGATATTTCAAATGCTGGACAACTACAAACGATAAAAACTAGTTGGTTGTTAAAAAACAACTATGCTCTATCTAATAAAACCAAAAATATGAAAATTTTACCAACCAAAAAGAAATTACATGCAATATAAGCTGGAAAAATAAAATCGCGTTATCTCCGAAAAGGTACAATGCAAAGTGATAAAAGGAAGCTATGAAGGGTGGAAAATATTTTTTCCAATCCAAAACTACCCACCCCTTTCGAAGAAAGTCATCAAAAATCGTTTTCCACCCACTGCAATGGAAATCGCTTAAAAATGAGCAAATTTAGGGCCGTTTTATTCACTCGAAGTTGAACACAACTTGGGGATTTTTATATCTTGTTACATTTGGGCTGTGGGGTTCGAAAAGATAAAACACTATTCTGTTCAACTGTTCCAATAAAATCTCTTTATTTACACTTTCCAAATATTCACTTATTTAGTACCAAACAATAACACCTTAATCAATTCTCAAACGTTTCAATCTATTCGCTTTATTACTTTCACTTTATCACCTTACACTTATTTATCTCTCAGTACAATATCACTTTATTACTTTTCTTAAACGTCTCAATCCAATCGCTCTCTTCTATTACTTCACACTTATCTTTCTTCGAACTCAACTATCGCGCGCTAAAAATCAACTGCCTTCTCTGTTGTCAACGCGCCCCTTTTATATCCGCGCTGCCACCTATCGGCGAATATTCTAGAAATGGATAGTAGCAGATGCAGATCCAGATGTACTCCATCTCTTCTCCAGAAGGTACTAGAATCACTTGACAGATTCTATTCCATTCTCCAATCCAGATTGTACTAGAATAACTTGACATTGGAGAATCCAGTCTCCAATATGAAGTGGAACTTTAAGAGGGAAACAGATTGTTACCAGGTGCCCGATTCACCACAATTCCTTAGTGTGCGATTCACTAAGTGCCTGTCACTAAGTGCCTGATTTACCACAATATCAAACTCCCCAGGACCATTTTAGGCCCCAGTTATAGCTATCATTGAAATGCATCATTGGAACAAACGATTGGGTTCCAAGTTATAGGAACGAAAGTCAGCTGTTCATTGAAATCAATTTCGATCAGTGAGATAATAAAAGTGGATTTAAAGAAAAGTTTTAATCAGAATTAAGTTGTTTTTTTCGTAAAAAAATTCCACAATTGATTAGCTTTATTTTGATACCAAGTAAAGCCAATATTGTTTGGTTAATCGTCTCAAAATCGGAAATCAAAATTTTCAATGATGCATTTCAATGAAAGCTATAACTGGGGCCTTAGGCTCCCCTTAAATTGCGAATAAAAAGTGTTCAGTAATGCGAGCTGTTTTATATTTTAAACCACATGTAAGGAATGGTGCATAGAACAGATATGGCAAGTTTCATCGTTTGTAGTTCAACAGTTTTCGAGTTATAGGGACCTTAAGTTAGAAGATTTAATTTTGCCTAAATCTTCTATCTTCTTCTCTATATATATAAAAATAACTTGCTAAATGTGTGTGTGACAGCCTACCGACTGCCCGATTCTGATTTTGATTTAGTTTTTTTTGTTGGTTAATAGACCATGCAGAGAAGGTTTATATATTAGTATGATACATTTTTGAAAGAAGGCGCAACCGCCATTCCAATGAATTCATTTTTGAACACTTTGAAAACAAAAGAAACTGGATAGATATGGAGTAGTGACACTTCAAATACAACAAAAAAAATATTTTAAATTTTAAAAGCAATTGTTGTTGTCAATTATTTTAATTATTTTCCAAGCAAATTGTTGTTGTCAACAATTATGAATTTTTTTTTAAATATATCTAAAAAGTTTTTTCTAATAAATTATGTTTACTATGTTAGGTTAGGTTAGGTTAGGTTGGGTCCCAAGTAGAAATTGATGGTTATAGTGTAGGCGCTGATCCTACATTTCGGAATGTTTCCGTAACAGTAACAGTGTGTATAGGCTCTCAATGTGCGTACTGTTTCCACTGCAGGGTGTAACGCTGACCAAAGTGGGGACTCAGTTTTACCTCTTTAAATTACTATTTCGGGAAACACACATAATGGTATTTCGGCTATGCTTTGTAACCAAAGTGTGACCGAATCTTAGTGAGCTGTCAAATTTGTTTTCATGTGTTTGTATGTTGCTTCACATGAAAAAGAAAATGTGAAATAGAAATCCTGCGATAGCAATATAAAACGTGCACACATAACCTATCCTCTTTAATGGGGATGCTAAAATACCTAAACGAGCATATGTCATGAAAATGGTAAAGCAGGTAATATTATGAGAATTTGATAATTAATGCATTTCTTCGCACCAGAATGCTAAATATTCAAACGAAAATCAGTTTCACCACAAATATCAATAAGTTGTAGTGGCAAAAACTCACGCGCTCAAGAAATATTGAGTATTTAAGAAATTAATTTTATTTCGAAGTTAGGTACTTTCATTTTTCCATGGACTATTTTTGTTTTTTTTTGTTTTTTGACAATGAATCCCAATTAGAATCAGAAAGCGACCACTTGCCTGCCATTTGCATTTCTTTAGGAGGGAGCACAGGGTGCATGCACATACATTGAGGAAACTTTTTTTTTTGCGTTTATTATTATTAAATCGTAATATTTAAATGATTCATTCTTTTGAATTCTACCTTTTAGAGTATATGAGAACATGCACAAAAGTTTGGGGGGAATAATAAGAAACGGATTTGCAAATTTTAAAATATTTTCGCTTCTAATTTTTGTACTGCTATTCTGGTTTGCTAAGACCGACATAATAAAGTTAACATGTTTACCTACATGAAGGAAATACAATTGAATGTATACAACGTTTGTTGTCCATATATATAATATTTTAATAATATTTTCTTAAAAAATCCACCCCTCATACGCATTCACTTGGCTGGTTTGATTTTGTTGTACTAAATCGCTGCAGAAGGTTATGATATTTCTACCATTATTTCATTTTATATACGTATAACATGCTATTTATTCAAAAATATTGGTACCATTTGATATAATGTGAATGATAGAAGTTAGAATATTGTTTTTTTTTTAACTTTTTCAAATCAAATATAATTATTTTATTATCTCGCACTTCATTAATTGTTTCCAATTCAATCTGCTGGAGTTAATGTGTAGTAAAATCGGAAAGCATTCAATCATTTTTCTCCTACAATACTATTGAAACGTCGGAAAGCAGCGTAGCGCACAAACTAAAAGTATATTCGATGTTGCACTACAACGGCAAACAATTTTCAATGCACCTTTTAAAATGAAAAATAATACTTTAGGAGGAAAACTCATGAAAAGATATACGTATTCCAAAATAATGAAGTCTCTAATTTACATATTTCCATTCTTTTTAGATAGATTCATTGTCCATCATAAAACCATTCGCGGTGTTTTTTTTTTCATGCCACCCTATATTCCCTTTTACGCTTGATGCGCCATAGTTATAGAATTATCCGTGCACGCCTGGTTGGTAACAATCAGTGGTCACAATTTCGACTGTGCGCAGTCGATTTGCGTAGCTGTTAAGTGGTAACCAGGTGGTAACATTAAATAGTAACCTCACAGTTTTTGTGTGTTTGAAATGTTACAGTAAAGGACATTTGTATCTTTGAGACACGTAATGGTCACAAAAATGTCAAATCGTTACCATCTTATTGGAATGGAGTTAAGCGACACAAAACCGAGTCGAATATACCGTTTGGTGACTATAGTTTAAAGTAAATGTGGATAAGAGTCACAAATTTCTACTTGGGGTGGGGTTGTGAGATCGTCACAAAAGACCAGGCACCAAAGCGGGCCCATCGCCATCCCCAGGGAACCATTACGGTCAAAAAACCTAAACCAATTCGCCCAAACAATCAATTTCCCTACAGAATTTGGTTATGGTCCCAGTATTATTTGAGGAACCAACCTCCTCTAAGTTATTAAAGAAGAACCTGACTAGGTGCTTCCTTCTACTCCGAGCAACTGCCTGGCACTCGCATAGAAGGTGGGAGATGTCCTCCGTAGCTTGTAGGTCCTCACAGTACCTACATGTATCCGTATTAGCTAAGCCTAGTCTCATGGCATGCTTCCTTAAAAGGCAGTGTCCAGAGAGTATTCCTACCGTTAATCTTAACTTTGTTCTACTGAGATTGATTAATTCTTCAGATTTCTTCCGATTTAAAGCGGGCCACAGTGCCTTTGAGACCCTGTGCCCCTCTAGCTGTGACCATCTTGTAGCTGCTTTATTGGTAATTTCCTCAACGATAACCCTTCTAGCAACGGCCATAGGTGGTCTGATGCCCTCAATCATTGTATTTACTGGGAGTTCCGCTCCTTCCTTAGCCAAAACGTCGGCCCTTTCGTTGCCCTCAATATCACAATGCCCAGGTACCCAACATAATCTGACACGGTTCTGCGAACATAATGCCTTAAGCATTGCGCGGCAATTCCTGACTAGTTCAGATTTAATGGTATGTGACTCTAGCGCTTTAAGCGCAGCCTGACTATCAATGTAGATGGCGATATTCTTATTGGATATCGATCTCATCTCAAGTACCTCCGCAGCTTTGAGTACTGCCAGAATCTCTGCCTGGAACACACTGCATGTGTCCGGTAGTCTCAGGGCCATATCCCAAGTAGAAATTTGTGACTCTTATCCACATTTACTTTAAACAATAGTCACCAAACGGTATATTCGACTCGGTTTTGTGTCGCTTAGCTCCATTCCAAAAAGATGGTAACGATTTGACATTTTTGTGACCATTACGTGTCTCAAAGATACAAATGTCCTTTACTGTAACATTTCAAACACACAAAAACTGTGAGGTTACTATTTAATGTTACCACCTGGTTACCACTTAACAGTTACGCAAATCGACTGCGCATAGTCGAAATTGTGACCACTGATTGTTACCGACCAGGCGTGCACGGATAATTCTATAACTATGGCGCATCAAGCGTAAAAGGGAATATAGGGTGGCATGAAAAAAAAAACACCACGAATGGTTTTATGATGGACAATGAATCTATCTAAAAAGAATGGAAATATGTAAATTAGAGACTTCATTATTTTGGAATACGTATATCTTTTCATGAGTTTTCCTCCTAAAGTATTATTTTTCATTTTAAAAGGTGTATTGAAAATTGTTTGCCGTTGTAGTGCAACATCGAATAAACTTTTCATTGTACTTTTAGTTTGTGCGCTGCGCTGCTTTCGGACGTTTCAATAGTATTGTAGGAGAAAAATGAGAATGCTTTCCGAGTTTACTAAACATTAACTCCAGCAGATTGAATTGAAAACAATTAATGAAGTGCGAGATAATAAAATAATTATATTTGATTTGAAAAAGTTAAAAAAAAAAAAAAAACAATATTCTAACTTCTATCATTCACATTATATCAAATGGTACCAATATTTTTGAAAAAAATAGCATGTTATACGTATATAAAATGAAATAATGGTAGAAATATCATAACCTTCTGCAGCGATTTAGTACAATAAAATTAAACCAGCCAAGTGAATGCGTATGAGGGGTGGGTTTTGTAAGAAAATATTCCCATATATGGACAACAAACGTTGTATACATTCAATTGTATTTCCTACATGTAGGTAAACATGTTAACTTTATTATGTCGGTCTTAGCAAACCAGAATAGCAGTACAAAAATTAGAAGCGAAAATATTTTAAAATTTGCAAATCCGTTTCTTATTATTCCCCCGAAACTTTTGTGCATGTTCTCATATACTCTAAAAGGTAGAATTCAAAAGAATGAATCATTTAAATATTACGATTTAATAATAATAAACGCAAAAAAAAAAGTTTCCTCAATGTATGTGCATGCACCCTGTGCTCCCTCCTAAAGAAATGCAAATGGCAGGCAAGTGGTCGCTTTCTGATTCTAATTGGGATTCATTGTCAAAAAACAAAAAAAAACAAAAATAGTCCATGGAAAAATGAAAGTACCTAACTTCGAAATAAAATTAATTTCTTAAATACTCAATATTTCTTGAGCGCGTGAGTTTTTGCCACTACAACTTATTGATATTTGTGGTGAAACCGATTTTCGTTTGAATATTTAGCATTCTGGTACGAAGAAATGCAATAATTATCAAATTCTCATAATATTACCTGCTTTTCCATTTTCATGACATATGCTCGTTTAGGTATTTTAGCATCCCCATCAAAGAGGATAGGTTATGTGTGCACGTTTTATATTGCTATCGCAGTATTTCTACTTCACATTTTCTTTTTCATGTGAAGCAACATACAAACACATGAAAACAAATTTGACAGCTCACTAAGATTCGGTCACACTTTGGTTACAAAGCATAGCCGAAACACCATTATGTGTGTTTCCCGAAATAGTAATTTAAAGAGGTAAAACTGATTCCCCACTTTGGTCAGCGTTACACCCTGCAGTGGAAACAGTACGCACATTGAGAGCCTATACACGCTGTTACTGTTACGGAAACATTCCGAAATGTAGGATCAGCGCCTCCACTATAACCATCAATTTCTACTTGGGATGTAGGTCCAACTCGTTGGAGTATATACCTGATCCCGTGCCCTCACTGGTTTTAGATCCGTCAGTATATACTGAGATCTCATTTCCCCTCGAAACTAAGTTCCTATGCCACTCCTGTCGGTCAGGGTACGACACATCGAACGGTGTGTCAAAATCAAGTGTACCGAGACTTTCATCAGCTTTTCCCGGGATTTCGGAGAATGCTTCCTTTAAGATAGTACTGTGTCCTATCCTACTGTTTTTAAAAAGCCCTGCATTAGTGAGCCGTAGCGCACTATTACCTGCTATTGATTGTAATTGTAAATCCAGTGGTAAAAGATGCATAAACGCTTCCAGTGCAGCCGTTGGTGTGGTACGTAAAGCACCCGTGACGGCGATGCAGGCTGTTCTTTGTACCCTGGTTAACATATCCCGTACATACTTCTTGTTCGCGGCTTTCCACCAGACAAGAGCCCCATATGTAATTATGGGCCTTACTACCATTATGTATAGCCAACGCAACATTGAAGGTCTCATGCCCCATTTCTTACCTGCTGTTCTCTTACAGATGAAGAGAGCATTGTGAGCCTTGCGGACTCTTTCCTGGACGTTTAGTTTCCAATTTAGTTTCCTATCTAATATCGTACCAAGATATTTTGCGCTTTCTGAAAGGGCAAGTTCCACTCCAGCAAGCCTGGGCAGCTTGAAGGATGGTATCTTGTATTTTGTACTAAATAGCACTAGTTCTGTTTTCTCCGGGTTGACTCTTAGTCCACACCCTTCGGCCCATATTCTGAGCCTATTGAGGGCTGTTTCCATAAGTTCACTAATCGTGTTTAGGAATTTTCCTTGAACAATGATAACTACGTCATCCGCGTAAGCGATGACCTTGAATCCTGCACTGTTTAGTTCCTTAAGTTTCTTATCTATGACCAACACAGATAACAGATCTTCTTATAGAACTATTGCCGAGAGTGGAATTAATATTTCTCGTCGAGAGCATTTCGCATATCCAACTTGTAATGAGTTGTTCGACGTTTATATTTTCCAAGGCGCTCTTGATTGCATCTCTCCTGACGTTATTAAAAGCTCCCTCAATATCCAAAAAGGCAACTAGTGCAAATTCTTTCTGGTGAAGGCTGCCCTCTATTTTGCCTACTACTTCGTGTAGAGCCGTCTCTACTGATTTACCTTTTAAATATGCATGCTGAGCATTACATAAGTTTCCGTTGCAACACTTACTTCTTATATAAATGTCAATAAGCCTTTCAAGTGTCTTTAGGAGAAATGACGAAAGACTGATCGGTCTGAAGTCTTTCGCTGAAGTATGGCTTGGTTTACCCGCTTTGGGGATAAATACCACTCGTACTTCTCTCCATGCCCTAGGTACATAGCCTAATCGCAGGCAGTGTATAAAAATATTTCCTATCATGTTCATAACTGTGCCTGGAGCCCGTTGAAGCATAGCCGGCAGAATGCCATCAGGGCCAGGTGCTTTGAACGGAGCGAAGGACTTGATAGCCCAACGCAGTTTCTTCCCAGTAATGATATTATTAACCCTCTCATCTCTTCGTGCGCCAATGTTAGGTCCATAAGGTACCGAAGCCATTGGTGCACTGCTTCCTGGAAAATGGGCTTCAACTAGTGCTTCCAGAACCTCCTCGCTGCTTTCAGCCCACGAACCGTCCGATTTCTTAATGAAGCTAGGGACTGCCGCGTCTTTGGCTAGCATTTTACGGAGTCTGGAAGCCTCGCTAGTATCTGCGATCGCTTCACAGAAGAGCTTCCAGGATTTCCTCTTAGATTGCCTGATCAAGTATTTAAACTCTTTCTTGCTCTCTATGTACAGATCCCATGTAATGTCGTCCCCTACAACCTTAGCCCTATTATAGAAGTGTCTAACTTGCCTCCTTTTGGAGTTTAACTCCTTATTCCACCACTGAGGCTGGGACCTCTTGGTTGGTTTCCTGAGCGGGCAAACTTCTTCGTAAGCCATATTCATTAACCTGCCTAAGTTATCAACTGCCTTGTCTAAGTCTGATGAAGTGTCAATGAATGGTACTTCATTTCCTACCTGATGACTGATTATAGATTCATACCTATTCCAGTCAGCCTTCCTGGGGTTCCGATAACTGTTCGTTATCTTGCTGTGGAAGCTTATTTGAAAGCGAATCCACTTATGATCCGATAGGGAAGCCTCTTCTAAGACCCTCCATTTCTCAATTGTGAGAGAGTCAGTGCAGGATGCGAGAGTGATATCTAACACCTCCTGTCTGTTCCGTACCACAAAAGTCGGTTTGTTGCCCTTGTTACATATAATGAGTTTAGTCGATAAGATATAATCAAAAAGACACTCACCTCTTGCGTTAATGTCGCTGCTGCCCCATTGCGAATGATGCGCATTGGCATCACATCCCAAGACGAAGAGCCATTTGTCCCTGCTCGTCAGCTGCCTTAACTTGTCGGGGGGTATTACCGTCGACTCGCAGGGAAGGTAAGCCGATATCAGGCACAATGGTTTCCTTCCCATTTGCTCGCAGGAAACTGCAACCAGATCTCCGTCGCTGAAATTATTCAAAAGAAATGCCCTTATGTTGTTTTTTAATAGGATGCAAGCCCTAATTTTACCTTCATTAGCTTTGAAGTAAAGCGTGTAATCCCTTATGGAGAGACCCTGAATCCGGTTGTTTTTGTTGATCCAGGGCTCTTGTATCAGTATGGCTGAAACGTCATGCTTGATTACGTATTCAATCAAGCACGCCGTCGCAGCCCTACTGTGATGCAAGTTTATTTGCATCGTCTCCATCTTGGGGTTCTGCTACCTCCGCTCCCTTGGTCATGACTCTTATCATGACCTTCCCCATGCTATAACGTACCATCCCCTTGTACTTTTCAAGGGCTGGGAGCGAATCCTTGTTTAGGCTCAGCAGGAAGTGCTGGCCAAATTGCCTTCTGGGCCCTGTTTTTAAGACCTTCCACGTATCGGCCTTAAGCTCCCTATTTTGGATGTGGAGGAGGCCGAGTAGTTTGTCTGGGTATGTGTATGGCAGCGGAACCCAAACCCAGGCCTTGGGCGGAGAGTACTTTGCCAACTCCGCCACGGTTACACATTTGAGTTGTGCTCCGCTCCATACCTCGCCAACTCCTAGCACAAACTCTCTGAGGAAGCCGACGGAGTCCCTGTTTCCACAAGCTACAACCTTGCGACCGCCTTCCCATCCAGCGCCGTCAAAGAGAAGGTCACCACCCTCTGTGGAAGACATCTTCTTCCACAAAGCGTCCTGAAACTTCTCTTCAACAGCCAGCCACTGTTCCATGGTAAGGCGTCCGCTCGGCTCCTGCTCATTGATGATGGCGACGAGGAGCTCGTCCTTCGAGTCATAAACCGGGCGCACCACGGGCGAAGTACCAGCCTTCACCTTTTTAGCTGCACTCGGCTCAACAACATCGTCGAATCTGCTCCTTTTGCTTAGGAGGTTCGCTCCGGCCCCCCCAGACACGGCCCCCTCTCCATCCTTCTTGCCTTCTTGCCTAGCTGAGGCTAGACCACTAGTGGACGCCTTAGCTGCTGCCCTAACTTCGACCGCTGAAGCTGCCGATTTTTTGGCGGCCTCGGCGGCTACTGTTCCCTTGGCCCGTTCAAGTTGTTTCCTATCCCAGGCGCTAAGTGAATTTATGTCGCACCCCCTGAACTGCTCTACTTTGCGCTTCGCACTCTCGACTTTACGTCGGGCATTGCGCATCATTAGCTTGTTCAGCTGGTGTGCGTTTTTGTTCGTCCCTGATTGTGCGACTGCGGGAGATCCAGAAGCAGCAGAGTACTTGCCTACTGCGCCTCCAGTCTCCTTCGTCGATTTTTTGCCCTTAGGGATCGCAATGAGAGTACCAGCCACCTCATTGCTGTCCCTATTAACTAAGGTGAGTGTACCAGCCAACTCACCAATTATGAATTTTTTTTTTAAATATATCTAAAAAGTTTTTTCTAATAAATTATGTTTACTATGTTACATTAAGTAACTTTTTGAAATGAAGTAGATACTTTGATTATACAAAGATGATATGGCCGACGCTATTTTGCATCGAATTCGTACTGTGACATCGGATAATGAACTGGAGATGTCAGATGAAATGCGCAACAAAGGGATCAGTGTTAGCTGCTTAGCTGCTTGTTATTAATATCAATGATATTAAGAAAGTACTAAAATATTGTAGGATAATTTTGTTCGCCGATGATGGTATTTTATTCTTAGAAGAAACAAACATGGAAGACTGTAAAAGAAAATTAAGGGAAGATCTAAATAATATAACAAATTATTTAAGCACGAATAAATTAAAACTAAATGTTGACAAGACTAAAGTGATGTTTCTAAATGAATATAATGTAGGTAATCATTTTAGTGAATTTGAATGTGTCGATGAAACAAAGTATCTAGGTATAATTGTAGACAGCAAGCTTAGCTTTAAAAAACATCTTGATTATGTTTTAAAGAAAGTTGCCACAAAAATCGGTTTCTTTCCTAGATTAAGAAAGAGAATATGCATTGGCATGGCAATGAAAATTTATAATACCATTATAAAGCCCCACTTTGAATATTGCCCAACAATATTATTATTGGGTGCTGATGGAATGTTGGAAAAATTACAAAAAGTCCAAAATAAAGCGATGCGGTCTATATTACTTTGTAGCAGATATACGTCTGTAACATTTATGTTAACAACATTAAAGTGGCTAAATATTAAACAAAGAATAATATACTGTACATTAAATTTTATATATAAAATTAAAAATAATCTGTTGCCGCAATACTTGCACGAAAAACTAATTCTAAGATCAAATATACAACCACATGATTTGAGATCGAACAATAATTTTCATTTAAACTTTTATAGAAACAAGAAATCACAAAATGTATTATTTTATAAAGGGTTAAACATATATAATCAACTCCCGAATAGTGTTAAAATGGAAACTAATTATAACCAATAAAAAAAAGAAGTTTTAAGTTTTGTAAGAAATAATTATTAACATTTTATAACATATTTTATTTTTACATTTATTTTTTTGTAAAATGGTATTCTTTACTAAATAAACATTACTAAACTAAACTTAACTAAAAAAGCTTTGATTTCGATCTAGGATATGTGTCTGCTCATGAGTGGCAATTTGTTGTACAAATTGGGGACGCCACATCCAAATCGTTCAATGCAAGACGCATTTAATCCAGAATTGGAGCGAGAAATGGACTTCGGTCGAATCGCATTAAGTCAAGCTGTTCGAACAAATGTGCCAATGTTGAATCAAGAATAAAAGAAAATGTACGATGAATTGATGCAAGCAGTCGATTACGAAAATGGCGGAATTTTCTTCCTTGATGCGCCCGGTGGAACTGGAAATACATTCTTGATTTCACTGATTTTGGCTACAATTCGTTCGAGATCTGAGATCGCTTTGGCCCTAGCCTCTTCTGGGATAACGGCTACTTTGTTAGAAGGCGGTCGAACAGCATTGAAATTGTCATTGAATCTGCAAGTGGATGAAGAACCCACCTGCAACATTTCAAAGAACACTGTGATGGCGAAAGTACTGCAGCAATGTAAGATTATCATATGGGAAGAATGCACAATGGCTTACAAACGCGCATTGGAGGCCCTGAATCGTACTTTGAAGGATTTATGTAATGATAAGCGACCTTTCGGTGGAGCAATGATCTTGCTATCAGGCAGTTTTCGTCAAACGCTGCCTGTCATTTTGAGATCAACTCCGCCAGATGAATTGAATGCTTGCTTGAAGGCGTCTGCTTTATGGCGATACGTGAAGAAATTGCATTTGACAACAAGCATGCGAGTTTCTTTACAAAGTGACCAGTCCGCTGCAGAGTTTTTCAGGCAATTGTTGGCGATGGGCAATGGTGTGATTTCAGCAAACTTAATCACCGGCCTGATTGAGTTTCCACAAAATGTTTGCAACTTTACAACGACACCGGAAGAACTAATCATGAATGTTTTCCCGAATATCACTCAGAATTATATTGACCATGATTGGCTGAGTGTAAGAGTGATTTTGGCTGCGAAAAACAAGGACGTCGATGGTCGATCATTTGAATTTGGCCATTCAAAACCAAATCGCTGGTGAGTTGCATACATAAAAATCAGTCGACTTCGTGATGGATGAATACGAAATGCCACCAACTATCCCACGGAATTTTTAAATTCTTTGGATGTTTCGGACTTGCCTCCACACAATTTGAAACTAAAAATCGTCTCAGTAATAATTTTGTTGCGCAACTAAATGAACCAAAACTTTGTAACGGTACGCGTTTGATTGTGAAGAATTTAAATATCAAATATTATTCAAGCAACGATTTTTATTGGAAAATTCAAAGGCGAAGATGTTCTTATTCCGCGGATTCCACTTATTCAGAACGATTTGCCGTTTGTATTTAAGCGTCTTCAATTTCCCGTACGTCTCGCTTTTGCTATGATAATTAATAAGTCGCAAGGAGAATCGCTGGATGTGTGTGGCATAAATCTTGAATTACACGTGTCGGCAAAGCTCTCGCTTTGTACGTGTACCCGATAATAAATAGAAATAGAACAAAAAATGTTGTATACCATAAGCACTTCAGTGAAAAAGCGGTAGGTTGGCCGACAAGTATTTGATTTTATTTATTTATTTAATTTCAATATAACTTTTGAATAAAAAAATTGAATTGACTGAATTACATGAAGCAGAATGAAGCGATAGCTCGGAATTATTAATTTCATTACCTACATTAATGAATTTGGGCGGAACGAAGTTCGCCGGGTCAGCTAGTTTCATATAAATCATAAACCGTTAGGCCGATTGGTATAATTTGTATTTTATTAGATTGCTGAAGTGAAACACTTTCCAAAATAGATTTTCGATTTCGGAAATATCACGGTTTTAAAGAATTGAAAAATTGTTTTTCTATATAATGGTTCTAACTTTCTATCGGTTGAACTACAAACGAAAACAAATTTACTACAAACAACTACAAACGAATGTCTATCGAACTGATTTCATGTTTTTCATTCTAGAAAAAGTGCGGGCAAACTTCACATAGGTTCGCTGCGCAACTACCAAATGTAAGGGGCAATTTTCTTATACACTCCGTTTCACTTGAATAGCACTGCCATTATTCTTTTTATATTATCTTTAATAATAAAGCCAAGATTTGTTTTTATTTTTTAGCTGCAAGTATAAAAGTTAATCTTATAGAAAAAAGTAACATTTCTTTCAAATGCCCAACACGTTCTCAAAACCAAGCTAGAAAAGAAAAATACTGAAAAAATACGACTTGTTTCTTATTTCACATGAATAGCACACTTCAATATATTATATTATTATGTACACTTAATAATATTTTAAGTATGAACAAATACCTATATACATATTAATATGAATTTAAAAAAAAAATTAAAAATATTTAATAATGGGTGGAGCCTCCCTTGTTTAATATTGTCTCATAGATCCTGTTTGGTATTGAATCATACAAACTTTTTATATATTCAAGGGAAATTAAAGTCCAGGCTCGTTGAATTGCTTCGATTAGCTGAGTTTTTGTTGAAAACTGCTTTCCCGACTCATAAACTTTCCGGACCAGCCATCCCCAAACATTTTCTATAATGTTAAGGTCCGGCGAGTATGGCGGCCAGCTCAAAAGCGTGACATTTTTGGACTCGATCCACGATTTTACCACACGGGCAGTGTGTATAGGAGTATTATCGTGTTGAAAAGTCCACGAAAGAGGCCCAAAGAGATCGTCCAATGTCGGAAAAGACTTCTCTAGAACATTTATATAAGTTCTAGCGTTCATGTTTGTTGTTAATATTTGAAGCTCACAGACTCCATAATATGATATGGCCCCCCAAACCATAACACCACCCTCTCGACTGTGTAAGCGATCTAACTGATGAGTTTCCTTCCTCAAATCGTGAAAATAATAATGGAAGCCATCAGGACCCTCCAAATTGAATTTTTTCTCATCTGAAAAAACAACTCGGTGCCATTCTTTGTTCCATGACATGTTCGATCGGCAAAATGTTAATCGCATTTCTTTACGTTGAGGGGTAAGTGGTGGTTTTTTTTTAGTTTAAGATGTTTGATGTGTTGTGCTTTAGAAATGACCCGCCAAACAGTTGTTTTACTTGCTTGGACTCCTGATTTTTCTTTAATTTTGGCCAAGGAATCATGCGAATTCGAAGCGTTGCGCAGAATTGCCCGCTTATCTGCAGCAGAAAGTACACTCTGCGTACGACCTTTCATATTTTTCCCGTACTTGAGTTCATTTTGAATAAAATTGCAAATTACTTTTCTGCTTCTTCCGATTTTTTCCGCTATATCACTCACAGAAAGGCCACAATCTCTATAGGCTTTTATTTTGCCTAGTTCCTCGCCCGTTAAAGCTTTTCCGCGGCCCATTATAATTTTAAATTAAACGCAATGTTATACAAATAATAATTAAATTTAGCTTTGATCAATAATTGAAAACTTGCACTGAGTAAATGAACTTTCAACCACGATGTGCTATTCAAGTGAAACAAAAAATTCGCTTCAATTATACACAACACTAAAAGAAAACAGCAGAAAGCATATAACGGTACATTTCCAGTGCACCATATTTTTTTTTATGAAAGTTGAAATGAAGATGAAGACAAAACAAACAAAAACAATAACAACGAGGAAGAAGAATATGTATTGATAAGCAAATAACAACAAATATATGAAATGTGCTATTCAAGTGAAAAGGAGTGTACATACATAGATGATGAAACATGGGGCCATTTTGATTTTATATTTGCAAAACATATAAAAGAGGTGATAAACAAAAAAGTGATACAGTTTTATGACGAATATGAGAGCGATTAGGCAAACCGATTAAATTTGGAAGGTTTGTCGTTTGTGGGGTTTTGTGATTAAAATAATCATAGAGCTAACATCTTGTTTTTTATAACAAACATGAAAATGTTAACAATTTGTTTTATACCAGGTAATAAAGCTAATAACGAGTTGGCTATTGGTCTCATAAATAAGACGATTTATCAGCCCAGTCCGAGCATTTGCGCAGTTACTGAAGTCGATTGCAGTTGGTTAAATATATCTCCCACATGTCAACAACGGTTAATACAGTCCACCACGGATATAAGAAACCAGAGACAATACTGAGACCCCCAACTTCGACCGATTAACAGTTATTTGCCTACAAGCTAAATTTTACGCTCTCAAAAAGTTTAGGTGCGCTAGTATTGTTGCATAGAAATTCGTATTGACAAATGTCAAAAATCCTCTCAACCAACACATTCGCACCTAATCTTTTTACATTTCACCGTGGGCAAAGCAAAACGGATAGGAATTGGCGTACACGGATAGGACAACAAAATGGCGGATTCCTGGCAAAAATTGAGGGGGCCAACGGCAAGAGGATTGTGAGTTGGGGGTCTCAGTATGATTTGTTTATGTAAGAAACCTCTAGAATTCCAAAAAATTGTTTCTTATATCCGAGTTGTTCTTATATGGGAACACGTACATAAGAAACAAAGGCACATGCGTTTCTAATAAGCGATTTGTTCTTATACGAGTGTTTCTTATATCCGTGGTTGACTGTATCTAGTGCCAAATATTTTAAATTTGGCAGCATGTCTCCGCACGAAAGAACAAGTACAGGTACCTACCTCAAAACGTAGCTTTGACATTTTTATGTCTACAATTCTTAGAGCAATGCAAAATTGTTTCGTGGCTTTGTCATAGATATAGTATTCACCATTTCCTGTAGGTAATCTTATGTCATTTTCCATTGGGACAAAAAATCCATCTTTTTTTCGGGCAGTTTGAATAATACACAGGAGATGCCGCACCAACATCGAATCAGCATCGCTAGAGAGCGAAAGGCTATAGTTGCTTCTGACATGTAGTTAGTCAGTGATGTAAAGCATGGATTTATTCTTGAACCTTACACCTTTCTGTTTTATAAACGACCTGCAATCTGTTATTCGATATTGCAGCTTTAACAATCCATACCGAAAAATTAGTCGTTAAGGTTTAGGCCTGTCTCGACTTCCCTAGAGGTATTTTAGAAGAAGCCTTGGTAAAATGGTACATCCAAAATTGGCTGCATAAAAAGCACGCTAAAGCTATTGGTGGTCTTTACCTATAGGTGGTTTCAAAAGGTGTCAAAGATTAAAATCCTAGGAATAGGAATAATATGTAACATAGGAAATGTTTTGAAACGACCACATAAAGAGGTAGTATAAAATTATAGAAATATGGTCCGCTTTCCACCACCAGTCAGCGAGTCAGCGCTTTCCTTAAGACTTTAAAACAAGACTGGTTAAATCATTAACGCGACATTTTTTTTGTAATTTCATTTCATAACAACTTATCGGATGCAACTTAAGCTTGTTTCTTTGACAAATTGATGCTTTTACAGTCACTGCGAGCTCCGGACATGCAACAAATTTGACCTTTATATGTGAGTGCATAATTGTTCGAGGTTTATTTTGACGCTCTTACGTCGTTTGGTTTCATTCGGGGATTCACTCATTCTATAATCACACAATAAAGAACAATAAAACTGCTTCTGTTTGAATCCACAAAAGTATTGGTGAAATGCCAAAATATAATCTACTTCAGCTGTCATCTGACTTGTATAAAATACATAAATTACACTGGCAATTTAATCAATCAAATCAATCAGTCTTGAATGTTCATAGTTAGGTAATAATATTTCCCAATTTTTAAAATTAATCTGGTTCGCTATGCAGATAATTTTTGTTTTATTGCAAGAGATTAACCATATCGAGGTAAAATGTATTCATAGAAAGTTTCATTGCGATATCGGTTTTAAGTTGCGTCTATGCACAGCTGCACTGAAAAGTTTCTCACAACTCTAGTCGAAAGACTGGAAATATAAGAACTAGAGCGAATACTGAAATATCTGCAAATAAATTTTTTTTTCATTGATTCATTGTAGGCGCAGTAGCTTAGTGGTTAGTGTGTTGGACTACTATGCGAGGGGTCGAGGTTCGAATCCCGCAAAAACCCAAAGTCCAACTCAGGGTTTTTTTCACTGCGCCACCTCTCGCGAACGTCTGACAAACATCCGAGAGTATAACTGTCTTGAAAAAGCTTCTCAATTAGACGTTTGGAGTCGGCATAAAATTGTAGATCCCTTCCATTCGTTCCAAAAATGAAAAACTCACACAAAACGAATGGTTGTGAGAAGCTAGGCCTAGGGGTCCCTCCGGACCTGTTGCGCCAACTATTTATTTTATTTTATGTTTTTTCATTGAATATCCGAGAGAATTGCCCCGAAATTCAGAATTGCTCTTTTCAATAAAATTCGTTGGAGCATTTTTTCAATAGTGTTAGACACCATTATGTGAGATTTTGTATTCTGCTACCACTTTGTTTTTCTTTTCCACAGTAAATGTGAATGTTTTAATAGACCAAATCAATTATTCCAATTTAAGTTTACATTTTGCACGCATAATTGCATATTTTCGGATCAAATAGCGAAAATTTTTTTTCTAATAACACAAGAAACATTTCAATTTGACATTTTGCAAGAGTGTGTTGGTGAGTTCAGGGCAATTCTTTAAAAATGACCCGTTAAATTTAAAATTATTCGTTACCTACGTGTGGATAATATTTTTTTTATGAAGAAGTGTACTTTGGTTTAAAATATTTATGAAAAATTGACACTGTAGATTGGTTGTACGAAAATAGGTAACAACTTTTTGAGCAAACTTTCATCAGTTATTTAAGAAAAATGTACACGCATGAAATCGAAGTTAATGATATTCAAAATATTTTTGCATGTCACACGGGTTCTTAATTGACGGAAAACCGATAGGAAAACAAAATGGCGAATTTGAAAAAAAAAAAAAAAAAAAAAAAAAAAAAAATTGAGGGGCCAGCGTGTTGGGGGTCTTATGCGAGAAAAAGATTAACACAGCAA
Source organism: Cheilosia urbana (assembly GCA_946477585.1). Taxonomy (NCBI): domain Eukaryota; kingdom Metazoa; phylum Arthropoda; class Insecta; order Diptera; family Syrphidae; genus Cheilosia; species Cheilosia urbana. Next base: position 179,496,335 of record OX297853.1, read on the forward strand.
CAGCAACTTTGACAACTTTTTAGAACCAATTTTTTTTAATTCCTTTGAACACATTAGCATAGCAACATCGACAGCGACGTCAACGTTAGAGCTAATCCTAAATTCGCTGTTGCTGTTGCTATCGCTGTGTTATCTGTTTCTCGCATTGTCTCTGACGAAAACACCACTTGCTCTTTTTAGTGTTGATATTCGTGCGATTCGAATATGTGTAGCCTTCAACGCTTTTCAAATCATTTACCATTCACTGGCTAAATTTTATATTAAAACATTCGAAATTTGCGTCCCGATTGATTTCTAAATATTTATACATAAATAATTTACCAAAATGGATTCACCCGATGCAATGCCTTTCTTTTCTGTAGAAAAAATTCACGAAAACCCAAACAAACCACCACCGGTAGTCAAACTCAAACGCACTTGTATTGGTAAATCTGAGAAAATATCTAGATTCGCAAAAGTGCTCTGAAATCTGAAAAAGATTTTTTTTGTTTTGTACAAAACGAACATAAAAAGTGCTCTGAGAGCGCCCAATAGCCCAATCGAATACCACATTAATTTAATGGCGAGATTACAACAGCAAATCAAATACCGTTGTTATGAGTATCATTGCATTCTAGTATAAAAAACAAATATTTTTAGGAAGCTAGAAAAGCCCAGCTTAGTGTGCGGCGCCAATTTTTCCAATAAAATATAAACTCATTTAAGTATTTAATTTATTTATATGCTTACAGATATTTTAAAATAATTCTAACACTTTATACATTTTGGTTTCAGTCACATCGAAGAGTCTACATTAATCTAAAAAATAACTTATTTCCTTTCGTTTTTCTCGATAATACGTGTAGGCATTGATAATATCCACAACCTTGTCGAATATATATTCCTTAACTCCCAGTCCGCAAATAAAGTCTAGGTGGTTCCATTTCTCCCATGGCACTTTGTACACTGCATGAACGTTGGGCAATCGCATAACCAGCCGCTGAATGTCCTTCACCGACACAATATAGTCATTTGCTGAGAAATAAACAAAAGTAGGGACAGTAACTCTGTCCAGTTGATAGTCCGGCGGGACAGTTTGATTATAAAGCATTTTGTTCTTCTCTGGTCCATTGTCGTACTGTCGAAATTTGCCAGAGTTGTAGCTCTGAAAGTAGTGCATAATTTGCTTAAACGATCCACCCACGGGAAAATTCGCCATTATATCTGGAATTAGTGTCTTCGAGAATTTGCTGTCAAAAAATATGTAGTCTAAAAATTAAAGAGAGGCTTACCTTATTTAAATACTTCGTATCGTATCCGACCGCTGGCCAGATCCTGCTTATACACACATGAGGATTCTCATCTTGAAGGCATCCCATCGAAAACAGACGTTTGAAGAATCTATTTGTCGAAACCATTTCAACACCTTCCAACATAACTGACAGATAGTTCCTGGTGCCCAGCAATGGCGCGAATACTTTTGCAAGGGGTCCTTTCATGTGGTTGACAAAGGCGACCGGTGCCAGTAGGTGGGCCGTTTCGAATTTTGCATTATAGTGTGGAAACATTGCATTCATGACTAGAAAAATGGTTGCTCCTTGTGACACTCCACTGAAGTGCATTGTTTTCTCGCCTGTCAGTTGTAAAATGTAGTCGACCATCGCTGGCATATCGTATACTCCCATCTCGTGCCAACTGAAGTTCCAAAATTCCCGGTCGTCTGGCGAATAGTTTACGTTCTTTTTCGTGTAAATATTTCCTCGGTTGTTGCCCATCCAGACGTCGTATCCATTATTGGACAGTAGGTATGGCAGTGAATTTTCTCGCCCATTCAGCAACCACGCATCCGATGACGCATATATTCCGGTCATCAAAAAGACAACCGGTCTGCGCACTCCACCACTGTAAGGTACACGATGCAGCGTCAATATGTATCCGTCAAGTGTTTGCACAGTATGCAGCTCAACAGGGTATCCATCTCGTTTGATTCGTTTAACCTAAAGCAACAAAAAGAAAGAAAAGGAAATCGGTTTCAGTCAGTCTCAGTAACCTTCAATATATATATTCAACTGAAAACGAAAGCATTACATAACGAAGACCCGCCGATTCAGAAAGTAGAAACGTAAATACTTCTACCGATAGCCAGTAGTACTGGTCTTTATCGAATCGATTTGACCTTCAAGAGAGGCAGTCATTTCTACACTTTTGCAGTTGGGATGGGACCCACAGTTTTGTGTCGTATTCGAATGGCAGAATTGAGGAGTCCCGAAACCAGCTTTAGTTTGAGTTTAAATTTCAAATTTTGACACTCCACTGAAGTGCATTGTTTTCTCGCCTGTCAGTTGTAAAATGTAGTCGACCATCGCTGGCATATCGTATACTCCCATCTCGTGCCAACTGAAGTTCCAAAATTCCCGGCCACTTTGGTATAATCAAGCCAATAAAAAAAGATATTTAATTGCATAAGATGTGCTATATATTGAATCGAACATTTAGCCAAGTCAACGCTCCTACCACTGCCGTCATTGCACACGGTTTCTGAATTCTTAAATAATCTCAGATTTAAAATTCATAGCAACGATTTCGATGATGAATATGAATTACTTGTGCGAAATTCTATAGACTGCACGGTAAGCTTAATAAGTAACATTGAAGTTTTCTTAAATCCGTTTTGGGAACGAATACCTCTCAGTACTGGATCCGATCAGATTGGACAGACAGGTTTCATCCACGTTCGACACACTTTTACTTTCTGATGTGTATATTAGGTTTATTCCTACCTGAGAGACAATGCTTTTAAATTCAAAACATAATCATGCTTTCAATCAGTGTCCATTTTAAGTTAAGGGTACCTATTTCAAATCCATGAGCACTCAAGTTCCCAAACGCCGGATTCCGTCGTTGGTCTCATGTCGACGGATACATGAAAGGTAACGGAAGGAACGGTCTGATAAAATTCGACACATATCAGTTAAAAATATATTTTATAATCTCAAAACTCTAGTTTTGAACGGTATTTTTGGTTAATGTCTTTGAAGGGGCAACAGGGTCGACAAGAAATTCTTGACAGAACACTCAGTTGATATTTCGATTGCATGTCTGGAAAATCTAGTCCAGAGAGATAAATCGTGTTGACTTATACTGCATTTACACCATCACGGGCATTTTTGCACGATACGGGACAGAGAGATCCGTTTGTCCGCCGTCAATGTTAATAAAGCATAATATCACAAATCAGACGCTTATAGTGTCATGGATGTATTACCTATGGCCATAATCTATATAACGGGTGATTTTTTAAGAGGTTTAGAACTTTAAAAAAAAAAAAAAACACAAAAAATTCGAAAAAATGAATGAAATATTTATTTGAATCGATAGTTTGAACCTTGCAATTTAATGTTTAAAGATAATTTCATGCAAATGTTGACCGCGGCTGCGTCTCAGGTAGTCCATCCGCTGAGTCCAATTTTGGCATACTCTTTCACACATATCGGCCGGTATCTCACGAATGAATGCATGGATGTTGGCTTCCAGTGCGTCAATCGAAGCGGGCTTGTCCCTATACACATTAGCCTTGACATACCCCCACAAAAAATAATCTAATGGTGTCAAATCGCACGATCTAGGCGGCCAATTGACCGGCCCGAAACGTGAAATTAACTGTTCACCAAACTCGCCTCGCAATTGCGCCATTGTTTCGCGTGCTGTGTGGCATGTGGCACCGTCTTGTTGAAACCACATATCATGCAAGTCAAGAACTTCCATTTCGGGCAAAAAAAAAGTTTGTTATCATCGCTCGGTAGCGTTCACCATTGACAGTAACGCTGCGATTCGCATCATCTTTGAAGAAATATGGCAAAATAATGCCGCCGGCCCATAAACCGCACCAAACAGTGGCTTTTTCGGGATGCATTGGTAGCTGTTGCAATGCTTCTGGCTGATCTTCACTCCAAATGCGGCAATTTTGCTTATTTACGTACCCATTCAACCAAAAATGAGCCTCATCGCTGAACACAATTTTTCGATAAAAAAGCGGATCCTCGGCCAGCTTTCCAAGAGCCCATTCACCAAAAATTCGGCGTTGTGGTAGGTCGCCTGGCTTTAGTTCTTTCACAAGCTGTATCTTAAAATGCTTTACGCACAAATCCTTCCGCAAAATTTTCCACGTAGTGCTGTAACAAAGGCCTAACTGCTGGGAACGGCGCCGAATCGACATTTCGCGGTCTTCTGTCACACTAGCTGATACGGCCGCAATATTTTCTTCACTACGCACAGTACGTAAACGTGTTGGTGGTTTAATGTCCAACAAAGTAAATTTGGTGCGAAATTTGGTCACAATCTTCCGAATAGACTGCTCAGAAGGTCGAGAATGCCGATCATAAAATGGAAGCAGCGCGCGATGAACATTTCGAACCGAGCACGAATTTTGATAGTAAAATTCAATAATTTGCAAGCGTTGTTCATTTGTAAGACGATCCATGGTTAAATTGCAAACCAAACTGAAGCTGTTTGACAGTGACACAAGGTACTAAACACACGTCAGCTGTCAAAACCAGTGTTGCCAAAACCAAACCAGCTAAAAAATCACCCTTATATACAACTAAGCTGTATTGTGTTTGTCACCAATGTTCTCTGTAATGCGTGAACCGATTTTGATTCTGGAAATTTTCCATGAAAGGTGACGTTAATACCATGGTTCGTACGTATATACGGTCTTTGTAGATGTATTCGTTCATGAGATATAAGATTTTTAATGTTTTTTTTTTTTTTTTTTTTATGGGCGGTGCCACTCCCCTTTGTCCAATTTTGCCTAATCTTCACAGTTATACTCATGGGCCAATACCTACGATTTTGTGTAAATTTGAACTTAATAGATTGGGTGGTTTTCGAAATAAAATATTTTCAATGCATTTTTTGTATGGGAGGTTCCACGCCCCTATGAACTAATACTTTTACAAAGACAGTATATACTACTTGCAAACAATGGTATTAATATCACTTATATATGTGTTAGTTTTATATAAGAAAGTTTTAAGGCCAAGGAAAACAAAGAACTTTGAGTGTGCAAATGAATGTGGCAGCAAATATTTCTGGACATGGTAATGGATATGAAATTTCAACATGGAGAGTTTTGTTCTTAGATGTCCATATGATGCTATAGGACATATTAAGATCTAGAAAATAGATAATAATTGTCAGAATATTCTGATACTTAATTGCAGAGAAAAAAAGAAAACAATCTCAGATGTTTTAAGTTCAAACATATTAAAGGAAAAAGGGGGCGTATACGTAACATTTTTTGTTTAATTAATCTTCTATAAACATATATAATTCTTTCGGGTTGACACTCGATGATGATGTTATAACTCGATAATCCCTGGGACGATTTTCATGATTCTTTTTTGGTTTTGTTCATATTGCTGTATATCAGGTTTAGGAAGAGAGAAAATTCCGGAAAATTTGCGTGCGCTCCTGATTTGGCATCCAATGATTCTTCCTATTATATATATTTATTTTGACATTTCTATGTCAAAAAGAATTAAAAAACTACATATGTGAAGTAAATTAAGAAAATTGAGAATTTCAGATTAATGTGTTACTCGTTTTCGACAGTGATCGTTTGTTTTTAATTTTGTTCATCGTTCCAACAGTTTCATTGCTTTTATACAGTTGATAGATAAGGTAAGGTAATAGGTAATAAGGTAAATTTGTAAAATGCTTAAACGCGGACATAAAAATTGTTGAAAAGTAAATTTCAGTGATTTTTTGAAAATGCCAAGACGAACGCGCGCATTTATTAGCCGACGAACAAGACAAGCAAGTCAATCGAACATATATCAACGAAGTTAAACTGAAGAAGAACGCGAGGAATGGGATATCTCATGGCATATGACCAGAATCACCAGATCAACAGGCAAGCAATTTGAGCGTGCAAGTAATGAAAACTGCCTGCTGCTTCAAATCGTTCAGCTGTTGAGAACAAGTTCAAATCGAAGAGTGGCAACTTGGCAAGACGCGCATCATTGCCGCCATTCGAACGACTGGCATTTCAGTATGAACGAACAGAAAAGTATGGCGGTGATGCGATTTTCGATATTGGAGCGCTAAAATTTAGAGGCGAAACGACCGGCCATTGCTGTGCGAGTGTCAGAGTGAAATTAGCACCTGCGGACGCGGAGCCATTTATCGGGTGATTTTCCAAAGAACGTTTGAGAGTACAACTTTTTCCGTATGACTTCGTTGGGAATAAAACTCATTCAAAAAACTGGTTTCATGCCGACTTGCAAAGCAACGTTTTCTCTTATAGGTACATCATGCAATCACACATGTTCTAACGGGATTTTAGACTGCACAGTTCGGGTTAACAGATTCAAGACCAAATTTACCATCGGATGAGTGCATTCTTGCCAGTAAATGAAGCCGTACACCAATATCCGCAGGTGTACTTCATTTCTCCGGAGGATGATCAAGTCGATAGGCTGTACAGAGGGCAAACAGGAGTGACATAAAACGTCATTTGACAGTTGCAACAATTATTTAATGCAAAGAACGCTTTGATTATGAGACAATCGCACTTATACTTACCTATTTCAGTTAAATCTATTTTATTTAATATAGCTTTTGAGTAACGAATTTGAATTGACCAAATTACATAAAGTAGCACTCATTGTGAATTTAAGCGGAACGGAGTTCGCCGGGTCAGCTGGTTATAGATACGTAAATCGGAAATAAACACAGGTTCCGGCGACCAATATTCCTCCAATCACTTGAAAACATTTTTATTTCTGATTTAAAACATGTGAAATGAGTGTGGGAACACTGAGAAAACTAAATTTAAAAATATGGTTACCATCCCCGAAAATTTGTTTCCTACACCCATAACTTGGCTAGCTTACCCATATTTTGGATGTCATCCCCAAATCGAGGCTATGTTGTAGCCAACAAAGAGTTACCATAGATCTTTAAAAGGCGGTTGTTAACGAACTTAATTTGGGTCGGGTATGAAAACGGTACACCAATGTCCTGTTAAGCTTAGTTACCTGCTCGAGCTAAATTTTCGCTCCACATACAAAATTCTCTCCAAAATTCAGCTAAGCTAAATTTAAGCAAACTCATTTAGCTGAGTGATATGCTGCTGCTCGAGCTAATTAATCAAACATTTGTTTCAGAATGTACTTCACATATCTGTCAAAATTTAGCGTGCCAACTTAATGGGGCGGTCGATTTTCTCAAGCTAAATTTTTGCAGATCGTTGTGGTCTGTTGTTTTGTTGCGTTTTGTATAGCGGGGAGTGGAAAAAGTAAGCAAGGGTGAGTTTTTTTAATAAATACCTCGACGAGGAATACCTAGAATCGAAAATTGTTGAAATCAGAGAGTGTCGAATTTTTGAAGTGAGTTATTTTCAAAGAACAGCTGTTTTCTGTGACACTTATCCGCGGCGTGCTGGGGATTTTAGCTAATGTTTGGAGAGCAGATCAAATTTAGTTTAGCTCGAGCAGCGTACTAAGCTCTACCCGTTTACAACAACCTTTTATCAGCTTCGTTACATAGTCGTTACGGTACAAACACTGCCATACAGCTATGATAGCTCTTTTCTGTACAGTTTTGCTTAGGTTGTTCTGGCTCGTAGAATAAATGACAACTGAGTCGTTTCTAATTATAACAACTAACATGCGGCTATGACAGCTCTATGTTGGTCTAAGCCGGGTTTCAAGAGGCAACTTTCATACTTCATAGCTTTCGAAATTTCTAAAGAAGACAGGCTAAGTATAAGGGGCATATACGGCTTACAAGAGGCTAGTACTTGTTCTAGGCTATCTCAGCTTCCCATTTGGGTTCACAGCTCTGTTTGGGTATTACAAATCTGTTGAGAGGCAGCCTCGAAAGTGTGCACATTAGCTCTGTGAGTAGATTTTAATAGCTCTTAATGGGGATCTGATAGGTAACTTTGGTGTCTTCCAATAATATTTAATGGTTACCGTAGCTCTGTTAATGTGCTGTACCCATGTTCCTGAAGGCATCACACTCTACTTTGGTTACAGCATCCACAACGGTACCAGTTTATGTGGTTATATACAACAGAGGTGGCGCATTTAGTAGGGCTATCGTAGTTTTCTGAGTGGAATTAGTTTCAGTAGATAAGTTAGGTTTATTCATCGATCAATTATACGAAATAATTAAATAATTGTCCGTTCATCACTTCTGGAAGCCATTTTCTTTTTTAGGAAAGCGAAGTTTTGTAAGACACCGCTATACAAATATCAACATGCGAAGCTTTCCCATAATTCCAAACACGTAAACAATATGACCGACCAAAATACGTGCCACGTTTTTTTCCGTGTTAAGCCCCAGCTATAGTCATACGTAAAACGAAACCGTACAAATTTTCTTTTGCGTGCAAAAGTAGACTTCAGTTGAAATAAATTGATTTGGTTTATTAAAATATTAATATTTATTTTAGAAAACAGCAAAAAAGGAGCAACAGAAAACCAAATCTCACATGGTGTCTACCACTATTGCAAAAGTGTTCCAACGAATTTCATTGAAAAGAGCAATTCTAAATTTCGGGTCAATTCTCTCGGATCTTCAGTGAAAAACGCCATAAGATCCCGTATATTTTGCTGTCAACAAACTGTCAAATTTTACAGCGGAAGCGAGGAATCGTATAAATGTCGTGTTTCTGTATTTCTTTACTTCCTGGTTTGAGGTTTTAAGCTTCACAGCCAGAGAGGGCGTGTAACAGAGTAGCGTAGGGAAACTCTTACTAATTGTTTGTTTCTTAAATAGTTGCAAGCCTATTCAAAGCTTGCTTGTCCTGCAGTCTTATAAATGTAATGCCCCCTCGGAGCGGAACTACTTAAGACCTTCTATTGTGTTCGACTGCGCTCTTACTGGGGGCAGATTCCGTATATCAATGATCGTCTGAACGATATCGTTTTGGAAACTTTAATCACCATTAGAAGTTATAATCTGCTCGAATTTGTTTGAATATCGTCAACTTTCATTACATTTGCGGGAAATTAACTGGGTAAACCTCTCGAACTTGTTCTATCGTTTCGACGATAATCGTCTGAAAAGTTACGGAATGAGTGCCCTGGAAAACTAGCTTCGGAATTTTCAGGAGAGAACGCATGTATAAAATAATCCAAAATCAAATCTAATTGTTTGTTAATTTTAGTGCAGATTATTACTGCAAATATGAAATCAATTGACATAGAGTTGAACTTTCGCTCTCCCCTTGAAACAAATTAGTGTAACCCGTTGCCACACATTCATGTGGGTTTGACGTAATGGATTCGGACAAATTGCAATAATTTGAATTTGTCCAGTCAAGTAAGTACCTACATCGAGGAAAGCTAAGAAAACCTACTCTACTTGGTGAAACAATAGAGTTATCAAGAGAAGTCAAATACCTAGGTGTAACCCTGGACGAAAAACTCACTTGGAACTCTCACCTCATGAAAACCATAGACAAAGCCAGGATCTCTCTGTGGACCAGCAGAAGTCTGATTGGTAAAAGCTGGGGTATAAACCCCAAAATCATGCTATGGCTTTACACAGCCATAACAAGACCAATTGTCACCTATGCAGCTCCAGTATGGTGGCAAAAAACCAAACAAAAGTCAACACAAGTCAGGCTCAATAAACTCCAAAGACTAGCTTGTGTATGCACTACGAGCGCAATGAGAACAACTCCCACTGCGGCGTTGGAAGTTATCATAAATCTTCAACCCCTCCATCTTCAGATACAGAAAGAATCTATGACAAATGGTCTTCACGCTCATATCTGAAAACACCGAATACTCCAAGCTCATCCATCCAGACATCGTTGTTATGGAACTGAAAAAAGATGAAATACTTGGAATTACCATAATAGACAACTGTCTACCGAAATTCAACTTCAGCCGAAACTTCAAAGTTACATTCCCAAATCGACAGAACTGGGAACAAAATAAACCCAAATTTGCCAAAGATTCTCATGTATGGTACACAGATGGATCGAAAACAGATGAAGGAGTTGGAGCTGGAGTATACGGGGTCGACACAAAAACGTTCATCCATAAACGCATGGACAAATGCAACTCCGTATTCCAAGCAGAAATCTTTGCAATAGAACTATGTCTAAGAGAAAATCTAAAAAAATCCATAACAAACAAGAACATAATATATTCTCTCTGATAGCAGAGCTGCACTACTGGCTATCAATAGCCATGAAATTACATCAAAGCTAGTATAGGATTGCCTAGAATTACTCACATCGCTAGCCAGCACAAACAGAGTACATCATGGAACATTTGGGTGCCAGGACATAGCGGACATGTGGGCAATGAAATAGCAGACATACTATTTTGCGGATTAACCCTTAGCACCGCTATATTCCACATTAAAACCTGGCTGAAAAACAAAGCAAATCATTACTGGACAAACACTGAAGGTAACAGACAAGCTAAAATGTTCATGCCAACTACTTCCCTTTCAAGAACAAAACAACTCCTAAACCTAACAAGGAGTCAGATTCGTACAGTCAAAGGGTTCCTCACTGGGCACTGCCAAGTCAAAAACATCTCATGACTATGGGAATAACAACAAAACAACACTTGCAGACTATGCAACGAGGACGATCAGCGGAACACATACTGTGTCACTGTGAATGTCTAGTCAGATTACGTCAACACCACCTAGGTAAACCTTACCTTGGGGCAGAGGACATATCTGACAGCGTACTCAAAGATCTACTAAGATTCATAACTAAGTCCGGTATCATGAGCGAGCTCTAATTGGAGGAAATCACAATAGGCCCACTCGTGGCCGCAGTGATATGGCAACTTGATTCCACCTCCCTCAAACAATCTAAATCTAATCTAAAGTACCTACATAAGAAAGCTGGTCATTACATAGTTGCTGGATTCCATAAGATTGATTTGAATTATTATTCAGCCCAAGTTTCATTGCCCTACCAGAAGTAAAATGAAAATAAACCTGGAAACCCAACAAAACAATTTTCAAAGCGACCCCATACATGACAAGACTGTTAAACATCGTAAGTTAAATAAAAACTGCTACCGGTAAAGGCTTCACCTTAGGAACTTATAAACTGAATAGTACTCGTGTTCAATGCTCTGACTGTATTATTTATGCAAGACAAGGTTTTGGATATTAAAAGATCTCGAATTCGATGACACACTTTTCAAAAGCTAGCAAACTTAGGTGATGTATAATTCAAAGTCAAAGGACTGCACAAATTTGACCATGAAAAATTTATCGGTTGTCAATGTAGGACCCTGGAATTTGAAATGCTTTTAAAGGACGCAGTTATTTTATGAAGACACTAATTCAAGTTTGTTTAATTAATATAAGCTGCAAAAACTGGATATTACTCTTAGGTCCGTTTGCTGGTATAGTAATCAAATCGATTTAAGTTCTACATACCTTATGGGCTACTTTTTCTACCTTATAAACTGTCACATAAGATTTCAAGTGGATCTTAAATCAATTTTAGTAGTATCAGAAAACGGGTCTTAATTATGGTTGCCATATTTTGCTCGCAGCTCGACGGGACAAATTGCATAAATGTGGAAAAAACCCGAGATTTCTAAATTTTTCCGGGGACAAAATAAAAAATAACTTTTATTCATTTGAATGACAGCTGTCAATTTGAAAAAATTGCATTGGGGGCGTTCGGATTCTAGCTTAGTAATGTGGTTTTCCATTGGGACCACCAGAAATCTTTTTCAGATCTCAGATTTGACTGTGCTCATGGAACGCGCAACGAAATTGATCTGCTTTTGTAAATGGATTAGTGCGTTAATTGACAACAATATCAGCTACTCAAATGGCATTCGTTTTTGGCAAAATCACATATGGATATCGACCTGAAAAATGTTTCGCCTGTTGTAGATACAAATGAAGTATTATGTGTGATCTGTAGTCTTCAGATGACGAGGAAGACAATGAAGATAATAAATCCCCCGAAATAATATCCATAGCTATTTATGTATTTTGGTATTTTGGTTTTCACGAAACTTTGCGCATTTGCCTCGAAAGCAAACTTCGCAAAATGAAGTAAAACAGCTGTGCAAATTATATTGGTATGCGTAAATCTGAAAAAATATCGAGATCTGCAAAAAGTGATCCGAATCGAAAAAAAGATTGGTTTTTCTGCCCAATGGAACGCGAAAAGTGATTTAGATCAAAAAAAGATTGAATTCTGAAGAGTCGAGAAATGGTCCGGTGCGAGAGAAAAAGCGAACAAGGTGCCATTTCTAAAGCTACTCTGCAAATTTAGAATTTTCGCACGATATTTAACAACCATTAGTTCGCATAACAGTATAATAGTGTTGTGTATCACATTATAAATGTATTTATTTCAGAATAAAAATATTTGAAAATATACGAAGAGACTTTTCTAAATAAAAAAGGGGCAAAATCACACAAAGCTAAAGCTGACCGCTAGAATATTTCGGATACCTATACCTAGTCCCGACATATCTAGTTGACGGTTTACAGAAACTAGGAATCCGAACGTGCCCATTCCTATATGCTAAGTGTACTTGGCTGAAAATTTTAACGAGAATTTTTTAAGCCCGTATGATACGCCATTTTTCTCTCATGTTTTCATCTTTTTTTTTTACATTAAATCAGGCTAAAAAGACAGCTGCGTGTAATAGAACAAATTTTCAAACGAATTTATTTTCAAATAATCTTGAAATGTTAACAAAAAATAGCTACCAGCTGATATGTTTACGTTAATAAGGTTGGGGTGCACGCACTCGCTCCATATCGGGAATTTTCGTTGTCGTTTCTCGTACTGCTCCTGTTTAATTTTAAAAGTCTGAAAAATGTAATAAAAGATGTTTACAGTAGTTTTTTTGTTTATGAATTTTAGTCGCAACCCGGGACAAAAGCTGTCTCGGCGGGACAACCAAAATTCTGTCTTAAATCCGGGACGTCCCGTGCAAACCGGGACGTCTGGCAACGCTAGTTTAATGGTAAACAATGAATCAACAACTCAACGATTGGAAGTCGTTTAAAGAACTCGTTTAGAAAACGGAAATTTAGGTATGTAATTGGAAAACTCCAGTTTTCGATAAAGTTTTCGAGTGTTTTCGCGAAAACCCGGTCTTCGGTATGGTGTGAATAGGGTATTAGCTAGACTGACTTACAGCAGTAGTTACTTTTTGTGTTTGGAATATTATAAATTATGTAAAAGCTCTGTTCTTTCGAATTTCGTTTCCGCAGTTCTTGATTCTGTTGGTTATTTGGGCGGAGTACTTCCCGGCAGATTATTTCTATTAATAATAATAATAATGGAAAACATCTAGAAAAACTATTGCCGCTCGGTGTGGCATAAGCAGTGTAACCAAATCAATATTTGAAATCATCCTATGCTACGTTTCCACCGGAGATTAACGGCGAGATTTAGAAAAATGTCCGTAAAAATGCGCATAAATCTCGAGATTTATCATACAAAAGTTAACCTCATAAAAGGGATTAGAAATAAATCTCTATTATCAACCAGGTTTGCATGTACAGTCCGGTTTGTGAACACACTTTCCACAGCTCGAGATGTCAAAAATACAAAGCAAATAGAGCTGCATTTGACAGAAATGACAAATAAGACTTCAAAAATAGAAAAATGTCTCTCTTTTCCATTCTCATGAAACGTCATCCTCTCTCGAATGGACAGAGCCGGAGAGAATCTACTTTTATTTGGTGGAAACACTTCAGGATTCATTTTAAATCTCTTGTACTTAATCTCGGGATTTATGTCCGGCGGATATTCAGCATAGTTAAGTTTTTTTTTTGTATAAAAAAGGTGCTAAACATCGTCCTTTTTAAATATTGTTTGAAATCGAAACCTTCTAAAAACCCAAAAAAATTAACGAAAAAATTGTTTTTCAAAAAAAAAGAAGAAGATATATTTCACAAAAATAACATTATTTAAAAAGTGTGTTTGGAAAGTTGATTGCAATTGCAAGCTTGCTGAATTCGTTGAACAGCTGTGTTCACTGTCAAATGAGAATTTTAATGGCTTGTTCACACTAAGGTTTGTCTGCCTTGATTTTATACCATGTTTCCACCAACGTGATTTAGCCGAAGTGATTTATAAATCACGAATCGCGTTTCCACCGAACGTAACGTGTTTTAGTGTGACATTTACGTCAACTTTGCCCTATCAGTGATGGGACTTTTAGCACTTCCGTGGTATTTCTACCACTTTTTACACTTTCGGAAATTCTACCAACCTGAACTCGAAATCTACCACCCTTTAACAAAGCTATTTGCTAATAATATTTATTTTCCATCATTAAATTGAAAATTTTACCTACTTTACCTAGGTACTGCTACTCGCGTTTCTTTTACCCATACACACTCAGCTGTCAGTATTTTTCTCGAAGAATCGCATCAGCAAAACTTCCAGTCCACTATAGGTACACCATTTACTGCGCCAATACTTCATTATTTGACTTTATTAGTACGAGGGTGTTTTTCTAAGTTTTGATATTTTGTATTTAATGATGAGTTGAATCTATGCCATTTTTTCTGTAGTTTTTTTCAAAATTTAAAAACTGCCAGGAACTTCTGGAGAACGGGGATGATTTTGAACCCCCGAAATTATTGGTAAAATATGCTTCAAAATATAAATTCGCAGACGGTTGCCATACGAAGTAATAATTAAGTTTTTTTTTGTTTTGAACAACAAATTTGATTTTTAAAAATAACTAAAAGTAATGATTAGAAATGACTTATTTATATTTATTTTATTTCGGTTTTTTTTTTTTTTTAATATTACTATTTCATCGGTATAAATAAATGAATTATTTATCATGGGCAATTCTTTTTTTCTACCACTTTTCTACCACCGTTTCACTTTCCTCAAGTCCCATCACTGACTTTTCGTTTGCTGAATGAAGTGCTGAACATAATAGAGGTATGCTCGATTTTATTTTGTGTGGACAGATACGTAATTAAAATTTAAACACGTCTTAATAACGTAAATCTTAATCACGAAAATGTATGATAAATCACGTAATTTATGTGATGATTTAGCTAAATCAAGTGGATTAAGCTAAATCACGTTGGTGGAAACATGGTACTATTTTATTATTTTATTTCATAAAAAAACAGGGTAGCAATAGAATAATCCTGCTGAATTTAGGAGGAAATATGCTAAATTGGTCATACTGCCCATAAAAGAGAGAAGAGGATCTTCAATTCCAATTTATGTCTAATTTTTTTGCACACTTTGTATTTTAGATCGTCATTTTTATCGCTAGAAGCTTATAAGCACTTATGAAAACGCAAAACCCTCACGAGTGATTTATTAAAGTTATGACGTCACCAATAAAGAGGTGGTTTGTACAACACTCAATTATGGAAAGAAACAACATTATGTAGTAGCGACACAAACCAATTGTATATAGGTACATTACGTAAAACAGGATGGAAACCAAAAAAAATGTAACTCATTTAAATATGTGGAGGTACATTGTTGCCATACGCATTGCCAAATAAATTGAGCATTTTAGTTTACAATTTTTTGCACAAAACAAAACACATAACGACAACTGCACAGCACACGGCACAAACAACAATGGAAAAATGCACGCAAGTATTTTTATCGCTTTTTTCAGTTTCAGGAACGAGACTCCGATGACAGTTACACCGTATGGAGGAAACTCAAGGCAGACTATGTGAAGGGAATCTTAATGAATATTTTACGAACGAAATGCGGTCATTCAGTAGGTACGACAAACAAAAAAATTCAATTGATTCTGTTAAACTTTCATAAAAGCAACGCGAATATTTCGTTTAACAGTCTTTAGGCAATAGGTTTCAAAATTTATGGAACTGTTTTAATAAAACTGACAAGTAAGCATTAGCACTTTCTAAGTCTAACGCTGTCCTAAATTTCAAAGAATATTACAGAAATGGCTTCGTACCGCGTCCGTGATGATGATCTCTCGTCCGTTTGAAAATATTTCGTCGGAAATGGTATAAGCAAAGGACACCGTTGACAGGAAGCAGGCACTGAGTAACATTGACAATGAGAACAATTTCAATTGCATTGTTTATCTTTTGTTTTTATAACACCCGAATGTCGAAGTATTCACTTTTGAACAGTAACTACACATATTCACTTAGGACACATCCATCAACGCTAGTATAGTACGGTGTATACGGTATACCCGAAACTTGAAAGTCATCTAAAACTCACAGATGACCAAGTGGTAAGTAAGCACACGTGAATTTTTGTCGCTCGTAAACTCGTTTTCATTTTTCATTTAGTAGGACATGGAAACTTATTTATTTCGCGTGTTTGCAAACAGCACCAAATCACTTCGTAACCTCGAGGAAGCGCTCGAGAGTCGAGAGTATAATGCACGCCTTCGACACAGGGAAACTCGATGCTCACCCGCCGACGGGTCGTATGCAAATGGTTGTCGTTAATGGATAATTCGAATGACAAATGTTTAAATTACCTTCACGTAGTACCTGTGGTTGTGGTTGTCGTTATTTTGGGCTAAGTGCGGATAATGTACTTTGTTGAAATATATTTTATATTTAAAAATTATCCAATAGGAGGGGATCGTATGCTTGCCAAAGTTCATGAATGAATCTCATTGTCACTTGTTCGTTTCAATGAAAGTGACACTCAACTAAAGATGGCTGCGAGCGAGTATAGTGTCAAAAGTCGAACTACTAGCTCAAAGTACAGGCGGTCTAGCTGCGTTAAAGTAATTTCGTTTGTTGAACCAGATAAATTATGTGTAAACGGAAATGTCAATGACCCATCTGTAGCCTGTGGCAGCCCTGTAAGGTTAAAAGTTGTTTGACAGTCATGGCCTTGGCAATGTATGTGTATGGCGGCAGTTATTTGATAGATTGATCGATATGTTTTATACTGGTGACCGTGTTGTTTTGTTTCTTTTGGGTAATCGATCTGAAAAACATGGTACAATAAGTAAACCAATCGTAATTTGATGTATTACCCCAAAACCCTGTGTGACATTAATAATGTTACCAATGCCGAAATATGTCCTTCTCAATGTAGTCCTTCTGCTCTGATGTTACCGTCATACGTTACGTCGTTACAGTCTTTGGGTCTCAATAATTAAAAATCATCATCATTATAATAATACGTTAACATCTAAAGATTCCGTAATTTTTTTTTTTTACTATCTTGTCTTAATATATAAAAACGTTCGTGCGTATGTATGACCGACCATAACGGCTGAACCACTGAAGCTATCCCCCTTATATTCACACCATATGTTTGTGTGGTGCTCCGGATGGTTTATGTTTATTTTAGAACCTATAGGGGGCGCTGGGGTAGCTTTTTTGAAAATTCTTATTTATGACCGATTTGGCTCAAATTTACACCATATAACACTTAAAAAAATAGAAAGCTTTTGCCAAAATTTGGACCCGATAGGAGGCGCTGGGAGATATTTACGAAAAAATAGATATCCCTGCATATCATTTTGTATTAACAACATTAAATTTAATTGTAATCTAATAATATAGTTGGCGTTGGTTGTCTATACTATACTATATTTTGAACTTGACATTTCAGTAATTCATATTTCATTTAGCTGTACAATTGGCCGCATTCAAGAATCTAGTTATCTTAAGTCGACTAGATTGGTCTGGATAAGATGTAACCTGAACGCAAAAACTAGATTGGTCGGGAACGTCACTTTTTCTACGTCAGCCACATACCCGAACTGTCAACTTAGTACTCAGTCACGAATTTCTTGACTAGATTCGTCGGCTACCCCTCCATAAACGTCAAATGTCACAGGTGCCCACGTGACCGATTTAAACCAATCACAACCGAGATAGATCTAGTCAGACAGCTGTCAGACTTACTAAACTAGATACTTGAACGCCCTCATTGTTCGACGAAAGCTCCAAATTAGTTTTCAATCAATTTTAAATAGGTAAATAACATTCCCATTCGATTTCCGGCACAAATAACATAACCAAGGAAAATGTTCTTACTGGGCCAAATTTTATGATTCTTCTTTTGTTTTGTTCGTATTGGTGTATTTCAGGCTTAGGCAGTCTTAAAAGATAACATTTTGGACCCCATAGGTCCTGCTCAACCGATTTCAATGAAATAAATTTTGTGGATGTATATTCTTCGTTCCCACTAGAAGGATAGGATACTTTAGGACCTGATAGGTGCCGCTGTTGCCGATCTCCGAAACAGCTCTACCGAGTTGATTGAAATTTTGGGATGGGTAGGTATGGTTGCTTCAAGATTGAAATATGCTATAGTTTCGGACCCTATAGATGGTACTTTGAAAAACATAAGGGGGATATGAGAACGGGTTTTGGAAGCATTAAAACTATTAATAGACATTGTCCAAATAAAGGACTTTGTGAAATGTGAGCAGGACTTAATACGAAAGGTATGAGCATAGCCGGGTGGGTACAGATACATATAAAAAAGACTGACGTCCGTATGTGCGCACTCATAACTCGGGTACCAGTCCTTCAATATTTATGATTTTTGGTTTAAATCGCATGGGCCCAAGGAAGGACACATGCTACTATTTGTCGTGAAAACAAAACTTTTTGGGGATTAGGTGAATTTTTGAATTCTTTGGATGTTCCGGGCTTACATCTATACAATTGAAAGTCGGCTCAGTTATAATTTTGTTGCGCAACCTCAATGCACCGAGACTTTGTAACAGGACGCGTTTGATTTGGTGGTGAAGGATCTCAAAGGGACTGTCTTCAACAGGTCCGGTCAGCTGCTGGGCTATGCGGACGATATTGACATCATCGGTCGTTCCCAGCGTGCCGTGATAGAAGCATTCATGGCGATTGAAGAACAGGCAAAATCCGTTGGCCTTGAAGTAAATGAGGGCAAGACCAAGTACATGCTATCAACAAACAAACAAGCATCTGTCCACCGGCTAGGACAAAACGTCACTATTGATAGCAACAATTTCGAGGTAGTTAAGGAGTTCACCTACCTCGGAGTAAACATAAACTCCACGAATGATGGAGATCCGGCGAAGAATTACCATAGGAAACCCTTCCTACTTCGGTTTGGCAAAACAACTGGGTTCAAAACTCCTAACTCGAAGGACGAAATGTGTGCTCTACAAGACCCTTACTTTGCCAGTCCTGCTTTATGGCGCCGAGTGCTGGACCATAGGCAAGAAAGGAGAGCTGATACTGGGCTCCTTCGGAAGACCGAACCTCCGTTTCAAAGACCAAGCCATCGCGGATGCCAAAGCGCTTGGTCTGGACAACTGGAAGCAGCTTGCCCGGGATCGTAGAGGATGGAAGGCAGCAGTGTCTCAGGCAGAGACTCTTCACGGGTCGGGAGCCCGATAAGTAAGTAAGTGGGATCTCAAATCAAATGTCATGCAAGCGACGGTTTTGAGGAAAAAATTCAAAAACAAACATTCTCATTCCACGGAATCCGCTTATTGAGAACGAATCTGTACGTCGTGTACTGTAAACCATTTTAGTCAAAAAGTGGAAGGTTGGCCAACACGTTAATCTTCGTTGTTGCGTTTGTCTACGCCTAAGGAAGGTTCATACGGCGACAAAATTGGAAAATTTGAACGGGAAATTGGAAAGTTTGTGAAAATTAATTTTCCATACATTTTCTACGGAAAGTTTTTTTTTTTAAATTTTGATCGTAGTATACAGTGAGATCGTATTTATAAAAAGCTAAAGTTGGGATCAATAAAATTAATTTCAGGTGGAAGTGAAAATTATTTTAGCCAAAAAGTCAATTTTGGGCGGGACGAAGTTCGCCGGGCACGCTATTTTATTATGAAATGAGTAGAATGAAACTAATATCATTTGAAAGGTACTGTGCCATAGATGTGTACAAACAAAAAAATCGTATATGCAGTGATGCCATTTTGAGCGGTTTATCCCTTTTTGAGGGATTTTCTGCGAATTTTAATATGTCCGAAGGATAAACCGACATTTTAGCTATTAATGGGATTTTCTTCCATAACAAGTTTCATATAAAAACGATTTTCAAACACTAGTGAACCGAACCCTTTGGTTAATATGCTTTTCACACAAATAGTTGGGTTGTTAAAACAAACACACCTCTTGCAATATTCAGCAAATACCACTGTACAGCTGATCGACGGATGTCACAACTCACAACTTAAAATCATTTTCCACACTTAATTTTATTTACTTATTAGTTAACGCGATCGAAATTTGTAACCAAAATAGTTAACACAGAAGTTTCTCACAGCTGATTGAAACGTCAAACGAAAACTAGTTGTTGTTCGGTGCGAATGCATTGACGAGTTCCCGACAAAAACACGGTTTTCGGTGCGGTGTGAATAGGGTTTAAGGCAAAACATTCTAGTGATAAAGCAGCCATCTTTATTTGGGTACCAGAAACGACTTTTGTAAATTTTTGTTTATCACGATCGCAATTTTTATTATTTTTTGTTAAGAATTAATACATACTCTGAAAAAATCCTCCTCGTAGAGATAATCGAGGCAGGTTATCATCGGATAAGGGAAGGGTGACCGAAACAGTCTTCCCCTCGTATGTAATCCTCCGTGAAGGGAGGAGACTACGGATAACAATCGGACGACATGTCTTCGGATATACGACGGGTGGCCGCAATAGTGTGCTCCTCGCCTATAATCATCCGACGTCTCGTCAAAAAGACGTAAACTGGTATGCGTCATCGATGATTAGTAGATCGGCCCTTTCTTTGTGTACATTACTTAAGTTTTAATAAGGTTGGTCCAGGAGAAAGTGAAAGGTCGACAGTATGCCTTCGGATACGCGGGTGGTGGCCGTATCGGTTAGACGGTCGCTTGTGTCCTCTGCCAACTTAACAAATAGGGCGGATGTTGCAAAAAGCGTAAATAGTACTAGCGATTGCAGCAATCAGCCTGCTTACTACGCATATTGCGCGGTGTTTCAAATTGGTCAAAAGGTGAGTTTGACCGAGTGACGGTTTGTTTCGGACATACGAAGGATGCAGGTGGTGCGAGCAGTAGTCGATAGGACCAAAGTTAACGCTGAGTATCACATCATTATCATCATTATAGCCATTTGGTCTTTGAAATGTATTTGCTGATACAGCGTATGTCTGTGCGATACAAGTCTCTGAGGTCGAAGAAGTATTCTCCTTCGTTGGTTTCGCGCAAATTTGCAAGAGCTGGGCAGAATGGCTTCGTCATCCTCCTCACCCATGCAGCTCCTGGAAAAGTCATTGTAGGGTCGTCCCAATCTGCGAGGGTGCCTGCCTATCAAACAGTGGTTCTGTTAATGCTCCCACTGCAGAGCTGCTTTAGCAGTTTTGGCCAGATTTGTTTGGATGTAACGCAGGTATTTATACTGTTCTGCACCTATTGTTGACGACCTTTATTGCCCTTTTGAATAGGCAAAATTAGATAAATAGCATAGGAGCGTACGGTTCAATGTTGTTGGTTGAGTGGAGGCCACTTCCTTTTCTGGCTAGTTCGTCCGATTTACAGTTGCCCGGAATGTTGCTGTGACCTGGAACCCAGCCCAGGGTTACTGAACATCTGTAAGCAATCTATTTAAGAGATTTCCGGTGTTGTATTACCAACTTTGATCTGGTTGTTGGCGTATTCAGGGATTTATGGCTGCCTGACTGTCTTTGTAGAGGGCGATAGTTTTACCGTCCATCGCAAACAAGGCATGTCTGTACGCTGCCTCCCGTATGTAGCCATCATTTCAGCCTGAAAGACGCTACAGTAGGGAGAGGTAAGGCCATATAATCGCGGGCGATTGAGGACTCCCGCTCCCATGACTTCCGCTCTTTTGGATCCAGTTTGACCACCGCAGTATAGAGCTAATTTCTTACCCTAGGCTGAAGGCCCCATCTTGGACCTAGGGCCTTCCTACAGGTACGGATAGCAACCGCAGCCTTTTTTGTGCGGTCCTGAGTATTATGCTTTCAATCAAGCTTACTGTCTAATAACATGGCGCAGTGACATAAGTCCCCGAGAAATAAGTCCCGAATTGATTTTTCGGGACTTATGTCCCACCCCAACCCACCCCAATAATTTTTTTTTCCTAAATACAAGCCTACGGACACCAACACCCTGTAATCCAACAGTTAACCCAAGCAGGGGGGTTTCAGGGGGATAGCATGTCCCCCCATTGGTATTCCATGTTGGAAGGTTAACGATTCGCGCGCGGTGGGTGCTGTTGGCTGTAGAAATCAGAAAAATAACGTTGTCTAACTTCATCCTGGACTTGTGTCCCATTTTCAATGATAAAAATTCGGGACTTATGTCTCGGGGACTTTTGTCCCTGCGCCTAATATCATACCTAGATATTTGGCAAGATTGCTAAATTTGATCTCTTTATTTTTAAGGTTTGGAGGATCTATGTAGGAATAAAATCCAACCTTTTGATGGAGAATAAACATCTATTGTTTATGATCCAGAGTCTCCTCGTTTGATGAGGTCTATTCCCCATTGGGTTTTTAATAAAGCTGGGCATGGGTGGAGATTTCAGGCTTTCCAACTTGAAACATAACTTCGGACAAATATACCGACAGGGTGGAACGGAGAAATCAGCATTGGGACAAAGATTTAATTTTCCAACTGAAATAAAAAATTTTAAAAGTTTTATAAATTGCTCACCAAACTCGTATCTATTTTAGTACGCCTCAAAACGTACTACCTTAAAATAACCTAAAAAATATGTTTTCCATAACCAAGGTTATTTGTGTATATTACCCTATTTTTTATTTATTTCTTGAATTAAATTAACTTTCGGACTGAGAAATCGTCGGGAAGGACAAAGGGCAAAGAAACATTGGGAAAGACAAATACTTTGTCCCAAATGTACCGTGTTGGCAACCGTGGGAGATTTGGAAATAATTTTCCTTAGCCTGCTCGAGTCGATACTGCTTTCTATGCTTCCACAGAAGAGTCTCCATGACTGCCTTTTGGCTTTTGTAATCTCTGGCTTATATTGTTGTAGTCTGTTTTTGTATATGTCCCAGTCCTCTTGTTAAACATTTCCAGCAAGCTTTTTTAAAGGCTACGGATTGCAAGTTGGAAGTCTGATGTGTTGTCTATGGTTCTGGTTATCTCAAAATTGATCGAGCTTGGCCAATTCTACAGGAAAACTAAGCATGCTGCCCCCCTGCAACCCCCCTGCTTGGATTTACTATTGGATTACGGGGTGGGTGCGAGGTTGAGTATTTACAAAGTTCCTTTAATCTAAATTAGTTTATCCAATATCAACATTATTAAATAAAAAGTAGTTTTCATTATTTTTAATTTTATCATGAAATAACACCCCAAATTTGCGGCCTTATTTCATTTTCTCTTTTGGGGCCTTATTTCCTACAGCCCTTCAGATGCGACTTATTTAATTTTAAAACATTAGCGTACTGTTTTTTTTTTTTTTGCGCAAATGGTTTTTTCCAATTATGCCTAAGATAATAGAATGCCTAAAACAATAGAACATCAAACCGTATACCTTACTCGTAGTTCCTTAAAATCTTAATTTCGAGTGAAGTAGGGTATGACTACAAATTGCATTTGTAAACACTCATTACGTTGCCATAAAATATGAAGAAAGTTGAAGTCGGAAATCCCGAAATATATGAATAAATAAATTTTCGTCAATATAATCGCACGAAAGCATTGTACTTTGTACCCTATGGCATAGGTAAGAGATGACACATGGTGCACCCACCTCGCCGCTAGGCTGCAAATACCTTATCAGGGAAACAAACCGAACGAAAACAATACTTCCGAATCGTGTGGTAAATCCGTTCGTATTCGCAACTCAGTGTCACCGACAGTCAAGTAATTTTATACTTCGTATCGTACGTACCCCCTCATCCTCATCCACCCGAATCCGAATATAGTGATCGAATTGGATACAGCAACAGCACTCGCATAACAATGAGTGTGAGCTGGTGATGTGCGTTACTGTGTAACTAGTTAGTTAGTACTGAAGTAACCTCACCTCACCGGCGCGCGTAGGTTATTATATAAAAAAATAAATAAATAACTATATACATACAATGCGTTGATAAAAGATAGAATACAGGTAAAATCAGAAGTGCAAATTATTAGACAAAAACGTCTGCACACGCTTTATGTATGTACCTACTTATGTCCTTAGTTAATTGCATTTTCGTAGTGATAAATAAGTTTCCCATGGCATCTGGTAAGAGACAGAGGTATATGCAGCTTTTACAGAGAATGTCTGGTTTTACAGAGTCATGGGTGGCCATAATAATTGAGGGTCAACTAAACACTTTCCAGTCAGTAGAAAGTTTCCCTGTTCTCTGTTCGGATTTGTTATTCTTTTATTGTCAAATGCAATACAATACACGTAGGAACTCATTCAGTTTAGCAGCGATATTATTTTTTAATCAGCATTGTTAGCTAATGAGCTCGTTCATTTTTTTTTTTTTGTTTTTTTTTACCACTTGAACTTGATGGTTGAACTCAATCTTGGTCGTAAAATGTTGCTTATGAATTTGAATTTGCTTTGATAGATTATCAAAAAAAAAAAAAAAAATTTACAAATGACCTTTGAATTTTCTAGAAAAATAATTTATTCATTTTTCCGTACGAAAAACTTTTTCTGACCAACTTCTCAGTCATTTCCACAAAAGAATTAATCTGAATCATTCCACTGAAATATTTCATTTCTTTACTGTTCCTGTCAGGAAATGTTTTTCTGATGGAATCCAATCAGTTGGTTTGTTGTAATTGTAATTGGGGACGTTCGGATTAATAGTTTAGTAAGTTGACAAGCTGTCTGACTAGATGTATTTCAGTTTTGATTGGCCCAGAGTGGTCACGTGATTAGTTTTTGCAGTTGACGTTTATGGAGGGGAAGCCGACAAATCTAGTCAGGAAAATCCTGCCTGCATACTCAGTTGACATTTCGAAGAGTCAGATTTAAAATAAACAGAGTGGCCGTGGCAGAATTCTGAGGTGTCGAAAAAAGGGCCAGTGAGAGAAAAGGGTGCCATTTCTAAGGGTACCTACTCTGCAAATTTCGAATTTTCGCACGATATTTAACAACCATTAGTTCGCATAACAATGTAATATAGTTGTGATAGGCTACCGTGTTACATTTTAAATGTACTTATTTGAAAATATCAATTTTTGAAAAAATTATGAGGGGTCCTTTCCGAATAAAAAAGGGCAAATCAAACAAAGGCAACGCTGACCGCGAGAATACAAAAACAATTCAACTTGCTCAGTCAACGCGTTCGGATTCCTAGTCACGACCAATCTAGTTGACGTTTTACATAAACTATGAATCCGAACGTCCCCATTGTTTTCGTAGGGGAACATTTTTCTGACAGATTTTTCGCTATGACCGCCCAAACGAAAAAAAAACTCATCTTCATATTGTTCCAAACTTTTCGGTTGCATTTTACGTATGACTATAACTGAGTCCTTAAGGACATCCTAAGCATGCCATATATCCTGTATTCTAAAGGATACCCCTGTATTTTCAACGAAAATCCTGTAGAAATTTAACTCCTGTGTTTTTGGGAAAAACCCTGTAACTATCCTGTAATCATGCAGTTTTATTCCCATTATTTAGCAACTTTTCATATAACTCAAAATTAAACGATGAATCCAACCTAAGTAGCAGTGGTGTCCTCATTTAAAATGAATGAAGAGTTTGGAGAGCATTGCACACTGTCAACCTATAAATTCGCATCAGAAGCTTTTTAAGTTGTAGGCCAAAAGGTGGAATCCCCTCTCTGTTGTTGTTTCGACATTTGAATTTTATTGTGTGACAATATGCCAAATCCGTCAAAAGGCAATGCATTCTCAACGCCAAATTAATCGAAAAATATCCATTTATGGAAAACGGAAAAAGCAAAAGTGATGTTTTTCGTAAAAAGTATAAGGAAAGTTGTCCGTCCGATCGCATCCGGCGCAAACGCAAATATTGTTCGACATGCAAAAACAACCAAACACATCAATGCTTTGTCTGCAGATTCGTTAAGCCAAAAAATTCGGAACTTTTTCACTCCAACAATTGATAGCGCGACAGCTGCAATTGAAGCTACATGAGCTTTTCACGTTATCGAGTCAAATCGCAGTTTTAAATCGGCGGATTGTGCCCCTTTCTGGTTTAATTTAAATATTCGCTCATTTATATTTATCCTGTGTAAATACTGTTGAGAATTAAAACCTGTGAAATGAAGAAATGTCTTTGATTTTTCCTGTTTTTTTCTAAAAAAAATTATGGCATGATTAGCACTTCCATAATGAAACGCTTGTTGCGTTTGGGAGTATAATGTATAAATGCTGTTCCAACTTCGTGTGCGTACACCTTCATCAGACATTAGCTGGTAGTATGTGTGAAGATTGTTTGCAAATAAAAGCGGCAAAATACTATGGTATGGTAACATATACATATTATGTTTCATTTTATGTTGGAAGGGTAGCAAATTGCTACTAGCAATTCGCTTTCGCTAGGTGCTATTGACCAAGAAATCTGTAGATGTTGCTGCATGCCAGGCAGCCTTGAACATACTCTAAGCAGAGCATATAACAGTAATTTTCCATTTTCTAGAAAATATAAATCAATCTGGTTTTTAGTGTTCGATTAAGAGTTGCAAGGGGCAGTAAATACTAGAAACAAATTTAGTGTCTTTGTTTACAATTTTGGAAAAATCTGCATTCAACATTTTTTTTCCTTAAATTTCAAATTTGAAAGTATTTTTTTTTTTTTTTTTCAAAAACTATTAACAGCAATAACTTGGTTTGAAAATAATTTGAAAGAACAGGTTCCTTTCTTTCAAAAGTGGAAAAGTACTTTATTGTAAGTGTTGCCGTTGCCCCCCCTCTTACTTACTTACTTAAGGTGGCGCTACAGTCCGGCGTGGACCTGGGCCTCAACTAATACGCCTCTCCAGTTAGCGCGATCTATGGCTAACTGCCTCGAGTTGCGCACTCCACGTTGGTTGAGGTCCCCTTCCACTTGCGCGCGCCATACCTAAGGCGAGGTCTTCCTCTACTGCGTTGTCCCTCCGGGTTGGAATCGAAGACCCTCCGGGCCGGAGCGTTGGTGTCCATTCGCTCTACATGTCCTAACCATCTTAGACGACTAATGCGTACTTTTCTGACCAGGTCGATGTCGCTGTACAGCTCGTAGAGTTCGCTGTTAAATCTTCTCCTCCAAATCCCGTCAACGCAAACGGGACCAAAATTCACTCGAAGAATTCTGCGTTCGAAGCGACCAAGAAGATCCTCATCCATTTTTGCTAGGGTCCATACACAGCAGACATGATCTTATACGCAAAGTTAAGGAGACTGATGTCTCTATAGTTGGCGCAGTTTAGAGAGTCTCCTTTCTTGTGGATCGGGCAAACGATGCTGAGGTTCCACTCATCAGGCATACTTTCCTCTATCCAAATTTTGGAGACGGGTTGGTGTATGCACTCTACCAGGTCATCTCCCGCTGCCTTAAACAGCTCGGCAGTTAAGCCGTCCGGTCCAGCACCTTTGTTGGATTTAAGCTTATAGATATTGCTATCCTCACTTCATTTTGGTCAGGTGGACGGAAGTTTTGGCTTTCATCGTCCAGGTTGAATGGTTCGTTCTGCCTGACAGCGGAATTTGTGTCGACTTCGCCGTTTAGCAGTCTGCAGAAATGGTTTTTCCATGTCCTCAGCACCGACTGTGACTCTACTACAAGGTTTCCTTGTTCGTCTCTTCAGGTCTCCGTTCGGGTCTTGTTCGCATGACACGTTCAACTTACGAACATTTTTCCTGGAGTAACACCTCTCTATATCCTCGATCGCGCACTTCTCATGCTCTCTCTTTTTTCTCCGGAGAAGCCGATGTTCTTCCCTCCTTTTTTGCTCGTAGAGCTGACGAGCTGCTCTCGTCCTTCTATGCAGCGACGCTTCGTAGGCACTTTGTTTTGCTGCATGTGCTTGCCGGCACTCTTCGTCAAACCAGGGGTTTCGGGGGGGTGGGCTGGTGAAACCGAGCACATCAGTTGCGGCGTTTTTGATGGCTTCTTGGCATCGGCGCCACTGGTCTTCGGCACTTGATGCTGGCAGCATAGGACTTCTCGAGAGGTTGAGGGATACGCGATCGGCATAGGTTCTGGCGGTTTGTTGCGTTTGTAGTCGTCCAACGTTAAATCTCCTCACAGTATTTTCTCGTTGTTGTGGCGTCTTGGATATCCGCATCCGTACCTTGGCTACAACAAGGTAGTGGTCCGAGTCTATGTTGGCCGCTCGGAAAGATCGGACATCTAGAATACTGGAAGAGTGCCTTGCGTCGATCGCAACGTGATCAATTTGGTTGACAGTTTGATGATTTGTGTTTTATTCAAAATCAACATCGGCCCTTAAAACTTAACCACCCTTTATATATACTATACTTAATAGCCTAATACGCAGTTACTCTCCTTTATACTTTTCCACTCCTCTTTTTGGTATACTCTCAAGAGATAACTGAAGTAAAACACAAAACAATACCTACTCAAAACAATTGCGAAACAACTTCAATATTTCAAATCCAAATATACCTAGTCAGTGTAACCCTTTTTAAATTGGTCGGTTTATATTAACATAACCTCGATGAAAATATTAGGACATTCCCCTGTTAGTTTTACAGTATTACCAACTTGCGTTTTGTGCGGTGCAAAAAATAATTTATGGTGTGACCAGTGGTCACTTAAAAATGAACTGAAAGTTTAAATGACATTACCACTTGACACTTTGACAGTGACATTTGTGCTTTGCAAACCTTACATACCACTTTGGCCATTATTGCAAATGGTTATAAGTGTTATGTTTTTCATTTTCATGTCGCATAACTCTCTGTTTTATGAGCATCGAAATTATAAAAAGTAAAGTAAGTAATCCGTAATGGAAACATATTTTTAACGCAACCCCAATATCATCTGGCCTAGTGACTTTAAGTGAACTCGAATGCTTCAGGTAGGCAGTTTACAAAAAGTTAACATACCTTAATAGTCGTACTTAAAACTAATTTATGTTATTACCCACATTTTTAATTTGCTTAGTGGGAGGATGACCTATACTCTATACACAGAGAGCAAGATCTAAATCACAACACAATAATTTGTTAATTAGTCGTTACAATCGTGACATCGACTATTGTACTCGCTTTGATTAACGAACTCAAACAAGCCATACGTAAACGTATGTATAAATTGAAGATACGTGCCGCGATGTGCAATACTTAAGGAAAAACTTAACTCATCACGTGGCTTTATGCAATCCAGTCGAAAAAGTTATGCAGACATCAAGTATTCATAACGCTTATTAATTCAATATTATTTTTTTTTTGTCGAAATTCACTGGTAGGACAACGATTCGTTTTTGCTCGGATTACTAAAGGGCCTACGGAACATATGAAATGAAGGCCAATCAGCTATATTTGTATTTGTTTTGCCAGCCTCACTTTTGACCTGTAGTTTGGTTAACTTCACTCAAACAAAATATATAAAAAAAAAATGTTGCCATACGATAAAAGGGCAGGCAGCCTGCTCTATCGCTGCAGCTGCCTAACCTTGACAGATTGAAACTCGACCCTCAGTTCAAGTGCCATAATGAAAAGCAAATATTTATGCTTGCTGACCATTTAGCAGGTTAAATGTGCGATAACGATGAAAACATACTCTTGTTGTTAATTTAAATATTAGAAGTAAATGATACGAATAAAATACTGCAAACAATAATTGAAATTCCAGTGGCGCCGTTCTGCGTCGTGTCACGAATGTTTGGGCAAAGAGGAAACAATGTGACCACAATTGGTGTGCAAATCTACCTACACCACTTCGTTCGCGATCGATCAATTAATTGAATTTCCGTTGCGAATTTACCACAGACTTGATTGATCCATCACACTGCGGAGGAGAGGAAGTTACACGTATAAACTTTTGAGATAGTATAAGTCGGTTGAAAACAGAAATCAAACAAAAAGCGAACGCAAAATACTCCGCTTCAAAGATAGTACTTAATGACAAACTCTGTTCCAGATTCTGTGACTTCAAATGTGGAGGTGCTTTCAGTAGGGTGTTCTCTATATTTTCTTCCGTTTTAAGATAGTGTATTTTTAGTCCTATTCCAGGTTCCTGGACACTACGAGGACGTGATAGATAACGATCCCATGTCTTAGGTATTTTTTATAGGTATTTTTTATTTCATTTTTTTACTATTTTCTATTGGGAAACAATGTACTTATTTAAAGCAACACTAAATTGGTCAGATAATTCAACAAAAAAAAAGCAGGCAAGGCTAACACAAGACTTTGCTTATGGAAGGGCAACCTCACATATGAAAATGCCTACCTGTTGGCCTACCATAATAAATTATTTCAAATTAATCAGCTGAACACAGCTGCGGCAATGGTACCGCAAGTAGCTTTTCAATTATAGCAGTTTTAAATTCAAATATTCGAATTCATATTTTGTCAGTTTTTGTCACTCTGTGTAACCGACCTCTATTTAAATTCCATATCTATACACTCAGACAGAGGACCAGAATGGAAACGAATAATTGTACAAAAT
This sequence comes from Cheilosia urbana, assembly GCA_946477585.1. Classification (NCBI taxonomy): domain Eukaryota; kingdom Metazoa; phylum Arthropoda; class Insecta; order Diptera; family Syrphidae; genus Cheilosia; species Cheilosia urbana. The sequence continues at coordinate 179,526,855 of OX297853.1, forward strand.
ATACGCTTCAGTGATGCAAATCGACTTTTCTCAATTGTACTAAAAACTGAAAGGAAATAGTACTGAAACGTACAAAATAGTACACAATTTTTTAAATGCCATAAATTTATGTTATTGCATTCGAAAAAGTATTTTATGGAATCTATAACGTCCATATTATTCACTCCGAGCGTAGATTAGATTTAAGTTAATTTTACACCCAAGTCCGAATTTTTTGAAACCGATGGTTTAAATTTACATTAATAATATTCACTCAAAAACAAGCATTAAACCCGCTGGATACAGTTGCATTTAAACGCGGAGTTTAAACCGATTTACGATCGATTTTACACCTACGTTATGTTAAATTTCACATAAAGTTACATCTATTTTTTATTGTTTGTCTTGTCAATCGCTTTGATTTGCTGTTTGCTTTTGCTGTGTAAATTCATCTTCTAACTACGAAGCCATCAAAATTGCATCCACTTTACAAGTTAAATATACTTTTTTAGCTTCTTGATACATTTTACATACTATTTCACTTTTACTTATTTTCTGAACGAAGAAATGTCTTGGGTTAAATTTTTGGAGTGAATAATATGGACGTAAGTGAAATAACCTCATTATGTTCGATTTATTTAAAAAATTAAAAACAATACAAATAGTACTCAAAATTGAGAAGTGGTACTTGCGTACTCGGGATAGTCAAATAGTACAAAAATCAGTACGATAGTAAGCCTTTTTGCAACAGTGCTACAAGCTACCGCTCCCTGCTCTCAGTTTGTATTTGAAGGTTCAAACGAACTTCAAAGCTGTTGTTGCTTTTGCATGGATGGGGATGAGCTTGTGTTGTGTTTGTTCTGACCAAAGACTATCCAAACCAGAGACAATAAGCAAGCGAAGATACCCCCATCTTCGGCCGATTTTCCGTTACTTGCCTACAAGCTATATTTTTATGGGGTGGTACGTGGTACATGCCAAGTGCGTTTGTATTGTTACATAGAAATTCGTATTGACAAATGTCACTTAACTTCAAAAATTCCGGCTCACGAACACATTCGCACTTTGCGTGTACCACTTCCGCTGTCGGCAAAGTTGCTGCATCATAGAATTTTATCCGTTAAATTTGAAATTATTCGTTACATGTGAATAGTATTTTATTTTAGGAATAAGTGCACTTTTGCTGAAAATATTTATGAAAAATTAAATGTGTACATTGGTTGAGGGAAAATAAAAACATTTTGAGTAATTTTTCTTCAGTTATTTAAGAAAAATTTACTCATGAAATCGAAGTTCATCTTATACCTTTAACCGAGCAATTCTTGTACGTATATAAATTTATTTATTTATTTCTGTGATCTCGGAAACGGCTCTAACGATTTTGCTGAAATTTGATATATGGGGGTTTTTGGGGGTCTTATGTTTGGGAAAGCGCGTGTTTTCGAGTTTTCATGCGTTTAGTGGTGAGTGAGTTTATTTTAAAAAAGTGCCGATTAGGCACTTATTAATCCTATACAAAAGTAAAAAACCTTACATCTGTTGAAACAAAACCACACATTGAACATTTGCAAATTGACTTTACTGCCTTTTACTCACCATTACTCAAACAATTCTTAATCAATGGAAACAAAACAAAATACTTAGGAGAGCCAACACTTTTATAGTTATTTCAAGTCATCAATCAGCTTTCTATGTCCTCTAGAAGCTGAGCTACAACCTAAAATCTAACATGAAAAAAATAAATTTATTTTCTCAAATCGAACATTTTCAGCAGCCGCGATTCTTGATTGTTGTTCTGCTTTGGGGTGGTTGGGTGGCAAACATCGCACAAGCACGTTCATATGAAAAAAAAAAACTGCTTAGTGTTTCCTCCAAATTAAGTGAAACGAAAGAGAAGTATGGGACGTGAATGTGTATGTAATCAACAGCGACAATGTGTTTCTGAGGAAGTGCGCAGATGGCTGATGACGTGCGCTGACGGACGTATGGTGGAATGGTGGTGTATATAGAAATTGAGTTCAAGGTTTTTGTTTTAATGGTTGTTATAGTAGGGATGGAAAATCGTATACCTTTAAACGAGCAATTTTTGTATGTATATTAATTTATTTATTTCTCGGAAACGGCTCTAATATATATGGGGGTTTTCGGGAGGGAGTAAACAATTGATCTAGACTAGTCTTATGTTTGGGAAAACGCGTGTTTTCGAGTTTTCATGGGTTTTTCTTTCCACGCAGAATATGGTCGCTAATTTCGTCCTTCCGGCCAGTGTCCGTCTGGTTCATCGGTTTAAGACATCAGCACCTGGGCGACCGAGCTTTGCTCGGTTATTAGTATTAATTATAATTTCAAATACAATAAAAATTAAAAAATATATATGCTTATAAACTTGAACATATAAAAAAAACAAAAATAAGTCACCGAGCGGGATTCGAATTTCGAACCCGTAACACTCGTTTCTTGCCGTCCGCGTCATAGTAAAAGGAAAAAAGTAAGACAATTACCGGCATTTAGGAGACTTAAGGTTTTTTATATGTTCAAGTTTATATATATATTTTTTAATTTTTATTGTTTTTAAAATTACAATAAATAGTAATAACCGAGCAAAGCTCGGTCACCCAAATATTGATATTCAAAAGCGGAAAATATACAACCATGTTTGTCCATATGTATTTTTTCTAGTATGTTAAACATCACGATTCGTGCGAAAAAAAAGAGAGAGTGTTAAGAACACTGCCTGAGATTAGTGTGTTTGGTGAGTTTCTATCAGCTGATGGATGCGTTCGGAGAGTTTTAATTCGTTTTTTTTTTTTTTTTTTTTTCACAACGAAAACATATAGGGTAACACTTGGTTATGCCGGTCAGTCGGTAATACCGTTCACCCTTGTATCTCGAGAATAGGAACATTGAATCACCAACTCTTTGCATGTATTAGTGCTTCCGAAGATTGTTTTCAATTTTCATACCAGACTGTTGTGTGTTGTGAAGCTTTTTAATAAATGTATGTATTTAATAATTTTATTTATTTGTGCCGAAGGGAATAAAGCAAAATAATTTTCATCACCTTATATTTATGTATGTCAATCAGCAGACGGCAAAGCCACGCTTAAACGATTGTAATAAAACATTTATTGTAAAATTTAATGAAGAAAAAAAAAAAAAAAATAAATAAATCGAATCTATCTATCTATCTATCTATCTATCTACCAGACTGTTGTTTGGTTAGGTTGTCTGTGCCATTTGGACTTTTCAGATATATTGGTAAAATAGTGAGTAAGTACTCTTCCTTTATGTTATAAATACAGTGATATTTTACATACTTTGTGTTATGTTTTGTTAATAATCTGCAATGGTTTTACTTTGTTTTCCTCAACTTAAAATTTCATTGTATTTTTTTTTTTCCTTGGCGCTCCCATATGGGTAGTCCCGGTCAACTGACCGGCATTAGGGGAGACTGGGTACGGTTGAAACAACGCGAATATCTCGTGAGCCATACGCGCAGCGTCTATGAGTATTAGGGGTGAATGAAGCAAAAATAAGTCCGTAGACGAATAGCAGTCATGGTCATGGATCGTTCATTCGGCGGCTCATTTGTAAGTGAGAGCTCATGTTCTACTTAGACTATCAAAAGTAAGTATTTTTGTTTGGTTATTTTTCATTTTACTGGGGTTTCTATCCATGCGAGATTGCTGTGCGTATTTTTATTGCATGCAGTAAAGAGTGTAGAGTACAGTATAGTGACTAGTTTAAACGTGTCAGTGTTGTTTTTGTTACTTTATAAGAGGGTTAGGGACGGTTGAGAGAATGTGTTTAATTATTTTTTTATTATTTTATATTGTTTTAACGAAATCAGAAAGTCTGCAATATACACCGATACACCAAAAAAAGAACAAATCAAAAAGGAGCATCAAGCAAGACTGAAACAAACCAGCTGAGCAAGCTAAAAAAAAGTTGAAAGGTGTAAAAAAGAAAATTAAAGCTATGAAAGTCAAAAAATAAAAAAAATAATGCAGCATTCCAGTGCTCTATTATTTTTTTATTCAGAAGAAGAGGAGTTTTATTGCCTTGCCTGCTTGTGAAATTTGGGTACAAATGTATCACCTGTAAAATGTGGGCTCACAAAGAGTGCACAGAAGGTTGCAATAGTTATGTTTGCCACAATTGTGATTCGGAATATTCCGACAACTGAATTTTATCGATTGCATTATCGAAATTAAAGTTATGTTCCTTTCGTTTATTTTCAATTAATTTAATGAATTAAGATTTTTTTTATCTTTAATTTAATAAACAACAAGTTTAGAAATACAGTTTTTTTTTTTTTTTTTTAAATCTATATATATAAAACAATGACGTGATGAATATTGTCCAACAAAGCTATTATTTAAAATAAAAATTATTTAAATATGTAACAACAGAAGATTGTGTTCGTGTTTCAACAGACCCCAACAACTGTTTCAACCGACCTTGGTATGGGTACGGTTGAACAAATTTTAACTTTTCTTTTAATATTATGTACTACGCAAAATATCACACCGAGTACTCAAAAAATACTTTCCATTTATACATACAAACATACTCATACATTTCACATAACTTCATCACCGGCGCTTAGCTTATAAACGGCAATGGTATCGATGGTATAAGCGAAATTAATTCAGCCGTACCCAGTCTCCCCTACCTATTCTTAAAAAAAAGTTGACAATTGGTTTCTTTTTTCTTTTTTGTTGTATCAGAAAGGGTAAGCCTAGATAAGTCAAGAACCACTTCCAGAGCTTTGTGGTCGGAGGTGGCTATTAACAACGCCAGACAACTTGTTGAAAAGGGAATGTTCATTCGCGCCGCAGCCAGGTCTATAGATACTTAAATAGCATTTTCGATACTGCAAAAACGTCTAAAAAAGAAACTTCTGTGAGCCATCTCTAGGGCGACGCACGGTTTTTAACAAAGACCAGGAAAATGAAATTGCAGCACAGTTCAATCATCTCGCCAAAATTTGTTATGGGTGCACATCATTACAGGTGACGCAAGTATAAATTAACAACGGATAAGAAACCCGAACGCTGGTTAAGCTTCTGGTGCAATCAACTACAATAAATACACAGAAATGCTGAGCGGCCGCTTCCCAAGAAATATTGCAAAGGAAATCAAATGCCGAATAGACACTTCCTCTCGAACGAGGCGAGGTTACAATTTAGGTATCAATCAAATTGTTAAGTTAGTCAATAAGTAATTACAATAAAGGCAAGGCAATCTGCCTTAGAAAAAATATTTTTTTATAACTTTTGCGAACGAATTTACTTAACTTATAGCCAAAGATTAGGGAATTTAAAAAGAAGGATATTTTGACTTATGACCGGCCACCGATCAAAATTCAGTGTGGCGAGTTATTTTTTATTTTTGAATATATTAAGGCCCGGTTTATTCAATCTTGGTTATCTAACCAAGGCTCTAACCAGCTGTGAACAGACCGGCCCTAAATATTGTATTCACCACACGCGGTGACACATTGTATAGGTCTATTCGTAAGATATACGATTTTTCGGCTATCACCAGAATGACCCCATTGTATTAATCCGACTGGAAGGAACAACTGTTTTGATATGTGAAATTATTTATTGACAATATTTCATTTCATACAGGAATGGATTTATATATTTTAAGGAGTGGTTGCTGTACTAGGGTTAAAATTATAAAAACGTTGATAATAAACATTACAAATTGCGATATTTAACCTAAAAAGTTATAATTTATTTCTACGTGCAGTACTAAAATGTAGAAAAACAAAGTATTGAGATTTTGAAATAATAAATAATAAATAATAAACAATAATAACATTTTATGCCGAATTATAGCAGCCTTGAAAGATTACTACTTGACAAAAACGTTATCCATTTTGCATTTAAAATGTATATGCAAATTAATTGAATTTAAATTTGACTCTGTTAATAAAAATGGAATTGAATTGTTGTTCGTAACTTGATTGACCAAGCTAGATAAAAGGCAGTGTCAAAGTGTTAGAATCGTAATAATTATATATTCACTGCAAGCAAATTAGCTGCCAACCGCCAAAATTCACACAGACAATACGTGTGTCTACTTTAAAACTCAAAAAGGAAGTGTCAGCCATTTGCAAAATGACTGACAACCTCTGTCTCTCAATACATAGTGAAGTTAGCTACAGTTATAGATTGGCTGCGTTCAGCCGCAATAAGGCAAAATGAGAAAACGATTAGTAGTTCCATAGATGGCGTTGCTAAATATGTTACACTAGTGAACATGCCCAAACCAGTTTTCCAGGATATTTGAAAATTTTATGAATTTTAAAAATTTCGAATTTCACCAACTTTCCGCCATCTTCAGTAACTCACTTATACTATCATAGAAATGAGCATGTATGCGTGACTTCATTAATTTTTCTGGAAAACAGCTTGTAGACAGCCGCCTTTCCACTGGAAAGATATTTATCTCTGTATTCCATTATTTTTGGTATAGCTTTCGGATACGCGGAAAAAAAATGGCATAGCCAATAACTTTAACAAGTCCTCCAAAATTGCCGTGCAGGAATGGCTTGAAAGCTTCAAAAATCGTAATGAAATATCCGTTCGGAAAGCCGAAGGAACTAGCCTCAGCAGAGCCACTGCATTTAATCGTACAGAAGTGGAGTTATTTTACCAGTTGCTGGAGGATGTGATGGAGAAGTATGAATTTCAACCGCGAATTATATACAATGCGGATGAAACTGGATTTTCTAGCGTACAGGATCCTGGAAAAGTTCTGGTAGAAACTGGTCAAAAAAGAGTTGGGTCTATAACCAGCTGGGAGAGAAGGCGCAATATTACGCAATATACGGCATTATATGCTATGTGCGCTGCCGTAGGTCTTATTCCATCAATGTTCATTTTTCCACGTGCAAGGCCTCGAACATTTTGGGCCACCTGGGGCACTTTACAAATGCTCAAAAAATGGATGGATAACAGAAGATCTTTTTAGAGCACTTCGTTAAGCATGCTAAACCAACGAACGAAGAAAAAGTTCTCCTAGTCCTGGTCAACCATTCTAGCCACATAACGCTTCAAGCGTATGACTTACTGTCGAAAGAACAATATAATAATGCTCTCGATTACACCGCAAAGCTCCCATAGGATGCAGCCACGGCTTTTTATGGTCCGTTAAAGGCAGCTTATAGAAAAGAATGCAATTTGCATATGAAATCTTTTCTTGGACAAAAAATAACACCACAGAGAATCTTTGTTCAGAGCAAGTGGAATTTTCCCAATCAATCCGTGCATCTTTTCTGACCAAGACTTTATTCCATCTGAAGCGCTACTTAACGAAACAAGTTATTAAATTCATCGAACCAGTTAGAGAAAAACTCCAAACCCTGTTTTGCAAGCCTCGGAAAACTAGCCCAATTCGGTCCCATCGACTTCATTTGCTGCCTTGAGCGGAACCATCAAAGATCTTCTCCCAGTGCCAAAAAAAAGGTACCTAATCGGACTAGGAAATGCAGTGATAAACAACATGCTACTCTGCTAACATCGACACCTATAAACGATTTGCCATTCGTATTTAAGCGTCTTCAATTTCTCGTACGTCTCGCATTTGCTATCAAAATTAACAAGTCGCAAGGACAATCGCTGAATGCTTGTGGCATCAATTTTGAATTTTCAAGTTTCTTATGTGGTCAATTGTATGTGGCGTTCTCACTTCTCACGTGTAGACAAGTAAATCGTTGCGGTTTGATGTAAATACAAACATAAACATTGTTATATGTTAAATTGCAATTGTATTTAATTTTAAATAATTTTTTAATAAAGAATAAAGAAATTTCATTACATTGACGAATTTGGGTGGAACGAAGTTCGCCGAGTCAGCTAGTTATATTTATAACACAGGCATGCGAATCAATTTTAAATTAAATCCAAAGACGGCAACATCAGGCTGGTAACAAAAAAAAAGGTGACTGCTGAGCTGGTTATTATTATGGGTATTAGTTTTTCTTTTCAAAGTCTTCCACTATACCAATGACTTTTGTGTTAATTTCATTTTTGACAGTTTGAGACATAATAAAATCAAGATGTGTAAAAGTCGGGTCAGGAACATGATGCAAGGTACCGGTGGGCATACGTGCTGCCAATTTTAAAACATCCTCTACTGCAGCAAAAATGTCCTTGTCGCTGTAGAACATATGAACTTCAGATGAAATGTTTTCTACTTCATATTCTGGTGGATTAGGCTGATTATATTTTTCAATGTTCGTCTTAGATCCATAGTCGAACTGTCTGAAGTATCCAGAGTTAAACTCTTGGGCGTAATGAATCAGTTGATCCGTTGAAGATCCAGAGGGATGAGTCTCCAAAACTATACGCATGGCAGTCTGTAAAGTAAGCGGTCAAAAAATATTTTTTAATTGCCTAAGTCAACTAGATTACCAAATTTGTGTTAGGTTCTAAGCCAGAGACGAGCATACCCATTTTTGAACAAACTTTCGGTAATTTTCCATCGAGTCCGCAAGCATTGTAACCAAGCAGCATAATTAGCTCGTTATGGGGCAGAAACTCAGCAGACCCCAACAGCGTATTGGGTATCCCCCCTGCTTCGAAAAGTGGAGCAATAGTTTTAACCACCTTGTTTTTCATATTAGACATATATCCAATTGGAGCCAACATATGCGCTGTCTTTATCTTAGCGTTGTATTCGGGTTTCATTGACATTAGCACCAAAAATGCTGAGGTTCCTTGAGAATGACCGACATAGTGAAGAGCTTTCTGATTGGTTTCGGAGAGAATGTAATCGATCATAGCTGAGACATCGTGCAAGCCAATTTCGTGCCAACTGAATCTCCAGAACCTCGGATTGTCCTGAGAAAGTCTTGTATTACGCCTGCCGTAGGTGTTACCTCTTGAATTTCCCAGCCAAACGTCATAGCCGAGATCAGCTAATAAAAAGGGAAGTGCGTCGTTAGGCCCATTTGCAATCCACATATCGGAAGAGCTAAGCAGTCCATGTTGTAACAAAACCGCAGGCCTAACTGCGTCCTTATTTTTTAACTTGTGCGAATAAGGTATACGGAATACACTAATCACATATCCGTCGGTTGTTTCGATGGAGTGCTCCTCCGCAGGATAACCGTGTTCCCTGATGCGATCACTCTAAACGCGATTGATGGATTTAGAAGCTTTATGTATTGATGTATAGATTTGCACTCACCGTTGGCTTAAGTTTGGTAACAAGACGTGAGTTCTCATTGTCAATAGGTATTGCCGCCGAAGCTGCCACAAGCAATAGCACCGCGAACAGTATATTTTTCATTCTTCCACAAATGGACACGTAACTAGAACAATTGATTGATTCTTAGACCACCACGGGGGCTTTTATACCAATTAATACTGCGGTTTCTATAATATAAATGTCAGCACCCGAAAAATAACAATAAATCAATCATTAATATCTATATACCAAAATCGCAGTGCACATGAAATCGTAAACAACAATAGTTATCTGCATTCTATATCAAGAGCCATTCACATATAATAATCAAAACCAAAGTTTTTTGCAGATAAACAAACCGTTTTGGAATTGAGGAATCAAGGTATAGGACTAAGATTTGCGCCTGAAGCTACGATTACACGTAGCATTTTTCGTAGCAAGTTTTCATATGAAAAGTGGCATATGTGTAATCGTTAAGAAAAGCAGATACTAATGCAATAGGTCTATGAAAAAATTATATCTATATTATTTGGCGGGAGCCAACCATATACAATACCCAGAAAATTTAATTAAAATCGTTTGAGCGACTTACGATATCGACAGTACCGCCACCTATCGGATCCTAAAGTATCCCATCTCTCAAACGGTATAACAACAATTTAATTGCAAAAGGGTTCTTAGAGTCAGACAATTGTTATTCGAAGTTCATCACTCCACTTTATACGGGGCCCATGAGCCTGTTACGTATAGTTGTAGGTTATTTAATCTTGTACCTATACAAACAACTTGATATTGCTTTACCTAGACCTAGATTTAAGGTACTCGTATTGTTAGCCCGCTTGAAAGATAGTATACTTTTGGACCCGATAGATGGTGCTGTCTTCAATCTCCGAAACCACTCAACCGATTGCATAATGAAATTTTGTGGACGATACACATGTTGGTTCCAGTTTGAAATATAGTATAGCTTTGGACCCTATAAGTGGCCTTGAATTCCCATGATTGTCAGATGGTCATTTGGTGTGATTTAAACACATCGACATTGTTATTTCTATTGGCCCTCAGCATATAAAACTTTAGAAGCGACTCTTGGCAAAAAATAAACTCTTAGTCTAAATTTGAAATAAATAGTGCATTAAATTTGAATTTTAGTTAGGAACTAGTTAGTTTGGAGTCACCGCTAACTAAGTCAAGTCTATAGTGGCATTTGTAAAATAAGACAAATCACAAGTTTTTACTTTTCGGATTTACTTTCGTCTTATCTTTGTCAAATCATATTAATTTTTGTTTATCTAGTTTACATCAACGACAACTTGAAGCTCAAAACAACAAAATTGAATTGAATCAGGTCAATAGGAAAATAGGACTTTAGAATCGAATTAAGTTTCTTCTATTTTTAAAGACCATTGCATTTAATATAACTTGAGTTGACCGAATTACATTAAGTAGCAGAATTATTATTTTTATTACATTAACGAATTTGGGCGGAATGAAGTTCGCCGGGTCAGCTAGTTTCAGATAATTTATTATTTTATCATAGACCTATTGCATTAGTATCTGCTTTTCTTAAGCAACGATTACGCACATGCCACTTTACATGTCAAATTTTGACATGCCGGCGTCATTATGACGTAGAAACTTGTCCTAAATATGTCACTACGTGTGATCGCCTGTCAAGCGTCTGGTAACGCGGGCTGTCACGAGACACCCGAGTGACCATGGAAGGGCCGAATTTGACGTCATCATGTGAAAACTTGCTACGAAAAGTGCCACGTGTAATCGTAGCTTCAGGCGCAAATCTTAGTCCTAGGTACCTACTGATTCCTCAATTCGAAAACGGTTTGTTTATCTGCACAGAACTTTGATTTTGATTATTATATTTGAATGGCTCTTGATATAGAATGCAGATAACTACTGTTGTTTACGATATCATGTGCACTGCGATTTTGGTATAATTAATGAATGATTTATTGTTATTTTTCGGGTGCCGACATTTATATTATAGAAACCGTAGTATAAATTGTTATAAAAGCCCTCGTGGTGGTCAAAGAATCAATCACTTATTCTAGTTACTTGTCCATTTGTGGAAGAATGAAAAATATACTGTTCGCGGTGCTATTGCTTGTGGCAGCTTCGGCGGCAATACCTATTGACAATGAGAACTCACGTCTTGTTACCAAACTTAAGCCAACGGTGAGTGCAAATCTATACATCAATACATAAAGCTTCTAAATCCATCAATCGCGTTTAGAGTGATCGCATCAGGGAACACGGTTATCCTGCGGAGGAGCACTCCATCGAAACAACCGACGGATATGTGATTAGTGTATTCCGTATACCTTATTCGCACAAGTTAAAAAATAAGGACGCAGTTAGGCCTGCGGTTTTGTTACAACATGGACTGCTTAGCTCTTCCGATATGTGGATTGCAAATGGGCCTAACGACGCACTTCCCTTTTTATTAGCTGATCTCGGCTATGACGTTTGGCTGGGAAATTCAAGAGGTAACACCTACGGCAGGCGTAATACAAGACTTTCTCAGGACAATCCGAGGTTCTGGAGATTCAGTTGGCACGAAATTGGCTTGCACGATGTCTCAGCTATGATCGATTACATTCTCTCCGAAACCAATCAGAAAGCTCTTCACTATGTCGGTCATTCTCAAGGAACCTCAGCATTTTTGGTGCTAATGTCAATGAAACCCGAATACAACGCTAAGATAAAGACAGCGCATATGTTGGCTCCAATTGGATATATGTCTAATATGAAAAACAAGGTGGTTAAAACTATTGCTCCACTTTTCGAAGCAGGGGGGATACCCAATACGCTGTTGGGGTCTGCTGAGTTTCTGCCCCATAACGAGCTAATTATGCTGCTTGGTTACAATGCTTGCGGACTCGATGGAAAATTACCGAAAGTTTGTTCAAAAATGGGTATGCTCGTCTCTGGCTTAGAACCTAACACAAATTTGGTAATCTAGTTGACTTAGGCAATTAAAAAATATTTTTTGACCGCTTACTTTACAGACTGCCATGCGTATAGTTTTGGAGACTCATCCCTCTGGATCTTCAACGGATCAACTGATTCATTACGCCCAAGAGTTTAACTCTGGATACTTCAGACAGTTCGACTATGGATCTAAGACGAACATTGAAAAATATAATCAGCCTAATCCACCAGAATATGAAGTAGAAAACATTTCATCTGAAGTTCATATGTTCTACAGCGACAAGGACATTTTTGCTGCAGTAGAGGATGTTTTAAAATTGGCAGCACGTATGCCCACCGGTACCTTGCATCATGTTCCTGACCCGACTTTTACACATCTTGATTTTATTATGTCTCAAACTGTCAAAAATGAAATTAACACAAAAGTCATTGGTATAGTGGAAGACTTTGAAAAGAAAAACTAATACCCATAATAATAACCAGCTCAGCAGTCACCTTTTTTTTTGTTACCAGCCTGATGTTGCCGTCTTTGGATTTAATTTAAAATTGATTCGCATGCCTGTGTTATAAATATAACTAGCTGACTCGGCGAACTTCGTTCCACCCAAATTCGTCAATGTAATGAAATTTCTTTATTCTTTATTAAAAAATTATTTAAAATTAAATACAATTGCAATTTAACATATAACAATGTTTATGTTTGTATTTACATCAAACCGCAACGATTTACTTGTCTACACGTGAGAAGTGAGAACGCCACATACAATTGACCACATAAGAAACTTGAAAATTCAAAATTGATGCCACAAGCATTCAGCGATTGTCCTTGCGACTTGTTAATTTTGATAGCAAATGCGAGACGTACGAGAAATTGAAGACGCTTAAATACGAATGGCAAATCGTTCATAGGTGTCGATGTTAGCAGAATAGCATGTTGTTTATCCCTGCATTTCCTAGTCCGATTAGGTACCTTTTTTTTGGCACTGGGAGAAGATCTTTGATTGTTCCGCTCAAGGCAGCAAATGAAGTCGATGGGACCGAATTGGGCTAGTTTTCCGAGGCTTGCAAAACAGGGTTTGGAGTTTTTCTCTAACTGGTTCGATGAATTTAATAACTTCTTCTGTTTCGTTAAGTAGCGCTTCAGATGGAATAAAGTCTTGGTCAGAAAAGATACACGGATTGATTGGGAAAATCCCACTTGCTCTGAACAAAGATTCTCTGTGGTGTTATTTTTTGTCCAAGAAAAGATTTCATATGCAAATTGCATTCTTTTCTATAAGCTGCCTTTAACGGACCATAAAAAGCCGTGGCTGCATCCTATGTGAGCTTTGCGGTGTAATCGAGAGCATTATTATATTGTTCTTTCGACAGTAAGTCATACGATTGAAGCGTTATGTGGCTAGAATGGTTGACCAGGACTAGGAGAACTTTTTCTTCGTTCGTTGGTTTAGCATGCTTAACGAAGTGCTCTAAAAAGATCTTCTGTTATCCATCCACTTTTTGAGCATGTGTAAAGTGCTCCAGGTGGCCCAAAATGTTCGAGGCCTTGCACGTGGAAAAATGAACATTGATGGAATAAGACCTACGGCAGCGCCCATAGCACATAATGCCGTATATTGCGTAATATTGCGCCTTCTCTCCCAGCTGGTTATAGACCCAACTCTTTTTTGACCAGTTTCGATATTTTATTACGTTTTTTGAAGCTTTCAAGCCATTCCTGCACGGCAATTTTGGAGGACTTGTTAAAGTTATTGGCTATGCCATTTTTTTTCCGCGTATCCGAAAGCTATACCAAAAATAATGGAATACAGAGATAAATATCTTTCAGTGGAAAGGCGGCTGCTTGTAAGCTGTTTTGCAGAAAAATTCATGAAGTCACGCATACATGCTCATCTCTATGATAGTATAAGTGAGTTCCTGAAGATGGCGGAAAGTTGGTGAATTCACCACAGACATTCATAAAATGTTCAAATATCCTGGAAAACTGGTTTGGGCATGTTCACTAGGAAAATTTGAATTTTGACGGTTGGCAGTTAATTTGCTTGCAGTGAATGAGGGCGTTCAAGTATCTAGTTTAGTAAGTCTGACAGCTGGCTGACTAGATCTATCTCGGTTGTGATTGGTTTAAAACGGTCACGTGGGCACCTGTGACATTTGACGTTTATGGAGGGGTAGCCGACGAATCTAGTCAAGAAATTCGTGACTGAGTACTAAGTTGACAGTTCGGGTATGTGGCTGACGTAGAAAAAGTGACGTTCCCGACCAATCTAGTTTTTGCGTTCAGGTTATATCTTATCCAGACCAATCTAGTCGACTTAAGATAACTAGATTCTTGAATGCGGCCAGTATATAATTAATACGTTTCTAGCACTTTGTCACTGCCTTTTATCAAGCACGGTCAATACAGTTACGAACAACAATTCAAATTCCATTTTTATTAATAGAGTCAAATTTAAATTCAATTAATTTGCATATAAACTTTAAATGCAAAATGGATAAAGTTTATATCAAGTAGTATTCTTTCAAGGCTGCTATAATTCGGCATAAATTGTTCTTATTGTTTATTATTTATTATTTCAAAACCTCAATACTTCTACATTTTAGTACAGCACGTAGAAATAAATTATAACTTTTTAGGTTAAATATCGCAATTTGTAATGTTTATTATCAACAAGTAGTATTTAGTAGCACAATCCTTTATGTTTATGGCCTTAGAAATAATGATCACGTCTCACATCTGGCTAAAAAATTGCTGGATATGTCTTTTCATGACTATGTCAAGTTCCGTACCTTAATTCTGCTTTTCACAATAATCAAAACAATGCATCCATCCTATCTGTACAATAAAATCCAGGGGTCGAATCGCGTCCTCCGTGATCGAGCATTTCGTGACGGAATTTGTTTTTGTTTCACTTGTAAAATCAACTTAATTCCGTGAACGTATAGCTCGTTCACGGAAGTGGCGATTCGACCCCAGTTTTCAACATCCAACAGATCTGCTTGCTTAATTCTTCCACGTTTCTCGTGCTTAACAAATGAGAGACAGTTTTTCAATGCTGCCGTCCGCCTTTGGAATTCACTTCCGCGTAATCTAAGAGAACTAAATGATACACAACGATTCAGAATCCAATTAAGGTCTTTCCTTACAAATCAGATTTTTTCCTTCCCCCCCCCCCCCTTATATCTTGTTTTTCTTTTTTAATTATATCAAGTTCAATTTATTTTTGTTTCCTAGTTCCAAGATTTTAATTAAACATAATTTACTTTCGAACTTTAAATTTCAAATAATAATAATACTATAATTATATTGTTTAACTATCGCAGTAGCTTAGTGGTTAGTGTGTTGAACTGCTATGCGGGAGTCCCAGGTTCGAATCCCGTAAAAACCCAATTCCGACTCAGGGTTTTTTTTCCGCTGCGCTACCTCTCGCGATCGTCTGACAAACATCCGAGAGTATAAATGTCTTGAAAGAGCCGTTTGGAGTCGGCATAAAATTGTAGATCCCTTCCATTCGTTCCAAAAATGAGAAACTCACACAAAACGAATGGTTGTGAGAAGCTAGGCCCAGGGTCTCTCCAGACCTGTTGCGCCAACTATTTATAACTATCACAGAATTATAAGTAGTGTACTCTTACTGTGTCAGTATGTATTTAATAAATCTAATAAATCTAAATCTAAATCTAAATTTTGCGAACCACTTTTTTGAGTTCGTGTATCATCGTAACGTCAGAATTGATTAACACCTCGAGTTCGAAATTTTGTACGAAAACAATATCTTTCTCTTACTACGTAATGGAGAAAGTTAAAAATGATTGTTTTTGAAAAAAATTTTGGCGTACTCGTTTATTTTTGAAATTGTTTTAATGCGTTTTTTAACTGATACAATAAGTGGAAATGCGTTCGTTCCGGATTGGCCTACAATAAAATGTACCACGTATTTATTTATTCGGATTTTCAAAGCTTTCCATTTTCTCAATCACTTGATCGTTAATTAGTTCCTTGACTCTTAAAGCTAGAGCAAAATCGAGATGTGTGAAAAACGGGTCAGGAACATGATGCAAGGTAGCGGTGCGCAAACGTGCTGCCAATCTTAAAACATCCTCTACTGCAGCAAAAGTGTCGTTGTCGCTGTAGTACAAATGAACTTCAGACGAAATTTTTTCTACTTCGTAGTCTGGTGGATAAGGCTGATTGTACTTTGCAATGTTCTTTCTAGTTCCAAAGTCGTATTGCCTGAAGTGGCCAGAGCTAACCTCCTGCAAGAAATGAAGTATTTGATTCGTTGAAACTCCAGCGGGATGTGTCTCAAAAATTGTACTCAAGGCAGTCTGTAAAGTAAGCGGTTAATGAAATATTTTTTTAATTGCCTATCTGAACTATAGATTACCATATTTGTTTTAGCTTCTTCGCTGGCGACTATCGTACTCAGTTTTGCACAAAATTTCGGGAATCGGCCATCTCGTCCGCAAGCATTGTAACCAAGCAGGATAAATATCTCGTTATGGGGTAGAAACTCGGTGGACTCGACAAGTAAATTGAATATCCCCCCTGGTTTCGAATATGGAGCCAAAACATTAAACGCAAAGTTGGTCGTATGATTCATGTACCCAATTGGAGCCAACATATGCGCTGTCTTTATCTTGGCGTTATATTCGGGTCTCATTGATATTAGCACGAAAAATACTGACGTTCCTTGAGAATGACCGACATAGTGAAGAGCTTTCTGATTGGTTTCAAAGAGAATGTAATCGATCATAGCTGAGACATCGTACAAGCCAATTTCGTGCCAACTGAATCTCCAGAACTTCGGATTGTCTGGAGAAATTCGTGTATTACGCCTGCCGTAGGTGTTACCTCTTGAGTTTCCCAGCCAAACGTCGTAGCCGAGATCAGCTAATAAATAGGGAAGTGCGTCGTTAGGCCCATTTGCAATCCACATATCGGAACAGCTCAACAGTCCATGTTGTAGCAAAACCGTAGGCCTAACTGCGTCCTTATTTTTTAATTTGTGCGAATAAGGTATACGGAATACCCTAATCACATATCCGTCGGTTGTTTTGACGGAGTGCTCCTCCGCAGGATAACCGTCTTCCCTGATGCGATCACTCTAAACGCGATTGATGGATTTAGAAACTTTATGTATTGAGGTATAGATTTGCACTCACCGTTGGCTTAAGTTTGGTTACAAGACGTAACTTCTCATTATCAATAGGTGTTGCCGCCGAAGCTGCCACAAGCAATAGCACCGCAAATAACATATTTTTCATTTCCAATAGAAGGACTCCAACAACTGAATAATTTTTTGACCACCGGTTGGGCTTTTATATCGCCGAAAAGTACCAATAGATCAATAATTAGTGATATCTATACAAATTCAATACTGACTGTATTGAGTTTATTAGATTAGATTAGATTGTGGGAGGAGGTGGGATAGTGTAGCCCAGATCACTGCGGCTACAAGCGAACCTATTGTGATGTTTTCCATTTATTTTTACTCTACTTTTATTACTTTACTTGTAGTGGTTGTTTGTTTTTTTTTTCTTCTTTTTTTTGTAGGAATTGTTTGGCATGAAGATTTTAGCTTCTCTGTTTCCGTCAGTTTACTTATGTCGTTTTCCATTGGGCAAAAAGAAGCGTCCGGGAGAGTCCGGAATCGAAAAATCCGCTTCTGAAACCGTTCCATTGGCACAAAAAACACTCTTCTGGTGATTCTGAGAAGAGAATTTCGCTTCTCGATTTGAAGTCAGAATCCACTCAAGAAGAACTCACACAAGTGTAATTTATGTATTTTATACAACTCAGATGACAGCTGCCGTAGATTATTTTTTGGAATTTCACCAATACTTTTGAGGATTCAATCAGAAGAAGTTTTCTTGTTCCATTGGATTATAGAATGAGTGGATCCCCGAGTGAAACCAATGGAAGACGACACTACAGAAATGTAGTTTCTATGGCTTTGTCGATAGGCTTGTTAAGGTGAGAGTTTCATGTAAGTTTTTCATCTAGTGATTCATCTGATTCCGAGATACTTAACTTCCTTTTAGAATTGTATTGTTTCGCCGAGGTGTTTTTTTTTTTTTTTGGGATTGACTCTTGGGAAAACTTTTGTGGACCATTCAGCAACAAGATTAAGAGCTCTCTGGGTGATCCCAGATTGTGTCTTCGTATTTTAGGGTAGCTATGTCGTCTGCATATCCATTGATACAGCAGCCCTCTCTGTTGAGAATAACCAGTAATTGGGTTTAGAAAACAGTAAATAAAAAATATCTGCATTCCTTGTTGTTAGCGATTCACATATCTTAGGCAAAATTAAAGTTAGTGCAAACTATTCAATTGTCCCCTTTGACTAAGTAGCAGTATTATTGATTATATTAATGCTACATCTCCACGTTTTCTTTTCAGAGAAAAGAAAGGGAGGGCCTTATACTCATATACTGTTTTTATGTTCCTTTGATTTACCCATACCTATAAAAATCAACAAATTACATCTTTTTAATTCAGTTTAATAGCAGTCTCTATTATAAGAAGCACCCTGGTATGGGTCTTCATTTACATACGTATTGGGGAATTAACTTTTTTAAATAATAATATCGTTGAGATATCACTTATCTTTAATATTTTATTCATACGCCTATTTGGAATGTCCAAAAAAAGGCGCGTGTCTTTTGCAAAAAATTTGTTTTGCAGTTTGTTGAAATCTTAGAGCCTAGACAACCTTGAAATATTACACTGGAAATCCAACAGCTTGAAAAATTCAATGGAATTTTTTAATGAAACTATCTAGTTCCGATATCTGGATTAAACATAAAAGTCGAATAATAAATTTATCACTATACAGTCAAGTTATCAAGACTTCGAGTTATCAAGTAAAATACAAATTTGATATAAATACATGTGTGTAGTTTGTGGAAATGGTTTTCCTGTCGGATTTTTTGGTCATAGGCGTTTGAATGAAATTAGTTCATTGTTTTCCCGACGTTTCGGCAGGGATTGCTACCCAGAGACAATACTGAGACCCCCAACTCACAATCCTCTTGCTTTTTTTATTTTTTTTTTTTTTCAAATTCGCCATTTTGTTTTCCTATCGGTGTTAAGTCTATTTAGAATCCGTGTGACATGCAAAAACATACAAAATATATAAAACCAA
Source organism: Cheilosia urbana (assembly GCA_946477585.1). NCBI lineage: Eukaryota > Metazoa > Arthropoda > Insecta > Diptera > Syrphidae > Cheilosia > Cheilosia urbana. The sequence goes on from OX297853.1 coordinate 179,546,138, forward strand.
TGCTGCCAACCGCTACCAACCATGGGAGAATGTGATAGAGTTCGGGAATACGACATTTTAACATAACTGAATGCTATTGGTTGGTTATTATACATTTTTAAAAGACGATTAATAAAATTTGTTTATTTAATAATGCTATCTAAATGAGATGTTTTATATACTAGAAAGAGAAACATATTAGGACAAATATTGTTCTGTATTTTCCGCTTTTGAATATCATTAACTTCGATTTCATGTGTACATTTTTCTTAAATAAGAAAAAGAAGGAAAATTGCTCAAAAAGTTTTTATTTTCCTACAACCATTCTGCAGTAATCATTTTTCATAAATATTTTCAGCAAAAGTGCACTTATTCCTAAAATAAAATACTATTTATACGTAACGAATAATTTCAAATTTAACGGATAAAATTCTTTGAACGCTAGCAGCAACTTTGCCGATAGCGGAAGTGGGACATGTATGTACATATATAGATTTCGAGAGATATTCGAATCAGACCACCATTGTCGGGTCTCTTTTCGTCTCTCTACCACTATAAATCTTACCCAGAGAGACTTTCTGGATTTCTCCATAGCTCTTCCCTGAGCTCAATTCCTAGTGTTAACGCTAGCATCTGTTTATGGGAGATCTGTTTCATCGACTGGGTCTCGACCATTGTATATAGAGACTAGACTAGTCTCTATATACAATGTCTCGACCCAATGATGTCCCAAGATCCTCATTCTTTTGCCAGCCAACGCCGGACATTGACACAGTATATGTGCCGCTGTCTCAGGTTCCTCCAGGCATAGTTTACAGGTATCATCCTCTCTAAGGCCCATCTTCCTTAAGTGATACCCGATTACCATGTCCTGTTAACAAAGCCACCACCCATTTCAATGTTCCTCGACTCATGCTTAGAACCCTTCTTTGAGTGGAGCAGGTCGGCCACTTAATTGCAATTTTAGCCTGTCTACATTGTTCCACGGTTGACCACCTTCTCAGGTGTTCCGCCGTGATCCATTTTCTGTTCTACCATTCCTTTGCCAATTGAAGAGAATGGTTCTGGTCCCAGCAACTTTTCAGTTGACCCCTGTTTTGCAAGGGAGTCCGCCTTTTCGTTGCCTTCGATCCCTATGTGTCCTCGTACCCAAGTCAGTGTTACTTCATTATTAGATGAACACTTATTGAGCTTAAGTACACATTCCAATGCCAATGATGTTGTTATGTTTGTTTGTTCCATGCATCTGATCACCGCCTGATTGTCCAGTGCTATAAGGATATTTCTTCCCTCCACCTGACTCTCAAGCAAGTAGTCCAACGCATGCAGCAATGCAATCATCTCAGCCTGGTATACAGAAGTGTGATTCCCGCGGCTAACATGACGGGCTAGTTCCAGCTCTGCTGAATAGATACCGGCACCCGCTCCGTCATCCATCATGGATCCATCTGTGAAAATCACTATTTCACCACTTCTTTTTTCTGGAAGTAATCCGTTGTCAATACGAGTTTTGTGATTCCTTTCCATAATACGCACCCTTGTTATCCCATCCATAGGCATGTTCAGTTCCCTAATCCCATTTTTGACAAGTTCCAGGATCTTCCTATGTCCATAGATGGTACCACGATTGTGCCATTTCACATCTCGATGCAAACGAAGTGCCGCTAAGGCCGCTGTTTTCTTAATAAATAAGTCTAGCGGTAAGATCCCTAGGATCACTTGCAATGCGCATGTTGGTGTTGTCCTTATTGCACCTGTAACTCCTATACATGCTAAACGTTGGACCGTATCCAGGTGCTTCCTCACAGTTTTCTGGGAGGCTTTCGCCCACCATACAACCGAGGCGTAGGTAATAATGGGTCTAGTTATCATCGTATACATCCAGTATGCTGACCTAGGCGAGAGTCCCCACCTCTGTCCACATACACGTTTGCACTGATGTAGTACCCTTTTTGCCTTCCTGACCTTCTCCTCAACATGGTAGTTCCAAGTAAGTCTAGTATCTAGATAGACTCCGAGATACTTAACCTTCTTGGCCATTTTTAGTTCCGATCCGAAAAGTGTTAAGGGTCGAAATTCCAGATTTTTCAACTTCCTTGTGAAGATTATTAGATCTGTTTTCTCCGCATTAATGGAAAGCCCTTGTTCCAGACACCACCGAAGTGGGACATGTAAGGTGCGAGTGTGTTGGGGAGTGAAGTTACGTGGCATTTGTCAATACGAATTTCTATGTAACAATACTAAAGCACTTAACGTTTATCACCCCATAGAAATATAGCTTGTAGGCAAGTAACGGAAAATCGGCAGAAGATGGGGGTCTCAGTATTGTCTCTGCTCAGTATTGTCTCTGTTGCTGCCTTCTTCAGGGGTTATTTATTACGAAACATAAATTGTTAAAAAATACAAAAATGGAGACATCATGTAACTTGCAATGTTTTGAAAAGTAAAACTGCTTCAACAAAAAACAATAATGGGAAAACAAATAAAAATAAAAATTTAAACAAACAAAATTAATACACCTTGGGTGTAAAGCTACTATCAGACGGTTTGTAGAAATACAAAAATTTCATTTGAGTATTGCATACACTGATTTTATACAAATAAGTACATTAATGCCATTTATGTATTCAACAAACATTTGTGGTTCAGACGGTTTGTGTATTATTTTGAGAAAAATACACAAATTTCATTTGCTTATTGCCATACACAAATATGGCATCTAAAAAATTATTTGGGAAGCTATAGCGCAGCAATTTAATGAGCTGTGGCAATTTCCCAACTGCCTGGCGCTGTCGCGGACAAGCACGTCGTTATGGTGGCACCAGCAATTCGGGTAGCTTTTTTTATAATTATAAAGGCACGCACAGCATCGTACTAATGGGTATCGCAAACGCCGAATATAAACTGATTGACGTTGACGTTGGCCGCAACGGTAGATTTTCCAATTGCGGCGTTTTTAACCGCTGTACTTGTGAACAAGCGATGGACACCCAACAGCTTTGCTTGCCACCGCCGAAAGTACTACCCGTACCGTATGTTCTCGTCGCTGATGATGCATATAGCCAACGGGGTCTCAGAATAATAATAATCTTACATAAAAAACGGTAGATTTTAAACTATAATAATGCAATTTATAAATACATACGTATACATATCAAAAAAGAGAAATCCAAAAGAATAGTTTTGTTTATTTAACACAAACAAAAAAGCAATGCGTACTTGCGCAAACTGCAGGTTGCAGGATATTTTAATATTCAAGTAAAAACCAGCATATTTTTCATATACATATTTCATCAACATACCTATACCAAGTTCGCCTAGAGGAAATCTCATTTAATCTTTTTTTTTTCAACTGAACTCCTAAAACCATTTGTGTATTCGCATGATTATTTGTGCATGTTCTAATATTAGGAACACACAACTGAAATGAGGTACACAAATGATACGTAAATGTAAACAAATAGGCATAAAATAATTTGTGTACCCGATCAGACGATTTATGTTTATACACAAATTCGGTTTGTATATGCTATTCACAAATGATACACAAGTCGTTTGTGTATAGGTACCATTTGTTCCTATCAAATTTGTGGTTCAGACGGTTTATGTATATTATACATAAATTTATTCACAAACTTTTGCGTATACCTATACAAACCGTCTGATAGTAGCTTACAAGAAATTTGTCAATTGTCACTCTAGAATACGAAAATCACGATTTTCTAGGAACATACAAACACAGTGGCCCCGAAAGTGATGCATTATAAAACGACCTTGTAAAAACACGCAGAATTTGGGAATTCCCCCTCAGATTCGACTTATCGAAGGTGACGCCAAAAAATCTCTTCGAGTTATCAAGACGTTTGAGTAATAGAAGTTCGAATTATCAAATAAATATTACATGTAAATTTTAGTCTTGGCGCTCTTGCCAACCAATTTTATTCGAGTTATTAAATATTCGAGTTATCGAGGTTCGACTGTATATGTTATAGTTGAAAAGTACTTTATAGTAAACAACTCCACAGTATTAATGATTGAGATATCATTGAATTACATTTTTATGAAATGTGATTAAGGAAAGTTATAAAAAGAAGAATCTGTTCTCCTGGAGTTTAATTAGTTTTGGACTGTGAAAGGGATAATCTGAATCTGATCTGATTTTCTTTATAAACAAACATATATATTATTAACTTTGATTATCTCGAATTTAAAAAAGTCTGATAATAGCGAGTTATTATTTTTGGCTCTATTTAAATTCGAGATAATCAGTATCGATGCTATAGGATTAATTTATTACCTACTAGCTGGGCCGGCGAACTTCGTGCCGCTTAAAATTAATTCAATTATTAATATCCTTTTCGAAAATCAAAAAGCCCCTTTGTTGAAAGAATGAAAGTCTTTTGGAATTCAATTTAACTCAATACATAATTGCGACTTCATAGGCTTCTTGATCGGGTAACTTCCCAGCGATGGCTTTAGTTCTTGCACAAGCTGTATCTTAAAAGGCTTTACGCACAAATCCTTCCGCAAAATTTTCCACGTAGTGCTGTAACAAAGGCCTAACTGCTGGGAACGGCGCCGAATCGACATTTCGCGGTCTTCTGTCACACTAGCTGATACGGCCGCAATATTTTCTTCACTACGCACAGTACGTAAACGTGTTGGTGGTTTAATGTCCAACAAAGTAAATTTGGTGCGAAATTTGGTCACAATCTTCCGAATAGACTGTTCAGAAGGTCGAGAATGCCGATCATAAAATGGAAGCAGCGCGCGATGAACATTTCGAACCGAGCACGAATTTTGATAGTAAAATTCAATAATTTGCAAGCGTTGTTCATTTGTAAGACGATCCATGGTTAAATTGCAAACCAAACTGAACTGTACTAAACACACGTCAGCTGTCAAAACCAGTGTTGCCAAAACCAAACCAGCTAAAAAATCACCCGTTATGACGGTATTTGAAAGCAGCCGCTGCCAAAACGTGTGATTTGACTTTTCCTCATGCACATCAGCACAAACCAAGCCTCGTTTCCGTTGAGAACTTTAATTAATTGCAAAACTGACAAACGACATTCAATGGCCCAACATTAATGCTTACTTACTTACTTACTTAAGGTGGCGCTACAGTCCGGGGTGGCCCTGGGCCTCAACCAACAAGCGTCTCCAGCCAGCGCGGTCTTTAGCTAGCTGTCTCCAGTTTCGCACACTAAGTTGGTAAAGGTCCCCTTCCATTTGAGTGTGCCACCTGAGTCGCGGTCTTCCTCTACTGCGCCTTCCCTCGGGTGTAGATTCAAAGATCTTCCGGGCCGGAGCATTCGTGTCCATACGCTCTACATGACCCAGCCACCTCAGTCGTTGGACCTTCACTCTTCTGACTAGGTCGATGTCGCTGTACATCCCGTACAGTTCGTCATTGAATCTCCTCCTCCATTCACCGTCAATGCAGACGGGACCATCACTCGAAGAAATTTCCTCTCGAAACAACATAGAGTTACCTCATCCGCTTTTGATAGAGTCCATGCCTCTGCGCCATTTAGCAGGACTGGGATGATTAGGGTCTTATAAAGGGTCACTTTAGTTGTTCGAGAGGGGGCTTTGCTACTCAATTGCATTTTAAGCCCAAAGAAACAGTGATTGTCTGAGTTCATAGCGGAGCCTAAGTAGACAAAGTCCTTAACCACCTCAAAGTTATATCTGTCTATTGTGACGTTCTAAATAATAGAAAGATATAACTTTGAGGTGGTTAAGGACTTTGTCGACTTTCGTTCTGTAGTGCAGTGGCTTAGTGGTTAGTGTGCTGGACTACTACGCTAGGGGTCGAGGTTCGAATCCCGCAAAAACCCAAAATTCCAACTTATGGTTTTTTTCAATGCGCCACCTCTCGCGAACGTCTGACAAACATCCGAGAGTATGACTGTCTTGAAATTATTATACTATATAATTACAAACAATGACAAAGTGAGTGCCAATGTTGTTGATAATCTTAAAGTAAGTGATCATGAAAGCATCGAAATTAGCTTAGAAATGAACATAGTAATAAAAAGTGAAAACAAATCAAAAATAAAAATATTAAAGTACGATAGGAGAAAATTTCGCGAGCGTGTACAAAGAAACTTAGAACTGGTTGGAGATGACGATAGTGAAGATGTGAATAGAATAGCTAGGAATGCAACGGAGTGCTTAAAAGAAGCTGTAGATTCTCTTAAATGTGAAAGAAATGTAAATATGTCTGGCACAAATCAGTGGTTTAGTAACGCACTTAAATCTAAAAAAAAAGTGATAAAATAATTAAATATAGATTAGCTGTGTTTTCAAATTCACCATATGACTGGCAAAACTATAGAACAGCTAGAAATAGCTTTAAATCAGCTCTAGATAGGGCAAAAAGTGAATTTGTAACACAAAAAATACAATCAGCTATATAGAAACCAAAAATCGATGTGGAGAGCTATAAAATCATTAGTTCTAAAAGAAACAAAAAGTACAATAAAGGGTGTTGTTTTTGAAAATGACTTAGTGAATGATTGTAAAAGTATGTCAAGTAAATTCAATGTGTTTTTTGTTAATAGTGTTCTTGAACTTAATAGAGCTATCCTTACTATGCTATGTTAACTTAATTCCCACAGTTAATGCAACGTTTAAATTTAAAAGTATTTCAATGGATGAACTCAAAAGCATATTGAAAAATATGAAAAACAAAAAAGATCCGAATATGTTGAGTGTGAGCATGATTAGTGACGCGATGTATAGCATAGGACCGAAGCTATGTAAAATTATAAATAAATCCCTGGCTAATGAAGTTTTCCCAGAAATATGGAAAGAGTCATTAGTAGTCCCGATTGGAAAAACAAAGAATCCTACGAAACTAGCAGATTTCCGCCCAATCAATATGCTACTCAGCGAAGCAAAGATTTTGGAGAAAATTGTACAGCAACAGCTTCAAAAATATATGGAGGACAATCTACTTTTTGCAGAGTGTCAATCAGGATTCAGAGGAAGACATAGTTGCGAGTCGTTAATTAACCTTATTTTGGCTGATTGGAAAAATGAGGTACACTCGAAAAATAAAATTGTTGCTGTTTTCATCGATTTAAGACAAGCATTTGAAACAATTGATAGAGGTATCCTACTCGACAAACTGGATAAATACGGTATTAAGGAAAATGAAATGAGGTGGTTCGAGTCTTATTTGAAAGGACGGAAGCAAAGGACAAGAGTGAGTGATGCAGTTTTGGAGGCGATAAATGTAGTCCTAGGTGTACCACAAGGATCTGTTTTGGGAGCACTCCTTTTTATAATATAATATTAATGAAATGCCTTTTGTAATTAAATGTTCGCGACTCCAACTTTTCGCAGATGATGGTCTTATATATGTTTCGTGTAATAACTTAAATGAATGCATTCAAAAAATTAACTGTGATTTAAAGGAATTGGATAAATGGTTTAAGATGAATAAATTAAGTTTAAATCGTCGCTCGGATAAATTAATGTCGTGTGTTACATTTTACTACTTTTGGGAAAACGCAATCAAAGTTCAACAATTTTTTTCTCAAAAATTCTACGGTAGAATTTCTTAAGAATTAAATGATTTAAGTAGAAAAAATTTGTCAACTGAATAACGTTAAAATCAGATCAATATTCTAATTTAGAAAGAAATAAGAGTCGATGTTTCCCAAAATGCCGTTGTCGTATGTGACGTTTTCACCAAATGTGTTTGTCACCCAAACACATACGACAAAATGTTAACACATACGACAAACAAAAAACAAATCGAATTTGAAATGAAACAAAAAAAAAACACTATATTTTTTGGTAATGAGAAAACAAAACATTTATTATATTCATTTTTTTGTTGTACAAAACATAAAAACTTAGGTTTATAATACATATTAAGAAAACAAAAATAAACTTTAAATTCACAGCACATAAATGTGTATATTCAATTAGGAACATTAAATAAAAATAAAAATTAAAATACATTATTCAAAATGTTTAGTAGTCAATAACTTAAAGCTTTAATACTGCTCGGAAAAAGTTTCTATCCTCTTCATTTTCTAAAAAAGGAATCATACTCTTTAAATCATTTTTCTTACTACAATCTAGGTTTTTAGTTGGAGCTAAGCGTAACTCTTGATCATAAATGCTTGATGATGATGTAAGCTTCGCAAATCGTCCTTTATTTTGTTTTGCCAAATCGTTATAAATATAGAGCGGATCTTTAAATGATGTCTTTGTGCCCACTCTACAAATTTCAAATTTATTATAAATTAAAGATTTCATTTTAAAATACTGAATCTGCTTAAAAGCAAAGTTCTCAGATTTGACAGCATAGTTTTTGAAATCCTTCCGGGTCATCTGTAGTAGTTTTAAAGTCACGTTTTGGAAATTCATTCTTTTTAGCAGCCTTATTAACGTGTTTTGACTGGGTATTTCAATATTTCTTAAATATTTTTCGATTACGCTATGAACACAATCCACTTCCTGTAAGCAAGAATGTCCCGGCTCACAAAATTTTTGAACTACTTCTTCAATTTTAGTTTGGTCGTGCAAAAATTGAAAAATTGCAGTAGATGTAATTCTGTTTCTAATATATAAAATTGAATTAAATTACAAGTGCTGCTATAGCACGATGGCAGATTTAAATCTCCATTGGGAGGAGTAGGTAATATTATTTGATCTGCCGATTCATAATATGTTTTTAAAGAGTCTTCATATGCCTTTGGCAAATGGTAGCTAGGATTATCGGCTTCATCATCCGGGGAAAAATCTTCATCACTACTTAGCTGTAATTCAGTAGCTTCTTCCCTAAGAAAGAATAAGATATTGTACACATAAAAATAATTTGTGTTTAATATTATGTACTTGGAGTTCGCATTTATTGAACCTGATGGACCCGGAAGTAACTCGTCTCCCAATATTTCGTGGCGCATACTAAAGACGTTAAATAAACACATTTGAATGCTACTATAGCTTCAATAATTCAAAATACATACGCATAAAGCTCGTCCGATATAATCGGCGCAGGCGACGTGTCCGATCTGCCTGACATCTTGAATGCTACTGAGTACTGAAATTACACACGGCTGTGTATTATCTTATGGCACATACGACAAACATTTTCCCGAACCTGAGTAAACAATTGTATGTGCAGTATAAAGTGCACATAGGTACGACATTATTTTCCCAAATGAAGAATACACACTTTTTGTATGAACTAATTGTTGTATGTGCAAAATTTTTGCACATAAAACAAAAATACTACTGAAACGTTAGTGACCTTGCACATACGACAAAATGGTACCTGGTTATCTTGAAAGCTAAGGTAGCTATTGAAAAACGGATTTCAGAAGATGAAAAATAAAAATTGTGAAAGCAAAACTGCATTTAAAACTCAAAACCCCCAATTTCGCACATACGACATTAATTTATCCGAGCGACGAAATGTAAACAAAACAAAGTGTATGTATATTAATGGACATTCAGATAATAGGGTGATTATAAATGACGAAACTGTGGAAGTTGTTAGTGAGATTAAGTATTTGGGAATTATAATTGATAAAAATTTGAACTTTAACAGTCACATTAAATATATATCAAAGAAGATAAGTAAAAAAATTGGTTTCTTTGGTAGGATACGAAAAAGAATGTCAATAATTAGTGCAATAAATGTATATAATACGATAATTAAGCCCCATTTTGAATACTGTTCAACGATTATTTATTTAGAGAGACTACAGAAATTTCAAAATAAAGCTATGCGTATTATACTAAAATGCCACTGGCTAACTCCGTAAAATTGTAGATCCCTTCCATTCGTTCCAAAAATGACTCACACAAAACGAATGGTTGTGAGAAGCCAACTATTTATTTTTATTGTGACGTTCTCGTTCTGTCCGAACCGTCGGTGTTGGATGTCCTCTTTAGTTGACAGCATATACTTCGTCTTGTCCTCATTAACCGCCAAACCTATCTTCCCCGCCTCAGTCTCAATACTCACAAACGCGCCATTTACATTACGCTGCGTTCTGCCAATTATGTCAATGTCGTCGGCGTACGCGAGTAATTGGACCGACTTTTGAAAGATCGTGCCTCTGGTGTTGGCGTTTGAGTTTTGCACTATTCTTTCAAGAACGATGTTGAAGAAATCACATGACAGCGCATCGCCTTGTCTAAATCCTTTTTTGACATCGAAGGTCTTGGTGAGTTCTTAACCGACCTTGATGATGAAGCAGCGTGTATTCTCCATCGTCATCTTGCACAAACGGACGAGTTTGGCAGGGATGTCAAAATTAGACATGTCTCTGTATAGCTCGTCTCTATAAATGCTGTCATAGGCGGCCTTAAAATCTATGGTATCAATCGATGGTATCGATTTGAATTGAAGTTCCTGGGTTTATCTGCCGCACTGTGAATATTTGGTCGATGGTTGACTTTCCTGGCCTGAAGCCACACTGATATGGACCAATGCACGTATCCCTCGGTCTTAACATAGAATACGGTTCTGTTAATCTAAATCAATATTTGCACACCAGGGGCCTATAACACAATACAACAAGTGCTTGTTAAACAAGTGAAATTCAACAACTGTTAAAAACAACTAACCAGTCTGGTTAGTACGTGTTACACAAAGTTTCAACAGTCGTTGAATTTCACTTGTTTATCAAGCACTTGTTGTATTGTGTTATAGGTCCCTAGTGGCTCTCAGTCTCAGTACACGATTGGCCTACATATCGGTCTTTCTTTTTGCGAAAAACGCGATTTTCGAGGAGTGTATCTAAACAAAGACGGCGATTCTCAATTATGAAGTGTTTGTCATTCCTTTTAATCGATATTTTCTCCTTTCCATAAAAAATTAATTTTTCAGATTTCGTCCCATTTTTCAATTTCAATACTAAGATCGCGATTAAAAAATTAACTTATTTTACATTTTTATACTACACAAAAGAATATTATAATGTACTTACCACCAAAACACCAGAATACTGGCGAAAATGTAAACTGAACAGATGAAGAATGTATATTATTATCGACGCTCCTCCTATGTAATAAAAAGCAACTCCGAAATAAAATATCAAAGAAAATTAATTTTATTTGTTATCACTTCATTATTACATTACTAAAAACATTCCAATATAGATGTACATTTATCTTTAAACAATAAACACAACAGTTAATTTTGTAATTCTCTCAACAGTGTTGTTAAATTATAGTAAAAACGGAAATAACAAAACAGAAAGTAAATAAGGACTAACAAAATTAATTTTCTAAAGCTGATCGCAGCAGACTCTCTTGCAGCCTCTTTGCTTTGTTCTCATTCAGACGCTGGAACAATGTAATACGTTTGGTGGGTGTGGGTGGGGGCGATGTAAACGTTGGAATCGAGGGCATGGGATCCTCAAAAGGTAGTACGTGAACTTTTTTCACCGGCTCGATAAGTTTGTTTGCGGCAAATTCTTGGAATTCCTTTTCTGTGGGACATGACGGGCTGGAATTGTTGGTGGCATCATCGTCGCCAAAAAATCCGCTGTCATTCGGTGGAATATTCAGCGATGCTGTCCGTTCGGAGCACTTCTGCCCGTTAATATTCATGTCGACCTTCATAAGCAACGAATTGAGTGGACTCTCGGGGAGCGACAACCTCGGCTTAAGGTTAAAATCAATTTTGCGGCGCTTAGAAAACTTGTCAATGAAACTGTCTTCGGAAAGTGAAGCTTTGTATTGGGCTTCTTCTATGTCAGAGGTCTCAATGACTGGGGCACTTTCACCGCTTCGGAAACCTGATAAAAGTCTGCTACGCATCAGGGGCCGTTCAGTGGGTATTTCAGGAAGTGTGGCCAAGGCAGCTTTGCCCTGCGATACTAAGAGTTGAGCGATTTTTTGAGCCGCGCCCCGTATAACATCGTTAGAAGGTGCAACTTCCTTAGGCTTCTGACTGCTTTTTTCAGGACTGCTAATAAATATTGGAGGAAGAGGTGGCGTTGATGGTACTGAAGGAATATCATTATCGTCATTTGCCGCGGAGGTTGTGTTGCGACGCTTTAGAGTTTTCATGGATTCTCGTTCGGCAAAGAGCATATCCTTCTTTAGTAGGTTGGATAGATCGTAGACGAAATCCTTGTTCACCGGCTTGATTCGATTGCGAATTGGACGCTTGTTGGGAATAAAATCATCCGTGGAAGAAAGTGATAGCTGCGACGAGGATCTCGTCATTTTTTGTTCATGTAAGACATCCGAAGGGGCTGCTCGAGTTGCCAATGTTCCTGATGTTCCCACAACTCTAGGTGCTCTGGTACGACGCTGACGCTTCTCTTCAGGTTTGCTCTCCAATGGGATGTTCTCAGTGTCTGTTATCAAAACAATGTCTTCTTCTACACCATCCTTAAAGTATTTCTCTTCGTAAATTCGAATGTACTCCAGGGTGGTTTCCTTTTCGCCAGTAATGGAATGTGTAGATCCGAGATGATTGATCACATCATACTTCCGAAACGCTCTATAATCACATAGTTTACAACCAAATTTTCTACTGCGATAATGGAACATGGAGATGTGACGCCTTAAATTACTCAAGGCATCGAAGCGTTTGTGACAGATCTTGCAAAAGCATGGGAGTTGTTTTGTATTGGGATTTACTCTATGTTTTGTTTCACATTTGGTTGACACCAACGTATCAGGTTTGTTTTCCTCTTTTGTGATATGTCGATTCTCATTCAGTTCTTCGTTCTCCGCTTTCGTAAGCGTGTCCAGACACACAGTCTTTAACGAAAGCTTATCTGTGTTCTTACCTAGATTTGCAAACATCTCATTTAGCGTATCGGAATCGACATCATCATTGCGAGTGAGCACTTTCGGAGGCTTACGACGTTTTCGTCGATTGTGAGTTGCAAACCCCTCTCTGGCTTCCAGCAAATCGATGGAATCTTTGCTGTCGCCATTAATGTCGTACTTCTGTTCGAGATCAAATGAATCTATAGAGTTGGAGTTGGAATTTGATTTTGATTCTTCAATCAATTTAGTAGAAAACTTGTTAGAAGGTGTGGGTGAGTCCCTGTTTACTGGAACCTTCTCAGTGACTAGATTCGTTATCTTACTTTTCATTTGGCAATTGTTTAAGTGAGTATTAAGAACAGCCTTCCTCTCGAATTTTTTTCCACAGTATGTACACATTGGGGAGTTGTCCGGGCGTTCAATGTTATCTAACCATGCTTTGTTTTCTGCATCTCGACGCTCTTTGTCTGTTTGCAAGCGAGCAAGTTCGCGGCTTGGACCCCTTGTTTGAACTTCATCCATGCGAACTCGACGTTTATAAATTGCCTCACGCATCAAACGTATTTTGCGGTTGGATTTCCTGAAAAATTCAAAATGAAATATTGAACAAAGAAAATAAAGAAAGATTGTATTTTGTCTCTGGTTTTAAAAAGAGCAATCAATTGAATGGGATCGAATCCATTGACTACTTTGATTAAAAACAAAAAAAGGGCTGTTTAGGTGCGATTCTGGCGCAAGAGCTAGCGAACTATATCCACCTTTCAGCACGATTGGAAACACATAGGATCAAAGCTCATTTCCACAACATATGACTTATATCCCCTGATGCTCTCACGGAGGAGAAACCTTTGAACATAGTTCATCGGTGTTAGTGTTCATTATATTTTTGACAAGGGATAACTATAACCCGGTACTAGTTCTGTCCAGGATTTATAAGACGCAAAGTTTCAATTCATCTGATACTTACTTGTGATCGTTACTGAGATGTCTAATCACCGCCCCCGGCTGCAGAAAGGTGAGTGAGCAGGATGGGCATTGAAAGACAAATGTTGACGAGATATGTTTGGTTTGAATGTGCAGTTTAAGTGTTTTTTCCGTACCGAAATGCAAATTGCCTAAATTAAAGGAAAAAACGGGTTATTCGAAAATATCGTGAATACAAGTCAGCATCTTACATATTTCACAGCTTATATCTTTGGTTTGCTCGAGTCTTTGTTCGGGAAGTTGTTCTGGATGCGGTTGGTCACTTGGCTCCGTTTTAATTTCTATGTTTATGGGAGTACTATCAGCAATAACTCTACCATCGGATCCAACAACGGTTTTGGTGTTCTTCAGCATGTCGTGGACTTCGTTAACCTCTGCTCTTATATTATCGCTTTCGTCTGTCTTAACAGTTTGATATACAGCGACGTCACTGTTGGGTACTCGATCCAGTTGTAGCACGTGTTTCTTTTGCAAAATTTCATCCTGAGTTAGTTTGTTGTTTACCTGATCATAGAAGTCGGTAAGTTTCATTAGGCGGTTATTTTGCTCGCGCTTTAATAACCGTTCAATTATGCTACTAAGATCCTTGTTGGCATTTATGTTATCCTTTGGATTTGATGATGAGTTCGTGCCTTTTTTGACAAACTCCTGCTCGGCCTGTATAATGGTGGAGACATCTTGATCCTTAAAGAAAAACATTTGTCAAGTATGTTTCAATATAGAGACGTTCATCTACTTACAATGAAACCATTGGGATTAAAGCTACCATTGAAGTGGTTAACCGAATTTCGACAGTAAACTCGCTTGTGACTTATAAAGTTAGTTAAACTCCGAAATATATTTCGGCATGTATTGCATTCATATATTACATCACATTCGCGAGCCAATAGTCTTCGTATCTGTTTAATTACATGCGATAGTGATTAGCTAAATTATTTTTTTTACGGGTTTTAAACAGTTCTCACCTCATCAGTTCCATTTTCGAAAGCCCTTTTGGCTTCCAAAAAACCTGAAAGTGCTGTGTGAATAGGCTTACGGAGCAGACTCAGATCATCCTTTTGTTTATTTTGTTCAGTGTCTGAGCTATATCCTGAAGTGCGACTTTTCATTGTGAAATGCCACTTTAATTTTTTAAATGATTGAAATAAATATATTTTAATTACTGAATAGTTCAGTCTCTACGATAACGATGATTCAGGTCGAGTAGTTTAGTTCTTATTCCGAATAAATATCTGAAACAAATAAAATATGAAATTTGAATTAAATATATGCAACAAAATGTAAGTCGATTAATAATGATTAGCGGTATAAATAATTATACAGAAAAACATAATCGTCCTCGCTCTCAAGTTGTCATGTTACAATTGACGCAAGTGTCCACTATACCCTTGTCAAATAGTAACTTGATAAAATCATTCATTAAGCTACAAATATTGTGTGTCCAGAACTAGATAACTATGTATCTAGTTGCTCAATGGTATAAACATACATAAGAATTTCCAATAACATTCGTTTTTTATAAGATTATGCATTTTGACTAATTGACGCAATGTTATTTTATGTAGGGTTAGACCAGACTAGACCATGGTTTGTGAAAAAAAACTCAGTTAATGGTTTGTCACTGCACTATATTCTATTATTCTTAATTATGCCCTATGCACCTATGCTCTATGCACTATGGTAAGGTGACCATACGTCCCGCTTTCGAGCTTTGTGTCCCGCTGTTCCCAAAGAACGCAAAATGTCCCGCTTTGAAAAAAGGCCACCCTATATCTCTTCGTTCATTAAACCCATTCTCAATAAATGTATATAACAAAAATGATATTGCCCACAGATTGAATTCCAGAGACAGCACAAAAAAGAAAAACTAAAAACAAAGATAATAATAATAATTATATTTCGAATAGGTAATTTATTTAAAAAACAATAATAATAAAAAAATAAAAAAGTTATGCGTTTTTCTGAAAGAAAAGTACGGGTGTCCCGCTTTGAGAGGAAAAATTTATGGTCACATTACACTATGGTATTATACATCATTCACATTGTGACAACGATATTGTGTACCACACTTTCTTAAAAAAAAAGTATTAAGTTTAAATAGACCTTCAGCTTATCCGATTGCCAATGAAATTTTGAAAATTAAATTCTCTATTAGGAAATCTGTCAATTCATGTGAAGCAACAAAAAAAAAATGCTTATAATAGCGAGAGCCGCCGTAATAAAAAAAAACTGAATGAACTGTCAGGTTACTATGTGCAAGTGTATGCGTGTGGATATTTAAGTTGTCTGAGCTGACGGTCTATGTAATACCTAGTTAATGATAATCCATCATGCTTAAAGAGCCAAACGAACAAATACAACAAACAACTAGAAGCTAGCGCAATAGCAAGTCTGCGGAAATGGTAACCGTGACGTACCTACACGTGCAAGTGCAATTCTCAATTAAGAGAACAAAATTAGTTCAGAAGAGAACAGAAGACAAAAGCTTATTTTAGTGTTGCTTTAAAACATTTCACACATGTAACAATAACTCACACTTCATACATACATCGACTTTATACTCATTTCATATGCATTGGGGGGATTTAGGATTGCTGAGCGAGTTTTTGTATTTCATCGTTTTGACTTCTTCGAGTTCTAACTTCGAATATGAATTCGCTTGTTCACCATCAACATTCCCACCGCTTTTGCCAGCCCATCGACCAGCAGTCCTGTCATCCGTCATTCTATTCGTCAAAATAATAATAACAGTTAGCTACTAGCTACTACAATCCATTTATACATATATAGAAAACGAGCAAAAGTGGCAATACTTATGCTATCCTACTGCCGCATTAGCATAGCATGTTGACGTCTATCTATTACCAACCGCAACCATATAAATTTCGACTAAATGAATTGCGCCCATTTAGCAATAATTTGGACAAGGGGCTCTTCATGTGAAAGCTTTATGTACGCTGCGGCCACATAATTACGATTTTATTAACCAAACTTCCCATCCGCCTGGACCTGAGATACAATTAATGAATCAAAATGGTTTATAGGTTTAAAATGAACTCCATAATGGGTCGTATGAATAAAGCGAAGCAATTGCTTTTACTCAAGAAAAATGTCAAAGTCGAAGCATTTGCTGAATAAAAACCAATTTGAGTTAGTTCCAACTTTTGACATGTTCGAAAAGCGGCGGCACTGAACTTTTTACTCAGATCGGTAGGTATGAATATATAAAGCAAATGCTATGCAAATCCTGAGTCTGCTATTTAGTTGACTCAGACCTTTTGCTTAATATTTTGTACTCGCATTTTTTACACAAAAAAAAGTAAGCAATGTGAATTTTTGATGGTTTGTCTATAAATAGTTAAATGAAGTTTTGTTCGTGCAGGAAAATCATCAAAATACCTGTGAAAAAATCAATTATTTCTTGTCATGGGCACCTGAAGAAGAAATAAAACATCAACAACCTATTTGGCAAACAAAAATCATATTTCCAGGTGCAATTGCAGCTATAGATTGCAATCATATTTCTGAATTTCATTTTTTTTTTAATTACAATTTCCACAAAAGTCGTTAGAATCTCAAGGAAATTTAAAAAAATTCAAACTTACTGGTCAGATTTGACAGAAATTGCAAGGCAAGTGCAGCGAAGTAAAAGCTATGTTCGAATTTTCGAACTTACTTTAGCAAACTAGGTTTTTATTCATACCGATTCAAAGCAATTGCTAAGGGCTTTTACTTTGCTAAAACCTTTTACTCAAAGTAAATGTTAGGCTTTATTCATATGACCCAATACACACAACATTTGAGCTGTAGTGTTATTAATTTTAAGGCAGTTAATCATACAGACAAATCATACTAAAGCCCCAACTCGCAATCTTCTTGCCGCTGACCCCTCAAATTATTTTTCAAATTCGGCCATTTTGCTTACTTGTCGGTAAAATGTCAATTAAAATCCGTGTGACATGTAAAAACATACAATAAATATAAAATAAATGCTGCTAACCGCGTGGGAATGTGATAGAGTTCGGAAATACCACATTTTCATATTACTGTTATTATAAATTTTAAAAAAGGCAAAAAATAATATTATTTCTTTGGTAATTAATAAAACTATCTAAATGAGGTGTTTTTTTATACTAGAAACATATTAGGCCAAACATGGTTTGGTATTTGCCACTTTTGAAGGTCATCGGGGACATTTAGTAATTCTGACTAGATGTATCTCGGATTTGATTGGCCGAAATCGGTCATATGAGCAGCTATTTCGGTTGACGTTTATGAAGGGGTAGCCGATGAATCTAGTCAAGAAAGTACTAAGCTGACAGTTCACATATGTGGCTGACGTAGGAAAAGTGACGTTCCCGACCAATCCAGTTTTTGCGTTCAGGTTACATTTTATCAAGACCAATCTAGTAGACTTTAAAAGATAACTAGATTCTTGAATATTCATGAGTAAATTTTTCTTAAATAACTAAAGAAACATTGCTCATAATGTTTTTATTTTAACTCAACCAATCTACATTGTTCATTTTTCATTAATATTTTAAGCAAAATTACCTACACTTATTCCTAAAAAAAAAACTATCCATACGTAACGAATAATTTCAAATTTAACGGATAAATTTCTATGAACGCTGAAAGCAATTTTTCCGACAGCAGAAATGGCATATTACAAGTGCGAGTGGCTTGGTGAGCCGGCATTTTTGAAGTTATGTAAGTGACATTTGTCAATACGAATTTTATACATAGCAATTCTAGCACTAGTCTTTACTTTACCAAGCTTAATTTCAGAACTTTTCCACATGAAACTTAAAAGCACGAAACTACTATAAATTAGGTATATGAAGCAAGCAGGTGAGTACTCTACTCTACTCTGATACTAGAAAAGAATGTCTGATGGGAATGGAGCTTTCACATCAATTTCTGTACTCTTTTAGTGTCTTCTCTCATTTTCCTCCGTACAAAATGCAACATTCTCTTATTCGATGACCGAAGCGCATAAAAAAAATATATTGAATGTGATAAATGCAAGCATGGATTTATTTTTAAACTATAAACTAGCAAGCACATGTTTCACGAACAAAAACGAACTGGAACTGGAACTTATGAACCAATCTCTAGATGGACTAAGCTAAGCGTACCGGATATACCTACAATGTAGGTATGCAGTTACATAGCGGCGCGCAACAAGAACCAACTAAAACCACTTAAAAATATATTGCACCTTTTATTAATAGGTGTAGGTATAAATATGTGTTTACCCACCTAGATAAATACAGTCAACAAAAATCTTCTTTTTTAAATCAAGGAAGCTCAAAACAAGATTTGCCCATACACTATCTAAATATGTGTATAGGTATAGGTAATAGGTAGGCACAACTAAAAGTGATTTTATTGTTGATTTTTTTTTTCTCACAAATAGATTTAAAGTTAAACGAAAAATAAAATGAAATTGCAAAACTGACCGCACAATGTGGAACGCAGTTTTGAGCGGATTGCAAATGTCATTTGCTCTTAGTTATCACTTGTCAAATGAGTGCATACGTTTTCACTACCTAACCACCAGTCCCAGCAAAGCTTACAGAGATTTACTGTAAATATAATTATGTATTAAGAAACATGCAGTAACATTTTAGCTAAGTATCGATTATTGCCAAACGAACAAAAGCTGGTGGTTGTTTTATGATGCCGGACATAAATCTGCAGCACACACTGAACAACGTACATTTTGTATGCAGCTGGTACCTATACCTACCTCTACATTGGTACAATATGCTCTTCATTTTCAGATTAACTTAATAACACACACACTTTATCCATTCGTGGTGAAATAATGAGTTTGCATTTAAATAGATCTACTAAGTAAGTATTTGCATAGTTACAGGACATTAAAGAAATAAAAACAAATAACTTCCTAAATAACAATAAATAACTTATTTTTCGTTACGACAAATCGGTATTTAACTACAGCTGATTTGTTACATGTTTTGTGCGTTAAACCGAAAACAGAATTACGTTTCAGCAATGAGAAGAAGAGCTAAAACTAAAATTAACTCGTGTCATTGTGCGTGAATGAAGCTTTTGATATGAAGAAAAAGTTCAGAAAGCTCACACAAACCCCAATTCAAAATTAATTCGTAATATTTGATAAAGTTTTCCAGCATACGAGTATCTTTCATAACGAATTTAATTTATGGAAGGGCAATAAATGAATACTTTTAAACAAAGTCAGACGATCGCAAAGCGATTTTTAAACACCCATTTCATGAAATTGCAATATGTATATATGTATGTATATTGATTATTGACACTGGTCTAGTACAGCGTACCTACAGGTAAATAGGCACCTACTGCTCAAATTTTGTTGTTTCACTTTTGGCTTAGATAAAGCTGAAAATTGTGTTTAAACTTCGTACCCAATGCCATTTTTGTTTTACAATATTAAGCTACCTGCCGAATTCGCAAGAATACCTACGCGTTATTTACACTTCAGTAAAGTTCCTTATGAACAAAAAAAAAAAGCAACAAAATTATTTTGTTGGAATGAGAACATGACAAATCTGATTTATTTGCATTTTACTTTCATATTTAGATATTTCAACTTTACTTGCATACCTACATCCAAAGGCAGGACATGGATAGGACGTTAGTGGGTATACTATATTTAGCAATTTTCCATGACCTTCACAAACGGGTATGATAACTACCTGGCTCCGAATAAATATGCACATTAGTACCTTTTTTAAGTAGGTATACCTACCTGCAGTCACAGCGAAAACTTGCGATAAGTGGACAGTGCTGTGGTGAATCAGGCACTTAGGAATTGTGGTGAATCGGGCACTTGGTTTCCCTCCAAGTTCCACTTCCAATTGGAGACTGGAATCTGTCAAGTTAGCTAATTCTAGAACCATCTAGAGAAGAGTTGGAATATACATCTGGAATATACTTCTGGAATATTCGCTGATAGGTGGCACCGCGGATATATAAGGGGCGCGTTGAGAACAGAGAAGGACAGTTGATTTTTAACCCGTGATTGGTGAAGTTCGAAAAGGGTAATCGGTTGTGAGATAAATAAGTGAAAAGAAATACAGTGAATTGATTGAATTGAATTGATTTAAGTGATATTGTTTTGGTACCTACTTAATAAGTGAATAAGTAGAAAGTGTAAATAAAGTGATTTTATTGGAAAAGTTAAACAGAATAGTGTTTTATCTTTTCGAATCCCAGCCTGAATGTAACAGTTCCAATAAAGCGGGCACATTTTAGGAAGCAACTCTTTTTTTCCTATTTTCCAATACAAAATGTTTTCTTCGCGGACACTTTTCTTACACACTTCAAATAAAAACCCTCTCATAAACGCACGCGTTCATTAAATAAATGGATTACCTTTTATGGATACAAAATTTAAACGGGACGATAAGAGCATGTGTTTTCGTCAAAGTTAATATTTCCTTGGTTGGTTGAAGTGGCTGTATTCCCGTCTTCGAGGAAGGAGGAGGAAGTTAAGGGAGCTCAAAACCAGCCTGTGGAGTTGAGAAATTTTATTATCTTCTTGAAATGGATACTTCGGATGTCCGAAAGGTCATCATAAAAAGGGTGACCTAGTGCACTGCATCTGGTTTATGCTTGGGCCGGACACTCACAAAGAAGATGAAACGCTGTTTTTGGGCACAAATCAATTAATTATATATTTCTTTAATAATTAATACTTTGGATAAAGATGTGACATGAAACGAATCTTACTTTTATGGAGAAAATAGCCCTTTTTTTGGCCATTCCTGGAATTTGCCTACCCCTACGTAAAACAACACAAAATACACCCAACCCATGTTTGACTTAACGTAATATAAGTACCTACTCCTATACCTTTAGTTTCTGGTGTGAATATGCGAGTATGTATACGTGAATAGGATGCAGAGGAAATGACAATGCCGCAAACAGTGCTATGGTAACGTATCAGAAAATGTTCACGTTCCTTTGACCGCTAGTTTACGACACCCTATTTAGTACCTTTTTAACAAAAATTGGCATACTTTTTGTTACCTATATTATATAGGTTATAGTTAGGTTTTATTCGGTAGTTTGAATGAGCGGTGTATGGTTGAATGAGGTACTATTAGCAAAAACTTGATTGATCGGTAACGTTATTTTTATTACGTCACCCATACATATGTACATATATGAAAATTGTGTCAATTTAGTTCTCAGTTACGTAAAACTTGATCAGATTCGTCGGTTACTCCTCCATAGTAGTCAACTATAAAATTCTGTTCGTTTTATTTTTTAAGCCAATTAAAACTGAAACACATCAAGTTAGCCAACAACTGTCAGACATAATTAAACTAAATACTAAACGTCCCCATATACATTACGTTAGGTACGTGTAAAGTGCAACCTGTGCAAGTTTACTGATGTCTGAGCTCTGAGGTATAAAAGCGTTCTAAAGGGTCTTTCATTAGCGACTTGACAACTTTAAACTTTCAGTGTGAACGCACCCTTAAACCGATTACCGAACTGTCAAAATATTCAGTAAAATCAACATTTTCATCATGGTGAAGTACAACGTTTAAAATAATTAAAATTTACTATCGAAATTCCGAGTCGGTGGTCGCAACTTTAAAAGCGTTAACGACAATTTTCAGCTCTCAGCGATGAAGCGCATTTTTGGTTTAAACGGCTTCGCCAATAAGCAAAATATACGTTACCTACTGGACAGTCTATGCCAATTTGCCAATAAGGCGGCGACGTTAGAGGAGCTCAGAGCCAATATTAAACGAGAAATAGCGGCCGTAGCGGTGTCGAGTCGAGTCATCCAAAATTTGGTTCAATTTATCGACCGCTGCATACATTCCCATGAATGAAGTGGAATTTCATTAATAAATATTTTGATATTAATGCAAGCCAGAAATTTTTTTTTGTTTTGTTTTATATAAGTATATCTCAAGGTGTTTGCATTATATTTAAAAAATAAGTTATCAATTCCTTATGTAAAGGGTTTACCAAGAAGAGGTGTTATTTTGGTATTCAAAGAAAAATGCCATTTTTTGAGATAAATGATCGGATGTTTATTTCATAAGAGAGAGGAAGGTATGCCGTTAATAATGAAAAACAAAATACACGACCATATCCTTTCACAATAACACCTCTTATTGAATAACCCTTTATATAACGTTGGATAGTTAATCGTTAGACGTATTGAAGGCAATTGCTGTCATTGGGATTGGTTAAGCATCATCGCCGGCACATAGGTATATAGGAACACCAAACATAAGCAGAACGAAGAAAGTTACATTTAAAAAACAGTCCCATTAAAATAAAATACAAAAATAAAAATAAATTCTTTATAAATTCTTACATACGCTCTTATTCATAAAATTTATTAATAATAATGTATCACTGATTCATTCAACTGTTTATTATATGAAAGAAAGTCTATTAGGTATGTACCTATGTATGTGACGTTGCTAGTTCGATGGTAGGCAGGTAGGTAGGTGGGTAGGTACCAACACTCAAAGTTAAAAAAATATTTAACTCTGCGGTGAAAAAGGAAAGGTATTTCGAAAATACATACACGATACGCGACTGGATAGCGGTATGAAAAACAATAGGGGTATTCACGAATCACGATCCGGTGCAACTGGTCTTGTATCATGGCAAAAGTGCGAAAGTGCAACTTTTTTTCGCACTACAACAACAAAATATACTGAGACTGATAACAATTTCGCTACACTTTCGCACTTTATCTATACCCTGACCAGTGTTGCCGCAAGCTTTTTGAAAAGTGTAACAATTTTTTTCAAAAAGTGTAACAAATGGATAAAAAATGTAACAAATTGGAAAAAATTATAATTATTTTATGTTTAACAAATAAAAAAAAAACAAAATTATTGACCATCGAAGTAGATTTCAATTTCTATTTCACAAACATATTTACCACGAGGTGTAGAACATTGTCAACGGCGACGCGGCGAAACAGAAAAATATTGTTGTCTTTTCTCGTTCCCAACCCATTCCCATTCCCATTCCCACTCGCTGTTTACCGTTTTGCACAACTTTTGCTCTGTGTAAACGAACAAATACATTGACAGACATTGGTAGAAGTTTGCTCGAAAGAAAAAAGTGCTGCCAGTCCAACTTTTCAATATTTTTAATGAGAAAAACAAAAAAGGATTTTAATGGGAAAAAATGTAACAAAGCGAAAAAAAAAGTAACATTGTAACAAAATTATAAAATAATTAAAAAGTGTAGCACTTTTGTTACACTTGTAACATTGTGGCAACGCTGACCCTGACTGACCACAGACAAGAGAAATATACAGATGTAGAATGATAGAACAAACGCATGTTCAAGAAAAATTAAAAACCAGCATACACAAATCGGGAAAACCAGCATACACAATACAATACCTGGTATGAAGTGCCTGCAAAATGAAGCAAGTCCGTAAGGATTGTATGATTCGAACGAAAATGTATTTTGGGTTTTGTTTTTCGCAATTTCCTTTTTGTGTGTTGACCTTGTTCTGACGATATTATTGTTGTACATGTACTGCTATGGGTTTTTGGATTCGTTATGTTAGGTATTGTAATTATTGTAATTTTTTGTCATTCATTAGTTCCATGGTTCCTGTTCTTTAAGACATGTGTACAAACAGGAGAATTATAACACTGAATTTCAATTGATAACGTGAAATAAGAAAAATCTTCGTTTTAGATTGGAGGTTGGTGAACTTCTATTTCAAACACTCCCAATAGTCAGGAAATAAGCAAAAAAGCATTGAAATTCTGTGTATTTTTTTCATTTTAAACATTTTCGCAAATCCCATGCAAAAGAAAATATGAAGAAATTAGCATATCATATAAAAATTTGTTTTCCGACACGGTGGATGTATACCAAAAATGTTATCGAGAATATTATTTAGCGCAAATGCATTTGCTTGTAAGAAAGTATTTTTTTTTTAGTTTCAGTCTTGGTACCTAGGTATTGTAAAGGATTATTCAATAAGAGGTGTTAAAGGATATGGTCCTGTATGCGTGCTCGTGGTGGCCATTTGGCTGATGTAGATGTTCATTATTAACGGCATACCTTCCTCTTTATTATGAAATAAACATCCGATTATTTATCTCAAAAAATGACATTTTTCTTTGAATACAAAAATAACACCTCTTATTGGAAAACCCTTTATTACTCACGAAACAAAAAAAAAATTTATATGATTTACAAATGGAATAGAAAGAGTTAAGAAGGCCACTGTGGCACTTTTCTCTTGCAAAAAAGCCATAGGGAACAAATGGGGTTTACAGCCCCGCGTCACTCACTGGCTATATGTCTCGGTCATAAGACCTATACTCACGTACGGTGTGGTTGTCTGGTGGACTGCCTTAGAAAAAGCGATTAATCGCGATAAATTAAGCAAAGTCCAAAGAACGGCTTGCTTGTGCATCGGCGGAGCTCTTCGCAGCACCCCCTCCGCTGCACTTGACATCCTGTTTCATCTGACACCCATTGACATCTTCAGCAGGCAAACGGCAGCTTCGGCAGCCGTACGCCTCAAAGCTATTTCACAATGGACAAGCAAAACAACTGGCCATGCCGCTATCCTCAACAACATTAGGAACCTTCCAGTAAACATCGACTACACCACACCAGAACTACAATTTGATAAAAACTTCCAGGTCTCCATTCCTACTAGATCATTCTGGGAGGAGGAAGCATCCGTGGATGATGAATCGATCCACTTCTACACAGATGGTTCGAAAACTGTGGACGGTGTTGGTGGCGGTGTCTTCTCTAATAGACTTAATCTTAGTCTCTCCTTCCGTCTTCCTGATCACTGTAGCGTTTTTCAGGCGGAAATAATGGCGATAAAAGAGGTCTTATCTTGGCTAAGGGAAAACGTGATATCTGCTAAAGATATCCGTATCTTCTCTGATAGCCAAGCCGCTATCAAGTGCCTGGAATCAGTTTCCACGAATTCCATAACAGCCCAAGACTGCCGTTCGTCTCTCATGGAGATGGCGGAGCAGTTCAACATTCACCTTTGTTGGGTGCCGGGGCATAGGGACATTCCAGGTAACTGCAGGGCTGATGAACTCGCCAAACACGGAACTACGATACCTCTGCTCCCAATTAAGGATTCCTTAGGTATTCCACTCGCTACTTGCAAACTCAAAATAAAGCTGGACGCTATCGAAAGAACAAATCTTAGGTGGTCAAACGGCTCGACTTGTCTAGTGACAAAGCAGATCTGGCCAAAGCTGGATCTAAAGCGTTCTAGGCATCTGATCTCCCTCGATAGGAAGCATATTAGTGCTACAATAGGTGTCATCACGGGACACTGTCTTATCGGCAGGCATGCAAAAAGGCTTGGCGTATTCTCTAACGATTTTTGCAGAAGCTGTTTTGACGAGGAAGAGGAGGAGACTGTTCTCCATCTTCTCTGTACTTGTCCGGCTCTCTCACAGAGACGAAAACTCCACTTTGGAGCTTTCTACCTTAGTGATCTGAACGATCTAAAAAACATAGACATCCGAAATCTACTACGCTTCATCAGAAGCTCCGATTGGTTCAACGAGTAGGAGGAATGAATTATAGATTCACGTGGTATCACAAGGGACCTTATAATGGTCTAAGTGTGTCGACTAACCTAACCAGTTAGCCGACAGCCATTTCAACCTAACCTAACCTACAAATGGAATCTTGCAGAAAACTCGTAACGAATTTTGTTTGTTAAAATAATGTTGATTCAACGAATGCATAAAATAACATAAAATATTTACAAAAATTCAAATAAAAAAAATATATACATAGATATAATAAAAATAAAACAAAAAAATTAACTCAGGCTTATTAAAAAAAAGAAAAAAAAGAAGAGATTGTGCCTTCTACCGGACATTATAAGAAAAAACGTTGTTATTAATTCCGTGGCAAATCCTGACAGTTCTTTTAGGTTCATTAAATTTTCTAGTCCCTTGTTATTAGTGTTTTTTGTTTTAAATTTTTGCATCAATTTGTGGCGTTTTTGCTGGTCCAAATACTATTTTTTTTCTTAAGAACACAAGGACCATAAAAGAAAGTACTTTCAAATGGTGCTCAGGCAGTTTGTCAACTTTTCTTTGATTTTCGTTAGAACTTCTTCATGGAAACCCGTTGACAATTCTTTTATTTCCATCCACTTGTATAAAGAAGTGGTGTGAGGGAGATGGAAGTCAAGAGGTTCTCTCATAAAATAATATAACGCGGCATTTCTAAAAAATGAATTTTGTGAAATCCATTTTTCTTTTTAAGAGTAGGTTTCATTTTTTGTTAAAAGCGTCCCGGTAAAAATATTTGCATTTTCCAACAGGGAATGAATCGATTAAATCAACGACATTTTTTAGGCTGTCTTTTTATTTGTTTTAAATTATTTGATTTGCACATTTGTCGAATAGTCTTTTCCAAATCATATGTTCTTTTTTTTTTTTTTTTTTGATTTCAAGATTTCTGATTTATAATCTTGAACATTTGTAACGTTCTCAGAATTTTCAGTACATGCTTGTTGTTGAAACAGAGCCTTTCTTAAGTTTCTGAATCATAACTAAATCTTTTTCAAAATGTATTTCTCTCTTGCTGGGAATTTAAAAAAAAAAAAAACCTTCTGCTAAAATTTGCTTGCCGCTGGGCGCGACAACAGTTTATGCAACATTGAATACGGTACACATATTCTCTAGTTTTAAGCATTATTTCGTTCATATAGCTGAAAAAAATGCAAAAAAGGTAAAAGCCAAGCGCATCCACAACCATACGTTCTCAGAACAAAAAAAAATAAATATAAATAACAAAATTTGCACTCCATGACTGAATGAAACCGAAGTGAAAAAATAAATTTCAAATGTCCTCACTTTGGTCATTCATTATACTTGTTGTGCGTTATCACAGAGTAAAAAGAAACCTCTTCCACAACGTTTTTTTTTTTTTACCTAGCTTGCGCACACACAGAACACAGATCGCATATCATACCATACCTCCCGAATACCTTCTCCATATGAAAATACTGTGAGCGTACAAAAAGAAAACAAAGTAAATGTTGGGGTTGGACGTTGGAGTTTGCAAAATGCAGGCTGCCTGCATGATCATACAATAATCGAAAAACAGAGTAGCTAGAGCCATCTACATGAAGAAAAAGAATTAAACTCGATGTGTACCATATTCTACATCTGTATATTTCTCTTGTCTGTGCCCTGACCCTATTGTAACCGAAATACAACAGAGTAGCCTTACCAAGTTGACAGTTTGCTAAATTATTAATTCCTGTGTGCAGCTATCGGTTAAAATAAAATTAATGGAAAACAAAAATAAGTGCCGCCGAAGGGGAAATCATAATTTGCATTAGGTAGGTACTTAATATTAATTAATTAATATTTGTCTCCATTATCTTCAAATAAACATTAAATCGTTTTTCCTTTTTGCATTTTGAAAGTTTTGTTACAGAACAAATGCCAATTGTCAAATTGGATCTGTCATTTGTTTCAGTTTTGCTATAGGTATAGATGAGAAAAAGTGTGTTCACGATTTGTAAAAAAAAAACAACAAAATTTCGCAATTTTACTAGGTGGGTTACACCGAATCGTGAATACCCCTAATCATTTGTTGTTTCATTAAAAAAAAAATTTACGAAGCGTAAAATACAGGTGGGTAAAGCTTTTACTTTGATATTGGTAGCTATCGAACTTCTTAACAAAAATACATCGGCATAGGTACCTACCTCCCTGTCTAGGTCTAACTATATGCTGATGTGCGACTCAATTCAAGGTCATAAGAGAGTCGAAGAGAACAAATCGTCGCTTTCACGGCAAAGTGACATAAGTCCAAAATGTATGATTTTCAGGAGCGACGTTTAAAGTTTTGCGTCACACAAACAAATTGTTTTCTAGTTAATTAAAAACAATATACAAAGTGCGTTTACATACAATTGAAATATTTTTCTCCCTCTTTCAGATAGTATATAAATTTATACAAAAAGGCAATATTTTACAAAAAGATATGACGTTTTGCAAAAAATCTGATAGTTATTTAAGTTTTTATTTTCTCACGAGTTACAAAAGTGTAGTTTTGTCGCTTGAAATTTTTCGCAACACGCCGTTTTGCTCAAAAAAACACAACCAATCGCGACGCACAACTAAAAAAATGTCATTGCGCTACAAAAAATTGTGGGCTTTTTAGTGGAAAATCGAAACGACACTTTTGAGAACGTGGAAAGTAGAAAAAGTGGAATTAAGCCGTTTAGGCAGAAAAAAAAAAAAAAAAAAATTGTGATCATTTTTGTATACTTAACTCAAAAATGACAAATTTCGACTAATGTCACTTTGCCGTGAAAGCGACGAAATATGATCTACCAACAATCACTTCTGGCATTTGTGTTATTAGTCAAGATCTATTAAGACGTATCGATTTTGAAACCACCGATTGCTGGACATTGCTGCGTGATTATGATATATCGCGATATAATCTCAATTTTTCAGGAGAGGATTTTTAAGTTTAAAATTGTCATAGTTATTGTTAGGGTGTTTAATAAAATAAGTAGGTATACGAAATAAAAACTGGTTGTAGGGTTAGCATATGTTTATAACATAAAGGTATGATCTGAGGTTGAATTATTTCTACCAACAGTTTCTTGAGCTTAAATTCATCCTTATTTTTGATTATGACACTTTTGCAGTGAAAATTAACATTCTTCATGAAAGAGAATGTTGGCATAACGACAGAAGAGCTCTCTCTTGGACAATTTTTGAAATGGAAGAAATGACGTTCTAGAGGATAAAAAGTAACTTTATTTACTTAACTTCTACATCCATAACTCAAAATTCAACAATTTTGAGCTACGATTTTGAGTGACGATATTGCAGCAAATGAGCGATATACCTATATGAATAATGGATCCCATTGCTCCAAAGTTATACGTATGTTTGAACGTGACTAATCTACAGGCCGATAGTGTATTTTTACTACGCCCTCTATTCAAAAAAAAAAAAAAAGGAAGAGAAAGAAGCCAATATGTGCAATTATGTACCATACCAGACGATCTACTTTCAATGCAATTATGTAGGTAGGTACCTACTACCTACCTACCTACTTTTCCATCAAGGACACCGATAAACTTCGTTTACAGTATCATTTCAGATTCGACTCACTGCAGCAGAATATAAGAAAATAATGATGAAATTTAATAATTCAATATCCGCACAACCGTTTACACACCGCTTTGCAACACATATAAAATATAATGTAATAGACGTCTATATGTACCCGTTGTGTCCGATATGCGTCACATTAAGTATTCATTTCATGGCACAAAAACAGTGTTAGATTGGTTAACCTATCTAGGTACCTATCTTATTTATTGCTTTTTTAAATGGAAACCACGTTTCATAAAAATATCGATCGCTAAATTACACATTTTCTTTTTAGAACAAAAACTAATCACACAATATGCACAGGCACCGCACACACATAACGATACACCAGCCAAATGCTTATTAACTGAAAAATAAAATGAAATCACACGGAGCAGTAACTAAGTAAAGCACATGGTTCATGTGACTATTAAATAATGCAAAGTACAAATTCTTTCATGTAACAAAAAAACAGAAAAATCATTTGGATAGGTAACATATACTTAGGTACAATTCCTTTAAACTTTGTACAAATTCCTCATCCCAAGGTCGCAACTAAAGACATTTTTTTTTTTTTTTTTTCTAAATAGGTGAAGCCTGCAACGACCATTGTGATTCTGATTACCTTCGCACTTGAGCATTACATAAGATGACTTAAGTTGCATATTGGAAAAAATAATTGGACAGATAAAAACTCCCGCTGAAAGTGTGCCAGATTGGGTAGAATGTTATATTTTGTAGTTTAAGCTTATAAATCCTTATCGCGCACCAATTAAATGCGGCCATTTAGTAATCCCAAGAATGCAAAACTTAAGTAAAAAATTAATATTCAGTTTATTCAGTACAAAAGTACAAGCTTGTTATGAGAGTATATTTACCCGAATATGCGATAGGTAACCTTAAAACTGGTTTCAATGCGAATATAATTTGTTTTATCGTTTACTTGAATTTGATATAAAGTTTATAGTGGGTACATTTCCAATTGACACTATCTTAGTTTTTCCTCAAGAAACGAACGCGCGCCTATCAGATGCTACGAGAATGACTGTTGATTGTATGTATGTCATTTTTTCATAAACTCCACGTAAGTTTCTGTTTCATTTAATTAATTAAGCAGCACAATGTTTTCTGTTTCTTTTTATTTATTTTTTTTTTTTTTTTTTTTTTGTATTCTTCACCAAGAGAGGGTTCAGCTTCAGTTTCAGTAAAATATATCTTTTCACTTGTGAATTTTGCACAAAGTATCACTAGGTAACCACTAAAAACTAATGTAGGTATAAAGCGTATAGATGCAGGTAGGTAGTAGGTAGTCCTTTTATAGTGTCTACTGTTGTATAGTGCATATTTTGATTTCTTTATTTTCGATCAAACAAGAGCACTTGATGAGATTGGAGACAGCACTGAATGTTGAGTAATCGTTCGGGTACGAAAGCACCACACCACAGCAGAAGACTGCCTGCTCTTGCTCTGCTAATATTCCGTTTTACTTTCCACCACTAGTTCATGTTCACAATTCACATATCACAAGAAAAACAAATTTTACTTAGGTATAGTTTCATAGATTACTCGATGAAAACTTTGCAGATGCTCCCGAAACTATTCCCATCTTCGAGAAAATCACACTTTGATTAATCATTTTGTAAATTATTTGATTTTATCTGCTAGCAGAATTTTTTTTTAGCATTGCCCGGCAAAATTTGTATGCCACCAAGAGAATAGACAAATCGTTCTCTTTTATAGGAGGTATGTTTTAAGAGATTCTTTCGTTTGGCATCTCACTTGCACCCAGGTGGGATAGCAGTGAATTTTATTCACTATTTCATTCGAGCGCGTATCTTGTTTGCCTATTATTATTGCTTTGCTTTGCTGGGTTACTTTGGCGAAGTACGTTGTAGTTGTACCTTGTACGTTCCGTTGGACAAGCTGAGGCTGTCTGCATGTGTGTAAACGATAAATATACACATTAACATAGCATAAAATGAAATGAAATAAAAACTCTTATCAGACAGTTCAACCCTAATTACTGAAGTTAAGGAGAATGAAACTCCTATCAGATCTACCCAATCAACACAAGATGCATGCATAGCACTGTTTGGTAAATAGTGTCATACTGATACATGAGTGAGTTGTTGAGCCCTTTAAGTATGTTATACGTTTGCAACTAGTAGCAGGCTATTATTGGATGATGTACGAAAGGTAGGTACCTAGGTACGTGGTTTTCGGATTTCTACGTAAATGTCGAAAGTTTAACAAAATCTTGTCCTTGAAGTCGATTGGAGGAACAAATGTTGGAGGCCGATAATAGACAGGTACCTACAGCTATCGATTTATATTCGTAGATATAAATCCACTTGCATATGGGTAGGTATTTATGTAAGCAATACTAGAGGTCCAAGTTCCAAGTAAAATTGACAATTTATCTTAATTGCGTTTTTCAACTTTAATATATTTCTTACTATCAGCCTACCTATTAATAAATATAAAAATTAAAAACAAAATTGCCATATTACCTGCTACAGACATACATCTAAGAAAGCTGCAATATACCTACATGTTTTTAATATACCTACCTACCTACCTACCTATTCTGTTAAAAATACCTACCCCGCATAGTCTCCATTGCAGAGATTCACATTCGTTTATTAAATTAAGTAGGTACCTAGGTATATGGATTTTACTATCAGCATGCACCTATAATGTCCCGTCTATCAATTAAAAGGGCGATTTTTATTCAATACAATTTAGCTATAGGTATTTATTTTTAGTACCTACCTATCCTTGTAGTTTGTGGACGCAGCTTCCTATTAGTAAGTGTACCTACTAGACTTCTGAGCGAGAGCGAGAGGTTTCAAGTTCAAACAAAAAATCCCCACATCACAAATAAAAATAGCGAAATCATTTGTTTTCCCCTAAACTCGAAAACAAAAGTTCCCCATTTTACAATTTCTAAATTTCTATAAAAAAATATAGGTAGGTAATGTAACAACTGCTGTACAGAGTCGATTTACACGCAACTAATAGAAATTATTACTGGCTATCGATATAAACCAGGCTATTGCACTTAACGGAATACTTACGATTTTTTTTATTAAATTAAAATGTACTTTTTAAAACACAGGTTTTTGAAACAAAGCGAATATATATACGTAATAGTTTCCTACCTATACAGTAAAAATAAAAATATGATATCTTTTCTTTAAAAAAACGAAGCAGAAATTATGGATACCTATTTGATTCTGAGTTTTTTTTTTTCTGAGTCTTCCCAATCCTGCGAGCCACTGCCATACAATGAAAAGTCGTAAAAAACAGTACACACGTTCAATGTTACTTGAATGACTCATCTTTCAAGTAACATTGATCGTTTGTATGCTCTTCAATGTTCTTGTCAAGTAACATTGCTACATTGATGAAAACCAAAATCGATTTGGTTTTCGTCAATGTTAATTGACAATGATTTGGTCGTGTGTAGGGAACTTCAATGTTACTTGTCAATGTTGTCCCTTGTGAAATAATAATTTCGGTGACAAGATATCTTTTGTTGATGTTTTCGCCAATGTTCACGGGAATTTATAACTGAATTTATACGTATCTATCGTGAAAATGGGTGTTTGTGTTTGTTGAAAATTTAAGATCTTCAAAACTCCTGTCAGTACCTAAGAAACGCAGGGTTGCTGACAAACCATCAGATGGATTAATACACTCCCTCATCACGGTATTTTTGTTTTCAATCAGGGGTGTAACCAAACTCAACAATTGAACGAATACATTTTCATCCATTCTTAGAAAATTTCTATAGTCTTCATCAAAATTAGATAATTCTCTGAAAAATGAACAATCTCCATATAATTTCCTTTTCAGCAACCACTTTTTTTATCCAGGTTTTCGATTTCTTTTTATTTATTGTTAATACATTGGTCGCAGCACTGGCTGCAAGAAAATATACTCCAAACTCACTGACAACTATGAAACGACTAAACATAATTCAAGCAAAAACATTGTCAATATTCATTGATACGTGTGGAGGCGATTTATCATCAATGTTACTTGATGAAAAAAATCGTCAATGATACTTGTCAAGTAACATTGAACGTGTGTAGGTCCCTTAAGAGTAGACAACACAAAAAAAAGTGGGACATAAAGGGCCCTACACACGTTCAATGTTACTTGACAAGTATCATTGACGATTTTTTTCATCAAGTAATATTGATGATAAATCGCCTCCACACGTATCAATGAATATTGACAATGTTTTTGCTTAAATTATGTTCAGTCGTTTCATAGTTGTCAGTGAGTATGGACACTAATTTATATTTTCTTGCAGCCAGTGCTGCGACCAGTGTAATCGAAATCGAAAACCTATATAAAAAAAAAAGTTGTTCATGAAAATTATCTAATTTTGATGAAGACTATAGAAATTTTCTTAGAATGGATGAAAATGTATTCGTTCAATTGTTGAGACTGGTTACACCCCGTGATGTCACCGAAATTATTATTTCACAAATGACAACATTGACAAGTAACATTGAAGTACCCTACACACGACCAAATCATTGTCAATTAACATTGACGAAAACCAAATCGATTTTGGTTTTCATCAATGTAGCAATGTTACTTGACAAGAACATTGAAGAGCATACAAACGATCAATGTTACTTGAAAGATGAGTCATTCAAGTAACATTGACAAGTAATATTGAACGTGTGTAGGGCCCTTAACACATAAGTTCAAAATTTGATTGTGGAATTTTGCTCCTCCAAAGTGGGATATAATTTATTTTTCAAAGGTGGGACATGGGACATAATTCCAACATTTGCAAGTAGAAGATAATGCTATCAATGCTGCCATAAAAAGGTTCAGTACACACCTTTTTTTTTCTTCTTTTTTTTTCTTCAAAGTAACAATTTGTTTTCCTTTTCGTTAAAATAAATTTATTTACTCAGCAAAAACTAAAATGGGTGCCGCTGGATGCTTAAAACTCTGGCAACTAACTACTAACTAAGCAACAGGCCAACAGGTAGGTAGGTACAGCATTTCTTTAAAATCCAAACATGATGACAGAAGTCCATATCTAAATAATCTTTTTGAAATTTTGTATTGTATTGTATTGTATTTATTAATTCAATCAAAAAATTGTTGTTTGTCGAAATCGTTAGTTTGTTTTTTAATAAATACGAACTTTTTCAGTCCCTTTATATGGAAAGAGGTTACATTTATACCCTATTCACACCGAGCCGAAAACCGAGTTTTCGCGAAAACAGAAGTTTTTCCACGAAAACGACTTTCAATCGTTGGGTTTTTTTTAGGAAATATGCCGTTTTTTCCAGTCTATGTTTAAAGAGAAAATTCTTTGCTTCTGATTTTATTTCAGCTTTAGCTCCTCAAACAGGCGATACCTGCCTACATTAGAAACGAAATGTGGCTACATGTGTTTATAAATGGTAATTCAACATTCAGCAACAGCACAATTCTTCGGTAAGCAAGCACCGCAATAAAAAAGACCAATTATTATTATATGTACGTACCAAGTACCAACTTGTAAATTGTAATATATTATTAATAGTTTTATAATCGTCATCATTCAGCTGTGAGTCTAGCAGGTTATCTGAGCTGCACAAACATGTCAGATGGTTATGATTAAGACCGTGTTATTAGTATCGGTGACGCAATGAGACACATTAATTGGAGTATCCGTTCATACCCGTTCCGAAGAACGATGAAGTATTAATCGAACCAACCACATATGCCAATAAATTTGATTTCAGTGGTTAAGTAATGCACAAATTCTTAAACGGCTAAATAAAAATTAATAAATAATTAGGTACCTACTGTTCTTTCGTAGTTTATTATAAAGCCATATCCATTCCATAATATAAATAGATCTCTTTAATGTGCAACAATAAAAAAAGAGCTTAAAATAGTAGTTGTTGTATTGTATTGTAGGTAGCTGTAGAGTAGTCAATTCAATTCAAGAGAAACCTAGCAGCTACTATAAAAGCTCTCTCTGCGCTCTATCGATAAGTTAAGTACACATTTCGGCTATAGCCTTATAGGTATATTAATAGGTAACTAAAGACTAAACCAAACAAATATTATAGCAATATTAAATCGATTTTTTTTTTTTTTTGGGAAGTATTATAGGTAGGTACCTACATATCTATATTCGTTCCCTACATTTTCTTTACCATAATTAAAATAATATGTACCTACATACATTGGAGGATATTTATCCATTCATGCCTACCTTGGGTATTAGTTGACTCTATGTAGATTTGTTATCAGTTATTAGGTTCAGTGCGGCCATTCTGACCGGATGGTCATATTTGACTAAAAGCTTTCACCCTGACCGGATAATATTTTGAAATCCGGTGTAACCTATTTTTTAACCAAAATAAAAAATTCTTTAACCGGAAAAAATAATATTGTTCTATGACTAGCCATAAAAAAAGATCTCGGCTATCAGCCGTATTAATAAAAAACCCGTAACTGCTCTCTAACACATATGTTACCTAGCACCTAGTTAAATAAATAACATATTTGTTAAAATTTCTTATTAATAAATGAAATTAACTCATATAACAACTAAATGATGTTTTCTCTAAAATAGCTGCTTAGAGCTGACATAACCTAACCAAAATGTACTAAAAACTATTACATATTGGCTGTCATCAGCCAATTGTAAAAAGTGAAACAGAAAAAAAAACACAAGAAAATAAATTTTGAAAATCTATATTATTTTATTTTTAAATGTTTTGTATGCAAGCATTGTCAGAGGGGTTTTTCGTTTTTTGTACAATTTCTTTTTCGAGTTGGGGCGATGGTAACCGAATCCTCCCCTAACATATTTACATTACTCAAAAACACTGAATAACGGTGAGCCTTTCTCCAAATTTAAATTTAATTAATTTGTCATTTTGACAGGAACCATGTTTCTGAGTTATTGACTCGCTAACAGACCTCCTACCGTGAGTTAGTTACGTGATAGTTACGGAGCGTTAGTTATCTTCTAAAAATGTTTATTAATAGGAATTTGAGTTTAACGAATGTGTTTGCCATTAGTTAGGCCTAACATGTAGTTACGCGACAATTATTAATACGGCTGTATAATTTTATACCCATTTGCATGTGCTAGTATCCGGAGAGTACTGTATACATACCTACATATTATTACGAAATCGATTTTCCAGCATTAACTCCATTCCTATTGATACTTCTTGAGTGTTTAATTATTTTATGTTTTCTATAATTTGAATAAAACTTGGCCATACTTAACGAACACGCTCACAATTTCATTCAGAAACTTATCTAAAATCTATTGTGAATAGTCCTAGAATACAGGGGCTTCACGCTCCACGAGCACGCGGCAGTCTCATATCTCATTTGAATGGTCCCACAAAACTCTGAATGGGGGTGTGCCTGCCGTGTGTATTCAAAGATTCAAACATAAGAATCGCTGGTGTTCAATACAAACCAGAGACAATACTGAGAGACTGAGACCCCCAACTTCGACCGATTAACAGTTATTTGCCTACAAGCTAAATTTTACGCTCCCAAAAAGTTTAGGTGCGCTTGTATTGTTGCATAGAAATTCGTATTGACAAATGTCAAAAATCCTCTCAACCAACACATTCGCACCTAATCTTTTTACATTTCACTGTGGACAAAGCAAAACGGATAGGGTATTTCGCGAAGCTATCCCTTTCAAAACTTTGCTTTCTCTTTCACTTAAACGTCAAACCAACTTGTAGGAAAACAAACCAAATTTTTTATGGCGGGAGATATGATTTGTTTCGTTTGAAGTGGTTTGAAGATTAAAAGTTTATAATAAAGTGCAAAATACTACCTAAAAACATTGCAGAATTAATATTGTCTTTCCTAAGAGTTTTGGAAGAGTTATAGTTAAAAAAAAACAACAACCTTATCGCGCGTGTTGTGGCGGCGGCAGTAACAAAATAAAGTAAGTTGTTTTTTGTATGATTAAAATGTTATGATAAAGTGCAAAATACTATCTTTTAACACAGTGGAATTAATATTGTGTTTGCTAAAAGTGTTGGCGGCAATGAACATAATAAAATAAGAAAAAATGCCGACAAATTGTTGCATTAAAAACTGTACGAACAACGCAGTGAAAAATGAAGACATACGTTTTTATATATTTCCACAATTAAGAACAAAACCTGAAATTCGAAAACTGTCTAAGAAGAGGCGCAAACGATGGCTAGCTGCTATAAATTTAAAGAAAATTAATACTAAAATAACTCGTGTTTGTTCCAGGCATTTTATTTCAGGTATGTTGACATATTTACAATAATGTAACCATTGTGACAAATATTATATTTAGGTAAATGTGACAAACTGTGGACGACTTGAATCCGGATTGGTTTCCAAGCCTCCACCTGGGGTACGCCGGTAAATTTAATTCATCTCTATCACCTTTAAGATTCCAGCGGCACATAATATACTCACCTATGTGACCTTGACTTTAAAACTCGTGGAAAATAATCCCCACTTGATTAAAACTCTTCAAAACTAGATCAATAAATCTAATACTAATTATTAATTAATTATTACTTCAGTCTCCAATAAATAAAAAAAAGTTGTATTCTAGATAGGTCTCTACTGGGGAATTGTAACCTGTGTGATTGTTCTCCGTTAAAATAACCGGCAACCTCTAATATCCGGAGAAACCTCTAATATCCTAAACTGCTAACACAACAAACCTTGGATAGGTATATTTCTATTTAGAAAACAATAATTAGGCGTGTTTTTTTGAGCTTCGATC
The DNA here is from genome assembly GCA_946477585.1 of Cheilosia urbana. Classification (NCBI taxonomy): domain Eukaryota; kingdom Metazoa; phylum Arthropoda; class Insecta; order Diptera; family Syrphidae; genus Cheilosia; species Cheilosia urbana. The sequence continues at coordinate 179,584,790 of OX297853.1, forward strand.
TCAGCAAAGCAAAGCAAAGTAGGATTTTCAGCATGCGATTACAACAACTACGCCCTACTTGACACTTCGAGGAATCACAGTAGTTGTTTTAATTGCGTGCTGAAAATCCTACTTTGCTTTGCTTTGCTGAGTTCGAAGCTCAAAAAAACAGGCCTACTGTCGGTCCCGAGCATTCCGGATAAAAGAGATTTTACTGTAATCTCTTTTTCGATTTGACAAAAATGAATTTTTGTTTTTTTTTTACCGAGATTGCTTTTTATGTTCGATTTTTCAAAAACAAAATTTATCTTTTTTGAGAAAAATCCGATTTGGCAGCAAGAATCTGAAATCTCAGATCAAAATCTGAAAAGCTAAATCGATATTTTTGTTGCGCTGAACTCGGTTGCTATATTTTCCCTATAAACGTGTGGTTCCCGCTTAACGCCGAATCAACATTTTTGATAAACCTAGATATGTCACTTTCATGTGTCAAAAGTCAAATCGGCCCCTTGTGTTTTTGGCACGTGTTGTGTGGATTTAGGCATCATCTTTTTGTTTTTATAATTGAATTCAAAAATTGAATAAATCCCTTAAAATGGAGTATGTAGACTTCAGTGCACCTGTTAAAAAGGAGGAATCCGCTTCAAGCGTGATGTAAGACTTGATTATAACATTCAAATACATACGTATAATCCAGAAACATTTAAAAACATTTTTAGCCTTTGTTGCGAATGTGGCGTTACGATAACACCGAATCCATCCAATATGTGCGTAACCTGCCTCAGGAATCACATCGACATTACCGAGGGAATACCCAAACAAGCAGTACTTCACTTTTGCAGAAACTGCGAACGCTATTTGCAGCCACCAAGCGAATGGATTCATTGTCCTCTTGAGTCCAGAGAACTCCTTGCATTATGCTTAAAAAAGCTGAAGGGTTTAAAAGAAGTGAAACTTGTGGACGCAGGCTTTGTGTGGACTGAGCCGCACTCGAAACGTATAAAAGTTAAGCTTACTGTCCACGGCGAGGTAGTGGGTGGAACTGTTCTGCAGCAAGTGTTCATAGTCGAATTCACGACAACAAATCAAATGTGTGATGATTGTCACCGCACGGAGGCTAAGGACTTTTGGCGCTGTTTAGTACAAGTCCGGCAGAAGGCTGAAAATAAGAAAACATTCTATTACCTAGAGCAGCTGATCCTGAAACACAAGGCACATGAAAACACGCTTGGTATTAAACCAATACACGGTGGTCTGGATTTCTACTACGCCAACGAGAATCAGGCTCGAAAAATGGTTGAGTTTCTTCAAACAATGGTGCCTATACGATCAACAAACTCGAGGCGTTTGATTTCCCATGATATCCACAGCAATTCTTTCAATTACAAGTACACGTTCTCGGTTGAAATCGCACCGATTTCAAAGGACAGTGCTGTTTGCTTAACCAAAAAGCTACGTCAACAATTGGGCAACATCTCGTCGGTATGCTTAGTGCACAAAGTTGCGAATAGCATCCACCTGATTGATCCGACCACTGCACAGCGTAAGCGCTTGGACTTATAAATGAAATGTTCCCTATTCCTAATAGTTTTATCGTTTTAGTTGCTGAAATTTCATCACATGTATATTTCCGAGCTCCATTCGAGCCGATATGTAACCCCAAACAGTTGGTGGAGTACATTGTTATGGACATCGAGATGATAAAAGATAAGGATCGCAGAGTTTTTCCTGGACAAGGAGCTGTATCCTTCAAACATGTTCTGTGTGATATTTGGGTCGTAAAGGCTTCCGAATTGGGTATCAACGAAAACTCTATTCACACAAAGACCCATCTGGGCCACCTGCTAAGAGTTGGCGATTCTGTCCTAGGCTACAATTTGGTAGACGCGAACATTAACAACGAAACGTTTGAAAAACTAAGCAGCGATCAATTCCCAGATGTGGTATTAGTTAAAAAATGCTTTGGTGATCGTGGTTCTAGATCAAACCAACGGATCTGGAAGTTGAAACACCTTGCGGAGGACGAAACTGAAGAAAGAAAGAAACAGTGAGCATCTTAGTAGTATTGACTCTGGTTGACTGATATTTACCTCTTTTTTTTTTTTAAGGGATTACCACGAGTTCTTGGACGATTTAGAGGAGGACTCTGACTTCCGGCAAAATGTGAATATCTACCGCGATTCTTCGAAACAAGTTCGAATTGATGCTGCCGATGTTCGAGGTCAAAATGATGGTACTCCCCAGATAACTCTTTCAGAAATGCTTGACGATCTGGTGTTGGAAGACGATGCCATGGGAGATGAATAGTAGCTAATTCCGAAACATGAAATGCGTGTTTTTAGTTATATTAAAAGTTACTTGAATTATATTTTAATAAACGTTCCTTTGCGGAAAGATATGGGAAACAATTGCTTTGTTAACTGGGATGTTTCGTTTTAGGATTTTTTGCAACGTTCGCGTCAGTTTTTTTTTTTTTCTATTTTCGACTTGCGATTTGCTCTTCGTTCATTCATCATACCCCATTATCCCGTGACGATATGAAAGAGAGCCGAAGCAGATTCTTTTCATCCAAAAAGTTGAATTGTGATCTCTTCTTTAATCTGCTCATTCTGCGTGCACGAACACCATGGCCATAAACTAAGTACTCATGCTTATTTTGAGATTCCAACGAACAGCCAATTATAACGAATGTCTCTATTCGTTCGAATGAACTGTGTGTATTTTGATAGACATTCGTTAGAACTGGCTATTCGTTCGAATCTCAAAATAAGCATGTAATTTAGTACTTAGTTTATGACCATGGCGCATGGTTTCTCTTTAAGAGCGAATCTTGATCGGTCAAGTCACGGAAATTCTTCCGACATTGGCAGGGTTCCACTGCCCGCTAGACGTCTAGCACAAATTATTATCTCAGATGAAGGAACGCTCGCGCTAGAACACTAGCGGCAAAGTCTCCACTGCATTGGAACGCATATCGGCGAATTATGTTGAAGTGCGATGAAGAGCTTTTTTTTTTTTTTGGTAAATTTTTGAATTCAGATTCAATTTGACAAAAATTGGTTGAGGAAATTGTTTACAATTTTGTGTGCGGTGTGGAATTTTCTTCCGAAATCGGAAACTGGAATTCAATTTGAGTCTCCGAAGGTGTATGCGTTGCGGAGAATTTTCCGTTCCGACTGATACCTCGCTAAGGCCGATTCATTGCAGGAATTATTGTTTCAAATTGGTCTGTTTGTTTGGTGTGTTTTTCTACCGCTAAAAATGAAAAAAAAATCTTTATTTACAAACAAATAATCCAGCAATAATTAATTACTTTACATTTTATCAACCACCAACAGACAGACGATCCATTTAAATTCAAATTTGCAAATTTGACATGCGGATCTGAATTGAATTGAATGCATGCGTTCTCGTGAGAGAATACCGCGCAATATTACCGACGTTTCTACATTGACGAGGTTAATCCAAATTCAATTCGAATGGATAGTAGAATAGTGTTCGAGGAAAATTGAAGAAAAATTCCCGCCGACGATTAGCTGGATATCACATCATTTCATATAGCGAGAAACAGATTAACACAGCGACATCAACAGCAAATTTGACAACTTTTAGAACCACTGTACAGGCGCAAAAGTAATCCTCCTATCAGAAAATGCTTTGGCCCCTAATGTCAGTTCTGTTTTGACATTTGTGTAGTAAACCTTAACACATGCGAAATACACGTTAATAAACAATGTTACGCTACACTGCTCCAGAACGCGGGATATTGGTGACTATTTATTTGAGCAATAATCGGTCGGTGACTTTGGCACAACGTGAATTTCGACTGAATTTTCGACCAGACGACGTGCCACGCAAATGGGTATCAGTCGACGGTCTTTAAAGCGAATTTTGGTACAAGATTTGAAGATGTTTCCGTACAAAGTCCAGACGGTGCATCAGCTGTTAGCTGCTGACCGCCAATCGCGTCTAACATACGCTCAAGCCATCCTTAATCACCACCAAGAGGAAGATGATTTTTCATCAAAAATAATCATGAGTGGTGGGCCCATTTCCATCTTAGCGGGTACGTAAATAAGCAAAATTTACGCTTCTGGGGCACTGAAAATCTGCGTGTAACCCACGAAGAGCCATTACACCCGCTCAAAGTCACTGTATAATGTGCTGTTTTCGCTGGAGGAGTAACGGACCTTTTTTCTTCGAAGACGTCGCGGGCCAAACGGTTACTGTGAATGGTGAGCGCTACAGAGCAATGATCAACGAGTTCTTTTTGCCGCAACTTGATGAATTGGGATTGGAAAACATGTGGTTCCAACAGGACGGTGCAACGGCACACACTGCACGTGCCACAACCGATATGCTGAAGGATGCATTTCCCGGGCGCCTAATCTCCCGTTTTGGCGATTTGCACTGGCCAGCAAGATCTCCTGATTTGACCGCTCCAGACTTCTTTTTGTGGGGCTTATGCGGGTTTATGTCCACAAGCCTCAGACTCTTGCAGCTCTTAAAGACAATATCCGTCAAGAATGTGAGGACCTATCGCCGGAAGTTTTGGCCAAAGTGATGGAAAATGCCATAAAAAGGGCTCAAATGACAATCACCTGTGGCGGCGGCCATTTACATGACATCATATTCTCGACTTGATGTAAAAAAAAATTAAAAGACCTAATAAAAATTATCCACAAGAAGAATCAAAGTTTTTCATTTTTTTTTTTTTTAAATTACAGCCAAAAAACATCGGAAGGTTATTTTTGCGCCACCTTGTATTTTAATTACTTTGAACACATAGCACAGCAACATCGACAGCGACATTAACGTTAGAGCTAATGCTAAATTCGCTGTTGCTGTTGCTGTCAAAGTCGCTGCGATAATCTGTTTCTCGCATATAACCACATTCGACATCCAAAGAAACCATTTTTTTTTTTGAAATACTGATAATTTCGGTTCGCTTTTATTCAGATACATACTATAGACAGATTTGAACAACACTTCATAGTTTTTACACAGATTTACAGGGAATATAAATATGAAGCAACTCGATGCATTGATATCAAAGAAATGTACATGTAAAGGAATGGATAAAATAAATGTGTAATGATACTTATTTATCTGTTGGCTCTTTTGTTAAAAAATAAATAATCTTAGAAAAGGTAGTCAAAATGAAACTGCCCTCCTATGTTCAAAAAAAAAAAAAAAAAAAAACAACATTAAAATTAAATAAGACAAGAACAAACGAAGAACTAGATCTTCATTTCCTGCTGCGTATTCGCGTGTTACTTTATCGATTGTTGGCTTGAGTCAGAGTGGGTGAGTGTGATGAGTTTTTTCTTATTTTTATTTTATAGTAGCTTTTGTTGGATATAATGCTCTTGATGTCTTTGTACATAATTACGTGGTTTCAACGTCCTGAAAAAACAAATGGAGTTTTGATAAAACTGCTGGTTTTATTATTTTATTTAATACAACTAACCGTTGGATCACAATCGGCGCAATGCCATGAATAACCCCTTCGCTTTGGCGTTTTCTTCAGCGGAGGTTCAAGACATGTGAAATGATAGTTTTTCTGACATTCATCACAGCTGAAACGGAGCAGAATAAGATTGTTGTTTACAAACTGAATTTAAAGCGTAACTTACGTGACAAGATTTTGGGGTGTTCCTATCTCTTTGCAGACATCGCAGATGGCCTCTGCAAGTGTATGATGCGTGCTGGCCGATACTGCCGACCCAAACGAGCTTCTTTTGTTCGTCTTCCGTGGAGATATTTGCCGGGCAGGCGGCAATACCGTCTTTGTGCTTGGCGTTGGTGCTAATTTGTTGGGTGCCTTAACTGGTGTAGCTTTGAGAGTATCGACTTTAGGTGAAACCTCAGGTTGCGATGTATCATCCTAAATTTGAATATAGCCATTGTTTTTCATATTGCACGTGATATACTAGTAATTTACCGCATTTGTTAGATCTTCCACAGTTTCAACGGATGTTGGGCGGGAAGTGTCATTGGGACGCACCATATCAGCAGAAACGTAAAAGAAATGGGCTTCGGGTGCTACTTCTCCGGGTAGTGGCAATGTTTTGAACTGAAGAAAATTTGTATTGAAAAAGACTCAAATTTATAACTTCAAACTCAAACTACTTCCAACTGTAAACTAGTATCATCGATCATGTCGATTCTGGAAAATTAATTTGACTTTTGTCGACGGAATGTTTGCTGCACGGAAATCGTATTCCGCTTTTTGACTCAGTGCGTGAGGAAAGTACAAAGGAGAGCAGATGCGGGGAGGAGGGTAATGGATGAGGAAATTCAACAGCAAAACCGGTGAGGTGTACCAAAATGTGTGATGTTTCCAAAGTTACGTCGACGATATTGAACGGATGGACAAGTTGTGTGTGGGCACCCAAATTATGAGTGCCTCTATTTGCATGTTGAGCAGTTGGCATTGCAAACTTTAATTTATGTTTGAATGCAAACTGATAATTGATAAAGTCGATTCGCCACTGAATAGCAACGAGACCAACCAAGATCTCTACTCTCTAGTGAACATCAATAGTTTCGAAACCTACAACCCACTTTCCAGTTGCTCACACACCACTTACCTTGATTTTTATTTTAGGTATTGCCGGCTCATTATCGTTCGGATGCTCCAAGTCGTGGTTCTTCTTTTTGCGTTTCCTTTTGTGCTCTTTGCATGGTGATTTCTCATTATCAGACGAATACTTGCTCCTGTGTTTGTCTTTGCTGCGCTTTTTTCGATTTTTATTGTGCAGTTCCTTGATTGGATCTAAACTGATCGTGCTATCAATGCTGGTCAAAGCGCTGGCACTTTCCCCAACAAGCGCCTGTACTGCGTTCAAATCAAAAGACGTGGCTGCGAGAGGATCGCCTTCTTTTGATTTTTGTACTTCGCTGATGGCATCAGAGAAATTCGAGAAATTTGATATCGATGCGAACTTTTTGACGGATACCGACTTCAGGGCGTCTTCAAGTACAACTGTTGGATTCTGTGCAATCAGTGGACTGTAATCTATCAGTTTATTGCGAGGCTTCTTTGCAGCTGGACTTAAATCGTCGTTTGCGCTACTTTTCTTCGGTAGCTCTAGGGACTTGCGTGTTGGTTTTTGCAATTGAAAATTGGCGGTGGATTTGCCGTTCTGATTGAACTCTAGGGACGTTCGCTTAGCAGCACTGCGCACGTTCGAGTCGGTGGATCGTCTCTTGGCTGGTGAAATTGATTTCGGAGACATACTGGTCTCGGGGTTGGAACTGGATAGATTTGGATCCACGGGGACAATTGTACCGTCTTTGCTGAAGCGGGTTCGTGATTTTCTTGGTCCCTTGGGCAGGTCGGGCACTGCATCGGAATCGTCAGACTTATCACATTCGGAGCACTGCCAGCCGTACAATTTTGACTTTTTCGGATGGCGCGTAAGTGGCGGATTTAGACAACCCAAGTGGTAGTGAAAGTGACAGGTGTCACATTTCGCCAACAAATGCTGGTCATTGCAACGCTTGCAGATGCCGCATTCGTGTACCAGAGCAGTCTTATTTTGTGATTGTGTACTCAGAACACGTCCTGTGTCGTCTTTTGTGCCAGGCAAATGGGCCAGCGGAAAGCCTACGCCCATTTTGAGAGCCGCTGCCGTGGGCACTGACATAGGACGAGCAGGTGGAGTCACTATTGGATTTGGAGCGACCACTGTCCGACCGATGTTATCCAGTTGCGGCATTGTTTTGTTGGGACATAGCGATTCTAGCTGCTTGTGCAGATCCCGAACACTGGCCTGCAGTGTCTCATGTTTCGCCTTCAAGTCCGCATTCGCTTTGACTTTAGAATCGTACTCGTCACGCAAATGCTGCTGCTCGTCTAACAAATTCGTGTTCGCATCGACCATCTGCTCGAGATTGCATTTCAGTTCTTTTGCTCGAGAGATTCTGTCGAGGTAATAGCCAATGAACTCTACGCTGAATGCCGGCGCTATGTGCCACTTTTTTCGGATGTCCGTTAGCGATGAGATCTAGAAAGAAATTGACTTGAATAAGACTGCTTTTCGGGATAATAGATTCACCATACCTGAGCTTCTTGCAACTCTAGAGCAGCAATATCGACGTCCATTATTTCTGCTTTCATCATCAGGCGACTGCATGCCGTTGCACTAGTTGTAAGGAGTCGCGATATTTTCTGAGTGGGAACTGGCAAAGTCGAAACTATTAGATCTGAAAGGTAGAATGTGCCTTCTGCATACGTACCCCAGGGGTCCATTTTAAGAGTTTTATTGCTCCTGTATTTGTTTTGATATTTAGCCAACTTTCGCTGTATGCGAATTTGGCCTGCAGTGGGATTCTCATTCTTGTGTTCCTGCTTCTCCAAACTCTTGTGCTCCATTACCAGTTTTATGGTATTGAAATGCCTTTTCCTGTGCTTTATCATCGTCTTGTCCGAGTGCACCTTGCAATGGGCATAGAACGGGTCCGCGTGATCTGCTTCCTCCGAATGAGCTTCGGATAAAAATCCAGCGGCTTGGGCACTGCAAATATTTGGTTTTAATAAGAACATACAGACATAAAAAACATGCATCAATTCGTACCAAGTGACATGGAAAAATGTTTTGCACATGCCAGCATCACAACCTATACAGACCCCAGTCCTAGAGAAACGGTCATTTTCACAGAGAGTGCACGTCTTTGCGCCCCACTTGCTGTACTGCATTTCGAACAACGTCACCGATGACAGTTGATCAACTTCGCCGAATGCTACACCGGGCACATAAAGGGCACAGACCAGATGTACCCATTTGCCGACATCCGTCTCCTTGAATATGCCACCTTTGTTCGGGCAAAGCTCACATGAAGGGTTCGTTACTCCGGCTCTACATGCCTCACAAAACCAAGGTTCAGTTGAGCAAGATGATGTTGTGCTCGACACACTTGCCGTGTCACTAACTCCGTAGCAGCCTTCATGGACGGATACACCACAGCTGTCACACTCTACAACCTCGTTTGTGTCATCGCTGCGATCTCCCAGGCAAACACAACAGATTGGTTTTGCAGGCAACTGTCAAAAAATGGGAAGATGTCAATATTTTACTTGCATGTAGCTATGTAACTGTTTTTAGGTGTAAAATATGGGCTACATCCTGACAAAGGCTTATGTAATAACTTGCATCAGTCCAAAGACTAGAATGGGATATTAGCGCAGCGTTTAAAATGGCTCTCAAAGCATTCTCGTCTATATGAACGTGAAAGCATACAACGGCTCTATGGATGCTAGACTGCTTTATGTTTACAGAATAGTTTTACACATCGATAACAAGTACATCACGTAAAATTTTCTTACCTTGTCCTTGAGAGAAGCAGATGTAATTGCCTTCGCCAACGCTTCTTTTAGTTTATTTTCCACCTTCGGTGGCTTCAACTCCGAGTCTTCAAAAAGATGTTTCAAATCAGAACAGCTTGACCCACTCCCATCGCCGGAACTGTCGTCGCCATCGTCGTCTGAACTTGCATCGGAGTCCCCATTACCGTCTTGGTCACTATCTTTTCCTTTCGAACCATCAGAGAAGTCGTCATCGCTCTCATCATGATCCTCAATGCGAAAATCACTGTCTGAAGAACTCTCCCCCAAATCAAAATCCAGCAACGTTTGCGTGGTCATTTTGGGGACCCGGGATTTCATCCGATTGTTTGCTGAAAAAAAAAAAAAAAAAAATTCTATCAAAATATTGTTGCAAAAAAATGCAAAAAAATGCCGCTCGGAGAGGGATGTAACGAAGTTGATTCGCTCCTTCTCTGTCCAGGGGCAACACTAATAAGCGGTCTTCTGTCACCCACAACCCACACATAACCTATAGATATGTACATATAACACAAACTAATTTTTCCTACGCAATATTATCACTTACGCGGGCCCATTTCGTATTTAAAGTATTTTTAAATAATTGCAAAATGATTTTTTCAATAAAAGAACATAACTTTGATAATTAATTTAATCAATATTTTGGTAAAATACTTGTAAAACACCAGCGTAAAATTGCTAAAGCTAAGGAGGAGGTATATTTTTTTTTTAACAACTAGCACTTGACTTGAAGCAAAACTGTCAAAAGGGACTCCTTACAATTTAAATCGGAAAGTTGTTGGAGCTATACAGTTTGAGAGGCGGCGTTGTAAGATTACCTTAAGGCTTTGTTTACATGTGGTATAAATTACCTCCATCCATTTAAAAACCTGTACAAGAAAAAATATACAAAAACTGAAAAGTCGATTAGAGTAAAGCAAAACAAACGATTTACACCATCTAAAGGTAAGATTAGACGGTATGCCAAGTGGTCATAAAATGCCAATTTCTGACAGTTCTCCTGTCAAAATATGGTCATACAATGTAATGGGCATATCTCATATTCCCTAATGACCTAAGTGCCACATATGACCACGCCGATTTTGACAGATAAAAATGCCAAATTAGCATACAGTGTAATCGGACAATAAGCACGAATGCCAGCATAAAGCCTATATGCCCATATGCTGTTTATTGAAATTTCGTTGTGGCATTGCTGACATTTTTGATGGAACAAGAATTATTTTGTTGTCGTCGGTGTTTGAGTTCATGGGATTGTGATTTATTTTCATTTTCGTTCTCTTTTTTCTGGAAAAATAACAAATATGAAATGAAAAAATAACAAATGCCCCAAATGACCACCGAGGCAAATATGACCATATTGGTAATTTTGGTCATATAGTCTAATATACAGTTTTGTTAATCCTGGCATTTTGGTCATTTGACAGCTAATCTGGTCATTTGCCTGTTGGCATTCATATGCATAATTGGCATACAGTCTAATCTTAGCTTAAGACAACATAAATACTCTAGTTCATCCTGTAAGGCCTTTTTATACTGTCGTTTTCGATTTGGCAAAAAGATCAATTTTTTTGGAGAAAAATCAATACCATGTTTATGTCACAATTGTTTATCGTATGTGGTATTCGATTGGGCTTCTTCAGATTCGCTCTCAGAATTCAGATTTCGTGTGGCTAATCAAACATAAAAACGTCACTTGCTCTATTTTGTGTGTTCGTGCGATTCGATTTTAACTGCATTTAAACCATCACGCAAGAGACTGGACAGAGAGATCCGTTTGTCCGTATTCAATGTTAACGAAAGCGTAAGAATGAGATCATAAATCAGAAGCCTAAGGTGTCATGGATGTTCTACCCATAACTATTATAGATAAGTAATAATTATTAAGATAAGTAAAAATATGTAGTAATTAATTAAAAAAAAAAATCCGACCGACTGATATTTGTGTGACAATTGTTTTTTTGGTTTTTGTTTTTTAATTTTTATTTTTATATTTATTTGTTTAGCCTCTGACACTCCGGGAAAGAATACCAATTTGATGGCACCTCATCGGTCAAGCCGTTTGGGCTACAGGGCGTCTTGTAGGAACGTACATAGGATACGCGCGAAACACATAATCCTCCCTGTAAATCTTCCGTGTTAGGAATCTGTGATCGTGTAATTGCGGTATTAAGTTCACGTCAGACTTACTAAACTAATGTGGTATTCGTTTGGTACAAAAATAGCAATCTTTTTCAGATTTCAGAGCACTTTTTCGAATCTAGATATTTTCTCCGTTTTACCAATCATCAATTAAGTGCGCTTGAGTTTGACAACTGGTGGAGGGCGTTTAGGTTTTCGTGAATTTGTTCTACAGCAATGAAAGGCATTGCATCGGGCGAATCTAATTTTATAAATTATTTATGTATAAATATTTAAAAATCAATCGGGACGCAAATTTCGAATGTTTTAATTTAAAATTTAGCCATTTAATGGAAAACGCTTTGAAAAGTGTTGAAGGCTACACATATTGGAATCCCACGAATGCTATCACAAAAAAGAGCAAGTGACGTTTTTATGCTCGATTGGCCACACGAAATCTGAAATCTGAAGAAGCCCAGGTACCACATAACTTAAAAAAGGTCGTGTTTCTTTTTTAGCTAAGACACATCAGGGCTCAAATTTTTGTTTTCCTTTTTCGTTCAGAGAATGATCAGAGCGCGCTCTATGAGCTCAAAATAAATTGACTGAGCTGAGCAGGCTGAGTAAAAAGCTGATTACACATATACATTCACACTTCCAGTCACATTTGAAAAGCATTGGATAGTCAAAGGTGTGAGGGAGGGTGAGGGTGGCACATATTGCACAAGCACGTTCATATGAAAAAAAAAAAAAAAAAAAAAAATGAGTGGTGTTTTCTCCAAAATAAGTGAGACGGAAGAGAAGTATGCGACGTGAATGTGTATGTAATCAACAGCGACGTGTTTCTGAGGAAATGCGCAGTGGCTGTTGACGTGCGCTGATGAACGTATGGTGGTGTATATAGAAATTGAGTTCAAGGTTTTTGTTTTAATGGTTGTTATAGTACTGTGGTAAATCAGGCACTTAGTGAATCGGACACTTAGGAAGTGTGGTGAATCGGGCAATCTGTTTCCCTCTTCAAGTTCCACTTCCAATTGGAGACTGGAATTGTATTGCAGTTTGTATTAGTTCATTCTAGAACCATCTAGAGAAGATATGGAGTATACATCTGGGATCTATCTACTTCTGGAAAATTCGCCGATAGGTGGCAGCGCGGATATAAAAGGGGGCGCGTTGACAACAGGCAGTGCAGTTGATTTTTAACCAGCGATAGTTGAGTTCGAAAGAGTAATCGGTTGAGAGATAAATAAGTGTAAAGTAATAAAGTAATAAAGTGAATAAAAGCGATTGGATTGAAACGTTTAAGAATTAATTTAAGTGATATAGTTTTGGTACTAAATAAGTGATTGAGTAGAAAGTGGAAATTAAGTGATTTTATTGGAACAGTTGAACAGAATAGTGTTTTATCTTGTCGAATCCCAGCCCAAATGTAACAGTACCTACGTTCATACCTACAGTAAAGAATTGAAGAATTCAAGAAGTAAAGACGATATAGGTGAATTATGTTGTTTGATTTATTGAAGTAAAACTTCTTATGCGACTTCCAACAAGGTTGTGTTAAACGCTTAACGCTAATATAAGCATTGCATACTCAAAGGTGTGAGGGTACCGCTCACGCTTCAGAGTATGCAATGGTGAGTGAGTTTATTGGCACCAAATGCCGGGAGAGGAATATTCTGTGGTGAAGATTAATTTCCAAAAATAATGACTTAATCGGCAATTAATGTCTTGTTGAAGTGAAACTTGTAATGCGACTTTCAACATTTCGTATCTTACTTTAATGTCATAATCCCATTGTAAATGTTAAAGATTTGGATATTTCTTCACTCGAAAATGATAATTAAAAGATGCGATCAATTGTGAATTGCAAGCAATGTTAATAAGGTTTGTCTTAAAGAAATAATATGATTTCACTAAAAATCAATTTCTACCCCTTTCTATTTTCATTTCCACATTACGAAGTTTCACTTCTTTAAGGTGACCATACGTCCCGCTTTCTAGCTTTGTGTCCCGCACGGGTTTCCCGCCTTGAGAGGAAAAATTTATGGTCACATTACACTTCTTCCGCGCGGAGGTACCTACTCCACGCACTATTTTTTTTCCCTATCAGCGGGAGGCTTATGAACTTTTATTTTTATTGTTAGTTCCGCAGAAATTTCTTCTCCAAGGTAATTCGAAAGAAACACAAACCAAAATTCAGAGATAGTTTCAACGTATCTTTTTGACTGCTTTTACATGTATACACTGAAAACAATGATCTAAATTAAAGGTGTTCATTAAAACAAGTCGCCTAGAACTAACTGAACACGTTTCTTGCAATACGTTAGCGTGTCGTCTTCTTACCATTTCTAGAATAAGACGACCCTCTGGCTTCTGCATTTCTTCGCAACAATTGCAAACAGCTAACATATAAATCTTGAAGCTCCAAAGAAAAAGTTGCGAGTTCGTCCTAGCACCCAAGATGGTTTGGCGTGATATTGATGTCCACAATAGAAGTTATTAAACAATTACACGTAATACGCAAATAAAACATCAACTATTTTTTTTTTTTCAGACTTTATTATTAAATCATCCTTAGAGGGTGTTGCTTATTACAATAAAAGGCGCCTAATACTTTTTTTTAATGGATCTAAGAATAATCCACATATTTCACGAAACAATAAATTTTGCTTATTTGGATTTGTTGTAATATACAATGCATTTTAGCAGTTTAAGATCACCCCCATTCTTCATACATAGGTATAAGTTTCGAGGTACAACTTCTTCATAATTTATTTGTAACGTTATTGAACATAGGTTTTTCTAATTCGACACAAAACACAATTTTGTAGCAACGAAAATTAGTGAGCACTTTTATAAACTTGAATATCTTAGAAAGTTGTTCGAAAACGATTTAATATCGTTACAGTTTAGTTATAATTTGTCGTGCCATCCTGTGTATTAAACTAAAAAAAGATCTGCATGCAGTTATGAAAAAATATGATAGAGCAGGGGTGACCAGTTTAATGGAAATCCTCTTGTATTGGGTGCCATTTATGAAATTGGAAATATACAAGTTTGTTTTCGTTTTTATAAAATTTGGAATAACTTAAGTTTGTTTGTTTACACTATTTTACATAGGTCATGGCTAAAGCAAAAGGAACCAAAGCAAGAAATATTACATACATACGTTACACATAATCATCGTTATTGCTTAAAACTAATTTAAATGTAATAATATAAGGTTAATTATTTTGTCTTTGCTTCGTGTGTTTTTTTGTTTTTTGTTTGTTTTTAGGTGCAGATAGATTGTTTACGTATGCGTGATGTTTCTATTACTTTCTTTTTTTTGGATTTTATTTCATTACACATACCTATTTAAGAAAATATAAACATAAATATTTTATTTTTAGATTATTGCAAACACACAACTTAATTGTACAAATCGTACATTTGTTTATTATTTATCCAACTGATATTTTCGTTATTCCATATCTAGCACAAAATAATTTCGCGTTCTTCCTCTGACTTTAATATACATTTATTCATTACATAAGGCACTAGTTACACGTTAATTTGTTATTCATTTATACTTATCTATTATTTACCCTTTGAGTTCACAGTTTTATGTCTAGCTTTTGGTTTTTGAAATCTAAAGTTATAAATCCATTTAATAAGTTCTTAATTTGATAAGAAAGAAAGAAACGTTAACGTGTAACTACTGACTATATTTTTCTCAATTTTTTTCTCTTTGCTTAATTTTTCAATAAAACCAAGCTATACATTTAGTTACACAAAATACCTATTTTCATATTTTATTAATACATACATTCATATTAATATAAATTAATTAAAAAGTTTGATTCTTTGTTGAAATTAGAATTTGTTTTAAAGGTAGTAAATCTATACTTTCTGAATATATTATATATTTCTTTTATTATTTCATATTTGTTCTTATATACTATATAAAAGCATAACTATTTTAAGCATCTTTTCTTTTATTTCCGTCATTACTTTTTGGTTTTTAAATCTGAGAGACATACACACACAGATCGTCGGTTAAATAAGTAGTGTAGTTGGTTACTTTTAAGCACCTATAAATATATTGTGAAATTTGATTTGTGGTTGTTTATTTAGAACTAATATTGTTTTTATTTATTTTGTTTTAAGTTGAAACTATCATTTTCTTGTTTAGATGTTTATATTATAAAACCTATATGCTAAAGTTGAGTTATGATTTAATTCAATGCTGGAGAATGTTGTGTACAATAAGAAAGAAAAAAAATGAGTTTACACTTGCAACAAAAACTTCTCGGACTTAGAGACAATCTAGAAGTGCAACATCCAATACACTGGTTTCTTATACATCTTACATAGACAATAATATTTGAATATTGCTTCTTAGTTTGTTTGGTATGGTATTAAGCAGACCAAACCCCATTGTGATTTTATTAAATTTATTGTTTATGTCAATTATGTAATTTTGATTATAAATGTTGAATTCATTTAAGCCCACCAATGTTCCACGTCGGGTACCTAGTAAGAAGCGTTTGTGTTAAGGATACACTAAAAAAGTGGTAGGTTCACCGAACTATCTATCGACATCAAGCTTTTTCAGCTTGATACATTTTTCTTGAATATAACATTAGGTAACTATTTTTGCTTTCAACGAAGCAATAGTAATATAGTCGACAAATGATAAAAACCGTAGGCTGGAGTGATTGCCATATCAAACCAGGTTGTGCCTGCTAAAAATAAAATGACTAAATAATTGAGCTGCTCTCTGTACGATCGATCGTTGGATCCTGAAATACCTGCATTTTCGCGATGCGCCTTTTTTCGCCAAGGTAATTGACAGCATTTTTTTTTTTTTTGAAAAACAATTGAACAGGGCATATCAGCCTTAACCCTTAAGATATGGAATGTTATCGTTTCACCAGCACCAGTAGAGAACCTCTTACAAAAACTAACTGATGGTTCCCAATTGCGCAGTCTGTAAAATGTATTTTACTTAAACTGCATAATTCAGTTCAAAGTACTTGCAAGTGCAAACAGAGACTTTTGGTTTAATGTGATTGGTATGAATCTAAGAAACAAAAATCCATTTATAGGGATCAAGGTTTACTGTGACAACAGTCTAACATCTGTGCCACAACTCGGAACTATTTTTTTTTGAATTGAATTTCTAAAGAAAATTTAAAACTATTGAGTACACCTGCTACCACGTTTGCTTAATTTGAAAATGCCTATTTAATACAAAAAAGTGATTGATTGGTCCTTCGAGCCCAAGATACTTTGATGTTGAATTTTGCAAATTTTAATATCATTCCGTCTTACATGCAACTCAAAATGAAAATCATGAAATATAAGTATAGAACTTTTCAATTATTGTTACTTCACACGCAATATCTTTGGGTTTGCTCTATTTGAAGTACTTCTGGTCATTGAATATTTATATATATGTATGTTTATATCTTAACATTTAATAAATCACTCTTCTACTTAAGGTACACATTATGTTAGTGAATAAATTTAAATATTTCTCTTTGTAATAATGATTCTTCTTTTTTTTTTATACATAGTAGTATTATATTTGAATTAGTATGTTTAAGTTTAATCGGCAGTTTAAGTTTTTTTTCGTGTCGATAGATCATGCTCTAATGGAATCAGTGTTTGTAGTTTTGTTTTGTTTTTCTTTTATGTATATTCTCATGAACACATGCATTGTTTTCGAAAAGATGGATTGCTTATAGGTAAAAAGTATGTAACTGTGGTGAGATTGCAAAACATGTTGTTGTTTTGAATTTGTAAAATATCGTTTCTGAGAATCTAAATCTCAAACATAATTACTGTTTTTTTTTTTTTTAACCAAAACCATTAAATTATATCGTACAAATTTAATTTTTTTGAAACATATTTCGCTTTGTGATCATTAAATTATATGACTTTTAGGAAACATTAAAAGTAATGCAAAGAAAGTAGGTAACTTAACAAAACTATGCTTCATTCGATACATGTTGGATATTTGATACAAACATAACATTCATCCTTGCTAATTAAGGGGCAATTAAAGTATAATGTATATCTAGGTATAAGCATATGTGTGTGTAAACAATTTTCAGTATGGTAGCAACTTAAATTAATAAAAATACAAAATTAAAATTACAGGTTATAATTTACGGACAAAATATGAGTTTGTTATAGATAATAATTGTTTGCAATGCTTGGAATGAATAGAAGAAATGAGAGAAATTTTGTTGTTTTTTCGTTTTTGTGTTTGAAAATAAACATCTGATTTGTTTACCAATATTGTTTGATTTTAATTGTTAAATAAAATTAGAACGAATTTACATTTTATAAGATTTTCGCTACTGTAACCAATAAGAAATTTCCAAAGAGTATGGCTAAGTTTAATTGTGTCCTATATATACCTCCACTTACGACGACGTCCTTCTCTTCAAGCAAGGGATAATCGATGACATGGATGATTCCATTTGTACACTCTACATCGGGCCGGTAAACGTTGATCTTCTTGAAGTTCCATGTGATGTAGTATCCTGGAAATTTACGAGCTGGTGTTTAATCAAAAATGAAGTTTACAAATATAAAAAGGTTGATTTCGTTTTGGTATATAACCATATGAGGGGTATAACGGTATTTGTAACTAAATTGATGTGCAAGTTAAAAACTGGCAGAATGATATATAATGCAACTCGCTGTTTGTGTAAATGTCATATTGCAAGGATAAGAACAAAGCAAAAGCTCAACAAATACAATTAGCGAATATGTGCGAATGCAATTTCAAGAAACTCTTCATAAAAACAAAAAAATAATAAAAATAATTGCAAAAGGACTAGTTGCTCTTAAAAGGGTTAAAATACAATTCACATTGCATTTCTTTTGTAAGCTACTTAATTTATTCACATAGGTATGTATGCATTTTTTGCATCAGCGAATTGTACCACTTGCATTAATAATTTGCAAAACGAACTTACAACTCATCTTATACCCTATCACACCGAGCAGAAAACTGGGGTTTCGCGAAAACAATCGAAAAATTCACCGAAAATATAAGTATTCCCATAGGTACCTACATATTTCCTACCTACGTATGTAGTAGAGTCACAGTCGGTGCTGAGGACATGGAAAAACCATTTCTGCAGACTGTAAAACGGCGAAGACGACACAAATTCCGCTGTTAGGCAAAACGAACCATTCAACCTGGACGATGACAGCCAAGATTTCCGTCCACCTGACCAAAATGAAGTGAGGATAGCAATATCTAAGCTTAAATCCAACAAGGCTGCTGGTCCAGACGGCTTACCTGCCGAGCTCTTCAAGGCAGCCGGAGATGACTTGGTAGAGTGCATACACCAACTCATCTCCAAGATTTGGTTAGAGGAAAGTATGCCTGATGAATGGAACCTCAGCATTGTTTGCCCGATCCACAAGAAAGGAGACCCTCTAAACTGCGCCAACTACAGAGGCATCAGTCTCCTGAACACTGCGTATAAGATCATGTCTGCTGTATTGTGTGAACGACTGAAACCATTCGTCAACGATCTGATAGGTCCCTATCAGTGCGGTTTTAGGCCCGGTAAGTCCACGACCGATCAAATATTCACAATACGGCAAATCCTGGAAAAAACCCAAGAATACCAGATCGATACTCACCATCTTTTTATCGATTTTAAGGCCGCATATGACAGCGTTTATAGAGACGAGCTATACAGAGCCATGTCTAGTTTTGGCATCCCTGCCAAACTTGTCAGATTGTGCAGAATGACGATGGAGAACGCTCGCTGCTCCGTAAAGGTCGGAAACAATCTCACCGAGACCTTTGATGTCAAAAAAGGATTTAGACAAGGTGATGCGCTGTCACACAGCGAGCTGTCACTGGTGCGTTTGCAAGTATTAGTGCGTTTGCAAGTATTAGTACAGAAGCGGCAAAAATGGGTTTAGTGGTGAATGAGGGTAAAACAAAATATATGCTGTCAACAAGAAGGGACACACAACATCGACGAATCGGGCAGAACGTCACGATAGACAGCTATAACTTTGAGGTAGTTAGGAGCCGAGGTGGCTCCGCTATAAACTCTGATAACGACATCACATCAGAAATCAAACGAAGAATCACACTTGCCAACCGCTGTTTCTTTGGCCTAAGACGGCAACTGATAAGTAAGGCCTTGTCGAGAAATACTAAGGAAACTCTGTATAAGACCCTCATCATCCCAACCCTGCTTTATGGTGCAGAAGCATGGGCGCTATCAAAGGCGGATGAAGATCTCCTTGGTCGTTTCGAACGCAAAATTCTTCGAGTGGTTTTTGGTTTCTAAACGAGTTGCTTAAGTCGTTTACCACGAAAGCACCACGAAAATGACTTCCAATCATTGGGTTGTTGAAATTAACCCAACTTTTGCAATATTCAGCAAATTCAGAAGAACAGTTGACCGAATAAATGTCACAACGCACAACTAAAAATCATTTTCCGGACTCAGTTGATAGGCTAATATTATTTTTAAATGCTCTGAATTAATTTTATTTGTTAAATAATGCGATCGAAATTTGTAACCAAAATAGGTTGTACAGAAGTTTCACGACTTGTTACTCACAGTTGATTGAAACGTCAAACGAAAACTTTAGCTGGTTTTACGTTGTTGTTTGTCTTGGTTATCTAAACTATATTATCTCAAATCCCTGGTAGTTAAAAGACGTCCATCTGATCATGCTTAAAATTCATTAAACACTTTATTATTAAAATAAACAAAAATGGTCTCCACACTCCACTCTACACCTCACCAATGGTGCCATTCGGTGTGAATGCATCGACGAGTTTTCGCCGAAAACACGGTTTTCGTGGCGGTGTGAATAGGGTTATGTGATATTTTCGTGTGACCACATACGATAAATGGAACAGAGCTACATTTGCGGTTGAATACACCAACAAACATCCGAGTCAAAGGTAGAGTAAACAAAAATTGTGGGCGCAGCAGATCGATATTTAGTGACTTATATTACATGTACACCGCACCTAAATTCAATATTTCGGGAAAAACAAAATTCGAAATACAATTTTGCGTTCCCACTGAAACTTCAACATTTCAAATGACAGCTAGTGTCAGGATTGTTTACTGATCTTGTTTTCTGTTTATAAATCAGAAGTGGTTGAACCTAAAGAATGCAATAAATAATGAACGAATAAAGTAATGTATAGGCAACCACTTCCTTCTTGTTTGTTTATAACTTTTTCGTTCCATATTTATAGTTTGAATAACTTGAAATTATTGATTTGTTGAAAGCTGTTTTTGTTTGTTTGTCAGCGCGCTAAAAAGTCATTAATTGACGTGCGGGATTTGTAAAGGGGTTTGTTCGATTTGACAAACTTACAAATGCAGCGACAAAATTCGGAAAATATATGGCGAAATGGTTGATATTTGGCCTGAAATGTTGAAATTAGCCGAAACGATGATATTGAGTCCGGTGTCAATGTACCTACTATAGCAATATTTTTGCCACGAATGGAATATATTTTGTTTCGATCACGTTAAATGGATGTACCTAATCCGACCTTTAAGAAATAAGTTGGGTCCGAATTGTACTAGATAATCTCTCAATACGACAACAAATTACCAAAATAATTTGATGGAATAATATAATATAATATTGATTGGTACTTTCAATTAGAAACCAAAAGCCTTTTCGAAAAGCCCGGATACCAAAAGGCCGACAGAAATTATGTCAACATTTTTTCAATCGATTTTTACAACCGAAAAAGTAGAGGGTGCCTAAATGTATATTATGGTGTTGAAGCAATGCTTTTAAGCCTGAACAAAAATATTTTTGGGCATACGCATACGCAATAAATAAAGCAACTTGTTTTTTTTTCTGTATAAAATAGGTACGGACACTAAAAAGGGAGCGATGCGGTACTGACCCGCTATGTTTATGTAAACATTAAATGTTTGCTCTCTTTGTAGAAGCAATGATAACTGTAAGTAAACTCCACTTCACAATAATAGAAGGCATACCTATGACCTTTCATATAAAAAAAAAAAAAAAAAAAAAAATCGGAATCCCTGGGCCTATATAACTATAGCATTGGACTTTCTATGTGAACAAGTCATATGGCAGTCATTTTTATCGCTTTCACGAAAACTTTGAATATTATCAGATGAAAACGTATATGTATTTATGGAATATGGAAAGTAATATGCATTCTACGCAGTGCAAAGTAGGCTTAAAAGTAGGTATGTAATGTATTTATGTTGTTGATAGTTTAATGGTCTGTCTATATAGAGGCAGTGGGTCTAAGCGAAGAAACTCACCAGTCCATTCGTGATCCTCATAATCATCATGTAAATCTTTTTTTTTTTTTAAGTATTTTTATTTTAATACAGCAAAGAGAAAACAAAAGAAAACAAATATTAAGATTATTTTGTTTTCAATATTACCCGCTTTAGTCTACTCGAAATATTTATAGCATATAATATACATAACATGAAATCGATTATAAATCAATATAGGCCGAATTCGTAAAAGTGCATGTTACGTGAAAATGCCGGAATTGCATATTTTGATAACAATTTCGTGACTTGCACGCAACCTGTGCAACTTTTCCTTAGGAAATTTCTGTGTTTATTGGTGGAACAAATATGATGTGAGTCAATGGTGTACTAGTTAGTTTTCTAATAAAACAAAAAAAAATGTTTAGTGGACTATTAGTAATAGTCGGAGAATGGTCCGTTGCTGGTCTAGTCAGTCAATACCTAAATTCGCAGCTTACTTGAGTCCGTTGAACTTGAGAATATTAATATAGATAAAGAGAATTACTTACGTCCCAATTCTTCATGAACTCGCATTTTAAGGGAATCCCTGAATGTGGGAAGAACTATTGAATCACTCTCAGCAGTCATGGTGGCCAATTCCTTCATTGTAAACGTACGGTCCGAAATGACAAGATGCCTTTCAAGGATTGATTTCGACTGAAAATATTAAATTAGAAAATACAAGTCAAATTAGATCATTATTTCTAAATTAAAACATACATAGAAGAGGAAGGTATTTTAGTACTTGTAATTCAACTTTATATCTATATAACCCATTATAACACTTTGTATATTTATATGCATTTGGAAATATATCTACCGTTTATGAAAAAAATAACGATTGGATACTGCTATATAAGTGTTCTCTAAACGCCATTTTATTTTATATTTGTAAAACGCTGTGTCCTGTCCTGACCCAAAGAAACGTGCAACTTAATGAATGACATAATAACTGATTCAGTTCAAATGATAGAACTACATTTTTAAATTCTTTTGAAAATTACAGTCCAGCAGTCGGAATTTATCCGAAATCAATGTGGCTTGTCAGTAAACCTCAACCCACAAATAAAGAGTCTTTCATTAGCGACTTGACAACTTCAGACTTTCAGTGAACGCATCCTTAAACCGATTGCCGAACTGTCAAAATATTGAGTAAAATCAACATTTTCATCATGGTGAAGTACACAAAGTGGTCGCAACTTAAGGAGCGTTAATGCCAATTTTCAGTCCTCAGCGATGAATTTTTGGTTAAACGGCTTCGTCAATAAGCAAAATATGCGTTACTATGTATACAGGTGAGAGCCCTCACGTGCTTCATGAAACAGCACTTCATCCGCTATGGTTTTCATGCCGGTGGCGTCATTGGGCCGTTTTTTTCGTCAACGAAAATGACCGTCACGGTACGGTAAATCGTATTCGCTACAGGGACTTGTTGGAACACTATTTCTTTGAGCAATTGCATGAATTGGACATCAGTATGTATGTGGTTTTAACAAGACGGTGCCACAAGAAACACAGCGGGTGCAACAATCTAGGTGTTGAAGTCTCAGTGCGGTGAACGTGTTATCTCGAGAAACAGAACCGTCGATTGGCGGCCGAGATCGTGTGATTTAACACTAGACTTTTTTTATGGGGCTGCTTTAAATCATTGGTCTATGCCAACAAGGCGTAGGCGCAGTGGCGGCTTAGTGGTTAGTGTGTTGGACTACTAAGCGAGGGGTCGACGTTCGAATCCCGTAAAAACCCAAATTCCACTTAGGGTTTTTTTCACTCTGCCACCTCTCGCGAACGTCTGAAAAACATCTGAGAGTATAACTGTCTTGAAAGAGCTCCTCAATTAGCCGTTTGGAGTACGCATAAAATTATAGATCCCTTCCATTCGTTCCAAAAAAATAAAAAAAACTCACCCAAAACGAATGGTTGCGAGAAGCTAGGCCTAGGGTCCCTCCGGACCTGTTGCGCCAACTATTTATTTTTTTTATGCCAACAAGGCGGCGACCGACGTTAGAGGAGCTCAGAGATCCAATATTGAACGAGAAATAGCGGTCGAAATGTGTGCCCGAGTCATCGAAAATTGGGTTCAACGGGTTCAACGTATCGACCGCTGCACACGTTCCCCTGGTGGATATATAAACGAAGTCGATTTCCATTCATAAATGTTTTGATAGTAATTCAATCTAATAATATACCTATATGTTTTAGATATCTCAATTAGTTTTTATTTTGTTTAAAAAAAGAAGTTGTTCTTAATGAAAGGCCCTTTATAACAGTTACCAGTATAAGTACCTACCAGTTCATCTAAAAAACTGTTTATATTGTGTTATTGATCATTCTTCGTTTTCTCGCTTGCTTTTACTTGCATTAAAGGTTTCAATTTAGCTTTCTATCCACAAATGTGCGAAAACACTTTGAGCTGTCCAAAAGGCACAATCCTACTCCACCAATCTTTGAATGTATAAATTGCGGTATGTGCTTTATGTGCCCGTACCGCTCCTGTGACACATTTAAAAAGACGTCGCTTCGTTGCATTGGCTACTGATATGAATGACTTCATAAACTAGCATTGAACTCTGGGCTCTGGCTCCTATTTTATTTTTATTTTTGGCGGCATCAACCTTATCTACCAATTTTATTAGTAGACTTTTAAATTGTTATCTAGAGCTTGTGTGCTTTAATGTTTCTGTTACCATTCTGTCTTATTGAAGTTCTGCACTAGGCTTAACCATATACATTTTACTGCAAATTTCGATCACCACAATGAGCTATCGCCAGATCGAGAAAACTATTCAATCAATCCAAAAGACTAAACTCCCGTCCATCTCGAAATGGTCTTCCATACTTTTTTTCAATTCCACTTTGTATATTTTTATACAAAATTCTGTGTTATTTTCAATTCAAATTTCAATTGGTATAACGCAAATACATAATATAGACATCAAACTACTTACGTGATAAGCGAAATCCCTCATGAAAAGCTTCTTATGTGCCGATGGGTAATCGAATTGTGTCTTCTGCCAGGCCTTATCGCGGGGCACAAAGAATGTATACCGTCGCTGAGTGTTATTCAGTTGTAAGTTGAAATCCGAGAATTTGCTCAACGTATACGTATCGCTAAAAAGGAAAAAAAAAGGAAAGATTTGCATGCATAAAATATATTTGATATACTTTGGCAGTGAAAAAATCTAAAATAAATAAAATGCAAATGAACCCTCATGAAAATATACGTCAGAAAGGGAGAATCTGTGACAAATAATCCTGCGGATTACAATAATATTAAAAAAAAATCACAATTTCAAGCCACTGCGGATAAATTAACATTGAATATATTTTATATTCTAATAGGTAGTGTCATTGCAGTCGCAAAAGTAGGTTTCTTTTACAGTTAAACAAAAATCATTCAAATCGGTCGAGCCGTTCTGGAGCCTTTACAGCAGTAAAACGTACAAAAACTACTTGACTTATGGAGACAGTAGACATTGAAAAAAATGGGTCACGAAATGGCGTCAAGGGAACTTATATCTATGACATTATTTAAAATAGTAGGTATACATTGCACAAGAAGTTTGTAAATCCGTGTAAAACTAGGCCAGTTTGGTAAGTTCCGCAGTGTTAAGACTGTTGTCGTTTTCCATTGGCATTTTCATATTTTGCTCTCAGATTACCGACTTTTCGTGCCTAGTGGAACATAAAACGAGATTTTTCATTCTTTGCAGTTGTAGTCGTGCTTGTTTTAAAAATCAGCTGTACTTAAATTGTAATTTGTGTTTATAAAAACCTATTCAATTTATTTTGATATTCATTGCAAATCCATTGCAAAATGTTCGCTATTTTTTAAAGACTTGTCGTCTTAAAACGAAAGTAATAACACACTTTAAAGTTTGACAAATGACAAATGTTTTGTTTTTAGTGCAAGCATGTATAAATCTCGCTCAGATATCGAGATTCGCAAAATTGCTCTGAATTTGAAAAAAGTGCTTTTTCAGTCCCAATGGACTGGAGTGTCAATTTTCCAAACCCACTGTGTTTAAAAGTGTAAGTTTACTTCATGAATGTATTACATCTTCTCTCCTGCGTTTTTAAATAAAACTGACAAGAAGTCGTATTTTTCTGTGTTCAATTAAGAGGCGTCTTTTCAATTTTCAAGTTAGGTTTAAAGAATACCTAACTTGAAAATTGAAAAGACGCCTCGTCCTGTAAAAAGTAACACGCAGACCCGTTTTTAATACAATGGGACAGAAAAAACAACACTTTTTTCAGATTCAGAGCAGTTTTTTTGCTCTCGAAATCAGCTGGCACTGGCTGTCACAGTTCATGTTCCATTGGCCGCAAAAAAACACCTTTTTTCAGAGTCAGAGCAGTTTTGCGAATCTCGATTTCTGAGCGAGATTCACACCTACTTACACTTACACCAAAACATTCGTCGTTTGTCAAACTTTACAATGGATATCAACAAGAATTCCTTGGATTCTTATAAACACAAATTACAATTTAAAAACAGCTGACCTTTGAATCACACACCACCACAAATGCAAAGAAAGAAAAATCTCGTTTTATGTTCCATTGGGTACGAAAAATTTTATATATGAGAGCAAAATCTGAAAATCCCAATGGAAAACAACATAACGATGCACTATATCTGACATATTTTATATTTTTTTCAACAAATCATCCCTGTTATCGGCTAAAGTATAGGGGTTAGCAATCTGAAACAAATTTCTGAATTGAAACCTAGCGTTGTTAATCTCTTGCAATAAATTAAACAAGTATACAATTATGGTGAAGAGGACGCGAGTGTTGCCACGAAATAAACATGGCATACTCGCAGGTGTTCATAGTTCATGTAATGGACTTGTCCATGCAAAAGAGACAGTTTTTGAAGGCCTAGACTGTTGTGGCAACAGTTTTATTTTTTAAGACACGATTCTTTCTTCAATACCTTTCTGGCATTTTCTTTTGGACAAAATTACTTACAAATAATAATTATAGTTAATCTAGAGAAAGATATCAAATTAGGAGATTCACGGAATATTCGTATTTCGTTACACTCCTTTTCACTTGAATAGCACATTTCATATATTTGTTGTTATTTGCTTATCAATAAATATTCTTCTTCCTCGTTGTTATTGTTTTTGTTTGTTTTGTCTTCATCTTCATTTCAACTTTCATAAAAAAAAATATGGTGCACTGAAAATGTACCATTATATGCTTTCTGCTGTTTTCTTTTAGTGTTGTGTATAATTGAAGCGAATTTTTTGTTTCACTTGAATAGCACATCGTGGTTGAAAGTTCATTTACTCAGTGCAAGTTTTCAATTATTGATCAAAGCTAAATTTAATTGTTATTTGTATAACATTGTGTTTAATTTAAAATTATAATGGGCCGCGGAAAAGCTTTAACGGGCGAGGAACAAGGCAAAATAAAAGCCTATAGAGATTGTGGCCTTTCTGTGAGTGATATAGCGGAAAAAATCGGAAGAAGCAGAAAAGTAATTTGCAATTTTATTCAAAATGAACTCAAGTACGGGAAAAATATGAAAGGTCGTACGCAGAGTGTACTTTCTGCTGCAGATAAGCGGGCAATTCTGCGCAACGCTTCGAATTCGCGAATTCCTTGGCCAAAATTAAAGAAAAATCAGGAGTCCATGCAAGTAAAACAACTGTTTGGCGGGTCATTTCTAAAGCACAACACATCAAACATCTTAAACTAAAAAAAAAACCACCACTTACCCCTCAACGTAAAGAAATGCGATTAACATTTTGCCGATCGAACATGTCATGGAACAAAGAATGGCACCGAGTTGTTTTTTCAGATGAGAAAAAATTCAATTTGGAGGGTCCTGATGGCTTCCATTATTATTTTCACGATTTGAGGAAGGAAACTCATCAGTTAGATCGCTTACACAGTCGAGAGGGTGGTGTTATGGTTTGGGGGGCCATATCATATTATGGAGTCTGTGAGCTTCAAATATTAACAACAAACATGAACGCTAGAACTTATATAAATGTTCTAGAGAAGTCTTTTCCGACATTGGACGATCTCTTTGGGCCTCTATCGTGGACTTTTCAATACGATAATGCTCCTATACACACTGCCCGTGTGGTAAAATCGTGGATCGAGTCCAAAAATGTCACGCTTTTGAGCTGGCCGCCATACTCGCCGGACCTTAACATTATAGAAAATGTTTGGGGATGGCTGGTCCGGAAAGTTTATGAGTCGGGAAAGCAGTTTTCAACAAAAACTCAGCTAATCGAAGCAATTCAACGAGCCTGGACTTTAATTTCCCTTGAATATATAAAAAGTTTGTATGATTCAATACCAAACAGGATCTATGAGACAATATTAAACAAGGGAGGCTCCACCCATTATTAAATATTTTTAATTTTTTTTTTAAATTCATATTAATATGTATATAGGTATTTGTTCATACTTAAAATATTATTAAGTGTACATAATAATATAATATATTGAAGTGTGCTATTCATGTGAAATAAGAAACAAGTCGTATTTTTTCAGTATTTTTCTTTTCTAGCTTGGTTTTGAGAACGTGTTGGGCATTTGAAAGAAATGTTACTTTTTTCTATAAGATTAACTTTTAAACTTGCAGCTAAAAAATAAAAACAAATCTTGGCTTTATTATTAAAGATAATATAAAAAGAATAATGGCAGTTTGCATGGTGTGCTATTCAAGTGAAACGGAGTGTATATAGAGAAAGCAAAATAGTGATGACAACCAGAGACAATACTGAGACCCCCAACTCACAACCCTCTTGTCGCTGGCCCCCTCATTAACTTCGATTTCATGTGTACAATCTAATATATAAAATTATCGTGTCACGGGGTGCGTAGTTGAACTCCTCCGAAACGGCTCAACCGATTTTCGTGAAACTTAGTGTGTATATGGGATAGGGTTGAGAATCGGACAACATCTATTTTTCATATCCATGAATGTTAACGGTGGTCCACCACTAAATTTTTTATTTTTTTTATGGGGAAATACACTTTGAACAAAAAAAAAAAAAATGGATAACATAAAGTAGTGACACTTCAAATAAAAAAAAAAAAATTAATTTAAATTTTAAAAGAAATTGTTGTTGTCAATTATTTTAATTATTTTCCAGGCAAATTGTTGTTGTCAACAATTTTGAATTTTTTTTTTTTGAATATACCTAAAAAGTTTGTTCTTATAAATTATGTTTACTATGTTACATTAAGTAACTTTTTGAAATGAAGTAGATAGGTACTTTGATTATACAAAGATGATATTATGGCCGACGATATTTTGCATCGAATTCGCACTGTGACATCGGATAATGAAGTGTAGATGTCAGATGAAATGCGCAACAAAGCTTTGATTTTGATCGAGGATACATAAATGTGTCTGCTCATGAGTGGCGATTTGTTGTGCAAATTTGGGATGCCACAGCCAAATCATTCAATTCAAGACGCATTTAATCGAGAATTGGAGCGAGAAATGGAAATCGATCGAATCGCATTGAGTCAAACTGTTCAAACAAATGTGCCAATGTTGAATCAAGAATAACAGAAAGTGTACGATGAATTGATGCAAGCAGTCGATAACGAAAATTGCGGAACTGGAAATAGATTTATGATTTCACTGATTTTGGATACAATTCGTTCGAGATCTGAGATCGCTTTGGCCCTAGCCTCTTCTGGGATAGCGGCTACTTTGTTAGAAGGCGGTAGTACAACTCATCCTGCATTGAAATTGCCATTGAATCTGCAAGTGGAAGAAGAACCTACATGCAACATTTCAAAGAACACTGCGATGGCGAAAGTACCTACGGCAGCAATGTAAGATTATGATATGGGACGAATGCACAATGGCTCACAAACGTGCGTTGGAGGCCCTGAATCGTACTTTGAAGGATTTACGTCATGTTAAGCGACTTTTCGGTGGAGCAACGATCTTGCTTTCAGCCGATTTTCGTCAAACGCTACCTGTCATTTCGAGATCAACTCCGGCAGATGAATTGAATGCTTGAAGGCGTCTGCTTTATGGCGATACGTCAAGAAATTGTATTTGACAACAAACATGCGAGTTTCTTTACAAAATGACCAGTCCGCTGCAGAGTTCTCCAGGCAATTGTTGGCGATGGCAATGGTGTGATTCCAGCAAACTTAATCACCGGCCTGATTGAGTTTCAACAAAATGTTTGCAACTTTACAACGACACCGAAAGAACTAATCATGAATGTTTTCCCGAATATCGCTCAGGATTATATTGACCATGATTGGCTGAGTGTAAGAGTGATTTTGGCTGCGAAAAACAAGAACGTCGATCATTTGAATTTCGCCATTCAAAACCAAATCGCTGGTGAGTTGCATTCATACAAATGAAATCAGTCGACTCCGTGATGGAAAACGAAGCCACCAACTATCCCATTTTGTTGCTAATTTGGATTTGAAAGTCGACTCAGTTATAATTTCGTTGCACAACATCAATGTACCGAAACTTTGTAATGAATCGCATCTGATTTAGTGAGAAGGATCTCAAATCAAATGCCATGCAAGTGATGATTTTGAGGGGAAAATCCAAAATCAAAAACTCTCATTCCACAGATTCCGCTTATTCAGAACGATTTGCCATTCGTACGTAAGCGACTTTCCCGTGCGTCTCGCTTTCACCATGGCAAATAATTTGTTGCAAGTATAATCGATGGATGTTTGTGCATTTGTAGAATCAATCTTGAATTCCCATGTTTCTCACATGGATTTAGTGAAAAGCGGAAGGTTGGCCGATACGTCAAAATCATTGCGGTTTGATTGAAACAAATCAACATTGCTATTCGTCGTTTAGTTCTAAGACATTTAATATAAGTTTTAAAAAAGGAATTTTAGTTGGCCGAATTACATAAAGTACCAAGTGCATTGTGCATGCTTGGAATTATTATTTTCATTACAATAACAAATTTGGGCGGAACGAAGTTTGCCGGGACAGCTAGTTTTCTTATAAATATAACTGAAGAAAAATTGCTCAAAATGTTTTTATTTTCCTACAACCATTCTGCAGTAATTATTTTTCATAAATATTTCCAGCAAAAGTGCACTTATTACTAAAATAAAATACTATTCACACGTAACGAATAATTTCAAAATTAACGGACAAAATTCTATGACCGATGGCAGAAACTTTGCCGACACAGGAAGTTGTTGATATTTTTTGAGGGTGTGTTGGTGAGCCGGAATTTTTGAAGTTTGTTTGTTTTTGTGACATTTGTCAATACGAATTTCTATGTATCAATACTAGCGCACTAAATTGTGAACCGTCCGTAAAAATATAGCTTGTAGGCAACCCAGCAAACATATGGCTTCACAAAATTAATCATAAATGATTCAGTTAAATGAAGAAATTCTTCAGATATGAATTCATTTATGATTCAATTTCAATTCAATTTCCTGAGAAATGGGCCTTCATTTCTGATTCTTTTAAATCATTCATAAATGATTGGAGGAACATTCAATAAAATTAATCGGTAGAATCATGTTTACTTACATTCATTTAATTCACTTTTATTCATTTAAGTGAAGGAAATTTAAATTCGATTTCTGAAAACTTAATGCAAGACATTTTTTTTTTTTTGAGATAGCTAGCTCAAGTTCATTTTTGTTTGTGAATGAAAATCCAATGTCAGTATTCGTTTTAATCTGAAACCAGATTTGGTTCCCATAAATGATAGTTATATGAATGTATGTTCTTCATTTTTACTGAATAAAATATTTGCTGGGAATGTAACGGGAAATCGGCCGAAGTTGGGCGTCTCAGTATTGTCTCTGAATCTATGATTGTCTCTGATGACAACCTTCGTAGGTATATAAAACAAAATTAAAACAATTCCGTCTTTTCAAATTTGTTTTTATTTATAATTTTGTTGATAGTTCTGAATGTGTGGTTCATGTTGCTGAATTCAACTTTTGTTTTTTAACGAAAACACCATTGCTTTAGGGTTTGAAGTGGAATCGAACATCTGTAGGTATACTAATTGATAGAATTGCAAATTATTAAGCGAGATGCATAATTAAACAAAACAACATTATAGCTGTAACTGTAAATATTGGTGTTAACTTTTGTCCACGAATTTGTGTTAATATGCCTGTGCGAAACTTATGCAGACATAAAAAGAAGTGGCCATTAAACAGATATATACTAACGACAGCATATACATTTCCAGATTCCAGTTATGCTTATAAAAAAACCGTCTGAAATATGACAATGGACAATGTATAGAGAAGAAACTTCCATTTTTATGCTCAAAAATTGTCCATACGTGCTCTATGTACACGTACAAGAAAAACCAAATAGCAACTTTACGCAAAGCTCGATTGGTAATGACTAATGACATTGAAGCACCCCTTATTTTTTTAGTAATGTATTGCTTGTTAACTGATGTGTTTATATTGGCTCCAGGCTTAATAGTTAACTGATGTTTATGATACATATACGTTACACATCAATGCATCTTGCAACTTAATTTGAGCACTGTGTGAAGTAAATAATATGTAAGAATAGTTTAAGTGGGTGGCATGACAAACGAGAATATGTTAGCAGCGCGGGGTGTAAAAGACTCTTTTCAAACAGATGTTAAGAAATTTATTCCCAAATATCGCTGCCATATGACGGTGTCGTACCTATATTACGCATAACAATTGGGAAGTAATGCAATTGTTTTTTTTTTTTTTTTTTGCGTTTAACACCATTCAACTAGATATTTTTTAAAACCTTTTGTGATTCTTAAACAAACCTCAGCATTGGATCTGTTTCCAATTTCCCCAAGACTGTTGTGTATGGCACTCCAAGGACTTTATCAATAATATGAACGTAGCCATTTAATTGGGCAACATCAGCTTGTAGAATAGTGGCATTCACGCCACCGCCTTCTACAGTAATGATTTCGTCGCCATTATTGTCTCTGATGTTGAAATACAAGAATGTCCTGTTGTTGACAGTAGGTACTTGAGCAATCTGAAAGTAGACGCACATGCTTTGTAAATTTAGGTGCAAACTTAACCGCTATGGTGTATCTTACGATATTTTGGTTCTTTTGGCGAATTTTCTCAACGTTAAGACGGTCCTTTATTATGTGCATGTTAAGGATATCCCTCATTTGTTGACGATTCCTGCAAAGAGAAGTATTTATTAAATCTTGTCACTCTGACAATAGATTGTACGTTAAATAACATAAATAAATAAATAAAAAAATACAGCAGTTTTAAAACAAACATCTCAATTTCTGAACGTAAATGGTAATGTGTAGCCAGTTCATGCCTGCGTCCGAACAAAGTTAGTTGTTGTGTCAGGATCAGGATAGTTGTTATAGCTATTTATTTACAGCTGACTGTACAAAATGTACTCCACCACTATTTGTTTTTTTCAGAATACACTCCTTTCAATCTATTTCGCTTTTGTTTATATACCTACCTTAATCATCTAGAAAATTATGGACAACTATGCACACAAAGGTGTTCTGGGTGGAGTTTCCTCTTTTAATTGCTAAGTTTTGTAAGAAGTGAGGGTGCAAGCAAATGTGCATTAACTTCCTTTTAAATGAACATTTGAAAATATCGGGAGTGATAAAACGCCCCTGTTAGCAATGAGCCATTCAGAATTCTTTACACAAAAAAAGAAGGAAAACAAAAAAATGAAAGGTGATAACTGAGGGTGGAGAGTGAAGGTGGTTAAATAAAAGGAAAGGTAGACACGAAGGAAATTACGGCGCCTCATGCTATATTAATGTTATATTCCATATCATGGAGGGTGCGTACTCGAGAGTTACACAAAAAATCTAGAAGCTACAAGGGGCTAATAGTGAGTAATAGTACCCTATTACGTATATGAGTACCGGGCGCTGTCAGCTCACTTCACACTTTAGAGTTCAGACGATTGCCTTTATGGCTACATTGATCCAGAAGTGCGGTAGGCACATCGCCGTCAGCCGGCATCGGCATCCATTTTGGCAGTAATTCAGTTGGTGGAAAATAAATTACATATGAGTCATTCAATCGATCAATATTTGTCTTGCGATTTGTTCTTTGCTTTAGCAACCGTTATTCGTTATTAGGTGTGTTCTTTTGTACTTCGATCTCACCAAAGCAAAGTTAAGTAAGAAAATGTGCAAATAAACGGACCCCAGCAGCTGTTCAGAAAGCTGGTTTTATAATTATGTTGAGAAGTGGATCATCATTTCTATAGAAGTACCTTTTTCCCAGGCAAAGAAAAACACTTTTTTCATTAAATATTCGTAGTTTCTGACACTTCATTCACATGCAAACTTTTTTTGGTCGCAGATACCCGCGTATCAGTTAAGGGTTGAGTTCGAACGAATTTTTCGTTCGGGGGTTTGTGGATCACGACTGTTTCGTGTGGATTGTGAATAAAGTGTGACAGTTCGCGGCAAGAATTTTCAATTCGCGGGAAAATTGGTTTAGTTGTTAATTTAGCTGTTTAAATCAATTGAGATTTATGTTTTTTTTTTTAATTAGATGTTAGATTAATTAAATATAATGGTTTTGTGATAGAACAAATAGCAATTTTCAATACATAAATACAGTTAATTTAATTTTTTCGCAATTCGCCTATTCGCAGTTCGCTCTCATGTGAATAGTCCTTTACTCGAAATCCTAAGTGACTCTTGCTGGGAACAAATATGTACCTAGTGTGACGCTGCGTCACCGCTGCAGAATAAGAATTCTGTAATTTCGCAAGAAAATAGGCAAATGAGATAAAAAAAAAGTCCAATTTCTGAAGCCAATCTGCAAATTTGGAATTCTTGAACGATATTTAATAAGTATTGGCTCGTTAAAAACTATAA
This sequence comes from Cheilosia urbana, assembly GCA_946477585.1. Taxonomy (NCBI): domain Eukaryota; kingdom Metazoa; phylum Arthropoda; class Insecta; order Diptera; family Syrphidae; genus Cheilosia; species Cheilosia urbana. The sequence goes on from OX297853.1 coordinate 179,619,373, forward strand.
TAGTGTTGTGATAGGCAACTGCGTTACTTTTTAAAGATTTTTATTTGGTAATAACAGTATTTTACAAATATAGTGTGAAAATAGCAAACAAATTTGACAGAAATGAAATTAAATATAACCAAAAAGAATAGGAACGCGTTGAACCACAAATTTTAAAAATGTGAATTTTTTCTAGGCGGGAATATTCAAATTTCAGTAAAAAAAAAACACAAATTTATATTTAAGACCAGGATTTGAATTTCTTTTATTGCAGAAATTAAAAAGTGCAATTCTTTTGCTTCTTATATATATTTTAATGCGATACAAGCAATAAATATAAATGAAATTAAATAAAAAGTCAGTTACAAATTAGAATTCGAACGATTTGAAAACCATCTGTCAGCAATAAGCAACTAGCCCAAAGAAATTTCTTGGGCTAATATTTGCAGGTTTTTTATATAGGGGAAATGTTTTGCTCTCTCTTTTTGACTCTCTTCTGCCCAACTTTTGCGTAAAGGAACGAAGTTTGACTAAATTTGTCGAATGTGTTCGAATGCATTATCGTTAGGGAACAGACCTATTGTCATTGCGTGCTGAAAATCCTACTTTATTTTGCTTTGCTGGGATCAAGCTTAAAAAACACACATATTGTGTGTTTTTCTGTGAACACAATAAAGGTTTATTGTATAACAAATTATAGTCTCGACTTTGAATTTATGAAAGCTCACAATTGCAAAATTGAATGACAAATATACATGTACATAGTTGGCGCAACAGGTCCCGAGGGACCCTAGACCTAGCTTCTTACAACCATTCGTTTTGTGTGAGTTTTTGATTTTTGGAACGAATGGAAGGGATCTACAATTTTGTGCCGACTCCAAACGGCTAATTGAGAAGCTCTTTCAGGACAGTTATACTCTCGGATGTTTGTCAGACGTTCGCGAGAGGTGGCGCAGTGGAAAAAACCCTGAGTCGGAATTGGGTTTTTGCGGGATTCGAACCTGGGAGCCTGGGACTCCCGCATAGCAGTCCAACACACTAACCACTAAGCTACTGCGACTACATTGTCCATTGTCCATTGTCCTTATACATCAACTAATTAATACATATTTTTACTAGAATCGGCTGAAATATGTTTACATTTTATTAATATAAATAAAAACTAATTTCGTAAGTATACTAGTTTTAACGTGATGCGCTACAAAGGGACAATTTTATTTTATGTAGGTATAGGCCCAAAAATGTAACATGTTGTGTTACATTTAAATTTAAAAACCTCTGACTCTGGCTTTGTTTTGTCTTTAAAGGGGAAACAGTTGTTATTGGATAACGAGTTACTAACATCGTTAACAATTCTATAATTGCCCATGAAAACAATTAAGAACCTAATAAGAATTGCCCGCACCCACATGCCTTCATTTATAATAATTTATCTGTGCCAGCAACTGTGATTTAAAACCAATCTACCCTATGCACTATGCAGTGTAAACACACACAGAATGTTAAGGGAGCTGTTTTTGCGGCAGTAGCAAAATAACATTGGCGCCAGCCGGGAAATCGAAATGGACTATTAGAGAGTGCATTTGTGTAATATGCATTCCTTCTGGATGTTGAACTTTTTTTCCGAACAATGAACTCCTTAATTATTCTTTTCTCTTGCATGTTGTGGTTGTACTCAGTAGTATTTTTGGTTGGTTAGACTTGCAGGATTAGGGTTGGTATTTCATGTGCGTGATGTAATTTTTTTTCCTTCTAAGGTTACTATACCAAGGAAAAACTGTAGCATGAGTCACTTAATAAAGTGAATTCGAAACTACATTTGTGGCAACGCAATAAAATGAACCTACAATTTGTACTAGCAGTACATAGAAAAATGTGTGTTAAGGGACGTTTACACTTCTGTAATGACATATAATTGCTTTGAAAATAGAAACAACAATCAATAAAACAGATGGCAAACAAGCCTTTTTTCGACCAAACATACAGCTTGTTAACCACAATTGCAGGGGTTCATTTTGAAGGTGTACTTTATTCGATTTTTGAATAGACGTACCTAGATTCCATACGATTTGCGTTGAACTTATTGTAAATGAAGATGTGAATGAATTAAGTGTGATTCTAGTTTGAACTGTAAATAAAAAGAAAACCCTCCACTCAGACCTTTCGACAGTTGAGTGCGTTTCCTCACTGGGGACATTCGGTTCGAATACTTTATGCAAGGCATGTAAAACGTGAACTAGATTTGTTTGGACTAGGTATACGCATCCGTTGATTAGTCAAATTTAATCCTAGACCTTTTTTTTTGTAAATATCTAATTAATTTAAGAATCATAATTACCTAACGACATTATTAAGGAATGACTGATTCCACGCATCATTGCTTGGCGCCAGGATAGTTACTTCACCGAGTTTGTTAATATCGTCCAAGACTTCGCCTCCAATGTCCATTATAACTTCATAGAACTTGTGTAGGGCACCATTTTCATTATCCTGTAGATATTTCATAAGATTATACAAAACACAATTTTCCAGTACAAGTGTGATCAAGTAATCAATACTATAATACAATTTTAGATACTGTCAGGCATTTTTATTTTTAATATTTTAAATAAAAGATTCACATATAGTAAATAAAAAGAATATAGTGATTAGGCTGTGGCGTGTATGAAAATTCGAAAACAACAAATTAAAAGGCATATTAGGAAAATGTATTCTAAACAGATTCAATCAGTATAAACTCTTACGAAAATGACGTATATAGAGGAAAAGCACGGAAATTAGTATATAGCAAATAAGATTAGACACAAAAATTAAATAAAAATACAAAATTGTATAGGTACACTTAAAAAAAAGAAGCAATTTCTTGAGTGGAATTTCACTTCTTTGAATTGTTGATGTTTATTTATTTTTTTTTTATTTATATTTTAGCTGCCGTATTAATAAAAACCCCGTAACTATTCTCTAACTCATATGTTACCCAGGACCTAGTTAAATAAATAAAATATTAGTTACATTTTCTTATTAATAAATGAAAATAACTCATATAATAAGTAACTGATGTTTTCTCTAAAATAGCTGGAATCACCTAACCAAATTGTACTTAAAACTATTACATATTGGCTTTCATCACGGCTGGCTAGTAAAATTTCAATTTCAATTGTGACAAATGGGAAAAAAAAAAAAACAAGAAAATAAAAGAAATTTTGAAAAAACTATCCCCCGTATTAATAAACGCTGTGTAAAAGTTATCTACTTGTTACCAATGTCCAATGTCAATTGTTCCATTTTTGTATGCTATCTGACGTTTGCTAGCTAACTTACTTGTGCACATTTTTTTATTAATAAGGGGGTATATTTATTTTTAAATGTTTTATTTGAAAATATTGTCATAGGGTTTTCTCGTTTTTTGTACACTTTTTTTTCGATCCTCCCCAAACATATTTATATTATTCAAAAACACTGAATAACGGTGAGCCAATTTGTTCCACAATTTTTTCAAATTTAAATTTAATTCATTTGTCATTTTGACAGGAACCATTTTCCAGAGTTATTAACTCGCTAACAGACCTCCTACCGTAAGTTAGTTATATGATAGTTACGAAGCGTTAGTTATCTTCTAAAAATGTTTATTAATAGGAATTTGAGTTTAGCGAATGTGTTTGGCATTAGTTAGGCCTAACATGTAGTTACGCGACTATTATTAATACGGCTGTAGATGTTTTTTTTTTTTTTTTTTTTCAATTTTATTGATAACACAAAACTAAGACTGTTGTTGGATCAGATGATTCAAAGAAATACAAGATCGCGTTCGAATGGTTCTCTGTTTTAGTTGTAAAATTTGCTTGCCGATACCGACATCCGATTTTGCATCAAAGTTATTTCTTATACATAGTAATAATGAACACAGTAAGAGAAAATGCAGAGCACTTCTCTGACCATCGTAAAACAACGTTAAAAGAGTTAAAGCAAGTGTAGTATTCTTTCGCTTCTTTTACTCATTCCTAGTATTTGAGCACTCGCACCCTTGAAATATTTCCATTGAACAAAATAAATTTAATTTCATCGTGTTGTATTTACAGGTCTGTTGCTAAGCTTAATGATGAAGCAGAGAGCTGATGCTGAGTTAAAAAATGTTGGTCAAGTGTTGGCTCTTTTTTGTATTATGAGTTATTTTAATAACGGCAAGGTAAATGACACTCTATACCACTACAGCATGACCCTACACAATCTCATAATCCAACTTAAGTGAAATAGAATACTTAAGGATTTTTGGGGACATTTGAAAATATGGCGTTTACTTTTTGAAATTTGAAAACATTATTCGTCGAAAACACATGCCGAATGTCATAATATTGTATAAAAACATATGATAGATATCATCACCTACAACTTTGGAGCGTACATTTTCAAAAATGTTGGTGTTTTCCCAATACATTCAGTGCAGTGGGCAGAGTTTGGAGAGTATCTGCTTTTTCGAGGTGTTAACATTTTTCAAAAATGCAAACTTTAAAAAAATGCATTTTAATTTTAAGAAGCTCAAATGGTCCTTCTATGGGGTGCTTTTTTATCGTTTGAATAAATCGCATGTGAATTAAAAAGTAAAAACAACTAATAAACCCTGCAACAAAAATTAATTCGTTTCTTTTACGCATAAATCATTGGCAATTAAAAGTCCTGAATCTACTTGCCGTTGCAAGATTCCAAGTTTAAATATTGGTTATTTTTATATTATGTACATCACATCAGCGGACAAATCAATAATAACAAGCACACACTTTTAGAACTACACAGCCGAAGAAAACGTATAAACCAAAAGACTATGACTAGCGTTAAAGTGATGTGCGTACATCTAATTCCCAAAGCAGCTATACACAAATCTGTTAAAACTGACAGCACGCATGTATAAGTGAAAGGGAATAGTTCGCAAATGATTTAAAAAATATGGATGTCATTGCCAATTTACAATTCTGATAGTTCTATTTAATTTTTGTTTGCAATAATTAATAAGAAAAACAAAAAATAAAATGTAATTTTTAATGCAAACATTGCAGTACGTTATAATATATTTTGCAAGTAGCTATAGTATGTATGCTTTGTTCAACAAATATCTATGCCTTAGTTCACATGTTTCAAATTGTGTTCTATTGTGTACTAATTTTGAGTTTTTAATCATCCAATTAATTGAACTTTTTTATCAAATGGTGTATTGTTTTTACGTTTATCATTTCTGGCATTTATTGTTTGAACTATAGTCTTGTTTGTTTAAATAATAAGGAAAAACTTTAATAATCTTGTAATACTTACATTTACAATCTATTGTTGATGGAAATATTTTGCATATTTTATTTATATTAACCGACCATGCATCAGAAATGCAGAGATTAAGGTCCCATCAAATATCATTTTGTCATGCGAAATATATTAAATTTAAAATTACACATATTTCATAAGTCTGTAGGTAATATTTTTCTAAGTGTACTCAAATTTTGTTTATTTGTTTTTTTTTGTTTTTTTTCAATACAATTTTGTTAGAAAAACTAACTCGGTGAAAAACGCAATTTTTCGTTTTTCACCAATTGAAGTGAGAATTAGTTTTCGAAAATGTCTCATTAAAATGCGTTGTGATATTTGAAAGAGCGCATTATGAATTGTTTCGAAATGAGTTAAATGAATGAGAATGCATTTTAGGTGAATTATTTATTTTGTCAGCTTATGAATAATTGGCAAGTCTTGTATTTAAATTGTATGAAACGATATATACGAATTGTTAAGCGTCGAGGCGATTGATTTTTAAATAACAGAAGATGTAAATTAGGTATTATTAAAAATAATAAATTGCATACATGCGTGCGAAATAAGGTTGAAGTGAGAAAAACGTGAATTTTTTTTTAACAATAGAAGCAAACCAAACACTAACTACTATACTAGCAGAAGAATGCTACCTGTCGAAATCTTTCTTTCTTTTCAAAATTAAGTACAGGCGATTTAACTAGTGCAGCTAAAACCGTTTTCGGTTTTGAAAATCGCAAAATTTAAAAAATAAATAAATAGTTGAGGCAACAGGTCCAAAGGGACCCTAGGCCTAGCTTCTCACAACCATTCGTTTTGTGTGAGTTTTCCTTTTTGGGCAGAATGGTAGGGATTCACAATTTTATGCCGAGTTCAAATTGAAAAACTCTTTCATGACAGTTATACTCTCGGATGTTTTTCAGGCGTTCGCGAGAGTTGGCGCTGTGGAAAAAAAAAACCTTAAGTTGGAACTTGGGTTTTTCCGAAATTCGGACTTGGAACCCCTCGCTTAGTAGTCCAACACACTAACCACTAAGCAACTGCCCAGAATTTAATGCATAAATTAAAAAAAAAAAAATGTATGTCGACATGTGGAAATCGACGAATGGAAAGGTTGAAAACTTTTTCTTATAAAACACATTAGCTGCTCCCGCCCGGCCGTTGTGCTAAACAAAATTGTTTCCGTAACGAAACTCTACGAAATAATTAAATTCATGTAGAATTTTTGACAAATACGATCTCACTGTATAAAAAATTAATTTCTACAAAATTTCCAATTTAATTTTAAAATTTTCCAATTTGCTCATCGTACAAACCTTCTTTAAGCGTAGACAAACACAACAAAGAAAATATAGCTCAAATCGGACGATCCGTTCTCGAGTTATGGGCGGTCTTACGGATGTAACTCTGTTTTATGATACAGATAAATCTAAAAACACAACTTCCAGAGTTATATCACAGCAACTTTTTGTCAAATGAGATTTTCTTCCCCTACATAAATCAAAAACGTGCGATGATTGATGCTAGTTAAAGCCTGCTTGCAGAAGCTGGCTGAACTCGCAGGGATCTTTTTTTATGCGTGTGACATAGAGGGTCATTTGTTTGACCAGAAAATTTTACAGAAAACAGAAAATGCAACATGCACTTCAAGCTCAAGGTAGATCGGATAACAAAAGCCTTAAATCAAGATTGTCAAAAAGCTTGACTTTATGGTTTAAAGGGAAAATTACATTTTATTGCCAAAAAGAAGTTGTGGTATTTTGTTTTGAACACAAACAGGCGTTTGAATTCTACTCAAATACAGCCAACCCTGTGGAAACCCATCAGTAAAACAGAAAGATTTGTAACTTCTAAGGTTAAATCTCCTTATTCACTGCTAGCTGCAACAAAACATTTATATTTTAACTACTAATAACATTGTAATAAAATGAATGGAACAAGCTAAATATAATAAACAAATACTTCGTTAAACATGCTGTACATCATTCAATAAACCAATGATTGCAGTGAAAAAAAAAAAAAAAAAAAAAAACAGTGCAAAATTTAAACCAAAAGTTTTGTATACGAGTTAAATGATGATTTGAGACTTGTGTTTTGATTGTATTTATGTATTTCAAAGTGTGCAAAAAATGTTCGATCTCTCAAAACAGTTTGATTAAATTGTATGTTTTACCTTAAAAGACTGTAGATGTTCAAATGCATTTAAGTATCCACGTGAGTATGTAGAATTGTAGAGCGCATACGAATGTACATAAGAAAGAAAAAGAAACCAAAACAAAAAAATATTGTATAAGGAGAACAAAAGATATATCGTAGGTAGGTATTATATTATTTAAATATTCATCTGGGTACTTAGAAATAAATAATAAACTCTACGAACGAGTGAACTAACGTGAGCAAGATGAATTGTGTGTAGATAACATTTCAATATAAAACTATTGTATTTCCTTAAACTAATGGCAACGGAATGACTATGATCAAGTGATGTTCAAAGTTGTATATGGTTTGATTTTAGATAAATATTACATACAAGCTTTAAGAACTTTAAAATGCCTATTGTAGATAACAAAAGATGGTAATACTTATTTCAATGTTTTTACATTAAATTGGTACTAAAGAGGGCACAGCTTGAAAAATAATTCAGCAGTGAAGGCAGTTAATGTTCCCTTTAAAAATGTTTAGAACGTGACAATGTCCGTATTAGTATTTTTCTAATTATAGTCAACATAAAAAAAAAGTTGGGCTTTAAAGAAAAACAAAATAAACACATACATTTGAAGCTTTTGATGACGAAGAGTTTTACAGATTCAATAAAAAAAATGTTCAGTTCTTGATCGAAAATTTGAATATTCAAGAGCCTACAACAAAGCGCGGGTTTTCTATTCCTGCATTTGTGTTGTAGTTAATCTTAATTTTTTGTTTTTTTCTTTTCTTTCTGTCATTTCATTAAAAAATGTTTAAAGAGAAATCCCCAATTTGTGTTTGGTTTTCAAACTGTCGATTCTTGGGTCTGTTTGACAAAAATGTACGGCACTTTCGCTCGGTACTAGTTGCAGGTAGGTTATAATGGAATGAAAAGTTGGTCACCAGCTTTAAAGTAAGTTAGAGTGCTGTTAGATTGTATCTACTAATATACGAGGACTTTAATTCTCCGCCAATCTGAAAACTACTTGAACAGCGTTATACATTTAAGGTCGGGATTTTTGGAAAGTCTGTTTACGCACAACCCAAAACAAAGATTTTGTTTCGGACTTCATCTAATTGGAATATTATGGGTCATTGTCAGTGGAGCGACCCAATTCTGATGTATTTGCACTGAATTTTAGCTTTCTATAGGTTTGACTTTATAAACTATCAACATGCATAGAAAATTTTATAAACAATGAATGAATTTGTAAAACTACATTTTCCGACTCCATGTGAATATGTAAACTGTATATTAAACATTAGGAAGGCTAGTTTGTAAACGGTACTTCCAAAGTTCGCATTCAAAAACTTCTAAATGGTAAATGCAAGGCTTCTGCGTGTAAGTTGCGATTGCCTACTTAAGTAGAGTATAAAGTGGGAAATGAACGAAACGAACGAAAATCAATGTAATGTGGGGTTATAATCGTGTCATGAGCCATTTTGTAGCTCATCGAACAAGAATGATCCGAAGTTTAGATTACTCGATATAATATAATTTAATGCTTCAAAATGCAATGTAGGTACATGCATAGTGATAATGCACATATTTTTATTTCGAGTCAAATATGATCTATCAATGAACGAATAAAACATGACTACGAGCAGCATAAACTGAGAAGGTATTAAATAGACCATCAGCTCCCGCGCAGCTACGCGATTCCCCCCGCAAATTTTGAAAAGAAAATTCTGTCTTAAGTTTCCCATCCGCGATCTTTGAATACGTGTGAAGCAGTAAAAAAAAACTAAATTGAGGGGGTATAATGGAATAATGACACTCAGCAGTCATCCTACATCCTACACCTTTTTGTAGAAATTTGTATGCCCAAAAAACCTTCCGTGCAAAACAGGAAGAAAGCATCAAAATTGTGGTAAATATCAAGAGTCTGACGAAATAACATTTGAACTACATTGCAACAGACTTTTGCCTTTTAGCAAAAAAATCTAGCAACAAGAAATATTCATTAGGCGTTTTTCTTTTCCATTTCAAAACTGAACCTGAACTGTTATACAAAAAGTTCGTGCTTCTTTTTTAGCTCAGACACATCAGATCTGGAATTTGTGTTTCTTTTTTCGTTCAGAGCATGATCAGAGCGCGATCTATGAGCTCAGAATAAATTGACTAAGGGGCTGAGTAAAAAGCTGATTACACATATACATTCACACTTCCAATCACATTTGACACAAAAACAGCAGAACGATCTGAGCATGCTCGGTTCAGAGCGCGCTCATATAGCTCGAGCTCAGTTCAGTGCTCAGATCTGAACTAAAAAAGCAAAACTCCTATTATAAAAATAAACAAACTACGATTTCTATACTGAAGGTTAATTAAATATGATTTTTTCATAAACAAATCGAGGGAATTTGAGTTGGGTGAAAAGCGAAAAATGCCCACGCTTCATGGGAAAAATAAGACAGCGTGCTAAAAACACTGACTGACTTATTGTGTCTGTTTCCGTTTGTTGTAAATGGGCGTGAAATTATTTCGCCGGCGAATCTCAAATGGAAGAATTGATATTAAAATTTCAAATATGATATGAACTTTTCTGAGTGGGTAAGATTTTTGAGTTATTTTACCTTCTAAAATTATACATACAACCTTCATAGCACTTAACAATTAATAGGACATGAGAATCAAATTCTTAGAAACTCTGATGACCAAACAATGTTAAGTTGAAAATCAATTTATCGTATTTTTCTTGTAGATAAAGTATAACAAAAAAAAGTCATTCAATTTTTTTCAATTATTTTTTTTTCTTAATTTTCATTGCACTTTAATAATAAAAATTTTCTTATAGATACAGTCAACGAAAATGAATTTATTGAATATAAATTTCAAATAAGAATTATTTGTAGATGCTGATTTTATTTTTGCAAATGATCCCTATGGATTTCCATCGACTTCCATTGTTTACAACCACAATATAAACATTCTGTACTGTACTGTATGGATTACCTACATAGGTAAAATAAAATAAGTCCTTATAATACTCGTTTTAATGAAATATAAATTGGTACTAAGTTCATCACACCATACCTTAACACATCCCGATAACGGCCAATTATTTGAATTTTTTCCAATGTCACCACAGAATGAACTGTCAGTCATCTGTCAGTTTCCTATTTGCAAGTGAATGAGTTTGTCCAATTTACTTTAACATGGCACATATACTTTCGCACATAATTCTTAAGTTGGCTGAGCTGACGGTCTATTTAATACTTAGTTTATGATGAGCAGTTTAGGTTACCAAACTGTCGTTTCTACGGGCGTCTTTCTTTTCTCTTTCAGAGCAATGAACAGAACTCGAGCATGTTCAGGTCGATCGTATTTATTCATGAAAAAAATACCAAAAATATGTAATTCTTAGTCTTTTTCTCCAATCGTTTTCCCTTTCTTGAAGTCAACTGGCTTTTTATGTACCAGCATTAGCATTCGATCAGTTAGCTGTCGAAATATGCCTTCCTAGGATTTTTACTCAGTCAATTTATTCTGAGCTTCACAATGAAAAAAAATGCACAAATTTAAGTCAGAGCTCTGATGTTCAGGACTCTGTTGTCTGAACTAAAAAAGAAAAACGTCTTATATTGAAAAATGCCGTCGACTTAAAACATTTTAAAAGTTCGCATTCAATAGGAAAACCATTCACTATTTTTAACATCATATCCAATGTCTGGGTTATGAATTAATGGGTATGCTAAACAGGGCAAACGTTTGAATGAAAATTTCGGTTTACTTACAGATTTATTAATCTTTGGAAATGTCTCAATTCTAAAATTCTTTAAGAATTGGACAAATTTGGGTTAATTTTTATTCAAATATGTTTTGTGTATCTACTATAAATTATTATAAGTAAATTTATTATTTTATTTAATACAGTCTGTAAACATTTTTTTGAAACGATTTGTGTTTGTATATAATAAATTAAAAGTGGTTATGTAAATAAATGTAAATAAAAATGGTCGAAAAAATACAATTATAACAATTTAAAAAATTTAATAACTTTGGAGACTTTTTCCTTTTTCTAATTTGATAGGTATCAATTACACGTTTAAATGCGGATTTCACTTTTTATTAACGACTTTTGTCCATGAACCGTATGTATGTTTTGATGTTTTGATAGTTGAAGCATTTGAAGCATTTGAGAGGACGTTTTCTCAATAGAGCTAACAATTTCGTAAAGAATTGATAAAGAATCGCTCCTTCCATTGGAGCGAATGGAGATGCGCCAATTCCGTCGGAAGCATTATTAGGCCATATTTTGATGAGACAGGAGCCAACGTTGCAACAATTTCTCGGAATCACAGCCAAGGCTATGATAAATTAATGTTGCTGATGTCGAAACGAATCGATTTGATTATGAAGGAAAAGTTTGTCAAAGTTTTAAGACAGCCTTTTCAAATTTTTGAGCCTTCTTTAAAAGAACAGCAACAATTCTTTAACAGATTTTTGGTTTTGCTTCGTCCGCCATACATCGGGCGAATCGACAAAGAAGACGAATAGCCAGAACGCTTAGCAAAGCGAAGGTCGCAGTTGGTGGATCGTAAATGCATTCGTCGATGCATTCACACCGAACACCAACTAGTTTTCGTTTAACGTTTCAATCAGCCGTGAGACACTAATCGTGAAACTTCTGCGTAAACTATTTTGGTTACAAATTTCGATCGCATTAATTAACAAATAAAATTAATTCAGAGCATTTAAAAATAATATTATCCTATCAATTAAGTATGGCAAATTTTAAGTTGTGAATTGTGACATTTGTCCGGTCAGCTCTTCTGCTAAATATTGCAAAAGGTGTGTCGACTTTTAACGACTCGTTTTGAAAATTGAAATATGTATGGGAAAACTTCTGTTTTAGAGTGTTTTCGCGAAAGCCCGGTTTTCGGCTTGGTGTTAATGGTGTATAAGTTTGTAATATCGATTTTTAATTGCAAAATAAAGTATTTAAGTCATTTGAGGTAAATTTCAAGCGAAAAAAGTGCACAAATGACTGTCAATGACAGTGATTGTCGAAAGTCAATGCCTGGTAATGAATTCACAAGGCAATTTGAAAAAAATAAAAGGTCACTGCCGTCTTTAACTGAAATTGAATCTCACAGCTGTAGCTATTTGAAGGATTGCATTTTACTTGTTTGTTAGAGTTTTCACTGATTGCCCCGTAAAGCTAGTCCAATTAATATACAGATACACTCATCGGCAAAAGTATTTTGACAGAAATGCAAGTCGCTTTTTAAAGCGCATAGTTCCTAACGGCTACGAACTGTCTACAATTTTCAGTCAGTGATTGGATATGGTGTGACCTATGATTTTGTTTGTAAATGAGACCGCATTTGAGACCCATTGCTTTCTAGCTCAGGCCTATTTGTTGTTAAACTACGATTTTTTGACTTTTTTGAAAAAAAAAAAAACAACTGTAATCGTTAGAATTTAAATTAAATTATAATAGACTTATTGCGCCGTACTAATAACAAATTTTTGTCTCAACTTTAAACTTATACGGAAGCTCACAATTGCGAAATTTATATAGAAAATATAGCCACTGTGAACTACTAAAATTTAAAGTCGAAACTAAAAATGTTTATTGGTAAGGCCCATTGTGTACAGGTCCATTTTGATTAAAATACGGGAAAAATAACAGGGTTAAATATGGAAGATCGAGTAGCTTTTGTCGCAAAAAAACAATTGCGAACTTCCCGTTAAAAAATAAGGGAGGGAAGCATTTAATTTGTCACAAATATCCAAATCAATAATCACCAAAAAACGATCTCTGTGCAAAATTTACCTCCCTCGAGTAAAAAAACGAAAAAGTTATACCGAAGAAGGTAAAAGGATGGAAGATAAATTTTGAAGAAGTTTGTTAAAAATCCAAGTTTAACTACTGAAATTCTCGAGCTTCAAAAAAAAAAAAACCCTGAAAACTGGATTATCGTAAGTAAGTTCAGAGGCGTCTTGCTGAACTCGATTTGGATACATATCATGTACAAGAAAAGTACCGTATATAACTGCGAAAACATAATAAAGAGGCTACAATTCGCCCAAGAGTTTAAAAATAAACCCATAAAGTGTGGAACCGGATTTTATGAACAGAAGATTCACTTGAGACGCATGGATTTGTTCAGATGCCAAAATTATCTCTTGAAAAACATACGCACCCGTCGTTTGGATCAGTATGCTTGGTGTTGTAATGTTTTAGGGTTGTATACCGTCCAACGGCTGTGTAGATTTGCTTCCAATCGATGGACTTATGATCCAGAACAAACTTAAAACAATTACACCTCATCTGGCGATAGACTAGTCGGGCAGTTATTTATTCTCCTACATTTTTCCTTTTTAAATTTCAAATAATATATTTTTTTTTTGTGAATTTTATTTGTAAATTTAAATTCATCTATTTTAAAATAAAAATGGAATATGTTCACCTGTTATTTAAGTAAGCAAACAGTGAATTAATTTTAGTGTATTTTTTTTTTTCCAATAGTCAATAGTCCTTATCTCGTATCATCTCGTTCATCCTATAGTCTATTTAATTTTAAGAGTGTCAGGGAGGGAGAGCATGTCTGTTTGTATTTGTATATACTTATACTTATTGGAAACATAAACTACTTAAGCTTTTGGTGCCGTCGAGTATACATAACCATACGCGAAAATCGAATTCAGTTACCTTATATGACATTCATAAACGAAGCGAAATGATTATAGTAATATAATAATAGCAGTGCGAGTGCCAACGATCTATCATTATAGCAACAAGCCAAATATTTCTACTAGTAGGTATATATGTACTTGTATATAATATGAATTCGCACATTTAAAGTGCGCATAATTTTAGTTTCTATTTGTAATTATAGAGGTATTTAGTTCTATAGCGACATGTTAAAATAATTTTTACTTATGGTAAACACCACGATTAATAAGTTAACAATTAAATGCAAAGCGTTATGCATTTAACACTGACTTATATATATATATATATAGACTCGGTTTGACCATAGAAATGGAAACTTATAGTGAAACATATTCATCTTACCTGAAGGAACTGGGTTACAGTTGTATCAACAATCATGAGAGGTCGATGAATCAGGTGCACGACACCATTCCGTACGGGGATGTTTGCCTTAACAACTTCAGCAAAAACGACGCCCTTCGAGTGCTTGGCGTCCCCAATGCGAGTATTTGATTTCACATACACTGAAAATAAAAATCAATGCTGTAATAAACAAAGCGTAAATAAAGAATGCCCGCGCAATGGTTACAGCAACGACCAACAACGTCGTGTGTAATGAAAAGAAAACTGTATTTCAGTAAATCATGCAAGGTGTGTGTAAAATTATTATTATTTTTTTTTTTGCAAACGAGTGCGAATTATTATTAATGTTGAGCTTCCGGGTGTCTTGCACGCGCTTATAGAAGTCGTTAACGCATAGAAAACACATAATTTCAATGCGGGTGTTCCGAGAAAGATATCCTGTGAAACGCGCTACTAAAATAAATTCCATCTACCTATATATACGTTTGTCCTTGTGAGGGATAGGCCGACATAGCCATATGAATATAAATACATAAAGGATCCAAACACGCACCTTGAACGTAGGCCAAAAGAAACTTTTCTCATTTTAGTAATTATTGCACCTCCTCCAGTTTTGATTTATACGTAGTATTATTTGTTAACGAAGCCATTTCACTTGCACAATGCCCGCCTGCTGATGCGGGATCTTATACACACACGAGCAGGTATGAGTCCTATCATCTCGTTAAAATTGCCGGTATGTGAGGTGTATTCAGCAGATGTCGGTTATGAGACTTCATTAAAGAAGTCTAGTAAAACTAAAGTTTTTGAACGAATTCTATTCCGTTCAAAATCAAGACAGGAGTTTCCGATTGAATTTTGTATAGCAGTAGTTCTATAGTCAGTCAAGGACATGGCTGTCAATGAAATCAGCGAGGTGCAACTGCAGATTATTATCATAATTATTATTTCATTTTTCATTGATGAAAGTATAAGTCGTTGCATATTAGTTAGGGTATGCATTTGGAAATAGTGTCACTTTCCTGAATCGAAGTCGTATTAATGTGCGTGCAATGGCTCTCCCGTGGCCGTGACTACAAAACCGAACGCCTGAACCTGTACATTTTACATACAAAATTTAGCTTCTAGCTCACGAGAGTCTCAAAACTAATCTTATACTATTTTTTAACACAGACCTGGCAGTAGTGTGACCAATTTAGCATATTTCCTGCTTAATTTAGCAGGATTATTTTATTTTTAGTAGGCGAACTATATCTAGTGTCAACTGTCAAGACACATTTGACAGGGAACCCGGCCATACAACGAATACAGCAAGTTTGCAATTGCAATCCATTTTCCAAACAAACACTTTTTTAGGGTTCCGTAGCCAAATGGCAAAAATCGGAACCCTATTAGATTCGTCATGTCTGTCTGTCTGTCCGTTGTAGGTCACAGCCATTTTCTCCGAAACTATAAGAGCTATACCGTTGAAACTTGGTAAGTAGATGTATTCTGTGAACCGCATTAAGATTTTACACAAAAATAAAAATAAAAAAACAGTAAATTTTGGGGGTCCCCATACATAGAACTGAAACTCAAGAAAATGAAAAGATTTTTTCATCAAACCCATACGTGTGGGGAATCTATGGATAGGTCTTCAAAAATGATATTTAGTTTTTAAATTATCGATCAAAGTTACAACGAACTACAAGAACTTTTGTGTTATGTTACTTTCTGTTTCGGAACCCTTCATGAGCGAGTCCGACTCGCATTTGTCTTACTTTTTTTTAAAGTTATTTTTGTGAAATATGTATACCTATTTCTTATTTTTTCTGAAAAAAACTGTCTTTTTGTTAATTTTTTGGGTTTAAGCTGGTTTTGATTTCGAAAAATATTGAGCTTGATTTAGCACTTTTTTTATACAAAAATAAAAAATAAACAAGCTATATTGCTGAACTTAGCATCATTTCAAATATCGAATTGGTCACACCGCCTAAACTGGCAGGACGCAGGAGTAGGTTAGGTGTATAATAGATTTTCAACTTACTTTTGCCGTCCTTTTGTTGGAAAAAGCTGACAGTTACTCGAATATTATCTTCAAATGAGGCTGTTGTTTGTGGCATTTCAATGGGAGCCGGTGCAGTGAATATCACATTGTTGGGAATGACATGGCCGTCAATTACTTTTTTATCAACCAAGCTGCTTCTAGTTGTTTGCTGAAATTTAATTATGTTTTAATTTAATCAATACTATAAGAATTTTGAAATCACTCAGTTTAACAATTCTTACCTTAAATCCTTCGTCAATTGGTATTAGGAAGGTGTGCCCTCCTGGAGCTTGGTATAAACTTTCTTTTCGCATTAAAGTCACCTGTGCACGGTATGACCTAAAGTGATGTATTAAAACAAATTCAATTCATTTTGTTGTGAACAATCAGAAAGACATAATTGTGATAAGCAAAATGTATTTAAAATTTAATTAATCATAATAATATGTAGATTTATTTATTTACTTGGAGATTTACACTTTAAAACATTAGTCTTATAAATTGATGAAGATTACAAATTTGAAAGAAGCTACAATGATAATTAATAAACTATTCTAATGTCAAGAGGCTTTCACATGGGAAAAATTAAACGTGAATGCGAGGGAGAGCATAAATGCATGCAGTATGCGATGCCAAATAATATCATAAGAAGTTCAAATAAATTGAAACAATAAGTTGTACCTTAAGCGGTATTCTCCAATGCTCATGGAATCAGCTTGTTGTAAAAATTGTAACGCATCGGGATTCAATATTTCCGATTTCGATGTAGGCAGTACGTTGAGCGGGACAAGCACATCATCAATAACATGCATAACCTAGAAAAGAACAACCAAAAAATGGATTTAGTGTGCAGTGGATCTTTTAAGATATAATTTGAAGACTAGAAAAGGCGTGTTAGTTCACCAAAAAAAAAACGGATAATCTAGCTGTTTTTACGTGATGGTGTGCGCATTACAACTGTTTTGCAACAAAAAATCACAATCAGTGTTGGTAACTCGTGGGTAATTTCGATGAATAGACACCGTCTCGTGGGAAAAAGGGAAAAAGTACAATTCTGTGGGAAATTTGGTTAACTTACAAAAAAAAAAAAAAATTGTATATGTATACATAGGTACCTACTTTAATTTCAACCTTAAGACCATATTTCTACTTATTATGTAAAACATCTACTACAAAAACAAAAAACACTTGCGAGTAAACTCGACATTTTGATTTGCTCCTTCTTACTTCAACCGGTATTTTCATTGTTTTTTTCCCCTTTTTTACCAAGTACATAATTGATTTTTCACAAAACTATTGAAAATTTGGTGTGTTTTTTTTTCTTCGAAATTACCCAAGTGGAAAAATTGTGGGAATTTTTACTAGACGCGGACGGGAAAAATGGGAAAAGAAGTGAATTGTCCGGTGGAAAAACCATCCCAAGGACTTACAATGCTACTAATAATAATTTAAATTTTTAAACTTACTTGTCTCCTTCCCAAACTGTTTTCCATTTGCAGGGAAAGCGATGGAATTATCCTCGCATTATTTACATATATGTCGCCGTTACTTTTTTTTGTCACGTAAAGCGGTGGATTTCCATCCATATCTGAGACAACGGTTTTCGTAAGTTGGTCTTGAGTGAGGGCGACAGTAGCTGAAATTAAAATGTCACGTAATCATTATTATCTAAGTGAGTGCTGTCTTTTGTTAAACAGAGTAGGTATCTTTAAACCACCAAAAAATAAAAATAGCGCTTAAAGTATTTTTTTTTTTAATTAAGAGATATCCTTAAAAATACCCCATTATAAATTAACCGTCGCTGTTTAGAAGTTTAAAAGAAGACTGATGTTAAACGACTGAGCAGGCCACAATTCGTTGTCAGGCAGAATAAAGCCAAGTCGGAACTGATTGAAAGGTTTGAGCTACTACTAAAAACCTGACCAGTCCATATGAATGCGGTTTTAGGGTATCAAAGACAACTTCCGACCAAAGTCTTGCAATTATTAGACACAACCAAGGAACTTCAGATCGATACACACCACCTGTTTATCAGCTTCAAAGTCGCCAACCAAAGCATACGTGCAGGCGAGCTATGCTAAACTTGGTAATCCCTGGAGAGATTTCGTTGCTCTGTCAAAATCGGCCATAAGAAGGCTTAACACAATAGCAACGCCATTTTATGCTCATCGTATCATCATCATAAAGCAATTGTGCGAAAGTAACAAGCCGACTTCAGAGGTACACTATTACAAAAGTTCGTTCAGTTCAGAGGAGTGCCTGAACTGTGCCAAAAAATGTCGGGTTTCTTCTTGAGCTCCGGCACATTGATCTAAATTTGTTTTCTCTTAGCGTTCGGAGCAGCGTGACCGTTACGACTAACATTGCAATTTGGTACCTTTTTTTTGAGAGCCTGCCAATTTTTTTTTGCTATTTAGCCCTTTCTTAGTTGAAGAAGGCGCTTCAAAAATGTTTCAAATGTTGTTATTTCCAAATAAAAACCTTTAAAAAGGAACGTAGTTACATATCAGAACACTAAAGGTTCGTTCGCGTACTTTTTTTCAACATAAAATTATAAAAAAAATTGCTAAGAAACTATGCGAATGCGACCACGTACTGAGAAAATTGAAAAACAAAGAAAGTGAAATCCACTGCTCCTATTTTAATTTTTTCGTAATTTTTTAGAAGCCAAATTTCGACTTACTGAAAAATGTAAAAAGAAAACTGTCAAAAGTGACAGCTCAAAAGTTGGACAGGTAAACCTTTATTTATTTTCGTCTTCAACGATGTCGGAGGAAGAAGTTTAAATTGAATGTTCTCCTAGAACATTTCAGCGCATTCAAAATGGTAAGTTTAATAGGTATATACTCGTTGCTTGTAAAAAATGTAATTACAACTTATTTTGTAGGTATGTTGCACTTAAATTTGTTTATTTTACGAAAATGTCAAAATGCCATTTCTTAAACTTTTAGTAAGATATTCGAACCTCTCTTGAAATTGCGATCTTTCTCTGTCGATATTTGAAATTTGACATTTTTCATTTTTTTTTTTATAGTGTTCAGCGAGCCAGTGCTTGTTATATATCTTTTAAAAATACTTAGGAGTTGTGAATTACTCGATGAAAGGACACGTCTGGAGGTCTATTGTTACAAAAATATTTGCAAAATTAATATTGTTTTGCACTACTTACCCATATGATAAAGAACCGAAGTGTTGTCATGATGCCGTTGGAAAGCTTTGTTTGTTGGTACAAATACCGTCACAGAACGCAAAGCTAAGGTGGCATTTGCGATTGGATCCTGCTCCAGTAAAGCGTAAAACTGAAAAAAAAAAAACTCATTTATTTCATATTCAAATACAGTTTTCTATCGAAGTAAAAGGAAATCCGTAAGTGAATCGATTATCGCTATGTATATATAGCGCCATTTTTTGTTTTTCTTTAAAACCATACACTCAATCCATTTACTTAATTCCAAATCGAATTTGATGTGCTTCCTGTGGAAGTGAGTATATAAAGCGTAGTCATTTTAAGGAAGCTTCAGCGACTATATAAACTCAAATACGCCCATATCTCCTGCAACATCCTGCGGCAAAAATGGGGTTTCACCTTTCCGCTTTTGAGTTGTTTTTTTATCTACCTACTGTTAATCCAGACCAAACTGGAATTTGATTTGGCTGCCATGTTTTTGACAACCACTTTCATGGAGATGAATGTTTATGTCAGTGGTTAGTATTTGAAGACGGAGGTCGAATTTGTCTCCTTCCATCCAAATATAGACAGCGAGGATGTTTTAACTCGGTGGCTATGGGCAAATCATGTTAAACAACCAACATTGGACAAGAGGAAAAGAGGAAGCGTTTCAGCTAAGAGCTTGAGGTTGGTGAATGAGTTCAATTATTTATGAACACTGTTGGGGATTATACATAAATTATTTGCAGAGGGTTAAGCATTCTGTTTCTAAGTATGTACGAGTACCTATACGAAAAAATGCTTCCATTGTTTGCATCGGCATCATTTCGGGAGGTAGTTTGTTTTCATATCCTTGGTGATAAAATTTACATATTAAGTTTAAGTCTTTTTTTGAATTCGCAATGAACGTAGGCGGTAGTAGTGCGCTTGTGTTTGTGTCAACAATTGGACCCATACGGCCTTGAACTTAATCCCTATTCTAGGTGATGGTTTGAGCTTACAACTAACAAAAGAATGTGTACCTTTGTAGTATAGATTCCGTAACAGTATACATTACATACTAACAAAATACAGGGACGGAAAGAGACGCGAGAATGGTGGTCTGATTCAAATATCACTCGAAATCTAGTCCAACATAAAATAGGGGCCAACTCGTCGTTTTATTATTATGTATTACAGGGATTATATTATAAAATAAATTATATTATATTAAATTATAAAAAAAATTGAAACCGATGCAGCTAACGAAGAGACTAGCTAAGAAATAAATCTCGAAAAGCAAAATACCTAAATGCTTCACTGTGGGTGCCATGACAAATCAAAATGTCCACAGTACAAATAAATCATATCAAATCAAAACAACAAATCTCTTAATTTTCTCAAAACTTATACAACTGTGCTTTCTCTTTTACTTAAACGTCAAGCTAACTTGTAGCAAAACAAATTTTGTATGGCGGGAGATATGACTTATTTCGTTCGATGATTAAAAGTTTATGATAATAGCAAAATACTAACACTCTAGCAGTATTTTATACCAGTTTATACCACTCAAGCAGGGTTGCCATATTGATTGCTGTGTCGTATTTTGGGCTATATTTTTTTCATAAAAACGATAGAAATGAAAAAAATGAGCGACCAACACAATTTCGGTTTACATATCGTTTTGCAAATTTTGTGGTAATTCTGTTCGTTTTATTCCTTCACAAAACTAAAAGAACAAAAAATGTTGTCGAACAAACACGCACTTTTAAAACTTGGCAGCACTGTTGCAGTGAAGTGACATCGAACAGTCGTTCAATTTGCACGCACATCAATTTATTTTGCAGGCCTTTTGATTTGACAGAAGCCACAAAAGCCAATTGCAGAAAAAAGAAGTCAAATTAAATTCGTGGATTCGTGGCGCGCAGGAATGAGATGGGTAAGTGGCAAAAATGAGAAATAACATTTTCCACGATGTTTGGGGCTTCTTTCTGGTAACGATTTTGGGCTTTATTTTTTTAAGGTTTGGGCGCTTTAGGCAAACGAAATTCTGGCTGCCCTGCACTTAAGCACAAATGAGACTGGAACCGTTAGACAATGTACTATGTTTTTCCTTTTCCTTTGGTGGACGTGTACTTTCTGTGCAATTCCTGTCAAAACTGAGCAGTAAATTTGAATTTTAGAATTTTTCTTGAGAGTATTGTTACTTGAGTATGTTGTACAAAAATGAATCTAAAGCTCAAATTGCCAAATAGTTTGTGATGTTTCATTTCATTTCATTTCATGCCGGTATATCGACTTGTTGGAAATAATTTTTGACACACAACCCAATTAGTTAAAGAAGAACTGTATGAACTTTTTTAAATACTGCCTTCAAAGCCGGGATTGTACCTTGGGAACGATAGACAGTGTCTCAAATTTTTTATCTAAAAAAATATTTGCCAAATAGACAACGCGTTGACGCGTAAAATGAATAGGGGTATTCACGATCCGATACAACTGGTCTTGTATCATTGCGACTTTTTCTCGCACTACAACAATAAAATATTCTGACCCAAATTTCGCTACACCTTTGCACTTTATCTATACCCTGACCCTATTGTAACCGAAAAATACAACAGAGTAAAGTGTAGCTTTGTCAAGTTGACAGTTCGGCATATTGTTAATTCCTGTGTGTAGATATCGAAAATAAAAAATAATTTAGGTACTTATACTTACTTAGGCGGCGCTACAGTCCGGGGTGGACCTGGGCCTCAACCAATACGCCTCTCCAGTTAGCGCGATCTTTGGCTAACTGCCTCCAGTTGCGCACTCCAAGTTGGTTGAGGTCCCCTTCCACTTGCGCGCGCCACCTAAGGCGAGGTCTTCCTCTACTGCGTTGTCCCTCCGGGTTAGAATCGAAGACTCTTCGGGCCGGAGCGTTGGTGTCCATTCGCTCTACATGTCCCAGCCATCTTAGACGACTGATGCGTAC
Source organism: Cheilosia urbana (assembly GCA_946477585.1). Taxonomy (NCBI): domain Eukaryota; kingdom Metazoa; phylum Arthropoda; class Insecta; order Diptera; family Syrphidae; genus Cheilosia; species Cheilosia urbana. Next base: position 179,642,001 of record OX297853.1, read on the forward strand.
TTTTCTGACTAGGTCGATGTCGCTGTACAGCTCGTAGAGTTCGCTGTTAAATCTTCTCCTCCAAACCCCGTCAACGCAAACGGGACCAAAAATCACTCGAAGAATTTTGCGTTCGAAACGACCAAGGAGATCTTCATCCGCCTTTGATAGCGCCCATGCTTCTGCACCATAAAACAGGACTGGGATGATGAGGGTCTTATACAGAGTTTCCTTAGTATTTCTCGACAAGGCCTTACTTATCAGTTGCCGTCTTAGGCCAAAGAAACAGCGGTTGGCAAGTGTGATTCTTCGTTTGATTTCTGATGTGATGTCGTTATCAGAGTTTATAGAGGTAGACAAAGTCCCTAACTACCTCAAAGTTATAGCTGTCTATCGTGCCTTGTTAAATTCTTGATGACAGCATATATTTTGTTTTACCCTCATTCACCACTAAACCCATTTTTGCCGCTTCTGTACTAATACTTGCAAACGCACCAGTGACAGCTCGCTGTGTTGTACCAACAATGTCAATGTCGTCAGCGTATGCAAGCAGTTGCACAGACTTATAGAAAATTGTGCCTCTGGTGTTGGCTTGTGAGTTTCGCACAATCTTCTCAAGAATGATGTTGAAGAAGTCACATGACAGCGCATCACCTTGTCTAAATCCTTTTTTGACATCAAAGGTCTCGGTGAGATTGTTTCCGACCTTTACGGAGCAGCGAGCGTTCTCCATCGTCATTCTGCACAATCTGACAAGTTTGGCAGGGATGCCAAAACTAGACATGGCTCTGTATAGCTCGTCTCTATAAATGCTGTCATATGCGGCCTTAAAATCGATAAAAAGATGGTGAGTATCGATCTGGACTTCTTGGGTTTTTTCCAGGATCTGCCGTAGTGTGAATATTTGGTCTGTTGTGGACTTACCGGGCCTAAAACCGCACTGATAGGGTCCAATCAGTTCGTTGACATATGGTTTTAGGCGTTCGCACAGTACGGCAGATAGGATCTTATATGCGATGTTAAGGAGACTGATGCCTCTGTAGTTGGCGCAGTTTAGAGGGTCTCCTTTCTTGTGGATCGGGCAAACAATGCTGAGGTTCCATTCATCAGGCATACTTTCCTCTAACCAAATCTTGGAGATGAGTTGGTGTATGCACTCTACCAAGTCATCTCCGGCTGCCTTGAAGAGCTCGGCAGGTAAGCCGTCTGGACCAGCAGCCTTGTTGGATTTAAGCTTAGATATTGCTATCCTCACTTCATTTTGGTCAGGTGGACGGAAATCTTGGCTGTCATCGTCCAGGTTGAATGGTTTGTTCTGCCTAACAGCGGAATTTGTGTCGTCTTCGCCGTTTAACAGTCTGCAGAAATGGTTTTTCCATGTCCTCAGCACCGACTGTGACTCTACTACAAGGTTTCCTTGTTCGTCTCTACAGGTCTCCGTTCGGGTCTTGTTGGCATGACACGTTCTTTTTACCTTTTGGTAAAACTTCCGAACATTGTTCCTGGAGTAACACCTCTCTATATCCTCGATCGCGCGCTTCTCATGCTCTCTCTTTTTTCTCCGGAGAAGCCGATGTTCTTCCCTCCTTTTTTGCTCGTAGAGCTGACGAGCTGCTCTCGTCCTTCTATGCAGCGACGCTTCGTAGGCACTTTGTTTTGCTGCATGTGCTTGCCGGCACTCTTCGTCAAACCAGGGGTTTCGGGGGGGTGGACTGGTGAAACCGAGCACATCAGTTGCAGCGTTTTTGATGGCTTCTTGGCATCGGCGCCACTGGTCTTCGGCACTTGATGCTGGCAGTATAGGACTTCTCGAGAGGTTGAGGGATACGCGATCGGCAAAGGTTCTGGCGGTTTGTTGCATTTGTAGCCGTCCAACGTTAAATCTCCTCACAGTATTTTCTCGCTGTTGTGGCGTCTGGGATATCCGCATCCGTACCTTGGCTACAACAAGGTAGTGGTCCGAGTCTATGTTTGCCGCTCGGAAAGTTCGGACATCTAGAATACTGGAGGAGTGCCTTGCGTCGATCGCAACGTGATCAATTTGGTTGACGGTTTGATGATCAGGTGACCGCCATGTTCCTTTGTGTATATTGAGGTGAGGAAACCGTGAGCTAGCTATGGTAACATTACGTCCCGCAGCAAAATCAATCAGCCTAAGTCCGTTTCCAGACGTGGTGTCGTGTAGGCTATGTTTTCCGATTGTGCTACCAAAGATGTCCTCCTTTCCTATTTTGGCGTTAAAATCACCCAAGACGATTTTAACGTCATGCTTAGGACATTGCTCATATGTTTTGTCGAGGAGCTCGTAGAAACATTCTTTGGTAGCATCGTCTTTATCTTCTGTGGGGGCGTGAGCGCATATCAGGCTGATGTTGGCGAATTTAGCCTTGATGCGGATAGTTGTAAGGCGTTCACTAACGTGTCGAAAGCTCAAGACTTCTTGCCTAAGTCTGCCACTTACAACAAATCCGCATCCAAATAGACGCTGCTTTTGTTCTCTGTAGCAGTCACCGTAGTAAATGTCACAGTTTTTCATCCTCCTTTTTCCCGGCCCATCCCACCGCACTTCCTGGATGGCGTTGATACCTGCTTTGTAGCAGTCTAGGGCCTCCGCTAGTTGTTCGGCTGCACGCGGTCGGTTCAGTTCAGTTCAGTTCGAACATTCCACGTGCAGATCCGAACGTCATTGTCCTTTTTTCGTTTTGCAGTGTCGTCAACCGTGAATCCGTCCTTATCCGAGCTTTTGGTTGCTTCGCAACAGTGCTTTTTTTTCCGTGGTAGGGTAGTTAACCCCACGCACAACCCCCAACCTGGAGGACCAGGCCCTTTCTGTAACCCCTTGGGCAAAAGGAGCCGGAATATTCCGGAGTCAGTAACCCGCTGCGGGGATGTGAGAGCTGCCGTTGACCCATTAAGGGCTCTTCCGCCATCATCTCTATTTCAACACCCTGACTAGTGCTGAAAAATGAAAAATAAACAATGTAAAAAAGAAATAAGTTCCGCCAAAGGGAAATTAAGTCAAAAAAATGGACAGAAAAGGAGGTTTTCATGATATTATACTGCATTCGACTAGAGAAAGTGTTTCCACGATCGGATAAAAAAAAAATCGCAATTTAACACCGAATCGTAAAAATTGTAATAATTTCTCTATAGTTTGCAATTTATCGCATCCGTATTTAATTGCTTTTTCTGCACACACAAAATTTAACTTAACTAAACAGAGAATACTTACAAGGCAATGCACAAATTGTGCTTTTGCTTGCGAATATTCGTAGTTTCTTACATTTCATTCTCATGAAAACTTTTTTTAGTCGCTAGTCGCAGATACCCGTGGGTTTGTGGATCGAGACTGCTTTATGTGGATTGTGAATAAAGTGTGACAGTTCGCGGCAAGAATTTTCAATTCGCAGGTAAACTGCTGTAAAGGACTATTCACATGAGAGCGAATTGCGAACTGCGAACACGCGAATATTCGTAGTTTCTGACACTTCATTCACATGAAAACTTTTTTTAGTCGCAGATACCCGCGTATCAATTTCATTTTTTAAGGTTAAGTTCGAACGAATTTTTCATTCGTGGGTTTGTGGATCGCGACTGTTTTGTGTGGATTGTGAATAAAGTGTGACAATTCGCGGCAAGAATTTTCAATTCGCAGGAAAATTGCTTCAATTGTTAATTTAGCCGTTTAAATCAATTGAGATTCGTGTTTTTTTTAGACTAGATATTAGATTAATTAAATATAATGGTTTTGTGATAGAACAAACAGCAAATTGCTATTCATAGATACAGTTAAGTTGATTTGTTCGCAATTCGCCTATTCGCAGTTCGCTCTCATGTGAATAGTCCTTAAATGTTAATTTCACAATTTAAATCATTTGAGACGCAGGTTTTTTGTTAGATTAGATGTTAAAATAATTACAATTAATGCTTTTGTGGTACAAGAAATAGAAATGTTCAATTCATTAATGTAGTTAAATTAATTTGTTCGCAATTCGCAACCTAACCTGCTGTTGGCACATGTACTTAAGCAATACCATGACCATCATCAATTAATGACCTTTCAAGTAAAAGTGAGCAATATTGTAAAAGCATACCGACAGTATGCTCACTCACAGTAACCGGAGAGCTTTAATTAATTCTTTGGAATAAGTTGCATGGGTTGTACACATTAACAGGACTATACAATATGCGGATAGTTACTTTTCGTATACAATTTATTGTGCACACTTCCACATGAATTCGATATTCTTATCCTTACTGGATTAAATTTAGTAGTCCAATATACAATATCAGACATTCCACTTCCAAAATGTCTCAAATTAACTGAAAACATAGTGTGTGGATGGGTGTGTGTGTGTGTGCTCGCGTACCCTCTTATTTAACGTAACATAGCCCGAGCGCCGTAAATGGCGTCAAAGTAGTAGGTACTTTATTCCACCCAAGCGTTGCGTGTTTGCTGCAATTGGTTGCAAATTACTTTTCCTCTCTTGTTATTCCTTTTTGAATTTAAATTCACTTTTGCCATGGGAACGCGAGCAGACCAAAGCAAAAGCACTTATGTACCTACTTCGAATGGGGTGTTTGGCGTCAGTTTCCTTTTTTGTTAATTTTTAAGAGAAAAACGAAAGGGTAATCAACTTAAGATAAGCAATCATGCAATTAGTATTTTTAAGGCCAATCCCCTTTTTAGTTCTTACTAGTAATTAGCCTAAGTGATTCATGGTCTTGACGAATACCTATTTTGCAGTAAATTTCTGTTATAGGCTAGGACTAGGATTAGGAGCCGACAGCCGAAACTTAAGTGTTGAATACGAGATTTGATTTATACGCAAAGTGAACTTAAATATTTGTGGAAAAATATATAAGACAAGCGCAACTCAGAGGTACACACAGTCTTTTAAGGGCGACTTTGCCCTTATTTTGGGAAATTGTAAACTAAAATAAAGTGCACGACTTTGGTTGGGTCAATTGGTAGGTAGGTAAGGCCTCAGTTATAGCCATACGTAAAATGCAACCGAAAAAGTTGGAATAATATGAAAATGAGTTTTTTTTTTCGTTTAAGCGTTCATAGCGACAAATCTGTCAGAAAAATACAACAAACACCCCCAATGTTTCGGTTTTCTCTTGTGGAATTGACTGAGAAGTAGATCAGAAAAAGTTTTTACTGAAAAATTAATAAATTATTTTTCTAGAAAATTTAAAGATCATTTGCATGTATACGAGTATATACCTCTATATATATTTTTTTTTTTTGATAATCTAACTTTATAATTTATAAGCAACATTTTAAGACCAAGATTGAGTTGAACCATCAAGTTTAAGTGGTCAAAAAAAGCAAAAGAAAATTTTTACGGTTTGGTTTTACGTATTGCTAAAACGTTCAGAAGCAGCCGTTCATGAAATAAAAAAATAGGTAGGCACCTAGTGTTAAATAAAATTCACTTTTAGGTTATTCAGTACAAATCAAGTAACATGTGAGTTTTTATGAGTTGAAGCTCTCAGTAACAGACAATTGTCGCAAGTTCTGCGTATACCTACTCTACTATTTTATAAGCTCTTACACTTTATAAGATTTTTAAATACAACTACAAGCGAAGTAGAATGGCTTCTGTTTTCTGATCTGGAAGTAGTAGTAGATAATACGAATTCGTAGATTTGTTTTTGGGTAGTCATTTTTGAGAAATAGTTCAAAAACTGATCGAAGTCGATTTTTTTTTTGAGAAAAAATAAGCACCGGATTTTATTAAAAATATACTTATATGTATTATCTCTAACTAAATAAAGACCGCCGGCTTCACCAGGCACTGATACAAATTAAGTGGTTTCTTTTTTGCTTTTTAAAATGTATTTTTTTACCTATCAATTGAACACCGTAATTACCGGCATTTAAAAAAAATCAACTAAATTGGTTGAAAATTACGGGAAACAGAGGGCAACATACACTTTTTGCCACTTTGTTTTATATTAGAGATATGCATTTTGATCAAAATCATTAGAGCAGTTTTTGTAAAATTTTGCAGACAAAACAGTTACAATTATTGCAATGTTTAGTTTAAAAAATACTATTGCTTAGCTGAAAACAGAGTATTAGATATTCTTCGCGATGTAATCATAACCTGGTTTAAAGTTTTATCGAAATCGAATATGGGGTTTTCGGTACGCGAGCAGTTTTTAAAATAAGCGTTTTCGGTGATTTGTACTGAAAATAAAGAACGCAAGATTTTTTAAAACATCAATTTTACTCTAAATATGCATTTTGGACAAAATCGTTATTGCCGTTTTCAGGTACCTAAACTAAAGAAAACCAAAATAACAAAAAAACTTTTTTCAAAAAGTTATTGTCCGATAATATAGACAAAAATTGAGTTTTATATTAAGTTAAAAATGACCATATATCCTTAGACATTAATTTTTGGTACATTCCTATAGAATACATTTGTCCGAATTTCAAAAGTACCTTCCTACCGTTATTTGATTTTTTAGGGAAAAACTGGGTATGCAGTCATGGTAACGCCATCTTAAGCTTAAATAACAATTTGGCCTGAAATCATTAGAGCCGTTTCCGAAAAAATCAAACTGGAATTCGAAATTTATATGGGAAGTAGGTACCATTTTTATTAAGGTTACCTACCTTTAAAAAAAAAAAACTGCCCCAAACTGTAAGCCCCCAAATTCCAAATCCGAAGTTTGAACGAATTCCGGGGAAATAAATTCCAATGGAGATTCGCGATAGGAGGAATATTTTCCAGGGAACAAAAAATATTCGGGAACGGAAAATAATCGGATATAGGGAACAAAAAATATTCGGGGAAACTGTTTTCCCAAGAAAAAAAAAAACACCAAAACGTTTGACATTGTTCTTGACCAAGAGCCCGCACTAAATTTTGGACGTGAGAGGCAACCAGATGAATTTTGTGTTAATATAATGCTCTGATGCCCATGAATTTAATTATGCCCGTCTGGCAGCACGTAATGGCAGCTGAGGGGTATAACTGCATATTAAAAATCCGTTATAATGCAAAACAGAAATAATTTGTGCAACCACTTGAATCTACTGGCAAATAACAGAGTATCATCCCCTCAGTGGAAATATGTGTATCCAAGACGTTTTAGGTGTCGCCAAAACCTTGCCAGATGCACCGGAAGTGCGTTAAAATTTTTGAATAATTAATGCAACCGCACCAATTTCCCCTAAAACGTAGGATATTACATTCTGAGAACAAATATGAAGGTCCAAGACTTTTTGGATGTCGCCAAAGTTGTCAGACGAAGTCAAAATTTTGACAAAATGCCAATTTGGAATCATTGACGCAAATACCTAATTTTCATTTTATAGTTTAGAGAAAAATTCCTTGATAACAAATAAATAAGTTCAAGACGTTTTACTTGTCGCCAAGTCTTTGCAAGACGCGTCCAAAGGCTCGGGAACCTTCGAAAATGCCAATGTATACACAAAAAATCAAATTTATACACAAAAATTCGAAACTGAACCTTGAAAAATTGACGCAACCACGCAAAATCTTTCATCAACATAGAATGAAACGTCACAAACATAACTACATAAATCCAAGACGTTTCACTTGTCGCCAACTTTTTACCAGACGCATTATAAACAAAATTCACACTGGAAAAAATATTAATAAAACTGCATGTCATATTTTGCAATATATCTGCATATTATATTTAATCAAAACGTAATGAGATTCATTCTCAAACTCACCCGATGAATCGAAACAATATATTTCATCTTCATTTATTATATCTTTTTAAAGAATATTATTTAATCCTTCAGGCGTCACATTTTCCTCGAACCACTTAATTTGGAACATATTATCCTTCAACATGCAGCCATTGAATCCTGGTGATATTGTTATTGACTGATTCATACGGGCATATTTGAATACATGGGCATCAGAGCATTACATTTACGTTCTTCAGAAGTAAGGCCCAATTGCGTCGCCCCAAAACTATCTTCAAGTTATAGATATTTTAGCGCCTTACTTAACACCTTGACGAAGTTATTTCTGAATTAAAATTCAAACAGGATGTGTGGTCGCAAGCACAATCACACCTGCTTCACTCAAAGACTTTGTTTTTGAAGAAGTTCTTGCCTTACCTTCCCCTAGAGAATCCCTTAAATTAACAAAAATACATGGGAAAGGCATTACCCCGCAATATACATAATGTACTCGTAGGTATGTATGTAAACAAAAGAACACAGTACCTACACATACCAGGGGAAAACATAGCCGCTTACTTAGCTGGTAGCGGGTAGGCTTTAATCGTTTCACGGTTCTTTCACTGTCGTTTCTTTTTCCCACAACTTGCACTCGTTCTCGTGCGATGGCTTCTTTTTTTCTTTTTCTCTTTCTTTTTTTTTTGTAAGCACCCTGAAACCATCTAAATGTCATTTGCTTTTACGCTTTTACGATAAGAGCACTAAGCAAGTCCACATAAATATAAGACTTTCACAAATTGATTTAAAAAATTGCTTTGCATTGCATTTTATGAAAATCAATATTTAATTAACTGAAATGTTAAAAGAAAACACATCCCCTCGGTGGAAGTGTTTTTCTTTCGTTTGTAAAGGCCAGGAGTATTATGTTTTATGTATCTTTCCATTGTTCGTTTTCGCAAGCAGCATGAACAAGGTGAACTTGAGCAAACAACAAAGTCCTAGACAAGGATTTAAGAAATGTGAAAGCACATCAGAGCGCAAACCAGGTAAAAGTCACGACTTCTTCGTTTCTTGCAGCAGAAAAAGAGGAATATGAAATGTATTTGGGGCGGTTATTGGCGTTTCACACGAAATTCTCTTTTGCATGCTATACCGTCTATGTGTGTGCATTTCGAGGGCCATTAACCTCCTTGTGCCAGGACATTTTTTTTCTCCCATCGCTGTACATATTCAAATGTTGCGTGCTTTGGAGCGCGCAGGCACAGAAATTGTTTTGCTGAATAATGAATAAGAACAACTTGTGCAATTTTGAAAACAAAAAAAAAAAGACGCGATATCCAACATCTGATAATAGAGCTGTCGCCACAATGTCGTCTTTAGGGAGCAGAATAGAAATCAATAGGTACTTTTTATGGTGGCATAAACCAGTTCAAAGTATGATGTGCATATTTGAGCATAGAAGAAACAGCAAACACCAGCTGGTGACTCATTGTGAATAGTTTATCCGCAGGCTACAGTTTGTTTCGTGAAGCCACACAAAATGTTTTCTGGCAAATGAATGCTGACGTATAGTTCCGTGGCATGATCTGCCGCCCCTGGGATAACATTTATGTTTCTTTGATCCAAATCGAGCAAATAACTGACAAATGACAATCCCATGAACTTCTCTTTAACAACTTATTAAATCGTAATTTCGTTTAAATCACGCGAATGAGATTGGTCCAGGGACGAAAATGCTGCTCGAATTCCATTGCTTTATTTGAAGGTAAAGCTGCAAAGGGAAACACATGCATATAACTCTTGAATTTTTAAGTTAATTTCACTCAGAAAACATATTTCTCTCTGTTATATCGGTTATTGCCCCGAAGTAAAATTGGATTGTTAGTTTTGAAGGAACATTTTTCTTAGAAATAAATATTCAGCCAGAGTGCTCTAAATCTTTACATATTTATTTGGCAACATGTCGGACAGATATAACGTCAACGTTGAGCCAATGTTGTCCAAATCTTTACTCTTCGTTCTCATTCTTTCGAGAAAAACAAAATGAAAGTTGCAACAAACGTCGCCAGAAAACATTTGAAGGATCTTCGGCTAATGAGCTATACCGGTAGTGTGGATAATGAAACTCACAAACTTCCCTTCTGTGGCGAAAAACCCTTTCGTTCAGAGGAAAACATGTAAAAGGGCTTCTTTTTTTTTAAATAAAATGCAAACTACTTGAGATAGGGATTTTAAAAAAAAATGCTATTGGCTTGAAATATGTACTATTAAAACATTTATGAATGGAAATCGACTTCGTTCATATTATGTCCACCACGGGAACGTATGCAGCGGTCGATACGTTGAACTCAATTTTCGATGACTCGGTCGCACATTTCGACCGATACTGTTCAATATTGACTCTGAGCTTCTCTTTCGTCGCCGGCTTGTTGGCATAGATCAATGACTTAATGTAGCTCCCAAAAAGAAAATTCTAGAGGCGTTAAGTCACATGATCTCGGCGGCCAATCGACGGGTCCCTTTCTCGAGATAACACGTTCAGCGAACTGAGACTTCAATAACTCGAAAACTTCAATAACTCGATGTAGCGAATACCATTTACCGTACCGTGACGGTCATTTTCATTGACGAAAAAAACGGCCCAATGACGCCACCGGCATGAAAACCAAACAGTGTTATGAGGGTTCTCACCTGTCTAGTAACGCATATTTTGCTTATTGACGAAGCCGTTTAACCAAAAATGTGCTTAATTACGTGTAAACGTTGTTACTTCTATAAACAACATTAATGCTGCACTGCGCGATCTCGTCAAGCGCCCTTAAAAGTCAGATACGAACTGCGACCTTAATTCAATACGTCTGACCCACTTAACGAGCTGCATTGTGCACTTGTGCAGTCCTATACTAATACTATGACACCTTTAGCACGAGGAGGGATTTCCGTGTTCAATGAAGCTGTACCAAAATTACAGGTTAACACTTCGTGTACTTCAACACGTTCAAAATGTTGATTTTACTGAATATTTTGACATTGACAGTTCGGTAATCGGTTTAAGGGTGCAAGTTTAAAGTTGTCGCATATCGCTAATGAAATGCCCTTTATCTTTCCTGGTGATAACGTAATGGTGACTTGTGAAGCATATTTCCTTGGTTAAGTAGTTCCTTATCGTTTTTAATGTCCACCCAATATTTTCGTTTTCTATAGTCAACAAAATATGAAGTGCCAAGTTATAAAATGATTAATGGTAAGCCCCTAAGTTTTCCAAAATCACGCTAAGGATTATAGAATATTTACGCAAAACTTAAACGAAAAGTCGGTTTACAAACATGTAATATGCCCTGGATGCTATCTACAATTTGAAGCAAACTTCTTCCAGTAAAACTCAGTTTGATTGCTTGTTTCTTTTTTTAGCTCTACAGCTAATATTAAATGTTGTAATCCACTGAGACGGAAAGTGCTATCAAACTTACACATACGGACATGGGTAAATACAAAGTCATGCAAACAAAATCCACTCCTCAAACACGGGATTAGAACCACATAAAAGAGTACGAAAACCCATTTATGTAATCTTTTAATCTTCTAATGGCGTTCGAAGCAACTTCTGCCAATATCTCGGTCGAAGCCGTGTCCGAAAGATGGCATGTGTACCACAAGCGCTGTAAATGTCACATTTTCTTCATCCATCCTAATACTTAGCGCGGAGAAAAAGTATAGATATGAAAAAATAAAAAAAAAAACATCCAAGTTGAATTATATATTTATGCAGGATGTTTGTACCTCTTTTTGTAACAGTTACAGGTCGTCAGGCTTAATCAAAAACACAACAGGCAGGACATCAAACCCTCCCTTCAAATTAGGGTGCCAAAATTACACACTCTGTTTATGTTTGTTTCCTTTTTTACAATACACTCCTCCAGCCCTTTGTTTATTGGTGCGTATGGCCTACTTTTGTATTCACCTATGTATACGTATGTATGCACTAAATAGGCAACAAAACCGAAAAGATAAATCCTTGGGGTGACAAGCTGCAACAATAAAACAGAATGTTTTGCACGACGATAACCAAAAAAAAAAAAAAATGTTACATTGAATGAGGTCAGATTGGGAATTTGCGCAAATGCTTTTGTACGAAACAGAGCGCAATTGAAATCATTGTGATTGCAGATGAATCTGCACTTTTGTATATCCTTTTTTTGCGATATGTTTTGCTATCTACGGCAATAAAAAACTGTAGGTATAATCGCGGTTTTCACTTCCATTCCACCCCTAAATCTAGAAAATCGAGATGTTCCCGGTTAACAACTCATGGACAGGAAAATTAGCCAATCACTTTGAAAATTTATAGAAAATTAAGGAAGTATTAACAGAAATATGCCAACGGCCAATTATATGTCCTGAATGGAGGCAGAGACATCTGATTTATAAGAGCACTTGGCAGTTGGCACACTCGGAACAGGAAATCGAGCTTCAATGAAGCCGTTCTTCTTGCAATAATAATGTGTGTTTTTAGGGGGAAAAAAATGTTTTTGAAAGTAAACAGGGGACACAATGAGTAAATTTATCTGATTTATGAAAATGATCAATTGAGTGCATTGTCCTGTATTCGAGGGGAGTCATCTCTACGGAGACAGTACAGCGTGCGCCCTGTTTTAAGAAATTATCCTTACATAAGCGATTTTTCTTTGCTCATAAAGGGGAATGAAACATGACGATAGCAAATTCAATGCAGTATAGATGGAGCCTGAGAGGGGGGTGTAGGGTTGTTCAATATACATAATTGCGGCAATATATCCATTCGTTCGTTACTGATATTTGTGAAGCTAATTTCAGAATTCAGAAGACTCTGATTGAACCCATTCCTACTAATGTGTCAGGATTTATGCGTCGTGGTTTGTAAAAATTAACTTCTTGAATTAAGTTACTGCTGACAGGAATGTGCTTAGCGGTTTCTATAGGAGTTAATTTAAGTGTCTCATATGATAATTGCTTGAGGTTTTCCGTTTTACATTTGATTTTACACACAACAACAACACAACAAAATTGTGTTTTTTTTCAGGTTAGTGATTTAAAAAAAAAGAATAGGTGTGTAAACATATTATTACTTTGAATTTAGAATAGAGCTGACTTTATAAATGTTCAAGTTTAAGTCGTGACTGTTCTATTAATTGATAAAAATTCGATATTCAGTAGGTCTACTGGGAAGAGCGCGGAAAATCGCAATTAAAGCGATTTAGTAGGTACATTTACACGGCACCTAAATTCATCGTTTCGGCTGAATTCAACATTTCAGGCCAAATGTGCAGCATTTCGCCATATATATTTTCCAACATTTCCGAATGTTGAAGTTCAGCATAAAAAATCATAAATATGGAACAAAACAGTTATAAACGAAGAAGAAAGAAGTGGTTGTCTATGCATTACTTTATTCATTCATAATTTTTTGCATTCAACCACTTCTGATTTCTAAACAGAAAAAAAAGAAGATCAGTATTCAATTCTGACACTAGTTGTCATTTGAAATGTTAAAGTTTCGGTGGGAAGGCAAAATTGGATTTCGATATGTTTTTTTTTGCCCAAAATGTGGAATTTAGGTGCGGTGTAAATGTAAATGCATTCCCAGCACACGAACACCAACTAGTTTTCGTTTGGCGTTTCCATCAGCTGTGAGACACTAGTCATGAAACAACTGTGTAAACGATTTTGGTTACAAATTTCGATCGCACTAATAAACAATTAAAATGAATTAAGTGCATTTAAGAATACATTAGCTCATCAATTGTTCGGTGTTCGGTTAGCTCTTCTGCTGAATTTGCTGAATATTGAAAAAGATGTACATATTTGTTTGCATTTGTTTCAATAACCTAACGATTGGAAGTCGTTTTCGTGGTGTTTAAGTGGAAAACGACTTTAAACCACTCGTTTTGAAAACTGAAATACCTCTGTTTTCGATGCAATTTTCGAGTGTTTTCGCGAAAACCCGCGCGTCAGATTCTGTAACGCGAAATGTTCAAACGTGTTTGTGTGCACGAGGAGATCTGCTTGTATAACATAGAGCAAATAACTCGTGCGCACGAAATCGTTTGATCGTTTCGCCTTACAGAATCTGGCCTCGGTTCTTACGCTCGGTGTCAATAGGGTATTAGAGTCATTGATGAAAGCGAACATGGGCATCAATGTTGCTTTCAGTATTTTTATTTAAACGTCAACTAAGTCATATAAATATAAATTTACACTCTACCTGTTTTTTCCAAAAAGTTAACATGAATTTGCCGGGAAATTCCTCGGACAATAGATGAATATAATACAAACAATTTTTGTCATTTTGGCCAAAATTAAAGCACGAAAAGATGTCGCTTTGGAAAAAAACTAAAGAAAATTAAAAAAAATGTTCGATAATTTTCTAGCTTTTTTTTTTTTTAAAAAACAATTTATATCAGTCCTCGATTGATTTAATTTATTTATTTATTTATTTACTTACTCTACACAACTTTATTATTACCCTTAGATTATTTAAAATTTAAAAACAAACTGATGTATGACTGAAAATTATCGAACGTTTTTTTAATTTTCTTTAGTTTTTTTCCAAAGCGACATATTTTCGTGCTTTAGTTTTGGCCAACACTGTATATATGTCTTTATATAGCAAACAGAACATAAACCACTCAACACGTAAATAACTTAATCAATAGGCGCCCAACGAGTCAATCAAATAAGATTAATGCAGTTGTTCGTATTCGTCATGCGAATAAACGGGCAATAAAAATTAATCCTTTATGCACAATGTAATGTTGATAAACAGCAAATAACAATGCGTGATAAATTTCCTATTTCCCTTATTACGTCACTCGTCTTGAATATAAATTTAAAAAAGGCCCCGAATGGCGCAGTCAGAATTAGAAACACTAATCCCGTGCACATACTAAGCTCCACGCGCGACTTTCAAGTCATTGATTTATCGACGAATTTAAGAAAGTTTTGAAAGAAGGAAATTGTAAAATCACAGAAAATCTACATAATTCCTTAGAACATCATCGACGTCGCCAATTGCCAATACAACAGTGAGGGTTTTGCCTCGCCATGAAAACACCCCTCGGCGATTCGAACTTTATGCATTCTATAGAACCTCGTAGTTAAATGTCCCTTTGATGTGGTTTTCCCAACGAACTCGGTATATATAGCTGGAAATAAAATTCAACGGACCATTATAGAATGGGTAAATCGACGTCCTGTCCCCTTATCTCCTCGTGCATCACGAACGTGGTAGCACTTTCGATTGCAATCAATAATACACAGTGCCACAACTGCTGTCAATAAAAGGATAATATAACTCCGGAGGGGTTTGTTCTGCCTTCTTTGCGTCAGTTCTGTCATCTCTTTGCCACATCTACAACTGATAAATAATAAAATGTTTTTTTGTCGTTTGTACATGTATATGGATATGTACAATGTCACGTTTTGTGAAGGGTTCCATGATTTAATGTTATTATTTCAGAAATCTCATACTTTAAGTTTTTCCTTATCAGTAAAAAATCCATTGTCGCATACTTCCCATGCATATCCTTTTTGGAAATTTAATTGTATTACATGAAGGCTGCCGCAACGATATATGTATCTGTATATCGATGGTATATATATACTATGTAGTCTATGTATGATTGGATGTGGCAGAAGGAGTAATGAAAAGTTTGTTAATTTTGTCACAGAATTTGTAAGCAATAAAAGTTTTACCAGAGGGGTTGATGATGTAATGTCCGTAACTAGTTTGTACAGTATCTATAAAGGCTGAACTCTACAGCTTGCATGCAATATGGTCTGGTCATGTAATAAGGGTGTTTTTTTTTTTTCTTTAATCAAGTTGATGCAATGCATTCGGCTTATACAGAGTTGTAGCAGGAGATTGCCTGAATGGCATGGTTAGTTAAAGTTTTAATTTACTTGCAGATTGTTTTATATATTTTGGTAAAAGTAAAACAGTTTTGTGGAAGTTATTTATTGAAAAAGTATTTCGTAAAAAAGCTACTGATGGTATAACAAACATTTTGATTGGAATTTGCATGATAATAATTACAGTTTCGATGTCTTTTTTTATAATGAGTCAATGGCTGTATGTATACAGTTTGTAATTCAATTACCTAGGAGATGGCGGTAGTCAAAGTAAACACAATATTTTGTTAGGTCATAAAAATGATTATAAATAAGTTCAAAATCATGAAGGTCGATTTGAAGAGAATGTCCATTTCAAGATCATAACGTCACAGGTATCTTAAAACGTGAGGTCTGGGTATTTGATTTACAAGTAGGAGTGATCGATGTTAATCAACAACTTAACCCAAGCGCCTTTGCGAAATTAGGCGTGTTTCAAAGTAAATTAAAGCAAAGTCAAAAATTCTCCCCTAGCTATTAGGACGCCACTCGTGGAGAATATCCACTGCGCCACAAACTCTTTCCTACCCCCCTTTCTCTTCCTAAAAACTTGAATGCCGTGCTGTGCCCCGCATTATAAGGGTATTCATAGCCCCTTGAGCGCGAGTAAAATTATAAAAAAAAAAGTAATGTCTTCAACATGCAATTTCATAAACTACACTCTACTTGACACTTCAAAGATTCGCACTGGGTGTTTAAATTATTCCAAGTACATACAAGTGACTTGGAAATGTTTATAAGTACAGTTCAGGCAGACACCTTGTCGTAAGTGTGTTCACGAAACTGACCTTAGTCAACTTTGGGTCAAAGCAACAAATTAGAGACATATACAACAAACTACGCCTAAACCACAAAATAACAGAACTTGTACAACAGGCATTTAGCACTTAACAACAGCTTTGTACCACGAAACTACAAATGAATTTAACAATTAACAATTGCGTACACGCAAACGTTTGCAGTTAGGAAACTCACCTAAAAACTGACCACGAAAAAAATGTGTTGACAAAAATTCCTCGTTTCAAATCGTGTGGTATCCCCCTTATCTTCAAGAACGAACGAACAAACATTTGCAACATTTTTAACACGCTTTTATAATTTGCCTTATGACAAATTACTTGTACAACAAAGGATAATTTGCATAATTTAACAAGTGAAGAGGTTTCCTTTTGGGGTACCGACAGTTTGTTAGCAAGTGGATTTGTTGAAGATCGATGGCCATCTAGTTGGCAACCAACACGGGTCATGAGTTATTCATGCTTAAATATTGACAAGCTGTTGTCCCTTTGACATTATTTATTGAAATTAATTCTTTACCGCACATGCTGGACTAACCTTTATTTCAACTTCACTTGAATTCAAATCGTCCTTCAGTAAGGTCATAGTAAATAATTTAATTTTATTTAATAAATGCTAGAGTTCTTAATCATAGGATTGTATAATAATAGGATTGTAAAATTTTCGTACAGTCGCAGTTGATAGCACTTTATCACAAAAGCTACTCTGAACATTTCTATTGAACTTTCACTATTACTTTGCTGACTATTACTTCAGTAACATAGGGTAAATGTTAGTACTTTACTGTTTATGACCATTGTGACTGTAAATAAATGAATTTTCACTTTTTTCAATTACGTTGCTAGAGAAAGATGTTTTATTCGAACAAAATTTCGAAATTGAGATGTCAATCAATTCTGACATTACGATGAACACAAAAAACTGTGTCGCAAAATTCTTTCGTTTGAACTTCGGATTTGGAGTTCGTGGGTTTACTGTTCTGACCCGTTTTTTTTTTTTTTGCAAGGTAACCTCAATATCAATGGTACTTCCCATATAAAAATTTCGTTTCAGTTTGATATGTTCGAAAACGGCTCTAACGATTTCAACCAAAATTGATATTTAAGCTTCAGTGGGTAAGGTTACCATGACTACACACCCGGTTTTTGGCTAAAAATTCGAGTAACGTTACTTTTGAAATTTCGACATATCTCGAAAATGGGCAATAAAATTGTAACTACAATTTATTTCTAACGTAATGGTCATTTCCAACCTAATGGCAAACTCAGTTTTCTTGTATTATCTTAAAATGGATTTTTGAAAAAGTCATATTTTAAAAATATAGTTTTCTTAAGTCTACCTGAAAAGGGCAATAACGATTTTGACCAAAATGCAAACTTAGAGTAAAATTGATGTTCTTAAAATTATTGCATCCTTAATTTTCAATTCGAAAATTTTTAAAAATTACTCATATCTCGAAAACCCCATTTTTGACTTCAATAATACTTTAAAAACCCAGTAATGCTTATATCCTGAACAATTATAATAAATAATCGGTTTTCAGGTATAGTTAACAAATAGTATTTTCTAAACCAAACATTGCAAAATTGTTCACTGTTTTGTCTGTCAAATTTCACATAAATCGCTCCAACGATTTTGATGAAAATACATATCCAAGATAATATCAGTATTATATATCTACTCATAAAATGCATCGTCGACGCAGAATTTATTTCTAGCCAATATAACTCACTTTCTTCTTATTTTTTCAACAATATTGAATATGCACCTTAAAATAATTCCAACTACTTGGAGTTTACACAATCAGGGAATCACACATCATTTGCACCTACACACACGTCCATCGGGATATTCAGTTCATAATTGCTAATGCAAAATTCAAAAACAAATCTCTGATTTCTTACTTACATATTCCAGTCAAAAATAAACACATGCCCTAGCATATGAAAAAACTTCAAGGAGTCTGATGATTAGTAGTTCGAAATAGCTATCATTCCTACCAAAGTGACTGTCTCTACCAGTTGTTGTTAAGAGTTATTATCTTAAAACAATATTTTACAAACTGATATTCGACAAAATTTCCCAACAGAAATTGTCAGGGCAAAACCCCAAGAACTAGCGAGAGTCGTTGTTGCTCCTCGCTTCCCCACTCAATAAACAGAAACTCATACAACGCTTGTCCCCGTACTAAAAAATCTTGTAAAATGAAAGCGCTTATAACTCTCTAACCAGAACATTCGAAAATTGCCTGTTATTGAGATCTAAAACTTAAAAAAGCTCACATTGTTATTTGATATGTATGTATGTACCAATACCAACCGCCATATCGAATGAATAACCTAAAAGTGAAATTTATTTAACTCTACCTTTGTTTACGGTTGCTTCTGAACTTTTTACCTATCTACCAATTGACTCAACCAAACTTTTGATGAACGAGAATGTCTCGTGCGACCGAGTCGTGCACCTTAAGTTACTTACCACCATATTACTACAATGAATATGAATAGGCTCACATTCTCAGGAATTTTAACTAACTCGCTAACCGCAGAGCAATTTTGTTTTGAGTTGGAAACTAAATACATAGTACCTTATACAAGCTCTTCAACTTTGCGAATCGTAACCAGAGCTACAAAACTAAGTGATAAACAAAATGACTTTCTTTTGATCGAGCGAAGAACAAATGCGCTTAGCCGATTGTTTTAGTGCGAACGTTCTCAAATAAATGGAATAAAAATTGAATATGGTTCTCAAAAATTCCGAACGATAATTCCTCATATTGAACGCAATCAATTTGTATATCCATAGGATTGCTAGTTGGTACAATGGACAATGTCGTTCTCAATAGGCATCCAGTACCCTATTTTAGCCACAGTTACATATAAACTGACAGACGAATTGAATGAATTATTGCACTTGCCAACGCTGTTGTAGCTGTCCATCCAGTTGCAACCCGGAATAGATTTCAAGCGAAGGCAGTAATTTATCTGAAGCACTTTGTTCTATGGTAGTCGCAGTAGCTTAGTGGTTAGTGTGTTGGACTGCTATGCGGGGGTTCAAGGTTCGAATCCCGCAAAAATCCAATTCCGCCTTTGTAGGATTTTTTCCGCTGCGCTACCTCTCGCGAACGTCTGACAAACATCCGAGAGTATAAATGTCTTGTAAGAGCTTCTCAAGTAGCCGTTTGGAGTCGGCATAAAACTGTAGATCCCTTCCATTCGTTCCAAAAATGAAAAACTCACACAAAACGAATGGTTGTGAGAAGCTAGGCCTAGGGTCTCTCCGGACCTGTTGCGCCAACTATTTTTTTTTTTTACTTTGTTCTATGGAACAGCAGCAAACCCATACATTCGTTCCCAAGACGAAAACGAAGACGAAATACGAAGATTAAGCATTACGTTGTTCAATGTTCACGCGTGTCGTTTAATGAGCACAAGCATTTTCTTTTGTATAACAATTTTACAATGACACTGAATTTACTCACTTTAACTAGATTAAGGAGATCTGAGTGAATTTAGTATGACGACTTGTGTAAGCAAATCACAATCGCGGGTGTCTTCTGTTGGACGCACTATTTACAGTTGCATTCAATAAAAGATTTGCCATACAAAAAGATCCCAGTGCGATAAAAAAAAAAAAAACTCTTTCATGGGCGATCTAAATTGCGAAACATCGAAAGCCGGCCTGGTCATAAATAATCCACTTCAAGCGTTAATGATATCAATAAAATATTTTCCCAAATTTAATTGCCAAGTTGAGCATTATAAACGCGGGCATGTAGGTACCACCCGGCATAACTGTAACATCTGCATATACGAAGCCCATATGTCTGACATCATTTCAAACAAAAAATTAGAATCGAACTCCACCGACTTTGGCTGCCATAAGCCATCATAAGATGAAATGCTATGTATACGTATACATTGTCAAATCACGTGAGAGTGCCCCTCCCTATCCCCGAGTTTATAAGTTGGGCGTACGCCTCACCAATCCTATACGCACATGAACTCATTAAATCAATTAATGAAACAATTTACATTGGATTGGGACACTGCGGCTTGTGTACTGACAAAAAGTTGGGAATTGTTGTTTTTCACTTTTTCAATGAGTCATTGGCAGTCGCTTTATTTTAATTCGGTACGTCACGAATCATTCCCGTAGGTCTTACTGTCATGTGTCATATCTCATATTGCCCTGTACAATTTCGTGGGACAGTTTCATTGTATTTATGAAATTTAACTCGCATTTATTAACGAGAAACGTATTTGCGATTTATTATAATTTTTGTTTAAATTAATTGTTACGGACAACTTCCGTCCAGTTGAATGGCAAGTGATGAGTGATGACATCAAGCTCAGACAATTCTCATGCCAAATTTAATGCTGGCACACAAGGTTCACGTTCCAGTACATACATACGTACCTACGTATCGAACAGAGGATAATAAGGTCAAACAAAAATAAAACGAAAACCTATATGTAGGTCGTAGAGGAAGCCGAGTGTAAAATTGACCGAAGGGAAACGGAAGTAGATCATCAGTGAATTGTTTTACATAAGCAAATGCTTTTATTAAGATCCAAAATCTTCCTATATAGGTAACCTGTTTGTATTAAGGATTTGCTACGGCTTCATTTCCTCATTTCTATGTCCCAACACTTGTGCGGAATATCAATATCATCCAATTTTGATGACCCAAGGAGATGGTTGCTTTGGATTCTTTCAAGATTGCTTTGTATTAAAAAAAGGATCAAAGAAGAAGAAATCGGAGGAGACGAAGAGAGCCATGATAAATTGAAAGAGATACTGTGTCCTTCCACAGGTCATTTGTCATCAAGTTTTCGTGAACAGAACAAAAAAAAAAAAAAAAAAATCTTCACAAGAAGACCTTCAGAAAAATTTCCCCCCGAGAATCGCTTAAATTGTTTACTAAATTGTGAACTGGGAATTTTATATAAATCCACATCCACACCCATGGTAATATTCTCGTACACAGCGAATTACTACAAATGATTTACAACAATCAAGATTTAATATTTTTGTGGTTTTGTTCAAACTCATAAATCAAACTGAAGCTTTTCAGATTTTTCGATTTTAGATTTTGTTTTTTTTGGACTGCCCTGTACTTTCTGTTTGAAATAGCTAGGCATCGCACTGCAAATCATCTTGAATGGTGTAGCAACAAATCGATTTAAAAGACAAAAATGACAAAAAATATTAGTAGAGCACTATTGTGTCAATCGAGTTATGGAGTTCCGAGGTAAGGGGACAGCAACATAGGATAATAATCATAAGCACAAAGACAGCAATAATGCTCCCGCCAGTAGTATGTCCGGCCTAGATGGCACTCTGGCCTTCTCCCCACCCCTTCCCTTAACTTATATGGTATCAGAAAGAACCTATTCGAATTTGGCCTGAGTGCGTCTTTCTAGACAGCCACCTTACCTAAGCGCCTGAAAGATATCGCATCGTTTCGACTATTGTAGAAGCTTATTTTTGGATGACATTTTTCTTATTATATTTGTATCGAACTGCATAAGTATTGAAATTGCAACTCTGCGGTCGATGTATTGAGCGAGGATATAAAACTTCGAAAGGCTGAGAAGGTTTTAATAATTGTATGACGAAAGTCAGTCTTATATCAGGCACCAATGTGAGCAGGAGCAAGTATTATTGAGAACGAATAAATAAAAGTGTTTTTTTATAACATTTTTCCACATAATTATTATTATTTCCATAAAATTATTATCTTGAGTTTTTATTTATTCTGACGAGTATTATTTTTGTGAAGGTCTGTTTTCTTTCCACTAATTTCCAAGAGCTACTATACAATATTGTGGGAACAACACTGAATTCCTCTCAAACTCGTAATTTTAGTACTGTGTTTTTAGTTTTGCAGGTCCATCGTTTTGGCGGTAATTGCCTGAACAGATACGCGACTATTAGGCCCAGATGTTTTGCCCATTAGATGTAGGTACCTTCTGCTTTCTTGTTTTAAAGACTTTTGTTATTTTTATAGCTAGCACTTATAAGGAATATAATAATCTATGTCTCAAATATCTATAAGTTATATCCAGTAACGAAACGACAGAGTTTTTATAATAGATAGGTAAATATGTTAACAAAATCAATCCAGAAGTAAACCTTCCGCGTGTTTATAGCCAACCTGTGTTAAAAGTCTCTTAGAAGATTGTTGATGAAAATGATTACTCCCTCAAAATCTTCTTTGTGACCAGAGTTTATCAAAATACAGTGAGTAGGGATATTCTCGTACAAATACAGAAAATAAGTACAACAAAAACGTGAAATAAGCGAATCAAGGTAAAAAGTATTGTTTTTTCACCCTTATGTGAAATTGCTCATGATAGTAAAAAAGTTAATTTAAAAATCGAAAAACCCCGACTGAATTTAAAAAAAAGATTTAAAAATATTAAAACAAGACACTTTTAAGTATAACTAATTGGCAGTCGGAGGCTGCGCATATTTTTGTCAGATTGTGTAGGTAGTCTCCGATTGTCAATTAGCTATACTTGAAAGTGTCTTGTATTATTTTTTACAGTCAGTCGGGTTTCTTGGTTTTTTAAATTAACTTTTTTTTTTTTAATTCATATTTTAATGTTATTTATTTGTTTAGCCAATGACACTCCGGGAAGGAATACCAATTCAATGACACCTCACTCTTCAAAATCGGTCAAGCTACAAGGGCTAAAAGACATCACGTAGGAACGTACATAGGATACGCGCGAAATACATAACCCTCCCTGTGTCCAGTCTCCAGTCGGGTAAAAAAAATCGATACACCACAAATTTTACCTACACCCTCGCATGCGGCTACACTGTTGAAGCGTTTCCCCATAATGCTTTTCTTTAGTCGTTCTAAAATGATTGTCAGTGGAGTCATATCATATTCTCTCTCAGCCACCAGGGATGTGATGTATGATCAGGTAACCAGCTTTGCTTTCGTAAAGTATGTCATATTTGAAGTTTTGCCATTGATTATTGATTGAATAGGCTTAGTTATCGATCTTTAAAATAAATATTTCCTTCTATTCTACGAAGATGAAACTTTTTGCTTTGCTATGACTTCTTTAAATACCATACTTGATGAGTTTTAGTTGTATTGTCATAAATTGCATATAGAAGATGGTCACACTAATTACTTAGGTACGCAGAAGAGGGGACTGTCTAGATTTTTTACATACGTCTTTCTTAAGGCGTGCTGGAGTTGAATTGTTATCAATTGTTCAATATCATCAATTGCGAAAACAAAGGGTGTTTAGTGGTAGTGCGTTTTGCAAAAAAAAAAAAAAAAATAGAAAAGAAAATTGAATTGAAAGTATTTACATGTAATTTACAAACTAGATAAAATTATGGGGAAACATTATTTCAAGTGTTTGGTGTGTGGGCGAGAGGAGAAAAACTCACTGTAAATAGATATACTCTGCACATGAACCCCATGTTTTGATACGTACCTATAGGTATATTATGTTGCAAGTATAAATGAACATGCCCCCCAAACAGAACCCTTACATCTACCTTTATACGGGCAGGAATAAATTAACTACAGAACCCCTCAAGGAAGAACCACCATCAACCATTATGCAATTATAATTAGCAATGAAAACTACACCGAAAACCACTAAAACATTAAAATTACAATTTCTTCCTGAATTCTCTCCAATTTCAACTGTACAAACAAGCTTTCAGTACATACAAGTCGAGTATACAAACAATGCGTTGTCGGCGTTGTCAACATCGTCACTCCGAAAGGACATAATCCAACTTCATAAATCAAGCACAACGTGTGGCAGAAAAGCGTTTGAACTTCCACTTTATATTACAACCCCCATGAACGCGTGCTAATTGTGAGATGCACTTCACATATCCGTCTACGTATGTACGTTATGTATATCTATAAGTAGCCATACTCCTCCATACTATAATTTCTTTTAATTACCCTTTGACAGTGGCTGTTGCTGCCAGAATTTAAATTAAAATCTAGCGGCAACGGCTATGATACTTATACCCTAATACCGCAGAGGCCTGGTATCCATCCACCTCGGTGATAATGGGCGGTTAGAATGATTTTGTCCATCTAGTCTTACCCAATTAAAATTAATTAAAAGTTCATTAGGGCTTAGACGCAATATAAAGAAAAGGACCACAAAAATGATGGAAACATTAAACTCTCGGATGGTAGGGCATTCTGTGGTTTATTTTACGCGTAATTTTTAACTTAGTCAAAGAAGACAAATTATATCTTTGATTAGCGTTATTTCTCACAGTACTGAGCAGTATACAATTTAGGAACGCAGTAGATTTTCTTTCAACTTTAGCGGTTTCCTGAGTGGTATTAGTCTGATGAGTCAGGTCAAAAAAAAGTCGAGTGTATATCCGGTGACCCTTGGAAAAAGGGAACGACTCACACGACTCACACTGCTGGAGATTGTTTTCAGAAAACGCGCAATCAATTGAAATGTAAAGATTTTTTCGGAGGAAGGAATGATTTAGAGATGTGAGAGTTATGAAACTAACGAGCATTCAATTGAGTTGCAATATAGAATGCAGCTTTATTGAAAAAAAAAAAAAAAAAAAAAACGTTTAGACAGTAGAATTTAATTGACAAATTGGAACTGTATTTGTCAAATTTGATTGGTAGAAACTGTCTGAGATGTTGTATTTCAAAAAGGGATAGGTACATGTTTGAATTCGTTACTCGTTACTTTATTAATGATCTCTTTTGCTGTAATTTGTGAGAAAGTATGAAGACTTTTCTATTAGCAATGCAGTTCGGTTGAAACCAAGGACGCGAATGGATCTGTAACTTCTTCCATCTATCGCATCTATCCAAAATAAGGGTCGCTACTCGCGAGTCTATCCGCAGCTATTGTGAACCTGATCTAAACTTTATTCAAACGTCTTGGATACTGATTCAGAGAAACCAACTCATGGTAGGTCTCGTAAGTCCAAGTCAGCAGGAAAAAGATTATTAGACGATTTCGCAATGAGCCCAACTTCCAAAAGACGCATTCTCCAAACTAATTAATCTAAAAATGCGGTTCTCCCACTCCTAGCTCGCAATCATTTTGCGATGCGACTAAAATCATAAATAGTGTACGTGTACCTTTTTTTCTCTTATATACCTATGCCCATTATATAATAAGGCCGTAACAATATTCTCTTTACAGGGTCCTAAAGTAGGAATAAGGTACTGATTTTTCACGGGTGGCTACTTCCTTCGTGGAATACGCGTATTGGTGGAGAATAATTGTTCTGACGGCTGCGGCCGTTCGTGACTGCGTTTTGTGTAGCTATCACTAAGTTTTGAAAAACGCCAACTACTCGTACCATTGTTCCGTTCTTTTTCACATCAATTTTTCCAATCAATGTGCAACTGTTTGCCAACCCAAGCAAATATAATCTAAAAGAGTTAATATTGGATCTTGGGGTGTGTGCCTTTGACCACCTGGTTGCTATTGACACTGGCGACATGTGCATACAAAAACAACAATGAACGGTGATCACGACAACACAAAATTGACCCAACCTGGCAGAATACCTGACAGAATGTTCAATTACACCCTTTTCGTTTTCTGTGTGTGTCGCTTTTACTTCGCTGAAGTGCTTCATTCAGTATTCGTGTCTGTCGGCATCGGCTAACCAGAAAAACACCCAAGGAAATACTCACGTAATTAATTCTTGATTATTATCGCATTTTGGCGACAGGTGCTACTTTGACGTGCATATGACGAAGCATACTACCGCCATACTAGCTACACAGCTACTGTTTGGGTCCTTGTCCTCATGCATATTATATGGGAACTGTTTTTTTTCAACCGAATCCCTAGCTATTTATTTACTCTTTTATAGCGTTCTTGGCTAAGAGGTACCTAACTGATGGTAAACTTTTTGGCTTATGAGCATTTGAACATGGCATCGTTAGAGTTCTTGTCAGCACTTTCATGATTTCTTCAGAGGGGCAAGTTATACTTGACGTTTTGCATAGCAAGTGATTTGCTGGAAATTTCTGAGCTATTTTACCATGGAAATACAACTCATGGATCTACATATAAAGTGACTCATACAGATGTTTTTAGAATAGACATCCGTAGGTCGAATTCTATGAGCAATTGTGCTTCGAATTTGAAACATAAATGATTGGATTATAAAAGCGCGAAACTTTAGAAACGTCAAACGCGGTTTGCATTACATAGGCAGTTTTTGAACATACGCTGTAGATACAACCTACACAGTAGATATAATATCACTCCCCTAATCGCCTTACCTACCCCTAATATCAATCGATTGTGCGCTAATTTTAGAGTAGGTATGAATAAAAGATGACGTTTTAAGGCGCGGTTGTTTGTTCCGGATGTATTTAAACCTTTATTTTTTCTAAGTTGGTTTATTCTTCTTGCTGCGTTAATACTATGCATACTTCGGCCAATGTGACCAATTTAGCATATTTCCTACTAAATTTATGAGGATTATTTTATTTTTAGCATCTATTTTTTCAAATCATGCAAGAATTTTTTTACCTTGATTCCATGCTGTATCAGAAAAAATTATCAGGATTTTGCAACCTTAGTGTGAACAAGCCCTTAGAATTCTTATTTGACAGTGAACACAGCCATTTCACGAATTCATTCTAATGCCGCTGTTAAAAGGGTTTTTAACTTCATGAATTTGGTGAAATTTCAAAGGATAAAGGAATAGAATGAAAATAGAAATTAATATTCTTCTTACGAGATAAAATTTATCATAAGTCAGAAGAAGAAGTGTGGCAATACGTCAGTTTTACAATGCGTGACAAAATCATAAAACAAGTCGGAGTAACAAAATGTTATTATCAACTTGAAGAAGAATAAATATGTGCGATGTTTTTGAGGAGGCTTTAAACGAAGCCCAACAATTAATTTATTTTAATATCTAGCTACTACTAATAATAATATTTATTTTTATTTAACAGAAAAAATACTGAACTGAAACTTTGGACTTTTTTTTAAATTTTGTTGGGTTAAGTTTCAACAACAATTCGTTTTATTACTAAATCATTCAAATTCTTTTACAATTACCAACCACAAAATACGAATGAATATACCGCTAGCTGAGTGCGAAAAGAGGGGACGTTCACGTATCTAGTTTAGTAAGTCTGACAGGGGACAGCTGTATGACTAGACGTACCTCGATTTTGATTGACTGAAATCGTTCCTATGAGCAGCTGTTTCAGTTGGCGTTTATGAAGGAGTAGCCGACGACTCTGTAGTCATGAAATTCGTGACTGAGTATTAAGTTGACAGTTTGCATATGTGGTTGACATTGAAAAAGTGACGTTCCCGACCAATCTAGTGAATAATAATCTATATGAATAAAATTACTTTGCTAAAGTAAGTTCGAAAATTCGAAAATAGTGTTTGCTTCTCTGTAAGTGTACTTGCCTTAAAGTTCCTGTCAAACCTGACCAGTAAGTTTTAATTCTTGAATTTTAATTGAGATTCTAACGACTTTAATGGAAATTTAAATTGAAAACATTAAATTAAGAAATATGAATACAATCTATACCAGTTGAACCTGGAAATATGATTTTTGTTTGCCAAATAGGTTGTTGATTTTCTACTTCAGGTGCCGGGAACTATATCAGCTCATAGGCTTGCTGGAAATATTTTTTGACACGCCAGCCATTTGGATAAGAAAGAGCTATTAATTACCGAGAGGTTTTCGAACTGTCAACCTAAAATCCCGGATCTCCTATATATACCTTAAAAATGATTCTGTCTAGACATTTTTTTTTTTGGAACGAAATATTAGCCAAATCCATATTGTGATACTTCGCGTCACATAAAATAATTGCTGTTTTTTCATAGATATTCTGTTGGTTTTGCTGTACAAACAGAATTTAACTTAACTTTTTGTATAAAAAAATATTGAAAATTCACAATGCGTAGATTTTTGTATATTAAAAATAGGCATACAAATTATTTAGCAAAAGTGCTGAGTCAGGTTAGTAGCATACTTTGAATTTCGTAGCAATTACTACGTTTTATGCCCACGGATAGAGTAAAAGGTATGTGGCGCCGCTTTTCGAACATGTCAAACGTTAGTGTTAGCTCCAATCAGTTTTTATTCATACGAAACGTAGCAAACGTTTCGATTTTGACATTTCGTTCGTTTGAATAAAAGCAATTGCTAAGTTTTATTCATAACACCAATTTTGGCAGTATTTTTGTTCTAAAATCTGAACCATATTGCTTTCGTTTTGCTCTGAAATAAGCTGTCAAAGTGATACATGTCGGCTGATCTAAAAATTATGTTTGAAATGGAATTGAAACTTGTTTATTAAATAAGAATTGAAAAAAAGTGTCATATATCTAAATCAATTATGTTATCTCGTAAGCGAATACAGAAAACCTGAAGATAAAGAATACATGGGCGCTATCCCCTTATGATGGATAAACTCATAAATGAGAAGCTTACTATATTATCCAATGCATCCTTAAAGAGGAAGATAAGTTACCAACACCTTTCCCGAAATGTTTTATGTGAGTAGAAATGAAGGCATACTGAATAACATGCATAAGTTAGGTATTTGCTATGGTTGCCTTATTTTCTTTTTCTTTTTTTGAGTGACTAATCTATAGGTAATAACTAAGGTATTCCCTGAAATCGTATAAGTACGCTCAGACTGTCTTCGAATCAGATTATATGGATAAGTAATAGCTGGGATACAACCTTGTTAAACAAAGAGACGCTAGAGCTAAAAGTTAAAAGAAATAAGAATGCAGAGGAAAGAAAACTCCCTCGTTCAAGGTATCGTATAACCGCATTTTTTCGTCGTTTTAGCTTGCTTTTGTTTGCAAAAAAAATAAAGAAAGGCATTAAAAGCACCTACCTATAAAGTATAAAAAGATAAGTAGCCTTTTAGAAATGTCTCCTTTTGTTATTCCATGTATTCGAACGCGCCAAATGCATGGAAACTTACTTGGTATTGGTTTTTGTTTTTACAAGAATTGTCCTATTCTATCTAAGTAAATTGGAAGCAATGGTTTGTGGGACAACTGGTTGCGTTTCCAACCCTATTCGCTAGAATCCAAGAATTCGAGCGGATTAAGCATTTTTTTTCAGGACGGGAACAGTCACTTCAGTTTTTGATGGGAGAGTTAACTGCAAACCAAAATGGAGTGACATTCACTATGTCTGTCGAAATTAAATACACACAAATTAATGCTCAGTCCCAGTATACCAGTTAGCGAACGTGGAAGTTAGGTACCAAATGTTCCGCAATTCTTTACTTGGGAATAAGGTGAATATATTTGGTGGTGACAGTACGATGAACTCAATTCAGGTTTACCGAAAGTAATAGCAGGTCGCAAAGGCTTATCGTGAAAAATTTAACGTCGTAAACTTGTTTATTAGCCAGAAACTAGTAGATGCTAGATGAACCTCACTTTGTAGAAGCTCTATTACAATATAATGTATATATATATAATGTACTTAGTTTCCTTCCGTCCGCAACATTTCACAAGCAACTTTCGTTTATTTCATACTTAGAGTCATAATGTTTCTTTTACGGCCGTGTCGATTGTAAATGTTTATAGTTACCTATTTTGTTTATTCTCATTCATCTGGTAGTAGTATAGTGCTGCACTGAGGCGAAATTTGCATTATTTCGTAGTAAAACTTCAACCCGTCAAAGAAATTAGACTTCGACATTCTACTCGTTATACCTAAATACCAACTGTGACTTAACCTAAAATGCACCGGTTTACAATTTTATTCAACAGAAAATGTGGGTATAGTTATGGAACTCCGACTGGTATAACATATTTAACTGCCACAATAAAATTACAATAGCATTTGGCTTGAGATTAAGATAGAATGCGAAGTGAGCACCTCAGCTAAGAGCAAAACCCCATTCACACTAAGCCAAAAACCGAGTTTTCGCGAAAACACTAGAAAACTTCATCAAATACAGGAGTTTTCCCATACATATTTCAGTTTTTAAAACGTCGTTTAGAATCGTTTTCCACGAAAACATCACGAAAACGACTTCCAATCGTTGGGTTGTTGAAACAAACACACCTATTGTAATATTCAGCAAATTCAGCAGGCTAACTGACTGAACAAATTTCACAATTCACAACTAAAAAAAATATATATATTTTCCACGCTTAATTGATGGGCTAATATTATTTTTAAATGCTCTGAGTTCATTTGATTTATTAATTAATGCGATCGAAATTTGTAATCAAAGTAGTTTACACAGAAGTTTCGCGACTAGTGGCTCACAGCTGATTGAAACGTCAAACGAAAACTATACTCTGTCCAAGAAAAATTGTCAGTACAGGCCTTATGGGAAGCTCTTTTTTCTACCAGTGGTGCCTGTAGTACTCTCACGGCACTCAAACACAAGATTTGCCACTGAAATAAAAACGAAACCACTGGCATTCCAAGGAATTTTGTTGTTGTAATTTTCCTGAAATTCGCATACATCCCTCCACAACCAGTCTGCCACACAGTTGCGGGCAGAATGAGCACGATCGCTTGTGTCGCTTGCTGTTATCATCAACCAAAATAAGCAGTGTGAGTGACTGAAGCACATCAGAGAAGTGTTACCATGTGACAATGTTAGCATATCATTAAGGGTTTTTCTTTGAATTTTGTCAAAGAACTTTCGGTTTTGGTGCTTTTTGGAGCTTTTGAGAGCGGCATATTATTTGGGGTGCTGCCATTCGGTTTTAATTTGTTTGTATTTTTGAAAGATCCAATAATATTCAGTTAAAACATATTTTTGAATGTTGTCTTTTAGAAATAATGTTTATTCGTGAGGTGTTTTAATGCATTCATTTCACTAACGCAACAAGTGATCATATGTGCGTTGTAGAGATATTGCAATAAATTAATGATGATTACTAGGGCAAATCAACCGGATTCATGCAAAAGCATGGTATTTTAAGGGATAAAATTTGATTAAATATTTATTATAGAAAACTAAGTACAAATTTTCAGCCTTATTCGTTAGGGCATATTTCTGCATGTTTTGGTAGGTATAAATTCATATTTCACTTTGTAGAGCATATTTTTCACACTGAAATATCAAAATGATGAATCAGGTAGACCTATACTGTTTATTTTCGGTCGTTGGGTTTTACCACATCCGGTCACTCCTCTCCATCTCCAGTAAAGGGAATGCCTTGAAAGGATTTTATGATCCTTTTTTTTGCTACTGTTTCCGCGAAGTTCTACATTGACGGGTAGTAATTTTTTAACAAATATGTAATCAAGGTATATAATGTCTATATTAAAAAAATTATGTAGAGCTGCACAAGTGCAGTCCTTTTACCATCTGTTTAGGTATATGACATTGCGTCGTGGTTATATAGTTTTTTCTAATTGCCTGTTAGTGTATATAAGGCGGAAACAATGGTTGTTATCTCAATAGCGGATAGTGCATCTAAGCAAAAGGTAAACTTTATTGTGCATATGAATAAACAGAAACATGGCTACAAAGTCTTCAAAGGATCTAAGTGTAGAAAAGAAACAACAAATTGTTGATGCAACTGAAAAATGCTATGGCTTTTTTAAAAGTGAATCGGAAGCCGTAGGAAATGCGGCTACGGTTTTTCCTGTTAAGGAACAAACTGTATACAGGGTATACAGGCAATCAAAGGCCACAATTCACCACCAAAGAAGAAAAATAATTCCGGTATCAAGATTTTGGTGGATGATTTTGACAAATGTGCGATTAGGCGGATAGTCCATCAGTTTTTTATGAATAATGACCTTCCAATGCTAGACAAGATATTATTGGAAGTACAAAAAGTGAAAATATAACAAAAATAAGCAGATCCACTTTGCATACAATATTGCAAAAAGATCTCGGACTTAAATTCGTCAAACGTCAGCGAAGGAATTTTTTGTTGGAATTTATTTCGTTCAGCAATATATTTATTTTAAATTGGAAGATGGTAACCCTAACAGAATTGCTCTCTGAGTTATGGCGAATTATCATACACACTACGGCAACCCTGTGAGAGCTTTAAAAAGGGACCGATTTATGTAAGTCATTGCAACCAGACTGAGAGACAAACATCCTATCTTCCCTGTACTGACAATTTTTCTTGGACAGAGTATAGTTGGTGTTCGGGGTGAATGCATCGACGAGTTTTCGGTGCGGTGTGAATAGGTTATACAACGCGACCGCTGCAGATTTCTTATGTGGAATGCGATTGGGCTTCTTCAGATTCGCTCTAAGATTACAGATTTCGTGTCTCGTGTGTCTATATATAGTTGGCGCAACAGGGCCGGAGGGACCCTAGGCCTAGCTTCTCACAACCATTCGTTTTGTGTGAGTTTTTCATTTTTGGAACGAATGGAAGGGATCTACAATTTTATGCTGACTCCAAACGGCTAATTGAGAAGCTCTTTTAAGACAGTTTATACTCTCGGATGTTTGTCAGACGTTCGCGAGAGGTAGCGCAGTGAAAAAAAACCCTAAGTTGGAAATTGGGTTTTTGCGGGATTCGAACCTGAAACCCCTCGCTTAGTAGTCCAACACACTAACCACTAAGCCACTGATAATACATGTCTAATCGAACATGAAAACGCCACTTGCTCTTTTGTGTAGCCTTCGATACTTTTCTACGCGTTTTCCAATCACTGGTTACATTTTCATGTTAACATTCAAAATTGGCGTTCCGATGAATTCAAAAATAGATTCGCCCGATACATTGCCTTTCTTTGCTGTAGAAAAAATTCACAAAAAAATCCACCAGTTGTAAAACTCAAACGTAGGTATTTGTGTTGGTAAATCTGAAGCAAATCTGAGAACAAATCTAGATCCGCAAAAGTGGTCTGAAGTCTGAACTCTGAAATCTGAAAGAGATTGCTTGTTTTTGTTTTGTACCAGACGAACATAAAAAGAGAAATGGCCAATGAAAAAAAAAAAAAAAAACTGGTGCGACTGTATCCAACAGTCCCGAAAAATGTGTATGTGTAAACACCGTGCGTGCGGTATGTGTGTGGTTTGATACGCGTCATTGAGAAAAGAGAGAATTGTAATAACCGTATTCTGGATATATTATGTAATAACAATAATTTATTCTTTCTGTGCTGCGTTTCGGTAGAATAGATATAATCGGATTGTGGTAGCTAAAGTAAGATATGTACATTCGAGACTGTAATCTATCTAGATTACGCTGGAAGACAGCATCGATGGTTGTTCCATATCGTGTTGTTGAAATTTTCCGGTTGGAGTTCATTTGAAGTCGCTCCAGTTTGGTTTGCGAGACGAGTTCTCCATTCACGCGAGCGTTCAATACTCGTTTTCCCCAACCTTTTTTCCGACTTTCAGAGGTTTACTTGCACGTAAACGAGCCCTGTAATTTCGCACGTTCTGCATCTGGCTTTCCCATATCTGAAAATATTTTAATGCATCTTCAAAGACGGTAAAACATTGCATTATTGACAGAAATATGGAATTGTACCAATTACTTATTTTCCTGTATTTTTGTGCGTTTTACTATTGAAACGCAGGTATTCAACAGTGAAATCGAACAGTGAAACAACGCGCACTTAGATGTTTACGTATCAATAAGCACTCCTAACATTATGCAGTTGAAAATAACCGTTTGCTGTTACACAGGAAATGAAAGTGTCATTGGAATTTCATTCGGCTTGCATTGCATATTGTTGGGCTGATTTCTGTCCCAGCAGTTAAATGTTTGGAATTACTCCACCAGATAACAAAACGCGCGCATAGATGTTTACACATCAACAAACACTCCTAACATTATGCAGTGGAAAATACCCGTTTGCTGTTACACAGTAAATGAAAGTGTCATTGGAATTTCATTCGGCTTGCATTGCACATTGTAAGGTTCTGGTCTACGACATTTTTGTTAGTTGTTGTCCAGCTGTGATTTCTGCGTGCCTGGTAATTCACGAAAGATTTGGCACTGAATTTCCTCGAGATGTCCGTCACAGGGAAGAAATGTGTATGACCATCATATATGAAAAACATGCTTTATTTCACATCAACAAAAAGCTGAAATGAATATGCCCCAGCTAAAAGTATGCAATGATAAACAATTTTACAACGATAAAACACAGTGACGCATTTCCGTTACACATTTGTCCCCGCAAGTTAAATGTGTGGAATTACTCCACCAGATTCCAAAAAAATTTTACAATGATAAAACCAAGTGACGCATTTCCGCTACACATTTCCGTCCCCGCAAGTTAAATGTGTGGAAGTACTACACCAGATTCCAATAACGCGCGCTTAGATGTTTACACATCAAAAAATTGTCATTTCTGAAGTAATTCTGCACATATCGTACTTTTGAACGATATTTAACAAGCATTGGCCTCGCTAAACACTGTAATAGTGTTGTAATGGGTAACTACGTTCCATTTTAAAGGTTATTTGGAAATAACAACATGTGAAACATTTTTGAAGAGCCATCTTGAAGTAAAAACAAGGGCCAAAGTAGCAAATAATTGTGACAGGCTCTCAAAAAAAGTACCAAATTGCAAATTCAGTCGCACAACGGCCACGCTAGCGTATAATCCAGTTTCCAGCCTAACACTTTAACTCATGCACCACATTCGCTCTGCTACTCCACTCATTCAATTCATCCAGTTCAATGGAAAAAAGTGAGCAAACGATTTATTTATGGAAAAATCATACTTCACTAAATTTTTGTTTTTTTAAGTAGTAACAATAACAAAAAAAGAAGCGTAGATTTCTGGCTGTTAAAAGTCTGCAGCTAGGTTGAAAATCTGCAGAATACAGACAAATCTGCACTTATGGCAACGCTGCTTTAACAGAGCGCAATACACTCAATCACAAAGAGATGCCCATGCCCACCCATACCATAAACAAAAAACAGCATCCACTTAGTGGATCTCACTCAATTAGCCAATCCAAACGAAATATTAGGCGTTTTTCTTTTTTAGTTCAGAGCTGAGCACTGAACTGAGCTCGAGCTATATGAGCGCGCTCTGAACTGAGCGTGCTCAGATCGTTCTGATGATTTTCTGTTTTTCCTGTTTTTCTTTTCTCTCAAATATGACTGGAAGTGTGATTGTATATGTGTAATCAACATTTTACTCAGCCTGCTCCAGCGTTGCCAAGTCATTCTGGCGTTCGAGCACCGTTTTCAAAATTGTCAGCGTTAATTTTGACCCCTTGGGCACCAAAACTGACTTTTTTTTTTAAAATAGCTCCAAAATAGATAACAAAAATAAAAGAAAAAAAAAAAAAAAAACAACAATAAAACCTAATAAAACTTATAATAGTAGATACTGGAACACATACATTTAATATGTTTTTCAAAATGCCCTTGTGATATATGCCTGCAAGGTACCGTTTTTGGAAATTAGATTTTCAGGAATTCTTATTATTATTTCTTAGTTTATTTTTGCATTAAACTCATTTGGCTAAAAACCATTTCCACATCTCCATTTGAGTCTGGCAAACATAGCAATTTTAAGGCAAATTCGCAAATATTTTGGAAAGGCTTTTTACTTACTGACTCCCTTAAACTATGTCTGACTATGACTTTCTAGCCATAAATCTTTTGAAGTTTTTGATTGCCACTTCAAATTTTTTGGGATTCTCCATTCCATTTATTCCCTTTGTAGCTTTGCAGTTTTCACTATAGGTACATATAACGATTAAATAGTTTTGCGAGATCAATCAAAATTAGCGAAAAGGCTAAGAGAAGAACGCATTACTTTTCAAGAGGGATGAACTTGTATAAAATGGCGTTTGCATTCGAAGAAAGAGAAAAAAAGGCGGTGTGCAGCGGCAGCGTTAAAAAAGCACTAAAATATTTTTCAAAGCACTAAAAAAACGCCCAAGCGCTAAATCTACTTTTTCGGCACTAAAACTGAATTTTGGGCACTAAAGTTAACGCTGAAAGCACTGACTTGGTAACGCTGGCCTGCTCAGTCAATTAATTCTGAGCTCATAGAGCGCGCTCTGATCATGCTCTGAACGAAAAAAGAAACACAAATTCGAGCTCTGAAGTGTCTGAGCTAAAAAAGAAACACAAACTTTTTGTATAACAGTTCAGGTTGTGCTCTGAACTAAAAAAGAAAAACGCCTATTGTAAATTGTACTCAAAATCATCTGTCCAAACTCCAAACCAAACAAAGCCAAACTCCATCCAAATTCCAAAGTCTTTTCAATACAGACACATTTTTTCATTTATGGTCAAGTTAAGAACCTGTTTTTTGTTTTTATATTAATTCAACTTCGTGTTTTCAACTTTGCGGCTGCGACTGCGAGTCACATCATATATTGCCATTTGTTTTTTTGTTTTTTCCATGTGTCAATTATTGTGGTCACAGTCGATTAATAGAAAGAGAAATTGTAAACACAAATGACCATCCCGTCGCGGTAGCCGTAGGCCGTAGGCCGTAGGTAGCAAAACCAGCCACCGGCCAGCGGCAACAAAACAACAGCAGGGTGCAATGACATCTATCTAAAGTAAAGTAGATTCGTTACGCTTTGGCTCTCAAGCGTTAATATGCGAGCAACAATGCGCTGTTACATGGATTCACAAATTTGAATACAAAAGTAGCCCGATGCGCAAGTCAAGTTCAAACAATGTCAATTTCAGAGCCACCAGCTAGCATGAGGGCGTTGGAGAAGAATTTCCGTTTTGCATTTTCTTACCGAGCTACAATTACGATGAAATGTCTTCTACATCTGGAGTAAATTATGTAAAAATAACAAAAAAGAACCCGAGTATTTAGGTACGTATGCATAAATTATTACGCTAACACCGTTACACATTTTATGTATGAATACGTAAACTAGAAAGATGTACCTATGTCGGTTAGGTAATCACGAGTAGAATTATGCATTTGTATCTTTGCTGATGGTTTAATTATCCGTCATTAAGGAAATAGCTTTGTCTCTTCAGGTAGGTAGTTATGACTATGACAGTAAGGCTATCATCATAATAAACTATTTTGGCTGCATATTTTTAAGCTTCGTATAGCTTTGCCTATATTTCAATGATAAATTCAAAAAAAAAAAAAACTTGTTTTTTCCATAAAAAGGGCAGTGATTTTTGACAGCTGGAGTAATTCATAACATGTAGGGAGATAGGTAGCTTAAAAATTTTTAACAAAGTCAAATACATTAGGGGATATGATATGCTAGCGAGAGGATCGTTCGACCATGAGTAGGTACACTATTTAAAACTATATGGGTCTGTCTCTATTTGCATTAGAGTTACGGTGTGTTACAAAATTGTGGCACGTTCCTTTCTTTAAAATTGTCAACAAACACTAGGTCTGTTTTCATATTTTCTGGGGTAATAGTCATTTCTCAATGCAAAATAATCGAGAAGTATGGAGAAGCCTTAAACCACATTTTTTTAAGCTACATAAATAAATAAATAGTTGGCGCAACAGGTCCGGAGAGACCCTAGGCCTAGCTTCTCACAACCATTCGTTTTGTGTGAGTTTCTCATTTTTGGAACGAATGGAAGGGATCTACAATTTTATGCCGACTCCAAACGGCTAATTGAGAAGCTCTTTCAAGACATTTATACTCTCGGATGTTTGTCAGACGTTCGCGAGAGGTAGCGCAGCGGAAAAAAACCCTAAGTCGGAATTGTGTTTTTGCGGGATTCGAACCTGGGACCCCCGCATAGAAGTCCAACACACTAACCACTAAGCTACTGCGACTACAAGCTACATGCTTCAACAGAACTTCGAGATGCCTCCTTTGAAAAATGTACTTCTTTCTCCTGCATTTAGTTTATTTCATAACAGACCACAAGCGATCTTTCTCCTATACAGGGTTGAAAAACATTTTGCAATCGTAACTTCAAAGTTACAATGGACTTTGAAAAAATACAAAATACAATCGTCCCGATAAAGTTACCCTCATACAGGATTTTTTTTTTAAATTGCAAACAAAAACCCCATAGTTGCAGTCATGCCCCTTAACAATAAATCATGTTAGATAATACTTTTGGCAAAAACCAACTCTTAGTCTAAATCGCACAGCGTTGCTTGTAAATTGTATTCGTAACTGAGTTTTAAATGAAAATCAAAAAGATTGTCCTGCTTTTTTTTAGAGCTTTAATCGGTGCCTGTTTATATAGCATATCGCATATGGCAGCGTTGGCAGCTCCCAGATGATTGCATTTTCATGATGGTAAAACAGATAGATGCTTCAGTTTAATCTATGGAAATTTGTTCCACATTTTGAAATTTTAATACTTCTATTGAATTTGTCCTCGAATGTATATCGAATTTGGAATGCCTATGATCGACCGAACGCATTTCCTTCTTTGAACAGTTCCCTCCTCACGGTTAAACACTTGAGCAAAATTTCGTTTACCAGATTGAAGATGAAAATAAACACATAAATATTTTCTAGCCCTTCAAAATTGCAAATTATACAAATACTAGCTGACCCGGCGAACTTTGTTTCGCAAATATTCGTTAATGAAAATAATAATACCAAGTTATTGTATTAACCTTCCTCTTCAATCTGTATCACTATTGTAATATAAGTGAGACACGAGTTAATGTTCTCTTTGAATGTTCTTTATTAACTGGCCTTAGGATCTAGCTTAGCTTATGGATTAACTCTATGTATTATATTAGTATATACGTGTAAGTGAGAAGGCGAGAAGAGACCGTTGTCATATATAACTAATTGTGTCAGCTAACAAGTCAACCATAGGGTGACACTTTATTATGACAACCACCTCTTACACCTCCCCCTTTAAGTTTATAACAAAAATAGTTTACAATAATTGCAATAAATCCATTTCTTTATTGTATGCTAATTCAAACTCAAACAAGTTTACTTTTTATTATAATTCATTATTAAGATAAAAATAGTTCACAATAATTGCAATAAATCCATTTCTTTATTGTGTGCTAATTCAAATTTAAACAAGTTTACTTTACTTCACTATTAACAACCAGAGTTACTTAAACTAATTCACTAGTTGTGGTTGACTGAATGCGTGGTCTAGGTCGAAGAAGGTACGGTGATCGACTTTTACTTGTAACTACTTCGTTTTCATTGTTTTTACTTCCAGTATTGTTTTGCACGTAAGGCAACTCAGGAATTGTATCATAAGCAATCCTGGAACACTTCAAGTGTCTACTAGTTCGGCGAAATGTCTCTTCTGTTCTAAGCTTAACTAAATAAGATCTAGGCGTTTTAAGTTTTCTTATAATTTGCCCTTCAACCCACTCATCCTTATGCCTTACCAACACTTCTTCTCCTTCCTTAAATTCTTTCTTTTCTTTTGTGTGCTTGTCATAATATTTTTTATTTTGTGAATTTTGTCTGTCTATTTTGTTTGCTACAAATGTAATCACTTTCGGCTTTAGAAGCTCTTCTGAAACTGGTATAGTGGTTCGGGTCACCCGTGAGAGCAAAAGCTGCGCAGGTGATGCATTCATTCCCTTTACCGGAGTATTCCGATATTCTAACAATGCCAAGTGGATATCTGTGCCACTATCAGCACACTTCTTCAACAAAGTTTTAGCAATTTGAACACCCTTTTCGGCAAATGCTCTACTCTGCGGATAATTCGGAGAGCAAAACGTTGTGCTAAACTCATATTCATGACTGAACTTCTTGAATTCAAAGCTGTTAAACGGTACGTTATCTGAAACGAAATCCTGTGGTATGCCATAAGATGCAAACAATGGTTTTAGTACCGAAATTACTTCAAACGCTGATTTGTTTTTGAGTTTCAAGATTTCAATCCACTTGGAATATGAATCAACAACTATTAAAAATTCTTTCCCTGCAAAGGACGCTATGTCAGCAAAAACTCGTTCAAAAGGAAAGCTAGGTGTCTTATGGTGAAGAAGTGGCTCCTTTTGCGACATATTAGAATACTTTTGACATATTTTACAGCTTGAAACAAAATTATCTATATCATTATTTATGCACACCCAATAAAAAAGCATACGCGCTCTGTTTTTCATTTTCTCACTTCCTGAATGCGAAATATGAAGCCAACGTAAAACTTCATTTTGCAAGGACTTCGGAACTATGACTTTCTCGCCTAACAAAACTAAACCATCTTCACAAACAATTTCATTTCTAAATTTATTCATATATTTAAGACAAGGCGTTAGACTATTCTTTACTTTCGGCCAACCATTCCTATAGAATTTCAAAATTGCTTTCAGATCCTCATCCTCAACTGTAGCCTGCTTAAACTTATCCCGCTTTTCATCTGACATATTAATCGCATGCACGCAACCATCTAGGTTTATTTCCTCACTCTTGTCATAACTATCATCCCCATAACGTGACATTACATCTGCAAGAAGCAGATACTTACCGGGTATATAGCAAAGATTTAGTTTATATTTCTCCAGCTTAAGCCGCATTCTTTGAAGTCTCATGGATGGAATTTTGTTAATACTTTTTTCGAACAGAGGAACCAAAGGCTTGTGATCAGTCTCAACTAAAACCTCACGGCCATATAAGTAAAAATGAAATTTTCGACATGCAAATAAAATTGCCAAAAGCTCCTTTTCTATTTGCCCATAGTTCTTTTCTACATCACTTAGCCCCCGTGAAGCCCATGATATGGGTTTCTTATTTTGTAAAAGGCATGCACCAAGGCCATGTGAACTTGCGTCGGTCTGTATGACGATGTTCTTTTTGGGATCAAAATTTTGCAGAGACGTTGCATTTGCTAAAAGTGCTTTTATTTTGTCCAAACATGCAGAGTGTTTTTGAAGCCAACTATATACCACATTCTTTTTTAAAAGCTCTCGTAGTGGTTCAGTCTCTTTAGCTAGATTAGGCAAAAAATCTCTCAAGTAGTTAATCATCCCTAGTATTTTCTGTAGTCCTACTTTTGATTCTGGGTCTTTCAACTTAATAATTGACTCAACTCTTGTCTCATCGACCGATAAGCCACTACTTGACAATATAAAACCCATATACTTAACCCTCACAGACCTAAATTGTACTTTTTCCTTATTGAATTTTACATTATGTAGAATAGCAGCAGCGATCACTTTTTCTACAATAGCATCATGTTCCTCATATGTTCTTGCATAAATTAAAATATCATCAAAGTACACGAAAGTACCAGCTATTCCACCGAAAACACGGAACGTATATCTTTGAAAGATCATTGGGGATGGTTTTAACCCAAAAGGTAGTCTCAAGTACCTGTATGTGCCATGAGGTGTACTAAATGTGCACATATAACTTGATTTTTTATCTAACTGAACATGAAAAAACCCATCTTTTAAATCAAACACGGAAAATACTGTCATGTCCGCTAACTGTGCTCTGAGCTCCTCTAGAGTGGGAATTTTGCACTGTTCTACCACTAACACACTATTCAAACATTTTGGATCAAGACAAACACGAATTGATTTATTTGGCTTCTCCACTATAACTATGTTGGAGGTCCATTCTACCGGTTCCATAACTTTTGTAATTATTTCCATTTTTTCTAGACGATTTAGCTCACACTTTAAAGGCTGTAATAAATTTAGCGCTACTCTACGCGCTGGCTTAGCGATTGGTACAGCCCCACTTATAATTTTAAGGGAATACTCTTCAGAAAACTTCCCAACACCACTAAATGCTTCTTTGTGCTTGTTTACAAACTCAGAAATCGACTTATCTACCTTAGTTTTGTTTATTTCTCCAATATTACTTATTCTTTTGATAAACTTTAGTTCCTCGCAAGCCACTCTACCTAACAACGGAACAACGCCTACTGTGTCTTTCACTACAATAAACTTGTATGATTTGACTATGCTATTTGCTTCACATGTCAAATAAATTTCTCCCGCTACTTTTATTTCCGAACCACCAAACGCTTTCAATGTCACACAGGTTTTGCTAACCCTTTTTTCCATATTAAGTTGCTTTACGTTATTAACCGAGAGAACATTTTCATCTGCGCCCGTGTCTAATTTTAGTCTAATGCGTTTACCCGCTATTTTTACTTCACCGTACCACGCTCTCACTCCACCACCAACACTAGCAATTACATCTGTATAATAAATACGATCATCATCATCCGATGCATAACTGTCACTCTTATTTACTTCAACTGCATTTACTTTTTTGTCTCTACGATTTCTGCAAGCAGCACCAAAGTGGTTTGATTTTTTGCAAATGTAACAGATTTTGTTAAAAGCTGGACACTTATGCTTCGGGTGACGTGTTAGACATTTTTGACAATTAACTAGATTTTGATCGTTATTTGAATTGTTAGTGTTATAATTGTTGTTGTTAGTTTTGTAACTGTTGTTTTTGTTTTTGTAATACTTATTGTTGTTTTGTACACCGTTTTGTGAATTATTTAATGTACCCTTCCAAGTCTTTTTTACTAAGTTTATTGTACTCCTGTTGTCGCTTGTTGATGGACCATCCTGGATGACCTTCGTTTGTTCCTTGTTAACCTCAAACAGCTTGCACAACTCCACTGCCTTTGCTAGTGACAGCTCACGATCAGCCAACAACTTTTCCTGTAGTTTTTTGTCGTATATTCCCATCACAATACGGTCTCTGAGAATAGATTCCTCTGCTGCTCCATAATCACACGACTTTGACAGATGACGTAAATCCTTCAGAAACATCTCAAAGGACTCCCCATGTTTTTGTACACGCGAGTTAAACACGTAACGCTCAAAAATCACATTTTTCTTTGGGATGCAATAGTCGTCAAACTTTTTGAGTATTGTCTCCAAAGATTTTTCTTCAGCCGTTGAGAGACCCAACACGTTAAAGATCTCCATTCCACTTTCACCCACTAGCAGTTTGAGAATCGCCACTTGCGACTCAGGCGTTGATTGTGTGATGCCAGTTGCCAAGACATATATTTGGAAGTTTTGTTTGAACTTCTTCCAATTATCAGCTAGATTGCCATCTATGTTAAGTGGACTTGGAGTGGGCAAATTTGACGGCATCATATTTGTAGAACTTTCAGTGACTATCATTGAGACTTTTTTTTCTTCTACTGATTTTATTACACTTGTACTGTCTTCTGCCATGCGATTTAATTTTTTGTCCGCAGCGCCATGTAATATAAGTGAGACACGAGTTAATGTTCTCTTTGAATGTTCTTTATTAACTGGCCTTAGGATCTAGCTTAGCTTATGGATTAACTCTATGTATTATATTAGTATATACGTGTAAGTGAGAAGGCGAGAAGAGACCGTTGTCATATTATAACTAATTGTGTCAGCTAACAAGTCAACCATAGGGTGACACTTTATTATGACAACCACCTCTTACAACTATATCTATTAAAAAAAAAAAAAAAAAACGCATCAAAATCCGTTGCAGAGAAAGCGACTTTGTTTTATACTATGTAGTGATGTAAAATTATTACCTATGCTACCAATGCCAACAAATAACAAATACCTATAGATATAATACTACTTTATGTTGTGTGCGTGAAATTTCTCATCTGGTGGTATTCGATGGGCTTAATGTTCTACCCAGCTTCGTGCTCTAATTTATTTCCATTGAACAACTTCTAACAAAGATAAATGAACCACCATGTCGCGGCGGTGTGAAAGAGCCAAGTGTTTTTTTTTTTTTTTTTACATATTACTGGTCATCGGCGTTTTTTTTTTTTTTTTGTGCACTATGGAGAATAATCCTATTATTGAATTCAATTTTTAACAAGCTTAATAGGCTTAGCGTTTTATACAGTTCATTTCGAGGTAGACGAAATGGGATTTACGCGTATCATTACCTATTTCTGATGTCCAGACGGTTTATATGGATACGATGATTAATACTGAAGGAAAATGCCCATGCCCATGCCCTTACGTGCGTGCTTGCGATGCGGCAAACATTTTTTGGTTTTTCAATTGAATTCGGTGTCCCTTTAAAACCTGTCAATCGATACGGAAACGAGTGCGAAATCACAGCGAACAGATATTTTTGGAGTGTTCCAAAATTTAAAAATATTATTAAACTAGAGTTCGCTCAGTGGTAGAAATTCTACCATATAGTTCAACGGGCGTATATGTAAAATATTGGAAAACCAATTACACACAGCATTACATCTCTGGACAAACTTCCCAAGAAAAAAAAAAAAAATAAAGCGAATTATGTTGTGTTTAAGGCTCTGAAAGTGGTTCTTACTATTTGCCTTCGCCTATACTTCTATAAAAAAGACTATCAATCACACAACGAATCACGTTCACGACCAGTAACATTGTAACGTCAAAATTTGTCTGGGACAGTTAATTGTGC
Source organism: Cheilosia urbana (assembly GCA_946477585.1). Classification (NCBI taxonomy): domain Eukaryota; kingdom Metazoa; phylum Arthropoda; class Insecta; order Diptera; family Syrphidae; genus Cheilosia; species Cheilosia urbana. The sequence goes on from OX297853.1 coordinate 179,686,622, forward strand.
GCGGCAAAAGAGTGGAGGCTTTTATGTTTTATATTTCGATATCCACTTCCCTTTTTTTACTTCTGCGTCATTTCCCAGAGGAACAGCGAATTACAAAACGAAAAGTAAAACAAAACTTATTGTTTCTTGTAGGCATAGTAGGCCTGTATGGAACGACATAAATAATAAATAAACATGCAACTCGTTTCTATAATTATTCTTTGCTACTTTACAAAATAACACTGTAAAACAAAAATAAATTAATCAATAATTAAATTTAGAATATAAAATCGATATGTCAGAACATATTTTCATTCCTGTCGAGAAGTTTAGACGAAATATTTTTGTTTTAAGGAAAGTTTACTGACGAGTCTTGGTACAAATAGATTACCTCAAAAAAAAAAAAAAACAAATAGTAATAATAGACCAAGAAATTTAAATCGAAATACAAGGAGACAATTTGCAACAAGACTAGTTTCTAGTCCTGAAGAAAGACATAACAGCATTTTGCACAGAAATAAAAATAAATAATTTAAAAAGAAGAGAGTTGAGAAAATAAAAATAAAATTATATAATTCAACACAATCATATAAATTTTAATTAAGCAAAACAAGATAGAAAAAAGAGAAAATAAAAAAGCAAATAGGATAATTTGTGAGGAAAAGATGAATTTATTTAATTGCTAGATTGCAGGGGATTTACACAAAAAAAGAAGGACTTTAAATAATAAATGTTTATATTATGTATTTCAATTCCTAAAGTTAAGTATTTTTTTTTAATTAAGTTAAAACTCTGTAGTGTAAAGATCGCCTTAGACGAAATTATTAAAATTGATTTTCAACTTTTGAATTTAGTGAACAGGTCAGCAAAATACTGTTCCCGATAATTCCTTACGGGTGGCGCCCAACATGGGGCCAAAAATGACTGCGACCAAAAAAACTATTCGTAAAAGAAATGTAAGGTTGGTATATCATATTGTGAAGTTGTTGTTTCTGATATTGTGACATATCTGCGCAGGGTAAGAGAAAATGCTATGCACATTATGGCGGATTCTTCGCCATGGCAACGCCTTATTTGCATGGCGTTTTATCTTTCAACTATCTATCTTGTACTTTTTTGCAAACCTAGAAATTATTAAAAATTTGCTAAGAAACTGTGCGAAAACGTACTGAAAAAATTGAAAAAAAAAAAAAAAAAATGAGCGAGAAATCCATTTCCCCTCTTTTAATATTTTTCGTAATTTTCTACTCGCCGAATTTCGACTTACTGAAAAATGAAAAATTGAAAACTGACAACTAAGTGACAGCTCAAAAGTTTGACAAGTAATACTCTATTTATTTTCGTCTTCAACGATGTTGAAGGAAGAAGTTGTAATTGAATGTTCTCTTAGAAATATCAGCGCATTTAAAAGGGTAGATTAAACCTACTAAAGGGTGATTTTTTAAGAGGTTTAGAACTTTTAAAAAAAAAAAAACACAAAAAATTCAAAAAAATGAATGAAATATTTATTTGAATCGATAGTTTGAACCTTGCATCGATAGTTTGAACCTTGCAATTTAATGTTTAAAGATAATTTCATGCAAATGTTGACCGCGGCTGCGTCTCAGGTAGTCCATCCGCTGAGTCCAATTTTGGCATACTCTTTCACACATATCGGCCGGTATCTCACGAATGAATGCATGGATGTTGGCTTCCAGTGCGTCAATCGAAGCGGGCTTGTCCCTATACACATTAGCCTTGACATACCCCCACAAAAAATAATCTAATGTTGTCAAATCGCACGATCTAGGCGGCCAATTGACCGGCCCGAAACGTGAAATTAACTGTTCACCAAACTCGCCTCGCAATTGCGCCATTGTTTCGCGTGCTGTGTGGCATGTGGCACCGTCTTGTTGAAACCACATATCAAGTCAAGAACTTCCATTTCGGGCAAAAAAAAGTTTGTTATCATCGCTCGGTAGCGTTCACCATTGACAGTAACGCTGCGATTCGCATCATCTTTGAAGAAATATGGCCCAATAATGCCGCCGAACCATAAACCGCACCAAACAGTGGCTTTTTCGGGATGCATTGGTAGCTGTTGCAATGCTTCTGGCTGATCTTCACTCCAAATGCGGCAATTTTGCTTATTTACGTACCCATTCAACCAAAAATGAGCCTCATCGCTGAACACAATTTTTCGATAAAAAAGCGGATCCTCGGCCAGCTGTCCAAGAGCCCATTCACCAAAAATTCGGCGTTGTGGTAGGTCGGCTGGCTTTAGTTCTTGCACAAGCAGTATCTTAAAAGGCTTTACGCACAAATCCTTCCGCAAAATTTTCCACGTAGTGCTGTAACAAAGGCCAACTGCTGGGAACGGCGCCGAATCGACATTTCGCGGTCTTCTGTCACACTAGCTGATACGGCCGCAATATTTTCTTCACTACGCACAGTACGTAAACGTGTTGGTGGTTTAATGTCCAACAAAGTAAATTTGGTGCGAAATTTGGTCACAATCTTCTGAATAGACTGCCCAGAAGGTCGAGAATGCCGATCATAAAATGGAAGCAGCGCGAGTTAAGTATCCATAGCAAAACATATTGAGAAAAAAGATAACATTATTTGTATTCAATGATATCTTTAGTCTCTAGTACAGTCTTGCACACAACGCTACAATGATAACATATGTAAAAGAGATAATATCGTTTGTATACAATGCTGGAATATTATCTCTTCTTCATTATCAAGCAAGACGATTGTACGCTTGGGTCTCCTTGTAGATAGATAAGAAAAGTATATAAATACGACTGTATGATGAATTTATCAACAGTCTTATTGTAACTACATAGTAGCCTTAAGCTCCTTTTAGAATTAGTAAAAAGTATTTCAATAATAAAGGACATAGTTCCAAATAAATATTGTTTAATTTTAAAAGTAAGAAACAAGTGTTTTAATTGGCGATCCTGCCAGGAGGTTAAATATACTTTTTAACTTCAATCGAGCGGACCTCGGGAACAAGTAGTGAAATCTAGTATAAACAGAACACTCGCGTTACCGGTTACAAGAATTACCTAGCATAGCAGGTACAAATATAGCTTCTTCGTACGAAGCAGCAAAGCAATTCAGTGAAAGTGTATATGTGGAGAAAAAAAACACACAAATTCGACGACAACAGACACGAGTTCAAAATGGAACAACTCGCAGTATTAATGGCAAGATTAGAAGCTTTAGAAACCAGGAGCAACACAGTAACACAAACCCTAGAGCACACACGCACAGAGAATGCAAGGTTAGCAGCAATAATAACTAACCAAAATCAAATAAACACTAATTTAGAAACAAAACTAAATGAAGTAAAATCTGGACTAGGCATAGTACCAAACATACCTGTGCTAGAGGAAATAAGAACCACATATACAGATGGTAGTGAAATACAGTTAGACGCATTTAAAAGCCTACCTATTTTCAACGGCGATCAATCAAATTATCGGTCGTGGCGCGAAGAAGCATCCAGATTAATGGACAGCATTAAAAACTTCAAAACACACAGTAAGTACGCAGCAGCATTGACTATAGTGAAAAGTAAAATACAGGGTGCAGCCGCGAATGTGTTAACTAATTATAACACAATTTTTAATTTTGAGGCGATACGTAACAGATTAGATTATACGTACTCTAATCAAGAACCTCTATACGTGCTACAAGACATGATGAAAGCCATCACGCAAAAAAGAAGCACACTGTCTGAATACCACGACGAGATAAATAAAAATCTCAATTTAATAATATCAAAAATCACTATGTCAGGTGATCCGCCGAATATAATCGACAGACTAATTAAAAATGCTAACGACGACGCAGTTCGTATATTCATTGATGGTATGAGTGACAACTTTACAAGAGGATCATTATATTCAGCTACAATAAATGATCTAGAACACGCATTCGCAATTGCTCGCAGAATAGAACATGATAATGTGCACAGGCATTTACATCTCACTCAGGATAAGCACCACAAAAATATGCCACATGAACGCAGAAACGAAAGAAGACCAAATTATTCGAGCCAAACAACGAATTATCAACCCCAGAAGCAATACGATAATATGCAGCAACACAATCAAGGACCACAGCCGATGGAGATAAACTCGAGACAAATTGTACATGCACAGCGACAAAATTGGAATCAATACAAACCCGATGTATATAATCCACCAGCGAAACGTGAACACAGCGGGAGTTTCAACACACACAACAGACCGCAACGATCTTATCAGCAGAACTTCAAGCAGCAGAGAGTAAATAACTCCCGACAACAACGCAGAGACGATGTCAGCAGTACATATGCAGAAGCAGATGAAACGGAATGTATGGTAAATAATAACATAAGAATAGATCATTTAAACTAGTAGACGGGTTGCCCTGCTTAAATTTAACTAGTACTATTTCTAAGAAAATTTATAAAATTCTTATTGATACTGGTGCAACCCATAATTACATTAATAGAAAATGCGATTCTAGCAAAAAAATTAAATTTAAACCTATAAAAATAAAAACAATGCATGGTTATTCTATGGTAGATACAAAGAAAGTAGTTAGGATATTAAAGAAAAATATAACATTTTTTGAATTAGAGGATATTCAGTCTTTTGATATGATATTAGGATATGAAGGACTTAAAGTTCTAAACGCGGAAATAAATTTCAGTAATATGACTCTAACTACCATAAGCAGTGTCGAATCTATTCAGAAAATTAATTACATAATTGGGGAAAATAATATTTATAAAGCAGACATAGATAGACTGATGAAGATTAATAACAGCATAGGACCGTTACCCTTTACAGATACTATAGAAGCAAGCATTAGGACGACCAATGATAATCCGGTTTATGTTAAACAATATCCATATCCCATAGCAGATAACGAATTCGTAAACAAAGAAATACAGAAACTCTTACATGACGATATAATAGAAAAAAGCCATAGTCCTTATAACAGTCCCATATGGACAGTACCTAAAAAAGGTTTGGACGAAAAAGGAAAACCAAAACGGCGCATGGTTGTTGATTTCCAAAAACTTAACGCTCACACTGTAACAGACAGATACCCCATTCCGGATGTCAACATGACAATTCAAAATTTAGGTAAAGCCAAGTACTTTACAACATTAGATTTGGAGTCAGGTTTCCACCAAATTAAAATCAAAACAGATGATAAAGAAAAAACAGCTTTTGCTATAAATGGCGCAAAATATCATTTTAAACGAATGCCTTTCGGGCTCAAAAATGCACCAAGCATATTTCAGAGATGCGTGGACGACATTTTGAGAGACTTTGTAGGTAAATTCGTACACGTTTACATTGATGACGTATTGATATATTCTTCATCTGAGGAAGAACATATACAGCACATAAGTCAAGTATTCGACGTACTCAATAAAGCCACATTAAAAATATCTGATGAGAAAAGTAAGTTTTTTCAAGAAGAAGTAGAATACTTAGGTCACATAATCAGACATGGTAGAATCACTACGAACCCTGAGAAAATAGCAGCTATAGAAAATTTTCCAGTCCCACAAACGGTAAAGGATTTGAGAGGATTTTTAGGTCTTACAGGTTACTATCGTAAGTTTATAAAAGGATACGCAAGCATAGCCAAGCCCCTGACATTATATTTACGAGGAGATAACGGTAAAGTAAACAAAAAACAAAGTAAAAATATTAAGTTAAATCTGAATGATTCAGCATTAGAAGCGATTAGAATTTTAAAAAATTATTTGAAAGAACAAGTCGAACTTTTTCAACCGGATTATAGTAAACCATTCGAGCTTACTACTGATGCATCCAACATAGCTATTGGAGCCGTACTAAGTCAGAATAAGCAACCTATACACTTCTTGTCAAGAACACTGAGTAAGACAGAAGAGAACTATAGCACAAACGAGAAAGAGCTATTAGCGATCATATGGTCCTTACAAAAACTCAGAAACTACATATATGGTATAGCAGACTTAACCATATATACCGATCACCAGAGCCTTATATATTCTGTATCAGAAAAAAATCCCAACACAAAGCTGAAACGTTGGAAGGGAATCATTGAAGACTTTGGAGCAAAATTAGTTTATAAACCAGGAAACCTAAATCTTGTAGCTGACGCATTATCACGTCAACGCATAAATACTTCTACCATAGAAACAGCACATTCAGCTGAAAGTTCTTCTAATGATATAATAAAAACTGTGAATCAGCCTTTTAATGCATACACTGCACAGTTCGAACTTATTGAAGATATAACAAATAATATCGAAACACAAATCTATTTTAGTAACAAAATAAGACTCATAATAAAGTTTAAGGACAAAGACTCTTTACTAAGGCAGATGAAAGAAGTTATACAACCCCAAAAGATTGTAGCTTTGCATACGAAATTTGAAAACATATACAAATATGGTGAAAACATAAAAAAAGAATTCCCACTAGTAAGATTTATATTCACACCAAGAAAACTTCAAGACGTGACAAATTTGGAGGAACAACTAAAACTTGTAAGGGTAACTCACGAAAGAGCACACCGAGGGTTACGTAACAATATACAAGAAATCTCAGAGAAATATTACTGGCCCGATCTAAATAAACAAGCAAAGAGTTTCAACAGAAAATGCATAGCATGTCTATTTGGAAAATATGAAAGAAAACCTATCAGAGAACCTCTGAATAATTCAGAAATACCAACACATGTGGGAACACACATTCATATGGACATATACTTCAACGACAAGTATACTTTCCTTGTAACAGTAGATAAGTATTCTAAATATACAATCCTTCGGGAAATCGAAACTCGAAACAGACTGTACGACGTTATGGAAGAGGTCTTATCTAATTATTTCCCAAAATGTGAACGACTCATGACAGATAACGAGAAGGGATTCAAAACAGAAATGGTGAACCAAATGTGTTTGAAATACAACATAACTAAAGTAGAAACTCCAGTATACAGATCGACAGCGAACGGTCAGGTAGAACGTGTAAACGGTACAATAACTGAACTGTCTAGAATATTCACAATTCAGAATAAAACAAGACTTATCGAAGAAATATTTAGAACAGTGCGTGAATTAAATAATTCTATACACTCAGTTACCGGTTTGAAACCTAGAGACATTTTCTTTAATCAAAATAAATATAGCAATAGTGAAATTATAATAAATAAACTAAACTCAGCATCCAAAAAAGTGATCGAACGTCTAAATAAAGGAACTCGACACAGAGAGTATAAAAAAGGAGATAAGATAATGGTAAGAATCACAGGTCTTAGAAAGAAATCTAACGCCAGATACATAACAAGAATAGTAGAAGAAGATAAAGGAGACACTGTAATCTCTAAAGAAGGAATAAAAATTCACAAGGATAACATAAAGAATTATCATTTTTCAGATGACGAAAATATTAATATTCCTAACATTACTAGGAATTGTACAGAGTCAAGAAGGGCAAGGAAACGTTCAAATAACTGAGTTACTAAACAAGAAGTTTATACTTACGCAAACAGATGACGTGTATTTATTCAAAGAACAAACTTATTTGTTACATGCCACCAACCTGACTTCGATATTTCAACCTTACGTAAATATCGTAACTAGTAAATATCAACCTACACAAGAAGAAAAAATTTGGTTAAGTAAAATTAAGAATTTAGCAGACCAATTACAAGAACATACTAGGCATACTAGATCAATTAACTTTTTAGGAACAGCTTTCAAATATGTGTTTGGTAATCCTGACCATTATGACTTAGTTAACATAGAAACGAGTATAAATAATCTCATAGAAAACAATAATAAACAAAAAACTATAAATTCTAGATTTGAACAAATTTTGCAACAATTCGAAGGTCAGAGCCTTAAAGAACATTTAGTAATAGAACAAGTGTACGAACAATTATTATTATTGACCAGAACAATTAATGCAGCAAAAAATAATGAATATTTATCAGAAAGCCTAGACTTAGATGACATTAAAAATATTATTCAACATGAAATAATTCAAGTACCCATAATAAATATACTTGAGTACTCTAAAATATTATTAGCTAGAACTGATGAATTCTTCATCACAATATATAAATATCCAGTTCTAATTAAATCATGTAAATTGTATAAAGTAACACCTTTAAATTCAAAACATGGAAAAATCATTACAGATAAAACAATTGCCTTATGTAACCAAACTTATTTAAGAACAAGAAATTGTCAAAATCATCTAAGTAAAAACATTTGTGAAATTAACTTTGAAGAAGAAAATTGTCTTATTCCACTTTTAAAGAATATAACTTCAAAATGCAACATTAAACAAGAATACGATTACGACTTAGAAATTGAATCCGGTGTTATGTTATTAAGCGGTAAGCATAAGTTAAATAATCAAACAATTAATGGTATAAACTTAGTTACTTATGAAAATACTATAAATCTAGACGATAAAATATACAAAAACATGCATAAGCAAATTAAAGAAGTTATATTAAGAAATCATAATTCAGAGTCTTACATCGACCAAATAATTAAAGAAGATACAATGTACAAATTCGATAACATAGATACTTTAAAAAAACTAATTATTCCTTTTGAAGAAAAACCGATATTATCAACTATATACACAATTGTAACACTGATTGTTATTCTAGCATTTACGTACGTAATGATAAAAACTATACAATGTATAACAGATCGTCAAAAACAAAAAAAGATTGACGCATATAACAAAACTTATGAAAGAGAAATGTTAAAAATAGCGTCGAAAAATCGGGACGATTTCGTTTAACAAGGGGGGGAGTTAAGTATCCATAGCAAAACATATTGAGAAAAAAGATAACATTATTTGTATTCAATGATATCTTTAGTCTCTAGTACAGTCTTGCACACAACGCTACAATGATAACATATGTAAAAGAGATAATATCGTTTGTATACAATGCTGGAATATTATCTCTTCTTCATTATCAAGCAAGACGATTGTACGCTTGGGTCTCCTTGTAGATAGATAAGAAAAGTATATAAATACGACTGTATGATGAATTTATCAACAGTCTTATTGTAACTACATAGTAGCCTTAAGCTCCTTTTAGAATTAGTAAAAAGTATTTCAATAATAAAGGACATAGTTCCAAATAAATATTGTTTAATTTTAAAAGTAAGAAACAAGTGTTTTAATTCGCGCGATGAACATTTCGAACCGAGCACGAATTTTGATAGTAAAATTCAATAATTTGCAAGCGTTGTTCATTTGTAAGACGATCCATGGTTAAATTGCAAACCAAACTGAAGCTGTTTGACAGTGACACAAGGTACTAAACACACGTCAGCTGTCAAAACCAGTGTTGCCAAAACCAAACCAGCTAAAAAATCACCCGTTATAATGTACTTATTTAGCTTATAAAAAAAATACAATTCCAACTTATTTTGTAGATGCTGCATTTATTATTTTATTTTTACGATAATGTCAAAATGACATTTCTTAAACTTTTTGTAAGAAAACCGGTCAGGTACTTCTCTTGAAATTGAGAGATTTCTCTCTCGATTTTTGAGATTTGACATTTTTAATTTTTTGTTGCTGAAATTACCAAACGAACCTTATGTCTCTTGATACTTACAAGCTGCTTGTGCTAACAAACCAAAACCAGTGAAACTATAAAGTGTGCCGTGGAATAAATAAAAGTAAATATTCTGCCCAAATGGCTTGACTTGACGAAAAACTCGATTTTTCACATTTGACAAGGAACGGACAATACTGACTTAGCGACCATAAGATAAACGCTTAGTTGCCCCTTCGATGTCTGTTCCAAAAGTCACCGATCCCTATAGATGTCTAAACGAATTAATGATGAAAGGATTTTTCAAATATTAAAATGTCCGTGTCTTCCAAGCCATTTTACTCGGTATTTGCCGTTCAATTTTAATGTGGAGCCAAAACATAATGAATAAGAATTCATCTTCCGGACCCCACTTCCAATCAAGGATGTTATGCTTTCATTATTTTTCTTTTATATATACAATGTACATACATTTGTATATTATATCTCACATCAAAAAGTCAAAAGAAAGCCATGTCTGTTCCTTATAAATTATTAATAAGTATGTATAATCTATAACTGATCAAAATTAGGCATAGGACACATAACACAAACCATATGTATATGTATTCTGTAAATAGTGACATTCAAACAATACGCAATTTCCGATGCTATCGACTGTGCGATAATCAAAGGGACTTGGACGTTTGTAAGGATATTTCTGCAAAATGTTATGCGGATTTAGAGGATTACTCTTAATAATCAAATCCCAACCGGAAGGCTCCATTATCAATAATGACCAAACATATTACCATTGAATACCAAGGGATTTGTGGTGTAATTTTAAAAATCTAAGCATGTGGTATTTCAATTATTATTATAGATTAGATAATGCGCTTGTGTGCATTGTTGTGAACAATTTAAAGTGGACTTTATATTGGCTATTAGTTGACGGTTCAATTTTTGTTAACTCTTTTTTAATTTAATGGAGGTGGACAACGGTTTCCATTTTTGCTTACAAATTATTTAAGTAATTGAAATAAGTGGTAGGTTAAAGTTAGCAATGAGTTCAAAGTTTGTATTAAAATTGGATAAATCTTCTGCCTTGAAGGAATGTGGCGTAGTGATTAAGAAAGAAAACCGACAGTACAATGCTAATTTCGCTGTAGGTTTTCCACATTCTGTCTTAAAAATATTGTTTCACCCGATCATCGTAAAGGATGATTTGCTCCATTTTGCTCTATAGGGTAGTTCGCGACGACGTCAGTATCAAGTAAGAAGAAGAAAAAACAAGTGACAGCTAAAAAACTTGTAGAGAAAGAGAACTGATTTTAAGTGGTTTTAATATAATGTTGTAAAAAAACGCTGAAAATCATAGAAAGTGCGAAAAACAAGATAAAACACTGTAGAATTGAACAATTATGTTTATCAAAAGTAATTGTGCGCCTTTTAGCAATATTTGAATAAAACACTACTCTGGCCATTATAAACCAGCTTTATCCTACAAGTTTTTTTTTACATTTGGACGAGAAAGATAGCCCACCGTGTGTTACAATAGTCAAACATTTTGCGAATAGTTGCTGTTCATACGTCAGCGACAAAAAAGCAACAAACAAACGAGCTGATATGATAGATCATAATATGTGACCTACCTGACATCTGCCGTCTTTCAGAAAACTTTTAATACATACCTATAGGTTCGTTCGTGTACTTTTTTGAAAACGTAAAATTATTAAAAATTTTGCTAAGAAACTGTGCGAATGTGACTACGTCACGTACTGAGGAAATTTTAAAAAAATGAGAGAAAAATCCATTTCCCCTCTTTTAAAATTTTTCGTAATTTTCTACTCGCCGAATTTCGACTTACTGAAAAATGAAAAATTGAAACTGACAACTAAGTGACAGCTCAAAAGTTTGACAAGTAAAACTCTATTTATTTTCGTCTTCAACGATGTCGAAGCTCGAAGGAAGAAGTTGTATTCAAAATGGTAAGTTTAACACATATATACATATTTAGATATTTAGGTTGGATCCGTCAATATTGACGTATTCGACGGAACGAGAAGAGGAGCAGTCCCATAGAATCCGTCGCATAAGGTGACAGTCAGTTTTTAGGTACCTTATAACGCTATCCTTATTTGTCCCACGAAACGTGGTCATTTTTCTTTTTCCATCGTACTCAAATTGCCTTGAAAGGTACTTTTTTGTGAAAAAATCTAACTTTTAATAGTAAAATTTTATAATACGGAAAGACAATCACATTAAATTTTATACCAAAAAAAAAATCGCAGTTTGTTAATATTATTATGATTACCTTTTTGCACTAGAAAATGTTGGTATTAAAAAATCTTGCTAAAATGCGATTTAAGTAAGCTCTTTTTTACATACATTTATGTGTTGATTATCATGGTGAAATGTTGATGATACATATTTTGATGAAATTAAAAAAATGTCTAGTTTGAATGTTTTTTGCAGCTTTTTCTTTTTTCCCACGGAAGGTCTCTCGGACATACAAATTTCCAAAAAAAAAAGTAAGAAATCCTATATCGTAGGAGAGCACTGGTGACAGCCGATGGCAGATTTCTCATGCTTTCAATATGTCCACCAATTTAAGTTCGCCTCTCAGGCTGTGCCAACTGTCAACGGGTGCGACAGAAAGGCAGAAAGTAAACCTGGGCCGGCATTCTGTAAGGCGAAAACGTCTAAACGTTTTCGTGCGCACGAACGGTTTGCTTCATGTAACATCAAAAACGAAAGAAATTCTCGTGCCCGCGAAAAAAAACAAACGAACACATTTTTTTTTACGTTTTCGCTTTTCTTGCTTCATGTAACCCTAAAAACGAACAGATTTTATCGTCTCCACGAAAGAAAACAAACGACAGCTATTTTGTTGACGTTTATCATTTTCGTTTTTATTCTTATTGAATTTGGTGGTGTTAAGATTGTGCTGAATATTTTATTAGATATGTTATCAAATTATTATTTTTTGACCAGCGACAGCGAAGAAAGTGAAGTTGAAATTGAACATGTGAACTTAAGAAAAATTAGAAAAAGTTTGCGGGATTGTTCAAATCCTCTCACATTACCTGACAAAAGGTTGGTTTATTTTGATTAAAAAGTTAGTTAATAAGTTAGTAAAAAATTTGGTTTTTCCATTAAGTTTTGTGCAACGTTTTCGATTGAACAAAGCCGCCTTTAAGTATGTGATGGACAATATTAACTTGCATACAGGTACCCGAACGATACGTGCCTCCTATTTTAAAACTTTCCGCAACATTAGAAGTACTGGCTGGAGGAGGATACCAATGGTTAGTTGGAAATGATTTTATTTCTCCTCTCGAACAGAGCACATTGTTTAAAATATTGCACGAATGCATTGATGCATTGGAAGATATTTTCTGTCCCCAATGGATTCAATGGCCAACAGAGATAGAAGAAAATATGACGAAGAGCTACTTTTATCAAAAATATAAAATTCCTGGTGGTAAGTTACAACATTAAACGTGAATACATATATTTTAACTATTTGAAATATTAATTAGTAATCGGCTGTGTTGATGCTTGATGGGACCCATGTTAGCTTGCTTCGTCCTATTAAAAATATTTTCAATTGTCAGCTGTTCGTTGTCAAGACAACTTAACGAAAATAAAACGACATACTGAGACTGCCAAACTATAATTTTGCTGTCACACAGTTTCTCAAACCCAAACGAATGTGAACAAAAAAACGTTAGGAGTTACATGAAGCAAATTTTCGCTATCGCGTGATTTCTATCGTTTCTTGAAAAGCGAAATCGTTTTTCGTTTCGTTTTTTACAGAATCTGGCCCCTGATTTACCTTAAGCATCCGGCACGTGCGCTGCTTATGGGTCACGTTAAATAAGCCGCTCTGTATTCTATCCACCTGTCATCCGAATACGTTGCCGCAATGGACGCGAAGGATTCTATGGGTTGGGCCCTTCGCCACTGCAATCGTTTACCTACGTAAAACTGATACAATTATTATCAAAATGTCTCGCAGGTCGAATCGTGTAAGTTTTTTTTTTAAGAGTATAAACAACCCTTTCATCCTTCCGTTCTATGGATGGTTTCAAGGTTCCTCGACTGCTTTTAAAAATATTCACTTTTTTAATATAACCGCATTGCCAAGTCTTCCTTTAAAATAATATCCTGTTACAATCATTTCTTTCTATTATGTAGGTTCCTTTCACCGTGCATGACGCACCTAAACATAAAAGAGGATAAAGTTTGCTCATTTCCTCTTTTGTCGTCACAAACTTCAAGGAAACGTATTTAGGTTACTTCCATCAGCTGCTATCTAAGAGTTCACAACACGATGGAGGTAACACAAAACAATGTTTTCGCCTGTTCTTCTAAGTTGTCATACAATCGTGTACTTGAATGTTTCCGAACATTTCACTATTGCACAGGGTTGATTTTTACTGTATAATGTTCTGCATTTCATTTAAACTCATTGAAGCTCTTTAAAGACGGAGTATGTAAATCAGATATCAATGCGGGCATCAAATGATAATGTTTATTTCGTATTCTCGATTTGTTTAAAATTCAATTTTGAGATATATATAATGTATATATGCATTCCCTTGATGGAATGTGTACCGCCTTATATCAAAAATTGTTATCGCAATATTCAACACACACATTTGCTTTGTTTGAGAATGTACTTAATTGAATTCCATTTCATAAGAGCAATGGTTATGCTTATGCGAAATGCGGCTCACAAATTTTTAATGGTGAACTTTGCTGATAACTTTGCTAATAATAAAACAGCATTGTTGTTTATAATTTAATTTTCTTTCGCGAGCATTAGAAAGATGTCTTCAGGCTCTTAAGCTGTTTAAAAACATGTTCATATACACTGTTCAGGTATAAAAGATTCTGTTCCTTGATTTGCGATTTTAAATAATTGACAAGTGAATGATAATGCCCGCAGTTAATAATGAAAAAGAACATTAGCCAAATGGCCATCACGAGCACGCATACAGGACCATATCCTTTCACAATAACACCTCTTATTGAATAGCCCTTTAGTTGGCAGATGCAATGCTGAATCTCGAATAGAGAAAATTCAAAGAAGGTTTACTAGGTATGCTCTAAGAAAATTCGACTGGAATAGTAATCCTCCAAACTACGAAGATAGATGTTCCTCAATATATTTGAAACCTCTTTCTAAAAGAAGGATATATTATTCCGCAATGTTTGCTAATGACGTCTTAACTGGCCACATTTATTGTTCGTTTTTGCTGTCATTATATTTAATGTATGTATATATGCTCCTTCTCGTGTTCTTCGTCCTAGTGAACATTTTTTCTTTATGCCACCTAGACACAGAACTAATTATGTTCTGATCCTATCCTATGTTCCTATCACTATGGCTTGCGTAAATTACTGAATTACAATAAATTCAAAAACCTAATTGATTTCAATATGAGTAGGGAATATTGTAAAACTGTATTTTTAAGTAAATTATAATTTTTAGCAATTCTCGTATAAATTATTGTAAAGTAATCTAAAATAAGTTGAAGGTACTTATAAGATGAAATAAATAAATAAATAAAAAAAAATTGATAAGACCTGAGCTGTATTGATAAACTTCATTTACTATTAGAACAAATTATTTTCAGTTGAACAGAACTATTTTTGTTGAAAATTTCCAATAGGATTTTGTCAATATGTAGCGAATAACTATTTCTACTATTCCAATCGCATTATTTGTTTGATTGATTTATCAAGACAAATGTTGTATAAATTACTTAATTAGGTAAAAAAAAAAATGGGTGATTTTTTAGCTGGTTTGGTTTTGGCAATACTGGTTTTGACAGCTGACGTGTGTTTAGTACCTTGTGTCACTGTCAAACAGCTTCAGTTTGGTTTGCAATTTAACCATGGATCGTCTTTCAAATGAACAACGCTTGCAAATTATTGAATTTTACTATCAAAGTTCGTGCTCGGTTCGAAATGTTCATCGCGCGCTGCTTCCATTTTATGATCGGCATTCTCGACCTTCTGAGCAGTCTATTCGGAAGATTGTGACCAAATTTCGCACCAAATTTACTTTGTTGGACATTAAACCACCAACACGTTTACGTACTGTGCGTAGTGAAGAAAATATTGCGGCCGTATCAGCTAGTGTGACAGAAGACCGCGAAATGTCGATTCGGCGCCGTTCCCAGCAGTTAGGCCTTTGTTACAGCACTACGTGGAAAATTTTGCGGAAGGATTTGTGCGTAAGGCCTTTTAAGATACAGCTTGTGCAAGAACTAAAGCCAGCCGACCTACCACAACGCCGAATTTTTGGTGAATGGGCTCTTGGAAAGCTGGCCGAGGATCCGCTTTTTTATCGAAAAATTGTGTTCAGCGATGAGGCTCATTTTTGGTTGAAAGGGTACATAAAATAAGCAAAATTGCCGCATTTGGAGTGAAGATCAGCCAGAAGCATTGCAACAGCTACCAATGCATCCCGAAAAAGCCACTGTTTGGTGCGGTTTATGGGCCGGCGGCATTATTGGGCCATATTTCTTCAAAGATGATGCGAATCGCAGCGTTACTGTCAATGGTGAACGCTACCGAGCGATGATAACAAACTTTTTTTTGCCCGAAATGGAAGTTCTTGACTTGCATGATATGTGGTTTCAACAAGACGGTGCCACATGCCACACAGCACGCGAAACAATGGCGCAATTGCGAGGCGAGTTTGGTGAACAGTTAATTTCACGTTTCGGGCCGGTCAATTGGCCGCCTAGATCGTGCGATTTGACACCATTAGATTATTTTTTGTGGGGGTATGTCAAGGCTAATGTGTATAGGGACAAGCCCGCTTCGATTGACGCACTGGAAGCCAACATCCATGCATTCATTCGTGAGATACCGGCCGATATGTGTGAAAGAGTATGCCAAAATTGGACTCAGCGGATGGACTACTTGAGACGCAGCCGCGGTCAACATTTGCATGAAATTATCTTTAAACATTAAATTGAAAGGTTCAAACTATCGATTCAAATAAATATTTCATTCATTTTTTCGAACTTTTTGTGTTTTTTTTTTTTAAAAGTTCTAAACCTCTTAAAAAATCACCCGTTACAAGTTACATTGTACATTAACTAGGCAAGCTAACAAAAATAAATACATATTAAGGTATGTTATTGCATAATAGGTAATACAAATAGAAATGTAGGTAGATCTTATACATTTTTAAAAAATATTTTATAAATTCACTTCTTTTGAATTTTTAAAACAATCAAAACAACCTGAATAAAAAAAAACCGGTAGAATAAATTCACGACGAAAAGTGTCAAATTGTTGTTTTCGTTTGAAATTTCATCTCATTAGAATGTGTGCGGTGAGTTGAGATTGTCACCACAGATATGTCAGTTTATGAAACAGTTTAGGGAAATTAACAAAAAAGAAAGTGAACGCATTCAGATATTTTAAATGACTTTTTTCTAAACATGAAAATATTTAATTTGATCGTAGGTTGTCTCATTTTTTAGTCTTTATAAAACTAGCAAATTAGGAACAAAAATTAACCGAAAAGTAAAATCTCTTTGACCCTTTTAGCTTATTTTAAGTGAGAAAATCCCGCAAAAATAAATTTCCCCGATCTGGCATCACTGCCTCCCACATCGGTGTGATTATATAGGAATCATAAAAAATAGGTAATAATATGTATGTGCTTGATCGACGCGAAACTTAGAGATTAAGTTCGTCTTAAGTTGCGCGTGACGTTTAAAAGACTCACAAGTAAAACGTGTTTTGCTTAATACGTATTACGTTGAAGACGAAAATAAATAAAGTTCTACTTGTAAAACTTTTGAGCTGCCACTTAGTTGTCAGTTTTCATTTCTCATTTTTTAAATTACGAAAAAATTAAAAGAGTGGAAATGGATTTCTCTCTCATTTTTTTTTTTTTTTTTTTTTTTTTTTTCAATTTTCTCAGGACGTGGTCGCACAGTTTCTTAACGATTTTTTAATAATTGTTAGGTTTGGAAAAAAGGACACGAACGAACCTAATATTCTGCCACGAATTAAAAATTTTTAATTTCCAAATTTGCAGTGAAGAAAAATCTTATACATAAATAGGCGAAGGGAAATAGTTAAGAACCTCTTTTACTGCCTTAACCACAACATATTCGATTATTTTTTTGTTGTTGTTGTGTATAAGCCAGGTCAAAAATGGTAGAATTTCTACCACTGGGCGAACTCCAGTATTTATAAAACGTAACTGACATTTTATTTGTTTTCTTTAAGTAATAAGATCTATATTATGCTTTTTTATGTATTGGTCAACTTAAGGCTAAAATCGTCTTGCAGTTGTTTAACGTAGGTTATTATTTCAAATCTTAAGCATCGTTGACGTTGACGTTCACGATCACTTTGGGGAATATTAAAAGTGTATCGTACGTTATTGATTTGAATATTTGAACTCGTTTTATGTGCAATATTATTCTTTGAATCACTTTCAGCAAGTAGGTATGCTTCTCTCCATGATGTCGAAGATACAACCTACCATACACAAGGTTCTAAATGTATGCACGTCGAGTCGAGCATATTACTAAATTGTTTTTCTTATTACTCAAAGTTTGAAATTGAGAAAACAATTTACTCCAATCATTCATTTTCGTTCAGCTAATTAAATTTCAAAGCGAGTAATATTATTTTCATTGGAATACTTAAGTTTTATGTCGCAATATACGAAGCGTATCCAATTTCATCAATTTCTGGTATTACCGTGAAGCATTTCCATTGTACATTGAAAGGGTTTGACTGACGTATTTCTAGTATATGAACAAAACCAACAGGTTTGGAAAATATTTACCAATCAATACAAATTAAGAAACCCCCTCGCAAAACCAAGGTTCGCTATAAATTGTACCCACAAAATGAAGAAAACCTTTATTCGACTACGCCTGAGACACACACGACTCACACACGAGTACCTCATCACCAAGAACTGACGTCCCTTTTGCCATATGTGCAGTTCCAATAAAGTAATATCTACCAACCCCATAATCTACAAATGCAATGCCATTAAAAATTCGTAACCTATCTCCTTCCACTTCCCTACAAAAAATACTCTCACTTTCCACTGAACTCAATGTCAAAATAGTTTACAATCCGCTCATCCCTCCATTTGGAAAACAATTTAATTAAGTTAACATAAATCTTGTTAAAGTTTAGCCGAAAGCTCTAGAATTTCCTAGACCTGGACGCATAAAATAAAAACGCAGCGTGGATCAAAAGTACGATAACGATAGACAAAAGCAGTTCCTCATTATCATATGACCGAATTAGCTTAATATTACTGTATTGTCTTTATTACCCGAAAAAGACTTCAGCTATTGCTTCCAGTATTTTCTTTTCGAAAAAAAATTTTCATAAAAAAATGTTACTGGAAATTGTGTTGAATGTATAGAAGGGTGGGCCATCTACGGTAGTTACTTTTTATTTCACAGGTAATTTTGACACTTACAACTGTTTCCCGATCGAAATCTTGACAGAAAGTCAGTGTCGTACCTCCGCGGAACGAAATGAGTCGCTTTACCTTTGAACAACGTTGGAAAATTTTGACTTCTTATTTTCAAAGTGAGTGCTATGTGTAGCCCAAACAGTGCGTTTTTTGAAAAGAAGTTTTCGCCGAAATAAGGCACCCACCGTGCCTGCGGTACGCAAGTTTGTGCAAAAATTTCGTGAGACTGGTATGCTATTGGACACTACTCATGGGTAATGGTCCCCGTCGTCGTACCTATACGGTGCCGCACAGACGAGAATGTGAGACTGCTGTAGCCGAGAGTGTGAAACTCAATTTCTTCTTCGAAAATGAGGCTGGGAACAACGTTTCGGTCAACGGTGGGCGTTGCAGAGCCATATTAACAGATTTGTTTTTTTTTTTTTACTAAAATTGAAGACGCGGATTTGGGCGGCCTCTGGTTCATGCAGGATGGCGCGTCATGCCACAATCGATCTTTTGCGCACCAAATTCCCAAATCGTGCTCTCAGGAGTCTTGGCGATGTCCATTGGCCACCTTGGAGCTGCGATTTGATCCCCTTGGACTTGTTTTGTGGGGAACCGTGAAGAACCAGTGTTATGCCACCAATCCGGAAACGATTCAAGCGCACTTAAGACCAATATCATCCAAGAATTCCGTGAGCTACAGCCCCAAACCATCAACATGGTCTTGGGAAATTGCAGTGACAGATTGCGCTACTGCAACGCCAGCCCAGGCAGCCACTTGAACGACGTTGTGTTCCATAACTAATGGGAATTATCTCTCTCTTTCCTGAGTAGTTTTGAGAGCTTCTCATTCCATTCCTTCAACAATATTTGCAGCTCTGTTATAGCCTATTCTAAGTTGTCGCTGAATGTAACTGGTTGAAAATTTTTGATCTCTCTTTGATTTGCACTTACTAATTAAGGAATAATAAATGGGATCAATTGTATTTAGTTCATTTTGCTGCATTTAAAAAAAAATTGGTGCGACTGTATCTAACAGTCCCGAAATATGTGCATGTGTAAACACTGTGCGTGCGGTATGCGTGTGGCTTGATACACGTCATATATTATGAAATAACAAATACCCGTTTGCATTTCCATCCCCGCAAGTTAGATGACATCAACTGTTACACAGTAAATGAAAGTATCATTGGAATTTCATTCGGCTTGCATTGCATATTGTAAGGTTCTGGTCTACGACATTTTTGTTAGTTGTTGTCCAGCTGTGATTTCTGCGTGCCTGGTAATTCACGAAAGATTTGGCACCGAATTTCCTCGAGATATCCGTCACAGGGAAGAACTGTGAGACCATCATATATGAAAAACATGCTTTATTTCACATCAACAAAAAGCTGAAATTAATATGCCCCAGCTCATAAATGTATGCAATGATAAAGCACAGTGACGCATTCCCTGTCCCCGGAAGTTAAATGTGTGGAATTACTCCACCAGATTCCAAAAAATGTATGCAATGATAAAACACAGTGACGCATTTCCGTCCCAGCAAGTTAAATGTGTGGAATTACTCCACCAGATTCCAATAACGCGCGCTTAGATGTTTACACATCAATTAATTTATATTTGGCCCACCCTATATAAATCTAGGTATACTTGGGACGTTCAGATAGCCATATATTGTAAATATACAATATTTTATTAGTATTTTATTGAATAGATATTGACATATTGAGTATTGTCTTTATAGTTCTTCACATATTCGGTAAAATCCCGTATTATTGAAATCTATTTTTCCCCACGCAAACCGAGCTCGTCATCGTCACTGCGATTCCAGTAATCTCGCAAAATGCCAACGATTTGCTGACTGAACGCCTGTGTTGTCGAGCAACGCCCTTCGCCTATATAAAACTGTGAGTAAAGGTACTTAAAAAAACCGAATGGAAAAAGAATTGTGTTTCAAATTTCAATCACATAAACGTCGTCTGACCGAGGCAATGTGAGAGAATCTCAACTTAAATGAAAAGGCAATATTTGGATTACTTTATATAAGCTTAGGGCTTAGGCTATTTCCTTTACCTACGAATCGGTACGAATTTGTATAGGTACCTACTCAATGGCGTTCCCTAAACCCTTACTATGTAACTATTCCTAAAAGAGAGATATACGTACACGGAAAGAACTGCATAGTCACCAATTGAAAAATTTTGAGTTGCAAATCACGAATTATATATTTTTTGCAGATCACAACGATTTTGTCTTATAAATTAATACAAAAATTCGTAATTCGACATTGAAAACGGCGAAAAATATCAAAATTTGTTTTTTGAATATTGCGATTAGAAGTATTAATTCGAGCTTCATTTATTTGTCGTGATTTGCGACATTTTTAAAAACTCAAGTTGCCAAAAAAAATTTCGTAATTTACCACCACTGAATGATGAATCATTAAAATCTTATAATAATTTAGCACATGTAAATTGAAAACGTAAATTGACGTAGAGAAGTCGTAAATTGCAAAATATGAATTGCCAATTGATAAAAATAAATTGCAATTTACGATTAAGAATTTGTAAATTGAAACTACTGAAGTAGTAAATCAACCCCTGTTGCAATTTACTAAGGGATGAAACCGTAATTGCAACAGAAAAGTGGAAATTTACGATTTGTTTTTTGCAATTCACAACCACAGTAATATCAAATTGATAACTATTGGTGTCAAATTGCGATCGGTTGTGGCAATATGTATTTCACGTCCGATCGCATAATTGACACTGAGAAGTGGTGATTCACGAATTTTGAGGGTCAATATCTTCACTTTGTAGGTACAAACTTTTCGCGATTATGCACTTATTTTTCTTGATTTGATCTTAAACTTCTTTACGTCTACATATATCTAGTGAGAGTTGATAGAACTGGGCACACTCATTCCGTAATTTTACAGACGATTATCGTCGAAACGATAGGCCTCCAAAAACTAAGCCCAAAAATTACGAGTTTGTCAAACAAATTCGTGCAGAATACAACTTATAGACATCAAAATTTCAAAAACGATATCGTTCACACGATTATTGTTATACGGAATCTGCCCCCTGCTAAATGCGACCAACTTTGAACTGGAAAGCTAATTAAAAGTTTTCTGAAAAGGTCTTTCTCTGCAAATTAATACATACAATTTTTCCAAATCATTATTAGCAATAACTCCTTTTCGACCAATGCAATACACTGGCTTAGTATACCTTTGACTTTGACCAACTCATGCATGAAAATGATATCATCGAAAACTCATCATCATCAGTCTACATTCGAAAATCGATCAAATAGTTTTCGATACAAAGGCACGTACAACGTACAAGTAGGTACCTATACATTATGCAGATCGAATCAGCAGTTTTAAGTGCATATTCAAGTGCAAATTGCGGTCCAAAAAAAAAAAAAAACACCGCCTTGCGAGATTATTGATTCCCCTATCCATATAGCAACCGCAATATTCTATGTACACATTGCAATTAAATGGTCCACAACCACGGATGGAAGTAGGTCCGGGCGGCCACCCAGTGACTCATTGCAGAAAAGAAGTAGGTTATTAATTCGACCATTGGTTGCGAACGAATAAAGAGAGCTATTGCACTTAAACCACGTACCTCTATACACTATACCTACAATATGCGATTCATTTACGTAACAACAAGGCAAAAAGCTCGTCGTTGTGTGTTTTAACTTTTTATGATTTTGGCTTTTTTATTGATTTTCCCAAGCGGAAAAAGGTCAAGGATAAATTCACCTCATCCCGCAAGAACCAAGAAGTTATTGTTACAAAGCCTCTTCAGAATTATGTGACTTTCTCGGTAGGCAGATTTTCACATTTCTTTTACTATTTATGTAGCTGTCAAAGAACATGAAAGTGTTTAGCTTACCTGAGATAAATCCGGATCATCGCGTAACTTATCCATAATAGTTGATTGCACTAATTGAATGGCACTGCTTATTAGAAAAGCAGTGTACACCACTGAAATTGAAATCTTGTGTGGTAACATTGTATCTTTTTATTCGCTCACTGATTCACAATTATTTTAGTATGTTTGTATAACTATCCTGAACCTGAAAGAAATTTTTTTTTGTCGGATCGTTAAAGAAACCAATCTACCACTGTTGTGCATGGGGTGCATAAGAATTTCAGTTTATAATCGATTGCGCAATTCACTCGAGGGCTTATATAAGAACGTATTGTTATTAGAAGCACTAACAAGGAACGAACTTGTGCGAAATCCTATTACATAAGTCAATGCAGCAACAGTGGACGAACACTGCACCAAAATTGCACACTCGTCCTTGGTGCAGCGATGGAAGGTGACAAAGTTCGATTTCGAGCTCACTCTAAAAAACGAAAATATCTTAATAGCACAATTTTAAATAAAAAGAAGTCCAAAAATGACTCCGGCGATTCTTAGAAACCTTCACACAGTTAAAATAAATTATGTACAGCAGATAGGTAGGTACACACTTTTTTTTTAGAAATTTAATAGTACACAGAGTAAACCTACTGGTGCTGGACAATCACTCCCTAGTCAACGCCAATATATTCAAACAAACAAAACAGCAAGACAACCCACAAACTACTAAATCGGATGCGAAGACAGTGCCTAATGTTCGGCTTGGCGACGCACTCAAATGCAAAAGGGGAAATTGAGTTGCGTTCCACAAAAGACACAGCTTTCCTGAAACAGTGCTCATGTTGAGTGCGAACCACTTTTTCATTGGAAAATGCATTACGACCACTTGAGCTGTTCGATAAATTGTGCTGTGTATATTTTGTGGAAAATGCAGAGCGAATGGAATATGCTTGGGTTTGTTAACATGCCTTCCATTGGCTTCTTTTTCGTACAGTGCGGTGGTGGTGGACCACGACGGATTGAGCTACAACTACAAGATACATTTTCATTTCTATTGCGGTGTGTGGTCCATACCATAGGTACACAATACGAATACAACAATGGTTGCTTTGGTAGTGTTACCTGTTGAATGACTGGCTCTATTTTCAATGTTAATCCACTGCATTCGGAGCATCTTGAAATAGAGTAGAGAGTCAGAGTACCTATACCTCGAAGCTGTATGCTGCACAAGGTATATATCGTTTGGATTAGATGGGATTTGGTTTTTGCGGCGCAAGATTTATCCAACCTGTTGGTGAAATCTATGCAAATTAAAAAAAGAACAAATTCACTCTTCGATAATTGCATTCAGTGCAGGATGTGTCGTTATTTAGTTAAAGCTGATAAGCGTTTCCGTACCTCTTACAGTCAAATCTTAATAATAATCGAATTGTGATGTGCTTTGAGTTATTATTATGTATACCTACCATGAAATACATATTTAGATAGATATTGAAGTATTGGAGCCTTCCTGAGGCTCTGGCACTGCAGCCTCTTTAAAAGGAGCCTATTCTGCCTTACATGATGTCATCCTAGAGCCAACTTTTCACTCGGCTTCAGGAAATTACCCTCCAACGAAATAAGCCCTCAAATTAGGGTTTCCATATACCTCAAACAAAAAAAGAGGACATACTTTACGATCACCAAACAATATACCAAAAAGGATATTATAGCAAAATACAAATAAAACAAAATTTAAAAAAAAACTTAAACAATATCTCCCCCCAGATTTCCGCCCGTCGACAAAAAAAAACCCTAAATTTGGGGAAAAAAAAACCCAAACTGGCAACGCCGGCTACTGTGAAACAGAGACGCTGTGTGTGATGTGAAACAGAGAAGGAATATTACACCGGGAAAGTGCTAGCTGCTAGTTTTTATGGGCGTACTGAAAAGTTTCAAAACAATGTTTTTATATAGAAATTGATATTAAAAAAGAGAACAAAAAGAGGTAAGAGGACTGAAAAAAAAGAGGACACCAAAAGAGCCAAGCGAAAAAAGAAAGTGTAAAATAGATCGCTGACAAAAAAGAGGACGTGTTCTCTTTAAAAGATATGTTCTGGACAGTGGCGTAGCAAGGGGGGGGGGGCAAGGGGGGCACAGGCCCCGGGCGGCACTTTGTTAGGGGCGGCAATTTGGAGCAGTTAATTTTTTTTTTTTTTTAAATAAATAATTTATATATATTTACTAATATCATTTTGGCAAGTTCTGGTTAGAGAGCTATAAGCGCCTACTGTACCATTTTATAAGCTCTTACGGTATACAAGTTGTTTGAGTAAGAGGACAGGCGTAGGTAGTAGGAGTTTCTGTTTTTTGATTGCAATTAGTGTTGGTGATAGATCTATATCCTTACATATATGTACGAGTATATCCAAGAATTCAGAGATTTGTTCTTGAATTTGCATTAGACGTTATGAACTGAATATCCTGATGGACGTGTGTGGGGGAGTAAACGAAAAAAAAAAAAAAAAGTGGGCAATATTTGCAAAACAAAATTTTTGCCTAGCTGCTATTACATTTTTAATGGAAGTGCGGAGTTTTTAAAAAATATATGAACACAGATCGGCTTTTGGGTAGTAATTTTTCAGAAATAATTAAAAAAATTGATTTAGTCGAATTTTTTGAGAAAAACTGAGTAGGGGATCTTATTTAAAATACCTATATTATCTTTAATATGAATTTTGATCAAAATCGTTAGAGAGGTTCTTGAACAATTACGCAGAAAAAAACGTACCAAATTTGCAACGTTGCTTGAATAATACTATTGCCGAACTATGTATGTAGGATTCCGATGTGAACAAAAGTATATTTATTGATATTCAAGTAAAGTAAGTTACAAAAAGATAAAAAAAAGTACAAGGGAGGTCCGACACATACGGACGTTGATACCAGACTGCGTAAAAAAACGAAGTTTCTCTCTGTTCCTACATGTATTTAGCTGAAAACTGACTACTTATAAGTTATTGTTCGGGATGTAAGCCTTACTTGGTTTTTAGAGTCTTATCGAATTTAAAATTGGGGTTTTCAAGATATAATAAAATAAATAAATAGTTGGCGCAACAGGTCGGAGGGACCCTAGGCTTAGCTTCTCACAACCATTCGTTTTGTGTGAGTTTTTTTCATTTTTAGAAAGAATGGAAGGGATCTTCAATTTAATGCCGATTCCAAACGGCTAATTTAGAAGCTCTTTCAAGACAGTTATACTCTGGATTGTTTGTCAGACGTTCGCGAGAGGTGGCACAGTGAAATAAACCCTAAGTTGGAATTTGGGTGTTTTCCGGGATTCAAACCTGGACCCCTCGCTTAGTAGTCCAACATACAAACCACTAACCCACTGCGCCTACACTTTTGAGATATAAGCAAGTTTTAAAAATTAATGTTTTTGGTGATTCGAATTTAAAATTAAGGCCACAATAATTTTGGAAACATACATTTTACTGTAATTACTCATTCAAAAAAAAAAAAAAAATAAATAAAAAAAAAAAGTTCTTTTCAGAAATCTATTGTACGATAATGGGTAGGTATGGTACGTTTCGCTTAAATTGGTGGGAAAATTGACGTTTCGCCGAAGTGGCGAAATGATCAATCTGGGAAACAGTTAAACGTTGAAACGATATTTCGTTGAAAAATTACTTGACAACAACCTCAGCAAATTGCCAAATGATTTTTGCGAAATGATCAAAAATCATTTCAAAAAAATACGAAAGATAAAAAGGCCAATTAGTAATCGCGCAATGGTTGAAAAACTTAAGGAAAAAAAAAACGAATTTAAAATTCAGGATTAAAGGCAAACAAAGAAAAGCCTAATGAATTTTGCAAAATAAGTGTAACCCTACGATAATACAGACAAGAACTGAGCCCTCTATTCAGGTAGAAATGACCATATTACCATAGAAATGAATTTTTGTGTTCGAGATATTTCGAAATTTCAAAAGTACTGTTATTCGATTGCAGAAAGAAAGGTATTTTTTTAGTGTGTGAAAAAATTATGGGGGCGGCATGAATTGGGTCTGCCCCGGGCGGCTCCAACCCACGCTACGCCACTGGTTCTGGAAACCCTACCCCAAATGGAAAATGAAATAACCCCCCAAGAATTGGGGAATAATTTCACTGTGATCAAACAAATTAACACTTTGAAAATAAAACAAGAAATACAAGTAAAAAACCTCCCACTCACCCCGTAATCCAACAGTAAATCCAAGCAAGGGGGTTGCATACATATTTCATAATACAATGATAGAAATTCGCCTGCTCCCAATTTGAAGTATAAAATAAGTCCCCAAGAACCAACCCATGAGATAAGTCCCCAATTTTGGGGAGTTATTTCATTTTTTATTTGTTTTTTTTTTTTTTTTTTCGTTGGAGGGTTGCTTCCTGAAGCCTTTTCACTCCGGATGATCTCAGGAAGACGAGAATCTTCTCTGAGACGAAGGAGGACCGGGTATTCCATGAGTATGTGAAGGAGGATTCGTCAGTATACAGACAAAGTCTGAATGTAGGGTCCGGTTCCGGTGAGAG
Source organism: Cheilosia urbana (assembly GCA_946477585.1). NCBI lineage: Eukaryota > Metazoa > Arthropoda > Insecta > Diptera > Syrphidae > Cheilosia > Cheilosia urbana. The sequence goes on from OX297853.1 coordinate 179,714,069, forward strand.
GACGATGTTTTATCAAGAGGCAATGGCCACTGAATATTCCTGTTAGGATTCTCAGGCTATTTTTATCCAGGTTCATTAGAAATTTAGATTTTCTGGACCCCAATTGTAAAAAATTCTTGCATACGTTTATCTGTCAAAATCTCACATGCGGTGCGAAAACCCGAAATTTGCAATTCTCGAAATCCCCATACGAGAATTTCTCTTCGAATGTTACTCGTCTCGTCTGTGGCTTCCATGCGGATTTGCATCTCGTAATCAAATTTAAATGAAAGCACTTATTGAATGTCATCCCTTCGCATTGACATAGGTACATATGTTCGGAAATAGTTCCATTTGTTCAAAGCAGCCTTGAAGCTCTCGGATAGTTCAGTATATTTCGATTTCGCTTTTAAAATGTTTTTTTTTTTTTTTTTTTTGACGTGCGTAAAATTCTACCTTATTCGAGAGGTGAATATAATTCTCGCGCAGGTGAAGGAAAATCATAGAAAGTCATTGCAGAGCTAGAACGCGATCTAATTTCTATTCTTTTAGATCCGCCTTAATCTCCGAATTGTCATTGACATTGTCTGTATTTCAGAGTTCGGTTATTTCTAAGCTAACGTAGTTGAGAAGCCTACGTGCATTTGAGCAGCTTTTGACTTCGTCTTCAACCTTCGTCTTCTAGATGACGTCTAGAGTCATACCTAGATATGTTTTCTGTATTTGAGTATTCCACTATATTGTTGTTAATGTATATGTGAATGTGTGGTACGTTTTTATACATAAAATAAATATGGACTGACTTTAGGTCATTTAATCTACTCTGCCATTATTTAGTCCAATCTGAAATACTGTTTATACGAGCCCAAACGCAAAATAGTTGGTCTATGCTGTTTGACTACGAATACATTCTGTTTATAACTTCAAACTTGTTTTGTTTCTTGAAATAAAAAGTTTTGTTTACGAAAATAAATTTTTATTTTTATTTTTGTTACAAATAAAACAAAAGCTAAATCAACAAGTTGTTACACTTGAAGTTATTACTGAATAAACATAAGTAATATTTTTTTCATCTTTTGTTTGAGCGCAAAATAGTTGGTCTAAAAATTAAAATTGTGTTTTTACCACTGCGTTACATCACCTTTCTTTGCTATCACTGCTTGAATTCGTTGTGGCATTGTGTCCACAAGTTTTTGGCAATCATCGGTTGTAAATGATTGCCAAATATCATTGATAGTCTGTCATAGATCTGTGCGGGTCTTGCTGGTTGCTGTCTTAACTTTTGTTTCATTTTGTGCCATAGAGTTTCGATTGGCGAAAGAACAGGGCTCCTGGATGGCCATTCCATTAATGGAATGGCTTCAGGAGATAACCACTCTTTAGTTGCCTTAGCCGTATTGCAAGATGCACCGTCTTGCTGAAATACGTAGACTCCCTCGGTTGACTGAAGTTGTGTTATTGATGGAAGCAGATGCTCTTCCAAGATGTTGCGATATTTCGCAGAATTCACAAGGCCGTCACCAAAACATAGGCTACCAACACCACGCCCAGACATGCACCCCCATATCATTTGCGATGCTGGAAACTTTATCGTTCGCTTCAGACAGTCTTTATGGAAAGCGAAGTAAACACTTTCGCTCATCGCCAACACAAACCTCAAATCTGGATTCATCGCTCCAAATTACTTCCCGCCACTGATGTAAGGTCCAATTTTTGTGCTCGTTAGCCCATTCGAGTCGCCTTTTCTTTTGCCTTGGCGTAAGAAGAGGCTTTTCTTTTGCCTATTAATATAGGTTGAAAAAATCACAATGCAAACTAAACAAAAGATTTTTAAACAAACCTTGTAAAATCGATATCCCATTTTCTTCATGTTGCGCTTACAAGTGTCGAAAGATATTTCTTTTTTGATGCGGCTTTTCCACTCTACAGTTACCCCAGCAGCAGTTTGACGACGATTTTCCTTAATTATTTTTTTTAATACTCTACAATCGCGGGCTGTAGCTATCGGTGGCCGCCCAGTTTTCTTTCGGGTCTTAATGTTACCCATCTTAGTAAAGAGCGAAATATTATTCTGTACTGATGAACGAGGGAGAATGAAATTTTTTGAAATTTTGTAGCTTGAAAAGCTATTTTCAAAAGCTTTTATAATTGATTCCCTAAGATCTTTAGATAAGGGAACACCACGCGCCATGATAACCCAACAAATGAATTCCAACTTATTGCACAAGTACACTTATAACCTGTCAAAGCAAGTGCACACTTGTTTTTACTTAATTTTTCCTAACGGTTAACTTAATCATAGGATGATGTGGAGTAGACCAACCCTTTTGCATCGCGAATGACGTAGACCAACTATTTTGCACTCATTACCAAATGAGAAAGCACACAGTTTTAACGGTATTTTTTGTGATATTGCTTATTTGTGTCGGTAATTCAATCAAAGAGTATAATTTTCTATGAAAAGTTTTTTTATTTTTTTAAAAATTAAATATGTATGTATGTTAAACTAATAATAAAGAAGTTTCCAAGTGCAAAAAAGTGGGTGGACCAACTATTTTGCGTGTAGGTCGTAGCCATTTGAAACTTTTTACAGCAGTGTCATCTGCAATTGTGGCTGCAATAGTTTCTCTACTAACAGGGAGATCGCTAGTGAATAATAGGTAAAGAACTGGGCCTAGAGCACTGCCTTGCGGTACCCACCTTTAATTTCTCTTAATGTTGAGTACTCTGTCTCTTGTTTCATTCTGAAGAATCGACCTGATATGTATGACTCCAGAATTGTCGAATACACACTTTTTTCTCTTCAAATGCTTTTTTTCGATTTTATCTGTTATTCTATGCACCTGATTAATTGTAGAGTGTTTTTTTTTTTTTCTAAATACAAATTTGTAGATGTTTATCGATGTTGGACGATAAGAGGTTACTTCGCTAGGTGGCCTGGTTTTGGAATCACTATTACCTTCGAGTCCGCGACCTTCCACGTGCTTGGCAGATACCTTAACGTAAATGTAACATCTATAACCCCCGCTATTTCTTCTAAACCTTTTCGTGGATGGTTTCGCAAGTTCTTTAACTGTTACCGGTTGTATAATATACAATGTACAGATCGATCTTCATCGCCCTGATAGGATTCCTATCAGTGTAGGGGAGACTGGGTTCGGTTGAAACACAGGACGGTTGAAACAACACGAATATCTCGTGAGCCATACGCGCAGCGTCTATGAGTATTAGGGGTGAATGAAGCAAAAACAAGTCCATAGACGAATAGCAGTAATGCATCGTTCGTTCTGCGGTTCAGTTGTAAGTGAGAGCTTTATGTTCTATTTAGACTATCAAAAGTAAGTATTTTTGTTCGGTTATTTTTCATTTTATTAGGGTTTCTATCCATACGAGATTGCTGTGCGTATTTTTTTTTGTATGCAGTAAAAAGTATAGAGTACATCATGATGACTAGTTTAAACGTGTCAGTGTTGTTTTCGTTACTTTATAGATTTTTTTTACTTAAAGGGGGGGTTGGGGACGTTTGAAACAATTTTTCAGGGGACGTTTGAAACAATATGTTTAGTTATTTTTTTATTCTTATATATTATTTTAACGAAATTAGAAGAACCAGAAAGTTTTCAATATACATCGATACACCAGAGAAAGAACAAATAAAAAAGGATCATGAAGCAAGATTGTAACAAACCAGCTAAGCAAGCTAAGAAATGGTTGGAAGGTGTAAAAAAGAAAATAAAAGTTACGAAAGTAAAAAAAAAGAGTGCACAGAAGGTTCAATAGTAATGTTTGCCTAACCTAACCTAACCTACATATGTTTGCCACAATTGTGATTCGGAATATTCCGACAACTGAATTTTATAGATTGTATTGTCGAAATTAAAGTAATGTTCCTATTGTTTAGTTTCAATTAATTTAATGAATTAAGATTTTTTTTTTTATTTTTTTTTTTATTTCATTTTTTGTTGTTTAGAAATACTGTTTATCTTTTTTAAAATTCTATATACAACAATGACGTGATGAAAATTGTCAAACAAAACTATTATTCAAAAAAATAGTAAATTAAATATGTAACAATGGAAGATTGTGTTCATGTTTCAACTGACCCCAACAACTGTTTCAACCGACCCTGGTATGGGTACGGTTGAAACAAATTTTCATTTTTGTTTTAATATGATGTCCTACGCAAAATATCACACCGAATGCTCAAAAAACAGTTTACATTTATACATAGAAACATGCTCCTACATTTCACATAACTTGATCACCGCTTAGCTTATAAACGGCAATGGTATGGACGGTATAAGCGAAATTGTTTCAACCGTACCCAGTCTCCCCTACTCTTCGTAAATGTTTTTGCTGCTCTATTTTGTTTTTTATATATTAGTATTTGGAATCTCCTTTGGTATTTGTGGAATCTCCTTTTTTTAGTTCAGGCCCCTTTTTTGTCCTCTTTTTGAAATCATGCAGCGGCAAAGCTGAATCCAGGTCGGCCTTCATTTTTAGTTGATTTTGTATAGTTCCCTTTTACCTTCTTTTCCTATGGTTCAGTAAGCAGTTTAAGCAGTTTTCAGTGAGTAATTTGACTTCGTCAACAAGCAACAACTTTATCCTTTATATAGCTCTTTGGCAGAAGTCCATTGGACTCGAGCCACCGGCTTCTTGCAGAGTAGCGTGCTTTCCTCAGGTTGTCCTTTTTGTCTTGCCTTTTTGCAGTTGTCGTATGTAGGTACTGCTGTACTCATTTTCGGTTTTAAAGATATGAGGATGACTATAGTTGCAGGCACAGTGGCTTAGTGGTTAGTGTGTTGGACTTCTATTCCAGGTGTCACAGGTTCGATTCCTGAAAAAAAAAAACGCAAAATACATCTCAAGGTCGTCTCGAACGAATGTGTGATATCCGAGGGTATAAGTTTCATGAGCGCCAACTACGTTCCTTTTATAGTTGTTTTTTTGTCCAAGCATGTTTTATTCTTTAAAAGTTATTTTTAACCAAAGGATATCTTTTAATAAATGTTCATCTTTTTAACGCGAGCTTTTAAAAGTATCGTTAGACTTAAGTAAAATATTTGGACTAGTGTGAAGCCTCTACTTTGTTTTTTTAGCTGACAGAGCATTTCTTTAATTTATGTGAAAAGAGATCAGTGAAATCAAAAAACATCACTAGAACTAATTCGGTTTTTCAGCTGCAGATTCACCATTTTTTGTTGCGACATATCCTACAATCCAGACCCTGTGACTTCCGTACAATTCCTTTTGAAAGGCTGAACTAAATAAATGACAATCCTCATAATCGCTATATTTTCGCTTAATTGTCTCCCAATCGAATCAAGTCTAACAAACAATCTTCAAGTATTTTTATGTGATCGACTTATTTTATGATTTATTATCTTCCCAAGCCCCATCTCAACTTTTACTATATTATTTCCACGTCTGGATTTACTAATCACATCCCTATACTATATACATTACAACATCACTAACACACGCGACACACCTGCATCAACTGAGAGAAAAGTAAATTCATAGGAACTTTCCCAAGTAGGTATTAAAGTACACGGATAAAGCACATAGTTAATGGAAATCTGAAATAATAACGGCGGCAAGTTTAAGACAAAACTTTTCCTACACTTCCTCGTGTACTTATTATAGGTTCCTTTTTATTTAATTAGACACATAATCTGCACTCTTCGCACCATATACGGCGCGGCGTACGCACGAGAAAATAAAAGAAATAAAATCATCACGTAGAGTGACGAAAGTAATTTTTTTGAGGAAAACAATTCCAACTTGACGGGATGAGATTTTGTTGTCGCAACTTTTATTTTTTTGTTGAGCCTTTCAATGATATAATGTATAGTATTATATGAAGTAGAAAAAAAGTCTGTGGTTTGGTTAGGGAATGAAGTTGTAAATAGATTAGTCTCTTGGATATATTCCACAACTCGCCGAAAATGAAAAAGGCAATAGGCAATTAATCAAGATGAACTTTTTTGTTCAAAGACTCTCAAGTTGGCTATTAGGTGATGCGAGAAAGTAATGGGGATACGCATTAATGATGAGATTATTGTCCATAGAAAAAAGTTTTTTACACAAGTATAGGTACAGCGAAGTAAATAGGGACGTTCAGGTTAGGTAAGCGGGTTGACGTCGAGTACCCGTGCCACACTTAGATCAAAATTGACCCATTGTGATGCCCATTGGGGGAAGGATGTCCCTTACCCATAATAACCCTGTCTATAAATACCTGTGATTAAGTACTCACTGTGTTGTTGCATACAAACCATCCTGTGGATTTGATAAAGCTCATAAAATATAAAATAAAAATAAAATAAAGCTCAAATAGGTATCTATACTCTGTCCAAGAAAAATTGTCAGTACAGGGAAGATAGGATGTTTGTCTCTCAGTCTGGTTGCAATGACTTCCATAAATCGGTCCCTTTTTAAAGCTTTCACAGGGTTGCCATAGTGTGTATGATAATTCGCCATAACTCAGAGAGCAATGCTGTTAGGGTAACCATCTTCCAATTTAGCCAGGTCTCATCAGTAAAATAAATCTTTCTTTTCTGTTCTCTAATTTTTTTTACTTCGTGTAGATATCTTCGTCTCCAAGAAATAATGTCACTTCTTTCCAACAACAAATTCTTTCGCTGACGTTTGACGAATTTAAGTCCGAGATCTTTTTGCAATATTGTATGCAAAGTTGATCTGCTTAGTTTTGTTATATTTTCACTTTTTTGTACTTCCAATAATATCTTGTCTAGCGTTGGAAGGTCATTATCCATAAAAAACTGATGGACTATCCGCCTAATCGCACATTTGTCAAAATCATCCACCTTGCTCTTGATACCGGAATTATTTTTCTTCTTTGGTGGTGAATTGTGGCCTTTGATTGCTTTTTCCCTTAAAAGCCTGTATACAGTTCGTTCCGTAACAGAAAAAACAGTAGCCGCATTTCCTACGGCTTCTGATTTACTTTTAAAAATGCAATAAAATTTTTCAGTTGCATCAACAATTTGTTGTTTCTTTTCTACACTTAGATCCTTTGAAGACTTTGGAGCCATGTTTCTGTTTATTCATATGCAAAATAAAGTTAACCACTTGCTTAGATGCACTATCCGCTATTGAGATAACAACCATTGTTTCCGCCTTATATACACAAACAGGCAATTAGAAAAAATTATATAACCACGACGAAATGTCATATACCTAAACAGATGTTAAAAGGACTGCACTTGTGCAGCTCTACATAATTTTTTTAATATAGACATATATACCTTGATTACATATTTGTTAAAAAATTACTACCCGTCAATGTAGAACTTCGCGGAAACAGCAAAAAAAGGATCATAAAATCCTTTCAAGGCATTCCCTTTACTGGAGATGGAGAGGAGTGATCGGATGTGGTAAAACCCAACGACCGAAAATAAACAGTATAGGTCTACCTGCTTCATCATTTTGATATTTCAGTGTGAAAAATATGCTCTACAAAGTGAAATATGAATTTATACCTACCAAAACATGCAGAAATATGCCCTAACGAATAAGGCTGAAAATTTTTACTTAGTTTTCTATATTAAAATATTTAATCAAATTTTATCCCAAAAAATACCATGCTTTTGCATGAATCCGGTTGAGTTGTCCTAGTAATCATTATTAATTTATTGCAATATCTCTACAACGCACATCTATGATCACTTGTTGCGTTAATGAAATGAATGCATTAAAACACCTCACGAATAAACTTTATTTCTAAAAGACAAAATTCAAAAATATGTTTTAACTGAATATTATTGGATCTTTCAGAAATACGAACAAATTAAAACCGAATGGCAGCACCCCACATAATATGCCGCTCTCAAAAGCTCCAAAAAGCTCCAAAAAGCACCAAAACCGAAAGTTCTTTGACAAAATTCAAAGAAAAACCCTTAATGATATGCTAACATTGACATATGGTAGCACTGATGTGCTTCAGTCATTCACATCTCACACTGCTTATTTTGGTTGATGATAATAGCAAGCGAATAGCGAACACGGTTGCCACTTTGGTAATATTTTACCAAATCTGGTAATTTTTTTCTTAGTTGATGATTTTTGGTAATTTGGTAATTTTTATCTGGATTTGGTAACTTTTTGAACAGGAGCATCAAAAAGACGAACTCGATATCATCACATGTAAGTGCTGCCTTACTTTTTCTGCCCACTGCGTTTTGTCAGGAAAACGTTTCAAAGTATTACTAGTATTCAGTAAGTTACGTTCTATAATGTACCTAATTGAATTTAAAATATTTATGTTAAAAATATTTGATATGTACTAACAGTTTTCTTCTTTAAGTTTATCTTAAGACTTGAGAAAACATCAGAAATTCAAATAAATTTCACGTTTTCTTATAAATTAATTTTCACACCGAAATGTCGAAAATGTAATGCAACTCAGTAACTATTTTTCACTCGAACTTCGTACTGCCTACTCATATTTTCATGTGGAAAGTTAAATTTGACACTTCGCGGAGAAAAATTTGTATGAAAAATTGGTTTCCACTTAAGGCTTTACGTATACTGCATATAGTGCATACTAGACTTAAACATAGGTTAATTTTTCCACTGCAATGACATTTTTTTATATTAAGTTCGTAAATCAGAGAAAAATTAAACGATATCAAAAAGTCATATTCACTGGTTCAAGATGATATGTACGATTTTTTCGTGTTTTATCATTTTTCCAGATTTTTGGTAACTTTTAGCTTGGTCTGGTAACTTTTTGTATCCATTTTTGGTTGCTAATTTTTTTTGCAAGTGGCAACCATGATAGCGAACACAAGCGATCGTGCTCATTCTGCCCGCGGCTGCGTGGCTGAAGGAATGTATGCGAATTTCAGGAAAATTACAACAACAAAATGCTTTGGAATGCCAGTGGTTCCGTTTTTATTTCAGTGGCAAATCCTGTGTTTGAGTGCCGTGAGAGTACTACAGGCACCACTGGTAGAAACAAGAGCTTCCCATAAGGCCTGTACTGACAATTTTTCTTGGACAGAGTATAGTTTAGTAAGTCTGACAGACAGCTGTCTCGGTTTTGATTGGCTGAAATCGGTCTTATGAGCAGCTGTTTCAGTTGACTTTTATCGTAGCCGACGAATCGAGTCAAGATTTTCGTGACTGAGTAGGAGTACAAAGTTTGGATATGTGGCTGACGTAGAAAAAGTGACGTTCCCGACCAATCTAGTTTTTGCGTTCAGGTTACATCTTATCCAGACAATCTGGTCGAATTAAGATAACTAGATTCTTGAATGTGCCCAATGCAATTTTCAACTTTTCGAACTTACTTTAGCAAAGCAGTTTTTTGTTCATACCGATTCAAAGCAATTGCTAAGTCCGTTTACTTTGCTACAACTTTTACTCAAAGCAAATGCTAGTTCTTATTTATGCGGCCCATTATTGTCCCCTGGAAACTAGTTCCAAAGTTTGCTGCTGGATAGTTAAAGGATATTTCGTTAACTAAAGAATAAGCTGCACCCAAACAGTAAACTCGAAAGATCGCGTCAATGTAAGGTTGGCATAAGTAAGAAAAAGCAAGCAGAGTCCGTATTGAACTATGGCTCTCTAGGGTTGAAAAGAATGGTTTGTCTCTAAGACAAATACGCGTTAATGCCAATAGCCGCAATGTTTGCTTTTAGATGCAATGTAAGATTTACGATAAAAATCCTTTAACATATTTTTTTCCATGAATTCTTTCATTTTAAATTGAAATTCAACAACGCCCAAATCTTTTAGTTCGATCAACTGAGTAGATACATCCACGTAATTGCATTGAAAGTACATTTTCAACTGAAATCATTCCGAGGTATAGCCGTGCGCTCTAGGAATAAAACTAAGTGGGGTTTCACCAATCGCAACACAACCACCAACCACTAGATAAAACATCCTCGATTCCAAAGAGTACACTCATAGGTATTGCACAAATAACCGCCTAAAAACAAATCCCGCTGAGCTGTAAACACGAACTGCTTTCTCAATCAAAAAGGGAGTGCAATGCTCAATAAATTACGGGTTATCGGCAATCTTTCCTGCTGATGTCAAAGGAGGGAGGGTGGTGGCAGTCTCCAGGAAGTGTAAACTATTTCGTATATTTGTAACAGCGGAAGGATGTTACATTGTTATTTGCTTCGCCTCTGATGCGCTTTGCCGGTGCTTAATGTTTGTGCTATGTAAACGTATCAAATATATTAGACTCGACATCAAGCCAAGTATACGGGACGATAATAATGTGAAAATATATTTATAAATCCGAACAATACTTGAGGATAACAGCATGTGGCAAAAGTCCTTCATCTTACTCTCGCCGATAGTATCAAACCCTAAATATCATTTCATCTCTATTCAAAGCGAGAAGAGTTTTCCAACTCGGATTATACATTCACAGCAGGTAGCGAACCCTTCATTATTTCTGAATCAGTTTTGCAAAGGCCACCCCACCTCAAGGATCCCCTTCCCGAAACGTCTATAAAGGTCTGACCGCACTTCACGTTCACATCTATTCAGCTGGATCCGAACCTGTGTTTTCTGTAGTTTCTCCAAGGGATACCATCATTCCTAAGGCAACTCGTGACCTATATATTTTCCCATTTATACCTCATCCCCAAAATTCGTCCTGAAACGAAAACTGTAGACTAGGTATACGTATGTACACCACCGCTCATTAATTTCACCTAGGGAACAAAATGAAACAGCAATCTTTTGCGGCGTATAAAATGCGGCTACCTTTAACCTATATAGGTACAAGTTTATTCGTTACCTCTCCAGGTGGTAGTTCGCAGTTGGTTGAGGTATATAGTCATATACGTGTACAATGCCGACACAACTTTACTTCTTGCTTTCAAATGTATGAAGTGGGAGCCATTATTATTTTTTGTTGTACTAACAAAAATATTGGGCGAATTTGAAGGCTGTTGTTGGAAAGAAGCTTTGGGATTGTACGCACAAGCCAAATGGGTACTGTGGGTTTCGTGACCTCTTATACATGTGACCGCTATTTCACTTTACGGTGATCTGATGACGGGCATGCGAAAAATGTAAATGATGGATAATGAGTTCGTGCTGTAATAATTATTCACGAACGTTTCAGGATTTTGATCTAACATTTCGAATTGAAGCCAAATCGTAAGATCAGGATATCAATGGTTAGATTAGACACAATTTACAACCTATTTATCAAACCTGCTGTCGACATCGACATCTTACGAAAACTAAAATAAACAAATTCATAAAACGACTTCGTGGCCGGAGGCCGTCATATCGTAAAAAAAAGAAATGGAGAAAGTACACTAACAAGGACCAGTGCTGCCAGGTCCTGTGGAATTCCCTTTTTGTGGGGGATTTTAATTAAATAATTGATGAAAGGGGAAAAGGGAAATCTTCAATCTTCTAGAACGAAATGTGGGGAAAATAAAAAAAAAAATTAAATGTCAGTACTTAACTCCAATATTTGGCATATTCAAGAATAAAGTTATCTTAAGTCTATTAGTCGGCTACCCCTCCATAAACGTCAACTGAAGCAGCTGCTCATATGACCGATTTTAGCCAATCAAAACCTAGATACTTCTAGTATACGGAGAACAGTGGCGTAGCGTGAGTTGGAGCCGCCCGGGGCAGACTCAATTTATGCCGCCCCCCGTATTTTTTTCATACACTAAAAAGACCTTTGTAAACTTGGTAAAATTTCTGGATTCTGGTACTTTTGAAATTTCGAAATATCTCGAAAACAAAAATTCATTTCTAAGGTAATATGGGGTCGTATGAATAAAAACTAGCATTTGCTTTGAGTAAAAGGTTTTAGCAAAGTAAAAGCCCTTAGCAGTTGCTTTGAATCGGTATGAATAAAAACCTAGTTTGCTAAAGTAAGTTCGAAAATTCAAACATACCTTTTACTTCGCTGCACGTGTACTTGTCTTGCACTTTCTGACCAGTAAATTTGAATTTTTGATTTTCCTTGAGATTCAAACGATTTTTGTGGAAATTGAAATTTAAAAAAATGAAATTCAAAAATATGATTGCAATCTAGCTCCAATTGCACCTGGAAATATGATTTTGGTTTGCCAATAAGGTTGTTGATGTTTTTTTTTCTTCTTCAGGTGCCGGGAATTGTATCAGATCATAGGCTTGTTGGAAATATTTGTTGACACGACGGTCATTTGAACTGTCAACCCAAAAGTCCGGATCTCGTTTATTATACCTTAGAAATTATTCTTTCTAAACATTTGCATCTGAACGAAATATTGGCCATTAATAGTCCACACTCAATATTTTTTGCGTGACAAGAAATAATTGATTTTTTCACAGGTATTTTGTTGGTTTTCCTGCACGAACAAAACTTAATTTAACTTTTTATAGACAAACCATTGAAAATTCGCTTTGCTTTTTTTTTCAAAAAATGTGCGTACAAAATATTTAGCAAAAGGTCTGAGTCAACACTAAATAGCAGACTCAGGATTTGCATAGCATTTACATTATTTATTCATACCGATCTGAGTAAAAGATCAGTGCCGCCGCTTTTCTAACATGTGAGAAGTTGGAACTAACTCAAATTGGTTTTTATTCATACGAAACGTAGCAAATGCTTCGACTTTGACATTTTGCTTGAGTAAAAGCAATTGCTACGCTTTATTCATACGACCCATGGTCTTTTCTAACTGAATGGCAGGTTCAGTTTTTTTTTTTCTATATTATTGTACAATAGAATTTTGAAAATTTGGTTTTCTTTAGTTTTCTAGGGCAACGGCGATAAAGATTTTGACCAAAATGAATCACCGAAAACGCTATTTTTGAAAACTGCTTATCTCGAGAAACCTAATTTTGTTTTCGATAAAAGTCTAAAAACCAAGTAATTCTTCCATCCCGAAAAATAACTTTTAGGTAGTCAGTTATTTTTTTTAACTATATATATTATAGTACTATATGTTTAGTTTAAAAAATAGTATATTTTTTAAACTAAACATTGCAAAATTTGGTACGGTTTTGTCTGCGTAATTACAAAAACCGGTCTAAAGATTTTGATCAAAATGCATACTAAAGATAATATCCGTATTTCAAATAAGACCCCGTACTTAGATTTCCTCAAAAAATTCGAATAAATCAATTTTTAAATTGTTTCTCAAAAATTACTACTCAAAAGCCGATCTATGCATATTTGTTTTTAAAACTCCGCACTTCCATTATAAATGCAATAGCAGCAAGGCAAAACTTATTTTTTGCAAATATTGCCCACTTCATCTTTTTTTCCATCATCTTGAATATGCAGAATAAAATAATTTCAACAATTCACTTCTTTTGAGCAAAATAAAACACAATAGAAAAGTATACCTGCAATGTTGTGTGTGTGTGTGTGTATGTTTTTTTTTCCAAGCAACACAAGGAATGTCTGATTACTTTCCTGTTTTGTCGATTTTATAATTTTTTGCAAATTAAAAAAAAAAAAAAAAAATTGACTGCTCCGAATTGCCGCCCCTGGCAAAGTGCCGCCCGGGGCCTATGCCCCCCTTGCCCCCCCCTTGCTACGCCACTGACGGAGAACTATTTATTTGCTATGGCTTCTAATGGTCTTGAGAGTCTCATTAACGAACCAACCCGTGTGACCGATTCTACCAAGAGTTGCATTGATCATATTTTTCTTAGATATCATACAAACAACAACAAAAAGTTTATTGGTAAAGTCTATGATATGAAACTTACAGATCATAGTTTGACTGCCCATAATTACTTCACTAATAACAACGGTACTGAAAGCCTCACACCCTTATCCAAATCATTGAAAAAGCGCGTGGATTTCAATCTATTGAAGGAACGCTTAACATATGAATTCTGGGAGTCAGCTTATTCTGAAAGTAATCCTACTGTTGCTTTCGATTTATTTATAAACATTTTAGAAAGCCACATTAAATCTTGAACTATTGTGTCAAAAAAGAAATCTAATAACAAAAAACTTTTAAAGCCTTGGATGAGTAATAATCTTCTAAATAAGACTAGAAAGAAAAAAAAAAGATAAGTTTAAAATGTAAAAAACATCCCAATAATTTAAAATTACAAAAACAGTATGACACTATGTGCAAGAAAATTCATACAAATATAGAAGACACTCGTAACAACTACTACAATGATCTGTTTGCAAGAGCCGACGGTAATATTCGAGAAGAATGGAGAGTGGTTGATAATATTTTGGGAAAAATAGAAATCATGTCGTAATTGATAGTGTTGTAGCTGATGGAATAATTGTTTCTGACTTATGCAGCATCAGTAACAAATTCAATGACTATTTCACTGATGTTTCTGAAAAATTAAAACCAGTCGTTGTAACACATGTAAACTGTGATTGCTCCACTTCTTCAAGTTTACCTGGCGAAGATATTCTACCAAACAGTTTCGTCTTTGAGCCGATAACTTCGAGAGAAATGTACAGTGTTATCCTATCCCTAAAAAATAAAAACTCTTGCACGAGTGATGGTGTTTCAAGTGTGCTTCTGAAAAATATTGCCTTGTTTGTCGTTGATGTACTGAGTGTCGTATTTAATCGTAGTGTTGAAAGGGGCTGTTTTCCTGAACATTTGAAATGTGCTGAAGTTGTACCTCTTTTTAAAAAAGGTAACAAAAAAAATGTTTCGGATTATAAGCCTATTTCACCTCTTTCAACCTTTTCCAAGATATTTTAAAAACTGCTTAAAGTGCGTATTTTGTCATTCCTCGACAAGTTTAATTTCTTTTGTAGCAACCAGTTCGGTTTTAGAGCAGAAATGTCCACAGAGGATGCTATTTTGAGAGTATGCAGTATGGTGGTTTAAAAAACCGTAATAAATCTACCATGTGTCTATTTATAGACATGACAAAAGCATTTGATATGGTGGACCATGATTTGTTACTAAACAAACTTTATTTTGCTGGTTTTCGAGGAAACTTTTTTAAATGGCTGCATTCGTTTTTAAAATATAGGAAACAGAGAGTTAATGTCAATGGTGTCTTGAGTGAGTCTCGAATTTTGAAAAACGGTGTTCCTCATGGCTCTGTACTTGGCCCTTTGTTTTTCCTAATATAGGTACATAAACTCCTTTTTCAAACTCAAGTTAAATGGTATATCAACTGCATTTGCAGACGATATAGCGTTTACTTATGAGTTCAAAACTGTATTGTTTGTGTCACAAGGATCGAGGAAGATCTTGAAATATTAAGGTTGTGGTTTACTGCACACAAATTAATAATAAGTGAGAAAACTAAGTTAATGTCTTTCATGACAAATGGTAATAATCTATATGATTATAACCTCTGGTTTCACGCATGTGACTGTAAACTGTTTTCATTACCTGTTCATAAGTGTGGTAGAAGTAACTCTGTAACTGAAATGCAATGCTCAAAAAATTGTTTCAAAATTGAATCAGTACAACATTTTAAGTACTTAGGAGTTACAATTGATACCAATCTAAATTGGAAAACTCATATTCAAGCGTTAAAATCGGATATGATGTTGGTCACACGTAGGATGTATCTTTTAAAACCTTTTTGTTCCAAGAAAGTGTTAACCACTATTAACTATGGTCTTGCGCATACAATTACAATATGGCATCACTAGCTGGGGTGGTTCGTATGCCAATACCTTTAAGCCTTTATTAATAGCCCAGAGACATCTAGTTAGAATTATACTAAACAAAAATCGATTTACTGAGAGTTGACCTTTATTTAAAACGTTGCAATTTCTACCAATCAGACACTAATATGTTTTTAAAGTTTTAAGAGAGTTCTTTAAACAAAGTGGTAATATACCGAGCAGAAATTCCCAAATGTAAAACCTACGTATAAACAATATGAGCTTAGTCATTGCACCTTTTGCAAACAGAACACTTTTTTCTCGTTTTTATACTTATACAGCTGCAAAGTTCTTTAATAAATTGCCCTTTTCGATCAGAGAAATACCTTATTTTTCCGCTTATGTCAGAAAAGTAAAAGACTGGTTGTTCAATTTAAGCTATGATTGCATTGAAACACCTTTTTTAGATTCTTTTTTTTTTCTTTTTCATTAACACATAAATTATAAATATTGTAATTTCCTTAGTGTATCTTATCTCTATTTTGTTACGTTTATATATAGTTTTTGCGTTATATTACTTTATTCAAATGTGTAAAGATATTTCTTGCCTCTGAGATTTACAAAATTATTTATATTATTTAACCATTACACTGATTGTCACCCCACATCAGTTATCATTTGAATTTTTTAATCTTTGATGTGTCATTCACCACTAACTTTTTAGTTAAGGAATGATTACTATTATTCTATTCTATTCTTTAATGAATATTGTTATTAGTTTAAGTATGAAATGAATAAAATTAATTATCTATCTATCTATCTATCTAGTCAGACAGCTGCGGTCAGACATACTTAACTATACTCTGTCCAAGAAAAATTAACAGTACAGGCCTTATGGGAAGCTCTTTTTTCTACCAGTGGTGCCTGTAGTACTCTCACGGCAATCAAACACAAGATTTGCCACTGAAATAAAAACGAAACCACTGGCATTCCAAAGGATTTTGTTGTTGTAATTTTCCTGAAATTCGCATACATCCCTCCACAACCACTCTGCCACACAATCGCGGGCAGAATGAGCACGATCGTTACATTACATTTGCTTTTATTAAACTTTTTATATATACAATTTGACTTAAGGCTAGGTAACAAATGGTGGTGAATAGTTAATATTTAAAGGTGTTGGCTCAACAACAGGGGCCCAACGGTATACAATGTTTGTTTTCTTAAATCTATTTTACATATATTGTGGTTGTCTTCTCAGATTCATACTCGTAGTATGCATCGTTGTCAGGGTTGACCTCAGGGTGTTCAAGTCCGGGTGTTGGTATGAGCACGATCGCTTGTGTTCGCTTGCTATTATCATCAACCAAAATAAGCAGTGTGAGTGACTGAAGCACATTAGAGAAGTGTTACCATATGGCAATAATAGCATATCATTAAGGGTTTTTCTTTGAATTTTGTCAAAGAACTTTCGGTTTTGGTGCTTTTTGGAGCTTTTTGGAGCTTTTGAGAGCGACATATTATGTGGGGTGTTGCCATTCGGTTTTAATTATTTGTATTTCTGAAAGATCCAATAATATTCAGTTAAAACATATTTTTGAATGTTGTCTTTTAGAAATAATATTTATTCGTGAGGTGTTTTAATGCATTCATTTCACTAACGCAACAAGTGATCATATGTGCGTTGTAGAGATATTTCAATAAATTAGTAGTGATTACTAGGGCAACTCAACCGGATTCATGCAAAAGCATGGTATTTTAAAGGATAAAATTTGATTAAATATTTTATTATAGAAAACTAAGTACAAATTTTCAGCCTTATTCGTAAGGGCATATTTCTGCATGTTTTGGTAGGTATAAATTCATATTTCACTTTGTAGAGCATATTTTTCACACTGAAATATCAAAATGATGAAGCAGGTAGACCTATACTGTTTATTTTCGGTCGTTGGGTTTTACCACATCCGGTCACTCCTCTCCAGTAAAGCAAATGCCTTGAAGGATTTTATGATCCTTTTTTCGCTACTGTTTCCGCGAAGTTCTGCATTGACGGGTAATAATTTTTTTACAAATATGTAATCTAGGTATATATGTCTATATTAAAAAATGTATGTAGAGCTGCACAAGTGCAGTCCTTTTACCATCTGTTTAGGTATATGACATTGCGTCGTGGTTATATATTTTTTTTCTAATTGCCTGTTTGTGTATATAAGGCGGAAACAATGGTTGTTATCTCAAACAAGTGGTTAACTTTATTTGGCATATGAATAAACAGAAACATGGCTACAAAGTCTTCAAAGGATCTAAGTGTAGAAAAGAAACAACAAATTGTTGATGCAACTGAAAAATTCTATGGCCTTTTTAAAAGTAAATCGGAAGCCGTAGGAAATGCGGCTACTGTTTTTTCTGTTACGGAACGAACTGTATACAGGCTTTTAAGGGAAAAAGCAATCGAAGGCCACAATTCACCACCAAAGAAGAAAAATAATTCCGGTATCAAGAGCAAGGTGGATGATTTTGACAAATGTGCGATTAGGCGGATAGTCCATAAGTTTTTTATGGATAATGACCTTCCAACGCTAGACAAGATATTATTGGAAGTACAAAAAAGTGAAAATATAACAAAACTAAGCAGATCAACTTTGTACACAATATTGCAAAAAGATCTCGGACTTAAATTCGTCAAACGTCAGCGAAAGAATTTGTTGTTGGAAAGAAGTGACATTATTTCTTGGAGACGAAGATATCTACGCGAATTAAAAAAAATTAGAGAAGAGAAAAGAAAGATTTATTTTACTGATGAGACCTGGCTAAATTGGAAGATGGTAACCCTAACATTATTGCTCTCTGAGTTATGGCGATTTATCATACACACTACGGCAACCCTGTGAGAGCTTTAAAAAGGGACCGATTTATGTAAGTCATTGCAACCAGACTGAGAGACAAACATCCTATCTTCCCTGTACTGACAATTTTTCTTGGACAGAGTATAGATACTTGAACGTCCGAATTCCCTTTTAAATTGAACCAGGATTGTGCTGAAGTACCCAATTGGGTAGTTTGGCTCAAGTATTTCAGCTTTGTCTCAATGCTCCGAGCGAAAGAGCAATGGCTCACATATGTCTCAAAACTTATGTTGTTTTCCAAATGTTAATTTTTCGTCATTTTTCACAGACTTATCGTCTAAAAGCGTAAGTAAACACACTTTAAAGTTTGACAAATGTTTTGGAGTTAATGCAAATAGGTGTAAGTCTCGCTCAGAAATCGAGATTTGCAAAATTGCTCTGACTCTTAAAGGAAATGCTTATTTTGCGGCTAATGGAAAATGAAATCTGACAGCTAGCTGATTTCGAGAGCAGAAAAACTGCACGGAATCTGAAAAAAGTCCCTATTGAAAACGGCATTAAACATTACATTAAGTCGATTGAACGCCGTCGCGAAACAATAGAGTGTTTTGCGAAGCCCATCCTTTCACAGATGGGCTATCTTTCTCATTCAAATTTCAAAACGCTTGTTAGATAACACAGCTGGTTAAGCTGGCACAATTCCCATAACTTTAACTTTTCAGCTGTTACCAAATACGTTTGACAAACATCATTTTTTAATTCTACAATGCTTTTACCTTGTTCTTCCAGTTTATTAAAAACTTTTCGGTAAATTTTCAACATAATTATGATACACCCATATACTTGCTTTCCTACAAGTTTTTTAGCTGTCACTTAGTTTTTTTCTTCTTCTTTGACACTGACGTTGTCACGAACTACCCTATAACTGGTTAAAAGATTCGCTAAATGAACGCACCCAATAATTTTTCTTTTTTTTTTTTGTTTAAATTACAAAAAACTCCCTCTTGTGTGAAATGGCTCGGAAAATGGATCAACTACTCGTCCGCAAGTAGCGTATATGACTGAATTGAAAATAAGACATATTCGATATGCACTTGCACAGATTCATTCTACCTACATTTCAGTTTTTATATTGGAACTTGGGTGAAAAATTTTGTAAGAAGCAGTCAGTTTGGTCAATATTTTGATTGTGGGGAATCCATGGGGAATAGCACCACAAAGAATGGGGAAAAAGGTGAATTTTAAGGTCTGTGAGTGGGAGTTTCACTTGAAGCGCCTGGCAACACTGCAAAGGACGTGTATATTTCTTTTACCCTTGTCACATATTTGTGACAAAACCTATGTAACGCGGTTTGCGTTATGCGTCAACTGTGTGTCAGAGTCCCTATTAACGAAATATTGTCAAAATATTGTTTTTCAATTCAAGTTTTCTGATGACTAACTTTGCAATGAAAAATTTATATAAAAGTGTTAGTCACTTATCTCTAAAAAGTAATTTTCCATTTTTAATTAGAAACTAATTAACATAATTACAAAAATGGTTTTTAAATGACGAATCAATAAAATCAAATTAAGTTCTAAGTATTGTGCAATTGTATTTTAGAACACATGTCTCAGAAAAGCTATGCAGGTATTCTATTAATTTGTAAAATCGACAACTACACACCACTTCGCAGCAGAGACAATACTGAGCAGAGGCAATGGGGACGTTCGGATTCCTTTTCCTAGTTTAGTAAGTCTGACAGCAGTGACAGCTGTCCTGACTAGATGTATTTCCGTTTTTATTGGCCCAGAGTGGTCCCGTGATTAGTTTTTGCAGTTGACGTTTATGGAGGGGAAACCGACAAATTTAGTCAAGAAAATCCAGCCTGTTTACTCAGCCATTAACATTTTGAAGAGTCGAATTTAAAATAAACAGAGTGGCCGCGGCAGAATTTGAAGAGTCAAAAAAAAAAAGGGCCGGTGGGAAAAAAGGTGTGATTTCTAAAGCTGCTCTGCAAATTTTGAATTTTAGCACGATATTTCACAAACATTAGTTCGCATAATTGTATAATAGGGCTGTGATAGGTAACCTTGTTACATTTTAAATGTAGGTACTTATTCGAAAATAACAATTTTTGAAAAAAATTCAAAAACAAAGGAACCTCGAGAACAAAAAAAACAATTCAAGTTGCCAAGTCAACGCGTTCTGATGCCTAGTCACGACAAATCTAGTTGTATATTTTAAATGTACCTACACTTATTCAAAAAAAAAAAAATAATAATACTATTCACACTTAACGAATAATTTCAAATTAAACGAGTAAAATTCTATGAACGCTGCCAGCAACTTTGCCGACAGCGGAAGTGGATTATATTTTTTGCGAGTGTGTTGGTGAGTCGGAATTTTAGAAGTTACGTGACACTTGTCAATACGAATTTCTATGTAACAATCCAAGCTCACCAAATCGTGGACACTCCGTAAAAATGTAGGTAGCTTGTAGGCTTAGGAGCACTTTGTTTGCTCTTAAAGAACTTTTAATCAGGAAAAATACGGTATTTTTATTGTCATTATATCGGGTGAATCGATTTTTGTAAATTATTTATGTATACATTTTTATTGTCATTGTATTGGGTGAATCGATTTTTGTAAATTATTTCTGTATAAATATATAGAATCGGGACGCAAATTTCGAATTTTTCAATATAAAATTTAACCAGGGAATGGAAAACGCTTTGAAAAGTGTTGAAGGCTACACATATTCGAATCGCACGAATATCAGCACAACAAAAGTGACATTTTTGTGTTCGATTAGCCAAACGAAATCTGAAACCTGAGAGCGAATTTGAAGAATCTAAATCGTATCGAATACCACATTAGTAACGGGAAATCAATCAAAGTCAAAGTTGGTGGTCTCTGTATTGTTTGTCTCTGCTTGGAAGTTCTGAATATATATGAATATTTGTATATATATCCCAAGTAAAAGTGATAACAGCAGTTCATGTTCACATCTTTTTGGTGATGTGTTCATGATACTTTAATAATAAATTTATATTAGCGCCATTCACTTCCAGGGACAGGAGAATGTTAAAACGTACAAAAAGTCAAAATATTCTTTTTAATACCACCTTATCACATAGGAAAGATAACTGTGAACTGTTTAATTGTCCACATATTCAAGGGTGTTCAATAAAAGAGGCTCAATGTTTACAGTTTATAGCAGGTTTATAGTTTGACTCTACAAGTATTAAGAGCTTAGAATACTTAACATCTTTTTTGCACGCGCGTGCTGTTTATTTGAATACGTGATTTCTGAAGAATTAAAGTGAAACGGATGTGTTTTCATTCTAGGGCTATGTATGTTTGGCAATGTTTTTTTCATTTGGAACGATCGATGTTGGCAGCTCCGACGGCCATGTTATTTTATTGGCGTCTGGCTAGGTGCTTATTATTCAGGCACTGATGTCAAATCATCATGGCAAATTACATCTTAGACGTCCGTCCAAATTATGAAACTTTATTATTCAAATTAGTGTACGTCAGTGCGTGTTGTGCCCATTTAACGGCAGTATCGGTGGCTCTTCAAAGTCTCCAGAGTTTGCTGGTCAAATTCGAGACAATCGATTGGAACGTCAAATCGACCGAGAAAGCATACACTTTTTGCCACTTTGTTTAATATATTTATATAGAGAAAAGATGAAGGCGAACAGTAGGTACCATACGCGTGAAAGGTAACAAAATGGATGGAAATATGTAGACAAGGTAGATTATTGTAAGAGATTTCACTCATTGTAAAGAGTTTTCCAATAAGAGGTGTTATTTTGGTATTTAAGGAAAAATGTAATTTTTTGAGATAAATGATAATGAAAAACAACATCAACCAAATGGCCACCACGAGCACGCATAAAGGACCATATCCTTTCACAAAAACACCTCTTATTGGAAAGGGTTTATAAATGAACATTAAAAGTGAAAAGGTGTAAATCCTGCTTTAAACTATTTAATTATTTACTTACAAAATTACCATTTATACAAAAGTTTTAATAATAAGTGTTTTTTAAGGAAATATAATTGTTGAAGCTAATTATTAAACAATACAACGGTAGGAATGACAAATCAAATCTGATCAAATGAAGTAAACTAAACAGAAACTCCCACTTCGTTTGCACTCCACACAAGGCCATCGGCATCAGTTTTAAACTAAGTGCTAATGCAATTTCAAAAACAAATGCCGCCTGAATACTTACACAATATTTCTATGTAAAGAAAGATGTTAAACTAATAAAAACTCACATTGTTATTTGATATGTACTGCCACAAAGTTAACACTACCTATACTCTTACATTTTATGTAGGGTTGCTTTTGAGCTTTCGACCTACCTACAAATTGACTCAACACAACTTTTAATGGACGAAAAAAGTTTCGTGCGATCCAGTCGTGCACTTTATTGTTTTGTTCTAACAGCATCTTGCAAAAAAAAAAAACTTATTCAAATGTTGTCAATTTGATAAAAGCATTTTGTTGGACGTATATTGACACGAGAATTGTTATATTAAACCGCAAATATGTCAGGGCTCAGTTTTTGGTGTAATTGGGCCAAACTGTATAACACTTTACACTTCCGCAATAGACTTGCCATAACGAACAAGGGGTTTATAATTTATATTGAATTACCAAGGCAATTAAATCTATATTGTTAATAAAAACTCAAACATTTGGGAAAATAGTTCCGACATTCTCAAAAACAATCGATCCCATTCCTGATTTCACTGTAGCAGCAAGGACAGGCCATTTAAATCGCCCATAATTAAAATCATCCACAAGATTAAATAAGAATTTTCAATCAAGCTTAATACAAACAGTCCCATCGGTTTATGAATTCTGACATCTTTTGCTGGGTGTTCTGTACATTTTTTTAGGTGGCAACTCCGCGAATTTACTTTGCATTTTGCAAATTAAATTTTGCCTGCGCCCCTTGTGAAAATAAATTTTCCATCACACGATGGAACGCAATTCATGAGTAATGCAATTCCGCTGAAAACGGTAATTTTTGTATTCGGGATTTCAATCAACCCACTCATTCTATTTCACAGATGATTAAGTGCTGGCTTAGTTTTCCACCCACTTAACCCGGCCGTACTGTGTGTGCGACAAATGGGCTGGGATAACTGCAGATAACTCGTTACGTAGCATCACTAGTACCTGCCAAGGACACTTCAGTTAATTCGCACTAGAGTTACACTTCATGCAAATACTCTTATTGGAATATGAAAATTATAAATGTTGCTTCTTGTCCGTGTCTGCGTACGTGTATGCCGTATGCCGTATGCTACTAGTATATGCAGATCTCGAGAAGAAGGCTTTGATGCGCATATAAAGTCCTCTTCACAGAAATTGAATTTACGCTTAAAATTTTTTATGCAAGATGAAGCATAAATACAATATTGAAATTTGCAGCAGGACTACGGAAGAGCTGTTTGAAAAACACTTAAACTTTGGTTTGTGTGTGTCACTTGTTTGTAGGTTGGTATTCCACATTCAGTACTCGTATAACAGAATAAAAACATACCGAAGGAAAAACATAATAGTAAAACAACTTTTCAGCAACATAAATACCTTACTTTTGCAGTACTTAAAGAGACTTTTAGTGAAATTTTATTATAAACTGTTCAAATGGCATTTATACAACTTATCTTGCAGTTTCAAAGACTGGGAGGAGTGGATGACTGTTGCGAAGTTCTGTTCGTTTGTTTGGTGGCAGTTTAGGTACCTTACTATAGGGCTCTTTCATTAACCCTGCAAAGATAATCTGCGTCAAATTGACTCATCCGAAAACAAATAAGAGCTCTATATTTTTTTATTATTCCGAATAATACATTGCGCGTTCGTAACATCCCAGTCAGCACGAGTATCTATCGGTATGTGGACGTGTTGTTTGAGGAAGGTATCATCCATTTTGAGTTGTTATAACCACGCTGTGAGTCAAATTTACCCATGATTATCTATAGTGTGTTGCAAAATATGATTATCTTTCCAGGGTTAAGGACAACTTCTTTTATGAATAAAATGCAAACTACTTGAGATATCCAAAACAAAATGCTTGAATTACTATCAAAACATTAATGAATGGAATTCGACTTCGTTCATATGTCTACCACGGGAACGTGTGCAACGGTCGACACGTTGAACCTTATTTTCGATGATTTGGACGCAGATTTCGCCGCTATTTCTCGTTCAATATTGGCTCTGAGTTCCTCTAACATCGCCGGCTTGTTGGCATAGGCCAATGATTTAATGTAGCTTCCAAAAAGAAAAGTCTCGGTGGCCAATCGACGGGTCCGTTTCTCGAGATAACATACGTTCACCGAACTGAGACTTCAATGACTCGATTGTTGCACTGATGTCCAATTCAGGCAATTGGTCAAATAAATAACATTCCAACATATCTCTGTAGCGAATACCATTTACCGTGTAACGTGACGGTCATTTTCATCGACGAAAAAAAAAACCTATTGACGCCACCGCCACCGGCATAAAATCCGCACCAAACAGAGACTTTTTGCGAATGAAGTGCTGTTTCATGAAGCCCATGAGAGTTCTCAGTCTCACCTGTCAAGTAACGAATATTTTGGTTATTGACGAATCCGTTTAAATAAAAATGCGCTTCATCGCTGAAGATTGAAAATTGGCGATAACTCTCTTAAAGTTGCGACCACCGACTCGGAATTTCGGGAGTAAAATTTAATTATTTGTAAACGTTGTTCCCTCGTGTGTGGTGAAGTACCATGATGAAAATGTTGATTTTTAATATTTTGACATTGACAGTTCGATAACCGGTTTAAGGGTGCGTTCACACTGAAAGTTTGAAGCTATCAAGTTGCTTACAACTCCCTTTTTCGACAAGTACACTAACTTTTGCGGACACCGTATGTTCACGAGGAAATAAAGGCACGAAAACCCGTGTTACAGTCACGCGTGTAACCCTTTCTTCAGTCAAAATCAAACCCTCTTACCCTTGTCTAACAGCTCTTTATATACTAGACATAATTATAGAAGCATGAATGTGCAAACAGCATCATGAAGTTATCCAACATGATTTTTAATGTCCGCAAATTTACTATTTATATTATTATAGCCAATGACATCTAAATTGGATTCACCCGCTTGTACATCTAATACTAATACGAAAATATGACCACGTTCTCAATCAATTAGCAGCTCTCCATGCATTCCAAAAATATTCAGCGGAATTGAAATTTTAATTGCATTCACGAAAATGTACCCAATGTAGCTGGCCAATTATCGAAGCTTTCCGGTCAATTTGCAGAACAATTTAGATCAGTTAGCAGTCACTATTGGCGTTGATGTTAATGGGATGCCTAGCTAATGACATTCAAAATATATGGGTATTCAAAAACCATATAAAAATCAAGAACAGTCAAGAGCTCCGATAGGCAATTTACACTCAACGTACATCGAGACCATTCAATTTTAAACCTAAATCAACCCTTAAGTGTTATCCTGATTGTAATGAAAACGATTCATGTAAAAGAGTGGGAAAGACATCGAAATGCTTAATTTTGTATTTATGTGAGAAATTACCGACAGAATGCCGGCCTAGTGGTTAAATTTAAAAAGAAATTCTAATCACTTTTAAATGCGAAAAAAAAAACCAATGGCAAACGGAAAAGTTTTACAAAAAAAAAAAACTCCCTCTGTATGTAACAAAACTGAATACTATTACCTGCCACATTTTCGATAGCAGACATTCGCAATTCTATTAATATCCAATTGCCTAAAACGTGCGTCGTTAGACAAATTACGTCTCACGGGTTTTAAAGACAATTATTAACATCAAATTAGATACCGATCTCCTTGTATTCTTGCTTGTCCGCTCCCATTTCAAATAATGGGTACTTAGACTTGCAAAGAAATATCTCGATGGGAACTTTAATTAGGCTGAGCCAGGTGTCCTTAAACCCATCGTTTGTATAATTATATTTGTACATATGGATGCATAGTATGCCTACTTCAATTTATTGATTAAATGGTTGTGGGCGCAAATATTACTTCATTTTCATTCATATCCTTTGCCTGAAGCGTAGTAATATCCTTCTATAAATTGCTTTTGCATGAATCCACCTTGAACTAACATTAGAATATCAGGGAGGGTTTATTGATATAGACATTTTTATAGACAAGTTGATGAAAATGTAAACCGTAATTGTGGTATTAGTTGATGCATCGGTTTCTTCATTATTTTAGAAAGAAAACAATCATTTTGGTGAAGTTTGCTTTGCTTGGCGCTTCACTATATCTAGCGCGTTTGTTATATCGATCGGTTTTTGATATATACCTACTAGCTGACCCGGCGAACTTTGTTCCGCCCAAATTCGTTAATGTAATGAAAATAATAATTTCGTAAAATACGTTATTCACAACTTATTCCTTCTTCAATAGAAATATTTGAAGTCCCTATAGCAACGCCGATGTCTTTCATTCAAACCGCCATGATTGACGTGTCGGCCAAAATTCCGCTTTTTCACTAAAGTACCTACTTTATTTATGATACACAACGTACAAAGCGGAAAGTTTTCTAACACGTGCCACGCCACAACAATTATTGACGATGTGGAAAACATGAGAATTCAAGATTGATGCCACCAATTTCCAACGATTGGAATAGCGAAAGCGGGACGCACGGGATATTGAAGACGCTTAAATACCAATGGGAATAATCGGAATCTGCGGAATGAGAACGTTGCCTTTTAATTTTATTCTCATTGAAGATTCTTCACAATCAAATCAAACGCGATCCGTTACAAAGTTTCGGTTACCCCTAATTGGACCAATGCGAATTTAAACCAAAAATCAGAAAAATCTAACGATCCGTTCCCGACGTATGAGTGTACATACGGACGTCAGTCTTTATATGTAGCTGTACCTGCCCAGCTTTGCCCGTACCTTTCGTATTAAGTCCTGCTCATATTTCCCAAAATGCTTTATTTGGACAATGTCCATTATTAATTTGATTTCATTTTTTGAATGGGAGGTGCCACAACCAGTTTTCCTATCCCGGTTATGTTTTGCAAAGTACCACCTATAGGGTCCAAAACTCTTCCGTCTTTCAAACTGGAACTTATCGTGTCCAAAATTATCCTATCTTTCAAGCGGGAACCAGCCATAGACATCCAAAAATAATCATTGAAATCGAGTGAGTGGTTTCGGAGACCGACAACAGCGCCACCTAACGGGTTCAAAACTATCGTATCCTTAAAGCTGTAACCAACCATACAACATTCAGAAAATGTCATTGAAATCGGTTGAGGGGTTGCAGAGATCGACAACACCTTAAACACCCTATACGCACAAATACACGTATGTTCACTATATGCTATAACTCAGGAACCAATATACATACAAGCATCGGTTGTACATAAAACCTTTACAGAAACAAAATCCGTTCACTCATTACAGGGAACATCAATTACAAACACAATACAACTTATTTTTATAAATATAGATCTCTGCCTGCCACATTAATGTCATCTGTCACCGTCTGCTGCGTTCATATTGGGGACGTTCGGATACCTAGTTTATGTAAAACGTCAACTAGATTCGTCGTGACTAGAAATCCGAACGCGTTGACTTAGCAACTTGAATTGTTTTTGTATACTCGCGGTCAGCGTTACCCTTGTTGATTTTACCCTTTATTATTCGGAAAAGACCCCTCATAATTTTTTTCAAATAAGTACATTTAAAATGTAACACGGTTGCCTATCACAACACTATTACACTGCTATGCGAACTATTGGTTGTTTAATATCGTGCGAAAATTCAAAATTTGCAGAGTAGCTCTAGAAATTGCACCTTTTTCCCTCACCGGCCCTTTTTTCGACTCTTCAGAATTCTGCCACGGCCAATCTGTCTATTTTAAATCTGACTCTTCGAAATGTCAACAGGATTTCTTGAATAGAATTATCGGCTTCCCCCCATAAACGTCAACTGCAAAAACTACTCACGTGACCACTCTGGGCCAATCAAAACTGAAATACATCTAGTAAGACAGCTGTCAGACTTAGGTTAGGTTAGGTTGGGTGGGGTTGTGAGATCGTCATAAAAGACCAGGCACCAAAGTGGGCCCATCGCCATCCCCAGAGCTGTCAGACTTACTAAACTATGAATCCGAACGTCCCCATTAGTACAGCCGGACTTAAGTTGTATTTGCACATTGGTCATACGCAGTCCTGTAACTTATATCTTGCTCCAACTGTGCATATTATTTCGAGGCGCAAGTCACTAAACCGCCTGTTTAAACAGCTTTTCAAACTATAATCTTCAAATAGATTTATGCAGATGAATAACTGCTTCTGCAATAAATGTCACGAGTACGGTTCACCCTGGAGAGCATCATAATAGATAATTTCCAAGTCCACTCAGCATATAAATTGCAAATTATTTCCTTATAATCGAGGGTAGGTAGACAATCCTTTCTATTTTCCGATTTGCAGAAGCAGTTGGCAGCATGGCTCAATTTAACAACTTTTTATGCATTATGCCAGCGGGTATAATTAAATAGAGAATCACTACATGTTCACATGAAAGGGCAATAACTTTAGCCATCTGCGGCGCTTGATAGCGGACGAGTGAAACAGTAGACAGAAGTTCAAGAATAATCAAATTAACTTAAGAAAGGACCGTGGAACTTAAACAGGGAATTGTTATTTGCATATCGTGTCAATGTGCCCAGCCCTTAAAAACAGCATACAGAGAATTCTCAATAGTTACTTCTTCGATGACCTAGAGGATCTGAAGAATGTTGATCTCAAAGTACTCCTGAGATTCATACTTAAATCTGGGTGGTTCTAGGAGATGGACAGACTTCTTATCAGTAGTCACTAACTCGTAGGAAGAACTAGAGGATCAGGTTACAGCGGAGCTTTAAGAACCCATGAGATTCACACTAAATCTATGTGGCTCCAATACAAAAGCGGTATATTTCTTTTTTCTCGACAGGCTGCACTGGATGTCTCCCATAACTGGACACAATGGACCCAACTGATGGTCTAAGTGAAGCTGTGGCAACCGCCACAAGAGCATCCATTTACCTACCTACCTACCTACCATGCCCGTCGTAATTCCACCCGCGCACCCCAATCTCCAACAACCTCAATTGGGCAAAAGACTTTTTAAATAAAATAATGCAAAAAAATCGACTTGGCCAATGTTATGAAGGCCGATCGGGAACAGCAACTACACAGTACCTACAATGAACTGCTTAGTTGAGATCTTCAGTGAATTTAAAGATTTATTTCAATACTATGATTTAACAACTTTATTCTTTATTGGTTTTCATTCACAAGTCGTTTCAGGATTACACAGAGTGGGTCCATCTCCGACGCACAACGAATAAGCCATGAGTAGCGGAATCATATTCTGTTCCATGACGCCACTAAAAAGATGCGATTGTGGTCCACTAGCGAAAATGCCAACATCATCCCCAGCATGCGTACCAATCGTAGCTGGGACGTTACTTGGATACACGAACGCTGTAAAATACAGAAAATAATTAGAGCTGCACCTCACATATGAAAGTAAAGTATTTACAGGTTGAATTTATCTGTCCAGTTAAGTCGATTCGTTTACCAGTCTCGTCGCGGTACTGATTCGGGCCAATGGCATAGTTGAGAGTGAGATATGGCACACCATCGGAACCGACGTCATTTTTGTTTATATTCAGGATATCATTACCGCGTCCTGGGTATCCGGCAATGGTCATCGTGTGAGCATGATCGGATGAAACCACAACCAACGTATCTTCTTCACTTGTTATGCTTCTAGCCAACGCAATGGCCTTGTCCAGTTCTAATGTCTCATCCAAAGCTAATTGAGCAGTGGTAGCATGATGGGCATGATCAATGCGGCCTCCTTCGACGAACAAATAGTAACCATTTGGATTTTTCTCTAAAATCCGGATAGCTGCATTGGTCATTTCTTCAAGAGTTGGCTGCTTCGTCTTATTAGCCAATAAATTATAATCCAAGTTGCTAGGGGCAAAGAGGCCAAGCAATCGGTTGGTTGCCGAGTAATTGGTACTTAAGAAATCGTTCGTGTTGTCAACATAAACTCCATCTGGATTATTACTTTTCCATTGCTCAATTAAGTTCTTCCCGTCGTTTCGTTCTCCATTTTCACCCGATATATCTACAACACTGGAAGGCAAGAATTTGAGACGTCCTCCTCCCAGGATGACGTCGAAATTCTTACCGGGCTCTTGAGTTATCAGCTGAGTGGCAATATCAGGACAGGTTGAAGCATCCACCCCATAACTTGTAACGTCATTGTCCGACTCCCACATCCTGTTTGCCACATGAGCATAGCTTCCCGCAGGACTTGCATGGGTCACTGTGGTAGTGGTGACAATGCCAGTGGATTTTCCAGCTCTTTGCGCCCAGGTTGCAAGAGACTCTACCTGATTGGCCTCGTCATTGCTACCATCGCAGTCATTATAAGTCACATGCGCATTCACTCCGAGCGTCATAAAGTTGGCCTTCACACCACATGAGTACGCTGTCGAGGTACAAGCCGAATCTGCAACTTGTCCATTTACACAATAGGTCTACAAAGTAATATTTTGCCAGTAGGTATTTATTTTAGTTATGAGAGGCTGTTTATAACTCACCTTACTTAAGCCAGAAAAGGGGAAGCTTTCAAGACTTAAGGTTTCTTCTTCGCCAGTCTTACCCTCGCATTGTCCTTTGAATATCCTAGCCGATGTTAGAGTCGAAATTGACATACCATCTCCCAGCAAAAATACGCAGCTGTTCGCTTTTTTAGTATTGAATTTCTGATGGCTCATTCTTCGTTTTACTGAGCCTTGAGCTTTGTTATACCAAAAGCCTGAATCCATTTCTTCCGGCGGTGTATACTTTCCTTCGGCCATACTGTTTGTTATTGCTGCTCTTCCCAACAGTTTGCCAGCGGGATGATAAATATCCTCTGTGAAGACATGAAACTATATAGTTAATAAAGTTTTTAAAAATAAAAAATATTGTACAAATCATACGCAAAGAGGATGACACGAGGCTCAAAAGGACGAGAGTTACGAACATCATTTGTATAGAGTGTGGCTGTTTCACGATCTTCCCAATATCTGAGAAGACGGTCTTGCAGACAGGTTTATATAGTGACATTTTTACCAAAATCTAATTCGTATCGTGTATACGACTGTTTATTAATAAACCACAAAGAGTTCTAAAGTTTCAGTGTGGGTCGTAAAACAATTTCGGTATCATAAACCTATATGGGGCCTTTATATCTTCGAAGCAGCTTCGCCCAACTGTTAGCTAATACTAGCTAATAATCTAATCACGTAAAGTTCCTCACGTGAAGGCTAATAACAATTAATGAATTGCGAAGTTCAGGCAATACATAATATTGTTATAAACGTTTTCACTGTCATTGTTATATCAACTGGAGTACATGGATCCCTACAGTCTATAAGTTTACTATAAGCATTTGATTTTAGATTTTACCAAGAAGACTAATATATTATAGAATCGATTGCGGTAACGTGTTTTTAAAGCGACGGACTTTTACTTTCTCTAACTTTCTACTTTTCTCTTGAATTGAATCCGTTGACAGTTTCCACACATTGAGAAATTTCATTTTTTGGCGGAACATCTCGAATCTCGTAAATTCACAACTCTGACGTCAGACTCTGTAAGGCGAAATGCTCAAACGTTTTCGTGTACACGATCGTTGATCGTTTCACCTTACACAATCTAACCCCTGGCTTACTAAGTCTGACAGCACGCAGCCGTCGTATGTCTGCTTTTTTATTGGCCTAGATTGATCACGAGTCTGGAAGAGTATTTTCCAGTTGACGCTTATGAAGCGGAAGGCGACAAATATATGTCGTTTCCGAATGGGCATTTCGATCTAGGATTTAAAATGTCTGCTGCTCAAAATATAAAATCCAAATCATAGACAAACCATACTGAGACCTCTAACTCGCAATCCTCTTGCCGCTGGGCCCCTCAATTTTTTTTTTTTTTTTTTTGCAATTTTGCAATTTTGCCTACCTATCGGTGGAATGTCAATTAGAATCCGTGTGACACGCAAAAACATACAAAAAATATAAAATAAATGCTGCCAACCGTGGAAGAATGTTATAGAGTTAAGGAATACCACATTTTAACATTACTGAATGCCATTGGTTAGATATTATATATTTTTAAAAGGCGATTAATATAATTTGTTTGGTTAATAGAATTATCTAACTGAGATGTTTTATATACTATGTAGAAACATATTTGGACAAACATGGTTGTGTATTTTTCGCTTTTGAATGTCATTAACTTCGATTTCATGAGTAAATTTTTCTTTAATTTCCAAAGAAATGTTGCTCAAAATCATTTTTCATAAATATTTCAAGCAAATGTACACTTAACGAATAATTTCAAATTTAACGGAAAAAAATCTATGAACGCTACCAGCCCCTTTGCCGACAACGGAAAAGGCTCGTAAGTATTTTTGCGAGCGTGTTGGTGAGCCGGAATTTTTCAAGTTACGTGCCCATTTTATCAATACGAATTTCTATGTAACAATACCAAAATCATGACCACTCTGTAAAAATATAGCTTTTAGGCATCTTGCGGGAGATCGGCGAAGGTGCTGGCCTCAGGATGGTTTGTCTCTGATCCAAATTTTATGTATGAATTTGTGTGTATTGATTTATCCGCCAAATACACTTTATTCGCATTCACTAGTTATCCATTATTTATTTGATTGGAAAACTTTTCTTCTAACATATTTCGCGGCAATTTAATTTTAAAACTAAACATTTAAGTTCGGGAGCACAGCCTACTAATCATATTTCATATCATATCATATTATAATATTATAAAGCTGAAACAATTTATTAGTTTGTACGCGCTAATCTCAGGAGTTACTGGTTCGAATTGAATAATTCCTTTTGTGATAGGATAGTGCATTTACGGGGAAGGCTTTAGGCTATATAACATCACGCTGCGACCAATAGAAGCGAAGCATCAGTGAAAAATGTTGCAAAAACGGGAAAAATTATCCATATTTGAGGGCTTCCGTTGCGTGCGCTGCGTAAACGGTTCAAGTTACCAAAAAAATATATATGAGCAAATTATTACTCTTTAAATGATGATAAGCTTTTTTATGGTAATAAAATTTAGAAATTTATTTTCTCAAATCGAACATTATCAGCAGCCGCGGTTCTTGATCGTTGTTCTGCTTTGGGGTGGTTGGTTGGCGCACATCCCACACTGGTTTTCTCCGATTGAGTGAAACGAAAGAGAAGTAGGCGACGTCAATGTGTATGCAGTATGTAATCAACAGGGACAATGTTTAATTTTTTTCAGAGGAAATGCGCAGACGGCTGATGAGTGATGATGTGCGACAGTGCGAGGTTTTTGTTTTAGTGGTTGTTTTGTTATTTATTACGTTGATACTTATGTGGTATTCGATTAAGCGCTCTATTTTTTCCCCTCAGAGCAATTTTTATGTTCGTTTGGTACAAAAAAAAGAAAAACGATCTTTTTCAGATTTTAGAGCACTTTTGCGAATATACATATAACATCACGCTGCGAACGATACAAGCGAAGCATCGGTGAAAAATGTTGCGTGCGCTGCGTAAACGGTTCAAGTTACCAAAAAAATATGTATGAAAGAATTATTACCCTTTAAATGATCTAAAAAAAATGTCCGCGACAGTATATGTCTATCTTTTAAGATTGACTCATTATAACCTTTTTTATGGTAATCAAATTTGGTCGAAATTAATGCATTATTGCCAACTAGCTGTGCAAAACAAAACAAAAAGTCAATATTTTTAAAACTTGGTAATGCCGGTCAGTCGGTAATACCGGTCACCCTTGTATCTCGAGAATGGGAACATTGAATCACCAACTCTTTGCATGGATTAGTGCTCCCAAAGATTGTTTTCATACCAGACTGTTGTTTGTTTAGTTTGTCTGTGTCCTTTGGAAGTTTCAGATCTATTGGTGTTTTCGGTCAATTTATTATAAGAAAAGGTGATCAGAAAATAGGGAGTATGTATTTTTCCTTATATGTTATAAATACAGTGATGTTTTGCATACTTTATGTTGTTTTTTGTTATTAATCTGCAGTGGTTTTACGTTGGTTTTCTTAACTTAAAATTTCGTTTTGCATTTTTTTTCCTTGGCGCTCCCGTGTGGGTAGTCCCGGTCAACTGATCGGCATTACCTATTCATGGGTAAGCAAGAAAGTCAAGAACCACTTCCAGAGGTTCGTGGTCAGAGGTGGCTATTAACAACGCCAAACAACTTATTGGAAAGGAAATGTCCATTCGCGCCGCGGCCAGGTCTACTAAAATAGCATTTTCGACACTGCCAGAACGTCTAAAAAAGAAAAACTTCTATGAGCCATCTCTGGGGTGACACACGGTTTTTAACAAAGACCAGGAAAATGAACCTGCAACACAGATCAAACATTTCGCGATTTATGTGAAAACTAAAAATAAATATAAGTATATTTTAAATAAACATTAATGACCGCCATTACCAGAATTGCTGACCGGTATTAACCGACCATGCGTCTAATACCGGTCATTTTTGTCCTTTTTTGTTTTTTGTATAACTTCTTTCCGTTTTGTTCGTTTACCTTTTTTCATGTTTATAATAATACAAAAACATATGAATTTAATAAAAAGTGAAGTAAAGGTATTATTTCAATAACGAATTTCGTTTTATTTGAGTTTTTGTTGAAACGACTGGTATTACCCAGTTTTACCCTACTTTTTGCAGATTTCGGTATGTTTTCAGATCCACACAAACCTACCATTATACTTTGCACAGCTGTTTTACGTCATTTTAGGAAGTTTGTTTTAATGCCCCAGTTATACCCATACATAAAACGAAACTGTAAAGTTTCTTTCGCTTTTTTTTACCACTTAAACTAAATGGTTGAAATCAATCTTTTTCTAAAAACGTTGCTTATGAACTAAAAAGTTAGTTTAGTAAAAAATAAAAAGCTAATTATCTTTAAATTTTATTGAAAAGGAATTTATTAATTCTTCCGTGATCTTCAGTGAAAATATCTAGAAAATTTAAAGACAATTCGTTAATTTTGTTTTTTGATGAACTAACTTTAAAATTCATAACCAACATTTAAAGACGAAGATTGAGTTCAACAATATAAAATAAAGTTGCATCCGTGACTCGAGAACTCGCGAGAAAATTGGAAAATTTTAAATGGAAATCGGAAAATTCATGAAATTGATTTTCCTTACAATTGGTACCTACTGGGAATTTTTTATTTTTTTATTTCTAATTTTAATCGTAATATCCAGTGAGATCCTATTTGTCAACAACCCTATATGAATTTAATTATTTAGTAGATTTTCTGTACGCAAACAATTTTGTTTAGCACGGGCAAAGCCGGGCGGGAACAGCTAGTAATAAATAAATTGACAAACGTCAGGTATGAAACTTACACATTGGCGTTAGAGAAAGTACGTGAAATTAATGTGGTATTCGATTGGGCGGTCTCAGAGCACTTTTTATGTTCGTTTGGTAAAAAAAAAAACAATATTTTTCAGAGCACTTTCACGAATCGAGATATTT
Organism: Cheilosia urbana; assembly: GCA_946477585.1. Lineage (NCBI taxonomy): Eukaryota > Metazoa > Arthropoda > Insecta > Diptera > Syrphidae > Cheilosia > Cheilosia urbana. The sequence continues at coordinate 179,750,076 of OX297853.1, forward strand.
TCTCAGATTTACCATACGATTTTTCAAAATTGCCCCCGATCAAAAAAAAAAAAAAAAACAAAAACAATCGAAAATGAAAAGCAATCTCGATCGAGAACGGTAATATTCAATGGGTCGTTTTGATAAAAACTAGCATTTGCTTTGAGCATAAGGTTGTAGCAAAGTAAAAGATCTTAGCCAGGCCACTCATTCCGTAACTTTTCAGACGATTATCGTCGAAGCGATAGAACCCAAAACTAGCAACTAAGTGCTAAAATTACAAGTTCGAGAGGTTAAACCAGTTTTCCCACAAATGTAATAAAAGCTGACGATATTTAAAAAAATTCGACAAGATTATAACTTCCAATGGTGATTAAAGTTTCCAAAACGGTATCGTTAAGACGATCATTGATATAGGGAATCTGCCCCCAGTGCTTTGAATCGGTATGCATTAAAATCTATACTTTTAAGTAAGTTCGAAAATTCGAACATAGCCTTTAATTCACTGTACGTGTAGGTACTTTCTTTACAGTTCCTGTCAACCTGACCAGGAAATTTAAAAAATGTTGAGCCCATCAATAGAGTGCGGAAAATGATTTTAAGTTGTGCGTTGTGACATTTTTTGTTGTTCTGCTGAATATTACAAAAGGTGGGTTTATTTCAACAACCCAATGATTGGAAGTCGTTTTCGGAGTGTTTTCGTGGAAAACGACTTTAAACTACTCGTTTTGAAAACTGAATGGGAAAACTTCTGTTTAGGTTAGGTTAGGTTAGGTTGGGTGGGGTTGTGAGATCGTCACAAAAGACCAGGCACCAAAGTGGGCCCATCGCCATCCCCAGGGAACCATTATGGTTAAAAACCTAAACCAATTCGCCCAAACAATCAATTTCACTACAGAATTTGGTTATGGTCCCAATATTATTTGAGGAACCAACCTCCTCGCATAGAAGGTGGGAGATGTCCTCCGTAGCTTGTAGGTCCTCACAGTACCTACATGTATCCGTATTAGCTAAGCCTAGTCTCATGGCATGCTTCCTTAAAAGGCAGTGTCCAGAGAGTATTCCTACCGTTAATCTTAACTTTGTTCTACTGAGATTAATTAATTCTTCAGATTTCTTCCGATTTAAAGCGGGCCACAGTGCCTTTGAGACCCTGTGCCCCTCTAGCTGTGACCATCTTGTAGCTGCTTTATTGGTAGTTTCCTAAACGATAACCCTTCTAGCAACGGCCATAGGTGGTCTGATGCCCTCAATCATTGTATTTACTGGGAGTTCCGCTCCTTCCTTAGCCAAAACGTCGGCCCTTTCGTTGCCCTCAATATCACCATGCCCAGGTACCCAACATAATCTAACACGGTTCTGCGAACATAATGCCTTAAGCATTGCGCGGCAATTCCTGACTAGTTCAGATTTAGTGGTATGTGACTCTAGCGCTTTAAGCGCAGCCTGACTATCAATGTAGATGGCGATATTCTTATTGGATATCGATCTCATCTCAAGTACCTCCGCAGCTTTGAGTACGGCCAGAATCTCTGCCTGGAACACACTTCATGTGTCCGGTAGTCTCAGGGCTATATGTAGGTCCAACCTGACCCCGTACCCTCACTGGTTTTAGATCCGTCAGTATATACTGAGATCTCATTTCCCCTCGAAACTAAGTTCCTATGCCACTCCTGTCGGTCAGGGTACGACACATCGAACGGTGTGTCAAAATCAAGAGTACCGAGACTTTCATCAGCTTTTCCCGGGATTTCGGAGAATGTTTTCTTTAAAATAGCACTGTGTCCTATCCTACTGTTTTTAAAAAGCCCTGCATTAGTGAGCCGTAGCGCACTATTACCTGCTATTGATTGTAATTGTAAATCCAGTGGTAAAAGATGCATAAACGCTTCCAGTGCAGCCGTTGGTGTGGTACGTAAAGCACCCGTAACGGCAATGCAGGCTGTTCTTTGTACACTGGTTAACATATCCCGTACATACTTCTTGTTCGCGGCTTTCCACCAGACAAGAGCCCATGCCCCATTTCTTACCTGCTGTTCTCTTACAGATGAAGAGAGCATTGTGAGCCTTGCGGACTCTTTCCTGGACGTTAAGTTTCCAATTTAGTTTCCTATCTAATACCGTACCAAGATATTTTGCGCTTTCTGAAAGGGCAAGTTCCACTCCAGCAAGCCTGGGCAGCTTGAAGGGTGGTATCTTGTATTTTGTACTAAATAGCACTAGTTCTGTTTTCTCCGGGTTGACTCTTAGTCCACACCCTTCGGCCCATATTCTGAGCCTATTGAGGGCTGATTCCATAAGTTCACTAATCGTGTTTAGGAATTTTCCTTGAACAATGATAACTACGTCATTCGCGTAAGCAATGACCTTGAATCCTGCACTGTTTAGCTCTTTAAGTATCTTATCTATGACCAACACCCAGAGGAGGGGGGAGATGACCCCTCCTTGGGGGGTACCTCTAGTAACAGATTTTCTTATAGAACTGTTGCCGAGAGTGGAATTAATATTTCTCGTTGAGAGCATTTCGCATATCCAACTTGTAATGCGTTGCTCGACATTTATCTTTTCCAAGGCGCTCTTGATTGCATCTCTCCTGACATTATTAAAAGCTCCCTCAATATCCAAAAAGGCGACTAGTGCAAAATCTTTCTGGTGAAGGCTGCCCTCTATTTCGCCTACTACTTCGTGTAGAGCCGTCTCTACTGATTTACCTTTTAAATACGCATGCTGAGCATTACATAAGATTCCGTTGCAACACTTACTTCTTATATAAATGTCAATAAGCCTTTCAAGTGTCTTTAGGAGAAATGACGAAAGATTGATAGGTCTGAAGTCTTTCGCTGAAGTATGGCTTGGTTTACCCGCTTTAGGGATAAATACCACTCGTACTTCTCTCCATGCCCTAGGTACATAGCCTAATCGCAGGCAGTGTATAAAAATATTTCCTATCATGTTCACAACTGTGCCTGGAGCCCGTTGAAGCATAGCCGGCAGAATGCCGTCAGGGCCAGGTGCTTTGAACGGAGCGAAGGACTTGATAGCCCAACGCAGTTTCTTCCCAGTAATGATATTATTAACCCTCTCATCTATTCGTGCGCCAATGTTAGGTCCATAAGGTACCGAAGCCATTGGTGCACTGCTTCCTGGAAAATGGGCTTCAACTAGTGCTTCCAGAACCTCCTCGCTGCTTTCAGCCCACGAACCGTCCAATTTCTTAATGAAGCTAGAGACTCCCGCGTCTTTGGCAAGCTTTTAAGGAGTCTGGAAGCCTCGCTAGTATCTGCGATCTCTTCACAGAAGAGCTTCCAGGATTTCCTCTTAGATTGCCTGATGAAGTATTTAAACTCTTTCTTGCTCTCTATGTACAGATCCCATGTAATGTCGTCCCCTACAACTTTAGCCCTATTATAGAAATGTCTAACTTGCCTCCTTTTGGAGTTTAACTCCTTGTTCCACCACTGAGGCTGGGACCTCTTGGTTGGTTTTCTGAGCGGGCAAACTCCTGCGTAAGCCATATTCATTATCCTGCCTAAGTTATCAACTGCCTTGTCTAAGTCTGATGAAGTTTCAATGAATGGTACTTCATTTCATACCTGATGACTGATTATAGATTCATACCTATTCCAGTCAGCCTTCCTGGGGTTCCGATAACTATTCATAGTCTTGCTGTGGAAGCTTATTTGAAAGCGAATCCACTTATGATCCGATAGGGAAGCCTCTTCTAAGACCCTCCATTTCTCAATTGTGAGGGATTCAGTGCAGGATGCGAGAGTGATATCTAACACCTCCTGCCTGTTCCGTATCACAAAAGTCGGTTTGTTGCCCTTGTTACATATAATGAGTTTAGTCGATAAGATATAATCAAAAAGATACTCACCTCTTGCGTTAATATCGCTGCTGCCCCATTGCGAATGATGCGCATTGGCATCACATCCCAAGACGAAGAGCCATTTGTCCCTGCTCGTCAGCTGCCTTAACTTGTCGGGGGGTACTACCGTCGACTCGTAGGGAAGGTAAGCCGATATCAGGCACAATGGTTTCCTTCCCATTTGTTCGCAGGAAACTGCAACCAGATCTCCATCACTGAAATTATTCAAAAGAAATGCCCTTATGTTGTTTTTTAATAGGATGCAAGCCCTAATTTTATCTTCATTAGCTTTGAAGTAAAGCGTGTAATCCCTTATGGAGAGACCCTGAATCCGTTTTTTTTTTTTGTTGATCCAGGGCTCCATCATCTTGGGGATCTGCTACCTCCGCTCCCTTGGTCATGACTCTTATCATGACCTTCCCCATACTATAACGTACCTTCCTCTTGTACTTTTCAAGGGCTGGGAGCGAATCCTTGTTTAGGCTCAGCAGGAAGTGCTGGCCAAATTGCCTTCTGAGCCCTGTTTTCAGGACCTTCCACGTGTCGGCCTTAAGCTCCCTATTTTGGATGTGGAGGAGGCCGAGTAGTTTGTCGGGGTATGTGTATGGCAGCGGAACCCAAACCCAGGCCTTGGGCGGAGAGTACTTTGCAAACCCCGCCACGGTTACGCATTTGAGTTGTGCCCCGCTCCATACCTCGCCAACTCCTAGCACAAACTCTCTGAGGAAGCCGACGGATTCCCTGTATCTACAAGCTACAACCTTGCGACCGCCATCCCATCCAGCGCCGTCAAGGAAGACATTTTCTTCCACAAAGCGTCCTGAAACTTCTTTTCAACAGCCAGCCACTGTTCCATGGTAAGGCGTCCGGTCGGCTCCTGCTCATTAACGATGGCGACGAGGAGCTCGTAGGCGAAGTACCAGCCTTCAGCCTTTTTAGCTGCACTCGGCTCAACAACATCGTCGGATCTGCTCCTTTTGCTTAGGGGGTTCAGTCCGGCCCCCCAGACACGGCCCCCTCTCCATCCTTATTGCCTTCTTGCCTAGCTGAGGCTAGAACACTAGTGGACTACGGAAGTGAGAGTACCAGCCACCTCACTTCCCGCTACGTTAGTGTCAGTGAGTGTGCAATCTGCATCCTCACTGTCACTAGCTAGCAATACCTCCTCTAGTTCCCTCTCCAGGCCGGAGATGGAAGACTGTGGTTTAGATTCGCAAGAATCCTCTCCAAGTTCCATCGCCGGCTTTGTGGAGTTCGTACCCTCCCTTTCTGGAATAATAATTCCTTTTTTTGTATTTTAAAGTTTAATTTTATTTAAGTTTTTGTTCATAATGTTCCCACGAGTACAGCCGGAAAAAACAAGGTCGACCCAGGCAGCGCCGCTATACCTGGCAGGGCTAAATACAACAGACCCTCGCCATGGCGTCTGAGGGAGTTCGTACTCGACTGGTTTTACCCCCAGCCTTTCATCCTTGGGTACGGTTTGCTATCTGCTCACTCCACCACTGGAATTAGGTTGGATTTAAAGGTTTACTTTTACCTCAAACTAATGGATCACGACCAACGATTGAGACGTTAGCGTTAGTCCTTGGCTGACACTAACCATTTGACCGGTTAGCCATTTTCAGGCGGGCGCCCATGCGAAGGACTGAAGAATGAGGATTTGTGCCCAAGCCCAAAAAAAAACTTCTGTTTTCGATGAAATAAGTAAGTATTCGAGCTCATTTTATCCACGCAAGTCTTAAGACTTCAGTCTGTACCTCTGTTCAGACCGTCCATATGAGCAGGCTATTGTGGAAGTACACCGGTTTAAATAACCGTATTTCTTATAAGGAATTGTGGGTTACATATTTCACCATATTCTAGCTCTGTCCAAGCAGTGACGTCTCTGATTAATCTAGTGGTCAACCTTTCACTTGTGTAAGCCTTCAACCTTAATGATTATTATCGATACAATTTGAAATAAATTAAATAACCGCTATATAATATACTACCTTATGGAGACCTTTGAGTGAAAGATAACTTAAATAAAACCAAACATATATCTGATTTTGGTACCTCTGATGGCGCAAGGGCTAGAGTCTAGGGCTTACACACATAGCGGGTCAATGGAATTTTAAAATGAACTAGCTAACCCGGCAAACTTCGTTCCGCCCAAATTTGTAAATGTAATGAAAATAATAATTCCGAGCATGCACAATGCACTTCCTAATTTATGTAATTCGGCCAATTAAAATTCTTTATTCAAAAGTTATATTTAATGCAATATAAGTATATGACGAATGGCATTGTTGATTTGTTTCAATCAAACCGCAATGATTTCGACGTGTCGGCTAACCTTCCACTTTTTCACTAAATTGACAATGTGAGAAACAGGGGGAATCAAGATTGATGCCATAAATGCACAAACATCCATCGATTATCCATGCAATAAATTATTTGTCATAGTGAAAGCGAGACGCACGGGAAATTGAAGTCGCACGAATGGTAAATCGTTCTGAATAAGCGAAATCTGCGGAATAATAGTGTTTGCCTTTGAATTTTTCCCCTCAAAATCATCACTTGCATGATATTTGATGTGAGATCCTTCACCATAAATCAAATGCGATGCGTTACAAAGTTTCGGTGCATTGATGTTGCGCAACAAAATTTTAACTAAGCGGACTTTCAAATCCAAATTATGAAGAGAGCCCGGAACATCCAAAGAATTTATAATTTTATTTTTTCTCAACAAAAGGTAGCATTATGCCCTTCCTTCCATCCAAAAATCATAACAATCGAACGATCCGTCCCCGAGTTATACGGACGTCAGTCTCTTTTACATGTAACTGTACCCACCCGGCTTTGCCCGTACCTTTCGTATTAAATCTTGTTTACATTTCGCAAACTGCTTTATTTGGAAAATGTCCATTAATAATTTAAATTATACAACTTTAGAAAAAGCGTTCGATTTTATTTTTGAATGGGACGTGCCACAATCCATTTTCTTATCCCGCTTATGTTTTTCAAAGTACCACCTATAGGGTCAAAAACTATCCGAAATTTAAAACTGGAAGCAACCATATCCATCTACAAAATTTCAATCAACTTGGTAGCGCTGTTTCGGTGATCGGCAACAGCGCCACCTATCAGGTCCAAAAGTATCCTATCGTTCAAGCGGGAACGAAGAATATAAATCTACAAAATTTCATTGAAATTGGGTGAGTGGTTTCGGAGATCCACAACAACGCCATATAGCGGGTCAAAAATCCTATCTTTTAAGTTTGCGTTAACCTGAAATACAACAATACGAACAAAATAAAAGAAGAATCATAAAAATTGACGCAGTGGTTATCGAGTTATATCATCATCATCGAGTTTCATCCCGAAAGAATTATAGGTATAAATTAAGAAGATTATTATTGAAGAAAATTTAATTGAACTGACAAACGACATATACGCCTACAACGCCACATGTTGAGGATTTTCCGACGATGTGCACTAAGAAATTCAGTTTTTGTTAGAAATAATAAATTAATTATTTTATTTGTATTTTATCAATATAATAACTCCGATCGAAGCATCTGTTTTAAACGATATTCATTTTTTTTTTACATCCTCTTTGATGATATTTGCAGCACATATTCTGTCAATGTTATGCCAAACGCCATAAGGTTACATCAAAAAAGTTTGAATTGTAAAAGCGCTATGGTTACATTAGATATAATTTAATATGGTGGTTAAACATTCTTAAATTTTCTAATTGTCCGCGCAATTTTCTTAATTTTTTCTTTCATAACATTCTTCTCCTGACAATAACAAAGACAACAAAAAAAGAATTAGCGAAAAATGGCTTTTCTTTCTACAATCAAACTTTGAGATTATTTTTAGTACCTCCTTACTTTTATGATGTTAGCATTAAAAAATTATTCAAAAGATATACATTTGTAAATAATTACCAAAAACAACAGCTAGATGACTTAAGTTCGCTAAGATTAAGCAGGACTTATTTCTGTGTACCTTTGGCTTGTGGATAATTATTTTGTACTGAGATATTGCTCAGCTATGATTTGTTATCTCTCTGAAATATGTGTTTTTGAATAAGTGAGTGTGTAGACATACAAAGTCTTAGTTATGTCTACAAATATCATATGCCACACGTGCAGAGTCATACCGTGGGTGAATGTGATATAGACTTCGGGAATACCACATTTTAACATTAATGAATGGAAGGGCCCGATCAAGAGCTCTGACCGCCCTAGGCTAATTCTGAGGACGCGCCCCTATCACGTGTGTTACGGACGGTCTAAAAAGTAATAAATGGGTAGAGTAATGGTGGAAAGTCTTAACATGGTTTATAAATTATAATACCCATAAAAGTTTCCAGTTTTAGTGTTTTATCTCGGTCTAGTTGAAATATGTAGGGTAGATGCAAGGATGCAAGATTAGTACATGGGAAGACATGATTTTAGCGCGCCCCTCCGATCCTCGCGCCCTAGGCTGCAGCCTAATTAGCCTAAGGGTTAATCAGGGCCTGATTGAATGGTTAGTTATTATATATTTTTCAAAAGGCGAATTATATAATTTTTATTATATTTTCTATAGTTACAAACTTTTTTGGTGACAAGAAATTGCTAGTAAGTTGATTTTAGCGCCACTCACTTTGAGTTCAAAACGTTCGCACCATTCGCCCCCGCACCATAACAAAAACGACTTTTATTTTAAAGTATTCTAACAGTGCCCATCTGCCCATTTTGTATCGGCCTGCATTTGCTGTTTAAAAACAAAAATATGCTTCAATAAAAGGTGGTCAAACTACACCCATTAACGGAATCACTATCTATGACAAGGTTCAAGGTAATCTTAACTTTGTTTTAATTGGCACGTTGTCAGTTAAAACCCATCTGCTATATCGCTATACGACGTGTGGTAGTTATTCGAGTTGAATACAAAACAGACCTAGTCCCAGTTTAGTCAGGACATTTGGTAGGTTAAATATAATCACATTTTCACAGATACCAATAGCACGTTCGTGTATCATAAATTTTGCTTGACGTAGATCTGTTTACCACAGGAAATCCTTGCCCCGCATAACAAGTACGCTGACCCTAACTGCCAGTGCCACCTCAATTAAATTAACACACACAAGTGAAACAACCTGTGCGTTAACTTTCCCATCGGCTGCACCTGCAGTTTGAATTGAAAGCTTTTTTATCAAAGCACCAATAAATTTCTTTTAAGGAGCTGTTCTGTTACCGTCATGCTCAGTTCAGTTGGTTCCACAGCATTGGCAATTATTCCCAGTGAAAAGGGGAAAAATCAATGTCCATTGGACTGAAGTTCATTTGACAGCAAGAACTTGGGGAAGGTGATACTTTAACCTATTAATCTACAGTCTACAGACGTACATGAGTAACTCGGCAGCGAAAATGTTTTTCTTGAAAGCTTTTCACAGTTTCCTCAAGGTCAGGATTTAAAGTTTCCTCGCAACAAATTGTTTTCTATTTTCTTTTTGTGCTTCTTTTAGCTTACGACGGTAAACGCTGCTTACGTTGGGTTACGTAAGATAAAACGAAATATACCTACCTACTTATTGAATACATACCCCAATAGGTACAGTCACTCCATTCGTTTTTGCGAATGTTTTAACTGAAAAGACTTTTGGTTACATTTTGTACGGTTCTGTACGTTCTGCTTCCCCCAGTGCACACCGAATAGGACTCGCAACATGGGAGCATTTGGATATACATAGGTTCATCTTCAAGCTACGTGTAAGTGAGCCGTAGACAGAACACCGTGTCACTCATTAGCTTTTAAGTTGATTTAACAGATGGCAGCTTTGGGTGGTCGATACAATATGTCGGTGTTGGTGTCGTTTCGACTACTAAAAAAAAGCTAGTGCCTTAACTTGGAAAGGGACGTATTTTGCACGTACTTCATCCAGCAGCCATGGAAAATGGAAGCGATTCAGATCTTTTAATGAATTCAATCGGATATCATCGGTGGATAGTCCAAGCTATAGAAAAACCGCGATCGCCTGCTGGGGAGTGGAGAAGCTAAGTACCTAAATGATTTTTTACGGATTAGGTATGTGTTCGGCTCTGCTGCTTTGTTTGTATAGATGCTTAGCTAAATTACGTTTTCAATGATACACGTTTGGTTACTTACTTAAGGAAGTCTCAAATTTCTATTCAAAAGGAAGTTAGGATGTTTTACCTTCAAATTTCAACCACAAGTGCTGCATTCTGCATACCATTGTCCATTAGCGAAGTGTAAAGTAAGACCAGCTGCTTGATTTAATTAGCTTTAGAATCTTTCTCCGGAGGTACCAAATGCCTATTCAATTTGATGTCGACTTTGAAATTTTACACGATTTTTTCGTTTTCCTTAGTAACTTAAACTTCGAAATTTGTCAATAAGTAGAAATCATAAACTAAGTGGAAATAGACTGACAGCTTTCCTACGTCTCACAGATTTTCCCCGCTTTTTTTCAATAATACACCCTCCCTCCCGCTCCTAATTCTACTGCCCAGTACAGGCTATGACTACGTGGAAAGCAGCAAAGAAAAGAAAATTCCAAAGGAAAAATTCAATTATTGTGTCTGTTTTCGTTTGTTTTGTTTTTAAGATTTGAAATATGATTTTTGAGTTATAATCTATTCATGAAGATTCCGTTTTATAATGGAAAACAACAAAAAAACAATTTAAATTTAATAGAAAATTTGAAATAATTGACATAATAAAACAATTGAAAACAATTGCTTCAGCCGAGAAAATGAATAATGCTAATTTTTAATAAAAAGAAAGTCTAGGTACGTAACGTAATAGATACAATCAACGAAAATGATTTTTTTTTATTGTACGTCAAAGAACGAAGCTCAAGATGAATATCAGTAAAAATACAAATAAACATGTTTACTGATTTATACCCTGGACCCAAATTCTCAAAAATTCTCGCAAACGTTTATCTGTCAAAATATCCGATGTGATGCGAAAAACTAAAATTTGCAATTCTCGAAATCCGCATAGGATTTTTTTTATGAATTCACATCGTTAGTAATCAGACATTTTATGAAAGAAAATAAAGTCCTTGTTCCAAATTTCGTAATTTATGTGTACAGAGGAGTATTATGTGAAAAGTAAAATAAAGATACCACCGTGTAGAAAATAAGCATCCAAAATTTTGTTTCAAAATGATGACCACCCACACATTTTTTCCCACAATGTATTATAGGAAACTAACTGTTTTTGAAAATTTTCTTACACTTTTTAAGCGACAGTACCCTTTGTCATCTGTTCTTTGTTGTTAAAAAAAAAGATAGTTTTTCAAAAAACAGTCGAAATCTCTTTTTTTGCGAATATCGGAAAAAAAAGTGAACGTGAAAGGAAAAATGCGTTGCGAAAAATACGAAAAATCCAAAATTTTATTGAATCAATTGAAAAAATATTCCTTTTCTTTATATCTTTGGGTATTTTTCCATTCCAATTTCTTAAATTATACCATTAGCCACATCCGCCCGGTCGGTCTGCTACCAAAGAAGAGAGCGATTTTAAAGAGTGCTTTAGTTTTAAGGGCCGATGTTGATTTTTAATAAAACGCAAAGAAAAAAGTCCAACGGTGTCAAATCACATGATCTTGGCGGCCAATTGACATCGCCACCACGTGAGATAACACGGCCATTGAATTTGTCGCGCAAAAGAGCCATTGTTTCGTGGCAAGTGAATCCTGTTGAAACCAGGACGGCTCTTCAGCCACACTATCGCGAACAGCAGCAATATTTTCTGCAGAACGAGCTGTACGAGCATGCACTGGTGTTTTCACATCTCCTACAGACCCGGTTTGCTAAAATTTTTGCAAGATTTTCCGATTGTACGCACATTTGGACGATTAAATTGACCGAAAAAATCACGAAGTGCACGATTTGCATTTTGATTTGAAAGCCGTTGCTCGATTGTTTATCTTTTCATGGTTCAGATTGAGTAAGTCTGAAATTGAGAAATGTCAAATGAAATGCAGAAAAAACCCACCCGTTACAAGCCGCGATGCTTAAAAAACCCACGGGCAATATAACATGGCCCAGCAACGTCAGCGGAACTCTACACAATCGAGCTGCGAGTGAAGGTGGATGGTCGGCGATGCCATCGATTGAATTTATTTTAAGGTATGTTCGACAGAGTGAATCTTCGACGCCACATATCGTACAATTTTAACTCATTTTAAATTCAATGCCCTTCAATTATTTCGTATGTTTGTTTTAAGTAGTTTCTATTAGGTAGGTAGGTAGGTAAATGGATGCTCTTGTGGCGGTTGCCACAGCTTCACTTAGACCATCAGTTGGGTCCATTGTGTCCAATTACGGGAACCATCCAGTGCAGCCTGTCGAGAAAAAAGAAATATACCGCTTTGTATTGGTGACACATAGATTTAGTGTGAATCTCATGGGTTCTTAAAGCTCCGTTGTAACCTGATCCTCTAGTTCTTCCTACGAGTTAGTGACTACTGATAAGAAGTCTGTCTATCTCCTAGAACCACCCAGATTTAAGTATGAATCTCAGGAGTACTTTGAGATCAACGTTCTTCAGATCCTCTAGATCATCGAAGAAATAACTATTGAGAAATCTCTGTCTGCTGTTTTTAAGGGCTGGGCATTCGCAAAGTAGGTGGCGAACAGATTCTATTTCTTCTACGTCCCTACAGCTTCTGCAAAAATCATTATGCAGTATCCCCAGCCGTTCCGCATGTACGCCTATCGCAAAGTGTCCAGTAATGACCCCCGTGAGTATGCGAATATCTTTGCGGCTTAGTCCGATCATATGTTTAGATCTCTTTTTGCTCACCTCTGGCCATAGTTCTTTAGTATGCCTGCAGGCTGCAGGTAATGAGATTGGTTCATCGTAGGTTAGTTCTACTCCAGGATTCAATGTCAATCTTCCTTGCAAGCGTACTTAGCGGAGTTCTTACTGATTTGAGGGCCATAGATGCATGCATTTTCGACCCGTTTCTTGCAAGCTCATCCGCCTGTTCATTACCCGGAATATCCATATGCCCTGGTACCCAGCATAGGGTCACCTCGTTGGCTCGTGATATTTCGTCCAGATTAATCTTGCAGTGACTTACTGCTCTTGACTTCACCACGACTGACTACATGGCTTTTATGGCCGCTTGGCTGTCAGAGTATATGGTGATTTGTTTGCCGACGACGTGTCGTCTCTTTAGGTTCTTCGCCGCTTGGGTGATAGCGGCTACCTCTGCTTGGAATACACTGCAATCATAGCTGATTTTAAATGATTCTCGCAGGTCCAGTGCTTCGCTGAAGATTCCCGCGCCTGTACCGATATCCATCTTTGAGCCGTCAGTATATAGGGCTAGCTCATTTTCTATTGTCACTACTTTGTTGTCCCAATCGCTTCTGTTTGGAATTCTAGTAGAGAATCTCCTGTCAAAAACGAGAGTGGGGGTAGGTTAGGTAGTCAGTAGTCACCCTCTCTTTCGCCGCACTCCATTGGAACTCAATGGAGGCATGCCCGTAGGGTTTGGAGGACCATAATCAAGACTCTTTTAGCCTGATCGCGGTTTTAACCGCCTTGCTGCTGCAGTAGATGTCCAGAGGGGTAAGGTTTAGCATCACCTCCATAGCTGCTGTGGGAGTGGTCCTTAAGGAACCCGTTATCCCAATGCATGCCGCCCTTTGTATTTTGGTGAGGCTTAGAAGATGGTATTTCTTTTCTGTGGCCTTCCACCACACTGCTGTACCATATGTTAGGATGGGCCGCACTATAGCTGTGTATAGCCAGTGCACCACTTGCGGCCTGAATCCCCGTGTATTACCGAATGCTCTTCTACAGGCATAAAGTGCCACGTATGCTTTTTTGATGCGTTCGACTATATTTTCCTTCCAGCTGAGCTTGGAATCTAAGATTACGCCCAGATATCTTGCTGTCTTTGAGATTTTCAGATCCATCCCCCCCATCCTTGGGGGATTGAAGGCGGGGACCGACCTTCTTCTCGTAAACAGTAGTATTTCCGTCTTCGATGGGTTCACTCCAAGTCCACAACCCGTAACCCAGTTATTGACAAGTAGTAGTGCGTAACTAAGTCTTTCGCTGAGAACTGGAGTGAATTTACCTGGAACGAGGATGGCGACATCGTCTGCGTATGCGCTCACAATGATACCTTCCTTTTCCAGTATTTTTAGAAGTTTATCAACTACGAGGAGCCATATGAGCGGTGAGAGGACTCCACCTTGAGGTGTCCCCCTGATTTTGATAGATAGTTATCGCCGATCACTTGCCGTACGTACAAATCGATTAGTCGTTCCATTGTTTTTAGCATAAATGACGACAGACTAATTGGTCTATAGTCCTTGGCTGTGGTGTGACTAGCCTTCCCTGCTTTTGGGATGAAAATCACTCTTCCTCACGCCATGCCCTGGGAACATAACATAGCCTTAGACAGCTCGTGTAAATGCATTTGAGCCATGGAATAATAGCTTCCTCTGATTTCTGTAGCATTATGGGTCGAATATTATCTATTCCTGGTGCTTTGAGCGGGGCAAAAGTGTTGATTGCCCAGGCTATTTTCTTCTCGTCTATTATTTCGGCGATTGTTTCTTGCTTCATACCCTCTCTCGCGTCTGGTGTTACTGCATTGTAACCATCAGACACATTAGTACATCCTGGGAAATGAGTTTCCGTCAGTATTTCCAGCGTCTCTTTGTGTGATTCAGTCCAGCTGCCGTCGCTTCTTCTTAGCGAAGATATCGGTGTCGGTGCCTTTGAAAGGACTTTTCTCAACCTAGGTGCTTCGGTTGTAGATTCAATTATTGATTCACAAAAAGTCCTCCACGAGGTTTTCTTTGCGAATCTGATCTCTTTTTTCAGGATTCTAACGCTATCCCTGTATGTTGACCACTCGATGAGACCCTCCTTTGCGAGATTCCACCTAGACCTTGAGCTTCGTATTAGTTCCGCGATCTTGGGACTCCACCAGGGGGGGCGTTTCTTCCCACTTGTCCCACTTTTCGGACAGGATTTTTCAAAAAACCTAGAGAGCACGTCTGTTAAAGACTCGACTGCAGCGTCTACTTCTTCAGCAGAGGTGAGATCTTTTACCGGACAGAGGTTCCTGTAACCCTGCTCTTTTAGGATTTCTGAACTGTTTCCTACCTTGAGAGACCAGAAGAATAAAAAGAATTGGAATCGTATTGTATTGTCACGTCTAAAACTTCCCTTCTACTTGCCGTAATGAAAGTGGGATCATTTCCCCGATTACAAATAAGCAAATTGGAGCAAAGGCGATAATCAAACAAAGTCTCACCTCTAGCATTTGTATCTGAGCTACCCCAGATAGTATGATGGGCG
Organism: Cheilosia urbana; assembly: GCA_946477585.1. NCBI lineage: Eukaryota > Metazoa > Arthropoda > Insecta > Diptera > Syrphidae > Cheilosia > Cheilosia urbana. The sequence continues at coordinate 179,765,263 of OX297853.1, forward strand.
TTAGCATCACAGCCTAAGACTAAGTTTTTCTTACCTTGTTCTGACGCTGTTACTAGCGCCTTAACCGGTTCGGGGGGTACTGATGTGTCGTCTTCGTTTGGCATGTATACTAACGCCACTCTGCAGCTCTCACCCTTGCCTCTGATCTTCACCACCGTCAGGTCACCTGTGCTGAAATGAAGCAATATTAGTGCGTGAAGTTCTTTCTTTGCCAAAATACACGACCTTAGCTTACCTTTATTTTTGACATAAAGTATGTCATATTTTTGCGACCCTAATCCCATCACCTGATCTTTATTGATCCATGGTTCTTGGATTAAAGCCAGATCCAGCTGCTCCTCCTCGAGGAACAGCCTCAGGTTGCCTGAGGCTACCTTACTGTGATGGAGGTTGATTTGGACTACTTTCGTCTCTGGATGTAGCCACCGCCTCCTTCACAGTCTCAGGCGCCCGTGTCTTCTCTGCAGTCCGCTTTAGGAGCTTGAGAGTTACCTCACTCGCTGCAAATGATAGCGGCATCTGCATGTCCTTCTTTAATGCTGCAGGTGGTTCATCGAATATAATGATGTACCCTTTTGCACCATTCTTCGGCTCCTCCTCGGACACAATCTCCCAATCCCTCATCGGGATCTGTGGGTTTTGTGCCTGCAGCACGCTGAGGATCTCCTCCCGTTTTACACCCATCTCAGGGACGGATATTCTGCCCTTTGCCTTGACGATGACTTCTTCTATGGGTACGGCCTTAAGCATTGCCCCTTCCCATAGTTTTGCGCCGTTTAAAATTTGTTTGGCAAAGTCATTTGACGCCTGGTCCTTGCAGTCGATGTACGTGATGCCTTTGGACCATCTCATTTTGCCGTAAGCGGGGGCCTTTTCCACAGTCTTCGCCCGAATGCGGGAGATAATCGCAACACCTAGCGCGTTCTCAATTATCTTACTGCATTCCACCGAGTACTGGCCACTTGGTTTCCTGGAGTCCACAATAGCTAGCTGAAGTGGATTCCTGGTCACTTCGTTGTACTTCCCGCTTGTGCCCCACGTGGGTGTTCTTTTGGGGCTGCCCGCACTCGCTTCGTTTCGCTTTGCCTTTTTTGTTGATTCGAGGACGTCCTCTGGCGACCTCAACCTCTTCGTGGCTAGCTCTTTTTGGCCGAGCCTCTCAGCGATAGACATCCTCTGGAGTCCACTCGGTCCCGGCTTATTGTCGGTCGTCCGATGTTCCGTCTTTGGAATCTTCTTCACTGAGGAGTTACGGTGGGCTTTGGGGTCTGTCTTAGCGACATCGTCCCTCGGCCGTTTTGCGCTATGTTATGTGCCATGTATTTTGGTCCTGGACCGCTGTTCGTCACTACAGCGGAGGACGGTCTTATAGGCTCAGGCCTCGTAAGAACGTCCTTAGCGATAGTGTCCTTGGCCCATTCCAAGGAGGCTCGCTCTTTCTCCGTAAGGGAGCATTGGTCTTTGGCGACAAGAATGCCATATAAATGTTTGGCCTTTAGGTATTCCCGTTTCCTTAACAGGCCTGGGGGCAACCTCTTTTTCTTCGCCTTCTCTTCGCCGGTTTTCTCCTCGGAGGGTTCAGCCAGAAGCTTTTCCTCTTCCTCTTTCGAGATCTCTACCTCGGTTAAGCCGGCTTCTAATGCCTCTTGAATCTTGGTGAGATCGAATGGCTCCACGGTTATTGTGTCGGCCACCGTCTCACTCTCGGTACTTATCGTACCCTCACCTCTTTCATCCTTTGTTTTTTTCTTTAATTGGTCTATTTTGGATCCCACGAGTAAGGCCGGAAAATATGGTCCGCCCCGGGTCTTCGCCTGGGCACCTGAGGGAGCTCGTTCTTGGTTGGTTTAACCTCCAACCTTTCATCCTTCGGCACGGTTTTCACTACGCTCACGCCACCACTGGAATTAGGTTGGCAGTTCTTTGTTCGTCACTCTTCAAACAGCCTGTCTGCCATGGGTGACCCTTCAGACGACTACCGCCTCCGACAGCATAGCCTGTTGAATCTTTGCGACTTAAGCCTCCGCACCACGTCAAGGTGACTGCACTTAGCGGAGATTCTATTAAAATCTTTATTAATTAATGAATTTTCGGTGTTTTAAACTGATTGCATGGTATCTAGAGTCTAGCAATATAATAAGTTTTATCGGGTAGAACTAACCAACTAACTAACCAAGAAATAAGAAAATCGAATAAATGTTTATATGAAAATGTAACGAATAAATTCAACTTTGAATTAAGAAAAACTATTATTTACAACACAGCCCCACACTCGATATTGAAATGAGACTTCCTAACATCCGGCTTGCACCGAAAATGTAGGCTTGTTTTTTTTTTTTTCAAGTATGCGCGTGTGCATTAACATGGGCACAAATCCATGAATTAAAAGTGGCCTACATTCAAGGTAGGCGCAGTGGCTTAGTGGTTAGTGTGTTGGACTACTAAGCTAGGGATCCCAGGTTCGAGTTCCGAAAAAACACAAATTCCAACTTAAGGTTTTTTTCTATTGCTCCAACTCTCGCGAACGACTGACAAACATCCGAGAGTATAACTCTCGTGAAAGAGCTTTTCTATTAGCCGTTTGGACTCGTCATAAAATTGTAGATCCCTTTGTCCCAAAAATTTTAAACTCACACAAAACGAATAGTTATGGGGAATCTATGGGTCCCTACGGACCTGTTGCGCCAACTATTTATTTATTATTATTTAAGGTTCAAATTAGCTTGTAGGTAACATACATGGAATTAAAATTAATTAAAGTATTCCATTATCTTTGGTAGGTAATCCCTCTTTTTTGGCTGAAGCTGTCAGTCTATTTAATATACCTAGTTTATGGTGGATATTATGAAAACACAATTATCTCAACTTCTCACTTGTTTTATCACATTTTTTATCTATCTATTACCTAAATTTTTAGCTAAAATTAAAAAAAAAAAACAAAAAACAATAAGGTTATACTAATAACTATAATGCATGGTCTTAACCTGTTTGTCCTTGCTAAGGTTTAAAATTATTACAGTTGAGGTATCTATATCTTCATTGCTATTTGCATTTTTGCGCACCATGTACTCATTTTATATGTTGTTTAGTTCAACATATATGATAACATTTGTTCAAATTTTTATGAAGCAGTGGTATAGTAGACAACATCTGCATGTGTGGCTTATCTGCTGCGGGTGTCTACAATCATTGGTATAGGCTAATTAAAAGTTATGGCGGCTATATGCAATTACTCCTAAAGTCTTTACTCCTAAAATAAAAATAAAAATATTATAAATTGAATCTAAAATTTTACAACCAAATTTAGGAGGTAAACACGTGCAAGAAAAATAACACCATAACAAATTTTAGGTTTATTTACATCCGGCCTTACCAATAATCAACTTAAGTCTGGCAGTCTACGCAAAGACTCCACACTTTCCAAAATCCCTTTACCAACGAACAAATATATGTAGTTGCCAGAATATCGCTAACTATAGAGTCAAATGTTAATGTCGAGAAAGCCATGTTTATCTCGGGCATTAGCTAAATAAATTCTCCCTAAATGACATTTTGAAAAGGAGTGTTGCCCAATCGTTCAAAATCACGGTATTCAATTTTGTAATAGGAGCGAATTTAAATACGCTGTTGTTCAGCCTGAGCGTTTAAAATTATAAATCAATTTTATTAAATTGTCAATGTAAAATTAGAATTTTATTCGTTGTAATCAGGGCTGCCATTGTACTGCAAAAGCAGTATTTGTACTGCTTTCTGTATCTTTGTACTGCTGTACTGCACAGCTACTAAAAATACTGTTTTTTTTTTTAAATATGCGCATTTTGTTCTTAAAATGTTCCAAAAGATTATTATAAATTTTAAGCATCTGAAATACAGACGTACCCAACTTTATTTAACTTTATGTATTTATTATTATTATTTTTTTATAAACAAAATAATTAATAACAGAGTTAATTTAACATAACGTGAGCACAAGCTGGTAAGGCTTTCGGCTCTCTTCCCTTAATGTATATTCTTGTATTTGCTTTACTTGGTAAAATTTCTGGAATCGAATAACGGTACTTTTGAAATCTCGAAATATTTCGAAAACAAAAATTAATTTCTAACGTAATATGGTCATCTAACTGAATAGCAGAGCAGGCTCAGTTTTTGTCTATATTATCGTAGGGTTATCATTATTTTGCAAGATTCATTCGGCTTTTCTTTGTTTACCTTTAGTCGTTAAATATTTCCTTATTTTTCAATCTTGAATTGGCAATTTGGTTTTCTATTTATTAGATTTGTCAATCATTACGCGATTACTAACTATTGTCGTTTTTATCTTTCGCATTTGTTTGAAATTATTTTCGATCATTTCGCAAAAATCATTTGGCAATTTGTTGATTGGCATTATTCTATTATCTTGTTTGTTGTTTGGTCAAGTAATTTTTCAACGTAATATAAATATTATAATATTTAATATAATACGAAATATAATATCGCCATTTTATTATTTCCCAGATTGATCATCTCGCCACCCCGGCGAAACGTCGATTTTCCCAACAATTTAATCGAAACGTACCATACCCATTATCGTACAATAGATTTTTGAAAAAAAGGTTGTTTTTTTTAATTTGATTTTCTTTAGATTTATAGGAAAATCGATGAAGATTTTGACCAAAATTATTGTGGCCTTAATTTTAAATTCGAATCACCGAAAACGCTAATTTTAAAAACCACTTATATCTCGAAAACCCCAATTTTAATTTCGATAAAACTCTAAAAACCAAGTTAGTAATGCTTACATACCGTACAATAACTTATATGAAGGTAGTCAGTTTTCAGCTACATAAATAGTTAGGCAATATTTTATTATTCAAACTAAACATTGCAAAATTTGGTACGGTTTTGTCTTCGTAATTTTACAAAAACTTCTCCAACGATTGTAATCCAAATACATATCATCACATCACACTATTATATAAAGAGGTAATGTTTGTTTGAGGAAGGTAATCTCCGGAACTACCGAACCGATTTCAAAAATTCTTTTACTAATAGAAAGCTACGGGATAGAGTATTGCGATAGGCTACTTTATTTTTTAATTTTTCCATTTAAGATTTTTTTGATTTTCTGCGCTATTTATTTTGACTTTTCTATATCAAAAATTAATTAGATATCTACGTAGGTACCTACTATGTGCGGATTTTTTTTTCAAAAGTGGATTGATAAAATCGAAATGAAATTAATGTATTATACGTTGGTTAACAGTGATGGTTTGTTTTTGATTTTGTGCATCGCTCCAACAGTTTCATTTCTTTTACACAGTTGATAAGTTAAAAATTAAATGTACAAACTTTAAACGCGGACAAAATAGTTATTGAAAAGCAAATTTCAGTGATTTTTAAAAACCAGGTCAACAACAAATATCAACGAAGCCAAACTACAGAAGAAAGCGAAAAGTGGGACATTGCATGGAATAAGACCAGATCAACAGTCAAGAAAATTGAGAGTGCAAGTAATGAGAACTGCGTCAAATCTTACTATTGCTGGGATGGGAGCAAGTTCAAATCGGAGTGACAAGATGCACGTCGTTGCTGACATTCGAAGGACTGGCATTTCAGTAGAAAGAACAGAAAACTGTGTCGGTGATGCGATTTTCGATATTGGAGCGATGACTATAATTGTGTGCCACCATTAAAACGCGCTAAAAACTGCTGTGCGAGTGGCAAAGTAAAAGAAGCACCTGCGGAGCAATTTGAATCGGAGGATTTTCTAAAGAACATTTAACAGTACAACTACTGTTTTCGTATGGCTACATTGGGAAAAAAAAATTATTAAAAAAACTGGTTTCATGCCGACTGGCAGGGCAATATTTTCTCTTATATCATCATGCACACATTTTCTAACAATGGCACGGGATTCTACGCCGCAAAACTCGGATTAACAGATTCAAGGCCAAATTTACCATCGGATGGGTGCCTTTTTGCCAGTAAATGAGGACTTACAGCAAAAGTCGCAGGTGTACTTCATTTTTTCGGGGGATGATCAAGTCGATAGGCGTTACAGAGGGCAAACAGGAGTGACAAAAAACATAACTCGACAATTGCAACCATTATTATAATGCAATCAACGCTTTCATTACAATGTTTAAAACGGCGATAGAGAAAATGAACTTAGAAGATCGCAGATTTTTTCTTCAATCCTGATAAAGGAACCGCACTTTGGAAAAAAATAGAATGGATAGGAAACGGGTGGTATCACTTCCAATACAAGAAAAATTATTTAAAATTTTTAATTTTCTAATTCGGATGTTCCGGACTTACCGCTTCACAATTTGAAATTCAAATTCGGCTCAATTATCATTTTTTTGAACAACCTTAGGGCATGGGGATTTTTATACATATATCAAACTCCTCAAGTTGTGTTCAACTTCGAGTGAATAAAACGGCCCTTAATGCACCGGAACTTTGTATCGGATCGCGTTTAATATGATTGTGAAGAATCTCAAATCAAATGTCATGTAATCACGATTCTGAGTTTAAAAGGCAAACATTGTCATATCGCGGACTCCGCTTACTCAGAACGATTTGGCATTTAAGTGTCTATGACAAATAATAAGTCGCAAGGATAATCTTGAATTCCCATGTTTTTCACATGGTCCAATTGTATGTGGCGTGCTCACCTGTAGGCAAACCACATTAGTACAAAAGCGGAAGTTTGGCCGGCACGTCAATCATTGCGGTTTTATTGAAATACATCGACATTGCTATTCTTCAGTTATTTCTATTGTATTAAATATAACTTCTGAATAAAGAATTTGAATTGACGGAATTACGTAAATTAGCATGCGCTGTGCATGCTTGGAAATATTATTTTCATTACATTTATGAATTTGGGCGGAACGGAGTTCGCCGGGTCTGCTAGTGAGAGATAATATAGGTATTTTAAATAAGATCAACTACTTAGATCATTGTTCAAACGCACACTTCCACAATGCAATGCAGCAAGGCAAAACTTATTTTTTGCAAATATTGCCCACTTCTTCTATTTTTTTTCAACCATTTTGCACCTTAAAGTAATTCCAACCACTTGGAGCGTTACATAATCAGACAAAAATTTTGATTGCAATCAAAAACCGGATCAAAAAACAGAAACTCCTACTATGCATCTTGTAAACTGTAAGAGCTTATACAATAATATATACATATAATAAAACTGTAGGCATTTTTTTGTTACCTAATGGTGTGAAAACTACTGCACAGATTTCGATGAAACTTTTTTTGAAATGTTTCCTAAGATTCTGTGCAACACATAGGCTATTCCTTTTATTGCCATGCCTATTTTTTGGAGCGTTTTTGACCAAAATGTGTTTTTTTTTTTTTTTTTTTTTCTGACTTTACTGCCTTTTACTCGCCATTACTCAAATAATTCTTAATCAATGCAAACAAAACAAAATACTTAGGAGACAAAATACTTTTATAGTTATTTCAAGCCATCAATCAGCTTTCTATGTCCTCTAGAAACTGAGCTACAACCTAAAATCTAACATGAAAAAAATAAATTTATTTTCTCAAATCGAACATTATCAGCAGCCGCGGTTCTTGATCGTTGTTCTGCTCTGGGGTGGTTAAGTGGCGCACATCGCACATGCACGTTCATATGAAAAAAAACTGCGTGGTGTTTTATCCAAATTAAGTGAAACGAAAGAGAAGTATGCGACGTGAATGTGTATGTAATCAACAGCGACAATGTGTTTCTGAGGAAATGCGCAGATGACTAATGGATGACGTGCGCTGATGGACGTATGGTGGTGTATATAGAAATTGAGTTCAAGGTTTTTGTTTTGATGGTTGTTCTAGTACCTACGTTGATACCTACAGTAAAGAATTGAAGAATTCAAGAAGTAAAGACGATATAGGTGAATTATGTTGTTTGATTTATTTATTGTTGGTGTACAAATTTTCGTTAGGGCTTTTGTTTAAGTGGTTGTTTTGATATTACCTACGTTGAAACCTACAGTGAGGAAGTGGAACTTTAGTACCTACGCTGTTGAATCTAATTTTCTCACAAATAAATAGATTTGTTTGATTTATTGTTTCACATTGACAATGTTCACCGCTTTGTTTTAGCTAGACTGTTGATTTTAAACAAATATGCCGTTGAAAAAACGATCAAATCTCTTTTATTGGAAATTACACAGTCTCACGCCGCGTACGAAGTTGCGGGCACAGCTAGTTAATAATAAAAATAGAAAATTGTCTTCTGATATCGTTGCCTTTATTCCAGTGAACCGGTGTGTAACTTGAGAAGCAAAATAATAATACTATATATATAAAATATATAATACTTTTTAATATGGGCAATAGAAGTAGGAATATACTAAGCTTAGAGGCTTACTATTTTACTGATTTCTGTACTATTTGAATTTCCCGAGTACGCAAGTACCATGATGCACCCTGTGGACTTGCAGCGGCACCTGTCATTCCACATGACATCCGTCATAATTGACGGCTATTGTCAAATATAACTAGGCGCGAAAATCATCGATTTCCCCGCGCAATATTGACTATATATAACCCCATTTTTGTATTAAATTTAATTACTCAGCATTCAGTCAAGTAATAAAGAGTTGTTCATTAAAGAGTTGTTCATTAAAGTTCTTACATACCACTTCTCAATTTTGAGTTTTATTTGTACTATTTAGAATTTTTAAAATAAATAGAACATATCAGAATACACACTCAAAAAATTAAACCCAAGTCCATAATATTCAATCATTAAACCCGAACATTAACTAATTTTTTTACACAACTCATGTTGGCTGTCTAATCCGATGGAATTTAAACTGCACTGCGGAGAGCAGTTTAAGATCCGTTTGGCGTTTGCTGATTCTCCTTATAGCGAATTAAGTTCTACTAAATACCATATGCGGCTACTTTTCCTATGTCATAAACTGTCACATAATTTATTTAAGTTCCATTTCAAATCGCGTTGAGTAATATCAGCAAACGGGTTAAGGGCCGGTCTGTTCACAGCTGGTTAAAGCCTTGGTTAGGTTACCACAGATTTAGGTTAACCCATGATTATAAATCAGTGATAACCAATGAGTGTCTGTTGACCGTTTTTTCACTTCGGTCACCAAACCATAGCTTTGCAGCAAATCGTTCCATTTTTCCAGTTTATTTGTCAATCATAGATTGGCACAACCCATGGTTACATTTTTCTTTTTTTCTTTCGGGTCCTTTGGTTTTCGATAAGTAATATTTTTTATTTTATGTATTTTATATTTTTTTTAAGAACTGAAGAATGAAACTTTGTTTTTGTGAAGAACATGTTTGAGATCAAAACCGAAATAAAAACAAAACTAAAAAAAAATTGTTACAAATTTTTAAGCCTCATCTTATTTTATTCAACGACAAACGAAATTTTCTAATTCTCTCAATATTTTTCCTATCGCGTGTGCTTTACCTCAATTTATGAGAGCTGTCATCGGCCAAAAATAATTGTACCTCATATTTTGCATCCATTATTTTGGCGTGTTGTGTATTATATTAATATGTTAGTTGCAAACGTCACTGAAACCATTCGTTCATTCTATTAATTTCATTTTAGTTTTCTTTCGCACAATATTGTACAACAATTTTTTTTTGGTTAGCAGCTACGTCGAAATGAATACCTACATAGTCCTTAAAAAATCTTAGCAGACGAAATTACTGAAAATCAGTGGTTAAATCTCATTAACCGCTCAAAATCGGCTGGTGATTGATTTCTCTGGTTAACTAACCAAACCATGGATTCTCTGGTTTATATTTTGCTGAACAAACACATTCGATGGTTACCAGCTGGAATAACCGATGATTAAAGATAACCAAGATTGAACAAACCGGGCCTAAGTATTTTATCTCTGGTTACAAATCAATTTCATAATATTAACATTTCTTCGTTCAGAAAATATCTGAAAGAGAAATATAATGTAAAATGTAGCAAGAAGCTAAAAAAAAAACTTTAACCTTAGAATTATATTGACAGTTAATTACTGAATTGTATAATAATTGAGATATGGTGAGACTTGTCTTAAGTAATACTGTCGCCTAAGTCTTTAAGTGGATGTTAACTTAGGTAGGTTGTAAACTTTACCATTATGCATAATGTGATTCGTCCTTGCTGCTAAGTACACTGCAACAATTTATGTTGCCGCGAAATAATTTAATTTATTGCAGTTCATATAGATAAAGTGATGTATGTACTAGAGAAATTATAGCGCGTATAAATGCTCTTTTTTTTTGGAAATTATTTCTTATTTTATTTGACATGTGCGATTGTAAAATTGTTATATTTAAAGATTATTCCTGAGATAGACTGGTTCTGTATAAGCTTATTTGGTCGTTGAAGATTTTATTAACTCGATGAAGGACATTTGGCCGTAGCTCATTCAAAGTCGTCGTAATATTCAGACAGATATCACTATTTAAAAGAAATGAGAAGAAAATAAAATAAATTGGAATCTGTCCGAAACTCGGTATTTGTCAGTTGTTTAGTTTCGAGTCTGTCACCACGTTCCTAAAGTGTGAAGTCATCTCTCAATGCAAAGGCTCTAGCTCCAAATACTTGTAGGTAGCTATGTTTGTCGGGTGAAATGAATTTTCACTATTTTCTTGGAGTAGATATGGCAAATTTTTTGAATGAATGCTTTGTTTCGCATTCTAATTATTCCATTTTCAAATTCATTTTTACACCTTTGCTTTGATTCTGTGCAGCATTCCCCGCAATGTCAGATGTCACTAGAGAACGTTCCAAATTGGGTTTGAACGTGTGAGATGCCATAATTTGGCATTTCTATCGAGGACCCTGAATCAGTTTGTTACTTTGACCCTTTTTTTAGTTGGAAATGGCAAATCCCAAATTTTTCAACAAGAGTTATTTCCAAATAAATACGTTTAAAATGCAACGCAGTTGCCTATTTAACACTGTCAATGCTATATTAGAACAGGAAATATTGTAATTGTTGCAGACAGCCTCATCCGATTACACAATATTGCTTTGCAATTCGCAAAAGTATTGTCTCTGTTCGCAAAGATAACGTATTTCTGAATTATAAACTGCGGATATCTGACATTCGAAATCTCATTATCAAGACCTACTTGTCGCGTGAGAATCACGGAATACCCATGCAATACATATTTTGATTACCCAATAATGAATATTAAGCTGTCACGATTATCATCCAAAATATGACGTCCAATAAAAATTCAGAGTTACTGCTGATATCGCCGTCATAAACTTAAATGGTCATTAATAAATCAGATACAGAGACGTGCTGGTAAAACATTTCTTTTGATATTGTGCTAGTAAGTATATAAGATTAATTTCGACAATTGTCTGCAGTGTCTGTTTGAAGGTTTCAAGTGATCACATCTCATACCAGCAATATGGCTGCTCCGTTAATTGCGTTTTGCCTCCTAGTGGGTGTGACGGTTTCTTTGGTGACAGGTAAAAACAAGTTGCTGCCAGGACATAATTCGTATATACTACTTTAAACTATCTGCAGGTGACCAATATCACACCGCGGAGTCCTTGCTGGGCAATCGTTTCAATGGCAAAAGTATTGCTGAAGAAAAGTATGTTCCCCCTGAGGAAATGGATACGAGCTTCTGGCTCAACAAGGCCCTGCCTAATGTTATTAAAAGGGCAAATCTTGTAGCCAACAAAAATAAAACCAAAAATGTGATTATGTTTCTGGGCGATGGCATGTCAGTGCCCACACTGACAGCTGCCAGAATTTATAAAGGTCAACTCAAAGGCAAGACAGGAGAAGAAGAAACGTTGAGTTTTGAAAATTTTCCATTTTCGGGATTGAGTAAGGTAACTGCCAGTTGTTCTTAAAAACGTCCAGCAATGATTTGACTTTAATTTCAGACTTATTGCGCGAATGGCCAAGTTCCCGATTCGTCTTGCACATCGACAGCTTACTTGTGCGGAGTTAAGGCCAACATGTTTACAATAGGAGTCAGCGCCCGTGTGAAGTATAACAACTGTTCAGCAAGTAGTGACCCAGCTAATCAAGTGGAATCGCTTGCCAAATGGGCTCAGGATGCTGGCAAAGCTACAGGTATCGTGACTACCACTACGGTTACCAATGCAAGCCCCTCTGGAGCATATGCTCATGTGGCCAACAGGCTATGGGAATGCGACAATGATGTCCTAGTTCAAGGAGAAGACCCAGCGAACTGTGAAGATATTGCTACTCAATTGATCACAAAAAGTCCTGGGAAAAATTTCAACGTTATTCTGGGGGGCGGCAGGGGAAAGATGATTCCTAATACAACTCATGATATTTCTGGTGCAAAAGGCGAGCGAATTGACGGAATAAATTTGATTCGCCTATGGCAAGCAGCTAACCCGTGGGGTGTGTATGTGGACGATAAATACGCTTTGTTTGCAACTGATTACTCGACAACAGACCATTTGATGGGTCTTTTCGCATTCGGAAATTTGGAATACCACTCGGAAGCCGGTCCAGAGCAGCCCACTTTGACTGAAATGACCGAGGCAGCTATTCAAATCGTGGAGAAAAATCCGAATGGGTTCTTCTTGTTTATCGAAGGCGGTCGCATAGATCATGCACACCATGCTACAAAGGCTCAAATAGCTTTGGACGAGACGCTTGAGTTTGAAAAGGCTGTTGCCAAAGCCGTTGCAATGACAAACAGCAGTGAAACATTAATAGTGGTTACATCGGATCATGCTCATACCATGTCTATTAATGGGTATCCTGGTCGGGGTAATGACATCACCAACCTGAACGAGTACGACTTGTCATCAGATGGTTTACAATACTCTACTCTGAGCTATGCAGTTGGTCCTGAGCAGTATCTAGATGCAAGTGGCAAGAGGCTGGATATTACTGGAAAACTCGATGAAACTGGTATGTGATACAGAGTTTTTCTATCGGAGTCGTATGTTTTAATCCGTTTGAATGTTATTATTTTTTTAGATTCCATATACCCAAGTTATATCAAGGCAGTTGCGGGTACTCATGCCGGAGATGATGTTGGCATTTTTGCAAGTGGTCCCAACTCGCACATGTTTAGTGGGGTTATGGAGCAGAACGTGATTCCTCACATCATGGCATATGCTGCATGTATCGGAAAAGGTCGTACGGTATGTAACCCGACATTGTGCTACAAACCGTAGACTCTGACGTCGGATTGGAAATTTATAAGTGATTAAAGATTATTATTTTAAAGAACGTTAAAAGTGTTTTCTTTGCGAAATTTCACAGGCTAATTTTTAATAAATCGTAAGCATGGGCGCTTAACCTTACCTAAACGCTGCGAATCTGCGAATGGAATAATACTTACGTATAAGTAAAATCATGTCCAATTGCACTTACTTAATTATAATACGGTCGCAATTAGGAATTGATAGGAGACCTTCAAAGCTTTACACAACTTAAGTCAACTAGATTTATGTGAATTATATTTTACCTGAACGTAAATGCTAGATTCGTCGATATCACCAGCACAACTCCATTCTATTCACCGCAATTACAACCCTGCAATAAAACTGCAGACATAATGACGGTAGTTGTTTGCTGTCAGACTTTTCTTGTGCACGAACAGGAAATGTCTTGCAGTTATTCGAGTATATTGAGAGACCTGTGAACCCCACTTTTTTCAAAATGGTCAAAATGGACCCTTTTTATGGTTCCGTACCCAAAGGGAAAAAACGGAACCTTATTAGTTTCGCTACGATGTCTGTCCGACCCAATAGACTAATTGACGTAGAAAGGCTGAAATTTGCACAAACATCCGGTATAACCTCTAGTTAAACGACAAATACCAATGGTAGCAATACATCGACTGGTTTTAAAGTAATTAGTAATTTGGTGAAATTTTAAATAAGAATTTTAAAAACCATGTTTCATTCGCTATTATACTCTGTCCAAGAAAAATTGGCAGTACAGGGAAGATAGGTTGTTTGTCTCTCAGTCTGGTTGCAATGACTAACATAAATCGGTCCCTTTTTAAAGCTCTCACAGGGTTGCCGTAGTGTGTATGATAATTCTCCATAACTCAGAGAGCAATACTGTTAGGGCTACCATCTTCCAATTTAAAATAAAAATATTGCTGAATGAAATAAATTCCGTTTATCTTTTTAGTTTTCCTTTTCTAATATTCGCTTCTTTTAAAGGGTATCCCCAGTAGGCCTAATCCTATATCCTGGGGATATATTTCCAGAAGACTACAATTTGCAGCAATTTAAGTCCAGAGCAGACATACATCTGCAGGCATCTCGGGGCGCTGTTGAAGCGTTATAGGTTCGCCTTTCCCGGGAGAAGTATATAAAAAAAAAAAAAAAAAAAAACTGATATAACCACGACTCGATGTCATATACCTAAACAAATGGTAAAAGGACTGCACTTGTGCAGCTGTACATACATTTTGAAATGTATACATAGATACCTAGATTACATATTTGTTAAAAAATTACTACCCGTCAATGCAGAACTTCGCGGTAACAGTAGCAAAAAAAGGGATCATAAAATCCTTTCAATGCGTTTGCTTTACTGGAGAGGAGTGACCGGATGTGGTAAAACCCAACGACCGAAAATAAACAGTATAGGTCTACCTGCTTCATCATTTTGATATTTCAGTGTGAAAAATATGCTCTACAAAGTGGAATATGAATTTATACCTACCGAATAAGGCTGAAAATTTGTACTTAGTTTTCTGTAATAAAATATTTAATCAAATTGTAACCCAATAGCTACAGGCACCACTGGTAGAAAAAAAGCTCCTCCATAAGGCCTGTACTGACAATTTTTCTTGGACAGAGTATAGACATATCTTTGTGGACAAACGTGGCTCTCGGTCATTTCATTCATTAGAGTAGCGCGTGTTTTCTCCTCTTACGCTTCCACTTCCGTTAGTTTACCTCAACAGCAAAAAAAATGCTCAATTTCCAAAATCCAACTCTAAAGAAGTACGGAACCTTCAGTACGCGAGTTAGACTCGCACTTGACCGGTTTTTTCAGTTTAAGTAAGATTCTCATTTTTATAGAACGAACAAGAACGCACAAATATTAAAAAAAAAAAAAAAAAAAGGTTCGTAATGACACATTTGTTTTTGTTTTTTTCTTATAAATAAAAGTTCTTGCGCCTCTGTTTTCTTTTGCCTACTTATGGTATTAATACTTAATAACGGCAAAAGAAGGAATCGGAGGGGGGAAATGCATTAGAGTTCAAACAAATACGATGTATTACTCGGAAATTTTCGATACCCATCAGAGATAAAAACAAAAGGAAATTCAATTTGGAGAAGAATTTCATAACGAAGCTCAGCAATAAGAAAAGCTGTAGATTTATGGACTGAGCCACTGCACTGTAAAATGGTAAAATGGTATACAGATAGATCGAGAACGGACGAAGGAACTGGTACAGTAGTGTTTGGGCCAGGAACCAAACACTACGAATCCATGGGCAAATGTACCAGCAACTTCCAAGCTAAAATATGCGCCATAGATAGGTGCGTTCGAATCATTCTCAAGAAAAACTATACAAGAACTGTAATATAGCAGTGATGTCAGATAGTCAGCCGCCATCAAGGCACTTGACGCCTACACCATAAAGTCCAAGCCTGTATGGGAATGCCTGCACAGGCTTAACGAATTGGGTAAGAACAACAGAGTAACCATCTGCTGGATACCTGGCCACTCAGGCATCACGGGTAACGAGGCTGCGGATTCTCTGGTAAGACAGGTGAACAAGATAGGGCCTACATCATTTTTAAAATCATGCCAACACTAGAAATAGTATTTTAGTTTTTGAATAAAATTGACTTTCGCTAACTTTGCCAATCTTTTTAGAGCCGGGAATTGAATTGAAATATCAATCGGCATTTTCCCACATGAAACTGGCAACCTTATAAGTCAAATTTTGTGAATATTTTCCAGTTTTAATAGCAGGATTCATTTCAATGAAGTCAAGGAATGCTTGTTTTTGATCTTTCGAGACATGACCAATTGACCACATGACCAGGGGCCAAATTCCGCAAAAGTGAGTTTTTTTGTGAACACGTGGCGTTGTGGCTTCTTCCTATTCCGCAAGAGTGTAAGTAGGCTTTTTGACAGTTATCATGCACAAAAAAACTCTCATTTCGACTGGGAGTTGAGGAATCGAAGCAAAATGGGCGAACCGAAGCCAATGAAAAAGCGAGTGATGAACAAATAGAGTATTTATTGGTCTTTATGGAGGAAATTATAGATTTCGCTCCCCCATACCTATGCAAATATATTTTATTTTATTTTAGATCTATTTGTTTACTTTCAAAGAGATCTCACGAGTTTCTAGTACTTCTTCTTATAATTATTAATTTCTTCCTGCAAAAATATAAACGATAAGGCACAAAATAAGTTTATTGGAAACAATTTAATTACATACATACCGATTTTGTCTTCTAGTGTACCCCTTACAATCTCGTTCATTATCCCAATTTTTTTTTTTAAGAAATTCTGTCAAACTAAATTCAGCTCAGTTGGCATCTTTGAGAATACTAATTGTTTGCTATGCTCAAATTTCAGGAGAATTTTGTCGTATACGAATTATCCTAAGCGGAATTTGAGAAATGGGGTCCTTACCTTTTTCACATCTCAGATTTTATGCAGATCATGGAATGGAACATGCAACGAAATTGATCTGCTTTTTTAATTGGATTAGTGCGTTATTTGACAGCAATATCAGCTGTTCAAATTGCATTGGTTTTTGGAAAACATCACATATGGATATTGACTTGAAAAATGTTTCCCCTCTGTTGCAGATACAAATGGAGTGTATTTTATGGTGATTCGTATATCTTCAGATGTAGAGGAAGAGGATGAAAATTATAATTCCTCCAAAATGATATCAATTTCTATTTATTTCGTTATTTTGGTTTTCACGAAACTTTGAGCATTTCTTTTCAAAGCAAACTTCTTAAAATAACGTAAAACAGCTGAGCAAATATGAAAAAATATAGACAGCTTCAAAAAGTCATCCGAATCAAAAGAATGATTGAATTTTATCCCCATTTAAACGACATGAGTATATAGTACTAACTTGACAGTTCCCATATGTGGCTGACCCTGACGTCGGAAAAGTGAAGTTACCGACCAATACAGTATAGTTCGCGACAACGTCAGTGTCAAATCAGAAAAAAAAAACAAAGTGACAGCTGAGCAACTTGTTGAAAAACAAACAAAATTTTATATGGTGGAAGATAGATATAGATTTGAAATTTAATAAAAATGCACATAAATGCTCTGAAATCGGAAAAAGATTCTTTTTGCAAAAGAAAGTGATCTGAGAATCCCAATCGAATACCACATTAGTAATTGAAAAGTGTTAAAAGTAATCTATAACCTACTGAATAACTTTTTCTTAGGTATAGAAATGGAGCTACATATCTGCTTACGGAAAAGACCTTGACGCGTTGAATAAACTCCGGTTCTTAGAAAAAACTGAGAAGGTTGGGAAAGGCTCTTACTTCTTGTTGTCTTTATCAAAAGAATTTCCTAGGAATGTGAAGGTTGCTTCAATTTTTAATTACCAATTTTATTAAAACAAAGTCGGTATACACTGGAAAGAGTGCAATAATAGTCAGAGCATCACCAAACTTAAGATATTTTTGAAGCCGGATGGTTAAAAGATGTTAAAAGTGTATGTGGTACTAGGAAAAGGTTACTAAAATACGCGAATTGTAGGACAACCGTTCTTTAGGTTCTTCATTCACAACGTCTAGGTGAAAAGCGACTTGAGACTTAGGTGTTGGCCTTTTTGAAATTCCTACATAAACGCTGCAAAATGTCGTCGAAGCTCACACAAGTTTACACAGGATATATATATACCTATATATTTTGCTTTGCTTTTGTAAACACACTTCCATAACTATATTCCAGCTTTCGGTAACAGATGTATCTAGATAGCTATTGGCTCCTAGAAATATTGCGCAGTTGGCACGCTTGACGTTAAAAATACCTTCAATTCGGCAAACTGGTCATGCATTAGGAGATCCCTGGCCAGAATGTAAAAATCATGCTATCTGCTGAATATAGTTGGTAACTACCCTACCGACAGGAAGTTGAGGTACTTTACTGACGATGGAGTTAAGTACTATAACGTTACCGCGGGCTTACCACAAGGCTCGGTTCTTGGACCCCTCCTGTGGAACATAATGTACGACGGAGTTCTCAGACTAACGCTGCCACAAGGAGTTAAGGTTATAGGCTTTGCTGACGACATCGCTATGGTTACTGTGGCCAAACATATCCACGAGATAGCGTCCGCCACTGATGACGCAGTCGCCAATGCGAATTTCCTTGTTGGGAACCAAAATACTTGGTCAAAGGAGTCATTAATGTACCTCGGAGTGATGCTCGACAACAGGTTAAGCTTTAAAACGCACGTCCATTACACCTGAAAGAGGACGCCACAGATGCAAACAGCCCTTTCCCGGATTATGCCAAACATCGGTGGCCCTGGATATGCCAGAAAGATTCTGTTGTCTAGAGTGGTCAGCTCAATACTTCTGGACGCTGCACCGGTATGGGCAGGGGCTCTTACAACGAAGGAAACAACAAGGAAGCTTTCGTCAGTATACAGGCTGCGCAATAAGAACAATAAACGGATTCCGAACAATTTCGGACGAAGCGGCCTGAATGATTCCCATCGACATTCTCGCTAACGAAATGCAAAGGATCTACCTTAGGGTAACAGTCAACCGGCAAGAGGCCGTTACCAGTAGGATAAAGGAAGAAGAAAGGGCAACATCTATAGCACTGTGGCAAGCCCGGTGGGATAACACGGAAAAAGGCAGATGGACCCACAAACTGATCCCCACCATCGAGGTCTGGATTAAGAGAACACGCGGGGACTGCAACTACCACATTACGCAGTTCCTTTCCGGGCACGGCGGCTACCGAAAATATATTCACAGATTCGATCATGATAGCTCGCCTTTCTGCCCCAAATGCCCAGAAGAAGAAGAAGATACGCAGCACGTAATGTTCCACTGTAGGCGCTTTTCGGGAGGAAGAGCAAACTTACCTATACCGCAGCTTCTTATAAACCACATATTGAGGTCAGAAGACGACTGGTTGGAGACATGTTCATTCATAACGAGTGTACAAAACGAGCTGAGAAGAGCCGAAAGACTAAGAAGAGTCGAAGTGGCAAACGCAAATAATTTAGCATGAGTTTCTAACCAGCTCCGCGAAGTAATACCTAACGGCAGTTCCGCGGGGAGAGTGGTAGAAGAGTACACACACAGGGGTGTGGTTTAGTACGTAAGGCGCGTGTCACTTGAGAAACATATCCCGCGAATCGTGCATATCAGCTAGTACGGACTACTGGTATCTATAAAGATTACACATCCTTTGGACGCAACCAAACAAAAAAAGAAAAGCTATTTTCTCCTCCTAAAAATCAGTTCCATTATAAAATCGAAAATTGTTATTTATTTACATATTTTTGTAGGTACACAATCTCTTTAGCGAACTATGTATTACATTTTTCCAAAACTTTTAGCAAACACAATACAAATTCTGCAATCATAAACTTCATCTTCATCATCTTCAAACGAATAAATCATATTTCCCGCCTTATAAAATTTGGTTTGTTTTCCTACAAGTTGGTTTGACGTTTAAGTGAAAGAGAACGCAAAGTTTTGAAAGGGATAGCTTCGCGAAATACCCTACATATATAGTTTTTGCGTGCCCAATGGTCCATGCCAATAACCCAGAACTCAGGACCACCAACATAAACCGTAAAGCACACAAGCGCCATTTAAGCTGATTTTTGAATGTCAATTGGGTCAAGCCATTCACCCACGCAGATGTTTCCGTGGAGTACATAATAATTTGTGAGTTCTGCCTTAACAAAAAATAAAATGTTTGTTCGTCTTAAAACACACCTGCTTTGTTTACAAGTAAAATGGGTCAGCAGTATTGAAAAACCCTTTACAAACGAAGTGTACAAAGAGTGGAAACCCGCACAATAAACAAGTGTAGCGGCCTTTTTTTCTGATATGCATTGTTTACAAGAGCATGTTGAATTGTTAATTAATACTGTTTTAAACAGGAACTATGATATGAGTAAATATGTTACCGGCTGTACCAATTTCACCCAATGCAGGGTATCCGCAAAATAAAAGAAAACGGGATATTGTATGGAAATAATGTGCAAAAAATCGTGTGTTTTAAGAATAGTAATAGTAATAGTAGTGTACCAATTTCACCCAATGCAGGGTATCCGCAAAATAAAAGAAAACGGGATATTGTATGGAAATAATGTGCAAAAAATCGTGTGTTTTAAGAATAGTAATAAATCAATTTTTGTTGAGTTACGTAAAGATTAAGGCATAAATAGCAAATAATAAAATTTTAGAAAGATGTTTTGGAATCGATACACTTCTTTTGAAGGTCAATACATAGTTTTAAAAGACCGAAAAAAGGTCCCTTAGAAAGATGGTTTGAAAGGCAAACTTAACAGTAAGGTATAGAAATGTGATTTATGGATTGTTGGTGAAATGTCAGTTACATAAATAAATAAATAAATAAATAGTTGGAGCAACAGGTCCGGAGGCCTAGCTTCTCGCAACCATTCGTTTTGTGTGACTTTCATTTTTGGAACGAATGGAAGGGATCTGAAATTTTATGCCGACTTCAAATGGCTAATTGAGAAGCCCTTTCAAAACACCTTTAGGTACTCTCGGATGTTTGTCAGACGTTCGCGAAAGGTGGCGCAGTGAAACAAACCCTAATTTGGAATCTGGGTCTTTGCGGGATTCGAACCTCGGACCCTTCGCTTAGTAGTCAAACACACTAACCACTAATTAACAAATTAAATTGTAATAAATTCCAACCATAGAATGCCAGAGGCACCGATTGGGAGTGAGTACATTTGCTAAGTAAAAGGGTTGAAATTCAAATTGTTGCTGACTTTTTTACATCGAAAAATTGCACATTTTTCGTATATTTATTGCGGAAGAGTTTTTTTATGTTGTTTTACATTTTGTTTATAAAAGCCCTTTTGCATACATATTTCAATCAAAAAAGTTTTCTTAGGAAACCCTTAAATTTATTATTAGTTAAATTTGAATTTCTGTTTTATAAGAAACTAGCTGACCCGGCGAACTTTGTTCCGCCCAAATTCGTTAATGTAATGAAAATAATAATTTCGAGCATGCAAAATGGACATGCAGCTTTCCGTACTTCGGTCAATTCAAATACGTTATTCACAGCTTATACGTTTTCAATAGAAATATTAGAAGTACCTATAGCAATGTTCATGTGTTACATTCAAACCGCCATGATTGACGTGCCGGCCAAAATTCCGCTTTTTCACTAAAGCACCTACTTTATTTATGATACACAACGTACAAAGCGGAACGTTTGCTAGCACGTGCCACGCCACAACAATTACGATGTGAAAAACATGGGAATTCAAGATTGATGCCACCAATTTCCAACGATTGGAATAGCGAAAGCGGGACGCACGGGATATTGAAGACGCTTAAATACCAATTGCAAATCGTTCCGAATAATCGGAATCCGCGGAATGAGAATGTTTGCCTTTCAATTTTCTTCTCATTGGAGATTCTTCACAATCAAATAAAACGCGAGCCGTTACAAAGTTTCGGTGCATTGAGGTTGCGCAACATAATTATAACTGAGCCGACTTTTGATTTCAAATTGTGTAGCGGTAAGCCCGCAACAGACAAAGAATTAAAAAAATAAAAATTTTAAATAATTTTTCTTGTGTTGGAAGTGAGTTTTTTATCCAGTCTATATATATTTATTTTTTTTTTTTTTGCATGGTTATAGTGTATTGTTAAGTTTTTCAGTAGACACAGGGTGGCGGCCTGACATTTTAGAACCGTACTCAGCACACATACAAAAAATTCGGAAAGAAATACCTTTTGCTGTGGTGCGTCCAATGTCATAAGTATTTATAAAGAATGATAATGATAAATACCTACTTTAATTAATTGTTTCAAGCTGGGGAGAGAGAAGAGGTTCTCTCTTAAATGTGTGTGTTCCCCAAAGATGATTTTGCATACAACTTCACAGTTTCCTGGACCTTCACTAAATTCTGGAGGGTGCCTATTTTAAGGAACAATATGTTACATAACTTAAACTACATATTTAGTTATGCTGTTGACATTTACATTTTATTGGGCTTTATAAACATTTTATTAACAAACTGTCTCAGGACCACAGACTGTTGGGCCATCTCCGACGCACGACGAATAAGCCATGAGTAGCGGAATCATATTCTGTTCCATAACGCCACTAAAAAGATGCGATTGTGGTCCACTAGCGAAAATGCCAACATCATCCCCAGCATGCGCACCCATCGTAGCTGGCACGTTACTTGGATACACGAACGCTGTAAAATACAGAAAATAGTGAGAGCTGCACCTCACATATGAAAGTAAGGTACTTACAGCTTGAAGTTATCTGTCCAGTTAAGTCGATTCTTTTACCAGTCTTGTCGCGGTACTGATTCGGGCCAATGGCATAGTTGAGAGTGAGATATGGCACTCCGTCGGAACCGACGTCATATTTGTTTATATTCAGGATATCATTACCGCGTCCTGGGTATCCGGCAATGGTCATCATGTGAGCATGATCGGATGAAACCACAATCAACGTATCTTCTTCACTTGTTATTCTTCTAGCCAACGCAATGGCCTTGTCCAGTTCTAATGCCTCATCCAAGGCTAATTGAGCAGTGGTAGCATGATGGCCATGATCAATGCGGCCTCCTTCGACGAACAAATAGTAACCATTTGGATTTTTCTCTAAAACCCGGATAGCTGCATTGGTCATTTCTTCCAGAGTTGGCTGCTTCGTCTTATTAGCCAATAAATTATAATCCAAGTGGCTAGGGGCAAAGAGGCCAAGCAATCGGTTGGTTGCCGAGTAATTGGTACTTAAGAAATCGTTCGTGTTGTCAACATAAACTCCATCTGGATTATTACTTTTCCATTGCTCAATTAAGTTCTTCCCGTCGTTTCGTTCTCCATTTTCACCCGATATATCTACAACACTGGAGGGCAAGAATTTGAGACGTCCTCCTCCCAGGATGACGTCGAAATTCTTACCGGGCTCTTGAGTTATCAGCTGAGTGGCAATATCAGGACAGGTTGAGGCATCCGCCCCATAACTTGTAACGTCATTGTCCGACTCCCAATTCCTGTTTGCAACATGAGCATAGCTTCCCGAAGGACTTGCATGGGTCACTCTGGTAGTGGTGACAATGCCAGTAGCTTTTCCAGCTCTTTGCGCCCAAGTTGCAAGAGACTCTACCTGATTGGCCTCGTCATTGCTACCATCGCAATCATTATAATTCACATGCGCATTCACTCCGAGCGTCATAAGGTTGGCCTTCACACCACATGAGTACGCTGTCGAAGAACAAGCCGAATCTGCAACTTGTCCATTTACACAATAGGTCTACAAGGTAATATTTTGCCAGTAGATATTTATTTTAGTTATGAGAGGCTGTTTATAACTCACCTTACTTAAGCCAGAAAAGGGGAAGCTTTCAAGACTTAAGGTTTCTTCTTCGCCAGTCTTACCCTTGCGTTGTCCTTTGAATATCCTAGCCGATGTTAGAGTCGAAATTGACATACCATCTCCCAGGAAAAATACGATGCTCTTCGCTTTTTTAGTATTAAATTTGTGATGGCTCATTCTTTGTTTTAATGAGCTTTGAGCTTTGTTAAACCAAAAGCCTGAATCCATTTCTTCCGGCGGCGTATATTTTCCTTCGGCCATACCGTTTGTTATTGCTGCTCTTCCCAACAGATTGCCAGCAGGATGATAGATGTCCTCTGTAAAACAGTTATAATATTAAATGACAACGCATCGAAAATAAATAACAAATAATATACACACGCAAAGAGGATGCCACCAGGCTCAAAAGCGTACATATCAGCAACATCTCAAAGAGAAAGTGTGTCCTCAGTGTCTGAGGAGACACCTTCTTCCGCAAGTTTATATAGAAAGGTCTTATCAAATTGAGATGACTGTTGCAAATATAATCATTCGGATGGATTCTAAATCTCCAATCTGGACAATACAAACATTATATTAACTTTTATGACAACTTAGATAAGTTTTATTCAGCAGTATACAGAGTACCTATAATGGGCGTGATTGCGTGCACGTGAAAGACATGCTTGCGCTTGCCATGTGACTAAAATACGATAGTCATTTATTGTTTGCAGATTGTTAGGCACGTTTTAGGTTGACGTAGAGTGATGGCATCAGTATTCAGCCTTTTAACTAAAATTGTTTGCTTAATTGGTCTTTAAAAATCCCTTGTTCAACTATTAATATCAAGTTTGAATGTTTGAAGTGCATAGATTGGAATAGACTAAGCTTATGAAGAATATTAGCCAATGACACCTATGTCACCTATGAATATAGTCGGCTTAGTTCCACTAGTCTTCCAATTAAGTATCCAGTAGTCAGCCGCAAACTATTTTACACATTTTCATAAGAACACGGGGACTGACAACTGGAGTTTAAAGGAGCCGTGTCTCCCATTTCTTTAGTAAATGTACACGTACAAGACAGGGGGCTGTCTCCTGAAGAACAGAGAGATTTGATCGAAGTTTTTGTTAGAATCAAGGTAGATTGAATTTTCCATTCATTTTACATACTCGGTTAAGTAGTAAAGGGTTTTCCAATAAGAGGTGTTATTGTGAATGACCCACTATTTCGGTAGCTGTCACTTTTGAAGCTTTTGACATTTGACAAGTAGAAACTACGCCATTACTAAAAAAGGAACGATACACGCTTCCACAACGCATTGAAATTATTAAAATTCACTACAAAAATGGTGAAAATCTTGCAGTCACAGTTCGCAAAACTAAAGCATTTTTTGGTCGTCGTGAAGAACCTTGTCGGAACGCAATACAGAAATTGGTGGAAAAATTCGAGCTATTGGGACAAGCTAGTGATGTGAAGAATAAAACCCGTGCACGTCGCTCAAGAACAACTGATAATATTGCTGCTGTAGCCCAAAGTGTTGAAGAAAACCCAGGTTTGTCCATTCCTCGGCGTTCTTTGGAATTGGGCATTCCACAAACGTCATTACACCGTATTTTGCATAAAGACTTGGGTCTTAAGGCTTATAAAGTTCAGTTAACACAAGAACTCAAGCCGGCCGATCATCAACAACTTCGTGTCTTTGCTGATTGGGTCCTTGAAATGCATGAAAATGATCCGGAATTCCACCGAAAAATCAACTTGACTGATGAGGCCCATTTCCTCGGTGGCTACTTCAACAAGCAAAATTGTCGCATCTGGGGCTCGGAAAACCCAAGAGTTATTGTTGAGAAGCCTCTCCATCCTCAACGTGTGACTGTTTGGTGCGGTTTATGGTCCGGCGAGTTCATTCGACCTTACTTTTTCAAAAGTGAGGTTGGATCGACAGTTACGGTGAATGGATTGCGCTATCGAGAGATGATTAATGATTTTTTATAGTCGAAGTTGGATGGTATTGATCTGCACAACGTTTACTTTCAATAAGACGGCGCTACGTGCTACACAAGTAACGAAACCATTGATCTTTTACGGGAAAAGTTTCCGGACCGTGTTATCTCTCGAAGAGGTGATCACAATTGGCCACCGAAATCTTTTGACCTAACACCTTGCGACTTCTTATTTTGGGGCCACGTGAAAGATAAGGTCTACGCCAACAGCCCAGCGTCGATTCAAGACCTCAAAAATAAAATTCGTGAGGCTGTCGAGAACATAGGGCAGCCACTTTGCGATTTGGTTATGGAAAATTTCATGAAAAGGATATGGTCCTGTATGCGTGCTCGTGGTGGCCATTTGGCTGACGTTGTTTTTCATTATTAACGGCATACCTTTTTCTTTATTATGAAATAAACATCCGATCATTTATCTCAAAAAATGGCATTTTTCTTTGAATACCAAAATAACACCTCCCATTGGAAACCCCTTTAGTAGGGCAATCATAAAAATAATGTTTCATAAGGTCTAGGTCAGCCTCACATTCATTATTTAAGAAAAAATATGTTTTAGCATTTTAAGTATTTTAAGTTCAGAAACAAGAAAAGTAAACAGTCAATAACATAAAAATAATCACAAAATGAAAATTAAATGGATTAGTATTTGTATCACTTGTCCAAAATCACTTCTTTTAATTTTTTTTGGAATACCACTCGTTTTCTGCGCTTAAGATAACTGTACGCAAAACATATACTTCTTACGCGCGAAACAGGACCACGGTTGTTGCAAGTTTTTGTACACAGATAGAAAAAATGTTAGCCAAGAGAGTTATATTTTTCGTTTCGAAGAAAGACCAAAGGATTTACTATTGCGCTGTACTTTGTAGTCCAGAGGCTGACTACTCCACTTTGAAATCAGTTATGTAGACTAAACTTTTCCTTCCTTCAATGTGTTGCATTGAGTTTTGTTATATTTCTACGAATATATAATATTGTAAATGCACATAATTATATAGATTTAGATTTTACAAGTTAATTCTCTGCCCTTCCGTGTCGTAAACAAACCACCCACAACGAACTCTTTTCTGCGAGTGCCTTCCACCCTAAAAAGAAGCTTCGTTGTATCTCTGCTCGTAATGTAGGTACATATAGATCTATCTCGCTCGATTGCCAAGCATCACATTCAGCCTCTGCTAATATCTGGATAACAGATTTGTCCACTTTTGTCCTGGCGCCTTCGTAGTCATTATGAAGTGTCCAGTTCTGTCCATGTCGCTTCACTCGATTAGCTAGCCACAGATTGATTGATGTGTTCCGGCATAGCGACGACCAAGATATCTTACCTTTAGTTTGCGTCTGCCACTCAACTACTCCCGCACCCAACAATCTCAGTTTTGTTTGTATGTGACACAGCGTTCATCCTCTGCCAAATATTCTAGCTTAATTCGCTTATTTGAAGGAGAAACCATCATGACATTCACTTGCAACAGAAATATGACTTATTTGATTGTGCTTGCCTAAATTTGGGTATGATCTTCCGTAGCTTCTTAAATATTCAAGCGTGACTCAGAGCCTCTCATATTTTGAACAACATTAGGCGTTTTTCTTTTTTAGTTCAGAGCACAACCTGGACTGTTATACAAAAATTTTGTGTTTCTTTTTTAGCTCAAACACATCCGAGCTCGAATATGATCAGAGCGCGCTCTTTGAGCTCAGAATAAATTGACTCAGCAGGCTGAGTAAAACTCAGCAAACATTTTATTCAGTAAAACTGAAGAATCACTTTATATTCAGTAAAAATGAAGAACATACATTCATATAACATTCATTTATGTGAACCGTGAACCAAATCTGGTTTCAGATTAAAACGAATACTGACATTCGATTTTCATTCACATAAATGAACAAAAATTATTATGAGCTAGCTACCTCAAAAAAAAAAAAAAAAAAAAAAAATTCCTGCACTAAGTTCAGGATTCGAATTTATAACATTTAAATTTCCTTCCCTTAAATGAATAAAAGTGACTGTGCAGAAGCAATCGTAAAGAAAAAGTTCGGGGGTTATTTTTGTTCAAGAATAAACTTTAACGGGCCCTGGAAAATGAAACCAAAAACAAAACGAAAATTCGATGCGTCAGTTCGATTAATTTTCTGCAACGAACGGTGGTCTCGAGTGTTAAGCAAATAAAAGGACTAAAATAATAGGCCAGATCCACCAACCCAGCAAACATTTTTCTTCAAAAATGAATCATAAATGATTTAGTAAAATGAAGAAATCCTTCAGATATGAATTCATTTATGATTCAATTTCAATCCAATTTCCTGAGAAATCGGCTTTCATTTCTGAATCTTTTTAATGATTCATAAATGATTGGAGAAACATTCACTAAAATGAATACATGCATAAAAAATAAAATAAATAGTTGGCGCAACAGGTCCGGACTCCGGAGGGACTAGGCCTAGCTTCTCACAACCATTCGCTTTGTGTGAGTTTTTAATTTTTGAAACGAAAGGAAGGGGTCTACAATTTTTTGCCGACTCCAAACGGCTAATTGAGAAGCTCTTTCAAGACAGTCATACTCTCGGATGTTTGTCAGACGTTCACGAGAGGTGGCGCAGCGGAAAAAAAACCCTAAGTTGGAATTTGGGTTTTTACGGGACTCGAACCTCGACCCTCGCTTAGCAGTCCAACACACTAACCACTAAGCCACTGCCTACAATACATGCATGCTTACTTATATTCATTTTAGTGATAAATAAATGCATTTATTGATATTATTAATGAATCATTTAAAAGATTCAGAAATGAAGGCCGATACTGAATCATTTATGATTCATTTTTGAAGACAAATGTTTGCTGGGAAGCTGATTACACTTATGCATTCACACTTCCGGTCACATTTGACAGAAAAAAAAAACAAACAGGAAAAACAGAAAAACATCGGAAGCGCGGTCATATACCTCGAGCTCAGTTCAGTGCTCAGCTCTGAACTAAAAGAGAAAAACGCATTTTTTTAAGTGTTTCGAAACGAATGTTTTCCCCAATATGATACATTCTTTTCGAAACATCAAAAAATGTTGTTCGCTTTTTTTGTTTTTTTTTTTTTTAAATTGGACATAAAAAAAAGTTTAGCATTAACATTTTAACATCTGTGAATCAAAAACAAAAAAAAATTGAGACGAAAATTTAATTCTTATTATGACGAAACAAAATTTGAGTGACAAAATCTAGTTCATGATTAAACCCAAAATTTAGAAAGATGAGTTAACAATTAGAAATAATTTATTCTTTGATTGAGGTGTATTTTTAACTGAGCCATAAGGGTCAGCTTTATAATCTTTTTTTGAAGTTAAAACTTCTTAGGTGCCACCTGTAACGTTTTGAAGAATTTCAGTCAAATAGAGAGAAGGAAATTTGTAACGTAGAAAGAAGGAGCAGGAAATTGACAACAACAAATTACACTATTCAATGTAAAAAATTCAAAATTATTGACAAGAACAAATATATTATTACCGAGCCTCAGATAAAAAAAAATAGAATTGAAAGAAAAAAATATCAATATACTATAGTAGTTAATAAAACAAAAAAATGTTTTTTTGAATTCGTTCAATAAGTTTGAAAAAGGAAAAAAAAATGTTAGACAAAAAAAAAACGTTCCATTTATCCTGGATGCAAGTGCACTTGCAGCTGGATAATTTTGGTACCTAATGAAGAAAAACTAAAACTACTAATGGTAATAAACACTTCATTCTTCATTCAACTTATTATCTAACTCCTTATAGCCAATACTTTCCCGTTCCCCAAGTATTTTGAGCTAAAATCAGATTGCTAAATCGAAAATTTTGAATATTTTCTGTGCTTTGGGGGTGGTAGGCGCACATCGCAAACATTAAAGAATACTAGTTGCGCTTGTGGTCGAAAATCGACCATACCTTTTATAGGGATGTTGTTCGCAGCAGCAACAAAAATAACTATGTATTTTAGTTAAAGCCCAAAGCACTTTACAACAATCTCCTAAAATACATAATGTAAAATGAAATGTAAAAAGCTTAAAATGTTTATAAGATAACAATCTCATTGTTACGCTTTATATGTAAAAAAAAAACATAAGCTGAAGAACTGTTTAAAATCACTTTTGATGTTGTAGGGGAGAGGTGGCTAGTTTAGGACGGGGGCAGTTTAGGACAACTTAAGAAAACGTACTACAAAAAAAAACTTTTTAATGCTTTAATAACATTTTACAGTGGCAACTCCACTTCAAACAAACATCTGATGGATATTGAAACGATACCAACTTTAAAAAATAAAATAAAAAGAAAAGTGTGTTTCCAGACGACGGTTGTAATTTTTTTTATTCCTAGACGTAAGCATATTATTCTACCATTATGCTCAATTTACAAATTAAAAGTGTTCAATTATAATGTTTATATGTGTAGCGATGTTATTCAACCAAAATATTAACAATTTACATTGTTTTTAAAAAAATATGAAGTTTTTAGTTTTTTATCCCTCTCGGGGCACTTTTGGACAATGCGCGAGGGGAACTTTTGGGCATGTCCTAATCTGCCCCCTTTTATCGCTTTGAATAATCTATTTCAGTGTGATTGTTTTTGGTTTTATTTGTTTAGGTTTATCTCTGCACTAATGGTAAGAAATTACAAGAAAAAGAAGGAAACCGCTCCTAATGAGCGTTTTTTTAGACATGTCCAAAACTGCCCCATGGTTGTCCTAAGGTGCCCCCCCAGAGGGGCAGAATGGGACACTTTAAAGAGATTTTTAAAATAAATAAAAAATATATAAATCATATCTATACATATAAGTTTGGATATAAGAGTCAAAGATAAAACAACATGTAATAATAATTTTCAAGATCCGAAGGGATACTCCGCTTTTTAATGGATCTAGAGCGATTTTTGTAAAAAGTGTCCTAAGGTGACCACCTCTCCCCTACTAAAAAATGTAACACAATTTTCGATAATTAGGTATGTTGTTTTTTTTTTATAAGCAAAAAAGAGACATCAATAGGAAATATAAAAAAATACTCCCCTTTAAAAGTAGTTTTTTAAAATTTAAAGATGTCACAAGTCACATGTCACAATAAAAATTTAGAGCAAAAAAGTTATATCGAAAAATTTTCGTTTCCATAGTACTTCATTCAAAGCAACCGTTCGAGCCGTCAACACTTCGTAGATATAATGCCCCTGAATTACAATAAAGTAGGTACACAATTGTTTACTTTTACAAATTGCAAATTGCATTCCTTCGGAAAAAGGTTCTAATCTAAGATGATATAGGTGTTTGAATACGTTACTATGGTAATTTAAGGCGGCGACAAGTTGATTGTCACCAAAATAATACCAACTACCTGTTTTGTATGAGGAATCCCAACTTAATTTTACCAGGCTTAATGACGACATACACCCACGATTTTGGGTTTGTGCACATCTACTCCACAGTACCTTTAAAATAACATAAGTTTAGTTCTCCTCATTTCATAATACTAAAAAAGCGTACGGAAAGTTCGGATGTTCACGTATTACTATAATGATGCCTCTTATGTGTGCGTAGGCCGTACGGAGCTTGCCAGATTCTGCGCGATATTTTTTTCTATTTTGGGTTGTAAGATTCGAATTTGCGATATTTCTTATTTTATGCGATCTTTGCGATATTTTGTTTCATTAATTATTACAAAAAAAAAATCGAATTCAATAAAATTCTTCTCATTTGAAAACACTAAATACAACCATTATTGCTTTATTAAAGTTCCTTATGTGCTAAATGCACTAATTTTCATATTTCTTCTTTATTGAAGTTGCCGTTAAATTTAGTTTATTTTAGACTTTTGTTTTATTTTATTTATTTTTTTATTTTATCTACAAGCTACTAAACGCTAACAGATATCTTAAATTATAATAGCCTATCAAAATAAGTAAACATACAATAGCATTGCCTTAAATTTATCTCTTGATAAACAAATGTCGATATTTCTACACGCTTAATTGAAAAATATGATTGCTCTAGATAAAGGTTCATTAAACCCGTATTTAGTTCTTTGCACGCATTGAAAAAGAAAATCTCTAGTTCTTACTGGTCTAGCAGGTAAAGGGTTTTTCAACAGGGACGCTACAAAAGTAGAGCGACAGGGACAGCAAACGACGCTGAATTTTTTGCCGCTCTTTTGACATTTCTCTTCAGTAAGGTTTGCCATTTCATGATGGAAAGATATACGAGCCAACAATGAGTCTAAATTATTAAAATTTACTACCGAAATTCGGAGTCAGTGGCCTCAACGTTAAGAGCGCTACGTCCAATTTATGGTCATCATAATCATCCTAGCAGATCAACAATTGAGCGTCTAGTGGAAAAATTTGAATTCACAGAATTAAGAGCGCTACGTCTAATTTATGGGCGTCATAATCGTCCTAGCAGATCAACAATTGAGCGTCTAGTGGAAAAAATTGAATCCACTAGCACAGTACAAAATGTTACCGTGCCAGTGAGATAAAGAAGTCCCCGTTGAGTCGAGAATATTGCTGCCGCTGAGGCTTCAGTTGAAGAAAGCCCAAATGTGTCTCTCACACGTCGTTCTCAAGCGTTGGGCATCTTTGTGACGAATTTTGCGAAAAGATCTTGGCCTACTTCCTTACAAGATTAAATTGACGCAAGAACTGAAGCCGCTTGACCACCAGAAGCGTCGTATGTTCGTGAATTGGGCTGAGCAACAACTTAAAAATGATTCGGATTTTCATCGAAGAATCATCTTCAGCGGCGAGGCTCATTTCTGGCTGAATGGCTTCGTCAATAAACAAAATATGCGGTATTGGTCAGGCAGCAATCCACACGTACTCCATGAGTCATTATTGCATCCCGAAAAAATTACGGTTTGGTGCGGTATGGGCCGGCGGCGTCATTGGGCCGTACTTCTTTCTCGATGATCAAGACCGGTTACTGTGAATGGGAATCACTACCGTTCAATGATAACCGAATATTTTTGGCCCCAATTGGATGATATGGACTTGGAGGACATTTGGTTGCGCCACAAGCCACACAGCGAATGTCACAATCAATTTATTGGAAACCAGGTTTGGAGAACGTGTTATCTCACGAAATGGTCCAGTCGCTTGGCCGCCTCGGTCGTGCGTTTTTTTTTTTTAGACTATTTCTTGTGGGGCTACGTCAAGTCTATGGTCTATGCCAACAAGCCAGCGACGATTGATGAACTTCGTAAGAATACCGACCGTGAAATTGAAGCAGTATCGGCCGATTTATGCTTGAAAACCTTCGAAAATTTGGTTCAGCGTCTGGACTTCTGCAAGCGTCCCGTGGTGGCCATGCAAAAGAAATCGAAACTTTTGTAGCGCTCTTATTGAAAAACCCGATATATAGACAATTGAAAGAAGGGATGGACATCTAATATTATAGCTAAGTATATCTCTTACAAACATTACCTACATCATGAATAGCAAGCCTCGATCTTAACAAAATTATATCTATATATATAATTACATCCTCTATACTAGATAGGTACCTACTAATGAATTCCTTAAGTTAGGTATGCAGAAAAAAAAACACCTCTGGATGAGTATGGTTGTTGCAGCTTGAAAAATAGGACAGTTTCGGATCCGATAGGTGGCGCTGTTTAGAATAAAAATTTAATATTAAATCTTAAATATTCATTTTTATTTGAAAACGATTAAAATATTATCAAAATATTAAACTTAGATATAGCTTCGGAGTTTTGCTTCTTAATTGTTGGCGTAAGATCATGAATTGTTGACTTGGCAACATTTATATTTTTTACTTTTCAAAATTTATAATCTCACATCAACACTTGAATTTTTAAATTTTAGATCAACAATTAGCGTTCGTTTTAAACAACGAAAATTGTTGGCATAAGACATAAAATTTGTTTCTGTGTAGTACACTACACAAAATTTAGTGTTATTTAAATGAAACCGAAATCTCCTTGGCCCCTCAAATTTATAATAGGCAGCTAAAAGAGAAAGGATAATTTCATACTTTACAACTTATACGTTTTGGAAAATCTTATCCAAACTCAAAATTGTCAAATCAGTAAGGTATATTAGAATAATATAATTACTACGATAGAATATTATGATCTCTGATAAAAGCGTGAAATTACTAACTACGTACTTGTATTTTACGACCGATAACACGACATGACGGTCATAAAAGTGAGCTATTTTGGTAGTTGTTTTGAGATCTTCGTTTTATTTGCATCATTTTTAGTATAAAAGCTGAATTTCAACAGAAGTGTGTACAGTTTCTGGTGTAAAGACAAAGGTGTTAATAAGTTCAGAAAAATGTCAGTCACATCTAATATAATTTGTCTCCTTTTAGTGGTTATAACTGCTTCGCTAATAACAGGTAATGGTGTTAATAGTGCTACAAGGATAGGGTGTAACGTTTAAATGATTTTGATTTTCTGCAGGTGACCAGTATCACACCGCGGAGTCCTTGCTGGGTAATCGTGTCAATGGCGAACGTATTGCTGAAGAAAAGTATGTTCCCCCTGAGGAAATGGATACCAGCTTCTGGCTCAACAAGGCTCTGCCTAATGTTGTTAAAAGGGCAAATCTTGTAGCCAACAAAAACAAAGCCAAAAATATTATTCTGTTTCTGGGCGATGGAATGTCAGTGCCGACACTCACAGCTTCCAGAATTTATAAAGGTCAACTCAAAAACAAGACAGGAGAAGAAGAAACGTTGAGTTTTGAAAATTTTCCATTTTCGGGATTGAGTAAGGTAACTGTCGGTTGTTCTTAAAAATGTCCAGCAATGATTTGACTTGAATTTCAGACCTATTGCGCGAATGGCCAAGTTCCCGATTCGTCATGCACGGCGACAGCTTACTTGTGCGGAGTTAAGACCAACATGCTAACAATAGGAGTCAACGCCCGTGTGAAGTTTAACAACTGCTCAACAAGTAGTGACCCAGCTAATCAAGTGGAATCGCTTGCCAAATGGGCTCAGGACGCTGGCAAAGCTACAGGTATCGTGACTACCACCACGGTTACCAATGCAAGCCCCTCTGGAGCATATGCTCATGTGGCCAACAGGCTATGGGAATGCGACAATGATGTCCTAGTTCAAGGAGAAGACCCAGCGAACTGTGAAGATATTGCTACTCAATTGATCACCAAAAGTCCTGGGAAAAATTTCAACGTTATTCTGGGGGGCGGCAGGGGAAAGATGATTCCTAATACAACTCATGATATTTCTGGTGCAAAAGGCGAGCGAATTGACGGAATAAATTTGATTCGCCTATGGCAAGCAGCTAACCCGTGGGGTGTGCATGTGGACAAGAAATCCGCTTTGTTTGCAACTGATTACTCGACAACAGACCATTTGATGGGTCTCTTCGCATTCGGAGATTTGGAATACCACTCGGAAGCCGGTCCAGAGCAGCCCACTTTGACTGAAATGACCGAGGCAGCTATTCAAATCGTGGAGAAAAATCCGAATGGGTTCTTCTTGTTTATCGAAGGCGGTCGCATAGATCATGCACACCATGCTACAAAGGCTCAAATAGCTTTGGACGAGACGCTTGAGTTTGAAAAGGCTGTTGCCAAAGCCGTTGCAATGACAAACAGCAGTGAAACATTAATAGTGGTTACATCGGATCATGCTCATACCATGTCTATTAATGGGTATCCTGGTCGGGGTAATGACATCACCAACCTGAACGAGTACGACTTGTCATCAGATGGTTTACAATACTCTACTCTGAGCTATGCAGTTGGTCCTGAGCAGTATCTAGATGCAAGTGGCAAGAGGCTGGATATTACTGGAAAACTCGATGAAACTGGTATGTGATACCGAGTTTTTCTATCGGAGTTGTATGTTTTAATCCGTTTGAATGTTATTATTTTTTAGATTCCATATACCCAAGTTATATCAAGGCAAATGCGGGTACTCATGCCGGAGAAGATGTTGGCATTTTTGCCAGTGGTCCCAACTCGCACATGTTTAGTGGGGTTATGGAGCAGAACGTGATTCCTCACATCATGGCATATGCAGCTTGTATCGGAAAGGGTCGGACAGTATGCAATCCTGTTTTATGTCACAAATAGACAGGTTATGCGAATTTGCAATTTTTGATACTGCTACTTTACGTTGTATAAATGTAAATAATTGTACGACTGAAGATGTTTTTGCGATGAAAAATAATAATGATTGAATATCAATCTTTGCACATAATAAATTTTGGTTTTATCTTCTACCACCACTGAGAATGAACACAATAGTACTGCACACGCACTATGTTACAAATAATCCTAATTAATATATGTGAATCTGTCCTCACATTAGATACTAATTTCATTTGGTTTTCAATGGCAAATGGAAGGAAAATAATCTTAAACTTTTAATCTTGGACAAGGAACTGAGAATGATGAAGTTCAAATGGAAAACTTTGAAATAAATGAGCAACCGGAAACATCTGTACCTGAAATAGTATTACATATCAGTGAGGAGTCAGTGGTCGTGGATGACACTTGCTTAGAAGAAAATCAGCAAACTGAAGGTAACCCTAGCTATAACTTACGTGACATACTATTCATACATAAGCCGGAGAAGTACATCGATTATGAAAGTGATACTTACTTAGTTGAATGCCTGGAAAACGAATCCAGGACTGTCGAAGAGGCGAAGTAATCTTCTGGCTCTAAAAATTGGCATTTAGCAATGAGAGAAGAGGTTTACTGCCTATTCAAAAATCACACTGGAAGGAAACAAGGCTTAGATGGATAAAATCAGTCGTTTTAAAGCACGTTTATAGTGGCAAGGGGATACAATCAACAGTATATAGCAGAGACAGACCATACATACATGGTTGTGTATTTTCCGGTTTTGAATATCATTAAATTCGATTTCATGAGTAATTTTTTTTTAAATAACCGAAGAGAAATTGCTCAAAATGTTTTTATTTTCCTTCAACCAATCTACATTGCTTATATTTTATAAATATTTTAAGCAAAAGTAAACTTATTTCTTAAAAAAAATTACTATCCAAACGAAACGAATAATTTCAAATTTAACGGATAAAATTCTATGAATGCTGGCAGACACTTTGCCGGGAGGAAGTGGTACACGTAAGGTGCGAGTTTTTGAAGTTACGTGACATTTTGTCAATACGAATTTCTATGTAACAATACTAACGCACTTAGCATGTTCCACCCCATAAAAAAAAAAAAGAACTTCGGGATATGACGCGTCAGGCGTAACGTATGCGCAAGGACCTCTAAACATTTTCTATGTTCCAAAAAGAATCAACTCTAGCAACTGGCGGCGGCCACCTTACACCGAGATCACCGCCAGCGTTGAAAACTACGCAGTTTTTCTCTTCTCTGCAAGTGTAGCTTGCTTTGATTTTATAGATAAATATCTCAGAAATTGTAGCCAGGACAATGGACGCCACCAACTCCATTTACAAACAATCAAATCAGTTATCCAAACGGACAACATTTCTCGGCATCCGACCAAAATGCACCATCAAGTGAAGCTCATGCGGAACAAAAGTTGTTGTAATTGCTGAAGATCCTTACTTTGCTTTGCTTTTAGAAGCTCAAAAAAAAAAAGACCTAGGTACCTATAAGTGATGCTGATTATGCAGGCGACACTAAACAAATATACAAAACTACAAAAACAGAGTACTTGGCAGCATCACACACTATTAAACAGTTGTTATGGCTAAAACGTTTAATTTCAAATTTGCCTTTTTCAGAATCACAGTCAATTTTGTTTCTGGACAACCAAAGCGCCATGAAAATACAGAGTTTTATAAGCGCACAAAACACCTAGATGTTCAATATAATTTTATGCGTCGGAAGCTTCAATGTGGAGAGTTTAATAGTAGAGTCATCAGCACGGTTGCCACAATGGTCATTTGTGACCAAATTTGGTCATCTTTTTCTCTATTGGTCACATGGTCATGTTTTATTCCATTTGGTCATTTTTTTACGAAAAGAAAAAAAAAACTCGAATTTCTTATTTATGCAACGTTAAGCGCCTTTCTTTTTGTCTGATGTAAATGATAAAACGCACTGATTACACATGCACGATCACTGAATGCATTTATCGACAGATGACCAACTTTTAATAAAAATGAAGTAAAAACAAACGTTTTAAATTTTTATTTATAACTCTTGAGACAATTGCTACTTAGATTTGATTTCAGTAATAATGATTTGAGAAATTTAGCCATAATAGCTCCAAAAAGTGTTTCGTCTGTTTCCGAAATTTCTATATGACCTTTAATTGATGTTTTTCCTAACTTGGTTCAGGGTGATCAGGAATATTATGTCGTGACGGAGTGAAGAATGCTTAGATGTTCCAATGATCATAATCTTAATGATAAAATTGACATAATGCGAATTTTGGCAAAAAGTCAGTTTTCTTAAAAATGCGTTAAACGAGTATTGCTCCGGAAATTTAAATACTTTTAATTACAATTTGATGTCTCTTCCACACAGCAAAGTTGCTGCTGAAAGAACATTTTATGAATTAAGTTTGACTAAAACGAAATTGATTAATAGACTTAATTTTGACACTATTAATAATATAATGCTGGCCAAACAGATTCAAGATGAAAAAAAATAGCCATAGCGTTTGGGCTGCAAAAAATATTTTTTAAACGTATTTGTTTTTATTAAGCTTATTTTCTGTATGTGATCTCATTTTATAATGCTGTTAGAAACTAACAGCCTTATTTATAAATTCACCGTAGAGTCTGCTTATCTTTACGCGCCCTCTAAAATGCCCTTACGCAGTAAAATGTGATTTATAAACATTTTTCCAACTTAAGCAACGTTGCCTTAGGGCAAAAAGTAATAGATTTCAGCGTTTTCTGTAATAGTTTATCGAAATTCTTACCTTTTTAGACACAAACCTCGTTTAGTAAAGTTAGAGAGGAAAAATGTTGATAAATAACAATTTTAAACGAGCCACGTAAATAAATCCTGCGTAAATCCTTACGCGATGTTTAACTAAACAACATCGTAGAGGCGTCGTAAGGGAATCTAATAAATACGGCTGTAATATTTTTATATATCATTATTTATGATTCGTTACATTTAATAATTTTTGTTAATCTAATTTAACAATCAAGTTTGTTACTTTTTTTGTTTTGTTTTTGTTTTTTTTTTTTGTTGAATTTGTTTGTACATGTTTTTTTTATTGTTTTTGTTTATTATTAAGAGGTAATTTAAAAAAAACAGTGAACTGTTCAATAGAAGATAATGTGATCAATTGATTGTTCTGTTTTTACATATATTTCGGAATTAAATTGTTTTGGTCATTTTTAGGTACAGTTGGTCATTTTTGTTTCCAATTTTGGACACAAAATTTATTTTCAAGTGGCAACCGTGGTCATCAGCATCATGGAACAGTCTGCTGATATTTTGACTTAAACCAGTGCCTTGATTTTGTGCGGTTTTTGTCGCAATTGCGCTAGGGAACGTTCCGAATCGGATTTAAATGTGTGAGTGCACCGCGCGCTGGACCAGCGTGACCGTTGTGCGAAAATTTGACACTTTTTTCGAGTACTCTAATACAATTTTTTGGTACTTTTTCCCTTTTTTTAGTTGAAAAAGGAACTTCGCAAATTCTTTAAACAACTGCGATTTCCAAATAAATATGTTTAAAATGTAACGCGGTTGCGTATCACAATACTATTATAACGTCAAGTGCGCCTATACTTGTTAAATATCGTGCGAAAATTCTAAATTTGCGGAGTAGCTTTAGGCCCCAGTTATAGTCATACGTAAAACAGAGCCGTACAAATTTTCTTTTGATTTTTTTGACCACTTAAAATTGATAGTTGACCTCAATCTTGGTCTTAAAATGTTGCTTATGAATTATAAAATAAGTTAATCAAATTCGTTTTTCTAAAATAAGAATTTATAAATTTTTCCGTACGAAAAACGTTTTCCGATCACAGAAAAATTAATAAATTCTATAAAAATATATATATTCTATAAAACTGAAAGATAATTTGCTTATTTTTTTGATAAACTAACTTTATAATTCATAAGCAATATTTTAAGATGAAGATTGAGGTCAACCATCCAGTTTTGGTGGTCAAAAAAAGCAAAAGAAAATTGGTACAGTTTCGTTTTACGTATGGCATTTGGACCTTAGTAATATTGCCCTTTATTGTTTCATCGCCCTGGGTGTTAGAGAGAGGCTATGAATTATAGTTTAAAAAAAAATTGATAATTTTCATAGAAATTTTCATATATATAAAAAAACTTAAACAACAAAAATATATACAATACAGATTTTTTTAAGATAGTTCAAAAAATAGTTGCAATTCGTTTTCCCCTTCGGGTAGGGGACAAAATATACCCGAGGTAGGCATGCCTGTCGTAAGAGGCGACTAAAATCCACAAAAGCGGAGACGAAAACTTCGCAAAAACAATGCGGCAAAAAAGTAAAACAAATGACCCGGTCCTCCTGGCAGGGGGTTTGTGTGTAGAACCTACTGAGCTATCTAGCAGTGGCGAAGCAAGGGGGGGGGGGGGGCAAGGGGGGCATAGGCCCCGGGCGGCACTTTGCTAGGGGCGGCAATTTGGAGCAGTTCATTTTTTTTACTGTGCTGTACTATTTTATAAGCTCTTACAGTTTACAAGTTGACAGGCGTAGTAGGAGTTTCTGTTTTTTGATTGCAAGTAGAGTTGGTGATAGATCGATATCTTTACATATATGTAAGAGTATATCTAAGAATACAGAGATTTGTTCTTGAATTTGCATTTGACGTTATAAACTGAATATCGCGATGGACGTGTGTGGGGGTGTAAGTAAACGAAGTGGGATTTTCTGATTGTGTAACGATCCAAGTGGTTGCAATTATTTTAAGATCTGCGGTGAAAAATGGGCAATATTTGCAAAAAATAAATTTTGCCTAGCTGCTATTGCATTCTTAATAGAAGTGCGGAGTTTTAAAAAAATATATGAACACAGATCGGCTTTTGGGTAGTAATTTTTCAGAAATAATTAAAAAAATTGATTTAGTCGAATTTTTTGAGAAAAACTAAGTAGGGGATCTTATTTAAAATACCTGCATTATCTTTAATTAGTATTTTGATAAAAATCATTAGAGAGGTTTTTGTAAAATGACGAAGAAAAACCGTACCAAATTTTGCAATGTTGTTTGAATAATATCTACTATTGCCTAACTATTTAGCTGAAAACTGACTACTTATAAGCTATTGTTCGGGATGTAAGCATTAGTTGGTTTTTAGAGTTTTATCGAATTTAAAATTGGGGTTTTCGAGATATAAAAAAATAGATAAGTAGTTGGCGCAACAGGTCCAAAAGACCCTAGGCCTAGCTTCTCACAGCCATTCGTTTTGTGTGAGTTTGTTTTTTTTCATGTTTAGAAAGAATGGAAGGGATCTTCAATTTAATGCCGATTCCAAACGGCTAATTGAGAGGCTCTTTTCTTAGAAAACTAAAGAAAACGAAATTAAAAAAAAAATCTTCTTTTCAAAAATCTATTGTACGATAATGGGTACGGTACGTTTCGCTTAAATTGTTGGGAAAATTGACG
Source organism: Cheilosia urbana (assembly GCA_946477585.1). Taxonomy (NCBI): domain Eukaryota; kingdom Metazoa; phylum Arthropoda; class Insecta; order Diptera; family Syrphidae; genus Cheilosia; species Cheilosia urbana. The sequence continues at coordinate 179,806,336 of OX297853.1, forward strand.
TTTCGCCGGGGTGGCGAAATGATCAATCTGGGAAATAGTAAAACGTCGAAACGAAATTTCGTTGGAAAATTACTTGACAACAACATCAGCAAATGATTTTTTCGAAATGATCAAAAATCATTTCAAAAAAATACGAAAGATAAAAACGCAAATTAGTAATCGCGCAATGATTGAAATATTTAAGGAATAAAAAACCGAATTCAAAATTCAGGATTGTTAAATAAAGGAAATATTTAACGACTTAAGGCAAAACCGAATGAATTTTGCAAAATAATGCTAACCCTACGATAATATAGACAAAAACTGAGCCTTCTATTCAGGTAGAAATGACCATAATTACCATAGAAATTAATTTTTGTTTTCGAGATATTTCGAAATTTCAAAAGTAGTGTTACTCGATTCCAGAAATTTTACCAAGTTTACAAAGGTATTTTTATAATTTGTGAAAAAATTATGGGGGCGGCACAAATTGGGTCTGCCCCGGGCGGCTCCAACCAACGCTACGCCACTGCTATCTAGTAAAACTGATTCAGTTAAAAAAAAATTTATGGCAATGAACAAAACAACAAATATAAGTATCCCAGGTGGCAGACCAGGTAAACTGGAAAATCCACCCTTCTCGGAGGTCGGTCCCATGCAGCGATGCCATATCTGACGATTTATCGTCATTTTGACGTTTTTCAGTCTCAATGACGATTTGACGTTTTTGGCTTGCCAAAAGACGATTTTCAGGTCTCAAGGAAATGCCCAACGACAATTTGACGATTTTTCACTAACTCATGTCAAAGTAAACGCACACTTCTTAAGAAGTTCAATTCCAATATGTTTTTGAAATAAATAAAAAGTAATATAAATTTTTTGTGATTACTTATTATATTTATTTGTTTCTATAAGTACCTACCATGCAATGAATTTAACATTTCAAACATCGCAAGACTGAAAAATGTGTTGCTTTTTTTTGTACTTAGCAGAAGGCTAAGTTAGTTTTTTGTCGGAAAATTGTCGCCTAAGAATAGTTTTGTCCCATACGCAATTTTGATGTTTTTTTTAGTTAGAAATTGAATCTATGCTAAAATGCTCTTTTCAAATCTGCAATCCGTTTTTCACTGAGCCTTACCAATCCTTAGATATCGAGCATCGACTTTGTCCAATATTCATTGAAATCAACGGTTTGTAAAATTGGGTTGTACCATAAACCATCTTTTGGGTTTTGTATGTTTCCATACAATATTTATTAAACATTTCAAAATCCGTCCTTTATTTGAAAGACAAAAATATAGGACGAGGTTAAAAAAGAAAGGAGTGTCCTTTTAAATAAAGAACGGAGGGTCACCGTAGGTTACTCCAGAAATATGTGTTCAAAACATTATTTCTAAATCAGATGCTAAGAAATATGTAATATGATTATGACTTATTCATCAGGTATGATATTTTTCAATCTACAAAGGTATTAGGACGTCGATTAACCAGAAACCTGGCTTATACACAAAATATTGGAAAACAAATTACACAGAGCGATGCATCTCTGCACAATCTTCAAAAAAAAAGAGAAAGTGGTTCTTAACTATTTGCATTCGCCTATTAATGTATAAGATAACAAGTTAAAACTCGAAAACGAAATTGAATTTTCTTTTAAAATTGTATAGTTCACCTCCATTTCTTCTCCAATTTTCAGTATGGTATTATCCCACTTTTTGATGTCCCACGTGTATGGGTATATATAAAAAGTTGACTTTTACGTAACTTATGTAGCAACTGAAGCACTGAAGGGTATGGCAAAACGGCTTGAAAATTGGAACTTAGCTAATAATAGAACAAACTTTATATGGAAAACATTTTCTTAATAATAAAGGCACAAGCTTTTAACTTCGTTTTTCTCGAAACGATGTCAATGGCGTATGGGACAAAATAATTCTCAGGCGACGAAATAAGAAAGCTTGAAAAATCGTGTTTTTATCATTATTATAATTATTATTACAATTTCTTGCTTTTATGGTAATGACGATTTTTTGACGATTTTTTGACGATTTTTTAAGCAGGAAATGCAGATTTTGGAAAATTTTGTCTGGCACCACTGGTCCCATGGATTCTGGGGGGGACCATTTATTGCTTCCACAACAAAGCTCCAAAAGGAGTTCACTCACGCCCCCAAAAATGGTCGTGCCAAAACAACTTACGGCCTACGATAGTGCTATAATTGGAACCATTCCGAACATACAAAAAGTAAAATGTGGAACTGAAACCAATATAGTTGAAAGTGAACGTACAACAGATTCACAAGCGAAATTAAAAACAAGCAGCTATTACACTGAATGGCAAGCTGAACATAAAGCAAGGAAAAATCTAGAAGAAATTGTTTTAAGCTTACAAAAACAGATAAAAGAACTTGAAATAAAGGTTAGCCTTTTGGACCGTACTGTCCAACCAATCCAATCAATACAGCAAGATAAACAAAAAGAATACTTCACTGATGAAGAGGAGCTTGCACTAGAGACAGAAAGACATCTGACTAAAAGCAAAAGGCCAACGAAGAAACGAAAGGCAGAAGAAAGTCCTGAAACATCTGCCAGAAATCTTGACAATGTGGCTACGGCAAAACATGCAAATTTGCAAGCTAAGACGAATGATAAAAGGACTGAAAAGACAATCATTGGCTCGAAAAGACAGCCATTACCACCACCAATAATGATCTCTGCAGTAGATCGATTTGGTGAACTAAAAAGTATAATTGAGCAAAAAGCTAAAAAAGCGTGCAAGCTCACGTCATATAGCAACAACAATTGGAAAATAAATGTCGATGACAGTGACACTTATAGAGATATCACTGATAAGTTAACAAAAATGAAGTTGCAATGGCACACATATGAAAATAAGGCTACTAGACCAATTAGGGTAGTCGTCAGAGGTCTTCACTTCTCTTGTGATGAACATGATAATAGGCCTGTTTTTTTGAGCTTCGAACTCAGCAAAGCAAAGCAAAGTAGGATTTTCAGCACGCAATTACAACAACTACTGTGATTCCTCGAAGTGTCAAGTAGGGCGTAGTTGTTGTAATCGTATGCTGAAAATCCTACTTTGCTTTGCTTTGCTGAGTTCTAAGCTCAAAAAAACACGCCTATTGTTGAGGACTTGACTAATAAAAATTTCAAAATTATAGAAGCCAAAAACTTAATTAAAAAAGAAAAAACAACAGTTAATGAAGGGGAACAAACTACAAGAAATAGAAAATTACCCCTTTTTATGCTCGCCTTTCACAATCAAGAAGATATTGAAAAGGTATACGCTATTAAATCAATAATGAATATTGTTGTCAAGATTGAGCCATTTCGAAGAAGATCCAACACTATATCTCAATGCAAACGATGCCAAGCTTTCGGACATACGCAAAGATATTGCAAAAGAGATTTTGCATGCGTTAAATGGGAAGGAAAACATTCAACAAATAGTTGTCCACAAAAAAGAGAAGATAAAGTTAAATGCATAAACTGCCACGGAAACCACCCAGCTAATTATAGAGGCTGTCCGGCAGCAAAAGAATATCAAGAAAAGAAAAAGAGAGGTACTGCCAAACACAAACAGAACCCTCTTAAAAATACAAACAAGAAACAGGTAAATATCGAAAATAATAAAAAAGACAAAATACCGCCAGTAGTTAATAACAATCATATTCCCAAATTGTGAAAAATACACGTAAAGAAGAAGAAATATCAGTAAAGGAAATGCTTACTATTTACTATTATTCAAAGATTGGACAATCAAGATAAAGTTATTAAGCTTCTAACCAAAGAAGTGTCCAAAGGAAAAAATCAACAAAATAACAATGATTGAAAATCTGAAAGTCGCAACCTGGAATGCAAACGGTTTACACCAACACATTTCTGAATTTCAGGTATTTTTATGCAATGAAAATGACGTCTGCCTGATTTCTGAAACCCACTTCAAACAGGAAACAATGATTAGAATTCCTGGGTACCTCTGTTACCACTCTCCCCATCCTTCTGACAGTGCCAGGGGAGGTAGTGCTGTAATTGTAAAAAGTATGTTAAAACCCTATGAAATGCCCAAAATAGGAAAACTAACCATGCAAGTAGCGATAGTAAACATTCTGACTAAAAGCAAGCAATTTAACGTAGCTGCTATATATTGTCCACCTAGACATTCGCCTGCAGAGGAAGATCTTAACGACCTATTTCGATCTCTAGGTAATAACTTTATCATTGGAGGTGATTTCAATGCAAAACACACCTACTGGGGGTCTCGATTAGTAACGACAAAAGGCAGGAAGCTTTACAAAACAGGGCGAAATTTTAATTGTAATTTTATTTCGACTGGATCGCCTACTTATTGGCCACCCGACCCATCAAAAATACCAGACCTTATTGACTTCTTCATTACGAAAGGAATCAATAGAAAAGAACTTAAAGTTGAAAGCAGTGATGATTTGTCGTCGGATCATACACCCGTAATCTTAACGGTCAACGGCATGTTAGTAGAGCAGATAAGCAATGAAAGACTTACCAACAAAAGAACAAACTGGTGTAATTTTAAAAAAATACTCAAAGGTTTTATAAACCTTAGATCTCCACTGGTCACAACAAGGCATATTGATATCGAAGTGGAACAATTCATTGCCGATATACAACAGGCAGCAGAAGATAGTACACCAACTGGTCAGCAACGTAAACAAGCATCGGTAAAATATCCCATAGAAATTAGGGAACTAATATTAGAAAAGAGAAGAGCCCGGAGAAAATGGCAAATGACAAGATATCCCGGCGATAAAACTATATTCAATAGACTTAATAAAAAACTTAAAAAGAGTATTAGTGAATTTAAAAATAGATCTCTAACTAAATACTTTTCCAACTTGACTGCTGACAAAGTCACAGACTACTCCCTTTGGAAGGCTGCCAAATATTTAAAAAGACCTCAAACGCAAGATCCCCCGTTACGAACATCTGATGGGAAATGGATCGGCGACCCAAAACAAAAGGTCAAACTTTTTTCAGAACATTTGACAAATGTTTTTAAACCTTTTCCACCTAGCGTGGCAGGCGAATGCCTTGAATTCTCTGATAGAATTGATGAGGACGTAATCACTTACGTTTCGCTAAAAGAGATCAGCACATGTATTCATGAGCTCTCTAATAGAAAATCACCAGGTTATGATCTAATAACTGCCCAAATCCTGAAGGAACTACCCTTCATAGCATTGGTTAAACCTAAGCTTTTAATTAATGCTTGTTTTAAGCTTAGATATGTTCCACATCACTGGAAGATAGCAGAAATTATAGTTATACCTAAACAAGGTAAACCTCCATCAGAAGTCACCTCTTACAGGCCAATTTCACTTTTACCTGTACTATCCAAAATTTTTGAGAAACTGCTTCTTAAAAGACTAGATAAAATCATAGAGCAGAGAAGGCTTATTCCCACCCATCAGCTCGGGTTTAGAAATAAGCACTCGACAATAGACCAAGTACATCGTATAACAAATATTATAGAAAAATCACTAGAAGAAAAACAAGTTTGTTCTGCATTGTTCTTAGACGTTGCTCAGGTTTTTGATAAGGTCTGGCATAAGGGCTTAGAGTATAAACTTCATAGGAACCTACCTAGACAATACTATGAGATACTTAAATCTTATATTTCAAATAGATTCTTTAGAGTTCGTTATGGTTCAGCGTATTCTGAACTTAAAGAAATACAAGCAGGAGTTCCACAGGGAAGTGTTCTGGGACCAACCCTTAACTTATTGTATACTACTGATATACCACATAGAAACGACACGATGATAGCCACATTCGCAGACGACACTGCTCTTCTATCAACTGATAGATGCGTGACTAAATCAACAGAAAAACTGCAAAATTCAGTTAACGAAATATGTGATTGGGCACAACGATGGCGAATTAGACTCAAATAGTCAAAGTCCACTCATATCAATTTTACAAATAAAAAATGTATAAATGTTCCGCTGGTTATTAATAACCAAGTAGTTCCTTATTCCAACACAGCTAAGTATCTGGGTATGAATCTAGATGCTAAGCTGAAATGGAAGGAACATGTGAAAAAGAAAGTAGAAGAGTTAAATATTAGATATAGAAAACTTTATTGGTTGCTAGGACATAACTCGGAAATGTCCATTGAGAATAAAATTTTATTATATAACCAGATATTGAAGCCTGTTTGGACATATGGTGTCCAATTATGGGGTTGTACAAGGAAGACAAATAATGTAAAAATAATACAGACATTCCAAAACAAAGTCCTTCGGGCAATAGTAAATGCCCCATGGTATATTAGAAATAATGACCTGCATCGTGATTTGCAGACTGATCTTGTAACGGAGGTAATTAATAATAGTAATTAATTAAAAAAAACAAAAAACCCGACAGACTGTAGAAAAAATCTCAGTTACTGACATTGTGTGACAATTGCTTTTTTTTGTTTTTCTTAATTTATATTTTTATAATTATTGGTTTAGCCTATGACACTCCGGGGAAGAATACGAATCTAGTGACACCTCACTCTTTAAAATCGGTCAAGCCGTTTAGGCTACAGGGCGTTACGTAGGAACGTACATAGGATACGCGCGAAACACATAACCCTCTCTGTGTACAGTCGGGTAAAAAGTACGCAATTCGTCACAATGAGCGTCTGCAGATGCATATTAATCCTGAAATAGAAGACGTCTTAAATGTACGATACAATATTCGTAGATTGAGAAGAATTAAACCTCACGACCTTATAATCTAAATAATGAGAACCCGTATTCAAATTGTAATACCTTCTCAAACACAACTGAACGTTGAAACTAAAATCATTTTGTCGATCTTTCTTTGATTGGTCATGATTAAGGAGGTGTTTTTAGTGCGGTTAGAGTCCCACACTACTCTGGGTTTCTAACCCCACTGTGTCTTTCGAGAATTTCACCTTCAGTAACAAAAAAAAAAAAAATCGTTTTCGAATGACAAATTTTAAAATGAAAACCTTAAAACCTTAATGCCCAAAACACATGTGCAGAATTTCTGGACGCAGTGAAGCATGCAGTACTGCAAGCAAAACACATGTGCAGAAAATAGTTTGACATGCTTGCATCAGCTACTGTCATTCGCCGACTAAGCAGCTGATTTGTTTTTGTTTGTAATTAAATTCGTTGAAAATGAAAATTGAGAAATTCAATAAAATTCGCTTAATTGTATTGCTTTTATCGGCTTACCAGTCGTACAAAAAGTTGTTAGTTGTTGTTGAAATAATGTTTTCGTTGAAAATTCTATTTTCCATTTTTGTGTGAGCCGCAAAATATTTGAATAAACGGCAAACGCAATGATGCCAAATCCGTTCAAATTTACTTTTTAATTTTTCTGTGTTTGGTTGCATTGTCGTTTGCAGTGGATTTAGAAATAGCGACAACTTGCAGTTCTGCAACGCATGCAGAATTTACATGTGTTCACTCCCATTTAAACGGTTCTATTTCCACTGCATGCAAAATTCTGCACGTGTGTTTTGGGCATAATAAATAATAAAACATTGGCTGCAAGTATATCAACTCATATTTATATCCACATTTTAAGATCTCGTTCAATTTAGTTTTAAAAAGTTGCACAGAAAAAAAATGCAAGAAAAAATGCCCTTTCTGAAGCTCTTCTGTAAATTTAGAATTTTCTCACAATATTTAACAAGTATAGCCTCGTTTTAACCGAAAATAGTGTTGTGATAGGGAACAGCGTTATATTTTAAACATATTTATTTTGAAATCACAGTTTTTGAAAACTCCCCGAAGTGTATTTTCCAACTAAAAAAAGGAACAAATTAGCAACAAATTGTATCAGGGTCCTCGGCAAAAGTACCAAATTGTCGCACAATGGTCACGCTGTTGTCAGTTGTTCTCATCCGACATCCTTCTCGCAACCTAAATAGGTTGCGTATGGGAAAGCGCGCCTGGAATTTTCAGGAACAAGGCTACAATAGAACAGGAAATATTGGAAGCTGTCAGTTCTCGACATCACGCACACATTTATAGAATCCGCCTATACGTGAACCCTTTCCGCAACCGCAATTGCGACAAAAACCGCACAAAATCAAGGCACAGCTTTTGAGAAATTTCGATACCTTTAGCATTTAATTGAAATGTACTCCCTAACTACCCTTTGGGGAAGTGCCATTTCGCAGCAACTAATGAAGTGGGAGTGTTAAGGACTATTCACATGAGAGCGAATTGCGAACTGCGAACACGCGAATATTCGTGGTTTCTGACACTTCATTCACATGAAAACTTTTTTTGGTCGCAGATACCCGCGTATCAGTTTCATTTTTAAAGGTTAAGTTCAAACGAATTTTTCAATCGTGGGTTTGTGGATCGCGGCTGTTTTGTGTGGATTGTGAATAAAGTGTGACAGTTCGCGGCAAGAATTTTCAATTCGCGGGAAAATTGCTTTAAATGTTAATTTAGCTGTTTAAATCAATTGAGAGTAATGTTTTTTTAGACTAGATGTTAGATTAATTAAATATAATGGTTTTGTGATAGAACAAATACAAATTTTCAATTCATAAATGCAGTTAAATTGATTTGTTCGCAATTCGCCTATTCGCAGTTCGCTCTCATGTGAATGGTCCTTTAAGGACCTTTAAGGACCTTTAAGAATATTCGCGTGTTCGCAGTTCGCAATTCGCTCTCATGTGAATAGTCCTTTACTGTTGAAGTTTTTTTATTTTCCGTGTAATTCAATGCTGGTATTACCTTTAACACTTACTGTAAAAACCTTTACGTTCTTAACTCTCTATTTTTTCCTTTTGCGAGTTCAATCATCTCTTTTAAATAAATATGCAGACAATAGGCGTTTTTTTTGAGCTTCGATCTCAGCAAAGCAAAGCAAAGTAGGATTTTCAGCATGCGATTACAACAACTACGCCCTACTTGACACTTCGAGGAATCACAGTAGTTGTTGTAATTGCGTGCTGAAAATCCTACTTTGCTTTGCTTTGCTGAGTTCGAAGCTCAAAAAAACAGGCCTAATGTCGTCCAACTTACAGTACCTACCTACCTATTTTGCCACCCAAGCTAATAAACTCGTTAGTTTTGTTTTGTTCAGTTTTCCGCAGATATTCGAAAAACCAAGGGTGGAAATTGAATTGAATCACCCTGTACACTCAGAAATGTAAACGTCATAGTTCAGGCTATATCACTTTGAAGTAGATTGCTTATAATTTTTTTTTTTTTTTTTTAGACAAGTAAAACTTTTGTGGTATTCGTTTGGGCGCTCTCAGATCACTTTTTTTGCTCTCAGATCAGTTTTTATGTTCGTTTGGTACAAAAAAAAGCAATCTTTTTCAGATTTCAGATCACTTTTGCGAATCTAGATATTTTCTCAGATTTACCAACACAAGTGTGTTTGAGTTTGACAACTGGTGGAGGGCGTTTAGGTTTTCGTGAATTTGTTCTACAGCAAATAAAGGCATTGCATCGGGTGAATCTATTTTTGTAAATTATTTTGTGTATAAATATTTAAAAATCAATCGGGACGCAAATTTCGAATGTTTTAATTTAAAACTTAAGCAGTGAATGGAAAACGGTTTGAAAAGTGTTGAAGGCTACACATATTCGAATCGCACGAGTATTATCACAAAAAAGAGCAAGTGACGTTTTTATGTTCGATTAGCCACACGAAATCTGAAATCTGAGAGCGAATCTGAAGAAGCCCAAACGAATACCACATTTGATAACATACCAGACACACATTTAATTAGCTGCAAAATTTAGAATAAACTGGAGAAAATCTTACTGTATAGTTAATTTCCGCATATTTCTGCAATATTTCTGCTTATTTAGTTCATGCCGCTTATATTCTTAATACAGATAAATAGAAAAAAACCTTCCTAGTGAATCTGCCAAAAAAATATTGTGGGCTGCAGCTGCAACGAATTGTTTTTGTTTTGCCTTCTCCGTAACTTAGACGATTTTGTCGTCAGGAATCTTCCCCAGTAGTTAAAGTCAGCCCACTGCTATTGATTTGAAACCCAGGTGCAGACAATGTCGTCCAACTTCAAGTATACAATGCTGAAAACCGTAAAACCCTACATAAAATATGTCCCCCAACTATCGAAGCCTGTTTTACGTGTTCTTATCCAAGTTTCTGTGCACTACATTGAGAGTCGCAAGTGCTCACCAGAAGTATTGGATCTGGCTCTAAACAAATTAACACATTCTGGTTGTGAAATTCCTGAAAACTTTTGCGAACTCTTTGCAGCCATCTTACAGATAATGCAAATTTTTCTAAGGACCCCAAAGGGTAGCGTTAAGGACGATGAACTACGCCAATGTCTCAGGGAATTAAAGTAAGTACATAGTTGCATATTTTACCTAGACCAACCCCTGAGATTCTATAAATATTTTTTTGCAGATTCACAGAAGAGTGCATTGACGATATAAGCAAAGTGCTTCACAATCACCGCGACTCGTTAACAAAGAATTTTTATGATGTAAAATGTCTTCGATCACCCCCTAAAAGATTGCAGTGGCGGATTAACATCTCCTTGGGAGATTGGTATGCCAATACTATACATATATTCGGGTATATCACAGAATCCGTCTTATTCGGAATTTAGCTACGAACCCCCGAAATAACTATCACAGAATCCGTCGTAGGGTACATTTTTTGCTTTCGAAATTCGTGGAACGTGGTATATTCAGTGATACTACTTTCTACGAATTCAAAAATTCCCCTACGACGGATTCTGTAACAGTTCTTTCGGGGTTCGTAGCAAAATTCCGAATACGAGGGATTCTGTGATTCGACCCGATTGTTGTGTTTACCCTAAACCTTATCTTCTTCTAGCGGAATTATTCAATTGTCACAACCTACAATCATTATACATTTCCAAACTCCCAACGGGGAGTACAGAACATTGGAGTTTCCTGTTGCTATGTTTCACCGATTGCGATACAACATTGCGTTGCTACTCAAAGAGATGCAATCCTTAGAAAGTCGGGCTTTAATGAAGAAGTATACGTAAATTTGAGTGCAAATTATATAAAATCTCCTGCTACTGTTTTCTTAATCCTGTACTGTAACCTGTTTTCTTAAATATGTGCTGCATTCGATGTCAAACCGCATTGGTCGAAGGATGGCTTCTGTATTTCGTCCACTTCGGCTAAATACAATCATGTTATTGTTGAATTGTTTAATACTGATACTGTATTTGAGTAGTAAGGCTGTATGTAGTGTTTAGCTCTTAAATGTGTTTTATGTGCCAGTCTAAAACAGAGTTTTCAGACATATTATACACGTAATAATATTATACAAAGTATTTGCCTATGCAATTGGATGGTTTATTTTGAAATTAATTATATTATATATAATTGTATATTAAATAAAAAAAATCGAGTGAGAGATTACATACAAAAAGTTTCGGTCAAAATATTTTTCTCTATTTTCTTAAGAAACGCGTTATTCCCAAAGACTGCTATTCCTAAACCTGATTTGCCGTGAATGCAACTTGCAAGTGCAAGCACCGCGACTGCTATGAAAACGGAAATCATTAATCCAAGCATTCTGAAGAACGATTCATTTTAAGGCTTTCAGAAAAAATTCTTGCTATACCGCAAGCAGTTTGAACAAGGCTCTTCTTGACAAAAAATACTATAATAGTAGGCATACCTTGTCTCTGATTGGGGACGACAATTGACCTCGGCTAGAAGAATCAGAACATTATGTTGAATTGAATTATCTCTAGTGACTATTTTGTTAATAGTTCAGAGTTGCTTTATTTGTTAAGTATTTATAACAAAGTACGTTTGCAATAAATTACTCGATGATAGAGTAGTGCTTCTTCCCATCGACGTCACGTAATCTCTGTGCAGCTTGTTCAGGCGTTAGATCACGCTGTGTAGTGCACAATAACTCGAAACCAACCATAAACTTTCGTATAGTTGCAGAGCGAAGTAATGGGGGGTAATAAATCGCATGCAATGTCCAGTGGGTCGTATTCTTCCCCTCATCCCCAGTAGGTGCCCCATGCCAGCCCATTGAGTATGGAAATGAACATCCAAACAAGTTGTCATACTTAGTTGTTAGCTCCTTTATAGTAAACGCCAAATTGTCGATTTGTTTCCCAGTCAAATCGTTAATACGTTTGTTTTTGTTGCGCGAAATCACCATAGTCTCAAAAGGCCATGCTGCCCAGTAGGGTACAACTACCAGCCAGTCTGGGTTGTTAACAACAATTCTTTCCTTTCTGGCCAATTCCCTTTCAACATAATCATCTAATAAGGCACGCTTGTGTTGCTCGTAATAGCTTTTTAAGTGTTTATCTTTGATCAGCGGTTCAGATGGAAAAAAGGAGCAAGCCCAAATCTGGCAGTGGGGATGTGGATTTGAACACCCCATTGCAGAGCCCTTGTTTTCGAATATTTGCACCCATGTGTACTTTTGCTGAAGATCATTGAATTGATTAATCCATCTAAAGAAACGATAGTAAGAATATGTTGTTAAGGGGGTCTCTTTTATAGGCACTCATTGATAACTGCAGAAATTTCTTTGTTGCTCATCAACGGCAAAGTGGTGTTGGACTTTGGATGGAAGCACATTACCCGACAAGTTCCTCGTGCTGATGCCACTTGAAAAAGAGGATCATTGCTTTTCGGTGGTTCTGGAATGTCTTCAAGTAGTGCAGGAAAGTCGTTTGTAAAAACAAACGTCGACTCATAGTTTGGGTTTTTCTAATCAATAAGGGTAGGTATTACAATAAGAGGCACTATTTTGAAAATACTTACAGCTCCGTTGGGTCGGGTTACTCCTGGACAAAGTGGATTAGTCGGATCAAATTCAGGGAGTTCATTTTTCAGAGATGGTTCCTGCTGGCCAGACCATGGTCTCTTCATACGATGTGGCGACACTAATATCCATAGACCAGTTAGAGGATTATAGCGCTGGTGCTGGTGCTCTGCGCAAATAGAAAAATACATTTCATACTTTAATATTAAATGCAGTAGGTATATGAAGAAGGAAATCCAGTACCACTTGCAACAAATGTTTCTGTAGACATTCCTCGGTTGTTTTTGATACGTCTCGTCGTTGTCAATTGGGAAAATATCACTTTTTGACAAGGAAATTTTTTTGGAAATACACGTTCAATTAAAACTTTAGAACAAGAAAACAGTTTTATAATACTTATGACCAAAATGTGATAAGAACAGTATTATCATTCACTTCCAAAGGTCGTGTCGTGATGCACTTCGCTGCAAATCCCAATTCCCATCTCAATCCCAACCACTTGTATTATAGTGTTAGAGATGTGCATATGCTTAAGTTTATATTCATACAAAATCGATAACTTCCCAAAGGTTAAGTTTTCACTGTTGCCAGATAAAAATATATTATCTTCCTGGGGGTCGATTCTGGTTCTGTGAAAGAGTGAAACGAAAATGTTTTCACCCTTTCACGAGCAATTTTGATTCTCGTTTGAAAATTGACAACCCTCTTTCATACAACACAGTGTGCGGTATTGAATTCACCACGATATTTTCACTTATTGAACCAGAATCCATTTTAGTACAAAGTGAATCAACAAAATGAAAGCAATGCGTGAAAGCGAGTGTTAAAACGATTTATTCGATTCACTCTTTCACAGAACCATAATCGACCCCCTGAACTGCAAAGTTTGTGTCACACACAATACTGCGATCATCAACTTCTGATCGTCTTGTTGAGGGGACTTACCTAATTAAAATAAAACGAAAAGACTGTCTTATGCCCAAAACACACGTGTATATTTTGCATGCAGTGGAAATAGAACCCACACGTTTAAATGGGAGAGAACACAACATGTAAAATCAGTATTCGTTGCAGTACTGCAAGTTGTCGCTATGCACTGCAAAAGACAATGCCACCACAACACAAAAAAAAAATTGAATGAACTTGGCATCATTGCGTTTGACGTTTATTTCAAATACCTATTCTGCGTAAAAAAAAAAAAACGGCTGACAAATATGAAAGAAAACATAGTAGAATTTGTCAACGAAAACATCATTTCAACTAAATAATACACGTGTGTTCGGGCTCGCCAACGCACTTTCATTGGAGCCACTTCCAATGTAGGCAAAGGTGCTGGCACCGTTCATAGAATTTTATTCGTTAAATTTTAAATTATTCATAAACTTGTGGATAATATTTTTATTTGGTAATAAGTATATATTTGATTAAAATAATTATGAAAAATTATCAACGCAGAATGGTTCTTGATTAATAAAAACATTTTGAGCAAAGTTTCATCAGAACAAAATGTTTAGATGAAATCGAAGTCAATGATATCCAAAAGCGGAAAATCCACAACCATATTTGTCCTAAAATGTTTCTAGTATATAAAAAAAATATCCTATAAATAGTATTCAGAGACAATGCTGAGACCCCCAACTTCGGCCGATTTTCCGTTACTTGCCTACAAGCTATATTTCTATTGGGTGGTACACGCTAAGTGCTTTAGTATTGTTACATAGAAATTCGTATTGACAAATGTCACGTAACTTCACTCACCAACACACTCGCACCTTGCGTGTCCCACTTCCGCTGTCGGTTGCTGCCAGCGTTCATACAATTTTGTCAGTTAAATTTGAAATTATTCGTTACCTACGTGTGAATAGTATTTTATTTTAGGAATAAGTGCACTTTTGATGAAAATATTTATGAAAAATTAAATTTGTAGATTGGTTAAAGGAAAATGAAAACATTTTGAGTAATTTTTCTTCAGTTATTTAAGAAAAATTTACTCATGAAATCGAATTTAATGACATTCAAAAGCGGAAAATACACAACAGTGTTTGTTCTAATATGTTTCTAGTATATAAAACAACTCATTTAGATAGTATTATTAACCAAACAAATTATATTAATCGTCTTTGAAAATTTATAATAATCAACCAATAGCATTCAGTTATCTTAAAATGTGGTATTCTCGAACTCTATCACATTCCCCCATGGTTGGTAGCGGTTGGAAGCTGGTTGGAAGCATTGTTTTTATATTTTTTGTATGTTTTCACATGTCACACGGATTCTTAATTGACACAACACCGATAGGAAAACAAAATGGCGAATTTGAAAAAAAAAAAAAAAACTGAGGGGTTCAGCGGCAAGAGGATTGTGAGTTGGGGGTCTCAGTATTGTCTCTGGTTTTATTAATCAAACAAGTCAAATTAATCGCATATATATATACAAATATATATGTAACTAACCAATTTCATTCAGCATTCAGTAATGTTAAAAGGTGGTATTCTCGAACTCTATCATATTCCCCCATGGTCAGTGGCGATAACATTTATTTTCCATTTTTTGTGTTTTTCTCATGTCACACGGATTTTTTTCGTATGATTTGTCTATGTTAAAACGATGAATCGGTGATATGGTATCGTGGGATTTATCCCTTTTTGTGGGAATTTTGATGTCCGAAAAGCCTTTCGTGGGATAAAGGGAAAAAGCAACAAATCGTGGGAATTTGAGCAATCTAACAAAAAAACATTCAAACTATAAATCTTTGCCGAAATTTCATGAAAGCACTGCGATGAATCAAACTAACGTCTTTTTCTGTTGGGACTGCATGTATTTTGATTGATCGCTTTATGACGAGCGGCAAACGTCATTGTGAAACATTAAAGCTTTTCGACAGTTAACTTGAGAGTTTGTCAGACATAGCGAGAGGTGGCGCAGTGGAGAACCTTAAAATATAATTTGTGGATCGATCCAGGGGTCGAACCAGGGATGGAAAAGTCGATACAATTGTATCGAATTCGATACAAATGAGTTTGCTGGAGTACAAAAGTACAATTTGCCTTAATTCGATACAATTTATCTATCTGTATCTTTAAAATTTTCTTGGAATTTGTATTTTTCCAAAAATAGATAAACAAAGGAATTAACGAACTATTTGTTGTTTTGCACAAAGCGTTGACTAGATTCTACTTTTCACTTTTGTCTGTTGATGAGTAAGTAGTTTGTGTTTTGTGTAGATTGGTTAAGTGCTAGCAATAACAAAAAATAACTGTTTTCAAAAGTGTTTAGACCTCTTCAAACGATGTACGGACGAAAAAAAGGAGAAATATGACTATCATTTTCAGCCTGAATGGAAAGAAAAATACCCATGGCTTGAAGAAGACGTTGACCGAAAAATCAAACGTTGCTTCTATTGTTGTAGTAATTCCAATGTTTCTGGGCGAAAAACTGTTATGAATTTCAAATTCAGGGCAATATTTTGAATATGAATTTGCAAAATGAGTGTATTAAGCCTGAAGAGCTCATAGATAAGGTTAGGTTAGGTTAGATTTATGTTAATGTTTTGCTATTTTTTTTTTTTTTTATGTTTTTGAAAAGAAAATATTGCGAGTTCACATTTGTATACGAAAATTTGTTTTCAATACAATTGACTCCATTTCAGTACAATCTTCCAACAGTTTTCAGTACAAATCGAAAATGGCATTTTCCATCCCTGGGTCGAACCTGAAACCTCGCTCAAACTTTTTATAATTTGTACATACCTATAGAATGACAACTACCTACCCGTGGCGCTTTTGGTGCGTGATAGGTTCGTTTTTACCGTTAGAAGTACATTTCTGTACGTACCTACTAAAAAAAAAATTAATGTTCTCATTAACGCTTTAAACTTAACTCACAGAATGTTTGCTTCACTATTCAGTTGAGGTTTTTGTTAAAGCACCAACAACTGATCCATAAAATAGTAAAGTAAACAATTATGAACACTTGCAGAAACATCTGGTGTTGTCGACGTTTATTGAAAAATGTTTCCATTGAAATAGAATATAATCTTATTACGTAGTTACCTGAAGAGTGTATTATTTATTTGTTTAAATAAAATTGGCAAACAACTTAAACGCAAACAAAGAATTCCAATCAAAATTAATTTCCGTCAGTAATCAATAGTAAGTCAATGATAAGAAAATCGCTTTCAAGGTAAAACGACAGCAGAACTTTTGTTCAGAATCCTTTGTTTAGGTGCAGTTTACAGCAATGCATCTTGCCATTTGCCATTTAGTGGATTCTGTGATCAAGTGGCACAATCGTCTGTTGAAAAGGAACAACCATCAAAATACAATCCTGAAGCATAGATTTCTTTAAAAATAAAAATAGACAATAATTTTAGTAACACCAGTATAATCGCTTAAAATATTGCTTTATTTTATAAAACTAATAAAAATGAAATGAAACAATATTAATTTTTCGACTCCGTTAGGTATATGGATGCCGAAATTGCGCCTACCTATTCCATTTACAAGGTACTTACACAGGGCAGGTGCTTGTAGGCAAAACTCATATATATTTCTGTGATTATGTGGTAAAAGAAGTATGGGTGTTTTCATAAACGTCTGCCTAACTAAGATCTGCGTAAGACGTGTTCATAAAGTCAGATTTTTGATCGAACAAACGCAGATGAATTGCAGAAGACATGTTCATAAACGTCATAAATGTCATCAGCATCTGGCAGATTGTGCATCCATATTTTTTTGACTGCAGAAAGCGCGGGAGGTAGAAAATGTTCAAGTGCGAAAAATGTAAGTTTTATTGGCAATTTTTTTTGTGTTTTCACAATTAAATTCACCTTTTTTTAAGGGAATAAGAAGCTGCGACGTGGAATGTGGCGAAAACCAAGCTATTGTGATGATTTTTTTTTTATTTTTGTCTGACGTTTATGAACATTTAGTGACTACTTAAAATTGTACTAAAGCAGGCCTGCACATGTGCTGCAGAATAAGTGTATTCATTAATGCAACAAAAAAGAAAGACGATTGTACTAACGCAGATTTTCGACGTTTATGAAAACACCCTATTTTTTGCATAAACAATTTCCATTGAGGAGACCGGCACATTTGTATGGCTGACCATTGATGTAATACGTGTTTAGCTTACCATAGGTTCTGAAAATGAATTGCGATAGTTACATCTCTATACTCTAAAAACATCCGGTTTGACAGTGGCTATCGTATAATTGTAACGTTTAAGCTTAACGATCGAAGCCGAAAATTAAAAAAAAAAGAATGTATGCATTTATAATATGTATTTTTAAATTGTAACGCAAATACACTTTAATACGGAAAAGGTGCAGCAGTCTTATCTTACATAAACATTTAAAATTGCAGGTATAATTGGAATACATAACATAAAAAAAAAAAAAAAAAACACCAAAAGAATTATAATTGGATATAAAAGATGTAATTAACAAATAAATTTTAACGAAAAAAAAATATTCATATTTAAGTAGAATATAATAACATTAAGATAAACAATTTAGTTTTATGATTGCACACTTTATCAAACACCGAATACAACTTTTCCTTAAAAAAAACGTTATCTCGATTTGAGTACACGCCTCGAAAATAACATATTTTAGAACAGAAAATAGAGCTAATATACAACAGTAACAAATAGTGAATACTAAATTGGCAAATCCGGGAATTCTGGGCATAAATGCCCTGCAATCTCAATCTTAATTTAACTATAGTTTCTAAGACCTACACGGGTATTATATAAGTAGATATATCATGTGAATAAAATGTGAATGTTTTAGTACAGTCGTCGATCTATAGGTGACCATTCATCGAGTCCATATTGCTGCGTAAGTAAACCGGACTTGTAAAGGACTTTCCGCTTACATGCTCTGCCAATCCTTCTCCGGCATAACTAAGGAAAGGTGAGATTTCGCACTCACCACCGTGAACGATTCCACCAGCGTTTTCTATGTACTTCTTATGCAATCGATATAGGTCATTTCTAGCCGTTGATGGGCAGTCTTTTCCCGCACTATCTGCATTTTTGAGAGCACTAAACTCTTCATCACGAGGAACTTCCATTGCAACGAATTTCTGAGCAAATTCAAAGACATCAAATACAAACTTTTCAATCTTGATCCCATTGGGCTTTTCGGGTGTTATACGTTTTCCGGAATTATCAACGAATGGAATTTTTTTCTTTGCAACATGGAGCTTTAGTTCCGATTCAAAAGTGTTGCCGACCTTATTTAGAAATGCAGCAGTGAAGAAGTGATTGCAAATATTGCCAGCACTGAAAGTGAGTCGACCATCGGAATTGCGCATTTCGGCTGTCTTTGATGAAATCTCGCTATACTCCACAACTTGGTACTTGCCGTCAACCATGCATACTACGCCAACAGCTTCGTTGGGGTGTGATTTCTCTACAACCTTAGCTGCACAGTCAGCATTCTCCTTAACACAAAAACCGATAAACACGGGATCAGCAACTTTAACAAGAATATTGTCCACGCTGTGGGCATGCAAGTATTGAATGCCCCTGGAGGTCATGCTTTTTAGAATTCCCCGGTTCTTCATGGCTCTGTAAATGCCTCCATTACCATCTGGGGCACGAGCAACTCGATGCTTTTGGTCGAGAATTATTTTGCCGTCATATTCGAAGCACGGTAGGGAGCCCTGCTCGAAGAGAATGACATTTTCCCTCTTTAAACCGAAGTAGTTATTGGCGACAAAGTAATCGAGCGTGGCAGCAATTGTGTGCTCGGATGTCATGATATACCAAGTGATGCGACCACGCTGACCAGCATATTCGTACGCCAACTGTTCCAGTTTTAATATACGTTCGGCTTGTATGCGGAACAAAGTTTTACGCGATTGCAGCTCAACATCGTACATACCCTTGGGATGAGCAAAGCCCAAACGAGTTCCTGAAAAGAAGAAATCAAAATAAAAGTTTTAAGAATTTTATAAAATTAATTCTTTAATTAAAGTTAATTAAAATTTACGTCTTTTAATTATTATTATTATTATTTTAAAAGTAAATAAATTACATTTTTAATTTTTAATTTTACAGCACTAGCTACCTGGGCCTTCGGCTAAGGAGTCTTTTAAATATAATTAACCGAAACCATATCAGGCACTCCTTAAAATAGATCTCCATACCTTTATGTGACAAAGTTTACAACACCGTGCTAGAGTACTTTCCTAAATCAATGACAAGAGTCTGACCGATGCTTCTGAGAAAAGTAAATTCGCCATTGAAAATATTGTGAAAGCTAAATATTTCTTGTAACAATACACAAGGAGCAATCAACAAAATTATTTGGATTTCTTTAAAAATCAACAGTCTGTTTTCTTTTGTATGTAGAGTAAAGTCGGGTAATGTGGACCACTCGGCTAATATGGACCACCAGCTTTGCTCACCACTCACAAATGCAATTAAGGTGATTATTGCTTACGCTTGTCCGCGACCTCCTTAAACTTATCTTAGGATAGTTCCAGCAGTCAAAAGGAATGCGTCTCTGAGTTGTTCTAAATAATAGAAAATCAAAGGCAGTGATAACTTTTTTTTTCGTAAGTGTTTTTTCCTTTTTTCATTAGTTAAATATCTGTTTTTATTCAGATACCCGCCTGGCCTTTTATAAAAATAAGAAGTGAATATGTGTTTTAAAGTTCCTTTTTAGTAAAATTATTGTATCGCGTTTTTTTGCAAGGTAGATAGTTTTCTTTTTAAAAAAAAAAGTGTTTCGAGTAATAATGACCAAGATATTCCCTATCCCCTAGGGACTTATTACATATTACCCACCGTTTTATTAAAAGGACTCTGAAACTAAAAAAACGCTATTGAAATGTTGAGAACAAGTTCATGTGGCTATTTAAAAGCGTTTTTGAGTTACTTTGGTTTTTTTTTTTTTAATTTTATATGAAGTGAATGAATGTTTTTGTTGCTATTTTTGGAATATAAATAGACTGATCCTTTATTGAATAAAACTCACACCGTTTGTGTTTAATTAGCAAAAATGTGAATGGTTTATCATATTACCCTACTTTACTCTATTCGGCATACAGCGATAAAAAGCGACTAACCCTTACCTGGAAACATTAGGAATGATTTCACGCTGAAGTTGTACAAGGTGGGCCAAAAGAAGTCATCCGATGTTGTTTGGCTCTCATTTTTTTTTTTTTCTAAATGAAAAACTTCGATTCTGTTTTTTGATTATGTTTATTTGAACCTTTAGGCCATCACAAATTGATTGCCATACGGGCTCGTTTTATGGCATTTTTCATCACTTCGGCGAGAACTTCGGGCGACAGATTCTCGCACTCGTGTCGAATGTTTTCCTTGAGGGCTTCTAGGGTCTAGGTTCACGTAAACACGGGACCTCAAGAAACCCCACAAAAAAAGTCTGGAACGGTTAAATCGGGCGATCTTGCGGGCCATTGCAAATCGCCAAAACGAGAGATGAGGCGACCCGGGAACGCCGCCTTCAGAATATCGGTTGTGGCTCGCGCAGCGTGTGCCGTAGCTCCGTCCTGTGGGAATCACATGTCCTAAAGTCCTAATTCGTCCAATTGCGGCAGAAAAACTCGTTTAACATGGCCCTATAGCGCGCACCGTCCACTGTTGTCGTTTGACCAGAGGCGTTCTCGAAAAAAAAAAAATGGCCCGATGACTCCTCCAGCGTGAACAGCGAAATTATTCCGCGTTCTTGGGGATTGTATCGCTCCATGGCTTGTTCACTTGTATTCTACATCTGTCTAGTCCACAAATGTCAAAACAGATTTGACATTGGCGGCCATTTGCAAATATAAGAGCATCTTCCAATAGGGTGATCTCCTGGTACTAACGATTGATTTGTGATTATTGTCAAATACTGCGGAGCAGACGGTTTTGGGTTCGACCCGCAGAAAACACATATTTCATACATATTTAAAGTTTCCACTGAGCCAACTGGCTAATACAGTCGGACCCGCTTATTGAAAACATCGCTTATATGAAAAATTGAATTTGTCCGTGTACTTTTTTTCAGTTATCCAAAATCCGTTTAAATTAAAAACCCGGTTAATTGTAATTAAAGTAATGATTTTTTCTCATTTCAATTAAACGGGTTCGACTGTAGTTTAATTTACTCTTCTCTTTATCACTCTTGATTTTGAGTGACCAATACTGAACAGGAACACGCTTGACTTTTGTGGTTTGTCACTTTCTGTCAACAAATTCTCATTTAGGTCTGTTCCTTTACTTTTGTAGTAAGAATGGAAAAGAATGTCAAAATGGCGGTGGTGGGGATAAATTTCTCATAAAGAGAGACACTTACGAAGAAGTTAAGGAACGCTTTTGTAGTAATCTTAAAAAAATTACAGATACATATTTCAAATATTGAAAAAAAAAAAAAAAAAGTGTGACGAAAAGCCGTTTAAATGTCTGATGAACTCGAGGAATTTGCTAATTTATAAAGAAAATTAGTTATATCATCTACTTAGCGATGAAAGTGACCTGGAATTAATCGAACTTCGTTTTGATGAATCCGAGTATGTTGAAGAGTTTGTACTGATAGAATTACAAGCATTCGAAAAGAGAAAAAGGGACACTGCATTAAGAATTACTGGAAGAGATTGTTCCTTGTTACAGCGAGGAAGAATTTCGTCGCCAATATCGAAAAGAATCTTAAAGAGAACATTAAATTTTATTTTGCCGCCTGTTGATACCATTTTAATAAGCAAAAAGTCAAAAATTAATCAACGCATTATGCCAAATGGGACAACAAAATTCAAATCAGCTGTTAGTTGTAAGGTGACTGACAGCTTTTTCACTTCTTGCACCACCAAATTTGTTGAGTAAAAATTCGTAAGATTCTCAGTGTAGGGGTAATATCTTACTCAGAGACAATACTGAGACCCCCAACTCACAATCCTTTTGCCGCTGGCCCCCTTTGTTTTCCTATCGGTGAATTTAGAATTCGTGTGACATGTAAAAACATACAAAAAATATAAAATCAATGCTGCCAACCGCTACAAACCATGGGGGAATGTGATTGAGTTCGGGAATACGACATTTTAAGATAACTGAATGGTATTGGCTGATTATTATAAATTTTCAAACGTCGATTAATATAATTTGTTTGGTTAATAATACTATCTAAATGAGTTGTTTTATATACTAGAAACATATTGGGACAAACATTGTTGTGTATTTTCCGCTTTTGAATATCATTAACTTCGGTTTCACGAGTAAATTTTTCTTAAATAACTGAAGAAAAATTGCTCAAAATGTTTTTATTTTCCTACAACCATTCTGCAGTAATCATTTTTCATAAATATTTTCAGAAAAAGTGCACTTATTCCTAAAATAAAATGCTATTCACGCGCAACGAATAATTTCAAAATTAACGGACAAAATTCTATGAACGCTGGCAGCAACTTTGCCGACACCGGAAGTCACCGGCACGGTTGCCACTTTGGTAATAAATTACCAAATCTGGTAATTTTTTTCTTAGTTCATGATTTTTGGTAATTTGGTAATTTTTATCTGGTTTTGGTAACTTTTTGAACAGAAGCATCAAAAAGACGAACCCGATATCATCACATGGAAATGCTGCCTTACTATTTCTGCCCACTACGTGTAAGGTTTAAAAGTATTCCTAGTACTTCAGTAATTAACATTCTGTAATGTACCTTATTGAATTGAAAATACTTATGATAAAATTAATTGATATTTGTCAACAGTTTTCTTTTAGTTTCTATGAAGACTTAAGGAAACTTCAGAAATTCAAATAAACTTCACGATTTCCTATAAATTATTTTTCACGCCGAAATGTCAAAAATGTAATGCGACTGACAATAAAACCTAAGTGTCTGGCATATCAGTATTTGAAGTAACTATTTTTCACTCGAACTGCGTACTGCCTACTCATATTTTCACGTGGAAAGTTAAATTTGACATTTCGCGGAGAAAAATTTGTATGAAAAATTGGATTCCACTTGAGAGGCTTTACGTGTTCTGCATGAAGTGCATACTAGGCTTAAACATAGGTGCATTTTTCTACTACCATGACATTTTTTTATATTAAATTCGTAAATCAGAGAAAAATCAAACGACACCAAAAACTCATATTCATACTGGCTCAAGACGATATGTACGATTTTTTCGTGTTTTATCATTTTTCCAGATTTTTGGTAACTTTTAGCTTGGTTTGGTAACTTTTTTTTCCATTTTTGGTTGCTAATTTTTTTTGCAAGTGGCAACCATGGTCACCGGAAGTTGTTGATATTTTTTGAGGGTGCGTTGGTGTGTTGAAGTTTCGTGACATTTGTCAATACGATTTTCTATGTATCAATACTAGCGCACTAAATTGTGTACACTCTGTACAAGTATTGCTTGTAGGCAAGGTAACGGGAAATCGGCCGAAGTTGGGGGTCTCAGTGGCAGCGATGCCATATCTGACGATTTATCGTCATTTTGACGTTTTTCAGTCTCCATGACGATTTGACGTTTTTGGCTTGCCAAAAGACGATTTTCAGGTCTCAAGCAAATGCCCAACGACAATTTGACGATTTTTCACTAACCAAAGTAAACGACACACTTCTTTTTTTGTGATTATTTATTATATTTATTTGTTT
Organism: Cheilosia urbana; assembly: GCA_946477585.1. Classification (NCBI taxonomy): domain Eukaryota; kingdom Metazoa; phylum Arthropoda; class Insecta; order Diptera; family Syrphidae; genus Cheilosia; species Cheilosia urbana. The sequence goes on from OX297853.1 coordinate 179,830,727, forward strand.
CTATAAGTACCTACCATGCAACGAATTTAACATTTCAAACATCACAAGACTGAAAAATGTGTTACTTTTTTTTTTGTACTTAGCAGAAGACTAAGTTAGTTTTTTGTCGAAAAATTGTAGCCTAAGAATTGTTTTGTCCCATACGCCATTTTGATGTTTTTTTTAGTTAGAAATTGATTCTATGCTAAAGTGATCTTTTTAAATCTGCAATCCGTTTTCCGCTGAGCCTTACCAATGCTTAGATATCCAGCATCGACTTTGTCCCATATTCATTCAAATCAACGGTTTATAAATTTGGTTTGTACCATACCATAAACCATCTTTTGGGGTTTGTATGTTATATATATAGAAGATTTCAAAATCCGTCCTTCATTTAAAAGAAAAAAAATATAGAACGGGGTTGAAAAAGAAAGGTGTGTCCTTTTAAATAAAGGACGGAGGGTCACCGTAGGTATACTCCAGAAATATGTATTCAAAACATTATTTCTAAATCATATGCTAAGAAATATGTAATATAATTATGACTTACTCATCAGGTATGATATTTTTCAATCTACAAAGTAATTAATGGTATCAGGACGTGGATAAACCAGAAACCTGGCTTATACACAGAATATTGTAAAACAAATTACACAGAGCGATGCATCTCTGCACAATCTTCAAAAAAAAGAAAAGATAAAGCGGTTCTTAACTATTTGCATTCGTCTATTAATATTATGTATAAGATAAAAAGTTAAAACTCGAAAACGAAATTGAATTTTCTTTTAAAACTGTATAGGAGGTGAACTCCATTTCTTCTCCAATTTTCAGTATGGGAATTGTTTTGTAGCATATTATCCCACTTTTTGATGTCCCACGTGTATGGGATATGGGTATATATAAAAAATTTACTTTTACGTAAACTTATGTAGCAACTGAAGAGTAGAGCAAAACGTCTTGAAAATTGGAACGTAAGCTAATAATAAAACAAACTTTGTATGGAAAATTTGTTGTTTTTTTTTAAACCTGTCATACAGATTTTGAATAATAAAGGCACAAGTTTTTAACTTCGTTTTTCTCGAAACGATGTCAATGGCGTATGGGACAAAACAATTCTTAGGCGACGAAATAAAGAAAGCTTGAAAAATCGTGTTTTTATCATTATTATAATAATTATTATTACAATTTCTTGCTTTTATGGTAATGACGATTTTTTGACGATTTTTTAAGCAGAAAATGCAGATTTTGGAAAATTTTATCTGGCACCACTGCTCAGTGGTCTCAGTATTGTCTCTGATCTTACTCTCTCGATGACGCTTTCTCTTACGATTTTTTTGAGTTAAGGAACGGCACTGAATAAAAATTCGTAAGATTTAAAAGTAAAGGAACCTTATCATTTTGCTCGATTTTTAAAATAATTTCACCTGGTACTACATAATTTTTCCGTTTCACTTTAACTAATTAGTGCACACATGTAAAATACTAAAGACAAGATGTTGGCAGCCTGAGCTAGATTGCAATTAGAAGTATATGTCTTTTTTTCCTATTCACTTTCTAGTTTATCTTTTCAATTGAAATTGCGAAAAACGTTTGATAAGAAACTAACAAGCAAACAATTTCATCTTATCAACAGCGATGCTTTCAACCGTATTCTTTTTATGGTGTTTGCTGTTTCGTTGGGAATACCTACAATAGTTCGAAGAACCAAAGAAAAATTTAATGGGACGGGAATCGTTTGACAAAAGGCTGACCGGAAGCTCTAACTGTTGATTTGTTATCTATAGTATTAAGCCCGAGTAGTTTTCGTCAAAATGTGTTCTTTTGAAATTATTTCGAAAGCTAATTAATAGAATCTTCGCTTGAGATGCTTAGTCATGCACTTGAAAATCTCTTATCAGTGTTTGGTGATCGAATACATATAAGTGTAATATTCATTATCAGTGTTAAGGCCCACTCATACAAAGCGGTTTCATTAAAAATAAAAAATACATATTATTTAAGACAACACAAGTAGTTATTTAAAAATACACTAATACGGTACTGCAGGTTTTTCTTAATACCAGTCAATTTAAATACCTGACTTTTTATATAGATATGAATGGCAACCAGATAATCAATTCTCATTGCCAAGCAGCTTAACATCGAAGACATACCAAAATTAAAACCTGTTGTGCCGTGGCGTTTTGCTAATGTAATTGGACTGATCAGGAAAAACTACTTTTTTATTCTGACTCCTAGAGTATAGAGTTTTCTTGTTTATAAAAGGGTGACACTTTGAAGAATGTTAAGAAATATGTGAACCTGTTCATGGATTGTAATATACACTGTTGACATAGTTAAGTCAACACGTAATCAGAAGTCGTGTGTGCCGACAATTTGAAGGGCTGATTAAGAGTAGGTATGCTACTATGCGATTATATGAATGTAAGTGAAGTTGGCATAAATGTTGAACTAAAATGAAAGAACTGCATATACCCTTGAAAGTTTAAACTTACTCTATCTGTTTATATTTAGCTTGTTTCAATACCGCCGAGGTAGACAGACACACGAAATATCAGTAGCTCCAACAAAGCGGTTATATTGACCTTGAAGACGTAAATATGTAGATGTTGGTAGTCTTTTACTACGTCAACGTCCATCTTATGTGTGGCATAAATTATAAGCACAAAATCTGCAGCGCAAATTTCATATATAAAATCGTGAAGCATGGATTTATGTCGTTTTAAATTGGGATCACTTTTTTCAGATTCAGAGCAATTTTGCGAATCTCGATTTCTAAGCGAGATTTACACGTACTTACACTAACAGCAAAACATTTGTCAAACTTAATGTGTGTTATTTAACGTTTTTAGAGACGACAAGTGAAAAATAGAGAAAAATCTAAATTTGGCCAGTGCAATGGATATCAAAATAAATTGAATGGATTTTGATAAACAAAAATTAGAATTTAGGACCATTGACTTTTAAAAACCGCACCACCCAAATGCAAAATGAAAGAAAAATCTCGATTTATGTTCCATTGGGCACGGAAGATCTGAAATCTGAGAGCAAAATCTGAAAATCACAATTTAAAACGAGGCAGCAAAATCTCTATAATTGGGACACCAATGGGACTGGGTCTGTGCTGTTCTGATTCGGAGGTGTTCCAATTACAAAGCCCATATAAAAACTATAACCCAACTACGCGAAAACAAATTGTATTTTTAATTAAAGCAGATTATTAAATGCTAAATGAAATGTACTTTTACTAAAATGAAATTTATGGAAATTTGTATGTTTGTGGTATTTCAAATTTAAGTGACATTTACCGATAGAGAAGTCACGATAACTGATTTGTGTTTTTTTTTTTTGTGGAATTGACTGGAAAGTTGATCGGGAAAAGTTTTTCGTACGGGAAAAATGATTGAGTTCAAACATAAGGTTTAAGTGGTAAAAAAAGCAAAAGAAAATTTGTATGGTTTTCTTTTACGTATGGATAACAGGGACAATACTTACACCTTAGGCGTCTGATTTGTGATCTCATTCCTTCCGTCCGCAGTCAATGCTAATAAAGGCGAAGGAATGAGATCACAAATCAGACGCCTAAGGTGTAATGGAAGTTCTACCCATAATTATAGATACATAAAGCGGAAGTTCCGGCGACCAACATTTCTGCAATCACATGAAAACATTTCTATTTCCGATTTAAAATATGTGAAATGGGAGTGTTAATTAGTTTGAGTAAATTAAACAAACAATTCATCAATCATTTATACGAAATAAATAAATAATTGTACGTTCATCCCTTCCGGAAGCCATTTTGTTTTATAGGAAAACGAAATTTCGTAAGCCATCGCTATAAAAATATCAACATGCATAGCTTTCCCATAATTCCTACCACGCAAACAAGATGGCCGACCAAAAAACGTATCACGTTTTTTTGCGTGTTAGGTAATGCTGTCCCTTTCAGTCTGACGGCTGTTTAGTATTGGGCATCCCTTTAATTTTCCGTAATAGGAATGTGTGACCGTGTAAATGCCCCATAAAAATCATTCAAATCACAGCTGTTTTACGTCAGTTTAAGAAGTTTGTTTTCGAGACAAATACGCAAAGTTTCTTGAAAACTAAAATAGCAAAATACATAAATAGCTATGGATATGATTTCGGAGGAATTATTATCTTCATTGTCTCCTTCGTCATATGAAGACTACAAATTGTAACGTTCAGCGCACAAAATCAATATTATGTTAAATGAGACTAGATGACGGGCAGGGCGGCAGAAAGATTATTATGACCAGAGAGGATCCAAACTAGAGAGCCAACTGAGAGCAGAAACGGTACATTTGCCCACAAGCTTCCTATGACCTTGTCCTGCACAGGAATATTCTTAGTATTCGTGTATGTACAAATCAAAGGAGCGCCATTGCTGCCGCACGCACACTTAGTATATTCCCGTGCAGGAATGTTATGTCAATCGGGCAGCCATTATTGGTGGAATTTTAAGTGGGGGCGACTGTGTTCGTCATTTTTGGTGCCGATTAGTTACACGGCGTTCACATCGCAGTTCAATTTAAACATTTTTAAAGTTTATGAAATTGTTGGAAAATCGAATTTCGGAAATAATATACCTAATATAATTTCATCACAATATCAAATACCTTTTAATAATCATTTGTCATTATCAGAAATTCATCTCATGTTATTAATCAGAGAAAAATGAACTAACACGGTTTTTTGCACTCTTGCCTTTTTTTTGTTGATTTTAATCTCTTAACTTCAATATTTAAATACAATATAGGGGAAACTATTTCTATGCCATGGGAAAAACATATTTCAGTCTCAGAATATTTTGCTATCTTTAATTGATGCGTAAATTGCATACTTACACAATATAAATATGTGCAAGCATGAATTTGTTAAATTCCAAAAAATTAATTAAATATTTTTGTTCCGTTTATGTCAAACTGAAAGTGTGTTATTTTCCTTTTTACAGACGAAAAGTCTGTGAAAATAGAGAACAATTTACATTTGGTCAGTGCAAAGGGTATTAACATAAATTTAATAGATTTTTGTAAACACAAACTACAATTTAATAACAGCTGACTTTTAAAACACGCACCACCATAAATGCAAAGAAAGAAAAATCCAATTTTATGTTCCATTGGGCACGAAAAATCTGTAGCCTGAGAGCAAATTCTGAAAATTCCAATAGAAAATGACATTAGTAATTCGAAATAAGCCCTATTTTCCAAAAAAAAAAAAAAAATGTTTTTGCAACTGTGAGCTACCGTAAATTTAATGTCGAGACTGAAATTTGTTAATAGTACTGCGCTATATCCACAGAAAACGAAATAGAACATGAGAATACCTACAATAAACAAAATTATTTGGATTCTCACGATTGAATACGCCAAATCCGAAATCGGAAATGATATCGCAAAATCCAATAAAATACCCTATTATTAGGCATGTTTTTTTGAGCTTCGATCTCAGCAAACCAAAGTACCTAAGGATTTTCAGCACGCAATTCCAACAACTACTAAAGGTCCTTATAGTGTCAAATAGAGCGTAGTGGTTATAAAATCCTACTTTACTTTGCTTTGCTTATTTTTGTATTTTTGTTAGGAGTTTAAGGACAAAGCTACTTGTATTTTTACGATATTAATACGTCTTTTTTTTTTAAATATGAAAAACATTTGTTCTTATGTAACATCATTTAACACTGTTCAGTGTTATTCAACTACAGAATTTCCAATAGCACTTTGATTGTGTACAAATATTGTGTTAAATAAACAAATTTGAAAACAACCAAAAAGCCTTCCACCAGTTGTCAAACTCAAACGCACTTGTATTGGTAAATCTGAGAAAGATTCGCAAAAGTGCTCTGAAATCTGAAAAATATTGCTTCTTTTTGTACCAAACAAACATAAAAACTGCTATGAGAGCAAAAAAAAAGTGCTCTGAGAGCGCCCAATCGAATACCACAGAAAGTTTACTTTTGCCCTAGTGGAACCCCGGGCTTAACTTGCATGTTGTTAACCTATTTGTGGAACAACCCCCAAGGTTCAGCTGCATGAATTCTGCTGTCAAATATGTAATTCATATAAACAAAATTAAAAAGATCTGAAATGTGAATGGATGAACATTTTTTGGAACCGAATATGGATAGAGAACAAGTAAAGCTATATAAAAAACCATACTCAACATTTATTCGTGCTACATTTATTGTTATAAATGCATTTACAAATTATTTTTAATTGGAAAAGTACCACCGGGCGGCCATTAATTACACGTATTCACCGACAGGAAAAATAAGGGCGCGCGAGAGAGGGCTGTCATTCAAAATTTGCCGGGAAAATCGGGTAGGTGCACGGGAGTTGGCTCTCTAGTTTGGATACTCTCTGATTATGACCACAAGAGAGGGATACAAAAATAAGGTGAGGAATTAGAGGTTGGTAGTCAACACTGGTCAACACAGAAGAAAGGTTGTAACAAATAAAGTGTTCAAATTGTAACAACAAAATTAGAATTAAGAAATTGAAAATAAATAATCGTTAAATACGAACTTTAATATTGTGGTTTCAATCAACAACCCCAATAAAATCACAAATAATACCTCATTTGTATGTAACGGGTGATTTTTTAAGAGGTTTAGAACTTTAAAAAAAAAAAAAACACAAAAAATTCGAAAAAATGAATGAAATATTTATTTGAATCGATAGTTTGAACCTTGCAATTTAATGTTTAAAGATAATTTCATGCAAATGTTGACCGCGGCTGCGTCTCAGGTAGTCCATCCGCTGAGTCCAATTTTGGCATACTCTTTCACACATATCGGCCGGTATCTCACGAATGAATGCATGGATGTTGGCTTCCAGTGCGTCAATCGAAGCGGGCTTGTCCCTATACACATTAGCCTTGACATACCCCCACAAAAAATAATCTAATGGTGTCAAATCGCACGATCTAGGCGGCCAATTGACCGGCCCGAAACGTGAAATTAACTGTTCACCAAACTCGCCTCGCAATTGCGCCATTGTTTCGCGTGCTGTGTGGCATGTGACACCGTCTTGTTGAAACCACATATCATGCAAGTCAAGAACTTCCATTTCGGGCAAAAAAAAGTTTGTTATCATCGCTCGGTAGCGTTCACCATTGACAGTAACGCTGCGATTCGCATCATCTTTGAAGAAATATGGCCCAATAATGCCGCCGGCCCATAAACCGCACCAAACAGTGGCTTTTTCGGGATGCATTGGTAGCTGTTGCAATGCTTCTGGCTGATCTTCACTCCAAATGCGGCAATTTTGCTTATTTACGTACCCATTCAACCAAAAATGAGCCTCATCGCTGAACACAATTTTTCGATAAAAAAGCGGATCCTCGGCCAGCTTTCCAAGAGCCCATTCACCAAAAATTCGGCGTTGTGGTAGGTCGCCTGGCTTTAGTTCTTGCACAAGCTGTATCTTAAAACGCTTTACGCACAAATCCTTCCGCAAAATTTTCCACGTAGTGCTGTAACAAAGGCCTAACTGCTGGGAACGGCGCCGAATCGACATTTCGGGGTCTTCTGTCACACTAGCTGATACGGCCGCAATATTTTCTTCACTACGCACAGTACGTAAACGTGTAGGTGGTTTAATGTCCAACAAAGTAAATTTGGTGCGAAATTTGGTCACAATCTTCCGAATAGACTGCTCAGAAGGTCGAGAATGCCGATCATAAAATGGAAGCAGCGCGCGATGAACATTTCGAACCGAGCACGAATTTTGATAGTAAAATTCAATAATTTGCAAGCGTTGTTCATTTGTAAGACGATCCATGGTTAAATTGCAAACCAAACTGAAGCTGTTTGACAGCAAGGTATATAGAATAACATGGTAAAATATTGCGCATGTCCGCATCCTATCTCACTCGCACACTGTTACGTCACGTGTATCACACTGTTTTGACATTTCAGTGCAAGTTCGACGTTCTCTTAAGGTTTTTGTGGAATATTTTTTAAACAAATAAAAATAAAATGGTTATATGTGCGATATTCGGCTGTAATAATAATAAAGACAAGAATCGAAAGCAAAACAGATTTCCCAGGCGCGAAAAATTGTCGTTTTTCAGAATTCCCAAGGATGAATCTATGAAAAAAGTGTGGTAGAAAAGACAAGTTTAATGCAAATAATGCATTTGTTTGCTCGAAACACTTTAACAGTGACCAATATGCGCGAAACTTGAAACATGAGCTGCTAAACTATTTACCCAAAAACAGTAAGAATTGCCTTTCACTTCCAAGGACTCTGACAATAAGCGCCAGGAGAATTATGAAAGGCGGAACACAAAACAAAAAATTGTGCGCGAAATTTTGTGAGTTTTAAGTGTGAACAAATTATAAATACGTAATTAGTTAATTAATTATTAATTTAAAATTTGTATTTTCAAAGGAAAACCCTTCCAAGTGAGCAAGTTACCCAGGACACCAATGAACCTACTGCAAAATTATGCTGAAGAACAACCGACCGGATCCTTCACATGGACAGATCAAGTCAGCGAAGGTGGACTTCGAAAACCCAACACTATTTTTATCGAAAAAATACGACTTCTTGAAAGTATTTTTAATGAATATAACTCGACTGGTCTAAAAACTGGACAAAATTACATAAAAACATTGTTAGACCTTGCCGAACCTATTGATTTAGATCGCGCGATCAAATAGTTGTTTTTTCCGGGGCAAAATGTTCTTTAAGATTCGAATTCTTAACAAAACACTAATTACGAATATCACTGCAAAAAAAAGAAAAGTGAATAAAACGCTGAACTAATTGTAAAACTGATATGTACTTGTTTTTATTTGTAATATTTTCGCAGATTATAAAGGACTTTTTATACATTATGGTTATGAGGTTTGATTGAAAAAATAAAACTGCGAATAACAGCTGCCAACATTAGATTTCTTTGTTGTATTGCTGTGGAAACAAGTGGTATCGTACCACCATCAGCTCACTTTAAAACAATTTCGCCACTATATCTTGCAATTCACATTTTTATTAATTAAAAATCCACAACCCTAATATAAAGCACATGAATGTGAACTAATTTGTTCTGAAGTGTCAAAATATGTGATACACGTGACGTACATGCGCAGAACTGAACCAATATTTTCCTCCGGAATATCATACCATGTATTCTATATACCTTGTTTGACAGTGACACCTGACACAAGGTACTAAACACACGTCAGCTGTCAAAACCAGTGTTGCCAAAACCAAACCAGCTAAAAAATCACCCGTTACAACAGGCGAAACATTTTTCAGGTCGATATCCATTTGTGATTTTGTCAAAAACAATTGCAATTTGAACAGCTGATATTGTTGTCAATATTAACGCACAAATCCATTTACAAAAGCAGATTAATTTCGTTACGCGTTCCATGAGCAGCGTAAAATCTGAGATCTGCAAAAGATTTCTGGTGGTCCCAATGGAAAACGACATAAGAGATGATATATATTTTCATTTGGTCATTCCGATCAAATATAAAGTAGCATTTTAATAGCCTCATTCTATGGAACTTATCTAATTTTTTTGGATCGCTAAGAAGAAACTGCGATGCTATTGTCTTTTTGTAAGTGTAACGCTGAAATAGAAGATGAACACAAGAAGGAGACAAATATAGTTATGGCGAGGATAGATACGGAGAACGGATGCATCCATATCAGATAGGATAGAAAAATACAGTTCTGGTCGTCAAACAGACAGGATCTAATTTAAGTTAATAAACATTAAAGTCAAGTTATTCGGAGTTTTGTTTAATTGCGTTTTAGTTCAGAAGCGGGATAGTGGACAAAAGTTGAGTAAAGATTTATTTGTTTTATTTTGTGTACAGATATACACTCAGCGAAGTATTGAATACGCTTCACTCAAAGCGTAATTATTTTTCCAATGTGGTGTTTATGAAATGCAATTTTCTATTGATATTGGTAAATAGTGCGAGTTCGTTTTAATCTAAGAGGAAATATAATTTTGGTTCACAGAATAGTATATCCTTAACGTATCGCTCAATTTGTTAATGTGTGCATGATTATATGACATATTTCATGAAAACAAAGTTATGATGAGTCATATTTTGTTCTAACTGAGCGATTAGGTATCGGTTTTCAATGGTGTGAATCGCAACAAGGCCAAGGATAAAATAAGTAGAAACAAAAGGAAAACTGAATGTTAGACAGAGACAGCACTGAATTTTCGGTTAACGAAAACCAGTGGTTATACTGCTCTCTGATTGATATGTGTATTCGAATATGGATATAGGGGTATCCATATGGAAGAAGTAGACAAAATGTTGTCCGGCTGCATAATGTTATTGTCAGCCTGTGATTGATAAAAGAGCGCGAATATGTATGTAGGACATGCATATGGAAGAACTTGTGTGATTTCAAGTGTTGGTGAGAATGGAATTCAATTGCGTTTTTGGTATACAAAAAAGCGTTGTTCTATTCTTAAGATATTCTACGCATGAAAAGCCGGGAATATTTTACGAGCCATTGCATGTAATTGTGGAATGTATGCATATTGATGCTGTTCATGTCGGCGAGGATCACTTTCTATATTCTTTATAGAATGTTGAGATACACAAAATACAAGGTGTATTAATTTGAAATTTATGGATAAAATGTATTTTCCATGCATCGATGCGGCAATGCGCTTTCACTGTGTGAAAGAGTACAATGTTGCAGTGTATTGGAGTTGAAGAGTTGTTTGCAACCAAGCTTTCGCACTTTAAGAAGTGCGAAAAGAAAGAAAATATGAAAAGATCACTGTGTAAGTGACAATCGATGTCCTGTGTACATGCATGTATGTGACAGGAACAGAATGTTAATGGGAAGTGTGTATAACAGAAAGAGCACGATCTAGAGTTTTCGGTATACGAAAAATCATATCTGCGTTCTGTTGATACTCTTCACTGTGAAGTCCGCGATTTAAAATAATGGGGCATTTACACGGTCACACATTCCTATCACGGAAAATTAAAGGGATGTCCAATACTAAACAGCCGTCTGAGTGAAAGGGACAGCATTACCTAACACGCAAAAAAACGTGATACGTTTTTTTGGTCGGCCATCTTGTTTGCGTGGTAGGAATTATGGGAAAGCTATGCATGTTCATATTTTTATAGCGATGGCTTACGAAATTTCGTTTTCCTATAAAACAAAATGGCTTCCGGAAGGGATGAAGGTACATTTATTTATTAATTTCGTATAAATGGTTGATGAATTGTTGGTTTAGTTTACTGAAACTAATTAACACTCTCATTTCACATATTTTAAATCGGAAATAGAAATGTTTTCATGTGATTGCAGAAATGTTGGTCGCCGGAACTTCCGCTTTACGTATCTATAATTATGGGTAGAACATCCATGACACCTAAGGCGTCTGATTTGTGATCACATTCCTTCGCCTTTATTAGCATTGACTGCGGACAAACGGATCTCTCTGTCCCGTCTCGTGCAAAAATGCGCGTGCATGATAGTGTAAATGCGGTTTAAGAACTGTTTCGTTTATGTAGTAGATGGGTGGTGCTTTGAGCTTCGTCCTGTGTATTGAGTTCAGTATGGACGTGTGCTGATAGATAAAGACAAATCTAAAAATATAAGATAAGATGACAAGCATGGAGATCATGAAATCGTTAAACATGATGAAAGGCAAGAAACTCCGAGCACAGTTTAAGCAGTGGGCTCATCAAGTGGTACCGAGGATATGACTCAGACAGGAGGTCCGGTCAATATTGAGGAACCCGGCGTTACCTTTAGCTCCGAAACACCGACTGTTAATTATGAGGAACTTAGGGCAAGGGAGTGGGACCTTATAAGACGTAAAATAAAGAAGGGACGGAAAATGCAGGAGCGTGAATTAGCTGAGAAATTAAAGAACTTAGAAGATGCACAAGTCCGAAACATACACACATCAGGAATACCAAGAGTAAACTATAGCATTAGAGAAATTGCCGACGCATTACCGACTATTTCACCCGGAGATAGTTAACAACCCTAATCAACCATCAACGTGTTGCCAGTCAAATTTCTAATACTAGACAGAGCACTATCCACGACAATGTACGCAGACTAGGAAAAGGCAACATTCGACTGGCCGAGACAACAACTTTCGAGTCCCAACTTAAATAGACAAGGCCACAGAAAATTATAGAGTCAACGTTATTTCTAACAGTACTGGAATTGACTTCGTCGAGGACGACGAACTTGTCAGAATGGACGAGTCTGTAACGCTGAAATAGAAGATGAACACAAGAAGGAGACAAATATAGTTATGGCGAGGATAGATACGGAGAACGGATGCATCCATATCAGATAGGATAGAAAAATACAGTTCTGGTCGTCAAACAGACAGGATCTAATTTAAGTTAATAAACATTAAAGTCAAGTTATTCGGAGTTTTGTTTAATTGCGTTTTATAAGTATGTAAGTACATAACCAATAATGACTGCACAAATTGTATTTCTGCTGTACACTCCAATAGAACAAAAAATAACACAATTAATATACCCAGAGTGGCGACAGTGAAACATTTTTGCATCCGATTCGAAGAAATATTTTTGAATTGAATACCAATATTTCTGCGAAGAAAAAAGTTATCTTTGTTCTTTGTTTTATGTTTGTAATAAGGTGTTTTCTAAATGTTTTTTTTTGTCGTGGTCTGTGTCGAATTGCAGAAAGCGTAGGTAACCGTCTGCACATAGAAAAATGTAATACCTATATATATCTACCAAGAGTTGCGATTATGGAACATTTCTACATCTGATTCGAAGAAACATTATCCGCAGTAAAATTGAACACTAATATTTCTGCGAAGAAACCTGAAACTTTAAGTTATTGAAATCAATGCTGAAATTGCTGACATCGTGTCAGTTACCTCTGTCTTCAGATTCATTTTTGTATGCAAGCTAGCATCTTCTGTTTGGTTACTCAGCTCATACAAAGATGTTAAATATTTCCTAGGCATTTGTTATAATAAGCGAAATCAAGAATCCAATCGTCCAAGACAAAAGTACTTCATAGACAAAGCATACATTGTAAGCTGCGTCGATTGCCTACTAAAAATTCCAAAAGTTGATTTCTAATAACCAGTGCACTATGTTACAATCACCACAGCATTTGATCTGAGACGGAGCGATATACGATTGACCAATTTTTGAAACAGGTAGGACAGTCATTAAGTCTACCAGTGGACATATGTATATTTATATTTTTCAGGTCAGTGCATATATTGAATGCAGACGAAGACTTCGTTCAAATAAAATAAGACCTTAGGGTGTAAAACTCCAGTTTCAGCTATTTCCAAATAAAACTAAACTAGTTAACCAACACCAAATGAAACCGCTTTTATAAGCGGAACGATCAAAGATGTAAATTCTTCCATACAAAAACGTAACAAAATGGCATAAATAACGACATTAACAACAATAAATAATTAAGAGCGACTACCCACCAATTGTTGTGTAGGTATATAAACCTATATACAGGAGCACTCACTTCTTTTTTCTTATTGTTATTTAAAGTTGATTTCATGCCCCAAATGGAATTTAGAAAAGAAACAAATCCGTTAAATGCAATTGCGTGATCGGCATGATCAGCATACGAATGATTTCGTGAAAAAAATGGTGACAGAAACAGACTTTTCAAACGAAATATCTTAGCTTTATCTTTCACAAGTCCAATAAAACTGCATTAACCGCAAATCAAATACAGAAAACCAAACGGCATTTTAAGAAATGAGTTAATACCAGTAAGGGTTCATCGACCGATGTGTAAGTATTACTTTGTTTAATTATTTACCCTGCAAGTTGAAAATATGTCGCTTACCTTGCCCACCGGCCATCAGTATTACACCAACACGGCCTTTACTGATTTGCCTATATCCCTCGTTTTGGTATTCAGTAAGGATGTCCTTTGGTGTGCGTTCAATGCTGACCAATTTATTCTCTGGAATAGGCTGTAATCGATCGTCCAATTTAATTCCATTCTCACTAAGCGAAGCTGTGCAGCGGTCAAAGTATTGTTTTAGTTCATTAAGCTGCAGCTCTTCAATCTCGGCAGCCAACTGCTGTTGCTCCTGCTTGGACAGTTCGCTCCAGAATTTTAGAAGGTGCTCTTGACCAACTTTGGTTAAGCGTTCAAGTAAATCATCGAAAACTGGCATGATTAAGTTTTGTTTTTCTTCTTAGTTCCCCTGATAGTTTTCTTATTTTGTTTTGTTTTGCTTTTTGTCACAATTTATGTAACTGAAAGTGTACTTAAGTTTTACCACCAACGAAGCTGCAAGACTCTGAAGCAATCTGACACACCTCAACAAACAACCGAACGCTGGTGACTCCAAATCTCAACTAACAGAAACGATACGACTGAGGTGCTAAGAAATGACTTCCACTGTAGAGACATGTTTATACAAACTTGCATACTTTTTGATATCTTGACGCCGCTGCTCGTCGTCCCTGAGCGAGTGAAAGTGGTCTTTTTGTCGAGTTTGCCTATGGTAGGTTTTAAGTTGCGGAATATATAGAGTCGATAATAATAAACCTGCGGTAGAGCTCGATTTCTAGTCGATCAAGAAAATCCATTGGAATTTTCAACAATTGAGACTTTGACTTCCCGGTTCTGCACGGCACAGTCACAGACTGATTATTGTTTTATAAATCTGTTATCAAGAAGCTAATTATTTTTTCTTCACACTGAATTAAGGTTTATACATTTTATTTTGTGTTTTTTTACACCACATTATAATTGATTACAATTTCGTATTTAGCAACACACACACGTCAAATTTTCCGTCGAGTTGTCTTCCTTCGATCCAACTGACTCACAGCTGCGATGCGAAACGTCAACAAAACTTTTTCCATCATTGCCATGTATGTTTGGCAAAATACCTTCTTATGGATTTTAAAGCGTTTACCTTTAGGTAGGTACCTACCGAATTTAACGTTTTAAAAATATTTTTTATATATTTTTCAAAAAAGACCAAGAATAAATATGTAGGTACATATTTATGTAGGTTTTGATTTCAAGTTTGAGAGCAATAGCGAAGATGAGGGTATTTGAAGAGATGAAACATAATAAATTTAATAGGTAGGTACTTAAAGAAAACCAATTGGACGTGTTGTCGTGCTGATGCCCATAAAATTAAAAGATTTATTGCCTGGGTTATTACCCACTATCCTTTTAATTCTTCGTTTATATACACATTGATTTTATAATGAGGGAAGAATTATATCCGTTATTATTATAATTATAACTTTATTAACAGATAAATTAATTATATATTAAATATATTCAATAATATTTTGATCTAGTGTCATAAAGAAGGCAAAGGGTATTTTATCTTATATGGAGTCTTCACGTTTAAAATATTAAAAATATTAAATATTATGTTGAATTTTTGTTTAAGATGGCAAATAATTTTATATACGTCGCGTAATTTTTGATGTTGCATAGAAAGTAGGAGAGTTGGTGATGTTGCAGATATGATATGATATTCGAATTTTTGTCAAAGTAAACAAGCGTACAAAAACGAATTATTTGTTCCCGTACTTTTTTAACGCGTTAAAAAACGTATGTCAATCGCCGAACGGAGTAACAAAGAAGAGTGATAGAGACAGGTATTTGTCCAAATTGATATTTTAATAAAAATTTCAGCAAAATTATGTGAAATTAAATATAAAAGGCAAAATATGTGGTCTTGAATATCGCCATAAACATTTCGTTTTCTTCCCTGGAATAAAATGATAGTTTCGTGTGAAATATAATATAATATAACACCTGACACGACTTTGTACGTTCCTTATTGCTTTCCTGACCAAGACATGTATTTGTATATATACCTATGTGCACACTTACTTACAATACACACTTAGTGCAAGTTATGAATTTGAGAACTTGTATCTAATCGAATTAACGGAACGCTGTGGAAATAATCAAAAATCCATAGACACAGAATTTATTAAAAGTTTAAACGATATCACACTCCCCCACTAAGAGACAAAAAATCTCCAGCATTTACCCAACCCAAACCAACCAGTTTGCGTTTGCAAAACTTATACGAAACCGATATTAGCGACCTTCAACGGCTATAAAGACCAACTTGGTAAGAAAATACTTGAACCGAAGTTGGTTGAAATATCGTGGGCTAGATTTAGTCACTGTTGGCATTTCGCTTGGTAAGTGGCTTGGTTGTGGCACACAGTTAAGTAATTGTACCACTCGGTCATGAAGGAACAAGTTTGCCTCGTCTTTTCATCTGCAATAATATGAGGTCTAAGGCGTATGTGTGTCTCTTGTCTAATCTCTATTACCTTTGAGAGGTTACATTGGATTTTAGTCTTTCAATTTAAAGCGAATATTATTTTTTAACTTATATATGAACTTTGACAACTGCTTGTTGTAGATGGCAGCGTGGCCGAGCGGTCTAAGGCGCTGGTTTTAGGCACCAGTCCGAAAGGGCGTGGGTTCGAATCCCACCGCTGTCAAAACTGCTTTTTTGTGTGAAATTTGCAGTAGTTAAGTAGTCCATTCCATAGCAACAAACAACAAACAGAAGTGATATACGAAGAGTGTACAATTCGTTTATACCAGCGGTTCCCAATCTTTTTAAGTCGCGGAGCACTTTTTAGGTGAAAATTTCCTCGCGGAGCACTTCGTTGCACTTATGCTATAATCGGGTGGCCGTGGCGCAGTGATAGAGTGTTCGCTTGTTGAGTGGGAGGTTACGTGTTCAAATCCGAACCAGTACCACGAAACATTTTTCACAAATAAAAACGAATAAGTTTAAGTGAATTATAAGCGAACACAAATATCAACAATTCTCCCCTAGCTTACTAGGACGCCACTCGTGGAGAATATGCACTGCGCCACAAACTCTTTCCTATCCCTCTTTCTCTTCCTAAAAACTTGAATGCCGCGCTGTGCCCCGCATTATAAGGGTATTCAAAACCCCTTGAGCGCGAGTAAAATTATAAAAAAAAAAAAAAAATATACATAATGTTGATATTATCATCCCATATCACATATTGTTAGTTTGTTTGTATGTGTTGATTTCTTTTAAATGAGCATTTCGAATTCGCATTGCTGCGATCAAAATGACAAGTTGAGAGGCACAAAATTAACTAGTCACTAGTGTAATGGAATTTTGTTAGGTATTTCTCTTTTTTTTTATCTTTCCGCGGAGCAATTGAATATCCTTGGCGGAGCACCAAGTGCTCCGCGGAGCACACTTTGGGAACCGCTGGTTTATACCATCAACTTTACTTTTAGCTTGCAATACAGCTAATTTAATTACAAATTCTTGTGTGGGTGTGTAAGATCAATCGGAAATGAAAGGGCGTGTGTTCGAATCCCACTGCTATCATTCTACTTGTTTTGCTATCGCAACTTTTTTAAAAATTCGGCCTTATCGTGAATAAAAATTCCCTCGGATTTTTTCCTAATTCCCAATACTCCTATCGTAAACGATGTTCGAATGAGGGATAATAATTCCCTGGAAAAAAATACCTATCGCGAATGAAAATTCGGGGGAATTTTTGT
The DNA here is from genome assembly GCA_946477585.1 of Cheilosia urbana. NCBI lineage: Eukaryota > Metazoa > Arthropoda > Insecta > Diptera > Syrphidae > Cheilosia > Cheilosia urbana. The sequence continues at coordinate 179,848,261 of OX297853.1, forward strand.
TGGATTTTCCCTCCGATATTTCCGTCATTATTTAGTTGGAGAATTTATGAAAAGCAAGTTGGTTGGTTCTCAAAAATTAAAAAATTAAGTGGATAGAATGTCAAAAACAACAAATAAATACCAATTCAATGTTTTTATTAATTAAATGGATGCGAGTCCAGACATTGTCAGAGGATATCATAAAAGGAGTAAGGATGAAATTGCTCGATTTTGGAAAATGGTCGAAAGTGAACTAAACAGTGTAGGGCTATGGTAACATATTCATAAAAGAGTAAGGTTTGGAATGACAAAAAAAAAAAAAAAACATTCTAACGGATTTGAACAATCTCTTAAGCGTGTTCTAATTGAACGTAGTCGCTTAAATTCCATTTCATCCAATTCCTCAGTCACACCTCTTAATGCAATGTTTAACATAATTTGTTTTAAATATTTCTGTCACCGAAATAAAATTTTAATCTTGGATTCTAACCAAATATTATTGACAGAACTTTTTCGAAATTAGCTGTTTTCCTTTTCGAGGAGAGTTTTCGGTCTCCGAGGGAAATCGAATTCGAGGGAGATTGGCGATAGGCGGATTTTATTCCTGGGAGCACACAAATTCGGGGGAAGGAAATATTCCCTCGGAATTCACGATAAGACTGATTATACTTTCTACATAGTCATGCTTATTTTGACATTCGAACGAATAGCCAATTCTAACGAATGTCTATGAAAATACACACAAGTTCATTCGAACGAATAGAGACATTCGTATGAATTGGCTATTCGTTCGAATGTCAAAATAAGCGAGTATTAGGAGACACTTCTTCCACAGCACACCGGTAGGCAAGTTAATGTGATTTATCAAATCCACAGGATGGTTTGTATACAACAGCACAGTGAGTAATTAATTGCAATTATTTATAGACAGGGTTATTATGGGTAAGGGACAACCTTTTCCCCATGGACATCACAATGGGTCAATGTTGACCTGAGAGTGTAACACGGAGTACTCCTCGCCAGCCCACATACCTATCGTAACCTAACATAATATTATGTGCCTGGTACAATGGAGCTTATAACATTAGTAGCCAAGTATTTCCAGTAGCAAATAAAATGTACAGGATAATTAAAAATTTATATTTATAAGCCTTACGCTAGGTAATAATACAGTAAACAATCAAATGTACTGGAATTTCTTTCGACTTGTACAAAATTAACTTAAATATATTGTCACAAAAACTTGACTGTGTTCTGTCATTTATTACTTATTTCATTATCATCAACGACATTTTCATTATTCTGCACTCACTACTATCACCCTCAAATGCAGATACATTGCTTTATTTGTCAGAGAATTGCACTTAATGAACCGTGTAAATTAATTATTTTATATAACATTGTGCTAAGAATCGTGAAATAAAAATCAATTGATGAATAAATATTTTATACGGAAAATTTTCACAACGCAGGTCCTGTTAATGTTTTTTCGATATGTGTCCCTGTTTCTTTAGTTGGCGAAGTGCACATTTAGCAGCCGTACACTTCGCGATTCGATAATTTCGACCAATACCACGGAAGGTGCCTTTGCAAAAAACCTCGACTGTTACTCTGACTCGCCTTCCATCTGCTAGTTTCTCTGGTTTTCTGCAATAATCAACAAAAAAATAAGGAACGTAAACATCTGTGTACAACCGCTCGACTTACCCAAATTTGGCAGTCTCTGGTTCCAATTCCAATAACTCTCGAATCGGAGATTTTGGCACTGAATTACTAAATTGTTCAATCTCTGGCTTCATCATGTTGCTGTAAATTCTCCACACAGTGTCTAGGGACATGTTAGAGTCGAGAAAAATTGCACCTGCGATTGATTCAAATACATCCCCGAGAGCCTTCGGTACTTCAACGTCCTCAGCATCATCGCACTCTTCCTCGGATAGCAGGTAGTACTACAGCAAAGAAATACACATGAAATAGTTCGATAACTCGATATCAGTTCACTACTACCAAACTAAATTAAAACTAATACCATCTTTCGCAAAACGAATGTTTTCCAACATCCCCCTTGAAATAGATAGTGAGGAATAATTTAAGTTCATTTCAATATACCTCCTCGCTAATGCTGTGGCCATTTTCGTGCTGGATGCGCACAAATCTGTCGATAACTTCATTCAGCCCCGGTGAAAGATGTCTAAAGTACTTGTGAAAACCGTGGCGAACGGCTAAAGATGCAAAAATTGTATTATTAACTAATGCCGATCGCAGATCAGTCAACGCTCCCGGAGAATGCTGGCGAGGATCTTCATACAAGTGTCTGGTTATAAGATAATCCAACACAGCATCTCCTAAAAACTCAAGACGTTGGTAGCAATCGGTTAAACGATTCGGAGAGTAGCTAGCGTGCGTCATCGCTTGCAGAAGATATGAGCGATCATTAAAGCTGTAACCAATTGCTGCTTCAAAGTGGGTGTAGCCGTCGAGTAGCGATTCCAATTGTGCGCGAGGGTTTGGCGCAAATTCTAGGAGTGGCGATTTGGGCGCTGACCATTCGCCATAGATTATGATCTCATCGTTGTCTTCAGTGGGACGAGTACTGCCAGGAATCCGAGGCTCACTTGGATCATATTTCTTTTTTACGAAAGGGAGAACACGTATTCCGAGCCATGCCATGAACAGCAATGCCCCCCTGGGCCCACATTCGATTAAATAAGCTCCAATCAGAGCCTCGACGCAATCGGCGACCGATTTATCTAAATATTAAGATCTCATTATAAACAAGTTGCAACACATTATTTTATTTACCTGGTATGCTGTGCTGTGTGACTAGGTTGTAGGGAATTAAAGATGTAAAATCAAAATCAGCACCATCTCCACTGTCAGGCGTGAGACATTCATTCCGGTCGTATCGTGGAAAATCATTTACATTTTCTACATCGTCCTTTAAAGTAAATAATTCCATTAGATTATCAACGCGAGTGCTTTCTTTTGGAGCTAGGAAAATTTAACATACATATTGCTGTCCCAATTTCTCAGCTTTCTTTCGGACAAGCTCACAAAGTTCTTCGCTGCTGAGTTGTTTGATATTTGGCAAATCAGCCAATTTCCAATGGTGTGGTGGAATCTACAAGAATTTTAATATCAATCAAGAAATCATAGATCTATTTTCCTCACCCTCGCTTTGATAAGCGTTTTTTCCAGCTCTCGAGGAACATAATAGCATGGTGGCAACCAGTTATCATGTGGCTCAAATTTAGTGGCTATCATGCATTCTCCAAACATTTTTTTTCTTCCCAATCGATATAGATTTAAGTTGGCGACTTGCTTTGACCGCAAATGACTCAGTTTTCCTTCATGCACATTTTCATACGTAATGTACAAATATGTGGTTATGGCATACTTAAGAAATGAATCGCCAATTGTTTCCAGTCTCTCCAGATTAATACCATCATTGGCGTTGGACATTGTTAGGCCCTGTAGAATAATACTTGGACTTGGACCAGGGTGTCCAATCAACTTTGGTTGATGGTCAAAGCTGAAGTATGTTTCCTTACAGTCATTTCGAATGGGTTGTGTTATTTGTCTTGGAATGTGGTTGTTGGGGGTTTTGCTCTTGTGAATATCTCTATTAAAGCTTACAAATACTTCCTTCTGTTCGTCGACTGTCGGAGCACAGGTATCATTGAAGCTATCAAATAGGTCGCCTTTTCCAACTATTAAGTATTTCTCCATCATATTGCCCTCTAAATAAATGCTGTTTAAATTTTCTACATCATTTATGGATAGCTGTAGGTCTTGCATGTCCTTTTGCTTGAAGGCCACATATCCCAGTAATATCTTTTCATCCAAATATGGAAACAATCTCTTTATATTGAAGAAACTTTTGGAATACCTTTCTTCGGACACGGGTTGTTTCTTAGGCAAAGATAATAGTTGATTGCATCGAACCAACATGCCAGATGAATGAATTTCCTCCTTAAGCTTTGCAGTCGATAGTAAAAACGCCTCCTCCGATGATTTTAGTTCGGACTCTATGTTTGTTTCCAAGCCATCAAAGTTAAATCCCACTTGCAGGTTTTTTGTAACTTGATAGTCACGCTCGTTGGCGATTGTGTCCTGAATAATAGACATCTGTTTTTGTCGTTTAAGTTTTTCATCCTCAGTCTCTATTGCTTCTGCCACATTGTCAGAGGTGAATTCAATGCGCAGTGGACCTTCATTTTCGTCGGCACTACTCGACATTATTTCATCATCATAATCGTAGTTTGAATTAAATGAATCGTCTGAGCCGTACATAAAGCTTGAATTCTTTTTGCCGTCCAATTTATTTGTCATGGAGTCTTCGACATCCCAAAATGTAGGTGATCCGTAACGAGTTGGTTTATCTGACTTGATAATTTCTGTTTTTTTTTTTTTTTACTTTTTAGTCGTTGAGAAGGTTAACATTCATGACTTACCGTAATCAGTTTTGCAAAAGCTCACGTTTGGCGGAAGGAATTCAGAACAAAATTCCTCATCTTCCATATCGGTATCCTCTTCACTCATACTGTTGGCCATGTCGTTGGACCAGGTACCTATTTCAATAAAGGTGTCTGCCTGCAGTTAAACAAAGTGATATTACGATTTCATCATTGCCGGTATATTTCATTTACTTTTTTACCGCTAAACGTGAGAATATCAAATACCCATGTTGCGGGAAATTTATACAAGCCGTAACAAGGGTTTAGTATTTAACTTTGTGATTCGGCATGGATACGAAAAAACACAACAGCCACCACAAAATCCTATTATGGCACTCCCTTAACTTTCAGTACCTTTAATTATATCTGGGGCCGAATCGCGTCGTCCGTTAACGAGCATTACGTGACGGAATTTTTTTTTGTTTCACATTTAAAATCAACTCAATTCCGTGAACGTATAGCTCGTTCGCGGAAGTGGCGATTCGACCCCTGTGAAGAAAAACAGGAACAGAAAAAGACAAGGTAGCCCAACTGTCAGAAAACAAAATGAATGAAAACATAGAACTCACAGACAGACTGACCTCAGGGCATTGCTTATTTCTCGTTTGAGTTGTTGTTTTTGGAATTGTTTACGATTCCTAATTTATTTCGGAGTGCATTCTCCGAAGTGATCAATGTGGAATTCTATAGCCGCATCGGCATATTAATGTCGTTTTGCATTTTGACAGAAAAAAAACCCTTTTTTCAGTTTCAAAACAGTTTTTCCGCACTCGAAATCAGCTGGCTGTAAGATTACATGTTCGATTGGCCACAAAAAAACAGAGTCGGAGAATTTTTGCGAATCTCGATTTCTGAGCGAGATTCACAATTATGGCGATTTTGATTGAAGAAAAGAATTGACATTTCTATGAAAGTGTCCGGATATTTTAAAGAAATTGCCCCGAACTCACCAACACACATTTGCAAAATGTCAAATTGAAATGATTGTTGTGTTGTTCGAAACAAAATTTGCGCTATGCTATCCGAAAATATGTAATTATGCGTGCGAAATGTAAACTTAAATTGAATTATATTGATTTGGTCTTTAAAACATTCATATTTACTATAGAAACAAAAAAAAAGTAGCAACAGAAAACCAAATCTCACATACGGTGTCTACCATTATTACAAAAGTAGTCTTAAATTCTGAATTTCGGGGCAATTCTCTCGGATTTTCAATGAAAAACGTCATTACACTAACGCCAAAACATTTGTCAAACTTATGTTGTATTCGTTTGGGCTTCTTCAGATTCGCTCTCAGATTTCGTGTGGCTAATCGAACATAAAAACGTCACTTGCTCTTTTTTGTGATAATATTCGTGGGATTCGAATATGCGTAGCCTTTATCACTTTTCAAGGCGTTTTTCATTCACTGGTTAAATTTTGAATTAAAACATTCGAAATTTGCGTCCCGATTGATTTTTAAATATTTATACATAAATAATTTACAAAAATAGATTCACCCGATGCAATGCCTTTCTTTGCTTTAGAACAAATTCACGAAAGCCTAAACGCCCACCAGTTGTCAAACTCAACCGCACTTGTATTGGTAAATCTGAGAAAATATCTAGATTCGCAAAAGTGCTCTGAAATCTGTTATCTGAAAAAGATTGTTTTTTTTTTGTACCAAACGAACATAAAAACTTCTCTGAGAGCACCCAATCGAATACCACATTAAAGTGTGTTATTTTCCGTTTTTAGAGACGACAAGTTTGTGATAATTTTAGATTTGGTCAGTGCAATGGATATTAACATAAATTGAATACCTAGGTTTTTATAAACACAAATTACAATTTAAGAAGAGCTGATTTTTGAAACACGCACCACCACAAATGCAAAGAAAGAAAAACCTCGAAAAATCTGAAATCTGAGAGAAAAAGGTGAAAATCCCAAAGGAAAACGACATACAAAAAAAAAAAGATTAAAGAAAGTGGAACACAGGGAAACAGTATCCAAAACTGACAGCTTTCTAAGAAAAAGTAGAAAAAGACATTTCTGTCTCTGCAATTCCTCGGGCGCATTTTCGTTACCCTGAACATGATCTGACTGATTCTGATTCTGATTCTCAGAATCAAACAAGGGTATATCCACCATTTTGAACTGGTAAAAAAAATTCCGGTAGCGTTCGTAATTAACTAAAATTCTGCTAAAACTTTTCCTCTGGCGGAAGAAAGAGAATTACGCTTCTCGATTTCAATTCAGAATCCGAATGATGGTCACTCTAAATATAGATTTTTTTCCTTTCAAAATCCAGACAGATGTAACTAGCCGCTATACTCTGTTCAATTCGTATTTTCAGTACAGGGAAGATAGGCTATTTGCCTTTCACCCTAACTATTATGGATTTTAATAAGCTGTCTCCATTTTAAAGCTCTCACATGGTTGCCATAGTGAGCACTATAAATTGGCATAATTCTCTCACAAATATCGGTAGGGTTACCAAATACCAACTCTTTATTAAGTAAAAATGGTTTAACTGCATATTAACAGATCCTTCATAAATAAAAAGTAATTAAAGGAGTACCTAAAAACTGTATGGCAACATCCCACATAATCAAATTCATTTATTCGCTCTCAAAAGCTTTTAAAAGCACCAAAACCGAAAGTTCTGTGAAAATAGCCATAGAAAAACCCGAAAAGATATTTTTGCAAATAGATTATGGTAACACTCTTCTGAGGTGCTTAAAACACACACATCTTTATTTTCTGCGATAAAATAGCAACCGCACACGAGAATATCACCCTCGTCGTCATCCTCATTCTGCTCGCGACCAGAGACAATACTGAGACCCCCAACTTCGGCCGATTTTCCGTTACTTGCCTACAAGCTATATTTCTATGGGGTGGTACACGCTAAGTGCGTTAGTATTGTTACATAGAAATTCGTATTGACAACTGTCACTCACCAACACACTCGCACCTTGCGTGTCCCACTTCCGCTGTCGGCAAAGTTGCTTCCAGCGTTCATAGAATTTTGTCAGTTAAATTTGAAATTATTCGTTTCGTGTAAATAGTATTTTATTTTAGGAATTAGTGCACTTTTGCTGAAAGTATTTATGAAAAATGATTACTGTAGAATGGTTGTATGAAAATAAAAACATTTTGGGCAATTTTTCTTCAGTTATTTAAGAAAAATGTACACATCAAATCGAAGTTAATGATATTCAAAAGCAGAAAATACACAACAATATTTGTCCTAATATGTTTCTAGTATATAAATCATCTCATTTAGATCGCATAATTAACTAAACAAATTATATTAATCATTTTTTAACAATTTATAATAACCAACCAATAGCATTCAGTTATCTTAAAATGTGGTATTCTCGAACTCTATCACATTCCCCCATGGTTGGTAGCGGTTGGCAGCATTGAATTTATATTTTTTGTATGTTTTTACATGTCACACGGATTCTAAATAGACATAACACCGATAGGAAAACAAAATGGCGAATTTGAAAAAAAACTGAGGGGGCCAGCGGCAAGAGGATTGTGAGTTGGGGGTCTCAGTATTGTCTCTGCTCGCGACTTTCTGGCAGACTGGTCATGGTGGGATGTATGCGCCTTTGAGGAAAATTGGGTGGGTTTTTCGTAAATGACAACAACAAATTCTTTGGAATCACCAGTGGTTTCGCTTTTATTTCAGTGGCAAATCTTGTGTTGAGTGCCGTGAGAGTAGCTACAGGCACCACTGGTAGAAAAAAGAGCTTCCCATAAGGCCTGTACTGAAAATACGAATTGAACAGAGTATAGTAACCGGATGTTCATGTGGGTAAGGTAGTGCGCTGAATAACGACATGCGCGTAGGCAAAAACATGGACAAGCTTTACTGAACTATACCTTATCAGTAACTCGAAAGCAGAGACAATACTGAGACCCCCAACTCACAATCCTCTTGCCGCTGGCCCCCTCAGTTTTTTTTCAAATTCGCCATTTTGTTTTCCTATCGGTGTTATGTCTATTTAGAATCCGTGTGACATGTAAAAACATACAAAAAATATATATTCAATGCTGCCAACCGCTACCAACCATGGGGGAATGTGATAGAGTTCGAGAATACCACATTTTAAGATAACTGAATGCTATTGGTTGGTTATTATAAATTTTAAAAAAACGAATAATATAATTTGTTTAGTTTATAATGCGATCTAAATGAGATGTTTAATATACTAGAAACATATTAGGACAAATATTGTTGTGTATTTTCTGCTTTTGAATATCATTAACTTCGATTTGATGTGTACATTTTTCTTAAATAACTGAAGAAAAATTGCCCAAAATGTTTTTATTTTCATACAACCATTCTACAGTAATCATTTTTCATAAATACTTTCAGCAAAAGTGCACTAATTCCTAAAATAAAATACTATTTACACGAAACGAATAATTTCAAATTTAACTGACAAAATTCTATGAACGCTGGAAGCAACTTTGCCGACAGCGGAAGTGGGACACGCAAGGTGCGAGTGTGTTGGTGAGTGACAGTTGTCAATACGAATTTCTATGTAACAATACTAACGCACTTAGCGTGTACCACCCCATAGAAATATAGCTTGTAGGCAAGTAACGGAAAATCGGCCGAAGTTGGGGGTCTCAGTATTGTCTCTGCTCGAAAGCATAACTTAAAAGTGAAAGCTTTTCACCATCGTACTTGATAAAATACAAACGCATTTCACTTGTCCTCACCGTATATATGACCGCGTGCAGAATCAAGAAATACAAAGTCTGAAAACCGCAGATTAAATATTTTCCATGACTGATTTCCGAATTCCCTGACTCTGGCTGACAATCCCTTCCTGATTTCGAATTCATCATAGACACCAAGTACTAAGAAGAATTTATATACAGGGTAGGTCTCATCTACCATAACAGATTTTGTGAAAGCTTTCGAAATTTTAGAAGTAACTCACCTTTAGTTTCTCCTCTCCCTCCAAGACAATTTCGTTTGCAGATTTTTCAATCTTAACCATTTCTGGTTCTTCCACTTTGACTTCTTCCTTGACGACGACAATTTCCTTTTTTATTTCCGCCGCAACAGGCACAATGGATATAGGTGCAGTCTTTGCTTCTACTATTGGTTTCGTTTCAGTCTTGGATTCTTTATTCTTCTTTAAAACTTCAGCCAAACTCCAACCAAAGTCCAAAATCGGCCATTCAAAGTTATCGCTTTTGATCTCCATACAACCTAAGCCGATATCAAATGACACCTTTTTGCGAATCTCATCTGCCAGTAGCAGCCCATTGACACGATACAATATGCAAGGCAAACAAACGGCTGTTCTCCAAAGCGAAGCAGGAAACGGGTGAATCGTGCACAGCTCTGGTACCAAAATTTGTTTCTGCTCCAAGTTTTCGCGTTTGGCACGTTTCGTTTCCTCTGAGCTCGTAGGTAAGGCAACTCCCTTTCGGTTTACATAGCGAGGCGTGAGAAAATTCAACCTGGCACTTGTATGATCGACATCCAAGAGAGGCTGCTTTGCGTTTTGGATAGTGATCCCATACTTTACAAGGTAATAGTGCTTGAAAGTGTTGTAGTTTTCTCCCGGAAAACAGCTTAACGGCGTGAGATGCGGACAAATTTCAGCGACGTAGAAGTACTGTGGTTGATCCTGATTCCTATACCAGGGCATAACGACGGCATCTTTGAACTTATTAGCATCAAATTCTTTATTTTTTCTCACTTCGTCGGGCACTATTTGGGGCATCATGTTGCAGTCTCTCGCTATAACTTCCAGAAAGTCCCAATCGATGACTACTCCACCCTTCTTTCTGATTGTCGGCACAATGAATACGCAATTCTCTGTCGAATCGACATCGAAAAGCATAAGGAACTTCTGCAATCTCAGCACATTACTAAACGTGTAGTTAACAAATGTATTTATTCGAGATACTTGAGCTTCGGTCAAAACTATTCGTTTCTTAGACAGGTCTATAGACACTTTTACCTCCCCAGAGCGTGTAAATATAGGAAAAGCACTAACTTTCGGAATCTTTTTCAGTGTTAGTATTCCGAATCCCTGGAGAGCTTCTTCCGGTGGGTATATCTTTCGCCCGCGTGTATTCTGTTCCTCCGGAATGGGACACTGAAGGGTTAGATTTATGTAGTACAAATATGATACGGCTCCAGCTGTAGGCCGACAATTGGAGAACTCAGAAGCAATCTACAAACAAAAACCTAATCAGTGTAAATGGAAAGGTTCACAATTTGCAATTCAGCCTTACGCGCTTGTAGTAATACTGCCTACGTTTGGTTGTTCCTGGTCGCGGCTCTGCGTTCTCAGTAACAATTTGTTCGTCGAGCTTTTCCAATTCGAAATCCTCCCAATCCGACTCGAACGCTCTAAAACCTTCCTTTCCGATTGGTTGTAAAGTGTTGTCGAGCTCGCCGCATAAGTGCAACTCCCTACAAGCTTGCAGCGCTACCATTCTGCGTGCCAGAATTTTTGTTGGCATTGGTAGGCCCTTCACAAAACGAAAGCATTAATCTTTGATACAAATAAATCGTACTACCAAACTTACCACAATATCATATTTTAATGGCGAATTAATTGGAAGACGTAGCGTATATTGGTACACATCTTTTCCGCAACGCTTTGTCTTAGCGCATCTTGATAATGGAGTTAGTTTCGTAAAAGTATCACTGGGAAGCTTCGCACAGTACCTGTTTATAAGCGCAATAGCCGATGACAAATCTACCATCGCACCTGTTAACAGTTCAGGCAGGGGTTTATACGCCGATATACAATCTGTAAACTTATCTGCCTCTTGGTGTTCTTTCTCCCCCGGTTCTGTGTTGGCACATTTTTGCAGAAGCATCTAGATGAGACATTTTTGTAAAAGGCATTTGATAAATAACATGCAGCCTGATAAAAAATGCACAGAAAGTAACTCTAAAATGGAAAATATAAACAAAAGATAAAAACAAAAACAACAACGTCACGAGTAATCTCTGTCTACTGGATTTCCGGTAGAAGCAAGCAGATAAAGCTTCAATTGTAACGCTATAGATTATCCATATTTGAGACGAGTGTTCCACAAAACAGTTTTTGTTTTTGTGCATACAATAGTTCAGACAGATAACAAAGGAAGAAAAATTAAACGATCTTCGTCAAATATTTGTACTCACCTTCTCAATTTCACGATACTGCGCTAAGCGGTCAACCATTTCGTTGGTAGCATTTTCCATGTCTTGGATCGAACACACACTTCGACCATCATTTTCGGTTTCCTGCACCTCCTCCACAAAGCACTTGTACTCTTCCGATTCTTCATCCTTTGTTGTAGGCGAATTCAAATCTTCATCTAAAAAGTCGCCATTTGTAAGCGGTTGAATATCTGGTGTTGATTTGATACTCAAGTTAATTGAACTATCACAAATGGGAACTATTTCAAAACTATTATCGAAGTCCTTGTTTTTTAGTGACTTTTTGCTAGAATAACTTTCGATTGAGCTTTTCGACTCGGTCGACAAATTTAAATCTCCTTGTATAGCTGGCTGCTCTTCATTTGCAGATTGATATGTAATATCAGAAATTCGATTGCTGTTTTCTGCTATTTTAGTCAGTTTAACAGCACTTGCGACTAGAGAGCGAGCGATAACTTCTGGATTAAGAATTTTTACAGACGCCCCTGATGAATGCTCAATTATAATTGACTTTGGCTGCGATATACTATCTAAAATGTCATTTCGAAGAAGAGTATCTTTGTTGGCATAACTTTCAGCACTCTCTGCCGATTCTGTGCAAATAATGCGATGCGACTCATCACTCAGTGACTCCGTACTGCAGGTGTATCGTTCTTTTGCAAAATTTGGGGCTACTAATATAATATGATATGCTTGTGTAGCACGGGCTCTACCCTTACACTGCACGTAACTCCGGTACGTGGTTGGCGGATTCCAACGAATGACTAAATTACATTTTGGCAAATCAATTCCCTCTTCCAGGACTGATGTTCCTATTAAAAGATTACAGTCATGTATTCTAAACCGCTTTAGCACGTCTTCCTGTCGTCGATGTTCGAGTTCTGCTTCCTTTGGCTCCGAAATAGGGTCGGCAACTCGGTCTGTAGTAAACTGGCACTTTAAAAACTTAAGTTGAACATCATGGCGACTCATTTCAGCAAGCAAATCAAAAAGAACTTTAGCGGTATACTTGCTATTGCAAAAAATAATCCCACATAAAGCATCCGGATCACCGGAACCGTCCCGATTATGCCTGCGTGTGAACGGTCGCTTTTTATGTCGAACATTTTGATTCCGCCGATTTTTTAATGAGTTAACGAGTTGATTTGGTCCATTTCTTTGAGCGGTCTCGTGGTTACCTATGTAGTTCGACTGGTAGCTTAAATGAGTTGGTTTCAAAATTGGATCAAGGTTTTCTATAATATCTTTTGAAATAGATTTACTCAGATTTTCAACAGTATGGAAGGTATTCTCTAGATTTTGTTTCAGCTTATGGAAGTTTAGTTTGTCGATTTCTTTAGTAATGTTGCCCAGTTGCTCATTTTCACTAACGGATTCATCTGGTTTGAAAAGCCTAAGAACCTCCAAGAGTCTTAGCACCTTGGGACTCGAGTACTGTTCTACTCTTTCTTTTTCGGAGATAATTTTTTGAAATGCTTGTTCGCACAGGGTATGGATTTCATAGAGAGCTGTAATTATTACGCATAGCAGCAAGTAATGCCGTTCGTATGGAGTCTTAACCTTTTGCTTTTCTATTTGATGAACCAAACTAACAGCTACCCGATCTGCACACCATGGACCCATCTCATGAAGCGCTTCTAAATAAATTTCTAAGAAATGTAATGGCTCTGTCTTTGGGTCTGGAATACCTGAAAAAAAAATTACGTTTAAAATTATTTGATTTTTCCTTAAACACCTATCTATGTAGTTATATTTCTAATTTCATTAGGTATATAAAAATGTGAAACGTTAATAAACAGATTCGTAGGATAGATTAGACCTATAGGTAGGTAATTACACTTTCACCTTTCACAACATACCTTTGAGTTCTTCCGAAAATTCATCGCTGTATATTTCTGAAGGATCATACCTGTGATCCTCCAAAAATGCCTTTCTTGTGCAAACTATTTCTTCCAAAATCAATGTAAGCTGGTCCTTGTTAGGCGGTGCACATTGTAGAATAAATTCTGTTGGCTTTGTGCAATACCTGTTGTACACAAACCAATTAGTGGAATTAAAATTTATTTATTTTCAAACCTACCTTAATACTGTCACAATATCACTAGCCGTTTCCGCTTTACAGGAAACTCTTTTCTCGAGAATTTCAAGCATGGCGTTAAGATCTTCAGGGGCACAACCGGCACTATGCAAAGGGCCAGCCAATGCAAGAACTTTCGGCTTGCTTTCAAGTGTGCTATAGAAATCCTTAAACAAGGCAAACATTTCACTTTGCTCCTGTATTTCATGGCAATCTTCCAGAATTATGAGATTCACATTAGTTAGATTGATATCACCGTTTTTTAGAGCGATAAGACAGGTCTTTGGTCGTAGAATTAAAACTTGGGATTCCCCGAATTTCACAACTGGCTCACCCTTTTCATCTTTCTTTGCTTCATTGTATACTTTTAGATCAGTCAGATGATAAATCAAATTGTACGCTGATTCGCCCGATAGCCGAGTTAAATAAAGGCTCACTTTGCTTGAATTATTCCGCAGCTCACGTGATTTTTCCTGAAGCAGTTTTAACGCTATAAACTCCTTGGAAGACTTATGACCAAGACAAAGCATGGTGTTTTGTTCGGTAGCCGAGGCAAGTAATTCAACTTGATAATCCCGAGGAGTAAAGGATGTTGTATGAACATTATCACACCAATGGAATGCCATTTTCGACACTGGATTATTTCTATACGATTAGTTACTATTTGTATTTTAAGGAAGCATAACAAAACCACAACACTTTGGTTAAAAACTGATTGTAGTGAAAATCACAGAAATATGTAGGTTTTTATTTTATCAAATTTCATTTTGGCTTTAAATGAAGAACTGTCAGATAAACGCCAAATCAGGGTGGGTTGAAAAAGTTTGCCAAAAGTATCAAGAACAGGGTGCCTATGTATAGTCATGAGCAATATCTACAGGGCAAAGTAATTAAAAAAAAAGCCCCGTGTCTATTGACGTTATGGTAGCATCACTACTGAAGTAAATAACTAAAAGACTATTCACATGAGAGCGAATTGTGAACTGCGAACACGCGAATATTCGAAGTTTCTGACACTTCATTCACATGAAAACTTTTTTGGTCGCAAATATTTTTTAAGGTTAAAGGAATATTCACATCACAGCGAATTGCGAATAGGCGAATTGCGAACAAATCAATTTAACTGTATTTATGAATTTAAAATTGTTATTTTTTTCTATCACAAAACCATCATATTTTATTTATCTAACATCTAATCTAAAAAAAATATGAATCTCAATTGATTTTAAGGCGGCTCTCCCACTGAGGCAACAAGCAATAAGCAATAAACAACTAGCAATAAGCAATAAGCAATACGCAACTTTTATTTTAACCTATTCTCACATTGAAGCAACAGTATTTCTAGCGACCTGTCACTCACTCAGTGATAGTACAGAAAACACAGGAAAATTCCTTACAGTACACAAAGAAAATCCCTACTTTTCCCTACACCGTCGATTAATTTTCAATACAAACTCTCTACATAACTATTTTATTATACATGAATAAAATCGAATCAAACTTCTCATACTCAATTTCAACCACAAATGAATTTTTCCTATTTGTTGACTCTTCAAGTTATGTCATCCCATTTCATTCCTTAGCTAATATCGACGAATGTAAGAGCAAAATATAATAGATAAACAAAAATAATAAACATTTTTTGACTGAGCAAATCAATTTACTTACAAATAAGATGAAAATGCTCCATCCGAAAAAAATACCTACGTTACAAATCTGTCCCTTTTTGCCTACGGCGTCATTTTTAGATCGAAAATCCCTACGTGCAGGGATTTTTACCTACATGTACTATCACCGCACTCACTACCCGCAAAATATTGATACAACGACGCGATATATATCGCTTTTCAACATGCGCTGTGTATCGCCAGCAATAATGTTGCCGCAATCAGCAACATTTTTAGTTCAACCGATATTGAGTTGCTTTAATGTGAGACGTCTAATTTGATTCAATGTAAAATAACTGTTAGCGATAATATCGCATGTTTCCTATTGCCAGTTGCTTGTTGCTTGTTGCTTCAGTGGGAGAGCCGCCTAATACTAAATAAACAAATTAAGCAATTCGCCTGCGAATTGAAAATTCTTGCCGCGAACTGTCAGACTGTATTCACAATCCACACAAAGCAGTCGCGATCCACAAACCCGCGAATGAAAAAGTCGTTCGAACTCAACCTCTTAAAATGAAACTGATACGCGGGTATCTGCGACCAAAAAAAGTTTTCATGTGAATGAAGTGTCAGAAACTACGAATATTCGCGTGTTCGCAATTTGCAATTCGCACTCATGTGAATAGTCCTTTAAGGACCATTCAAATGAGAGCGAACTGCGAATAGGCGAATTGCGAACAAAACAATTTAACTGCATTTATGAATTGAAAATTGCTATGTGTTCTATCACCAAACCTTTATATTTAATTAATCTAACGTCTAGTCTAAAAAAAACATGACTCTCAATTGATTTAAAGAGCTAAATTGTAAACTTATGTAAAAGCGCCATCTGTGCTTTCAACGTATGAAGGTGTTTGCCAGACGCACCCATTGACGACTACTTGTCAGACGCACCCATTTCGACGACAACAGCTGCACCCAACTTAACGACGAAGGTGGGATGACAGCTGTTGGGAATTTAAATAGTTGTTGGACGCCGTCGTTTTCTTGGATAAGTTGATAGTTATTAATAAAGATTTTAATCGAGTGTAATCCTCTAAATTAATAAATAAAAACGTGTTTAAAACTCAGATGTGGGGTCAGAATATCACTGGCCTGTGAAATAAAATAAAATTTAATTAAAAATTCTGATAATAATTACATTAAACGTGTTAAAATGCCGCGTGTCTTGTCAAAACAGCAGTTGGTAGAAGCGCTCAGGGAAGCTGGCGTAGAATTCCCCGAAACAGCTACCACGGCCCAGTTAAAGAGACTGCACCACAGTGAAGTCAACAAAAGCAACAATTTATCTGCGGCAAGCGAGGAAGATGCCGATGCCGATGCCGATGCCGATGACGTTGCCGATGACGTTGATACCGAAGCCGACGATGCCGAGGAACTGAGAAGTGCCGCGTTGGATGAGGAATTAAGCGAGCTACGTAAGCGTCTCGAAGTGCTGAAGCTGCGGAAGCAGATTAAAGAGTTGGAGAATGATGCCGCCCCTCCTGCCGAACGACGATCGGAATTTGGCGAAATTGAGCACGCCATTCCAAAATTTGATGGCGATGACGTAAGCCATTCGGTAAAACATTTTTTCCGTGATTTTGAAGAAATTATGCAGACGGTAAATGCCGATGAAAGGTTTAAATTATTGAGCTTGAGACGTTCACTAATAGGAACTGCTAAAGTGTTCCTACTCTCGACGGTGGCGCTTAATTATAGCGAACTGAAGGCAGCACTATTAAAAGAATTCGACATAGCTGTGTCTCGCCAGGATGTGTACAGAATGCTAGCCCTAAGGAAGTGGAAAAAACAAGAAGAGTCGCTGCATTGCTACATTCTAAACATGCAGGCGATTGCCAAACGATCCGACATTGGTGAAACGGAGATCATTGACTTCATCATAGACGGGATGGGTAGTAACATATCCAATGTTAATCTGCTGTTAGGTGCTCGTACCATCGACGAACTGAAACAACTCGTTAATCGCTATCAGCAGAAATATTTGATGGAAAGTGCTACGAGTACATCAGGATGTATTTCTAATGCCGTATCGACGAAACCTGCCGCTGTAACCAAGCCGAATGTTAATAGAAATGCCGTACTATGCTTTAATTGCTCACAGACGGGGCATATTAAACCATACTGTCCACACCCTTTGCGCCGAAATGGGTCGTGTTTCCGATGTTGGGAGATGGGACATGACCACAGGACGTGCCCGAACCCGAAGAAGATGCTGTCTGCCGCTGCCGTTCCGAAGCGTAATCAACAAGTTGCTGCCGTTTCGAAAGTAGGGTCTGATAACGATGAAAGTTTAAGCGAAGTAGTTGGTGCTGTAAATTGGGTGAGTGTCGCTTTTGAAGTTGATTTGGCAAAAGATGTAGAATTCATGAAGTTCCTTTCTCTTTTTGATACGGGCAGCCCAACTAGTTTTATAAAGTCTTCGTATGTCCCGGTTAAGTTGCTGCGACGATTGAAAATTCCGAAATCCTCATTTTACGGGGTGGGTGGAAACAAATTAAATGTTTTAGGAGAAATGAAATGTAAAGCAAAATTTCATAATAAAATAAAGACGATAAAAATTAATATTGTCCCAGATGAAAGTATGGCTCTACCGATTATTTTTGGACGTAATTTTTTGTATGCTTTTAGTATCCATTTGACAAGAGTAAAGGTTAGATACTCTAAAGAAAAGTTGGTTGCTATAAATAGAAATAATAAATTTGTTTTGCCAAATGAACTTCTTACAACTCTTAATAGATATAGCCTCATCGGGAATAAGTGTTCGCTAGTTGGTAATAAACCAGAAAGATTTGAAATGGTATTGGAAGTTGAGGCAACTGAGACTAATTACGAGTACTATAAAATGCCGGATATATTTAATATTGAAGTTGTGTCTGACGAATTAGATTTGAATATTGATCATAAATTGGGTAAATTGTGCTGTGCCGAACTGAATAGTTTAATTATAGATGCTTATGTGTTGCCGAAAGATATTGAAGTAGAACCGTTAGATTATGAAATGAAGATTCATCTGACTGATAATGTTCCGTTCCACTGTTCTCCCCGACGACTGTCTTACTTTGAAAGAACTCAAGTGCAGGCAATAGTGAATCAGTTGGAAAAAGACGGTATTATTAGACAAAGTAACTCGCCGTATGCGTCTGCTATTGTGTTAGTAAAAAAGAAGAACGGAGAACTTCGAATGTGTGTGGACTATCGTGGTCTCAATAAAAAAACCATTAGGGATAATCAACCTTTGCCGCTTATAGAAGATTGTATAGAGTATCTTGAAGGAAAACAATATTTTACGCTCCTAGATTTGAAAAGCGGATTCCATCAAGTTAGGGTTTCTGAGGAATCTATTCCTCTTACTGCGTTCGTTACTCCAAATGGCATGTGGGAGTATTTAAAAATGCCGTTCGGGTTGAAAAATGCTCCGGCCGTTTTTCAGCGGTTTATTAATGTTATTTTCCGAGATTTAATTGATTCGGGTAAAATAGTTGCTTATATGGACGATATATTGATTGCTACAGCAGACTTTGAGGAACACAAATTATTGCTAAGAACCGTTTTGAGACGTATAACTCAACGGAATCTTAAACTAAATCTCTCGAAATGCCGGTTCGGTCATACGGAAATAGAGTATTTGGGATACGCCGTTTCTTCGCAAGGTATTGCGCCAAGTGATTCTCATATTGCCGCTATTAAAGAATATCGAGTGCCGACTAATCAGAAACAATTGCATTCTTGTATTGGGTTGTTCTCTTATTTCAGACGATTTGTGCCGTCATTTTCCCGAATTGCAAAGCCGTTGCAAAATTTATTAAAGAAAAATGCCGACTATGATTTTGACAAACCATGTTTGGACGCTTTTAATGAGTTAAAATGCAGACTAATTGAAGCACCGATTTTGGCTATTTATAGTCCTATAAAGGACACAGAACTGCATTGTGATGCCAGTTCAATTGGTTTTGGTGCTGTCTTGCTTCAAAGGCAAGATGATAGAAAATTTCATCCGGTGTCTTACTTTTCTAAGACAACTTCCGCTGCCGAATCTAGGTATCATAGCTTTGAACTAGAGACGCTTGCTATAATTTATGCTTTGAGACGATTCCGGGTATATTTGGAAGGAATACCCTTCAAAATAGTTACGGATTGTAGCTCGCTGACGATGACATTAGAAAAGAAACAAGTTAATCCACGGATTGCCCGCTGGGCCTTAGAACTTGAAAATTATAATTATAAAATTCAGCATCGTAGTGGTATATCTATGGGACATGTGGATGCCCTTAGCAGGTGCCAGGTTGCTGCAATTTGGGATGTTGATGATACGGATTTTCAAATCCAAATTGCGCAAGGACGGGACAAAATAATTATGGAATTACGGGATCGAATGGAGGTTGAAGAAGTCAAAAACTTTGAATTGAGGGATGGACTTGTATATAGAGTGAAGAGAAGTGGAAGAAAGGCATTATTCGTGCCGAATGAAATGGAAGATAATGTTATACGGTTGATTCATGAAAAACTAGGTCATCAGGCGCTGGAGAAATGTTACGATAAGATTGCTATGCATTACTGGTTTCCGAGCATAAGACGAAAGATTGAAAGATTTATCCAAAATTGTATTAAGTGCATTATGTACGCTATGCCGGTCCGTTCTAGCGAGAGGAACTTGTATAATATTCCTAAAAACCCTCTGCCGTTTGACACAATTCATGTGGATCACTTTGGTCCCTTGCCGTCCCTTAGTTCGAAAAGGAAGCATATTTTGGTAGTAATAGATGCTTTTACAAAATTCGTAAAGCTATATCCTACGAACTCGACGAGTACAATAGAAGTAATTTCCGCATTAGATAAATACTTTCAGTATTATAGCAGACCGCGACGCATTGTGTCAGATAGAGGTACATGCTTTACCTCTTTCGAATTTGAGGACTTTCTAATAAAACGAAATATAGAACATGTAAAGGTTGCCGTGGCTTCACCCCAGGCAAATGGGCAAGTCGAAAGAGTCAATCGGGTTATCAAGTCTATGCTGGGAAAATTGAGTGAGCCGGTAAATCATGCCGATTGGTCGAGTAAGTTACTAAAGGTGGAGTACGCTATTAATAATTCTATTCATAGCACGACGAAGAACTCACCTAGTATGCTATTGTTTGGTGTTAGCCAAAGGGGTGAAATAATAGATGAAATGACGGAACATCTAGAGGAAAAGATGGCTTCCGAGAGCTGCCGTAATTTAGATCAAATTCGTGCCGAAGCTTCAGAAGAGATTGATAAGTCTCAGAAATATAATTTAGACTATTTTCTTAGGCACAGTAAAAAAGTTAAAGAATATAAAGTCGGTGATTTTGTTGTTATGCGTAACGTTGATACTGCCGTCGGGACGAATAAAAAGTTTTTGCCGAAATTTCGTGGCCCTTATGTCGTATGTAAGATTCTCGGACATGACAGATATGTATTGCGGGATATTGAAAACTGCCAGTTGACTCAGCTTCCGTACGATGGTGTTGTTGAGGCGAATAGAATGCGAAAATGGTTGTTAGACCGAAATGAAGAGGCTGTTTCTATTGAGAGTCCAAGTGACCCTCTTGCCGTAGATATAAGTTTGGAGTAATATGTAGAGATTATTGATAAGTATTTAGTTTATCTTTTGTTCGAGGTCGATCAATTGTCAGATTGGCCGAGTTGTAAACTTATGTAAAAGCGCCATCTGTGCTTTCAACGTATGAAGGTGTTTGCCAGACGCACCCATTGACGACTACTTGTCAGACGCACCCATTTCGACGACAACAGCTGCACCCAACTTAACGACGAAGGTGGGATGACAGCTGTTGGGAATTTAAATAGTTGTTGGACGCCGTCGTTTTCTTGGATAAGTTGATAGTTATTAATAAAGATTTTAATCGAGTGTAATCCTCTAAATTAATAAATAAAAACGTGTTTAAAAAATTAAAAATTAAAGTAATTTTCCCGCGAATTGAAAATTCTTGCCGCGAACTGTCAAACTTTATTCACAATCCACACAAAACAGTCGCGATCCACAAACCCACGAATGAAAAATTCGATCGAACATAACCTTAATAAATGAAACTATACGCGGGTATCTGCGACGAAAAAAAGTTTTCATGTGAACGAAGTGTCGATACTACGAATATTCGCGTGTTCGCAGTTCGCAATTCGCTCTCATGTGAATAGTCCTGTAGAGCCAATCCTAAATTCGCTGTTGCTGTTGCTGTCGCTGTCTGTTTCTCGCATAAGTGCGGTACCTACATAAAAAAAAAAAAAAATATCAGGGGAACTCAACCGTTACCTACCTGCAACTCCAATGAACAAACCCAATGTTTTGATATTTGTGACAGCTAGGCCAAAACGACAGCTGAGAATTGAAAAACAAAACTAAACAAATCTTGTTTTTTTAAAGATGTGTACCTAAATTAAATTACTAAATAGGAACATATCGATCTTAATATTTTCTACCGGTACATTTAAGTTTAAATAGTATTCAAAATGTATTTTGTATTCATTTTCGTTACTTTTTCAGTTTCTACTCCGAATTAAACAAAAACAATGTCTAACGAAATACCTGCTACAGACCTGACTGCTTGGAGTCATTTGGAAGATGACGATGATTTGCTACTGTTGAATGAGGACATTAATATTAATACGTCATTGCTACGATCTGACGAGAGGTATGTAGGCTTTGACAACAATGTCGGAGATACTTGGCTATATCCCTCAAACTTCCCGGAACGATCTTACCAGTACAATATTGTGCAAAAGGCACTATATCATAATACCCTGGTTGTACTGCCAACAGGCCTGGGA
This sequence comes from Cheilosia urbana, assembly GCA_946477585.1. Classification (NCBI taxonomy): domain Eukaryota; kingdom Metazoa; phylum Arthropoda; class Insecta; order Diptera; family Syrphidae; genus Cheilosia; species Cheilosia urbana. The sequence goes on from OX297853.1 coordinate 179,870,434, forward strand.
AAAACATTTATCGCCGCGGTGGTTATGTACAACATGTACCGCTGGTATCCGATGGGTAAAGTTATTTTTATGGCCCCAACACGTCCGCTCGTCGCGCAGCAAATCGATGCTTGTTGTAAAATTATGGGGGTCCCGAAGAACGATTCTGTTGAAATTACTGGAAAATTAAATAAAGCAAGCCGTGCCCAGTTGTGGCAATCGAAGCGGGTCTTCTTTGCCACACCACAGTCTGTACTGTCTGATATCACGGATGGAGAGCTCAGCTTTCCTTCCGAAGCTGTTAAGTTAATAGTAGTTGACGAAGCGCACAGAGCTAAGGGCCGTTATGCTTACACTGATGTACTCCGCTCTATTTGGATGAAAAACAAGTATTTCCGGGTCCTTGCGTTATCCGCTACACCCGGTCGTCGCAAAGACGACGTGGAAGAAGTGATTCGTAACCTTTTCATATCTAAGTTGGAAGTGCGAACTGAAAATTCCGTCGATGTCGTATCCTATGTCCATAGGAGACAAATGAAAACGGTAGTTGTTGAACTAGGCGATAGACTAAGCGAAATTCGTGATGAACTCCTTGCGATCGCCGATCCTCATATACGAAATCTAATTGAAAACCGTCTAGTTACTGGAAAGCCAGGCAATATCAGTCGTAATTATCTTGTGATGGAGCATAAAAGATTTCGTGAAAGCCTCGGAAACAATCAGGTTCCAAATCAAAAAGAACTAAATTCAGATTTTAACATTTCAATCAGTGTGTATCATTCAATAGAGCTTTTGGAGCGACATGGAGTCAGGGTATTTCTTAACAACTTTGATGAAACCCAAGATGGTGGTACTAAATTTGTCGTAATTTTACGACCTGATCTGCGTCGTCTTATTGAGAGAGTGCGCCAAGAGGTCGGACCTAATCCCTTTGCATTTAGCGATCAATGCATGGTGAATGGAGAGATTGCTGAAATACCAAAAAACGTTGATTTTGGACACCCAAAGTTTGAAATTGCCAGGGATCACGTATTGGCGCATTTTGAGGTACTTTGACGTTCAGTTCAAACCTTTATTGGTTGTAAAGTTTATTTATTTCTAGAGCAACAAGGATTCCCGAGTAATTTTCTTCTGCGAGTACCGAGAATCAGTGATGCTAGTGCATCGTTTACTTCTTCAGCATAGACCACTGATTCGTCCAAGGGTTTTCGTAGGTAAGATAACATAAGATAAGATGTATTTGAATCCCAATTAGTATGATATAAATAATTTAAACATTTAGGCCAAGGCGGTACCGGCTCCATTCGCGCCATAACTCAACAGCAGCAAATAAACGTGATGAATGACTTCCGAAGCGGTGTGAGTAACGCTTTGATTGCCACTTCAGTAGCCGAAGAAGGCATAGATGTGGGTGAAGTAGATTTGATTGTATGCTTTGATATAAGTACTTCAAATCCAACAAGGTTCATTCAACGTATTGGACGAACAGGTCGTAAAAAGGAAGGCAAAGTGTTGTTACTTGCTACAGAAGGAAAAGAACATTCCATCCTAAAGAATGTGCTAGCAGAGCGAAACAAGTTAAACAAAAGTATCTCCCGCAACGGTGAATTCGCGTCGGTATTTTATAAACAATCTCCTAGAATGGTTCCAACAGTTTTCAATCCAAAATGCCTGAAAGTATTTATCACCCCAACACAAGAACAGGCGCCGAAATCAAAAGAAAAATCCAAACAAAAGGTTCAGAAATTTTCAAAACTGGTACAGCAGCGTGATCTAAGACATTTTTTCAAACAAACCGTGGTCCTGGACGACGAAGAGAAATGCATCTTTGAGACATCAGAAGCGTCGCGTTCTTCCGCAACCAGCAAGTCAACTGCCAACAGATCCACTATATTAGACGAGATCCATGCAATTATGGATCGATCTTCTGAAGCAAGCGAGGCAACATCCAAGAGCACCATCAAACCGAATGAAAATCGAACGATCATGGACTTTTCTCCACCGAAGCAGTCGGACATAAGTAAAAAATCTGTGAGGGAGATTTCAAAGTACATTCGGACCAGTATTAAAAGCCAAGTTGTTGATGCTGAAAAGTCCCTTACAACCAACAAGCTTTCGAAAGATAGTTTAAAATTTTTAATCGATTTCAGTCCAGATCTTGTGCTTAGTATATGGACCCGTATGCAGGCTTTGTGGAGGAAAGGAATAAATGAAAATAACCTGCCCGTAAAAGGAATATGCCCCGATGACCGACAAGCTGTGCGGGCTTATTTGCAATTAATAGAGGTTTTTGGCAGTAAGGAAAACCTTGCTGCCACTATTGAAAGCAAATGCGACAATCCCAACGATTACTGCTTTTCCAAATTAATCGAAAAATACGATCACATATTTCGTGGTGCGTGCTTTGGCAGTGGTAACAATTTTTCGTTTCTTATGCAAAAGTTTGAACAAATGTCAGCGCTCTTCCCTTCAAACCAACAATCCGAACAAAGTTATGTGCTATCAACGGTATACGATGACGAAGAAGACGACATTGATGGCAGCTTCGGATTCAATGACAGCTCTCATAATTTCAGTTACAATCGAATAATGGATTCGAAATACATGAGTCAATGGGTGACCATCAATGAAGATTTAAATTCTTCTTGTGACCTTCCAGAAGAAACTACATCACAGAACAATAAAATCGAAGGCGATCCAATATCCATCGATGCAAACAAAGAAGACGGTGACGACGATGTTGTGTTTGTTGGAGTAGTACAACAATCAACACCTTTACGCTCCCGCCCTCTGAAACAGTCTGCACTCAATTTTGGCGAAACTCCAATACCAAGAAAGTTTTCAGTTGATTCAGGAACTGCAGTTGAGGATGAAATTCACACGGATTTTTTCGACGACCAATTCGATGCCATATTAGCGGAAAATTGTGGAATATTTGAACATATTGAAAAAAGTAACGCAATCAACCGAGATGCAGGATCCAGCTACCGACAAACTACAGTAGAAGAAAAAACAACAACTTATCCAGTTTCCAATGAATCGACTTCAGATCACATTTGTTCAAAAGCTGCTGAAAAAGTAACATCGAACAGTAAACCTGCCTTAGTCGACAGCGACACAACTCCTGATGATATTTATGACTTACTACATGACTCGAGGAGAACGTCGCTTGGCGGTTCGAAGCCAGACGATATTATTTCACCTGCAACAACTACAAACAGTGGCTGTGGTTCTAATGTTCGGAATCCAGCTTCTTGTCAAAATGTTGTAACAAACGCTGTCCATCCTGAGCTAGCAGACATCGATTTTAACGTTTTTTCAGAAACTTTTAGTGATGATGCTACCAATAAGACGCAAGTAGATACCCCAGCCAAATTGCCTTTACAAAGAACTAACTCGCCCGATTTGTTTGAAGATCTCTCTTCATTGTCGTCTGAAATAAATGAGAAGCAGAAGTCTCCAGTTAATCATCCGCCAACAGAAGTATCTCCCTGCCTTATCACGAAGAAGCCCATTACTTGGAGAGAAGTGCGTTTAAAGTACTGCAAGCCACCGCAAGTAGAAGCACAAAAACCTCAACTAGATCAACAAAATGACAGTGATATTCATGTGCGCTCAAAAATCCGACCTAAAAGGAGATTAATCAGCAGTGGTTCGGAAAGCAGTGACGATTTTGCGTCCCCACCGCGAAAAAGTAAACCTGTTTCGGATAACGAGAAAGTATGAATAAGTCTAGTAGCAGTAGAACGGTTTGGCTACATTTAATTTTTTGACTTACTCTTTTTAGGTTGTTCGGAGAGTCGTAGTACAGAAATCGCACGTGCATAAAAAGCGAAACAACCAGTTTATTGAGGATGAAGCCGCATTAAGTGGGTCTGCAACAGAAGATGAACTCGACGAGACAAAAGGTTGTTATATGTTGGATTCTGTTGTCGTTCATGACGACGATGTGGAAAACGATGACTCCGTTGGTATGACGCAAGTGTATTTACAATCCGTTAGGTATTTCTATAACGTTGTACTGTTTAATGCTGAATTTACTGACTCCCCAATTATTTACAGAAGTCCAATTAGGAATACAGGAGGGGCATTTAAAATTCCCCCACATAGGCAATTCAACGATGCGTTAAAAATATTTTCGCAACAAGTTCCCGAAGACAATGGATCGTATATAACCGATTCATTTGTAGTAAGTGACGAGGAATCCGATGTTGAGCAGTCAATGTGCCCACTGGAACGGGCTGAAGCTATACTAAAGGAAAAACGACGAGCTAAACGCAAGGCTAGCATGTTTTGTGATACATTGAAGAAAACTCCGAAGAGGAAACGTGTTTTAAGGATTCATAACTGCTCCGAGGATGACGATGATTTCCAATAGTGTACAATAGTGTTTTTCTTTACTGTAGTTTTAAGTGATCTCTGTAATATCTCGTAGGGTAAAATATGAATTAAAAATAAAAAGAATACTGCTCTAAATTTTGACTTTGCCAGTAGTAATGCTGGCACGTCCTAGTAAGAAATATGGGTCCATATATATCCACAGAAAATAACTTATCTTCGACCGAGAACGAAAATAGAAGATACTCTATTACGATTGTAAAACAAGTCAACCCGATATTGTTTCAGACCGCAACCGCAACAACAAAGCCGATTTGTTTGCAACTAAACAATCCTTAAAATGCACTTTAATTAATTTGATTTTTATGTATACAATATTGAAAAAATTGTACGGGTTAATCGTTAACTTATGTACTTCAATGTTGAAATAAACAGCTACTTAACTAAAATATTAAAAGCCTGAATTTGTGTTTGTTTTCACGCTTCATTTCCAGTTCCGGCCTTTAAAATGAATGTAGTAAGACATTAAAGCGAAGTTTACCCCTTGGCAGCCTTCGTTTTGCTCTTGATCTTTTTCACACGTTTCAAACCATCCATGTTGCTCCTCATAAACTGGGCATACATTGACATCATTTTAGGAACTTCTTCATGTTTTACTACCGTAGATATCTGAAACGACAATTTGTTTCGAAATATAATTTGAACAAAATAAGGTATGCTGTATCAAATAATAACAAAATGATCATGTAGCGGAAAAAAAAAGAAAACCAAACTGCATTGTTGCAATCTCTCTTCTTTCTTTCTTTACTCTTTTTTTCCTAATTATATTAAATATCCAGTCAGACCAATTTTATATTGTTATCTGTGGTCATGTCATTAACGTAGAGCAGTCAAGTTCATTTGGAGGCTGGTCTCTAGCTCACCTTATTAATTAAATACTAGATTTACTACAGATTTCAAGTGAACAAAAGTAATCTACCAAGTTAACACGAATGAGGAAATATGTTAAGAATATACCTTCTTCGACTTAGTTTGAGCGCGAATCAGGCATTTGTATTCGTCCGGTTGGGGCAATGGAGGTCTCCCTTCACGAGGTACTGGTTTGTTATGGCCATCAACTGTAAATTTATAGACCAATTATTGTAAAATAATACTGCCGTGTCGGCAATTATAAATTCTTCTTGCAACCTTACATCGTTTGAATATCACCGTAAAAGAAGAATCATTTTTGGCTGCACTCGCAAACTTTCCCAGCCTAAGAATAAACTGCAGACATTTATAAGATAATTAATTTCCAAATTATATGAAATACATAATATTATAGACTTCAAAACTGTTTCCAGAATAAATTTTATAAATCTTACCGACGAATTGTCTAATAAAACCATTTTTATATTAGTGTTTTTTGGTTGGTGAATGTTGGCATTTCTTAAAAGACGTGTCAATTGTCAAAAAAATAGAGAGAAATAAAATTATACAGAGCGAAAAAAAACGTTTACACCGAATGTTGATCATTGGTTGCTTTCATTGAATGTATAGTTTTCCTGTTGGGATAAAAGTTATAACAAGTGCAAAATAAAACATTATGCATTGTACATGTTCATCTGGGCTCTCATCGCGTAATTTTTGAAACGATAGTCGTCGAAACGATTGAACAAGACGATCTCGTTTTTAGTTTGCTTCATATAACATCATCGTCGTATCGTTCAATCGAATCGTTCGTCGTTTTCATTTTGAACAGTTTGAAAATGACCGTAAACAAAGTCTGACACCTAAAAAATAAAAAATGTATGGAAATTGTTTTTTTTTTCTTTTTCTTGAATTTGTTTATTTTTCTTTGTTGTCATTGATTGACGTGGAATGGGGCATTTAATTCAAAAATGGATAGGCACTAAGGAATAAGGCCTCTATTACGGCCATATTATTCACTCCGGGTGTAACTCAGGTTTAAGTTAATTTTACACCCGACCATTAATCCGAATTTTTTAAACCCGACAATTTAAACTTACGTCCATATTATTCACTGAAAAACATGCATTAAACCCGCTGGATTAAAGATGGATTTAAATGCGGATTTAAAAAACTTTAACCCGTTTTTAATCCGGTTTAAAACTACGTAATGTCAAATTTCACAAATAATGACTGTTGTTTTTTATTGTTTGTCACATTTTATGGGAAATTATTTTGGTTTTTCATTTTTATTAAAATAAATTGAAAAATAACCTAAAATGAAAGGTGTCGGCAAAGTGAATGATGAGGACTACAGCAGCAGTGACCAAAATTAAAGTCTGTCACCCGTCGACGATGAAGCAGAGAGAGAAGACGAATGAATGCGATTTTTATTTTTCCTTTTTTAAAAAAATAATAACAATAAAATAATTAATTCAAAAAACTATTAAATTAAAAGATGAAAAAAAAAACGCACCATATCTTTTTTTATTTTAATTATATTATCCGCTGACGACGAAGACATCAACATTTCGTCCATATCGAGAATGAAATCCATTTTTTTTTTGTCAAAAATGTGACCTAAACAAAGGAGTGAATATTATCAAATTGTGTTTTAATCCGAGTTAAAGTACTTAAACTGGTCTCCGGAACGCAGTTTAAATCCAATCGGATTAAACGCTGTCAAGTTTAAAAAAATGGGTTTATGTTCGGGTTTAACTACTGAATATTATGGACTTGGGTTTATTTTTTGGTTTAAACTCACTTAAATCCGGGTTTATACTTTAACCCGGATTAAAGTGAGTGAATAATATGGCCGTTAGTATCAAGAAGAAGTGCAATTTTAAGTGAATGTGAAAGTGTTTACAAGAAGTGTTGATAATTTTGAATTGTTTAGAAAAAAAAAATATAAAACAAATAAAGGAAATCCAAGTGGAATAATTTTTTTTTTGCAAATAATGTGTTCTTTTAGGCGGCTCTCCCACTGAAGCAACAAGCAGCAAGCAACTGGCAATAGGAAACATGCGATATTATCGCTTACAGTTATTTTACATTGAATCAAATTAGACGTCTCACATTAAAGAAACTCAATATCGGTTGAACGAAAAATGTTGCTGATTGCGGCAACATTATTGCTGGCGATACACAGCGCATGTTGAAAAGCGATATATATCGCGTCGTTGTATCAATATTTTGCGGGTAGTGAGTGCGGTGATAGTACATGTAGGTAAAAATCCCTGCACGTAGGGATTTTCGATCTAAAAATGACGCCGTAGGCAAAAAGGGACAGATTTGTAACGTAGGTATTTTTTTCGGATGGAACATTTTCATCTTATTTGTAAGTAAATTGATTTGCTCAGTCAAAAAATGTTTATTATTTTTGTTTATCTGTTATATTTTGCTCTTACATTCGTCGATATTAGCTAAAGGTTAGTACGCTGCTCGAGCTAAATTTTCGCTACCATACAAAAATCTCTCCAAAATTTAGCTGAGCTAAATTTTAGCGAACCCATTTAGCTGAGTGGTACGCTGCTCGAGCTAAATAATCAAACTTTTGTTTCGGAATGTCCTTCATGCAGCTGTCAAAATTTAGCGCGCCCATTTAATGGGTCGGTACATTTTTCTCAAACTAAATTTTGACAGATCGCTCTGCTTTGTCTTTTGTTGTGTATTGTGTTCAAATGCAAAAGATGATTTATTATAGCCAATATATGGACGAGGAGTATTTAGAGCTAGAATCATTTATTGAAATTGAAGAGAAGACCTTGGAATTTAATACGAAAAAAAGAAAACGGAAAAATAAAACAATTTTTAGCGTCGAGGAGAAAAAAAAGTTGGCGATGCTGGTGGAGCAACATCCATCTATATGGAGCCTTGCAGATAGAAACCACAGCAACTTGGACGCAGTTAATGCTGATTGGAGAGCTATATCTGAAGCACTATTAAAAACAGGTAAGTTCTGTTTACTTCTTAAAAACCACATACATAACACAAATGTTTTTTGTTATAGTTGATGACTGCAAAGTACAATGGAAATCTTTACGGGATAGCCATCGCTATCATAAAACCGCCAAAAAATTGGAGAAATCAGGGAGTGCCGCAAAAGAATTCTCCGAAGACAATGACGAACACCTTTCTGAGGATACCGTTGATTGGGAATTCTCTGCGTGCCTATCATTTCTCACCCCGGCATCTAGCAAAAGAAGGTATATGTAACTATGCAATATAGATATTGTGGTAAATCAGGCACTTAGTGACAGGCACTTAGTGAATCGCACCCTTAGGAATTGTGGTGAATCGGGCACCTGGTAACAATCTGTTTCCCTCTTAAAGTTCCACTTCCAATTGGAGAATGGAATAGAATCTGTCAAGTGATTCTAGTACCTTCTGGAGAAGAGAGGGAGTACATCTGGAGTGCATCTGCTACTATCCATTTCTAGAATATTCGCCGATAGGTGGCAGCGCGGATATAAAAGGGGCGCGTTGACAACAGAGAAGGCAGTTGATTTTTAGCGCGCGATAATTGAGTTCGAAGTAAGATAAGTGTGAAGTAATAGAACAAAGCGATTGGATTGAGAGTTTAAGAAAAGTAATAAAGTGATATTGTACTGAGAGATAAATAAGTGTAAAGTAAATAAAGTGAAAGTAATAAAGCGAATGGATTGAAACGTTAGAGAATTGATTAAAGTGATATTGTTTTGAGAGATAGATAAGTGTAAAGTAATAAAGTGAATAAGCGATTGGATTGAAACGTTGATTAAAGTGATATTGTTTTGGTACTAAATAAGTAAATATTTGGAAAGTGTAAATAAAGAGATTTTATTGGAACAGTTGCACAGAATAGTGTTTTATCTTTTCGAACCCCACAGCCCAAATGTAACAATATGATTCATTTATTTCATTTTTCCATCTGTTTCCAGGACATTTACTAATGCTTCAGTTTGTGAAAAGAATTTACTTGAAGATGTAGAAGCTCAACAAGTTGCTACTTCAAGTGCTCCATGCTCCAGCTACACATATGTATGTTTATGTATCTAAACTTTATATTATAATAACCAACTTATAAGTTTTGTTTGTTTTGTTTTAGAAAACAGCAAGACCACAAAAAAAAGATGGTATTGCGGAAAATGTGGCTTCCATAACGCAGACGGTAACGGACCTTATCCAAATGCGGAAGGAATGCACGAACGGGCCCTCACAACCTCGCTTAGTGCACTATTCATTGCTGGCCAACCTAGATCGAGTTCTTCAAAAGCTACCCGACGACGAGGTTGAAGAGCTCGGATTGAGGTTTCAACAGCAGGCGGTGATTGCTCTTCGTGAGAAACGTCAAAGAAGTCCTGGAACCTGAAAACTTATACTTACCTAAAAGGCTGTATAATTATAATAATTTATAATCGTTCGAAAAAAAGAAATACATATAAAACATATTTTTTGGCTTTTTATTTCAGGAACGCTGCTTTTGTTTGCCAAGGAATGGCTCCAACAGGAGAATTAACGAAATCTTTTATTTTATTTCTTAAAATTTTCCCAGATTCATTGGGCCTTCCTGGAACAGATTGGAAAGAACATAGTTCGGCACCAGATGAAACCTGCTTTCTCCATTCGCCTTCTATTATTCTTCCACACTCGTCGTAGTAGTCCGCAAATTTTTGTGGGCAATATGTAGATTTACTCGTCCGAATAAGATAATTGTGCAAATAACAGCACGCACTCACTATCTTTTGGGACTTGTCCGGACTACAAAACATTGTTCTGGAAAGGCATATCCATTTGGAAACTGCAATTCCAAAGCAGTTCTCTACACAACGTCTTGCCCTACTTATCCTGTAGTTCGCGATTCGTTCCTCGTCTGACAGCTTATTTGGTTTCCTTGGCGCATACGGTTTAATTATCCGCTTTTTAAGAGGAAAAGCATCATCTGCGACAAAATAAAAAGGCAATTTCTCCAATCCAATTGGCATATCCGGTGGAAATGGCAACTTGTCTTGAATTATATCTTTTCCAAGCTGAGTTGCTCCAAAAACATTAGCATCACCTTCACTCCCATACGCCCCTATATCAATATACACAAATTTATTGTTTGCGTCTGCAATTGCCATCAAAACGATGCTATGAAATCCCTAATCAGAAAAAAAAAGAAATTTAAAAAATACATATCTAATGACGCTTTCAAGAATTTACTTTATAATTGTAGAACATGCTTCCCGCATTTTGTGGACATTTTATGGCAACATGCTTCCCATCAATTGCTCCTACACAATTCGGAAGATTCCATTGTGCATTGAATTCATTGGAAATCTTCACCATTTCAACCTCGTCAAGCGGGGGAATTTCTCTAGATAAGGCTTGGCAAATTGCAGAACAAACATCTTCTAAAATTGTTCCAAAATGTTGTTTGCTGATCCTGTATACAGCTGCAATGTGTCTTTGTATTGCCCCACTAGATAGAAACCTGAAATGAATTTTCCGTAAATCATCGACAAAAAAAAAAATATTTCTACATACTCTATTACAACAGCAAATTTTTCTAGTGGGGTAATGCAATCCTGGGGCCTGGTGTGTCTTAGAGGCAGCAAATATGGTTCAACAAGTTCGAACAGATTATTAAAAGTTTCTGGATCCATACGAAAGTTTTCCTTGAAAACTTTTTCGTTTGCAACCATGTCCAAGAACTGTAAACGGATATAAAGTTTATTATTATATTTATATAGAGGTATACACAATTATTTTTTACGTACGGCTGTTTCAAAACGTCCATTTGTTTTTCTTTCTTTTAAGTAGGGATTGACACGAACAGAAGGATTTTTCTTTTGTTTCATCGCAGCTATTGCAATAACTTGCGCAGCTGCACAAATAATAAGATCTTCAATATCATTTGCGTCCATAGTTGTTAGTTAATACAGTTTTTTATTTTTGCTCAATTGAAGTGAATTATTTTGTTGAAAGTTATTTTCAAAGAGCAGCTGTTTTTTTTGTGACATTTATCCACAGCGCTCTTTATGTCAAAATTTAGCTAGGAATTTAGCTGATGTTTGGAGAGAAAAGTTGGAGACCAGATAAAATTTAGTTTAGCTCGAGCAGCATACTAAGCTTAAGGAACGAAATGGGATGACATAACTTGAAGAGTCAACAAATAGGAAAAATTCATTTGTGGTTGAAATTGAGTATGAGAAGTTTGTTTCGATTTTATTCATGTATGATAAAATAGTTATGTAGAGAGTTTGTATTGAAAATTATTCGACGGTGTAGGGAAAAGTAGGGACTTTCTTTGTGTACTGTAAGGATTTTTCCTGTGTTTTCTGTACTATCACTGAGTGAGTGACAGGTCGCTAGAAATACTGTTGCTTCAATGTGAGAATAGGTTAAAATAAAAGTTGCGTATTGCTTATTGCTTATTGCTAGTTGTTTATTGCTTATTGCTTGTTGCCTCAGTGGGAGAGCCGCCTTACAACTCGGATAGAGCGAGTCGCCTCTATAGGTGGGTCTTTCTTTTAATTTTTCTTTATAGATATTTCAGACCTAATTTAAACTGAAAAAACGCACCAAAAAAGACGAAACGATTGCAAAATAGCCATCGTTCAATCGAATCGTTTCGACGAGGGTATTTGACCTTTGAATTAGTAACGTGAAACAACAAAAAACGATGATCGTCGAATCGTTTCAACGATTATTGTTATACGATGTATAAGCATCGTCGAGACGATGTCGTTCAATCGTTTTGTGCTTACGCGATTAGAGCCCTGTTTGTATAATTCTTTTCTTTCAAACGTACAACTACTAACTTTTTTGAGAACTTATTTGTATATGCAGTCGAGTTGATTTATCAAATTTTTGTATTTCACGGCACTCCGTCTTTTACTATGGTAATTGGTTACGTCCGATTTTAGTTCGATGTAACATCGATTAGATTGAGGGTTCGGTTTTCCTGCAATAATGGTAAAACTTAGAACTCTGCTCGAGCCTCGAGCTAAACTTAATTTTATCTGGCCTCCAACTTTTTCCAGCTAAAGTCCTAGCTTAATTTTGACATAAAGCACGCCGCAGATAAGTGTCACTGAAAACAGCTGTTCTTTCAAAATAATTTACTTCGAAGATTCAACACTCTGATTTCAACCATTTCCGATTCAAAGTACTCTTCGTCGACGTATTTATTAAAAAAAAAATCTTTGCTTACTTCTCCCATTCTTCGCAATAAAAAATTACAACAAAACAACAGAACATAACGATCTGTCAAAATTTAGCTTGAGAAAATGTACCGCCCCATTAAATGGGCACGCTAAATTTTGACAGATTCATGACAGTACCCACATTCTGAAACAAAAGTTTGATTATTTAGCTCGAGCAGTGTACCACTCAGCTTTGGGTTCTAGCTAAATTAGCTCAGCTGCATTTTGGAGAGAATTTTGTATGGTAGCGAAAATTTAGCTCGAGCAGCGTACTAAGCTTAATTAATGGAGAAATAATCATTCTCATTCTAGATCTTTTAAAATTTGTATGTTGCACTGAAGGAAAAATATAAGAAAAAGCTTGTTTTACTCATTGAATACGTTCATTTCGAATTTTAAAAGCACATGGTATTTGACAGCAATGTTTTGTTGACAAATGTGTCTTGATCATTCGGTTGTACGGAAAACAAAAATATTCTACTTCGCTATTTACAACCTCTTATTAATAAAAGTGCTATTTGATTCTATCAATGCCTAGACAGCAGAAAAATTATTCCCGAAATAAGGGAAAGAAGTTTTCAAAGCCAAACTTCAAAGGGAATAAATCAAATAATTCCAAATCTAATTCACATAGTAAAAACGTCCGTTTTATACAAAGAAGCAAAGATGCAGAAGAATATCAACGGCGGCAAAAAGACATTGAAGATAAATACAAAAAGCAAACCACTCTGTCAATAGAAGACGATAATAGTGAGGAGGAAGACCAAATCGAAGAGGAAAATGCTTTTGAAAGTTTGCTCTCAACATTTAGTAAAAATGGTAAGTACCAACAGTTTTGCTAGTGAAAAAAATTAGCAAGAATGATAAGAACGTCTAGTTTCTCTGCGCTCCAGACAGGACAAGTCTTAAATTAAAACTTGACGAACTTGCTAAAGCTTGTGAGAAATCATAAATTAATTTAATATAACTCTGTTTAGGGAAAGCAAACAATCTTATTGAAAGTTCGTCTGAAGAGGAGGAAAATGGAGATGACGATAAAGACAGTGTAGACGACGACTCAAACGAAGAGTCTGAATATGGAGATTATGAATCTCGATTGGACAACATTGAAGAGTTTGAAGAAGATGTGGAAGAAGAAGGGGAGACTGCAAATACTGATGTAGACGAAAATATCGAAGATGAATCTGAACATGAACTATTTGAAGCAGCAAACGATTTGGAGGAAGAAGAAGAAGCTGTATTAGATGAAGAAATCGAAAAAAATAAAACCGAGCAATTAAACCTTACTGACCAATTTGCCAGACATTTTGATGATGAACTGTCACCACCTCACGTAGATAATCTTCTAGCCAAACCCTCCATAGTCAAGAAAAGTGAATTAATATGGCCGAAATTGGGAAAGTTACACGTAGAAATTTCTAAATCCGGCAGAGAAAATGTCATAGACCAAAATCAACCACCTGAAAAGAAGAAAAAAATTCTTGTTGATGACGAGCATTATGCCAGTGAAGGTAGCGATCCTCAATTGTTTACCCTCCTAGATGATAATGATGCACTAACAAATTTTGGAATAAAACACCAACTGGCAAAAAATATTGCCAAAGCGAATAAAGCGTTTATTAAACCCAATTCAGACAAACTACTTACGTCTTTACAAATTGAACTTCTTTCCATTATTTCAAACTACCAAGATTTATCGTTACCACAGAGAACATTAGAAAATGCTGAAGAAATTCGCTTCGTTTACTGTCTCCATGCTTTGAACCACATGCTTAAAACTCGTGCAAAAATTCTACATCACAACGCAAAGCTTAAAGCAGCTGCAGAGAGTAACAAATCAGTAACGATAATACCCGACGTATATCAGGATCAGGGATTGGTGCGACCAAAAATTCTTATTATTCTGCCATTTCGTGATGCGGCTTTCAGAGTGGTGAACTACTTGGTGGATCTGTTGTATGGCGAAAAATCAGGTAGGCAAATACATTGCAAATACCCTATATAATTTCTTAGTTCATCGGCCTTAACCAAATTTCCCCTTGGTACTTGTCATCAACAATGTTTAAATGCATGCACCATCGATATTCGATACCTCTAAATTACTGTCGTGTACAGTCCTGAATCACTGGCTACAGTTGTGACGGCCTATGTTTAGAGCTCGTCTCAAAGATGAGAAAGTGGAGGATATTTTGAAAGAAGAGCAAGGACCACCCGTTATCAGCCAACCAAGGCTTTATGCCCTTCTACTCCGTACTTCAAGCATTTTCTATACGTGTTAAAGTTCCGCATTTAGTTTAACCGTTGGTTCATTCAAATGAATTTTAAGACCTGCAACTAAGAAGTTTGCGTTAGATCCAAATTATTATTTTTTCTAACAAATGCATATATTTATTTGCAGACGAATCAAAAACAGACGGAACTGTTATAAATTATAAGCGCTTTTCGGAAGAATACACAGGAGAAACATTATACTTTCCAAAAACGAATCCCAAACCAGAGGACTACGAAAAGACCTTCGCTGGTAATACAGATGACAATTTTCGAATCGGAATTTCGCTAACAAAGAAATGTATCAAACTTTATACGGAATTCTATTCATCGGATATTCTTATTGCATCGCCACTCGGTTTAAGAATGGTGGTGGGAGCTGCAGGTGATGCTGAACGAGACTATGATTTTCTGACATCTATTGAAGTGCTCATTCTTGATCAAGCTGAACTATTTCTGGCGCAAAATTGGGACCACTTGCTACATGTACTTGACCATATGCACTTGCAGCCACAATCCACTCGTAACACGGACTTTTCTCGAGTTCGTCCCTGGTGCTTAAATGGTCTAAGTCGATTTTACAGACAAACACTTTTGTTTACGTCGCACGACTTGCCCGAATTTCGTTCTTTATTCAACAGTAAATGTAGTAATTATCAAGGAAAAGTGCGGGTGGTTAATCCTATTGAAAATGGAACAATTCGGAATGTATACGTGCAGCTACCTCAAATATTTCACAAAATAGATGTTGAATCAATTGAGTGTTCGTTTGAAAACCGTTTTAAATATTTCGTTAGTGAGATTTTACCGCAGTTTAAGGGCCCATCCATGGCACACTGTATGATATACGTGCCCAGCTACTTCGATTATGTACGGATACGGAATTACTTCAAATCAGAGACAATGAACTTTGTACAAATTTGTGAATATACGAAAGACGCAAAGATCGCCCGTGCCCGTGATATGTTCTTTCATAGTGCTGCACATTTCCTGCTTTATTCGGAGCGAGCTCATTTTTTTAGACGTACACGGATTAAGGGCATTCGTCATTTGATATTGTATCAGCCACCGTGCTGGCCACACTTATATCCTGAATTAATAAATCTAATGCAGGATAGTTATCAAAATCGACGAGATGGACTGGAAACATCGATGAGTGTAACAGTTTTGTACACAAAATACGACATGCTTCAAGTATCGGCTATAATTGGCACAGAACGGGCGGGGAAATTACTGCGAGCAAATAAGACAACTCACGTTTTTATGGCTGGAGAATAGCTGTTATTTAGTTCCACTTTTTGTAAATATAATTACAATAGTTCCTCAACTAGCATTTTTTTTTGCATATATTATTTCATTGTCTTTTAAAATTTCTGGTTGTGTGAGGTTTTTTTTTTTAGTAATTTCAAAAACACGTGTTCGGCATATTCTTCAAATATCCAAATCCAGGATCTTAGAGAGGAAAACGTCTTTTTCTAAGACATTAATAAACATTCTTAGTCTAGCGCTCAATGGTACACAGCCACTGTAGGTATGTTTTTTGTCAAATAAAAAAAAAAAAAATAACGAATAGCCGTTGTTATTACGGACGGATCTAAACTGGAAACCGGGTGGGGTCAGGCGTCTTCTCCGAGTCGCTGGGTATATCAAAATCGGTACGCCCACCTGACAATATCAGTGTCTTCCAAGCAGAGGTCCTGGGAGTGACAACAGCAGCCTGTTAGTCTGTGATAGTTGAAGTTATTACCTCCTTTATCGACAGCCAGGCCGCAATTAAAGCATTAACTGCAATAGAAATAAAATGTTATGCACTAGAAACGTATCATACCACAAGAATGCTATGGCTAATCTTCAATGAAGGCATAACCAAAAGTCTCATACGCACCACACTCGTAGGGATCCTAAAGGGCACAACACTGCTTGACGGAAGAAGAACTTTGTGGGGCTGCGGTGATGAGGAAACTCCTGAGGGCATAACCCACTTCCTATGTCACTGCCCAGGTCTCCAACACAATAGGCAAAGATTCCTAGGGAGACACTTCTTCCAACACCTAGACGAGTTTCCAACACACATGCAGACAAGATAATGAGCTTTATCAAATCCACAGGATGGTTTGTATGCAACAACACAGTGAGTACTTAATCACAGGTATTTATAGACAGGGTTATTAATTATGGGTAAGGGACATCCTTTTCCCCCAATGGGCATCACAATGGGTCAATATTGACCTGAGTGTGGCACGGAGTAGTCCAAGCTAACCCGGTTACCTAACCTAACCTAATGAAAGCTCGTGTACATTTTTATAATTTGTTTCGTAATTGGTTTGCTCTTGACAAGATTTTAGTGCTAAGCATTTATTAACGGTGGCGTCAACGTCGACTTACAACTCTAATTGAAGTTGTCCGCCCCAATTGCTTCTCGTATTGTTATACGGATCTTTTGGGAGTTACTCATGTGGTATTCGATTCTTCAGATTTTCGTGTGGCTAATCGAACAAAAATGGCATCTGCTCGTTTTGTGTTGATATTCGTGCGATATTCGAATATGTGTAGCCTTCGATACTTTTCTACGCGTTTTCCATTCACTGGCAAATTTTTATAAAAATATAGCTTGTGGGGAAGTAACGAAAAATCGAGCGAAGTTGGGGGTCTTAGTATTGTCCCTGATTCTCACCGCCAAGGCGCCAATATCCGGAACACATGTTGACTTATTTTCACCCATGGTAAATTGATTTTTCTGTCAGGTAAATATCTGTAAACAAAATGAAACCGCACAGAAATTTACTCTGTGTAACTACAGGATGAAGTTTAGATATAGAAGCAAATTCTTATTTACGCCTAAGCAAGCATTGCGAACGCTTTATCATTACAATTTAAACATTCATAATGAATCATTTTCAGCCCTAAATAAAGACTAAAACATCCCCCTGAGGAAGTTGGAGAAACCCAACGAAACGTAGGGAAAAGAATGAAATAGTTTATTATTTATTTTGATTCGGAAACCACTGCTCAGTAAGCTCATTAAAACAAAAACATAATGACATTCGTTTATGGATTTGTTTGACTTTATTTTTACAAATATGACATTAGTTTGTTTTATATTTATTAACTTTTCTGTTGTTATAAATCGTAGTGCTGATTAATTTGTATTGTTTCTTATACAAGTTTTTGCGTTTCTTAACACACAGTTTGGTTACTAATTCTTATTATCAAACTACATATTATTATTATAAATATATGATATTTTCTACATACGTTTCGGGTAATTTTTTACTTCCAATATTCAATCAATGCCGATTGGTTCAGTTAACTAATTTAGCCTCATGTGCAGTAATGCTAGTACGTTTCTATTGTATAATATCGTATCAAATTAATACCTAATGAATTCGAATGGTAATCAACAAGTGAAGTAGAAATCTTGATGCTATAAATAAAATACCAATGTACGGAGACAAAGGCATATTATGTAATGTTGCACATGAAATTGAACTTCTTATTTCAGTCATTTTTACAACTGTTTGATATTTAATATCTTAAGCAACATTTTGTATTTCGAAATTTAGTGAGCTACTTACACTTATATTATATACAGTTTGACAATGTTATAAACTGATTAACAGACATGATACCGATGTTGTCATTCAAACATTTTTTTTTTTTTTTTTTATAAATGTTTTGTTTTGTTCTGAGAACGCAATGATTTTCGTCTATAGCATTAAGACAAACAGCCCTGTGATTTCGAAATAATAATTGATCTTAGAAAATAACGTATATCGGTCCGTACTAATCTGCATCAAATTTTCTCCGATTTCTGTATTCAAAATTGAAGGGAAAGAATCCACTTGATTCGACACCCAAAGTCGAGTCGTCGTCCGAGTAATCTTCGTCGTCGTAATTACTGGGTTTCTCATTGATTGGAGGTGCTGTGGCACCGTGTGTTTCTTGCGATGAAGTCAAAAGAGATTTTAAAAGAGCGGCTTCATCAGCTTCTCGTTGCTGGGTGAATGGATGATGTGTAACGTGGTTATTTGTTGCACTTGTCGAAGGGTCTGCTGGTAGGGCGTCTTTTCTTTTCGGAGTTTTATTCACTGCTGCACTTTGCAGATTTTGTTGTGATAAATCTCTATTCAAAAGGTACTGATTGCGATGCATTTGATAATAGTATTCGTGTATATTTTTATAAAACTGTTCTGCTGATATTTCCGAGGAGTTTAGAAGTTGAATAGCAATTTGTTCAGGAATAACTAGTTTGTCTGAAAGATAAAGTAATATATGAATTTTTGTCAATAGTGGGCAAGAAATAAAACTGTGAAAATATAATACGATCCCTTAACTTGGATCAAGATACTAGATATAGCAGTCGTATTCCGTATGAGTGTATTACAAAAACGTTTCTGAAAAAGGATGGATAAACCAAAACAACTAAGAGCTCGTTGAATCCCCATATCGTATTAATCATCTCAATATGCGATGGATTACCATTTTTCGAGGAGAAATAAATATTAGTATTTTGATACTGTTTACAAAAGTGTGATAGTGCACTGGATTATTGATTGATGTTTTTTATTTTTAGGTTTGTGGATGTTTTTCATTCCTTCCGAAATAAGTCTTGGATTAGCCATTAGCGGACTGCGGGTTCTTTTCAGAGTACATGCGGTTTTTGAATAACCAAACGCAACAAATTGTTTGAATTTTAAGAAACTACTCGAGAAATTAGATAATTGGGTCGAACCAGATCCATTTTGAAAGAAGATTGAATAACGTTATCTTTAAGCACGTGACGTATTGGAAAGTTTGTATAGGTTTTATTCCTTAAAAATGTTTTTTTTGTTTTTTTTAGATAAAGGTCTGATGCAGTTATGTTATTTTGATTACTTTATAGTTGCGGTGACAACAAAGTGGTAAAGGTTAAGGTTATACAGAACTATCCGAAGAAGTAGGCGCAGTGGCTTAGTGGTTAGTGTGTTGGACTACTAAGCGAGGGGTTGAGGTTCGATGTTTGAATCCCGCAAAAACCCAAATTCCAACTTGGGGTTTTTTCCACTGCGCCGCCTCTCGCGAAAGTCTGACAAACATCCGAGAGTATAACAGTCTTGAAAGAGCTTCTCAATTAACCGTTTGGATTCGGCATAAAATTGTAGATCCCTTCCATTCGTTCCAAAAATGAAAAACTCGGATCAAAACGATTGAGTGAGAAGGTAGGCCTAGGGTCTCTCCGGACCTGTTGCGCCAACTATTAATTTTTTTTTTATCCGAAGTCAATGATGCGAAATCTCTATATGTAAAAAACAAAGTGGCAAAAAGTGTATGTTTCCCTCTGTCTCCCGTAGTTTTCAACCAGTTGATTTTTTTTTAAATGTTTAAAAAAAATTATATGTAGGTATATAAAAAATAATAATAACAATAAAAAAACAATTAAATTCTATCTGTGCCTGGTGAAGCCGGCAGCGGGGTTCAGCTAAAAATGGATCGTGGTGTGTTTGGATGTTTAAAACTTGAAAACGACGACAAAATTGGATACTGTTTTTTTTTTTTGGGTGCGCGATGTGGTAATCTTCTAAAGATGGGTTAGTTCTTCTGCGGGTTTGTTCGTATTTGGAAAAAGAAAAGTCGGAAAATTCTTAACAGGTGGCGCTGTAGGCGCACATTTCGTTTTTCAGTTCAATTCAATTATTTTCTATATTCATACTATTGGTGGCGCTGTTTTCGATCTCCGAAACAACTCAACGGATTTCATTGACGTTTTGTGGATGTGTATGGTTGCTTCCAGCTTGTAAGATGGGATAGTTTTGGACCTAGGTATCGCTGTTGCCGATCTCCGAAACCACTCAACCGCTCAAACGATTTTAATAAAATTTTGTGGATGTGTATGGTTGACTCAAGGTAGAACCGATAGGTGGCACCTCCCCTTCAAACAATTGTACATCTCAATTTATTGATGGACATTGTCCAAATAAAGCACTGCGAAATGTAGGCTGAACTTAATACGAAAGGCACGTGCAAAATCGGGTGGGTACCAGCTACATATATATATAAGAAACTGAAGTCCGTATGTACAGGTACGCTCATAACTCGGGAATGGATCGTTCGATTTTTACGATTTTGGGCTAGTGGCTTGGTCGTATTGGCCGAAGTAAGGACATTATGCTACTTTTGTTTTCACACAAAACTTTAAGGGGATGATTGGGGATAGAAATTTGTATGGAGAACCGCACTTTGAAAAAAAAAAAAAAGACTGGAGAGAAAAACAGGCAGTAACAATTCCAAAACAACAAAAATTATTTAAAATGTTTAATTTTTTTAATTCTTTTGATGTTCCGGGCTACCGCTTCACAACTAAAATTGAATATCGGCCAATTCAAATGTCATGCAAGCGACGATTTTGAGGCGAAATTTCAACGGCAAATATGTATTCTCATTCCGCGGACTTCGCTTATTCAGAATATAATAATAATAAGTCCCAAGGACAATCGCTGGATATTTTTGGCATCAATTTCGAGTTCACATGTGTCTCAAATGGTCAATTGTATATGGCGTGCTCTCGTGTGAGCAAAAAAAAAAAAAATAAATAAAAACAAACAAACAGTCAGTTCTGCGAGGATTCGGAGTATAACACCTAATGTAGGTATCGTTCGTCATTTGTTAAGTGTTGAACTAGTCTCATCAAAAGTATAAGTGTATAAGAATAAGAAATAGAATTTGGATCCCAGAAAATACCAACGATTACCACGAATAAAGTTGGTTAGTTCCTTTACACCCCCCAGAGTAACGTGTGTGACACGAATAAAACATATTTAAAACCTTTTTGTTTACACTTTATTTAAATATCTTCAACACTATTTATTTACATTTATTTTTAAATGACATTTAATTTGGACAACTTAAAACTTTTACAATTATCATCTATCGATGGTCAAACTTGAACTAACTCAAACCAATAGTCTTGGCTCATATTTATACTTGGTTTCAAAATAGCAAAACAAAGCAAAGAATATATATGTAACACACAACACACAACAGCTAGACAACAGAAATTAGACTCCTCGCTTGTACTGTTATACAGCTGCAGGCAGTGCATGCATATTATAACATGTTCACTGCTTCTTTCTATTAGTTCCGTTGTTGGAATATGACTTTTTGATAGGCAGCTGCAAGCTGGCTTGGATATGGTAAACACATTTACCACATTTGCTTAGTCCTGTTATACAGCCGCACTTGCTGATTTGCAGGTGCAGGCCGTGTGCAAAATTGGTAAATATATTTACTGCAAGTGCAGGCCGTGTGCAAAATTGGTAAATATGTTTACTGCAGGTGCAGGCCGTCACGTGGCTTGCTCATGTTTCATAGATTCATGTTGTATGGATCTTGGGAACATGTAACTCCAGGGGACATTGGGCGTCAACCACGCCTGCGCGCCACATTGTTCGTACTTCTGCAACGCAAGAGTGTAATCATTTAGCTAAGACTTTTTTGTATTAAAGCCGCCTTCCGAACAAGATGCAACACAAAACATGCTGCAAATATTTTTTATACACACTTTTTTACACTGAAACATAAATTGCATTCCATTCCATTTCATTGCCAGGAATATCTTTATTGAATAAACATTTACTAGGTATATAACTACCATTTTATTTTGTTTTCAAATAACTAAGTTAAAAAAAAAAACAAAGGCAACGTCAATGAAACAAATTCCGTGAGCGTTGAGCAAGCTTTGTTGCAGGCACATGTCGTAGACATGCTGCATATTATATTTGTTGCGTCGTGTACATACCGCCATTTAAATCCATTGACGACTACGCATAGTATGTATTTCGGTCACATGGGGGAGTCATAAGCTATTAAAACTTTATATTTTAATTCGTGTTTGGCAATTTATAAATTGATATATTCAACAACAACAATGTTGTGTCTTCATTCAGGTAAATGCATGCTCAGACAAAAATTGTACTATTATGTAAATTCACGTATAACTGTCATAATCATTTTTAAAATCAATCAGATGTACTTAATGGTGACTTACCACAATTAGCCGCTTTGGTTACAAATGGTCGAATACTTGGATCCCAAATGAACACATAGTAAAGGGACAACATTATTGCAGCCAACGATACACAAAACACATAAACAGCCACCGTTAGTATCCTTATTGCTTTTCGATTATTTTGGGGCTGCTGATAAAATCTACTTATTGTTTCGGTAGGAGGAAGTTTGATTTTTTCCTCAAGTGATCCTAGTTTTGAAATCATTTTTATATTAATAAAATTTGAACTCTTTGAACTGATATGTTCTGTGTAAAAGATAAAAGATTTAATGCATTGAATTTGATTTTTAAAATATATTCGAAATATCCGTCGCGTACTGCACTCCGAATGCAACTGCACCGATGGATTGAGATTCGTTGGGTTCAAGATTCAACTGAAAATAGCTTTTCAGTGGAATGTAGTGAGCAGAATGGGGCGCGACACATTCAAAGGAAGTGTGTTTTAAATGCCTCGAACGTGTGTATATGCACACTCCCTTCTTGCCTTTGTAAATCGATATTTATACAATTGTGTGCAAAAAGGATTCAGGTTAGTGACCTAAAATCGGGTCACTGGGACATCATGCAATTTCGAGATTTCTGTTTGTGTGTATGGAAAGCTTTCAAGGTGGAAGCGCCCGAGTTGTTCATGTCAAACTTTTTGTAAACTCGACTAAGTTGGACCCAGTTTGTAGATGTGTGAATAAATTCAGAGCTCTGGATTATACTTTTGAAGCATTGTATGTATGTGTATAAAATCCTTCAATGATTTGACTACAAAATGTATGACCCCTTTTTCGAAATTGTAGGGAGAAAAAAAACCGAAACTACCAGACAAGTTAAAATATTAATTAATGCCAGAAGGTACATGCATTTTGTGTATCTGCAAAGTTAGATGTGTTCGAAGTGAATTATGGCGTATTCTAGTTAATTTTAATTGAAGTACATGTGGTAGGTGAATATCGGTGAAGCTATAGCTAATGAGAGTTGAATGTTTTATGTGTGGGAAATATATTTTACGGTTTATTATTCCGTAAAGATATAAATGGTTTGACCCTGTTTATGGAATTGGCAGTGGGTTTTAAATAATCACCCTTGTTGACAACAGACTCAAGTTCATAGCTTCTGCAAGTGACCCTGTTAATTTGTTAATTTGCGTTGAGCAGATTGGACGTTTTGCAGATTTTGTTCTGTGAATCGTTTATTGTCGCCAACTTTGGTTCTTTTCCCTTTATCTCTTCCAAGTGCATACAATTATATGAGATTTTAGAACAATATTATACTATGTATATTGCGGGCCAACGTGGCGTATACGTTATCTTTTTTTTGTTGGGAAAATGTATTTTCATAATTTATTATTTGTAGCGCCTATAAAACTGTCGAAGAACTTGTTCAATTGAACTTGATTCAACTGTCCGCAAGCTGCTAAAAGTCCATTACACAGACTCAGTTGCACTATGGTACAAGCTTTTCAACATGGTTTGACATTTTCCAGACATATCTAACAACATAAAGTAGCGGGTTAGGGATGTATAAGCAGAAGTGTATGCGCGTAGCTTTAGGAAAGTGAAAATAGTTTTGAAGTTTGGAAAACGTAGAATACTGCCACCAAGGCAAAACCCACTTAACGAAATGTAAGTCCAATGAAGCTGCCTAGCCCTTTCTTACGTGACGCTATAGCTAGTGTAAAGGGAAAATGTGATTTAGGAAGACCTCCCCTAAGATGTCGTGCCCAGCTGGAAGAGAACGTTATCCAGCAGAGGCAACTGCCTTCGACAGTAACGCAACCAGTTTTAGATGCAGTACCGGTTCTTAGGTGCGATACCGTTCAGTAAGATACGGGGGTGACTAAAGACTAACCCTTAGTTCCTACAATGTAAAGTTTGTTTTTATTTTTTGACCCAAGCTAAGAAAATCAAATATTTTTATAATGATTTTTTTTCTGCTTTGGCAACAATGAATATCCTGTGTTCGGTTTCCGTTTCACATTTTTTGAATATGATGCCAGACCCTTCTTTGTCTTCGCTACTTCGTTACTTTATTAGAGTGGATATAACCAAAAGTTTAAACTTTTTACCAAAACATATTCAAATGAGAAAATCAAGAACGCATCATTCGAGAACGTGACAACCTACAATGGCTTTCAGATTTCACAGATCTTGGAAGGTACTTTTTTATTCACGAACGTGTGAATATATCCATAAACAATATATCCATAAACTATCTATCATATTAACATTTTTGAAAATACGTGGAATCGAACGAAAAAATTCATTCATCACGTAGACTGCAATTATTTGTATTTTATTCATTCCTCTTTGGCGCACACAATAAACAAAACACTCGGAAAAGTCCACAATCAAGTTCAAATATTTTTCTTTTCTGTAAATCGATTTTTTTATAGCACAAATCCAATTTACAGAGAAATTTATTCTTGACCGTCGTAGGTTTGAATGTTTCAACGAAGCCATAGAAATACATATTTCAGTACACCGCATCAGCCTCAAAACAAATTGAAAAATGCGGCACTTCACTCCAGCCTTGTCCTAATTTGTTTTCAAGATTTCGTGCGAACGAAGGGTGATGATGAGGAGGATGATGGTGATAGATGTGTACAAAATCATCATCATCAACACAGTACAGTGCATGCAAAATATATACGTATTGCTGCTGAAATGTATTGAAAGTGTAAAACATTTTTTTAGTAATGCATTTGAGATCTGTACCAAAGTTTGATGTAAATAATACATAAATGTTTTCTGTAAATCAAGGACATAAGGATGAGTACGTCATCAGAGAAAAGGAGAAGACTTTCTCATATATGTCTTTCAATTCGAAACGGTCCTGCCCAAGGGTGTAATATAAGTACCTACCTAATGAAATTAAAAAGAAAGTGAAAGATCACGGTAGGTATATCTATCTATAATTTTTTACTACACTTCAGAATTTACCTCAATGGATTTCTTATATTGTAAAATAAAAAAATTATTGTGCAATTTCTTGGGAACAGTTCAGTCTGTCTTACAGAGGTTGAACGAACGTTTAGTTGAACTTCGGTTGAACTGTTCCCGTCTGTTTTGTAAGTCACTATACCTCATAGGTAGATAGATATTTTTATATCGCTTAGAATTTACAATTGGTTATAGCACAATTTACATAATTAAAATACAGAGATATGACTTTCTACTGAAAAAAGTTTACGATATATAAAAAACAAGAAAAAAAAAATGTTTTTGAGGAAAAACAACGACTTAAAAACCTCAAATTAAGGAAAAAAATAAATAAATAAATAAAAATAAAAATAGAATAAAAAATAATAATAAATAGAATATATATGAATGCATAAATAAATAAATAATATAAATAGATAAATAATATGAATAAATAAATAAATAAATTGGTCGGTAAATAAATAAACAGATACATGAATAAATAGGTAAATAAATAAACAAATAAAACATAAATGAATTGACAATGGAGAAACATATGAGTAAAAAAATAGATAATATCAAATTGACAAACATTTATAGTAATGTAATTGAGAGAATAATAGATGATATATAACCAAATTAACAAAAAGTAGAACATTGCGTTAGTTAATATCAGTGAAGTATGTGATATTCAATATTTAGTTGATTTATAAGAGGATTGTCAGTGATATCACATCTGATCTTAAATTTGTCGATTAGTTTGCGTATTCTGAAGGAGATCATTTCAAAATTTGCTCTTGCATGTAGATCTAGCGTAGAATGATGCTATGGGAAATTAAGTATAATTTTTAATAATTTGTTCTGTGCGATTTTTAATTTATTAATGTGACATTCAGCACAATGTCCCCAAACCGGGCAGCCGTACAGTAAGATGGATTGAAAAATTGTTTTATGGATTAGTATTTTGTTTTCGTTTGAAAGGGATGATTTCCTATTTATAAATAGATATAATGTTTTTATGCCAATATTTGTGTTAAGTGTTTGCGTAATGTGTTCTTTAAACGTCAGTTTTAAATCAAGATATACATCCAGGTATTTTACAGAAGGCTTCCACGCAATTGAATTTCCATTGACAAGCATATACCTCATAGGTAGTCTTTTGGTTTTTAATTGTTTGTTGTTTTTATTTTGTGTATTTCGTTTAATCCTGAAAAGATCCATTAGTGTATTGGTTCATTAATATATTGGTCTCATATCATCCAAATCGCGACTACGAGTCATACCCTTTTCATCATCTTCATGGCGGCGCACAGTGGGGCAAGATACCCCAAAATCTGGAATCAATTCATGCTATGGGCTAGCTTTTTTTTATAAAATAATCACTTATTAGTGTGTAAAAACACCCTACTTGCCTTTTAAAGTTATTTTTTTATTCTTAAATTCATGAGCTTTTTTAAAAAAAAAAAAAAAACGCTGTGTAAATATGCGTATTATAGATAAATTAAAATTCAGATTCATCGGATAAACATTCATTCTGACTCTCATCGTTAATATTGGAGTTGGGTTGGTTCAATGATTAATTCGAAAACTTCTTTTGGAAATGATTTAAGCTGTTTTTTAGGTAGTTGCTTCCACATTATTATTAGCAAGTCTGATGTAATAAACGTTAAATTAAAAACATCTTCATTGCATCTTTTTGCAGGAACATTTCCTTGTAAAGCTCTCGTGATATTTTTTGAAGTCTTTGTTCTTGATTTCCTGTGCTACTTCAGAGGCCCTATTGGAAGAAGTGCAGCACAAATCACAAATATAATTATTATATACATAAAACTAAACTGAAAATGTATTCAGAGCTATCGATTCCAATTTAATTTTATACTTCCACGTGATTTAAAAGTAAATTACATCAACACATGCCACTTGAACTAATGTTTAGACACACGTTGCAAGTGATAAAACAAGTAAAAACTATAACTGTTTTTGCAAATGATGCATTGGAATGTATAACGGCAAAAACAACTTTGTATACTAATTTCTCTCAATTCATAAATTTAAAAAATTAAAAAAAAGAAAGAATTTATACCGACTCCGCCATATAAGCTGCCCCACTGTGCGTCCCGTCATTTGACACAAAACATTTACGAAAAGCAAAGCTTAACCACAACATTAAAAATTGGGAATTATTCGTTATCTCTCTTATTTGTTCATATACATATAAGACATAACAAATAATTCCCGTTTTTCGTATGCGAATCCAATCCAAATCCAAATTTTTGAGAATCGATGCTGCCAAATCCATTTAATTTAACTTACGATGTTGTTGTAGATTTCGAAAAAGAGGCATGAGTGCTGCAGTGAACGCAGAATATACATGTGTATTATAATCTTCTGCACTCTTTATTAATACATATCTTAAATGTCTGAATTTTTTTCGGATATTGTTTTAAAAATAAGCACATCAAATTCTGATAGCGGGAAAGTGATTGACAGAACACGGACTTTTTTTTAGTGTGCCCAGAGTGGAACTGTATTACACATACGAGTAACTAATACGTAATAGTAAAATAGTTAAATTTTTTAATAAATAAAAATAATAATTTAAAAAAAAACAAAAAACCCGGCTGACTGTAAAAAAGATTAAAACAAGACACTTTCAAATATAACTAATTGGCAGTCGGAGGATGCGCATATTTTTGTCAGATTCTGTAGGTTGTCGTCGATTGTTAATAAGTTATAAATACTTGAAAGTGTCTTGTTTCAATCTTTTTAAATCTTTTTAGTCGTTTTTTTTTTTAATTAACTTTTTTAATTTTTTAACTTTGTAATTTATAGGTATTTTTTAATTCATTTATTTAGCCTATTACACTCCGGAAAAGAATACCAATATGATGACACCTCACTCTTCAAAATTGGTCAAGCCGTTTGGGCTACAGGGCGTCATGTAGGAACGTAC
The DNA here is from genome assembly GCA_946477585.1 of Cheilosia urbana. Taxonomy (NCBI): domain Eukaryota; kingdom Metazoa; phylum Arthropoda; class Insecta; order Diptera; family Syrphidae; genus Cheilosia; species Cheilosia urbana. Next base: position 179,899,042 of record OX297853.1, read on the forward strand.
ATAGGATACGCGCGAATCACATAACCCTCTCTGTGTACGGTCGGTTAAAAAGAGTATTATATGAAAAAATATTCCGTTTGCTTCATATAAACGTCACATTAAACCTTCATCCACCAAGATTGACACTGCTAAACTGCGCTTAAACTTAAAACTTTTAACAGTTTTCGCCGAAATGTTTAACATTTCTGTTTAAATCAGCGTCTTATCTGTAGTAGCGACTTGATTTTTTTTTTAAATTAAGACGAAAAATGGTCCCTTTTGGTTATTAATTTCCCACATGAGTCCAATGAGTCCACATTTTGCAATTTGAAGTTCACTTACTCGCTTTTAAATTTTATCCATCTAACATTCTTTTGCACAGCCAAAAAAACACAATTGTACGTTATTCAAGTGGAAATATTTTGGGAAACAATACCGATTTCGTTTGAATTCACTATCACAAAGGTTACAGTTAAGAAGTTACATTTTTAACACATAAATACATATAACATATAAGTAATGAGAAGATTTTTGTTTGATTAGTTAAAAGAAAGGCTTCTTTGTGAACGATTTGTACACGGGTGGCATTTTGGAGTCCCAAAAGAATATATAATAAAATGACAATGCGAATCCAAGACCCGATAGACCAAACAAGTATATAATCAGTAAGAAGCATCGCGTGCATCTTTCTGAATAATGCGATTCGGATAATTCTTCGGGCTCGGGATCGGGCTGCCTAGTAGGAGCCAATCCACTTTCAGCTGTTTCAATTATTTCAACAAATTTTAAGCTTTTGTCTGACATTTTGATTTTTCAATTCCAACGTCTAGTTAGTTATGGATATTTTCTCACTGAGTTACTACGATTAACAGCGAATCAAAGTTAATACTGACAGATGTGACAATTCAATCTGAATTCGAATTCTTTAATTGCGAATCCAATTAATGCGACATTCACTTCTCCGGTTCTGCTGGCTTAGCGAAATTTAATCCTTTCGTCGCCTGATAAATATACACAAACATATATACAGCTGCACGCTCAACCTTCATGTTACGCGCAAGTATAAAATGAGACTTACCTTCCCCAAGGAATTCTATCCTCCAAATTGGTGATGGGGCTTGATAACTGGCAACGGGGGCATCTTCGAGTCCCACAGAAACAGAAAATAAAAGGCTAAAGTCATTCCGAGTCCGCTTAGGCCAGCTAAATATATCCCCAAAGTAAGAAGTTTGAATGTTTGCGAATCGAAGAAAGTCGGCTTTTTTTGCGCAGGAGTTTCCTCTGCTTTTTGATCGTTATTGGCATTTTCGGCCATTTTAATGAACTACTGAATATCTTCCTATAGCAAAAGAAAATTCGTATAGTACAAATGAGTATAGAACTGCGATTGTATGTCTATCGGCTCTTAGTTTCGACTAAACTAGTTCTTACAATATTTTTAACAAATTAGGCTTTTCTCTTGTTCATAATGCGAAACAACAAAAACATAGCGGGGAGAGAACACAGAAACGAATTAAGTATCTACTTTTGAGGTGGTTTAGTGGTTTCCTTTTTGCTAACTTAGTCCACGCAATGACACTCAATTAGCGCTTATTTGTTTGTTTCGCATTGCTGTACTTCTTACAACCGATATACACATTCGTTTCGTATTTCTGTTTACTAATAAAGAGGGGGACATCGATTTTATTTCCACTTTGGCCCATTTAATTTAGTATTTGAGAAAGGTGTTAAAAATGAATACAAACGTTCATACATTGAAACAGTGGCAGATTTGCCCTTAGGCCCAGTAGGCCCGCGCCTAGGGCGGCCAGACATTAAGGGCGGCAAATCGTGCCAAAAAAAATCACTGATGATAACAAAATTAACAAGAAATAACTCAATTGCAAAGTGTCTTACTATTTTAAAGGCTCGCGTACCGTGTGATTATAATCTTCCTAAATCACTATTTTGCGTATCAAAGTATAAATAATAGGAATATAGGAACAGGAATATGAAAAAGATTTTGGACGCAATCGAAATCGTAAACTGCTTCCTGGCGAGACAAGTGAAGAGATGCATAAAAAAAATGGCCGTGAAAATTTTAGAATAAATACTTTTTTGGTAGTAATTGATAGGGGAGAGGTGGTTACCTTAGGACACTTTTTACAAAAATCGTTCTAGATCCATTAAAAAACGGAGTATCCCTTCGAATCTTGAAAATTATTATTGCATGTTGTTTTATCTTTCAATATTATATCCAAATAAATATGTATAGTTATGATTTATACATTTTTTATTTATTTTAATAATCTCCTTAAAGTGTCCCATTCTGCCCCTCTGGGGGGGGGGGGGGGGGGGGGGGCGCCTTAGGACAACCATGGGGCAGTTTTGGACATGTATAAAAAAAACGCATTCAAGTAGTTATTTAACAAAAAATAATAATTATTTCAAAACATAACATCAAATAAAAAATAAATAAAATATAGGACTCTGAGTTTTATATGTTCCTGTAAGCATGCGGTCATGAAATCTTGCTCTTGGAAATACAAAGACCGGCGGTACAGAGTTTCCAGCTGCATTTACAATACCGCACATTGTAATTAGCTATCCCCTTTCCGCCGAGACATTTTGCCCAACTTGTTTTTGTCCACATTGAGTGATTACATTAGGAGCTTGGACAACCGTCATCACACTGGTTTCGTCTAAATTGTATATTCGGTCTGGCGTGAAAGAAGATTTTTGAAGAGCGATTTCCAATTTTTTTTGAAATGCCTCAACGTTATGTTTATTAAAGCTAGTTGCTCTAGACAAACTGGTGTTTTCGGGTTTTCGTATTGACAGATTTTGATGTCTTTTCATAAAACCCTTCATCCAGTCTAAAAGGGCAGTTTGGTTTTCCCATAGCTGAGGGCACTTGTTTAACGCCTTTGCATATTGAAAAGCTAGATCACTTGCTTGTGGATACGTCAGGCCATTATTCATTTTGGAAGACTTTAGAAAGTAAACTTCTAACATTCCTTCTTCTGAGTTGTTGAATACTTGGGTAACAGAATATTTCGATGAGTACTCTTCGCTTTTTAATGTTTTACGGCTCTTTTTCATCTTGAGCCTATAGCCCAAAGTACTTTTTGAAATCCAAAAAGAATCCGCAGCTCTCCTCAGTGTCATTGTTTTATCCAAAACAAGTTCCATGGCTTTGAGCAAATCGGCCTCATTAGGAGTGGTTTCCTTCTTTTTTTGTAATTTCTGACCATTATTGCAGAGATAAATAATAAAACCAAAAATTATCATTCTATACAAATAACTGAAATAGATTGTTCAAAGTGATAAAAGGGGCAGATTAGGACATGTCCAAAAGTGCCCCTCGCGCATTGTCCAAAAGTGCCCCGAGAGGGATAAAAAACTAAAAACTTCATATTTTTTTAAAAACAATGTAAATCGTTAGTATTTTGGTTGAATAACATTGCTACACATATAAACATTATAATGGAACACTTTTAACTTGTAAATTGAGCATAATTTTAGAATAATATGCTTACGCCTGGGAATAAAAAAAATTACAGCCGTCGTCTGGAAACACACTTTTCTTTTTAATTTTTTTTTTTTTATAGTTGGTATCGTTTCAATATCCATCAGATGTTTGTTTGAAGTGGAGTTGCTACTGTAAAATTTTATTAAAGTATTAAAAAGTTATTTTTGTGGTACTTTTTCTTAAGTTGTCCTAAACTGCCCCCGTCCTAAACTAGCCACCTCTCCCCTACATTGTCAGAAGAACTGAAAAGACGCCGGGATGCTTATAAATTACTCTACAATAAATTTTACTTTATTACCAACCTGACGAATCTAAGCATCTCAGAAGTCGAAGATAAGGCCAAGGCATTGCAAATGATTTATTATGATGACTTAGAAGACAACTTTATAGAAGATGTCTTCATTTTCATTTCGTTCGCACTGCAGCATAAAAAATGGGGAGCGAAAGAGTGCAGTCGGTTTGTTAAATTGGTTACGAACCGAAGGTCTTCAAACCATTTACCCAAACGTGGATATTGCTCTTCGTATGTGTGTGTGTACACCCGCCAGTAACTGTACAGGAGAAAGATCGTTTTCTTGTTTGCGCAGAGTCAAAAACTATTTACGCAGAACAATGACGGAGCAGAGGTTAAACGATCTTGCTTTGCTTAACATAGAAGCTGATTTTTTAAGCAAATTGGATTGCGAAGATTTAATTAATGATTTTGCTGCTCTTAAGTGCAGACGAGTTTTGTAACACATTGTAAACATTTATTTTATTAAAAACAAAACCTAAAGCCGTATTAAATGTTTTATTTAAATGTCCAATCATCCCTGAAACTCGGAAAATATTATAAACTAGCTTTTAGTTCAACAATTTTTTGAATCAATTAAAAGTGAGAATAAAGTAAATTCATGAACTATGTAGCTAGTCTATAATAGGCGTGTTTTTTTTTTTTTTTTTTGAGCTTCGATCTCAGCAAAGCAAAGTAAAGTAGGATTTTCATCACGGAAATACAACAACTACTATGAGTTCTCGAATTGTCAAGTAGAGCGTAGTTGTTGTAATTGCGTGCTGAAAATCCTACTTTACTTTGCTTTGCTGAGATCGAAGCTCAAAAAAACACGCCTAATGATGGCTGCTGAGAAAGGGGCGGCCCATGGCCTGGGGCCTAGAGCGACTAGGACTGCAAATCCGCCACTGCATTAAAAATGTTTTTATAATTAAATGTTATGCACGTAGAACATTTCTGTAAAATAATTCGTCAGTGTAGCATTTTATTGAATTTCGCTTTCTTAAATTAAAGATAAGGGATAATTGAGAGTCGGTAGGTACATATAGGAGATGAAACTCAATTAAGGGTTTTTTATTAGCGACTTGAAAACTTCAAACTTTCAGTGTGAACGCACCCTTAAACCGATAACCGAACTGTCAATGTCAAAATATTCACGAAAATCAACATTTTCATAAGTAAAGTACAAGGAACAACGTTTACAAATTATTAAAATTTACAACTTTAAGAGCGTTAACGCCAATTTTCAATCTTCAGCGATTAAGCGCATTTTTGGTTAAACGGCTTTTTCGTCGATGAAAATGACATTACACTAATGGTATTCGCTACAGACATGTTGGAACGTTATTTCTTTTAGCAATTGCATGAATTGGACATCAGTGATATATGGTTCCAACAAGACGGTGCAAGCCATACAGCAGGTGCAACAATCGATTTAGTGAAGTCTCAGTTCGGTGAACGAGAAACGGACCCGTCGATTGGCCGCCGATGTCGTGTGATTTAATTAACGCCTCTAGACCTTTTTTTTATGGGGTTACATTAAATCACTGGTCTATACCAAAAAGCCGGCGACGTTAGAGGAGAACGAGAAATAGCGGCCGTATCGGTCGAAATGTGCGGCCGCGTCATCGAAAATTGGGTTCAACGTATCGATATGCATATATACGATATGCATGAATGCATACGTTCTCGTGGTGGACATCAAGGAGTTTTATTCATAAATGATTTAATAGTAATTCAAGCCATTAATTTTTTGTATTCAAATATCTCAATTAGTTTTCATTGTATTTTAAAAAAAAAGTAGTAGTTTCAAAAATTGAAAGACCCTTTATCTGTGGATTTAAGTTTAGTACGAGATGGCACAGATAAAATTGACTCTAACTACCGAAAGACATATTGGGCTTTAACAATAAACATTTTTTTTGTTAATTACTGAGTTGGGGAAGCGAGGAGTAACAACGATTCTCGCTTGTTTGGGATTCACCCTGACAATTTCTGTTGGGAAATTATGTCGAATTTCAGTTTGTGAATTGTTGTTTTTTCGAGGGAACAACTCTTGACAACAACTTGTAGACACAGTCACTTTGGTAGGAATGATAGCTATTTCGAACTACACCACTAATTCATCATCAGACTCCTTTGAAGTGATTGTTTGAATAGTTTTTGAATTCTGACAGTCAATTCTCCGTATATAATTCCATTTGGAAAGACATTTCTGTTTTTCCCCTGCCAGGAAATGAACTTGCATTTCGATTTTTCTGCAATTGACCAAGTGACTACCACTTGCGCCAACTGAGCGACGAGTACAAGCCCGACAACTGGTGATTAGAACGGAGGGGAAGACCTACCTCTGTGCGTTGTTGTTGCTACTACATTTTTAGCTTCTAAATTTTAGTAATTCACAGTGCCTGTATTTTTCATACCGGTTTACTTCATTTTGACGACACATCAGAGCATTATAAGCGAAGGGCACACTGTTCCGGTCACCCGTCGTATATCCTAAGACATAACGTCCAATAGTTATCCCCAGTCTCCTCTCTTCAAGGAGTTCTCTAAGGATTACGCGCGAGGGGAAGATTGTTTCGGTCACCCTTCCCCCTTTCCGAGGACTAACTGCCCCGACTCTCTCTACGAGACGTAGGAGGATTGCAGAAAAAGACAAATTGTCATAAACACAAAGACAGCAATATTGGGCCCAATAGCATGCCCGGCCTAGATAGCACTCTGTCCTCTACATCATCATCTGCAAAAAAAACTTGTCAATTTCCAACTCCAAAAAAGTACGGAACCTTCGGTGCACGAGTGACACTAACAATTGGCCGGTTTTTTTTTTTTTTTTTTTAGGTTCTCATCGCTCCCTCGGCCTTAAAAGGCCGGTCCCTAGTCATCCAATAAATATGCTTTGTGCAGTTCGTTCGTTTGATTTTGATCTTCGATGATAAATAGTCTTACTCCCGCTAAAGATTTATTAAAAATAAACTGTTCAGTTTTTGAACTAAAATTCGAACATTCGAGAGCCAATTACAGATCGCGTATCTCCCATTCCTGCATTTGTGCAAGTTGTAACTCTTCATTTTACGTAGTAAGTGAAAGATATTGTTTTCGTACAAAATTTCGAACTTGAGATGTTAATCAATTCTGACATTACGATGATAGACGAACTCAAAAGTATGGGTCGCAAAATTCTGTCCGGTCTGTCTGTCTATCCGTCCTTCCACATATGTACCTACGGCCTAAACGGCTGCCCGGATTTCGTTCAAACTCGGATTTGGACTTACAGTCCGGAATCGTTTTTTTTTTTTTTTTTTGCAAGGTAACCTCAATTTTAATGGTACTTCCCATATAAAATTTTCGTAGAGCTTGATTTGTTCGAAAACGGCTCTAACGATTTCAACCAAAATTGATATTAAAGCTTAAGTGGGTGAGGTTACCACGACTACATACAAACCTAGTTTTTTGCTTAAAATTCGAATAAGGTTACTTTTGAAATTTGAACATATCTCATGCGATTTGTAGCAAAAATAAATTTCCAGGGTAATACGGTCATTTCTAACTTAATGGCAAATTCAGTTTTTCTCTATATTATCGTAAAATGGATTTTTGAAAAAGTCATTTTTTTTTTTTTTAATTTAGTTTTCCTTTATTTACCTGAAAATGGCAATAACGATTTTGACCAAAATGCACACTTAGGGTACATTGCAATAGTTGGTACTGTTTTGTCTGCCAAATTTTACAAAAACCGAGCAATAACAGCAACACAAAACTTATTTTCTGCAAATACTACCTACTTCTAATTTTTTCAACCGTTTTGAATATGCACCTTAAAATAATTCCAGCCCCTTGGAGTTTACACAATCAGAATATCCCAATTTGCACCCCCACACACGTTAATCGTGATATTCAGTTTATAACTTCAAAAGCAAATCTCGGAATTCTTGCATAAACATGTATGTATATATTTATATGTAAAGATATTGATCTATCACGAACAACACTTCCAATCATTGACAACTTAAACCAGCGTCAGAAAGAAAGTCATTCGCAAACAGATCAAAAATCAGAAACTCCTACTACACTATTGTTCTCGTACTCAAAAGCTTGTAAACTGTAAAAGCTATAAAATATACAGTAGGCGCTTATACATAACTCTCTAACAAGAACTTGCGACAGTTGTCTGTTTCTAGAGCTTCAACTTTTAAAAACTAAAAGTTAACTTATTTAACACTATGTAATCCTTTTTCTATATTTCATGAACCGCTTCTTTTACCTAGCATTGCTTCTCAGATCCCTAGCTACCTATCTAATAAAATAAAAAAATTAACAACAAAACTTTTGACGAACTAGAAAGTTTTGTTCGACCCAGTCGTGCACTTTATTTAGTTTTTACTTGCTGTCATTCCATTAAAATGTGTTTAAAGAGAATACCCTAAACTGTGTGTGGTTTCTCAAAATGTCAATTCTTGGGTTTGTTTGACAAAAATTTGAGTCGCGAATTAAAACACTTGTTTCTTAATTAAAACACTTGTTTCTTACTTTTAAAATTAAACAATATTTATTTGGAACTATGTCCTTTATTATTGAAATACTTTTTACTAATTCTAAAAGGAGCTTAAGGCTACTATGTAGTTACAATAAGACTGTTGATAAATTCATCATACAGTCGTATTTATATACTTTTCTTATCTATCTACAAGGAGACCCAAGCGTACAATCGTCTTGCTTGATAATGAAGAAGAGATAATATTCCAACATTGTATACAAACGATATTATCTCTTTTACATATGTTATCATTGTAGCGTTGTGTGCAAGACTGTACTAGAGACTAAAGATATCATTGAATACAAATAATGTTATCTTTTTTCTCAATATGTTTTGCTATGGATACTTAACTCCCCCCCTTGTTAAACGAAATCGTCCCGATTTTTCGACGCTATTTTTAACATTTCTCTTTCATAAGTTTTGTTATATGCGTCAATCTTTTTTTGTTTTTGACGATCTGTTATACATTGTATAGTTTTTATCATTACGTACGTAAATGCTAGAATAACAATCAGTGTTACAATTGTGTATATAGTTGATAATATCGGTTTTTCTTCAAAAGGAATAATTAGTTTTTTTAAAGTATCTATGTTATCGAATTTGTACATTGTATCTTCTTTAATTATTTGGTCGATGTAAGACTCTGAATTATGATTTCTTAATATTTTTACTTTGTTTTTTGTTTACTTTACCGTTATCTCCTCGTAAATATAATGTCAGGGGCTTGGCTATGCTTGCGTATCCTTTTATAAACTTACGATAGTAACCTGTAAGACCTAAAAATCCTCTCAAATCCTTTACCGTTTGTGGGACTGGAAAATTTTCTATAGCTGCTATTTTCTCAGGGTTCGTAGTGATTCTACCATGTCTGATTATGTGACCTAAGTATTCTACTTCTTCTTGAAAAAACTTACTTTTCTCATCAGATATTTTTAATGTGGCTTTATTGAGTACGTCGAATACTTGACTTATGTGCTGTATATGTTCTTCCTCAGATGAAGAATATATCAATACGTCATCAATGTAAACGTGTACGAATTTACCTACAAAGTCTCTCAAAATGTCGTCCACGCATCTCTGAAATATGCTTGGTGCATTTTTGAGCCCGAAAGGCATTCGTTTAAAATGATATTTTGCGCCATTTATAGCAAAAGCTGTTTTTTCTTTATCATCTGTTTTGATTTTAATTTGGTGGAAACCTGACTCCAAGTCTAATGTTGTAAAGTACTTGGCTTTACCTAAATTTTGAATTGTCATGTTGACATCCGGAATGGGGTATCTGTCTGTTACAGTGTGAGCGTTAAGTTTTTGGAAATCAACAACCATGCGCCGTTTTGGTTTTCCTTTTTCGTCCAAACCTTTTTTAGGTACTGTCCATATGGGACTGTTATAAGGACTATGGCTTTTTTCTATTATATCGTCATGTAAGAGTTTCTGTATTTCTTTGTTTACGAATTCGTTATCTGCTATGGGATATGGATATTGTTTAACATAAACCGGATTATCATTGGTCGTCCTAATGCTTGCTTCTATAGTATCTGTAAAGGGTAACGGTCCTATGCTGTTATTAATCTTCATCAGTCTATCTATGTCTGCTTTATAAATATTATTTTCCCCAATTATGTAATTAATTTTCTGAATAGATTCGACACTGCTTATGGTAGTTAGAGTCATATTACTGAAATTTATTTCCGCGTTTAGAACTTTAAGTCCTTCATATCCTAATATCATATCAAAAGACTGAATATCCTCTAATTCAAAAAATGTTATATTTTTCTTTAATATCCTAACTACTTTCTTTGTATCTACCATAGAATAACCATGCATTGTTTTTATTTTTATAGGTTTAATTTTAATTTTTTTGCTAGAATCGCATTTTCTATTAATGTAATTATGGGTTGCACCAGTATCAATAAGAATTTTATAAATTTTCTTAGAAATAGTACTAGTTAAATTTAAGCAGGGCAACCCGTCTACTAGTTTAAATGATCTATTCTTATGTTATTATTTACCATACATTCCGTTTCATCTGCTTCTGCATATGTACTGCTGACATCGTCTCTGCGTTGTTGTCGGGAGTTATTTACTCTCTGCTGCTTGAAGTTCTGCTGATAAGATCGTTGCGGTCTGTTGTGTGTGTTGAAACTCCCGCTGTGTTCACGTTTCGCTGGTGGATTATATACATCGGGTTTGTATTGATTCCAATTTTGTCGCTGTGCATGTACAATTTGTCTCGAGTTTATCTCCATCGGCTGTGGTCCTTGATTGTGTTGCTGCATATTATCGTATTGCTTCTGGGGTTGATAATTCGTTGTTTGGCTCGAATAATTTGGTCTTCTTTCGTTTCTGCGTTCATGTGGCATATTTTTGTGGTGCTTATCCTGAGTGAGATGTAAATGCCTGTGCACATTATCATGTTCTATTCTGCGAGCAATTGCGAATGCGTGTTCTAGATCATTTATTGTAGCTGAATATAATGATCCTCTTGTAAAGTTGTCACTCATACCATCAATGAATATACGAACTGCGTCGTCGTTAGCATTTTTAATTAGTCTGTCGATTATATTCGGCGGATCACCTGACATAGTGATTTTTGATATTATTAAATTGAGATTTTTATTTATCTCGTCGTGGTATTCAGACAGTGTGCTTCTTTTTTGCGTGATGGCTTTCATCATGTCTTGTAGCACGTATAGAGGTTCTTGATTAGAGTACGTATAATCTAATCTGTTACGTATCGCCTCAAAATTAAAAATTGTGTTATAATTAGTTAACACATTCGCGGCTGCACCCTGTATTTTACTTTTCACTATAGTCAATGCTGCTGCGTACTTACTGTGTGTTTTGAAGTTTTTAATGCTGTCCATTAATCTGGATGCTTCTTCGCGCCACGACCGATAATTTGATTGATCGCCGTTGAAAATAGGTAGGCTTTTAAATGCGTCTAACTGTATTTCACTACCATCTGTATATGTGGTTCTTATTTCCTCTAGCACAGGTATGTTTGGTACTATGCCTAATCCAGATTTTACTTCATTTAGTTTTGTTTCTAAATTAGTGTTTATTTGATTTTGGTTAGTTATTATTGCTGCTAACCTTGCATTCTCTGTGCGTGTGTGCTCTAGGGTTTGTGTTACTGTGTTGCTCCTGGTTTCTAAAGCTTCTAATCTTGCCATTAATACTGCGAGTTGTTCCATTTTGAACTCGTGTCTGTTGTCGTCGAATTTGTGTGTTTTTTTCTCCACATATACACTTTCACTGAATTGCTTTGCTGCTTCGTACGAAGAAGCTATATTTGTACCTGCTATGCTAGGTAATTCTTGTAACCGGTAACGCGAGTGTTCTGTTTATACTAGATTTCACTACTTGTTCCCGAGGTCCGCTCGATTGAAGTTAAAAAGTATATTTAACCTCCTGGCAGGATCGCCAATTAAAACACTTGTTTCTTAATTAAAACACTTGTTTCTTACTTTTAAAATTAAACAATATTTATTTGGAACTATGTCCTTTATTATTGAAATACTTTTTACTAATTCTAAAAGGAGCTTAAGGCTACTATGTAGTTACAATAAGACTGTTGATAAATTCATCATACAGTCGTATTTATATACTTTTCTTATCTATCTACAAGGAGACCCAAGCGTACAATCGTCTTGCTTGATAATGAAGAAGAGATAATATTCCAACATTGTATACAAACGATATTATCTCTTTTACATATGTTATCATTGTAGCGTTGTGTGCAAGACTGTACTAGAGACTAAAGATATCATTGAATACAAATAATGTTATCTTTTTTCTCAATATGTTTTGCTATGGATACTTAACTCGCGCCCGCTCTAAGATTGGTACTAGTTGTAGGTAGGTTACGAAGCGTTTATAATGGACTAAAAGGTTAGGCACCGGATTTAAAGCTGTTAGTTAGTATCTTTTATTTATTTATTTCATCAACAAGCTTAGCTTACAGATTACGAATTTATATATATATAATACATTAAGTTTAATGGGAAATAGAAAAATAAAATAATAACTATAAGTTGACATTAGTTTGAAAACAATCTAAATAAAATACTTTTGAAGCGCTCTCTGGAAATATGAAAATCCATATGTCTACTTACAACATTGAATGAATTAAGGCATCTAGTAATTGGCTCATTCCGACCATAATTTGTTCTATGCCCCAGTTGGTAAAAGAAGTTATTATCCCTTAAAACCCTCCCCGGAGCATTAATTGGAAGCATGGACAAAAGTGTACAGCTATCAATGTGTGAACACAGTAAGTCTCTCACAAACATGACGTCATGTGCATTCCTTCTTGCTTTTAAAGTCATTAAACCTAATAGTTGACATCTAGCTTTATAAGAGGGCTGGAAATCCCAGCGCATTTTAAAGAAGACGTATTTTGTAAACCGCCTTTGCACTCTTTCAATACGGTCCGAATGTGATAAATAGTTTGGATTCCAAACAACATCAGCGTATTCAAGTATTGATCTGACTAGGGTATTAAAAAGCGATATAAATGTATGAGGATCAGAGAAATCTTTCGAGTTTCTTTTGATGAACCCAACAAGAGAATTAGCCTTAGCGACTATATACTCAATGTGAGTAACAAAGGTTAGTTTCGTATCAAGTACTACACCAAGATCTTTTATTTTGTCAACTTTTATTAATGGCATGAAATCAATACTATAAGTATGCGAATATTTCGTTTGAGATCTAACGAACGAGATAGCAAAGCATTTTCGGACGTTTAACTTTAAGCAATTATTAACGCACCAATTTGATAAATTGTTCAGGTCCGACTGGACCTTTAAGCAGTATCTACTAATCTCTCCTAATATACGATGACTATAATTTTGCGCCGTTGAGTATTTCTAAATACTATCCTTGCCACCGCTCTGCAAATCTGATAAAATAGTAGCTCACAAGGAGTAATAATAAATTGGAAAAAAAAAATTCAGTTCAGCTCTTTAAGTTTCCTTAAAATTATCAACAAAATCACTATTCACAAAAATAATAATAAAAATTATGCGTGAACATTTACCTTTCTTAATATAAGCACAGGCGTGTTTTTATTACTGAACAAAAAGCTTTATGAATCATGTGTCCGCCCTACGACCGGAACTGGTGGCATTGTTGAATCCCAAAGGAATATATAGTATACCGCCAATGTGAATCCTAATCCTCCCACGCCGCACATGTAGAGTCCGATGGTGATTAATCGAAATAGATCCGATTCGAAAAAACTTTCGTTTTCGTTTGTCGCTGCTGTCTCTTCCTTACACTTTTCCTCATCTCTACCCTTTGCTAAGAAGCCTTTGTTATCCATATCGCTGAACTAGACAAAATTCGTTCGTATTCAATGGGCTGGTGATGAGTGATGAATTGCTGTCGAATGTCGACGTAGAACTAACATCCAATGAAACATTTCTCATTGAATTCGAATATATTCACTGAATATAAATATCAATTTATTGCTCGATTCGAACTATAACTCGGATCGTAAACTAATGGGATAACAATACGATATTGCGTAACGGTCATGTTTCCAACATTGAATGTCAGCGGGTTCGCAACAGATTAAATTGGTAAGCTTTGCTTTATTCATGCACTTGTAAATAAGTAAAAAAAAAAATGCATAATATCTTATCGATCGAAGAATTGTATATAGCTATGAATATAATTAAGTGGAAAAAAAACTGTGAACTAGAACGACTTGAAAAGAGGCATGTCAATAAATTTCATGACCTGGAACGTCCGCAACTGGTGGCATTGTTGAGTCCCAAACAAAAATGTGATAAAGGGACAGCATTAGTCCTAGGCCGCTGACCAATGACACATACATAAACACTGTGAAGTATCGAAATAATCTGGACCCGCCACTCTTTGTCGTGGGAGTTCCTTCATTAGTCACCGTTTTCGTGCTGTCTTTAGACAAGAATCCCGTTCCACTTTCAACATCCTCATTAGCAGATTTCGATGCCATTATTATTTTTCGTTGTTTTTGTGATGCTTTCTAGTAAGTTGGAAATGAACGCGTGTATCTTTTAAATGTTAACGATTGGCACACTTAGGATTTCACTTTTAAATTTTTAAACAAATTTTGAATACAAATTTTGCGAAAATAAAAATTTCAAACCAGACTTTGTTGACCGCCCGGAATGAACTGAATTTTTTTTTTCTTTAGATATTTTTAATGCAAATATGGATTCGATGAAAACAATTTCATTCGCTTTGTCTGTTGTACATGGCATTTACATAAATTCTACACAGCGCAGGCAAATGGTTTTCTTTGGTTTCCCCACTGTTATTGTGTTCGGTTGGTTTTGCAACAATTAATCTCGGAAACTTGGGCAATTGGAACAACAGCTTGAACAAAAAAAAGAAGAAGGGAAAAGCAGAACGGATCAAAACGTTTCTGTTACGTTTACCAGAAATAATGCTAAAGAAAGAAATAACGTCATAGTTTGTCATTAGGGATGGTTTTTACTTTCCTGGTTGAACTTGGAATTTTTATCATTTCATTCAAATACCGCGGATACTTGTATATGGACTGGACAAGGACATCCCCCATCCCTTGTGATTTTATTCCGATATCATCAGTAGATGTACCAACTGGTTGACATTGAGAAATCGAAATTAGTTCAAAATCGAAACCAGACGTCCGTATTACTATCTTTGTAGTAGGTATAACTGTTATAAAAATATAAATTAAAAAAAAAAAAATAGTTCATTTAAAAAAGTAAATTCAAAAAACCGACTGGACTGTAACAAAGATTACAAAAAATTAAACCAACACACTTTCAAGTATCTTATACCTTTAAACGAGCAATTCTTGTATGTATGTACCTATATAAATTTCTTTCTGTGATCTCGGAAACGGCTCTAACGATTTCGCTGAAATTTGGTATATGGGGGTTTTCGAGGGTAAACAATTGATCTAGATTAGTCTTATGTTTGGGTAAACGCGTGTTTTCGAGTTTTCATGCGTTTTTCTTTCCACGCAGAATATGATCGCTAATTTCGTCCTTCCAGCCACTGTCCGTCTGGTTCATCGGTTTAAGACATCAGCACCTGGGCGACCGAGCTTTGCTTGGTTATTAGTATTAATAGTAATTTCAAAAACAATAAAAATTAAAAAAATATATATATAATATACAAACTTGAACATATAAAAAAAAAAGGAAATCACCAAGCGGTATTCGAACCCGTAACACTCGTTTCTTGCCGTCCGCGTCATAGTAAAAGGAAAAAAGTAAGTTATCTACCGGCAGTTAGGAGACTTACATTTTTTTTATTTGTTCCAGTTTATATACCTACCTATATTTTTTTGTATCTGTGTGTAACCCTTACTGACGATTTACTCCAGCGAAATGCATATTATAACATATTCAGGTTTTGTTTTCCCAGTCCAGATAATTGACATCGTGGAAAAAGAGAAGAGGAGCACATCTTATCGTATCTTTTATCCACTGCACCCCCTCTTGCAAAAGTCAAAGTTGTCATTAATTTCTAAATTATAAAGCAATAGAAATTGCACACACTGTCACTTTGCCCCCATTGCGATAGCGAAAAACGAAGCCAATCGGGGTCTTAAAAACAGTAAGCGTTACACGATTCGATGTAACAGAGCTAGTAAAATTGCGAATTTTTTGTTTATTAGATCGTGAACACACTTTTTCTCATATCGAGCACAATGTAATATTATGACAACCTTTTTTTTTCTGTCCATTTTTTGACTGGATTTTCTCTTCGGCAGCGCTACTTTTGTTTTCCGTTCGTATAGATAAAGTCCAAAAGTGTAGCCAAAAGCGACATTTTAGTCGGAATATTTTGTTGTTGTAGAAAACCTTTGATCGTTTCGCCTTACAGAATCTGACCGCTGATTTGGCATTGGTTGTGTCTTCTACTTTATGTGGATTTAGGGTAGATTTTTTTCCGTTGCTAGTTTTTAACAGGCAATTCAACAGTCTCCGTCGACGTTGGAGCTTATTACTCCCGTTGGTGAATTTGTCTGCAAAGAACGTTGACGAATCGTGTAAACATAGCCAAAGGAGACATTTTTGCAATCGTTATACCCACGGAAAATCGATTTCAAAACTGCATTGAAATAAGAATATTTCCGGTAGATTTATTGAAAATAGAAAAACCACCCTTTTTATATACGAAGAAGTGGTAAATTAATGCAATTTAAATATCACGTGTAAATAACACTCATGCATGCGTCATAGATGGTTATTTGTTATAGAAAATTGATTCTCGGCTTTTTTCTATTTCCACCCGAGGTATAAAAATGATTGACGCCTCTATTTTCCTGCATTAAATCTAAAACAACCAAACAGTTTGCATAGCATTATTTTTAAATACACTTGCCTACACTAGACTATATCTAAAAAATGACTGAAGAAAAGGGCCAAGCCGAACAAAAAGCTGAAGACACTCCCGTTGAGAAGCAACCCGATTTTTTCGACTCTAAGTTGTTTCGAATTATAACGCTGGGTCTTTATATGGGTGGCGTTGGAGGACTTGGCTGCACACTGGCGCTCTATTATTTATTCATATGGGAATCGAAAATGCCAGACATTCCCATTTTGAACAAAAAACAATAAACCATAAACCGTTTGTACACATGACTCAGTATTATACTCAAAGCAATATTTCTCTAAAAGTATTATGATCTATTTTATTTGTTTCTAAAAATAATAATAAATAACTTATAAATGCAATTATTGTTATAGATTTAAAGGCAACACTTTGGTACATTAAACTTAGTATTATTTTATTTAAGTATAATAGTATTGTTAACCGAAAATACATGCATATGCGAAAAAACTTACAGTTGTTGCTTTTTCAATTCATCTGGGTCTCTTATCCAACCGTTACAGGGAAGCGCAAATAAATTTCCGGCATAGTGGAGTCGAAGAAAAGCAAATAGTACAACGACAAACACATGCCCATGCCACTCACACCACTTAAGTACAAAAGGAGTGTAATCCATCGAAAAATCTCTGATTCGAAAAATGTTTGCTTTTCCGGTTCCAACACTTCTTCATCCGCAGATTTTTTGTTTGATTCATCGTCAGCCATGCTAAAATGCAATCCGTTTGAATGTTCACTAGGAATTAATGAAAACTAGCGCGCGAAATGGTCCTTTATATTATTTCCAATAATTTAGATTGACAGGTGCGGTTGGAAGCAGGTGGTAGATTTGCATTAATTAGCTATAATTACAATACTGTCAGATCTGATTTGCATTTCAAATTCCATTTGTGCAGGTTTATGTATGTATATACAATTTACTGATGGTGTATTGCAGCTACTAATATATCCGGCTGAATTGTGCAAGTGTTGCGTTATTAACCAGACCATCACTTGGCTTTGATTTTAATGAAAGGATTCTACGATTTCTCACCTCATATCTCAGCCGGAAATAGGTGTAGTGTTTAATTCAAATTATTATTTATTGAAGAGCTGATGTAGTACTTGTAGTGAGCTTTCACAATAGTTAAAGAAACACGAAACCTCCGGACTTGAATATGATGTTATAATGTCTATTTTGTAATCTCTTGGTAAGTAAAGATAAAATAAGAAGAATGTTATTTTGGATTTGACGACAGCTCCCAGCTGAATCTCGAAAATTTATTCAAATTGACTACGTAGATATTGTTGTAGGTAGAAAGCTAAGAATTGTTGTTTTCTATGCAGTGGCAATTGCGATTGGAGGTGTATTAAATTAAATAGGAAATAATACATTTTTTATATTTGATTTTAAATTTTCTTAATAAGTAAACGCTAAAGGCAGGCCGCAGGTGCCCAACAAGGACGAGTAAAAGTCCTCGAAGAGCACGCAAAAAAAATCTGAAGACACTTACTATACAACCGAAAGTATGCAATAACACATTTTTATTTATTTTTCAATCTTAATAATATCACTGCCCACTTTTAGCAGTATATTATTTTCTTTTTCTTCGAAAACCCCCGAACGTATGCTTTTATTCGCGTACAATTTTTCTTCCGATAGATGACAGCCTCGGTGGTAAGAAGAACTCATCTCGAGCGGCGCGGCGATGACACATGACAATCAAAATACATACATAATATAAATCAGCTGTCTCTCACTTTTCCGGTGTTTTTATTTTGTTCCAAGTTTTCGGCTTCAATTGACAATAATATTATAACAATGTCTATTTTAATTAGATTTTCCACGAAACGTTTCATATTTCATTCACAACCTCTAAAGTCTGCGCAATGTTTGTGCAGAAATCTATCATCAGACCAAAAAAATGAAACTACAAATACATCGCAATTACAACAGCATTACGATATAATAATTGCAGGCGGCGGACTTGTGGGCACAGCTCTAGCATGTGGACTATGTAATTTTACATTATGCATAAATTTGTCATATAAATCTTTTATAATCTCCTTTATCATTTTAGCGAAAAATAAAGTTCTATCGGAGAAAAGAGTTCTTTTACTAGAGGGTGCTCCGCCATTTAAAGGATTCGCCGGAGGTCAATTTGGGAACCGTGTGTCTGCTATAAACAATGGTTCAATTGAACTATTCAAGTCAATCGGTGCTTGGGAGAAAATATCATCTACACGGTATAAGCCAGTAAAGCAAATGCAGGTAAGAAGAAATTACTACGCATGTTTGCTAACTTTTTACAAATGCTCATTGAAAGGTTTGGGACGCCAGTTCGGATGCAATGATAACATTTAACCACGAAGATTTTTCGGAGAATGTAGCTTGTATCATTGAGAATGATTTGATGTTGGACGCTATATACAGTGAACTCAAATCATCACAGAACGTTACTATACTCAACCAGTCAGTTATTGGTAATGTAGATCTTCGAATGAATGGTATTCCGAAAAATATTGTTTCCCTAAAAAATGGAGATTCCATGAGTTGTGATTTGCTGGTAAGTTTATTTGAATAGCACTTTCAGTATACTTTTGCTCCTCGGTTAGGAATGCAAAAACCAAAAACTTGCTTCCAATAATTGAATTTGATTACCTTAAAAGCTTCTTATTTCATATCTATAACATAAAATAAATGTTATCTAAGTATGTAATCTTATCGAAGCAGATTGATCAAGTTAGTCCTCTAGAGAAACACCATTTGATATTTAAAATGGTAGGTATCAGCAGCGTCGCGTGAATTATTTAGATGGGTGTGCAAATTCTTTAAAATTATACATTTTTTAGAAATATCAATTAATTGCCTGAAAACACGTCCCCTTTTTTTGTTTTCTCAATCATTGTTTTGCTGTTTCTGATATCTTATTTTGTTTTCAAAATAAAATAATATGTATAGAAAAATAAAACTTTCGCATACAAAATCAAAAGCACCGCACGAAACTGCAACCCCAATCCCCAACCACTTAAACGAAAAGCTAAGTTCAACCATTCATTCATCGGCTTTCGTTCACAGCTTTTATTTGCACGAGTATCGATGTAATACATTGCGTATTTGACTTATGACGCTTTACGGAAACAGAACAGAACAGATGCAAAAGAAGAGAAAATTAATACATCCCGTGCACAGAAAACCTTCGCACGAGTTCACTACAAGTTCATCAAAGTAAAGCGATTTAAGTACGGTGGCGTGCGGGTGACGAATGACGATGGGGAGGGGATGAATACTGGAGAAATCTTGTAGAGGGATATAGTTTGGAGTTGGATGAATTTATTTGATGAAATCAACAGAATGGTGCACAGCGAGTTCTTGTACGAGTTAATTTTTTTTTTTTCTCAGCGGTGAAGGAATTTTGAAAGAAGATTTATAATTTATAAAGGATGAATATGAATAGGTATGGTGTAGGCTGTAGCTGTTGGCTGTGTTATGGAGGTTTTATGGGTTATGGAATTGTGCATATCATTATTTGTGTGTTATTATTATTACACAGTGTTTGATGAGGGATTTATTTTCGTTAGATCAGGGTGTGCAATGCACACCTTGCACACCCTGACGAGACGCCACTGGTAGGTATGTACCTACGTAATCAAATTTTAAATTATTGCTTCTCAATGAAATGGTCGAGATGACATCCCACCAATAATTCAGACTAAGCTACACTAAACATAATTATGAAGAGGTATTGTTTCAGATTGCAGACATGATCAACTTTTAGATTTGTTGTATTCTTCTGAATTTCTCTTCTTTCCCCAGCGACTACTATTACATTATTTTCAAGAAACGCTGAGAAGTCATCAGCTTATAAAATATCCATTCAGGTCACGAGAATTGTTTCGTAGAAGCAGGTCCACTGATGATGGATTATTCCACCGAAAATATAAATATTTTATTAAAAAAATGGCTGGTTGAAACCACCATTACATTTTTCTCTAAGACGATTTAAAATTGTAAGCTGCTGTCCTGGAAATTATGAAAAATTGACTTAGGCGGTTATGGCTTGTGGACACTGGCTAGCAGATAACTTGCATTTGCGCACCTTATCCTGCTTTGCAGTGCTTTTGCCTCATAAGCTTGCATTTATGAATGGACCCATTCTCTTTCCTCTGGTAATGGCTTACGACCATCACGATTAATCGCAGTCATGAACTTCAAATGTAAATAATGTTATTAGGCGTTTCTTATTATGCCCTACTTGACCTATATAGATCATTGATTTGCATGGTTTACAACACCAGTTGGATCTCGTATTATTGCTATAAACCGTGGAAGTCAATTATCTATATAGATCATGTGGGAATGATAAAAAACCCCTATTATTGATAGGTAAGTATACAAATTGAACAGTAACTTTCACATATCACTCGTTATACCTACATTTCATAACTGAACAGAGTCCAAACTTCGTTCCAGTTATCATTGACGCAGTCCTGTTATCGTATTTTCCTTATTTACTTAGCCACAAATATTTGACTATATTTTTTTATTGACTAATAACTACTAAAATTGTATCTACTTTACGTGCTAAAATAGATAATGAGAAGATATAAGTGATTTTTAATTTTAATGTTATTAAAAGTAAAATTGAGTTCTTCTTTCGAATCCCGATTTTATACGCCCTAACTCCTCTGTGATTGCGGCAAATTGCTTATCAATGCCATCTGTTAATTTTTCTAATTTATTTGACAAGTCTTTCAGTTGACTTTTTATAGCCTGAACATCTTGCCTAATGTCTGTCCAAGTATTGAGCTGTGGTTTGGCTGCCGCTTCTGCGTTTTGCATCATCTGAATTTGATTTGGGACATTTGTTGCTGATCGTGGCCGTAGTAAGGCCGCGGCCTGTTCAGGCTTCTGTTTTTTTTCCAATTCATTGGTGAGTATGGTTTTGTTGAAAAAGCAACAATTATTCTCATATTTTTGCTGCTTCACATTCTGATTTCGATCTCTTCGCTCTGCAACGAGCTTGTAAATATTTATTTTTAATTCTTCCGGTAGTTGTTTGTCTCTTGGATCATTTGGCCGCATAACGAACTGCAATTGATTTCTAGACGTACGGAGTAATGCACTTCGCTTGCAAAGAGCTAGTAACCGTTTTGGTGAGTTGCGAAGGAGACGGGAAAAGAATAAGCTTTCGAGACGCGACACTAATTCCGCCTGTCGTATTAATCTGTCCAAACTTGCTGAGACTTGGAGTCCCTATTGACAACAAATTCCATACATCTCAGTTGATATTTCATATAAAAGGTTACTAACTTGTATGTCATTAACTGCAAGACCAACCATCAGGTTCGTTAAGATCACAGTGACTAAGAGCACGAAAGACAGGAAGAGAAAGTGTGCAGTAACAGGATATTTGATGGGTACATCTCCATAGAAAATATCCTCGAACTCTAATTCCCCAGACATCATTATTACAGATTTAAGTAAAGCCCTGCAATAAAATCCTAGTTAGCCAACTTCGTAACTTAGTGATTTAGTATGTATACCTACCATGCGATATTCATAAAGGCCGGATAGTCAGTGAAAAGTACACAAAAGCTTAACCCAAATGCAATCAGTAAACAACAATAAGCTAAGAGAAATTTACCAAAATTTACGGCAACTGAAAAAAATAAATAAACAAAAACACATTCTTGTAGAACGGCGAGCTATGACCAACCCCACTTACCTTTGGTGAACATTTGTACATATAGCCCAAAAATAGGAAATCTGCCAACCAACATCATTAGCTCCAGCCATACAAGGAATACAACTATTGCAGCCACATGATGCTGCCAATCTGGCACGGTTAACAATTCACTTAGAAGTGCTGGGGTCTAAAAAAATATATTTAAAAGCTTACGGCTACGACGGTGTCATGTCTCATAACTATTTACCACGCACAAAAATACTCCAAAAATAATGGTCCACTGTAACCAGTTCTCCCAATATTTTGCATAACCCGTTAAACCATGTGCCATCTACATCAAAGAAGCCATTTGAATAAATTTAGTTCTAATTTCATTTGTACAAATACCTGAAATAGCTCCTTTCCCAATAGTAGCAAGTTCAACATCACCACAAAGTATCCAATTGGTGACATGTAGCTCTCCGCTCGACAAGTGGAATCTTTTGCACAGTTTCTTACATAGACTCCAATCACATACATGGTGAACATTAACACATATAGAGCGTGGTAGAAGAGACTGAAGAGGAAGAATTTTCGTATCCGCCTCCATTTTAGGAAAAGAAACGTTTCACAAAGCGGATGCATAAGAACTCGTTTTTGTCCAACTTCAATGAATGACATGAGGAGTTCGGTTTCTCCTCTTTCTAGAGTTGGCGACGGAACCAAAAGTCGAAAGTCTAATTTGATTTCGCAATCCACGTCGCCTATTTCGTGATCATTCACTTTTATTGACGAATCTAGCTTAGTTATCAACTTTGGTATAACATCTGGAGTCCGCCGCACTATGAATGATAAAGCTGAAACGTTCCCATCTGTTCTGGCAGTAATGTCGGCGCCGTTTTCTAAATAATGCACAAATTTGTTTAAAGCTAATTTTAATAAAGTCAAATAAGGGGTAGAATCGTCTCTTCCATGAACGAGCAATACCTGACGGAATTGTTTCGAGTGTAAGACCGGCGTAATTTCGTGCACGTATACCTAGCTCGTTCACGAATGTGACAATTTGGTCCAATTGGATGTTGTTATAAAGTTTATCGATTCCCATTTTTTGCTCATGTTGAACATTATTATTATTATTATTATAATTTATTAATTGGTAAGTAAATTACAGAATTAATAAATTTTTTTATAGCACTAGCTGCCAGGGCTTACGGCCAATATAAAGTTTCTTAAATGATTAAATTAGTTTCTAGTATTATGTTGTATACGGAATTTATGTTAGCGATGGAAATTGTTTTCAAAAGATCGGTAAGGTTTTGGTTAGTGATTCGTTTACAGATGGGGCATATTCATAGTTATTCAATAAACCTGGGTCTAACTAAACTCGAATCTAAAGTTAACCCTCAGGTTAAACAGAACTGCTGTTCATAAAGAAATTCGCAGCTCTGTTTAATTAGAGCCGAGTCTAACGTGTATTCTACTACAAATCTATTACGTAAATATTTTCTGACAGCAAAAAGTCAAAAGGATTTAAAACTTGTAATTTGCGTTTTGTTGTAGTTCTGCTTGACTCTGGAGTTTTTTGTAAACAAAAATAAGGTATGCATTTTAGTGAAAACATAATTATGTGTTGTGATATGAACAAGAATTATAAAATTGCAGATGAGCGGCAAAGAAACCAATAAAAGAGCAAGAGAACAAAACTGGTCGGAAGCAGAAAAGGTTACCTATATCACTTTGATGAACATTTCGACCAAAAAATCTCAACGCCGTTAAGACTTGAAGGCTTCCAGATAAAGGCAAGCCTCTCTTAGATGGTTGATCTTGAATGTTACACAAATCAATTATAAAAGTTGCCGTATCTTTGTCGAATCGATATCTTTCGTAAAATTCTTCATTAGTCAATGATTGAAACGGATCTATGCGGGTTCTGTAGCGCTTCAGTCTTCTAGTTGATGGTACCATAGCAATATCCTCCAAAATTTCAAAATCTTCCTCAATGTTGTAATCTACCGACATCTTCCCTTTACTTTCTTTTAGTAATCTATTTTCGCGATACGTTATTGTATTAATTGGAAACCAAATGTCACAAAATTTGCAAAATTCTTATATTTTCTGTTTGTCTTTTGACGTTTAATGGAGTTAAAAACAACTTAAACATAGGTTCTGTCGTGTTTAATGTTAGACCCGAGTTTTTCGTTTAGACATGAGTTTAAATTGTCTATGAATAACATAAACTCCGGTTTAGTTTAGTCATAACATAGTAATAGCTTATCAAAGATCTATGAATATGCCCCATTGTCAACTTTCTTACATACTAAAAGATGATTAACTGTCAAAGAACATTCTATTTTCAGTTAAATTTTATAAAACAAGTTTTAAGTTTCAAGTTTCCAATGATTCATATTTAACGCTGTACTTTCTATTTCATTGAAATATAATATATAATGTGGATTATTCAGCTTTTCACACTTGTTCCAACATACTGACCAGTTGCGTATTGGGAACTATTGGCGTGTATTGTGTCATATAAGTGTCATCCAAAGAAACCGGACACTTTCAAGAATCTAGTTATCTTAACTCGACTAGATTGGTCTGGATAAGATGTAACCTGAAGGCAAAAACTAGATCGGTCGCGAACGTCACTTTTCCTACGTCAACAATATATTCGAGCTGTCAACTTAGTACTCAGTCACGAATTTCTTGACTAGATTCGTCGGGTACCCCTCCATAAACGTCAGCTGCTCACACGACCGATTTCAGCCAATCAAATCCGAGATACATCTTGTGACAGCTGTCAGACTTACTAAACTAGATACTTGAAAGTCGCCCGTCTCCAGTTAGGGTTGGCCAAGACTATACACATAATCAATGCTATCTATGGGCCAATCAAATATAGTTTTAATTCTACCATAATTTGGGGCAAGGGTTCTTTTGCGGATCTATTGTGCCAACTATTGGTTAATAACTTATCATTTATTATCAGCACCAAAACTAGAATTGTTACAAATAGTCACTGGTCCTAGGTTTTGTTGAAACCTTCCTTATAGTTTTTGTATAAAAATCTTAGTTGGATGAGTTCATAATAAATGGCATGCAATTAAGTAAACATTTTTTCTTACCAATGAATGCGTAAACGCAATTGCTAAACTCATTCAAGGCAGCTATATGCAATGGCGTGTATCCATAGTTATCCGCTTTGTTTACATCCGCGCCAGCTTTCAAAAGTGCAACACAACAGTCTAGACACCTAGATTGTTTAACAATGGCAGCATGTAGAGCCGTGCGACCATCTCTGTAATGGGCGTTAACATTCGCGCCATATTTTATAAGCATTTCTACAGTCTCTACTGATTGTGATAAACAAGCCAAATGCAAGGGAGTTTGGTAGCCAGCATTTCGGCAATTTACATCTGCACCATTCTCCAGAAGAAGACGTACGCAATCCACATAATCGTTCTCAGCAGCTTCAATATAGGAAAGCATTATAAACTGTGAAACAAATAGCGTTGTGTGGTTTACCTAAATGTAGCGCCGTCAATTTTCCTTCACCAAACTGCGGCCGAACATCGGCACCATGGGCGAGCAGCAGCTCTACACACTTTTTGTTTCCCAGCGCACATGCTGTATGTAAAGGTGTTTCAGTATAAACCTGGGGCGTATTTGGATTAGCTCCGTATTTCAAAAGAGTCTCCACACATTCAATGGCATTTCTGTCGATGGCAATGTGAAGAGCAGATCTTCTTTCGATTCCAATATTTATGTGTGCCCTTCTTCTTAACAATAACAAGATGCAGTCTACACTTCCAGCGCTAGAAGGGAAATGAACTTGACTATAGAAAATGTGAAATTGTCAAAAAACGTATAAAAGTTACCTTGCTGCACAATGCAAAGGCGTAGCTTCCTTTTTTAGGTCCCAACAATTGGGGTCTGCTCCTCGATCTAATAAAAGTTTACCTATTTGCGAATTGCCGTTGGAACAGACATAATGCAATGCTGTTCTACCTTTTGTGTCTTGACTGTTTGGATTGGCTGCATACGTATTGAACAGGGTAATGATATTCTCAGCCATGCCATACAAAGCTGAATAAAGAAGTGCTAAACTAACATCACTTGAACCGGAAACAAGTTCTACAAAAAATCGGTTAACATACAAAAGTAAGGTTAAGTTGGGTAGATTCACAATTTTACCATGAAATTCTCCAGACTTCACCATTTCAAGTATACTGCTAGAATTCGGGCACTGACGGTTGAGAGTATCTTCAATTTCATTGCTATCCCAAATTACATGAAATCGTTGTTGCCACGAATGGATTTCATGAGTTTCATTGCTGAATATATCGCTGTCTCCTTCACTTGATATGCTTCGTTTGTCATATAAAGCATCTGGTTCTCTCTCTGAGTTCCAATTCATATCATTTTCCTGTGAGTGCAAAATATAAAATGCGAACACTTAAGTGGTAGGAATAAGTGCAATTCAAATTTGAACCACCTTTCTGAGGAAAGGGTTTGCATCTGATCCTAGTAATCTCAGAAAAGTTTGATAATTTAATTTAGTAAGTTAGGATCCATCATAATAGAAAACTACAAAACGTTTGTACTATTTATCAAGTCCAACAGCAACTGTTAATACACACCGTAGGCAATAGCAACTCTGTGTATGTATATAGAAGCCAAGGACTTGTTTCATACAACCGTTCGCAAATAATTGTAATTTTTGAGTTACCGTGTTGCGTGATTGACGATATCGACCTTTCCGAAATCCCAGAAAAATGTTACTGGCCAAAGTTTTCTCAAGTTATTAAATTCTAAATTCCTTAAATTTACTAACCCAATCATCACCTCAAACACAGAACACTTGAACAGAAACAAAAGTAAAGACTTTCGAAAAGCCTTTAGTAGTGCTTTTAGAATATCTAGCCCGGTCAAATATGGTAAAAAAAACCCTACCTCCGTCCTCCGTGGTGGAAGAAGGAACTCTCTAATTTTCGACAATTGACTAGAGAGATGTTCAATATCTGCGTTAGGTGCAAATTTTTTTTTTATTATTATTATTCTTTATTCATCTACCGGCCAAGAAACAGTCATGGATTCTGTCAATCCATCGAAACTCCAAAGGACTCTGCGTCTGCATTCAGCAAGGCTAAGTAAAATTCTATCCACAGAGCACTCCAACCCCTCTTTTCTGAGAAAGACGAATGGAGCGTGAACTGAGAACTGAGTCAACTGCAGAATCTTTAGGCCTTTAACCGAATACCCACTTTACAGGGTGCAAGGATAACAGCACAGAGTGTAACAATTCACAAAGGTCGCAACCCAGCGCCTGGGATAACATAACATCCATTATTACAGAGGAAAGAGTTTCCTGGGCTATAAATAGAGGTGGAGACAGCTAAGTTGATAGTTGATAATCAAATTATGAAATTATGAACACTAATAGTCGACAATTTTGTAGTCGCAGTGGCTTAGTGTTAGTGTGTTGGACTACTAAGCGAGGGGTCTCAGGTTCGAGTCCCGCAAAAACTCAAATTCCAACTTATGGTTTTTTTCCACTGCGCTACCTCTCGCGAACGTCTGACAAACATCCGAGAGTATAAATGTCTTGAAAGAGCTTCTCAATTATAGCCGTTTGGAGTCGGCATAAAATTGTAGATCCCTTCCATTCGTTCCAAAAAGAAAAACTCACACAAAACGAATGGTTGTGAGAACCTAGGCCTAGGGTCCCTTCGGACCTGTTGCGCCAACTATTTATTTATAATAGTCGACATTAGTGTTTGATTATTAGTAAGGTCATAAGTCTTTGGATTGCCTCTATGCTTAGTACCAGAATAATTTAGTCTATACACTACGAAATAGCAATATAACAAAATATGCTAGCAGAAGCACACCCCAAGGAGGTGTTATTTCACCACTGCTGTGGCTCATAGTGGTTAACAAAATACTCGTAACTTTAGATGGGGCCTGCAACGAACTGGATGTACACAGCCGTCGTACGGCCAATCCTTTCAATGGGTGAATAGTATGGTGGCTCTTACAACATAACCAAACCAAACAAACTACAAAAAAGGGCATGCATAGGCACCACAGGCGCTCTTACAGTCCTTTTGCATCTTTTTTACACTTAGACCTTCACATTAAACACGTCACAGCAGATAGCGCGATCAGACTCACAGAGTCAGGGTGCTGGTCTGCGAGAGCCTACGGCCATAGCCACATTCTGCTTTCTTTATCAAGAGAACTCATACCACACCAGGGATGAAAAATGAACTTTCTGGACTGTAACTAAATCTTAGTTACGATTGTATTTTTTTGTATTTTTTCAATTCTCGTATACAAGTATGTATAGGAGAAAGATATCGATTTCGGACAAAATTTTAGATGTTTTTAAATTCAATATAAATAATTCACAATCAAATCAAATGCGATCAGTTACAAAATTTCGGTGGATTGAGGTTGCGCAACAAAATTATAACTGAGCTGATTTCCAATTTCAAACTGTGTAGCGGTAAGCCCGGTACATCAAAATAGTTTAAAAATTTAACATTTTAAATAATTTTTGTTGTATTGGAATTTTCTATTTTTTTTTTAAGTGCGGTTCTCCGTACAAAGTTCTGTTCTCAATCCTACCCCCGAGTTATGAGTGCACATACGGACATCAGTCCGTATGTGCGGTACCCACCCGGTTTTGCCCGTGCCCTTCGTATAAAATCCCGCCCAGATTTCGCAAAGTTTCAAATGTTCAATAATAATTTCAATTATATAATTTAAGATACCTATAACTAGCGTTTGAATTTTCTGTTTTTGATGTGTAAACATCTAAGCGCACGTTATTTGAATCTGGTGGAGTAATTCCACACACTTAACTTGCGATGACGGAAATGCGTCACTGTGATTGCATACATTTCTTGGAATCTAGTGGAGTAATTCCACACATTTAACTTCCGGGGACAGGGAATGCGTCACTGTGTTTTATCATTGCATACGTTTTTATCATTGCATACATTTATGAGCTGGGGCATATTAATTTCAGCTTTTTGTTGATGTGAAATCAAATTTTTGCATTTCGTCCTTGCACCGTACTCAGAAGAAATTTCAAGAATTCTGCAGGGAGATTATCATCTTTTACCAATGATCATAAGCGGAGACTTCAATATCAATTTTTCAACTCCAGAAGCTCAACCATTTGTTGATTTTATGCAAGACAAATTTAATCTTCAAATGAACTCCAACCGGAAAATTTCAACAACACGATATGGAACAACCATCGATGCTGTCTTCCAGCGTAATCTAGATAGATTACAGTCTCGAATGTACATATCTTACTACAGCTACCACAATCCGATTGTATCTATTCTACCGAAACTAGCACAGAACGAATAAATTATTGCTATTTCATAATATATCAAGAATACGGTTATTACAATTCCCTCTTTTCTCTATGACGTGTATCAAGCCACACACATACCGCACGCACGGTGTTTACACATACACATCGTCGCTTTAAAAGCAAAGTGACATAAGTCAAAATTTGTCATTTTTGAGTTAAGTATACAAAAGTGATCACAATTTTTTTTTTTTCTGCCAAAACGGCTTAATTCTATTTCTTCTACTTTCCACGTTTTAAAAAAGTGTCGTTTCGATTTTCCACTAAAAATCCCACAATTTTTTGTTGCAATGCAAAATGACATTTTTTTAGTTGTGCGTCGCGATTGGCTGTGTTTTTTTGTGGCAAAACGGCGTATTGCGAAGAATTTCAAGCGACAAAACGACACTTTTGCAACTCATTTGAAAATAACTTAAAAAACTATCAGATTTTTGGCAAAACGTCATATTTTTTTTAAAATATTTGCCTTTTTGTACAAATGTATATACTATCTGAAAGAGGGAGAAAAATACTTCAATTGTATGTAAACGCACTTTGAATATTGTTTTTAATTAACTAGAAAACAATTTTTTTGTGTGACGCAAAACTTAAAACATCGCTCCTGAAAATCATACATTTTGGACTTATGTCACTTTGCTTTTAAAGCGACGACATATTTCGGGACTGTTGGACTGTTGAATAGGAGTTGCTACAACCCGTTTTCCTATTCCGCTTATCTTTTACAAAGTGCCACCTATCGGGGCCAAAACTATCGAACTAACCATACCAAAATAGTGTCCTATCTAACCAACTGTAAGGAACCATATAGAGCCACAAAATTTCATTAAAATCGGTTGAGTGGTTTAGGGGATCGACAACCGCGCCACCGGAAAAATCCCAAAATTTACTGAAATTCATGTGTTTTTCACACAAGCATAACACACATATGTGTAGTAATAATATTGATAAACGCATACAAAAAAATTGTAACAGGTCATTGTATTAAATATGCATTGAGTGTAACTATGTATTTTTTCAAAATAAAAAAATACTCTTTGAGGGTAACTTTTTCGGGGCGATTGTATTTTGTATTTTTTCAAAGTTCATTGTAACTTAAAAGTTACGAACGTAACGCGTTTTTCAACCCTGTACCACACCCTCAAGGGACTATATTACTCCCAAAATGCTTTTCACTAAACATTGTAAAGTAGAATTCCCTTCAAGATTAGATTTGGAAGATGGACGGGTGAACAGGGACACGAATTTACAGACCGTTCAAAAATGGAGTAGGGATAGGTGTTTGTTATGAGTTTCTAAACATCTAAATCCTTTAGGTTTAAGGATACGGCCAGTGCATTTCAGGCGGAATTACTAGCTATCTGCGAAGCTACTACACACGAGACTACTACTGCACACCAACTTATAGTTCCGAGGCAAAAGATAGACATTTTCATTGATAGTCAAACTGCCATCAAGTCTATAACCTCAGTCGATATAACCTCAAAATTAGCATTAGAGTGTCGTAAAGAGCTGGCCTCACTTGACCAGTTCAAGGCTACCCTGATTTGGGTTCCAGGTCATAGCAACTTGTGCGGAAACGAATATTCTGACGAGCTGGCCAGGCAAGGCTCAGCCCATCACTGCTCACTTGCAGATTTCCTCAGAATTCCTATTGAAGGGCAGACATGAGATGGAGGTGGCTGACGAACTGCATCATATGCAGAAGGATGTGGCCAAACTACAGCACGGACAAAACAACCGTCCCCTCAGTAAAACACGAAAAGATATTGCCAGAATAACAGCGATAACCACATGCCATTGGCCAATAGGGAAACTCGCAATTATACGATCCCACATAATCGGCCCTAGCGAGGTATCCGTCGGAACGGAAGATTATCCGCAACGCATACTCTTTCGTTGGCTCAAAATCCATTCTAGGTGTCCGACTTCGGAAGGGAAATAAACTATTGCGATGGCGCACCACACTCGTAAACAAATTCCGCAACCAATTTCTGTTGGCGGATATCGGAACCTAGCTGTCAAAAATATAACAAACAAATTTACTTCATCGCTCTTCAACGTAATTTGCCAACATTCGTTACAAAATGTCGGAACAATTCTCCGAACAGTTGTTCCGAAGAATACCTCGCAACAAAAATCATCCGAATCGTAAAATCGGAGAATTTTCCGTTCCGACGGATACCTCGCTAGGACACTCACCTTGCGCCTGCCCAGCACTAGCTAGGGTCAGACAGCGATCCCTGGGTAAACCCTTCTTTCGACTCCCTTGAGGAGCTCTCAAATAGTAGAATTAGGGAACTGATAACCTTTTTGAATTTCACAGGCTGAATCTAAACTCTCCTATATTATTCGAAAACCTTAATCAACCAGGTCAAATAAGTTGTGGTAACATACCGCCACCGGCCTAACCTAACTACAGTGATTGATTTGCAATGCTTACGTAAAAATGCTATAACTTTAAATGACGCCTATAGTTTCCTCTTTTTACACGTGTAAATTTTCGTGGCAAAGTTTGACACGCTGACGTCACAAAAGTTTGCTCTTTTTATTGCCACTGGTGGGACAACCAGCGTGACCAGACGCTTGACAGGCGATCGCCCGTAGTTACACATTCAGGACAAGTGTTTACGTCATAATGACGTCGGCATGTCAAAATTTCCCACGAAAAATGGTACACGTGCTTGTATTAGGTTTAGAAAAAGAGCAAGAAAAAAAAAAGAACAAATATGTATGTAGAACAGTAGAGCCACCCTTATTGAACAGAGACGGGAGAATCGTTAAGCTACGATTCTTGCAGAGGTTCAGCACTCCGCCGTGTAATATATGTACCGAGTTATTTATTATTTTTTGTTACGACTAAAGTGAACCATCAATTTTATGCCGAATATAAAAGGCTGAATTGAAAAGCTTTCTCAGGGCATCAAATGAGGCTCATTCACTGTAAATGTGACACTCATGTGTCATGTTATAGACCATAACCAGTGGACAGAAAACGGAATGATTGTTTCAATTTGAAAATCTCACCTACACACATTTTCATACTTACTATAATCGAAAATCGCACGTTTTCCATTGTTTCCTGAGACAAATTGATCTTCATCAATGTTCAATTGTTCAGCGTCTAAAATAAATGAGTTTGCACCGAAATACAGATTTTTCGATCAAATAATGTTGTGTTTACTATTTACTGCAAAACCGGAGTATGTAATTTATGTTCTCCCGCAAGCAGCAACGTCGGCGGTCCTTGTACAAATTATTTAATTTTTCTTTGACTGTTTTCTTTTCAAGAGTGCTATTCTTTTCCAATGTTTACACCACAAATCACGAGCCACGAGCAAATATAAACACAAGCGTTTCTATTATACCTTTGTATATTTTGATTTTAATAAATACATGTTTTCCCCTCATTAGAAGCATTTATCACCTTCTTTGAAAAAGAATCATCATCTATTTGTGAATGCTTGCAAGTAAGCACTTCACTTTTTTGAAACAAAAGTTTATAGTGTGAAAACTCATAAGTTGATTATGAAGACTGGGCAAATATATCACTTTTCCTTGCGTTTCAAGCATGCATTATTGTTCGACTTTGTAAGATGTAAATGTAAAATCTAAAATGCTGCTATTCATTTTAGATTTTACATTTACATTTTTTAAAGCTCAAAACAGTTCTCACATTATGTTAATTTATTATTTTCACTCAAATTGGAGGAAATCAAGCCCGCAATTCGTGATTCAGCTTCAGCCTTTAAAAAAATAAACAGCAACCAATTCGCGGCTGAATAGAATCGACAGGACACTATTCGAATCAGAATGTGGGTAATCGCTATCGAGTGGACGCTAGACTGGCCATTATGTCATTCCGCTTGATGCTTTACAAAATACGATTGTTTTTACTTTTATGTTATATTGATAGCGTAATTATGAAATTTGTTAAAGTGCGATTATTCGAATTGTTATTAAAATGTATTATTTGTGTGAGAAGCCAGGGACGTTAAATCACAATATTTGTTCGAAACGAACACACTACGAATTCGCAATACGGTGCTCGTGTATAGAATCTTTGCGGAGGAAAACGGAATTAAATTTTTGTTCTTGAATGTGTGTAGTTCATTAATAAAACTAAAAAAAATAGTTTGAACCCACACCAAACGATGCTCAACATAAATATTAAATTATTTTAATTCCAACATCAAGTAGTTCTGTATGAATAGTGCTCTTTAAAATCTACCCGTTCGCGTTCGGATGTAAAGTTCGACTGATCGCTTTAATGATCACTAGATATTTTTTTTTGTATACAAATGTTTGTTTGGAAATTAAAAATATTGTAAGCTTTTGTGATGGTGGCCACGAATAAAACTTAAATTGTGTGTATTCGCCACTCAATTTTGATCTCTCTCCAAACTTTCCACTTTCCATGGGTGTCCAGATACCTTGACGCATTCAAGGAATGTAAACAAAACGTTTTAAGTGGCAATATGTGTAATATTTTTATTTTCCCAAACCGATTCCTTCTGATGGATGAAATAAAATCATAGCACCAGTCGGCGCATTGCATTTTCAGAATACCATCACTTGATGTGGTCATCAATGAAATGGGGGATTCCGGTATGTGGCTGGCCTAGTATTTCCGAATGGGTGTACGTTTTTAGAATTCCTTTAGTTTTTTTACTTGTAATTGCGCACGATATGGCAATGTCAATGACTGTGGTAAATTTTGCTCTTTTTGTATAGGAAAATGTCTTAAATTAAATTTAAAAAAAATTGTATTTATATTCAGTTTATTTAAAATGTAAATGTTGTCCATAGGTAACTAACTGAGATTTTAGCTAGTTAGAGTCTTACTGTTGACCCAGATAACTGCAGAAAAAAATGGGTAAATAGAAAAGAATTTAAGCATGACATCGAGTGACTCCGCAGTTCAGATAAGCAAACGCAATTTATCTGTTGGTGAAGTTCTTCACATGGCTTTAATCTGCCTAAAGGTAGGAAAACCTGGCTTTCGTATTTGTGTAAATTGAGGCGTAATGCTCTCGGGTGCAATATCCGTTTATAGCACCACAGATTAAAAACCACACAGATAGATAATAGCTATAAAATAACATTTTCAGAAGTTTGGACTTCATCAAAAACTTCATTTCCTCAGTTACATTCCAATTAGAGGACGGCATATAACAGCGAGCTTCAGGAACTCCTGAGATTCATATTCAATCTAATGTCGTTTTCCATTGGGACAAAAAATCAATCCTATTTTTTATCTAAATCACTTTTCAAGTTCCATTGGGCAGAAATATCAATTTTTATTTTTCGATTCGGATCACTTTTTGCAGATCTCGAAATTTTTTTCAGATCTATACAAACTACTGCCACTAAATACCAATATACTTTGCAAAACAATTGCTCAGTTTCGTGAAAAACAAAATAAAGAATTTCATACAGCCACGGATATAATTTTGGAGGAATTATTGTCTTCATCGTCATCTTCTTCTTCATCTGAAGACTACAAATTTTTATCGTCAGAAGGCGAAAACATTTTTATTCCGTAGAAGAAGTGAGTTTTGAAATAAATTAATAAAGGAAGTGCATATTTATTCATTTTGTTTAAAGTTTCGTCAAAACTTTAGAGTCAGCCGGAGCACTGCAAACAAATTAATAGAGGAGTACAGTACGGCACTATAATACAAAAGTGAACTGCGGTTGAAAACCAGTCACATAAGCGCCGAACTTAAACGTTTATCCTTTTTATGGTAAAAGAGCCGTTTTGTTTTATATATTTCAAATTATTGAAACTTTGTTTATAGGTTTGCTGGTAATATAAACTCGTATGGGGAAGTATCTAATTTATTTGATACCTCTATATCGAGTGCCTACAGACATTTCAGTAGTTTTTTTTTTAGAATTTCTATATCGCTCATTTGTTACAATACCGTCATAACTCAAAAATCTCAATTTTTCAGGAGAGGATTTTTAAGTTTAAAATCATCATTCATCGTTAGGGGTGTTTAATAAGTACGAAATAAAAACTGGTTGTAGGGTTAGCATATCGCACTAATAATACAATACTGTAGTAACTCAAAATTTGTCAAAGTTAAGATAACTCATTATTCAAACGTAAGACTCAATTCCCTACGCGTCAATAAAACCGTCGTTAGCTTAGTGCAAGAAAGAAAAAAGATATGACACTATGAGTCCTACACAATTCAAAATAATTCATCTCCCTGAAAACTTTTTTTGGGGGCAATACATTCCGAACTCAAAAATTGGAAATATACGTATTTATTATTTTTTTTTTTTTTTTTATATACTTCTCCCGGGAAAGGCGAACCTATAACGCTTTAACAGCGCCCCGAGATGCCTGCAGATGTATGTTTGCTCTGCACTTAAATTGCTGCAAATTGTAGTCTTCTGGAAATATATCCCCAGGAAGCGAGTTCCAAAGTTGGCTTGTCCTGTAACAGAAGGAGTTTTTGAAAGTTGATTTCCTCGCGGTTGTCAAGTGTTCTGTATGGTCATGAGCATTAGCAGCCTGTCTTGTTGGCCGCCCAAAAGTTGCATTTCGAGGGATAATGTCTTTGAGTTCCTCAGAACATCTACCATGGAAGTACCTATAGAACAAGCATAGGTATAGCGACTTGTCTTCTGTGCACCAACGGTTGTAGATTCGATGTGAGTGTAGGGTCTCCAATGAGTCGAACTGCTCGTCGCTGTATGCTATCAAGCAGGTTAAGTGAATGTTTTGGGACCGAGCTCCATATATGGGAACAATATTCCAAGTCTGGTCTAACCTGTGCATTGTAGAGAAGGAGAAGTTGCTTGAGGCTAAAGTACCTCTTTGCTCTAAATAGGTAGTTCAACTTTGCGGACGCCGATTTTGCGAAATAGGATATGTGGTTCTGCCATGTGATTCCTGAGTTGACTGTGACTCCTAGAAGGTGCATTGAGTCCTTGTGATGGATTGGATGGTCATCCATTTGGATCTGAGGAACTGTTGATATATTTTTTCTGGAAAATGTTGTGAGCTGTGTCTTGTTTGCATTAAATACAACCAAGTTGTCCTTTCCCCACTTCAAGATTTTGTCCAGATCATCATTTAGAGAATTAATTTGTTCACATCTCTGATTGTGTGATGTAGCCGTATTCACAGACCCACTGTTCGAGATGGAGGATATAAGAGTGCTATCATCTGCAAAGCTGTAGATATTATTATTTGTCGATGTGGAGAAGAAATAGAGTTGGAGAAAGAATAGATCCTTGGGGCACTCCTGCATTTATAGCAAATGAATTGGATGATACACCATCTACAACAACTTGGATCGATCTTCCCAGAAGAAAATTTTGCATCCATCCGCAGAGTTGTTGTGGTAATCCGTAAGACGCTAATTTGCCTAATAGGGCTCTATGCCAGACTCGGTCAAATGCCTTTGATATGTCCAAGGCTACGGCTCTGGATTCGCCGTGTTGTTCAATTGATTGTGTCCATAAGTGCGTTACGTAGCTTAACAGGTCACCAGTGGAACGACGGCTCCGAAATCCGTATTGCCTGTCGCTTATTAATCGATGGCCTTCTAGATATTTGATTTATTGCCTTTTCCATTACTTTAGAGAGCATTGAAAGTAACGCTATTGGACGATAGTTTTGTGGCAGACATTTCTTCCCTTTCTTTGGAATAGGTTGAATGCGAGCGGTCTTCCAGCAAGAAGAAAACGTCTTCTGGGAGTACGACATGCTAAACAGCTTACAGGGTAAAGGTGCAAGTTCTGGTGCACAGTTCTTGAGTACTATAGCCGGGATTCCATCGGGTCCCGTTGCCTTATTGCAATCTAGTTCTTTAAGAATGCGTTGAATTATTCGAGGTCGAAATTTCACTTCTGCCATCGATGATTGCATCCTCGGGATATTTGGTGGCTCTAGCTGTGCAGAATCTTCGGTGGAATTCTCTGAAAACATGCTAGCGAAAAGATCTACCTTTTCTTTAGGTGTTGTTGCTAGCGTGCCGTCTTCTTTTACTAGAGTTGGAAAAGATGAGCAACTAAAGTTATTACTGATTGCCTTTGCCATAGACCCGAATGCGCGTGAGCCGCTAGGACATCCAATCACTTTGTTAGTGACTCTTTCGCTGTAAGAAGTTACAACAGTATTGTATTATTAGTGCGATATGTTTATGAAATTAATGTATGAACTATTTCTACCAACAGCTCCTTGAGATTAAATTCATTCCTACGATTATGACACTTTTGCACTGAAAAATAGCATTCTTTATGAAAGAGAATGTTGGCATAAAGACACAAGAGCTCTCTCTTGACCAATTTTTGAAACTGAGAAATGACGTTCTACAGGATAAAAGGTAACTTTATTTACTTAACTTCTACATCCATAACTCAAAATTGTTGAATTTTGAGTTGTGACGATATTGCAGCAAATGAGCGATATGATATTTCAGCCTAAAACAAGTTATGAGAAAAACGAGATAAGCGGAAAATTTGCAAACGTAAACTCAATTTAATAAGTTGCTATAGAATGGATTAGCTAAACAAAATATATCAATTTAGATTGCAGGATTCGAAAATGTCTTGGGCTGCATTGATGGTTGCTATTTTTAAATACGAAAGCCAGTAAACAAAATTCGTTCAACATACATCAGTCGTAACGGCCTGATTTCCGTAACTCAGACAAGAAGTTTTTGAATGTTTGTATTGGATCGCCCAGCAAAATACACGAATCAAGAAACCGTTACCACCTTCTAGGTGACGCTGCTTCTTCCATTAAAGGACAAAGGAGCATTTACTTACGTCGTACCGAAATTATGGCGATTTGAGCAATCAGCAAAATAAATACAACAGAAAACATTGTCAAACAAGAGTCAAAATCGAAAACTGTTTCGGTTTGCTGAAGCAAAGGTTCAGGCAGCTTGAATGCCTAGACTTTTTTACCGTAGAAAGAATGAGCAAGTTTATTTTAGGATGCTGCGTTCTACATAATGTGTATAACGGACGCCGATCTATTGACGGATGTTGATGAACTAAATGCAGCTGTTAATGAAGAAAGGCAAACTGAAAGTATTACTTTTCTGTTTTACTAATATTACATCATATTTTCCCGATGCTGTTATGCAGCATATGGGCAACTGAAGCGAGATAATATTGCTGAAAATATGTAGAATATTTAAAATAAAAGTACTTTATTTATTTTTTTAATGTATAATGTATAATGTGGAGTTCAAAATCATTTCCAGCATTTTCATTTTATCAGCATGTCGTTTTTCTTTGTTGAGTTCTTTTTCCTTTTCTCTTTCAGTCTTTTTTGTTTAATAAATACAGATTTTCTTGCCTTTCGTATTTTTTTGCCAAACAAGACTTGTTGAAAAGGTTTTTTTTTCGACGACGGTTATTTTGAGTTGGCGATATTTCAGCTTTAGGTGATAGTTCCAGAGATAATCAAGGATCGTCTTCATCGTATTCCCATGGTATTTATTTCTTGCGAAGAATTAAATCATTGGTTCAGATACTGCCGAAGCTCGTTCTGTCAATAATTGAGAAGAGGAGGTGCCTGAAAATGGCGGTTCGGAAATCGATCTAGAAATTTGAGTCATCGGAGGGAAAATGTTTGACTTTTTTACAATTTTTCCTGGCGAAATAGCATAATTCCGGTAACAGTGAATCGTCCTGACTGACGATTTTAAAAAGTTCGTCATCGAATTCCGTCTTTTCCCGGAGAACTCCACTCGTGTTATTGTTATATTTTATTGCTTTTTTCATTTTATCACACATTTGTAGCGTGTTTCAATTTGTATAGCATTAAGATTTAAACCAAATTTCAACACATTTGATCAATGCAGCATACAATTCAAAATTCAATATTAATATTTTGTTTCATTTATTCATTCTAATGCGTACTTACTTTGACTAGTTGTACTCTCGACTTCAGGTAGGTCTTGTACCGCCAATTGAGGCTGTGAGGTTGATTCTTTAAATAAGGTCTCGCAAGCCAAATCATTTAAGCCGTAAAAATGTGCCACTTTCGAATATGGAATATGTACCAAGTCTCCAGCTATAGAATTGTTGCATGTCAGAGATTTAGGAACAGTACATGTTCCAGTTATAGCCATAGGCAAACGTAGAATGAAAACGAATAAATCCACTGAGAAGTTGATCCGAAAAGTGTCTTCGTATGGAAAATAAGAGGATAAACAAATAAATTGATTGATTGT
Organism: Cheilosia urbana; assembly: GCA_946477585.1. Classification (NCBI taxonomy): domain Eukaryota; kingdom Metazoa; phylum Arthropoda; class Insecta; order Diptera; family Syrphidae; genus Cheilosia; species Cheilosia urbana. The sequence continues at coordinate 179,938,959 of OX297853.1, forward strand.
TCATCAAATGCAGATCCTAATCGACCTGTGTTCCCTTGCTTTAAATAGACTGATTCAGGACTTGATAGCCATACTGCTCTGCCTCAAAAACAAATTAAATTCTACATACTTTTGTAAGTCATAAACTATCACCCAGTTTATACGGATCTTGATTCGCTGAGTCGTAGCAGTTAACGTCCACAAGACACTTCTCCAAATAACAAACTTAACCTCTCGAAATACTTATTGAATTGAATGCTGCTCAAACGCTCAAACTCATTTGAGCTTTAATGTGAATTAAAGGTCTATCCCATTTCTTTATAGATTGGTGCGGATGGTGCTAATTCAATCGTCCGAAAACAAATGGGAGTTGATGTTTTTTCCATAAACTATGAACGTATGGGATTAGTGGCAACGCTCGAGTTGGTCGATGTAATTGCAACGTTATAAATAAAATGTTACACCAATTGATAACTACTTTGTCTTAGCCAGGAGACAATTCCGTAGCTTGGCAAAGGTTCATACCCTCGGGTCCAGTGGCGTTCCTTCCTTTAAACGATACGATGAGCTCATTGGTATGGAGTACAACACCCACTGAAGCGAAGAAGCTCGCATCATTGCCGCCAAATGAGTTTGTAGATGCCCTAAACGAAGCCTTCGTAAGTGTTTGTTTACAATTTTACAAGTAATATTATTATAAATGTCTTAAAAATCAAAATAAGTGGAAGGAGTACCCGAAAAGTGATATCGTCACAAATGCACTGGATGCACTAAATTCAATAATGGGTAGAGATAATTTATCCAATCGCCAATTTCCACCAAAAGTGAAGAGTGTTATTGATGGTTCTCGTGCCTGTTTTCCACTCGGCTTCCTGCACGCTTCATCTTATGTTTCGACGGGAGTTGCTCTCATTGGGTATAATTAATTTGTTATAATTCGTTTTGCATATATTTTTTCCGTTTTATTCTCAGAGATGCAGCTCACCGAATTCATCCGTTAGCAGGACAAGGTGTGAACTTGGGTTTTAGCGACGTTAAAAATCTTATTAAGGTTCTGTCCGACGCTGTTTATGCAGGCGCTGAAATCGGAAATAAGCAACACCTTCTTCAATACGAACAAACAAGCCTTATCAAAAATGTTCCCCTAATGATTGGTGTTCATGGACTGCAGAGGATGTATTCAACAACATTTAGCCCAATAGTGTTGCTTCGCAGCTTGGGATTGCAAATCACGCAGAATGTTCCTGGAATTAAAGTGAGTTCTAACTATTGTTGTGCATTTGAGTTCAGTTAATATTTAAAAAATATCATCCTTAGAATATATTCTTGAAACGGGCGATGGCTTAACAACTTGATATTTAAACGATTTCGTACGTGTTATGTCTGTAATTTTGCAAACGAAATAAAACCAACTTTTATAAAATCAATTACTATGTCCGTTCATTTTCCTTAAGGTATTGACTGATTTGAGGAGTACCAGCGATTCTCGCTTAAGTTTCAAAAAAAAAAAAAAAACAGAAATACTAGCTGGATTCTACGAGGAACATTAAAAACATGACTTTATTGGTTGCATATTACATAATATTATATAGAAAGAGAAGAAAAAATACGAGAGAGCGGCAATAAACCAAAACCTTAGAGCATTGAAAATGCATCTTCTACTGTTGGTCCTTAATTTCTTCCATGGTGGGTGAAAAACACTACAGTTGCAAGTGGAGGCGTTGCTCAATACCTCCTTTTTATGCCAGTGACCAAACAAATTCAAATAAATTATGTCTACTTTAGTACAACACTTGATTACATTATTAGTTAACAAACTGTCGGTTTGAAAAGCGGGGAATCCAAACTACACCTTTGCTTGGTTCCTGTTATACAAAAAGCGTAATAAATTAACAAAATATCGCTTCCAATACTTCTTTGGCTTAATGCATAGCGTTTTGCGTCTGCGATCCATAGATTTTCTTCGCCTTTGCAATAAAAATGTATGTCTGCTCCCGAAGAAAATTTCAAGTAGAAAAATCACTCCTTAAAAAAAAAAAAAAAACATGATTATATAGAGCTATGTGTATTTATTTATTACCAGCCAGTCCGTATCCAAAAAGCAAAGCTATAAACGCGCCCTGAAGCATTCTCAAGTTGATTGGTTGTATTACAAAATCGACGTTTTTATTTATCTCCTTCTTTCTATCTTTACTGGTCTCAATATTGTTGTTAACACCCTCTAGTTGGTCGTCTTTTGATCCATCCTTATTCAAAACCACACGAGATAGCGCTTCGTATTCATCATTAGACATTTTGTCGAGTATTCCTCCTTCGAATAGGCGAATCAACCTAAGTGGTATAGCAATTAAAAATAAAGAAACAAAATAAATCATAACGCAGATGTTTACACTCTGTTAAGACTGTCAAGAAATGGACAGCCAAGTTGGACTGCGACTGCTGAGTACCGGGTATATAGCTTTTGGCTCAACTGGAATGTTTTTGATCCTATTTCAAAATAAATTTGTTACTAATTCATGGAATCAAAATTCATCGACACTAGGCTTACCGAATTGTTTTATGTTGAAGTATAAAGTTTCCCGTCCTCCCAGAACTACCTTGTTCTCCAAACCATCGGCAATTAGCCTAATTCCAGACTCAACTGAATCAATCAAATACCCTTCGTAGTCCATTTGTTGCTTCATCAATGCGTACAAATTTCGAAATATCTCAGTTCCATTCTGGGCGACGAAATTAAAAAAAAAAAAAAAAATCAGTCGCTGTATTAACATTCGTGTGCGGATATTCAATTTAACTGTGTCAAAACTTCTCGCATCAGAAAATATGATTTCCAAAGTTAGACTTGATCCTTCACCTATACGCACGTGAAGCATCAAATTCGACGAAAACAAAACCTTACGGATTTCGATGCGAGAAGATTTCGCGTCTATCTAGTAGTGCATTTGTGAAGTTTTAAGTAATTTAAAAGTTTACCTGCAACATCTCAAGAGAAGAGCTGTCCTTTTCCACATACAGGCGATAACCATCACGGAGTATTGCCCTCTGTAGTTTGTGTAAATTATTGATTGGCTGTTCATGAGCCGGTCTAGCAAACTGCGAAGTCAATTGCGCTGAGTAAACATCAGCTAGGACATATGTAGCGGAAATCCAGAAGACAATCATAAGAAATTTCGCCCTATAACCGTCATATGGCTCTGAGCAAGCTGGATTTTAATGTTAAAATACAGGTAACAGTGTAATTCGTAACCTATAGGTTATATCTTATCAATATTTACATTGCTTAAGGAATAATTGAAGTGTAAACCAAATGCAGCGATCCAACATATGTTTTGGCATTTTAATATCGCACTCAACGTTCATATCTCTGGCAACAGCTCTCTTGGTATGAATTACGGGAGTGATTTCGTTTAAATACTCCGCATAGAAACACATTCCATTGAGCTTATTTTTCTGAAATGACAACTTGTGCGGTATCGCAATAATAATATATAACATTGGACCTGATAGTGCAAGGGTGAGGATAAGATAGGGCCAAACGTCTTTTTTAAAAGGCCTTAGGATAGCCAATGCCTCATTGAGTCGGCGCGGCGCATGGGTAACAAAAGCTCCGGAATCGGCTAAAGTGAAAAATGAAAACTCTGCGGCTTTCCTTCGCTCCCAGCTAAGACTGACGTCACCCAATAGTAGTTGAGCTTTCTAATTAGAGCGAAAAATTGCCGTATAAAGATGAACACTTTGTTTAAGGAGATTAAAATACCTGTTCCTGCAAAAGCCCTATACCACCTGTAAAAGATGTATTACTGTCATCTTCCGATTTTAGAGAACCCTGAGTCCGGCCAGGGGTGTCAATGTAAATAAATGTGAAATTCATACTGGTAGATAATACGGTTAGTAAACGGTGATCCCTTCCACCAGTCACATTGAACTCTTTGTAGTCCATGCTTGTATTCACATTTAAAGTTGTATAATTATCCCAATCGTTACTGACATCATTGGTTATAGTATCATTGTCGTAGTTAACCCAAAACCAAGGTGGAGACTAAAGGGAAAAATAATATTCATATAAATGTTGGCTTGAATAAACTTTACACCTACGTGAAAAACTGGCACGCGAAGATGTCTTCCAGCTAAATTTGAATAAACATTAGCAGCAGATGGTAACAATGGAGTAAGATATAAACCAAGGCTCTCAGCGTCATACCAATTTACAAGCCGTAAATTGCCAACCTCGGTTGGAGTTACTGGACTATAGTAAATCCGAAATCTAGTTGTGGCAACGAAATTAAAAACGATTAGGTGGTGTGTAAGAACTCACTATGTTTTAGGTAATTTTGTTAATTTTTTCACATTTTTTATTTATTTATTTATTTTTTATCTTTGTGTTTATGCTGTATCTTATATCTTGCCTCTGTGTTGCGTAGTACCATTGAGTATACATATGTTCCCAATTCATCTATGTTTTTTCTTTAGGGTCATCCCACCCAAAATTTAAAATTTGTTCTGTATATATAAGCCAATTATCACGAGAGGTATAAATTCGATAGCTTCAAAAACAAAAGAGCTCACCGAGAGTTCTTAAACGGTTTCTTAAACTAGACATCTATTCAAAAACAAACATCTTCGAATTAAGACGTGCGAAATAACAAAAAAGAAGTCATATATCTGTAAGCGAACTAAGTTCATGTCAATTCTCTCGGAAAAACGCAAAAGTTTCGCTATGCAACAGCGCCTCGAGATGCTAGTAGACAAGTTTCGCCACTATACTCTTACTGTTGCTGTCAGTCTTAAATAAATAATAACATGCAACTTGCTGATAATAAGCTCTTAAATCAAGAAATATAATTGAAATCCTTTCAAATGAAACTAGACAAGTTTAAGGCTCCAAGTAGGAGTACACGCAGATGATTACTTAAAATAGTTTAAATATAAGCAGTTATACACCCCTATCGAGGTATCCGTTCGGAGAAAATTCCGATACGAACGTGTGATCCGATCGGAACTCAAATTGCGTTCGAAGTATCCGTTTCGGAATAAAATAAATGAAGCCTTAAAACGCGTTCATTTCACATTAAAATATTCCGCAGCAATTGCCGTGTGGCTGTCAAATATAAGTGATATAACGCGGTTCCACGCAATGCGACTATATGCCATCGGAGAATTTTTCCGACAGTTGTATCGGTACGGATACCTCGAATGGAATTTCTCCGATTTCGTACAGATCGGAGAAAATTCCATGCCTAACGAAAACCTAGATAGGGGTGATAAATTGCCCAATGATACTGTTAATATGTGACCCCTCTGACAGTCCGTTAGCACGGAATTAAGGTCATTGTGTTTGCCTAGCGTCGTGCTTCTCTTTCTTTATCCGTTATGAATGGATTTTCGTTTTCCTGCATTATAATTAGCTTTATCCTACTTTTTCTATCCGTTTTTTATCAGTTCATTCTGGGTTTTTTCTATTTCCCTTGTGTTTTGTCGTATTTGACTCATGTTTTCACACTTTTATTAACGATTTTATTTATTATTCTATGTGACAAAGATTAACTTAACTTAATCAACTTACGCTTTTTCTCTAGGCCTCGTTATAACTACCACCCGCATTGGTTCTTCCAACTGCAATTTAGAATCCATCGGTGGGCGTTTAGCTCCCCAATAAAAAATAAACAAGCTGAGTCGATGTGCGAGCTTTCGTTTGTAAATCGCATTCAACAGCTCGTATGGTTTACCAAAAATCAAGCTATAACTCTCAATAGAACCTCGAATGCCGTCCTCAATAAACTGAAAATACTGCTCAAGATTGTAGAAAATCACCGATTTATAGTAGCGCTTGTGGATAAGATAAACAAACTCATCAACTTCTTCAAAATAGTTTTCCGTATCGACTAATATTGCCAATTGAGATGGGTTTAAACCATTAATTGTTTCCGAAAGACCTGTATGCAAATTACATGATTGGTTATTCAAATATAACTTCTTGTATAGTAATTGACCTGTGGCAACATCTGCTGTTTGTCTACAATATGTGAAATTCAGTAAAGCACTTATTTTATTAAACAAAGACAGGCTCACAACCACCGCAAGAAAGAGATTCATTATACTGAAACCCGTTACTTTCGTAGCCAAATAACTTCTGCAAGGATAATAGCATGTATTTTAGCCTGCAATGGATGGCATTTAAATGCAGTTGAGTCAGCAATTAATCTGCCAATCACCGATTCAAACTGTCAAAATTCAATAAAGCCACATTTAAAGTAGTTTTTTTTTTTAATTACATTTTAATAACATTGACATGAAGCCAATTAGTCTATATGTAGTCCAGATTACAATTATTATTTGAAATGTCTATGCGCAGGTTAGTTTATTATGCTTACATGTAATTGAATTTTGAATGCGTCATGATTCTCAGTTTTATGTAGAATGCCCTTTTTTAAATTGAGATCGAACAGTGAATATCAAGTGGTTTGATTTTATATTCAACTTAATCGCGCGTACACTATTAGCCACTACTAATTATTGCAATGTAACTGATTCTGTGCATTCCACATAAAAACTGTATTATTTGTTTTTTTTTTAGTAATTTCTATAACAGTTCATTTATATGAACTTAAGTTCTACTTTATTTTTATAGAATTACATATGTATTCAAATAAAGACTTGCTCGGCGGCCAAGCTCTCCATGAATGGCTTGACGACAGCACTTGTTGCAAAGCAGAATATCAGTCCAAATGTAATAGAGATGGGAAGAGCGGGCAAAGCCTTTCGCCATATCGCCAAAAGTAGAAGCGTAAGACAGAGACCAATTAGAATCGCAACAAAACAAGCTATAGTGGTTGTCCAGTCACCATAGCTGGAAGCTTTTCCAACAAGAACTGAATAAAAAATGAAGTCACCAAGTCCTAGTTTGATACCACCTTCAAATAAAATTAGAATGTTAATATAAATTTAGTCTTTTCAAATGACAGTAGTGCTTACGCTCTTCTACTAGTTCTGGATTTTCACATGGAACTGTGACTGGATGGGTTACTGTGCGGTATTCAGTGGATCCACTGGAGTTACCGCCGTTGCTCGCCTGTACCTCGATTTGCCGTCGTGCAATCCTTTGATCCATATTTGATGACCATTCTTCTGTGAAACCTACTTCTGCGTCTCCTAATAAACAAAGCAATGGTTAAAACACACAAAGTCTTTGTGATTTTATTGATTCGGGATAAGAAATATTAAGTTATGAAGCTTTTGGAGCGGTAATTATGATGGAGAGTAAGAGGTAAGAAAATCCTTCACTCTTCGCACTCATATCTATGTAGAATTATGGTGTTAGGATTAATTGTGGTGGAAAAGGATATATGAGACTTCATACAGGTTTAAAATAGAACCCTCACCAATGGAGCATAATATGTTGTTTATGCCCAATTTAAAAAGAAATAAATACAAACAAAATAAAATTACACCTAACCAAATAAGCGATTGTATGTAGAATGAATAATAAATTGTGAAAAAGTAATAAGAATAAATAAAGTGTAAAATTAGTATATACCATTTATGCCAGAACTTAAAAAAGTCACTAGAGGCGTACCTTCAGGACTTGCTGTCGCCTGTTCACTATTCGTATTACCTGACCGTCTTGTGGAAGAACCAGCTGATTCGCTCCTGCTGCTAGTAACAGCAATTGCATTGGGCCGAGGACTAAAGCCTTCGTTTCCATGATGTGTACCCATGTACGAGTACAGAATGGTTGCTAGAATTTAAGAAGTAAATGTAAGCGTCTTTGCAAAACAAATTAGTAACTATGTTCTGTAATTATCACATCGATTTATTTATCATAAAAACGATATGAATTGAAAAAAATCCGAAGTTTTCGATGCAAAAATTTATCGCATGAGTTATAGAACATGGGCCCAGTTTATCAAATATACTTACAGGAGTAAATGAGTGCTGGAAATATTTGCTCATTACGTTCCTGAGCAGTTTCAACAAGTATTCTTAATGGTCCTTTCGGGGTCAATACCGCAACCAAATCTATTGAAAATATATAAAAGAAGACTTTCTTTTTTACTCTAAAATTAACTATGAACATACCCCAAATAGAAATCGCAGCTAGAACAGCCCAGGCAGTCCATTCGGGTAAATATTTAATGAAAACAAGAGCCATTAGAGCAGCTACAAATATTAAATATGCTTGCTGAAGTCGAAGTGGTCCCTGCCAATGAATTGACATCATTCCCGCAAAACCAAAATTCCACATTATTAATATTGCACTCGGATAGTCCATAGGTATATTGTAAGCTCGTAAGAGTTCCCTATAGAACAGTGCGTGTAGTAACAAGTAATAATTATGCTCGGAAAAAGATACTCACTCCAAATAGAGATAGCTGAATATAAAAAGCAACATGAAACTAGATAAAATCAACCATGCATGAATGATTTTATAGCAGCGTTTCTTGTATAAAACAATCAGCAAAACCGTCATGAAAACTATTACAACCATTAGGATCAAGGAATTTGCGATGGCATTCCAAAATTTTGTCCCTGGGTCTGGTGATGATTCATGGAACGGTGTATATAAACTGCGAAACGTATTTATATGCAAATGTAACAGATGTAAAGGAGAAAGTTTCTTACAGGTAAACATCAGTTGTAGAATAAAAACTGACGGCGTTAATGGTGGCAACTACTACAAGCATACAGAATGAAACCGGGACAAAGAGCTTTATAACGTGCTGTGCTCCATACTTAAGTCCTTCCTCTTCTTCCTCGGGTGGTATGTTGGGATTTGCACCCGAACTTGATGGATTGTTGCCGCTATTGCGAATGCTTCTTTGCCTTTGGTCACGTTCTGCGACTGGTGGTACTTCTCCCAAAGCCTTGATATGAACAAGTGATTAAAAAAAGAACGGTATGAATAGAGATGACATTACCCCGTAGTTTCCTTCGGAAGCACCTCTGTCCCTTTTCTTCTTTGGATTTCGGTCAACTAGACGGTCTGGGCGATCAGCACTGTTGTGCCTCAAGCTAGATTCTCCAATGTGCCCATCCATGAGGGGCGTCCTTTCAGTTACAGTTCTGATGCAATCCAAGTTTTCACTAGAGCTCTGATTACTTGAGGATGTTTTTTTAGTTGGACTGATACTCATGCGGACTGATTTTCATTGCAAAACCGAACAAAATTATAAAAATGAAAACAGCTGAAAGTTTTTCCTCAGTTGTTGACGCACAATATGCAGGTATTTTTTTTTTTTTTTAATGGATACATTCAGTCAAGTATAGAAATCAAAAATGGCGAGCAAATTTTAAAGGTGCTTCTACTTGGTGACTTTTGTGATACCTATTCGTTTGGGCTTCTTCAGATTCGCTCTCAGATTTCGTATGGCTAATCGAACTTAAAAACGTCACTTGCTCTTTTTTGTGATAATATTCGTGAGATTCTAATATGTGTAGCCTTCAACACTTTTCAAAATGATTTCCATTCACTGCTCAAATTTTAAATTAAAACATTCGAATTTTGCGTCCTGATTGATTTTTAAATATTTTTACATAAATAATTTACAAAAATAGATTCACCCGATGCAATGCCTTTCTTTGCTTTAGAACAAATTCACAAAAACCTAAACGCCCTCCCCCAGTTGTCAAAATCTGAAAAAGATTGTTTTTTTTTTTGTATCAAACGAACATAAAAATTGCTCTGAGAGCAGAAAAAAAGCTCTGAGAGCGCCCAATCGAATACCACATAATAATGTCGAATTTGATTGGGTATTGAGAGAACAGTTTTTGTTTAAGAAATATTGATGTAGGTAAGTAATATAAATTCGTCATGAGTTTAGAAGAAAATCCATTTCATGATATACATTTTATAATTTATCTATCCATATTTTTATACCTATAATAACTAAAGCCCCATGAATATTTTAGATCACTTCGAAACTGATCAAAAAACTTCAAGCTTGGAACTGAGATTTCTCTAATTTATAACGATTTCCTTTCTTTTTTTTTTGTTGTTTAAAAATCTGTCACAGTAGGTACAGCGCGCAGTGGAATAAAAAGAATAACAAGCAGAATGATTTTGTATCTACCTTTTCGTGAGTAGAATACTTTATTTTGATTATTTATTATCAGTATCAGAATTCATGATCGTTCCAGATGCATCATAACTTTTAAAATCCTAAAATGTTTTTCACCAAGCTTAGCTGACCATTTTTTTTTTTTTTTTTTTTTTTTTTCAATCACAAGAGGAAATCTTTTTAAAAGTAAAAACAGTCAACCGGGGCTTAAGAAATTTATTATTATTAATTTTTGTGGGCTTGGTAAAATTAATCGGCTTGGTCTTTGAAAATCAATACACGAAGATCATAATCTAATTCCAGCTTTGTAAGAATTGAGAAAGCACCAACTTGGATATATCTTATCGTAGAAGGTTGCTCTTAATCAAAAAAAGAACACTCTAGAAGTAAAAAGAGGTTTCATTAAACACTAAAAACCTCAGAGAGGACATAGTTTACAGATGGTTGTCCAAGTTTAAATTTAGCTTCAAAGTCTCTCGCGATACTTTCCTTTTGTACCCGTTCTTAAAAATGAGTGTCCTTTATTGCTCCACACTAAATCTATAGTACATTTAATTCATATTTTAATAAAATCTTCCAAATTTGTTGTAAGTTAGTTTATTATAGTATAGAAAACTTAAAGTTTATAGAACAATAGCATGAGTGTGGCGAATGGCGATCGCCAGACTACCTGCAGTTAACATAAAGAAACGCCAAAGTCGTTAAACTAAAAATCCAACCGCACACCAAGAGTATTACCTAAGTTTAATATTTGTTGTATTTCGAAGTTTCTGTCGAAGGCTGGGTTCTTTCAACGATTTCACCGCTTTTCTTTTTGATCTCAAGTATTTGCCGTTCGACTCATCATCGGAACATGTGTACTCCGACTCACTTCCAGTATTTTCTTTGAAAGAATTTTGGCTCCTTTTGATAGATGTTTTTTTTTTAATAGACTTTTCCTTTACATTGTTTTTAGGAATGGTTTTGGAGGTCTCAGTTCGACCTTTATTGGACGTTTTTTTTGCGCCCTTGCTGTAATTGGAATTTAAGCTTAACATGTTATTTTCTCTTCTTGAAATAATGTAGTCCGTGTTGTTGCAATCTGTGGCATTAGATTGGGAGAAAAAGCTGACAGAAGAAGCCATTCCTAAGTGCTGCATTTGTTCTAAACTCATTTTTTGCACAAGAACGCGCATTTCTTTTATTAAAATTGTTGGTCTATCGGCAACCCTAGTTGGATTATATGGAGTGCTGCAAGGGGCATCGAGTAAATTGTTTATAGTAGCGTCAGTCAAAGTCTCATTTCGCATGTCAACATCGCTACTTAATTCCTCATTGATAGTACGCAGGCTGTTACTCAATGAAATCAAACTCTGACTCAAGTCTAAGCCAACATAGTTGGAGTTGTTTTGGCTGTACTGTTTTGAATCTACAATTGATGGATTTTAGTTGTATATTCTGCATAAAATGTTGTACATTGTACTTTACCTGAAGCATCCTGAGAATTGTTGTGTAATGTACGTTGTAACTGATTTTCCGATATGTTCTGTGATTGGTTCCCCAAAACGGTCTGCGATTTGTTTCCTGAAATGCTTGGCAAATAATTCCCTGACATGTTTTGCGAATGCTTTTCACATATGCTGAGCGAATTGGTGTGGTCAGAAATATTTTCGGGACATTTGAAAGCGAATTGGCCTATCCTAGCATCCCTTTGTACGACAATTTTTGGTACTGGTGTTTTTAAATTAATATCAACCATTAGGTCTCTGGTCGGAGATGCAGACTTTGCTGGTGGTGAAGTCGTGCGATTTTTTAATTTGTCCGCAGCGGTTATATTATGACAAGAACGACGATGTGATCGGACATAAATTCGGGTCGGAGATTTCGTTTGATTAATCCTTTCGGGGTAAATAAGGGCCATCGTTTCGTTGTATTTTTTCTCTATTGTGTTTGCAATTGACTCCTTCAGTCTATTAAATTGTTCTCTCTGATCAAACAGCTGCCGATTTAAGTAATTAACTTCGTGTTTTAGTTTATTTAGCGCATTACGAAGTTCTTGATTATTTAATGAAAGCTCCCGATTTATTACCCGATATGTTTCCATTTTAAGTTCTTCCTCGAACGTATTTTGTCTTATTTTGTTATTTTTACTGACCAAAATCAAAATGGATTTAAATCAAACTATAGCATCTTTAGCCAATTGTCAAACTTCAACGGCCATCAGTGAGATGCTTTCTTTGTTTACATATATGGATGGGAATTCCTATACCTAATGGCGACGTTGCATTTCAGATAAGAGAACTGTAGCTATACCTACCTAGGCTAGTCAAATTAAAATTTATTTTATTTTATCAGAACGTAAAGATACTTTTTTTTAACAGCACTGAAGCAAAGGTAGGACAGCCAATAATACACACTAAGTGAACTGTCAAGAAGACAAGGGTACACTTTACTCAGGTGTATCTTTTTGTTGCAACTAGTCTAGTAAGTTGTAGGCGCAGTGGCGTAGTGGTAAGTGTGTTGGACTACTAAGCGAATGGTCCAGGTTCGAATCCCGCAAAAACCCAAATTCCAAATAGATATGGAACCTCCCACGAATCCGAGAGTATAACTGTCCTGAAAGAGCTTCTCAATAAGCCTATTGGAATCGGTATAAAACTGTAGATTCTTTCCATTCGTTCCAAAAATGGCAAAACTCACACAAAACGAATGATTGTGAGAAGCTAGACCTAGGGTCCCTGCGGACCTGTTGCTCCAACTGTTGTCTTCAAAAACGTGAGAGCTACAAAAAGAAATAATTTCCTTAAGTGCAACCACTCATTCTATTATTTTTATTGGACATCATAAGGCGTTTTTCTTTTTTAGTTCAGAGCTGAGCACTGAACTGAGTTCGAGCTATATGAGCGCGCTCTGAATCGAGCGTGCTCAGATCGTTCTGATGATTTTCTGTTTTTCCTGTTCTTTTTTTTTCTCTCAAATATGACTGGAAGTGTGAATGTATATGTGTAATCAGCATTTTACTCAGCCTGCTCAGTCAATAATTTCTGAGCTCATAGAGCGCGCTCTGATCATGCTCTGAACGAACAAAGAAACACAAATTCGAGCTCTGATGTATCTGAGCTAAAAAAGAAAAAGAAACACAGACTTAGTGTCGTTTGTTTTATAGTATAAATTTGTTTTGGGTGTGTTTATGATTTGTGTTAAAAGAAAAATAAAATCTCTAAAGATTTTTTTGCTTACATTGTTATTTTTGTAATTTCAACCTCTGTCTTAAATATGTGTGATTTACAAAAAAGCATGTTGCTAATGGCCGGCCACCAATCATCTTACTTTTATGGGCATCGCACTGTTCAATTGTTTGATTTTTGTTAAGGCGTCGATTAAAATAAAAAAAAAGTTGTGAAATACACATTCCGGAATAGCGAATTCTTGCATTAAAGTTCAATTCATGAGGCGTTTTTCTTTTTTAGTTCAGAGCTGAGCACTGAACTGAGCCCGAGCTATATGAGCGCGCTCTGAACTGAGCGTGCTCAGATCGTTCTGATGATTTTCTGTTTTTCCTGTTTTTCTTTTCTCTCAAAAATGACTGGAAGTGTGAATGTATATGTGTAATCAGCATTTTACTCAGCCTGCTCAGTCAATTAATTCTGAGCTCATAGAGCGCGCTCTGATCATGCTCTGAACGAAAAAAGAAACACAAATTCGAGCTCTGATGTATCTGAGCTAAAAAAGAAACACAAACTTTTTGTATAACAGTTCAGGTTGTGCTCTGAACTAAAAAAGAAAAACGCCTATGAACTCACATAATCCTAGAAACAAAATGAGCATTATTTTTTGTATTCCATTACCTATCTTTCATTTGTGCTATGCATTTTTTTAAACTCCCTCATCTCTGCTATAGATCTTTCAAACTGTTATACGCGGGTGTAAGCTTGGCCTAATGACATTCATATTAGTTGCCTTGTCCGCTTGTCGGCTGTCATGAATTTTTATTTTATAAGGAGATTTTATTAATAGATTTGTATTTGTTAATTAATTGAAAATGAGATTATATCTATAAGTAGTTTATATAAAAAAATGGGGGTCTAAAATTACCGAGCACACAATTCGTTTAGTAAACAAATAAGAATGCTCTCGAGGAAGAGCAAAGACAAATCCCTCAAAGAAGGCGTTGTGGGTAAATATGTAAAAAAGGACACACCACCCGAAATTCCAGGTAACGTGACTAATTTATAAAAAAATAAACACTCATTTAAATACATATGCATAAATGTAGTAATTAACGTTTGGTCGTTTGATGAAAACAAGAACAAAGGAAAAAATCGTCGTAATAGCCAGACACTGTCTCATAGGACAGACAAAGATAAATTTGGTAGTACGAAAAATATTGTGAAAACTTCGGGTTTGGGATATCTTGGAAAGTTTACGCCCAGTCTCTCATCGCACAATTTAACTCGCCGCTGTGCAAGTTCTTCTCCAAATTGTGAATCTAGCTCGTACAATGAATATTCGATACACGATTCACATCAGCATGATGTCTACCATGCTCGTAGAGCTCATTCGCAGCTACCATCAAGGCAGCAGCAACAATACTTGCCAGCTACGCTTTCGTTTTCCAGTAATAACTTGAGCAACAGCAATAGTAACTATGTAAACATCGACCAAATCGATCGTATGCGCCAGCAATCTGAACTCCCCTATAGCAGTTCATCTTCAACATACAATGGTGGACTTGGCAGTGGCCGTGGAGGAAGAATAGATAGCTTTCATCGAAACTACTCCGTCAACCAAAATCATGCGCACACGTATGATGCACGTTACAAGGGTGGCCGCGAAGACTTGATAGCTATACAGAAATACGCCAATGCGATTCGAAATCGTCACAACATTTCACCAAGGCCGCAATCCCCACCGATGTCGCAACAACGGCAGCAGCACTCACAAATGAGTCTCACAATGGCTGCAGGCAATTATAATGCGGATAATTTCCCAATCTACGAAAATCACTATCAAACATCAAACAGTGCTACTGTGAGCAATAGTGTAATACCTGTGGGTGCTGCTGGGCCATCTACATCGAATGCGGGTGCTATTGGAGGACTAATGCAGCGTTCAGAGTCGCCTATATACAGCAACACTAATTCAAACCTTCTTTCTGCCTATGATGTCCAAAATAACTCTAGGTATGTATCTGATTTTCAATGGGTATGTCAAAATACATTCAATGGTTTGAAAAATAAAGTAGTATTTTAGGAAATTCCGTCCCAAACTTGACATAGTATTGTTTATGTATTGACGAAATTGAGTTGGGAGCTCATTAAGCCTCCGGCTTTTAGCTACAGGCACCTCTGCGTGGCATTAGAGAAATATCTCCTTCGAACAAATGCCTCATAAAGGAATCAAAAATTCCGTTCCTGGTAGACCACCAATTTTATCAAGAATGTTAAAGAATCCACTAGCCTATGTAGGGTAAAGGCACTAGTATCCGGACAGTTAACGTATTTGGTAACTTTGATTTCCAACAGTTCGGTCAATATTAAAGTTACCGCAAAAAAATAAAATGTTTGTAGAAGTGGCGATATTTATTAATAATAATACATTAACATTTTTTTCGAATGTTACGTTCTGAATATTTATAAAAAATAAATTCAAAAAAGTTCGATTTACACTAGTATCCGGACAGCAGAATTTAGTTTCCGGACACTTTTTTTTTAGTGTCCGGACAGAAAAGTTTATATGAAGTTTAAGTCGTTTTTTGCCCTTATTTGATTAAACAAAATATTTTTTTATAAAATAAAGGTACTTTAACTTATAAATATATGTACCCACATTAAAATGATAACTTTTAAAACGATATTGGTATCAACTCCAACATTTCTTAATTGTCCTGACAATGCCTCAATCACATCGACAGCAATCTTTAATTTTGATGTTTTAGTCGATTGTTCTTCATCGAATAATCCTGGAGTTTGAGTTTGAGCTATTCTTAATCTCTCCACATTGTTTTTAGCGCATTTCCTATAATAAATAGCTGATGGGTCAAAGGAATACATGCCACATCTTTTAAATGCATTTCGTATGGTAGCAACCGTATCTTTTTTTTTGACAATAGCATCATTCAAAAGGGGACAGAAGTTTCTCTCCCACTTAGGTCCATGTGGACCCATTGTGATGGCCTTGAAGGGGGTTAGCCGATGTTTTTGGCGGTGATGAGTGTTACTTCACAGTTACTCGACCTTGTCCAGCCATCCCGATGTCCTCAGAAACCTGTTAAGATCAGATAGTGAGACATGAGAAAGTTCATGTACGTCATGGAAGTAATAGTTCCAAGTGTTCTGTTCCTCAAGTGACAGAGACTCGGGCAATGACAAAGGAAGTGAGGTGTGTCCTCGTGTACTTCCTCGTCTCCGCAACCCCTGCATAAATCGTCATTCTTTTCAATTTCATTGTGTGGTTTCTTAGGAAGTTGTAAATTGTTAATCAGGATCAAACCGCATAAGCTTGCTAGTCCGACTAGAATTATATTCCGGCCATAGCTTACGTGTTATTTCCCAAGTGGTTAAATATTTCCACCTGTTATTGGCTTTCATTCGCATCTTATTTTTTAATCTCTCTCTGAGATTGCAAAGTGGTGGTTTGATGGACTTAATCGCCCGATCTTGATCCATAGCAGAACCATTTCTCGTTAGTTCATCGGCCATCTCATTGACGGTTTTCTCCCTGTGTCCAGGGATCCAGCAGAGGCGAATGGTGTGCTGCGAGCAGGGAACCGTAAGCTTTTCGCGGCAGCTTCGAACTAGCTTCGATTTTATTTCAATAGCAGACACTGCTTTTATAGCCGCCTGCCTGTCAATGAATATGGTAATATCTGTATTTGGTATTGCTAAATGGAAACAGTGATATGGGTTCAAAAAAAGTTCCGTCTACTGAAAAAAACAATTAGCACCGTTAACGTCTCTTTTTCATTTCTAGCAGCAATTTGGTACATATATGTTTTTGTAATCTTTTGGAGCTATAACCTTGCCAGTTTTTGGACAGATGCTTTCGTCACTATTTAAATTTAATTCGTTTAGGCTCATTTATGATTTGCTCCAGACCAATGCTTTTCAAATATTCAATTAGTTCCCTAACATTTTAATATGGGTTCTGGGTGACTGCTGCCCTAACCTTGCTGATGTTTAACAGATCGTGGACCTTAATAAGAAATCCACACTTGTAAAGATCGGGACACCACTGAGCAATCCGTTCCTGCTCTTCATTTGTCAAATAAGGATCTTGTCCCATTTTCGTAGCTTTTTCACCAATCTTTTGCTCTCTAACCGGTCATGTAATGTTGAACGGCATAACCAGCTTTACACGAATGATTAACTGATTTGTCCCTAGGTATATCGTCCAAGGCATTAGCTATACTTTCTGCAACCACTTCTTTAAAAATGAGTTAAAATAAAATGCCTATTACGATAATTAGAGCTTTGAAAACCGAAAATAACATTCAAAACAATAAGTTGTCCGGAAACTGAAACTAATTTTTCAGTATCCGGACAGCTATATTCTCACTTAGTATACCCTGTCCGAATACTGAAAACCTGCGAGAAAAACACAATTCCTTTTCTCTCTCTCATTAGAAACATACATAAGTATGTTTTAGAAGCATTTAAACGAGGATTTGTATTTCCTCTCAAATTTTCAGTATCCGGACAGGTTGTCCGGATACCGAAAATGCTCTTTAATTTTAGTTTTAGTATCCGGACACTAAAAATTAGACCAAAAAAAGAATTTTATTCTATTTTTTTTGTTTAATTATGAAAGTGGGTTCTATTTAAAGGAAAACAGAGTACTTTCCAGAAAAATACGTTAAAAACTTCTCTTTGAATAACTTACTTTTTGTAAATGCTCGCACTATTTTTTTTGTATGCAAAATGACAATAAAACCAAACTCTCGGAGCTCAGCCACAACACTGCCGCTTAACTCTTACATTATGCATCTGATTGATTTCAAACTTCGTATGGATATGAGTGACACATAAAGGATTATATTATTGTTAATATTTTAGACTATTTATGTGTGATATACCTATTTTTATCAAATAAACAACATAGTGTCCGGACACTAACACTGTCCGGATACTAGTGCCTCTACCCTATTTGTGGAGCATTCGACACACTAATTATTTTAGTAAAAAAAATGTCCCATTCAACTTTTAGGTACGGCGCAAACAGTTCAATGCAGTCACTGTATTCAAACATGCAAAACGAGAACGCGGCTGCTGCTGCAATCGGATATCAGCACCTTGGTCAGAACGTTGCCTTAGTACAAGCGAAAATCCCAGTATATCCATCACTTAACAACTACGAAGCTGTCAAATTTACGGATCATATAGTGAACAACCCATCAGCACATCAAATGATACAGAGAGTTCCCTCACAGCAGTCAATCGATGAGGAACTTCCTCTTCCACCTGGATGGGCAACCCAGTACACCTTGCATGGTCGAAAGTACTACATAGACCACAACGCGCACACCACCCATTGGTCACACCCACTGGAGCGAGAAGGATTGCCAGTCGGCTGGCGTAGAGTCGTTTCAAAAGTTCATGGTGTTTACTATGAGAAGTAGGGTAATACTACTACTACCCTTTAAGCAATGTTAACCGACAATCTTTCCAGCCAACTTACCGGACAAACGCAGCTAAACCATCCTTGCCTTACATCTTACTATGTATACACAACATCTGCGGAACCGCCAAAAGCAATTCATCCCGAGCCGCAGCCTACCCAATATAATCCTCACAACGCTTTAGTGCCTGCAAATCCGTATCTCCTGGAAGAGATACCCAAGTGGCTTATTGTGTACTCAGAAGGTCAGAGCATTTTAAAGTGTTGATTATAATACTAACGTTTGGATTATTATAGCCGATTCATCGAAAGACCATATGCTTCAGTTTAATATGTTTAGTTTGCAGGAGCTTGAGTGTTTCGACGGCATGCTGGTGCGCCTATTTAAGCAGGAGTTGGGAACTATTGTCGGCTTCTATGAGCGATATAGGTGAGAACTGCTCATACGGTATTTTTTCGCTTTGTGTTAAGATTTCTTTTCTTTTTTTCAGGCGGGCCCTGATTCTGCAGAAAAACCGTAGAGCTGAGGAGGATCGAATACTGAGCGAATTTCATGAATCGAATGAAAACAAACAGCGACTCGATTATCATCCATAACTCGCTCACAAAAAAGTGCTGCTGTTCTCGCATTAAGACCCTCGCAAAGCCTTGAAATCAAAAGTCAATGGCTTTACCGTCACTGTGAATATTCTACGATAGACTGTCGGTCACTGTTTTATGTTTTGATTTTTCCTATTGCATTTGGTGTAGACACCAGCCCATTTCGATTGTATTTTGTAACGATTCATCACTAAAGACGCATGTATTTATTTATACAGTTGTTGTATTCCATCGTTTGTTTGGTCGTAATGTATATCCTTTATCCAACTATTAAAATGCAGTGTCTCATTTATATGTTTGTTTATTTATACGACTTCGAAAATAGATCGGTATGTATGTATTTTGATATCGTATTTACAATAAACCTTAATCTTTGATAATGTTGTATTTATTCATCGTTAATTTCGTTATGAAATTCAACTTCTTCCACTTTTGTAAAGCCTTTAAAGCGAATGATCTTCCCTTTCTCTAAATTCATGGTTCGGGAGAAATGCTGAGCTGTATGGGAATTGTGTTAGAATGCTCTCTAATTGATATGGTAAAATTTACCTGGTGACATTGCGAGGTCTTGTTCTGTCTTGAGGCCATGGAACTTAGCCCAATCACTTTTACCACTGTAGATCATGTAGCAAACGAATCCGAATGCTTGCCAAGCAATCAAGGCGTAGCCAATACTTAAACGGCGCTTCCAAAGCTCTGCACTTGGTTCGGGAATTGGATTAGTGTGTCTTCGTACAAATTTACGAAGCCATTTCATTTGAAACATTGCCATAGTTATATAAAGTGCAAAAACCGATCGCGTTTCCTAGCAGGCGTTGAGTAGATTCTCCTTCTAGCTTCTACTATCATCAGCGGAGACAGCCAGCTGATTTTCGGCTAAGTGACGGCTGACATTTGATTTTTTTTTTTTGTTATTATACATGAGCGCATTCAGTCGTTTTCAATTGTATTTGTTTTTTTTTTCCGAGCAGACGAGAATGTTTTGAACGGAGCGTAAATTGCGAAATATGGGAGAATGTTCTAAAACGACTAGGTACATTTTTTTGTTTCCAGCATAATGTGTTGACCGCCCTTCAAATTCGTGTAACTTCTAACCCAAAGATAATGGAATAGGTATATAACTTTCCAGTGGAAAGGCTAGGTAGCCACAAGCTGTTTTCCAGAAAAATTCCCCAAAAAAAGTGTTCATGAATTGGACTTTAATGTACGAATTAAGTATTCTCTTAGATAGAGAATGTATTTGCTGTATTTCACTACTTATTAGCAACATGCTTTTTTGTAGCTCACAGACATACGAAATATATCCATCTCTTTTAATCATTCATCTCAGCTTCTAAACTTCATTGAGATAAGCCTAAAGCGGATATAACAATACAATACATAATTATACATATTATATTATGCTAGCGGTTTTTTGATTTTGGCTTTATGGTCTATATAAATCATTAATTTCTATTGTGTTCAAGGATATAAATTTTATGACATATATTTTTGGATAATTATGTGGTAGGTATTCGTTTGGGCGCTCTCAGATCACTTTTTTTGCTCTCAGATCAGTTTTTATGTTCGTTTGGTACAAAAAAAAGCAATCTTTTTCAGATTTCAGAGCACTTTTGCGAATATAGATATTTTCTCAGATTTACCAACACAAGTGCGTTTGAGTTTGACAACTGGTGGAGGGCGCTTAGGTTTTCGTGAATTTGTTCTACAGCAAAGAAAGGCATTGCATCGGGTGAATTTATTTTAGTAAATTGGTTATGTATAAATATGTTAAAATGAATCGAGACGCAAATTTCGAATGTTTTAATTTAAAACCTAAGCAGTGAATGGAAAACGTTTTGAAAAGTGTTGAAGGCTACACATATTCGAATCGCACGAATATTATCGCAAAAAAGAGCGACGCTTGTGACGTTTTTATGTTCGATTAGCCACACGAAATTTGAAATCTGAGAGCGAATCTGAAGAAGCCCAAACGAATACCACATTAATTTTCCAAAAAAAAAAAAATAATAATAAAAGCGACACTGAATGAGCTCAGCACTTTCGAATAATCTACTACATCTAGTGTCTGTGTTATGCAAAGTGTCATTAGACTTGTCAACACAGAACATAGGGTTAATTTTGCTCTGATTAGATATGTCGATTATAAACTTATTTCAAAGGTACTTTTATAGCATTCATCTATTAACAATAAAATTAATTCCAGCATGAATTTCGCAGACTTTCCATTAAGGGAATTCTTAAACATAGTCGATCTGTAAACCCAGCAACCGCCTATTTTATTCATTCAACTCCGGTACTTCTGGCTGAACCTCTAAAAAAGAAGAAAAAGATGGATCCACAAATCATAAGGCAACGTGAGGAACGTAAGAAGAAGAAAATCGAAAAACAAATTCGACGATTAGAGAAAAATGCTAGGCAACTGAAACCAGTGGATGAGCTAGAGGTTCCAATAGAACTCATCGACGAAAAGAGGTTGATATGACAATCAACATTTAAAACCCTATTATAAATCTTATTTTCAGCAAACGAGTACGAGCCATAACAATCACTCCAGAAATCATAGAACAGAGAGTTTCGCTAAATAAACAATGGGCCCGATATAAGCATGTACAAAAGGTCGCCGATTTTCAAGTAATAGATCGTATATTACATTTCCAAATGAAGGCCTTAGATGAGTTACGTAAAGAATCCGAGGAACTCTACCAGGAAGCTATTCAACCAGATGTTCATATTGTGCCCATAAATATTAAGGGCCCGGTTTCGACTCCACCAATCGATAACTACCCAAGCCCGGATGGAGAATATGTACATCTCACCAAGAATTGGGAATAAGATAACAAATTAAGTTTCCTGTTGTCAAGCAATTTTTTAAATACAATGTTATATTTATTTAAAAATAAATACAGTTTTGTCTGTTGAAAAGTAGGTAATCTCGTCAATGACATGGATTACTGAGACAGGATGTTGCAACAGTTCAGCGTTCAACCTCATTGGTCACAGGTCACAGCTATTGGTGGCAAAACTACATCTAGTAGCAGGTTTTCTCATGACCTCAAAAGTAAAGCAAATGGTCGTAGCAAGCTACATTTGAAAAAGCTGTTGTAAAATAAATACAAATACAACGAAGGAAGGATATTTGATTTTTTTTTTACGTTCAAATTGGAAATGTCTTATTTGCGTTTCAGAATTTCGGTTCGGTGTGGACCATAACCCTAACTTATAGGTCCATCTAGCCAGCTCGGTGATAGCATACTTTTTCATCGTTAACAGAGCCATATACGAATGCATGATTGGTGATGATTGCATAAAAGGGTTATCGAAATAAGGTGAAATAACTCCAATCAAACCTGATCCCTCTTCCTATTTTCTTCTGAGACGCAGAACCCAGAAGCCCAGAACGTTCGGGTGTCCAAAGCACTGGAGGCATACTGCACAAGTCTGTACAAAGAAAAGAATTGAGATATAAAATGTAGAGTCATGAAGTGTTAATTTTAGGCGAAGGGATGACCAATAACCACTGGGCTTACACCGGAAGACTTGGCAAAGCAAGTACTGAAATTCGCGACACGACCCCTTAGTAACGGCGCATATTTGATTCAACATGGATTGATGGTCACTGGTCTGGTCAGACAATTTCTTAGGTAAACTCTAAATGCAAGGTTTTACATTTTAAAATTAAACGACAGGGTATCAGTATTGTTCTGTTAATAAAAACTCCTGAGAAAATCTAGGTATAATGCCTTTTGTCTTAAGTTAAATATGCAGGAACAAAGGCTGCGTTTCCAGAACGATCAGGTTTTCTTATAGACGATAGAAAACAAGAAATTCAAAACGTATAAGTAGGTACCTAGGGTGCGAGTGTTTCCCATGGTATGTAATACAGCTGTTTAGTGGTGGAAATATGGATGGCTCTCTTATATCCAAATTAAATGAGAGACGGGAAAACATTTCAAGGTAAACAATTTTAGATAAGTATATAATGTACCTATATACCTACTTGCTAAAGTATGAATATATGGGTGTTTATATATAGCCAGAACCAGCCAGAACGACGCAACTATTTGCTCCCTTTTTCGCGTAGTGTATGAATCATATGAATACGAATACCTACTGCTTTTATGTATCAGATGTGAGAGCCAACTGAGAGCAGAAACGGTACATTTGCCCACAAGCTTCCTATGACCTTGTACAGCTGCTAAAACCGCAGTGGATGATCCTAAGTATTAGTGCATGTACAAATCAAAGGAGCGCCATTGCTGCTGCACGCATACTTAGGCACATCCTCTGCGGTTGCCATTTTGTCAATTGTTTGGTGGAATTTTAAGTGAGGGCGACTGTGTTCGGCATGTTTAGTGCCCATTAGTTACACGGCGCTCACATCGCAGTTCAGTTTAAAAGTTTTTATAGTTTATGAAATTGTTGGAAAATGAAATTCCTGATATAATTTCATCATAATACCAAATATGTACCTTCAAATAATAATATCTAGCAGTAATCCATCTCATGATAGTAATCAAAGAAAAATGAACTAACAAGGTTTTTTGGACTTTTGTTGTATTTTTTGAAATAGATACACTTTTTTGTTCGTTAATTTTAATCTTTTAACTTCAATATTTTAAGACAATTATTTAGGGAAAACGTTTTCTTTGTGTGTCAGAAAAAACGTATTTCAGTTTCAGCATAATTTATAATCCGTAATTGGTACGTAAAATGCATAAGTTGCACAATATTGCATATAAATGCAAGTATGCATTTGTTAAATTCATAAAAAAAAAATCAATATATTTGTCTTTTATACTATTGCTCTCAAATTTATGTCGTTTTCCATTGGGATTTTCAGATTTTGTTCTCAGATTTTTCGTGCCCAATCGAACATAAAACGAGATTTTTATTCCTTTGCTTTTTTGGTGGTGCGTGTTTTAAAAGTCAGCTGTTTTCAAATTGGTTTTTGTGTTTGTATATATATGCATTTGTAATAACATAAATTGAATAGATTCTTATGAACACAAATATTACAATTTAAGAACAACTGACTTTTAAAACACGCACCACCACAAATGCAAAACCTGAAAGCAAAATCTGATGGCGTTTTCCATTGATAAATTTGGATTTTGATCTGAAATTTGATCTATTTCGTTACCAATGAAACACGACATTCAGATTGATTTTTTTTTTATTTGGAAAAAAGACCTTGTTTCTCCCTACCGAAATAATAAAAAACTTCAATATTTAAACACAATGCAGGGGAAACAGTTTGTATGCCGTGGAAAAACATATTTCAGTTTCAACATATTTTACAATCTCTAATTGATGCGTAAAATGCATACTTACACAATATAAATATGTGCAAGCATGAATTTTTTAAATTCAAACAATTAATTCAATATTTTTGTTCCGTTTTTTTCAGAGTCTGGATAAATTTGCGAATCTTTATTTCTGAGCGAAATTCACACCTACTTACACTAACACCAAACATTTGTCATTTATCAAATTGAAAGTGTGTTATTTTACGTTTTTACAGACGACAAGTGTGTAATTAGTAATTCAAAATAAATTCTATTTTCCAAAAAAAAATTGTTTGCAATAATGAGCTACCATAAATTTAATGTCGCAAAAACAGTGCTCTGAGATCGCCCAATCGAATACCACATAAAGTTTACTTTTGCCCTAGTGGAACATTGGGCTTAACTTGCATGTTGTTAACCTATTTATGGAACAACCCCCAAGGTTTAGCTGCATGAATTCTGCTGTCAAAAATGTAATTCATATAAACAAAATTAAAAAGATCTGAAATGTGAATGGATGAACATTTTTTGGAACCGAATATCGATAGAGAACAAGTGCAGCTATATAAAAAACCAAACTCAACATTTATTCGTGCTACATTTATTGTTATAAATGCATTTACAAATTGTTTTTAATTATAAAAGTACCACCGGGCGGCCATTAATTACACGTATTCACCGACAGGAAAAATAAGAGCGCGCGAGAGAGGGCTGTCATTCAAAATTTCCGGGGAAAATCGGGTAGGTGCACGGGAGTTGGCTCTCTAGTTTGGATACTCTCTGGTAGGTACTTCATGAATAAGAACAGAATAGAACTGCGCATATGCACTAGATAGAAATGATGAGAGCTGTGAGAGATGAGAATCGTCTATCGCTGGAAAATCTTGTCCGTTGTATTTTGTATATATGTACCTACCTATAGCATGCATTGCGTACTGTATGCAACATACCTATCTTGACCTATAGTTCTATAGTCTATAGATAGAGGTATAGGTACCTACACTAAAGGATATTTGCGAATTCTCTAGTAGGTATTTAAAGAATATTGAACACTTTTCTCAAAAACATAAAACAAAGGTAGGTATAGGTACCTATTCTTAATCTGTGAGTCTGTGTCTATCATGTTATTTTGACATTTGAACGAATAGCCAATTCGAACGAATGTCTATCAATCAAAATACACAGAGTTCATTCGAACGAATAGAGACATTTGTATGAATTGGATATTCGTTCGAATGTCAAAATGGTCAAAATAAGCATGAAGGTAGGTACCTATATCTGCACTAAAATTAATAACAAGCGCGATGTGTAAAATGTATGAACCCAAGCAAAGCGCAACCCTTGTGAGAGAATAGGAGACTCGGTACATCCGTTTCATTGACCTTGCTTATACACAATAAATTGGAAAGGAAATTGCAATCAGCATTGCATCTCTGCACTATCTTCCCTACAAAAAAAAAAAAACACAATTTCCCTTCGCCTATAAGATAATGACGTATACTTCCATTTTTTGGCTCCAAAAATTGCAGGGCACTATGTCCATAGGTACCATTATCGTATGGGGACAGACCTAATATTGCAATAACCATTTTTCCTTTATTTATTTAATGATTTTGCGAATTCTGGGGTTGAATTACCGCATACGTGAGCGAGCTATACCTACCCCATACGTCACTGAATTTTGTGGATTTTAAAACAAAATTCAGTCACGTACGACGTACCTAGGTAGGTATTACTCGTCAATATAGACGCTTTTTTGGGTACCTATATGTTACCTATTTGTTTATTTTAATTTCAGGTGAATGTCGAAATAATCTTTGTTGGCTTTTTAACTTCGTTTCGTAGCTAGCTAGGTATTCAAATTGATTAAAATGTCCAAAACAGTTAAATGTTCACAGCACATTGCCGTAAGTCGAACCTGTCATAGGTAGGTACCTATTTCTAGACCTTTCATAGGTTAGATGCCTACCTACCTACTACAATAAAGGCGTCAATTACCTACAGACAATATTTTTTTATGAATTCAATGCAATTGGGGATAAATTAAATCAAATTATGTTGCTTGCTCTTGGGCAAAATAAAAATACCTACCTACATTCAAAGAAATGTATGCCACAAACGTAGGTAGCAAGACAAATTCCTTGGTAAAATTACTTTGGAACGAAATCATAAAATAAGATATGTCTGTCCCTTGCAAATTCCCCGAAAAGGATAATCTTCCCTGGGCCTAGCTACCTAAATTACCTACCTAACCTAATACCTCTTTACCTACATAATACCTATTTTATCTTTTATACTGGACTCGCAGTGAAAATCCGTTGTTGCAATAAAACATTATGGGTATGGCAGCAAAACACACACATTGAAAAGGGTTTTTAAAAAGCCAGTTTTTGCACGAGTGTGTGTTATTTCTTTCGTTTGGGCATTTAACACTCAATACAAAACAGTGCGCCCAGTCTTTATGAGTACCTAAATCCAATGTATTTCTCGAACAATATTTTTCCTTGGGGAAATATATACCATTTCCTCTTGCTGCATTGTACATAATCACGGAAAATAATCTTGGGGTGAAAAATCTGCCTAGAGTTTGAGGATTTTCCCAAGGTCTACTTCTTACAGAGTGGCGGATGAATACATGATTATGGTGGGGGAAACAGTATATATAAAGCGCGAAAATAACAACTCGTCACATTCGGAAAACAGTCGTCATTCAGTTCGTTAGTACGCAGCTGGTTTAGTGCTTTATATTTTTTATTTGTTCAAATTGAAAGTTAGTTCAGTAAAATTGTGGTGTCTGCATTTGTTTGACCAAAAGGAAGGAGTTGCAATAAAAAAATAAAGCAGGTGTGTTTTGAATAAAAGAAAATCCAGCTAACTTCGAGTTTAGAGCTTGATCTAGTTGTTTGGGTAAAAAAAAAAAAAAATGGCTGGTGAAGACATTTCAATAAATCAAAAAACACTCGGGGATTGGGTAAAGGATTTCCGCTTGAAAAAAATTAAAATGAAACGGAAACTACGCCGAGGTGGTGCCCAACTTCGCGTGTGTGCAATTTTATCAACAGCCCTCAAAACTGCTGAAAACGAGCTTCGTCAAAAACAACAGGAACGGTTTAACCGTTGGTGTGAATTACAATCCAAATTGATACAAGAAAAACGTGAAAAAGAAGATCAAGAAAACGAGAAGCATCGAAAAGAAATCGCAGACATGTGGAAATATGAGCTCAGCAGCTTGGATGAATTCATGCGAAACATGAGTAACCAACAATGTCGTGTCGCTTCTAGCTGAGACTGAGAACAAAGCTAAAAATACCAGATTTTTTAGTGACGTTAGCGTGCCTTTAGAAACATTTTATATATAGGTGTTAGACAAAGACCTATTATTTTAATTAGAACAAAAAAAAATTGTGATTTCCTTTGTACTATGATGGTTTTCCATTTGCAGTAACCAATTGTGTGAAGATGAAGAGAATGACGCATCTGCTTTCTCGACCGGACCGGGCTTGATGGCTTGGCTAGTGTCGTCGTGGCAATCCACGCAGAAAAGTTAGTAATTTTTCAATGATGATTTGGTTTGTAAATTATTTTGTATCTGTGATTAATTATTAGAAAATAGCTTTCTGCAAAAAGCTTTACATTTTTATACGTACCTTGTTTGCAGAAAGCTCTTTTTTTAAATTCAGTAAGCTTTATTCGCATTGGATGTGCCACCCAATGTCATGGACTTTGTATGATTCATATTGAATCGTTAATTTTGTGAATTTTTTTTATAAAAAAAAAAGGAAGAACTTAAATATAGATTTACAATATTTGAAAACAGTCAAACGAAATTTTTTATTTTAAATTTACCACAGCAATTTTCCCTAAAAAATGGAATTTTATTTTACAGCGCAAAACTAAGAATAACAAACTACATCTACACATTCAGCTCATAAAGCTCACCGTCGAATCTACTGATACTCAAGTCGCAGTGCACATAATGCGACTCCTAGTATATAGAAACTGCAATAAAATGCAACACATCAGAGTGCAAGGTGAAGTGCGACGATGGAGGCTAGGCTAAAAAATGAGAGGGATACATACTGTACCTGTACCATATATATATGGCATCTCCAATTGTCGTTTGTGAAAAGTGAAAAATAGGGTGCGGTCAACATGCGCACAAGGGACTCCAATGCGCTCGGTTCGAAGTGAAATTACGTGGAAATGGGGCGAGTTTTGTTTTGAGATTTCGTCGAATCGGATTCGATCTTACTGGAAGAAGTTTATTTGAATTTTTACTTATACGTTGAGCTTTTGGTATAGTTTGATATTTGTCCAAAATCAAACATTTTCAGGTAAAACAGTCGTTCCATGGGACTTCTATCTTTAAAAGTGACGTGTATATTCCATATTCTACCATCTGTGCGAGTAGGAAATATTACATCCTCTGTATTGTATATGAAATGTATATAGAACGTAGCACACAACCAATGTAATGCAATTTAAGAGAATTTGTCGTACGTATTGAAGAATTGATTAGGTATAATGGCAACCACCGCCACACTGGATGAAAATAGTTGGCGTGCAGCAACTTTCGGCTAACAAAATGAAGAAGACACATCGAAGGGAAACGATTTTCAAGCTCTCGGCCCAGTAAGATGATTTAGACATTTAGTATCTAATAATCACATTTTAGGCAATCAAATCTGAAAAGCTGTTGATGCTTATATATCATATCGACCACAATCTCATAGGAGGCTCTCATACATCTAGACCACTTGGTAGTATGCAGAAGTAACTGTTTTCTATACCTTTGTTATATTTTTTTTAACAGCACCTTAGGTGTTGTCATAAATGTATACATTTTCGCTTTTATAGTTCAGCGGCGAATGCTTGGAGGCAAACTGAATGTCGCTTCAAACACACTGAAGAGGGGACTGTTATGATTCTATAGGTCGGCCTTTTTACCCAAATGTCTTGTAACAGCTGAATATCTCTTTTTTTTTTTTTTCTAATACAGCACCATTAGGTGTTTGTCATAATTTTATAAATTTTAGCTTTTATAGTTTAACAATGAAGGCTCGGAGCCAGAAAGTCACACTACCACGTCGCTATGAACATAAGATTAAGGAGGAGAGTAACAGACGCTCTGCGGTTATTGTGCGTGTACCCTAAAAGACTTGTAACTGTGCTAAAGATCTGTTTTTGCTTTTAAATACAACACCAATAGGTGTTTGTCATAACTTTATAAATTTCCGCTTTTATAGTTGAACGAAAGCTGAAGGCTCGGCGCAAATAAGTCGCACTACATTTCGGTATGAACATTACATCGCGAGCGGAGTAACAGAAGCTTTGCGGTACTCGTATAGCCCAAAAGACTTGTAACTGTGCTAAAAATCAATTTTTTTTGTTTCTTTTCAATACAGCACCAATAGGTGTTTGTCGTAACTTTATAAATTTTCGCTTTTATAGTTGAACGGTGAAGGCTCGGAGCCAAAGTCGCACTAGGTGTTGCTATGAATATGAAATCGGAAAGAAAGCAGAGCTTTGCGGTACTTGAGTTGAGCTGTAACTGTGCTATATATATATATATATATATTTTTAAATACAGCACCATTAGGTGTTGTCATAATTTAAAATGTTCACTTTTATAGTTGTTGGTGAGGGTTTCATGTTAGCCGCCAAACTGAAGCGCTGTGGCACTTTACAAAAGCAAAAGAAATATGTAGTAGTTATTGCATTATGTTAATTCACAACAACACTGAATGGCGTTGTCATAACTGTTACTTTTTCGCTTTTATAGCCGCAATCATTGTCGCCTATAGATGCCTGCCGTGAGTCGGCTCGTTTATTTCTGTAAAAAAAACCTGGGCCTGATAGCAGCACTTCATATGTAGGACGGTACTGATTGTTAACTGCTCAATATAACTGAAAGCAACATTATTCTTTTCCACATGAATATCGCCTTCTATTTCTTTCCAAAAAAGTTTTGTTTTTTGTAGATCTCTAAGGTTTGCTTTTTAGCTGATAAAGGGAACCAACCATTGAAGAACTTTCACCATAAAATACCCAAACACAGTTGCACACGCATTTGTAAGTCTTAAAAATTTTATCCGTTAAATTAATATTCCGTAGATGGTACAACGTCGTGTCGCGCGGCTAAGGACTTTCCAGTTTAGTGTTCTCTTTCCCCCTTTTCCTATTCTTTTAACTATATTTTTAGAATACATAATGTAAAGAAACCAGCAAAAATTGTGTGAATCCAAAACTGAAACATGTTTAACGAGGATTGTGTCTCATCACTTTCAACCAAAGCTCATCGGCACAGCACAAAATCGTAGAACATTTTTTGATTTTACAGGACACACTGACACAGACAGGCATTAGAACGAGATTTGCATCCCCAAGAACTCACTATCTAAACAATAGTAGTTGTTTCCCTGATTTGTTTGCATTCGTGTTTATTGTAAGTTCAATGGAATATGTTTGCGAAATTAATTTTATTTTGTAGTGAAAGCGTGAGAGAAAGCGTACCGTGATTTCTGCAGCAAAACGCATTCATCATGTTGCAAGATAAGTGGTTGTTTTTTTTTGTTCGATTTTTTCCTCTGCATGGCGAAGTTTCTATTTGTAGTGAGTGAGTACACGCTTTACCTGAACTGAATGAAAGAAAGAGAATACCAAACACACTTTGCTGCAGATAAATTAAAGGGAATCAAAACTACAATACAATATTATCATCCGGCCAGTGTTTTTTGTGTATATTTTGTTCTATCACCCGACTGTAAGTGATAATGAATCTACATTTTATTCTAATTCTGTTCATTATTCCAGTTAAATTTTTTGTTTATATCAATATACCTACCACACAGAATTTATCTCTCTGCGGGAAGCTAAATTTAGAAGAAAGAACAGAGAATAGTGATACATACTCCCAAATCGCAGTGTCCACTTGCACTATTACCTATACTTGTTTGCCCTAAACATATAACAGTTTGTCAAAATTATATGAAAGAAAATAGCATCAACGGTTCTAATTTATGTGTAATGTGTATACAACCACTGGTGAATGCTATTTGTTTAATATTTATGTACGTAATTACTCATTTCCATGTCAACAACAATAAGCACATAGAACGCTGTCATAATCAACATTTAATTTTGTTTTCTTTGTAAATTATTAACGTTTGTATAATACAAGAATGAAAAGTATATTTTGAATTGGTGGCAAAGTTATATAAAAACATTTAAACTGTTATACTGCCTTTTGTAATACTATTTTAATAACAAAATTTATACGCAACTTTTATTAGATATTTCTGTCTCTCGATCAAGCTTTAATATTCTTCTTAATGTTATATTTGAAGTGCTACTTTGTTTTTTTCTCTTAAAAATGCGCTTGCTTATATCGAAATGATGATGAAATGGTCTAACTAGAACCATCCAGCTTGATTTCTAACATTTATAGATTTAAAAATGGTTTGTTTTTAACTGTGGACACTGGCGAAAGTCTTTAGAAAGACGTAAAACATTTGTAAAATACCTTAAAATACTACTATCTATATTGTATGTTCGTAGCATATTTGACATGTAAATGTTTCCCCTAACACATAAGAAGTAGATTTAGAGATATTTCCAGAGATAGAATACACTGCTGCAGATGATCCATTTAGAGAGATGTCCCATTGTCCATATCTTAGCTGGGGAAAAGACGTTCTGAGGTTTCACGTAGGGTGCTGTTTTAGTCTCGCTCAAGATTTCCATTGGTAAAGAGGGTTCACAACAATCAACAAGACAGTGCGGCAGAGAAGCCGACAGGATAGGAAAGACCGATGCAGTTCTCAAAAAACAGAATTTCGATGGCCAACCTTTGAACTGGTAAATCTTCAGAGCAATATTGCGTTGGAAAGTCTTCGTATATTTCAGTTGAATGACCAATACTAAACCACATGCTGTTGTCAGAAGACCTTCATACAATATCTACCAAACTGCAGTTGAACGTCATAACTTGATTGGGGAGTTTATCAAACACACACACAACACCACCTACCACTAGATACCTCGTGGAAGTGCCTTGAAGTGCAAGCAAGCCAACCGCATTTCGCCTGGGTAATTTCTAATTGTATATTCTGGCCGAAATCTCCTTCGTATATTGCAGTTAAGTTTCTAAAAAATTGAGGGGGAAAATAAGGAATACTACAAACCTTTCACTGCGTATCAGGCGTATTTGAAACATACCATCTTGGACAGTACCTACTTTTGGATAACATTTTGGTTGGTTGTCAGCACCACCTTCAAGCGCCTTATTAAAATGTGATGCTGATGCAGCATTCATCTCGACTCATTGGAAGTTCCTCAATATCCAAATCAGCATGCGGTAACACTTGGTGTATTTTAACGACTGATCAGTATTTTTCAGTTCGAAAGAAACAACGAGTGGTGAGCCCATAAGAATGCCAGGAGCTATTCCAAATAATGGATAGAAGGCGGTTTATCCAAATCGACATACCTATCATCATCTGGTACTTAATCCCCTTGCTTAGCAATTCCCAGTTCGAAGTACACCACGTTCAAACATCTAAATGGCATCGAGGTAGAAAATCGCGTAAAAGTCGGCGCTCAATCTGGCAACAAATGTTTGCGATTGCATTCCATCTGGGTAATTTGTTATTGTTTATTCTGGCCGAAAACCTCTTCGTATATTCCAGTTGAATTCCGTGAAAGGAGAGAGAATGAACATTAGCAGGCGTTTCACATAACAAAATCCTATTGGATACACACTAATTCCGTTCGAAGACATCGAAGACTCCCCCCCACATAACTTTGTATTGCGGGTAACACCTTTGAGATATCCTGGACATACTACTTGATACTTTCTGTTAATATCTGCTGGCACACGGAGTTCTCTCAATCTGTTATGCTAAAACTTAATTTGAAGACACCTTCGACTTGTATTCGCATCAAGATTTTGTTGACATCTTTTGAACTAGTTGCTGGTAATATCTTTGAGATATTTTTTGGAACAAAAACCTTCGTATTTTCAGTTCCATTTGAGCCTTGTACATCATGCTCTGACAAGGGTTCGCCTAGTAAAACATCTTTGGACGCTCTGTTCCTTGCATCCAGTTCTATCGATGACATGGGTCGATATCAATACGACGAGTCGCTCTTACACATCCAGCTATGGTTCCGGCTCGTTAAGTCAACTAAATAGACGCTGACTCATTCTTTGCATTGACGTCTGGGCGGGTGTTCGCCATCAAATGATTGGATTATTAAAGTGTACTTCGGACGCACTCTTCAAAACATGCATATCTGTTCAGACGCTACGCGGTAACTACTGAATTTCTAACATTCATATAGCAAAACTGTTCTTTCAGCATCTTGGAAATATTCAATTCAACATGCTTCTAATGTGATAGAAATGACGCCAGAGTTTTGCTAAGGTTCACCACAGATTTTCGTGAACGACCGTCGAAGATCGAATCCAATTTCATTTGTGCTAAGAACAGCGTCTTAAAAGTCGTCCTCAGTTTGCTGGCATGTTCGATTGCTGTGGAACAGCGCTGGCATTGAGTCATCCCATTCTTTTTGTAACACTTAACTACCGTGACCCAGTGTGATGACTTTCCATCAGTATGTAGAGCAACTCTCTGATATCAAAATTCTACCCAAAAGTCGGTAGCATCGTGGAGTTATATAGTTTTGACTGCAGCGTGGGATTCATTGCAAGACGGCGGCGTGGGATACGTAGCTTTGACGGCGGCGTGGGACGGGTGCCTTTGACGGCGGCGAGGGAATCAAATGCATGACTGCGGCGGGGGATCAATGACGGCAGCGAGGGACTCGGTTGGGGTAACAATAATGACGGCGGCGTGGGAGATGACGGACGGCGGCGTGGGATTCAAGTAGCGGGTAGCGGGTAGCAGAAGTATTGACGGCGGCGAGGGACATTTTGTTTGATCCAGTATTGACGGCGGCGAGGGAGAAGTTTTTGATAATCATGGACGGCGGCGAGGGAAATCATTTTGACCAAATTTTATGTTATATCAATCATGTAAACACATCCTTTGGAGAATTTAAATCAACCTGTATCTTTGAGGAGTTTAAGTCAACCTGTACCTTTGAGGAATTTCCTACCTAAATTTGAACTATTTGTCTGTCATACGCATCCAAAGTAAGATTTTAACTACTAATATTATCCAATTCCATCATCATTCATGTACTTGCATTAATAGCACACACCTGTTTGTTACTTATCTCGAAAGACTTGGGACACAGAGTCATTGAATCTATCTAGTTTCATATATCTCGGGGGGTAAAATAATCGTCATTTAAAGTTCGTTGCAACACCATAACCTTCGCAGAGCGAGCTTCACCGAGTTTCACTATATCAAATCAGCACTTCGAATGGAGTAGTTTTACTGACTGATGTGTAGAAAATTTGTTTGTTATAGTATTGGAAAAAATTTGGTAAGAGTTGTTAAAAAATATATGAAATAAAATTGAAAATGAAAATAAAGCGTATGAATGTAATTGATCTTGAAATTTGTGTTCTTTATTTAATAAACTTTGGTTTCAGTTCGGCTACTGATTAGAATCTAGAGTGTTGCAGTTTACACAAGTAAGACCGTAGGTTACTACTGAAACTAATCTGACGTTATGACTGGATTGGAATGCAAGGTGTATGACGTTGGAATCTTAGCCACCAATTGTTTAACGAAAAACGCCTTTAGCCGAAGGTTAGTTATCCAAATCATGTACCTTCGTTTCATAGTCCGGCATTGGACCATACCATATACCAGAGACAAGTATATGGTATTGCCCGCTTTCTACGCTCTGATTCAGCCAAAGAATAGCTATAACAGCTTTCGCAAACACTAAGACGTTGAACAGGATGTCAAAAAAAAAAAAAAAAAAACAAAAAAAATACTGTGATCACTCCATTGACTGATAGCGGTGGATGACTAGCGACACCTGAAAGGCCAAACTACGTATAGGGTCTCGAGATTCTGCTGGCGCTTGGGCACTAGTAGCCAAAGACAAGAGTATGGTTTGTCTCTGCTGGCAGCAGCTCTTTCATTTCATATATTATGTGCTAGAAGTCAAGCTGTAAATTGAACGCGGTCGTACGTTTTAGCCAGCCTTTGGTTTAACTGAAGGGCACTTGTACTTTTGTTCAAACAAGATATAAAAAAAGGCACCGGAATGAAAGAATATTTGCACAGATACAAAAAATATTAGAGAAGACACTAAATCTTAAACGACGGTTAAATGTATACAAAATTTAAGTCTAATCTGGGGCCTGTTTCATAGATCATACATCACATACAACATACATTAAAATTTTGTATATACATCAC
This sequence comes from Cheilosia urbana, assembly GCA_946477585.1. Taxonomy (NCBI): domain Eukaryota; kingdom Metazoa; phylum Arthropoda; class Insecta; order Diptera; family Syrphidae; genus Cheilosia; species Cheilosia urbana. The sequence goes on from OX297853.1 coordinate 179,974,818, forward strand.
ATACAATTATTTTCTGTACCATTTTGCATTTTCTTCAATATGGAAGCAGCGCCATGGGATTTCTTAGTGGCAAAGTTCGTTATTTGATTTACGAAATGAAAGGTTCGTTAAGTTCACAAGAGTGAGGGTATTAACCGAAGTAAACATAAGAGCTGTCTCGCTTTTTTTTTACTGTCAGTTTGACAAATCGCAATGTTTTTGACATTTTACATGATGTGTTAAGTTGAAAATCGAAAAAAAACAACGCTTTTTCGCGAAAGAATATACAATTTATTAAAACCAAATATGGATTCTACACAATCATCTATTTTGATTGATATAGTCTTAAACTGCAGAAAGCCGGTAGTTCTAAGGAAATTTCAACTGGACTGGAAATGCTTTCACTGTCCACTAAAAGATTGGTGCAACAAATTTGATGCAGTTCCCTCTGAACAAGCAATATTCGAGTGGATGCCAATGAAGTTTGGGGACAGTCCGCAGTGGGAGCGTTGTCGGTCCAAGATTGGAATGTCATTTACGGATTTTTTAAATATATATTCAGAGGATTTAGGAAACTGGACTGCTTTCAATTACCATCATGCTAAAGAAATACCATTGGAATGTCGATATGATGTGGACTTTAGTTGTTTCGGTTTTACTCAGTTGGCCAAAGATGCAACGTTTTGGTTGAGCTCTAAGGGTGCCAATACACCATGCCATTTTGACACGTATGGATGTAATATAGTTGTTCAGGTTTATGGCAGGTAAGCATATAATAAAGGTATTTCATAAATAGAATGTACAAATTATGTATTCCAATTATTTACTTAGAAAGCAATGGCTTTTATTTCCCCCGGAGACGCAGCTTTCCCCAACTAGAATACCATATGAAGAAAGCAGCGTTTATTGCTCTGAAAATTTCTTTTCACCCAAAAGCATTGATTCATTGGCAGGTAGATGAACGACCGGAATCTGAAATAATCATGATATCTACACCTAAACTACGTTACAGTTGCTAGACATAATGCTACGGAGTGTATTCTCGGGGAAGGCGATGTTCTTGTTGTTCCCAGAAATTGGTGGCACTATGTGGAGAGCCTGGATACGTCTTTAAGTGTGAATGCATGGATACCCTTGGTATATTCTTTACTTTGTACCTACATTGGTCTTTAAATAAAATTCATTTCGTCACCTTTATTAGGAAGTCGATATTGATGCACAGATTGAGGAATGCATCGTTAAATACATTATCGAAAAATGTGTAAACGGTGAGCCTGAAGAGAAGAAGCAGTACATGCTGAATCCAAATCAGGTACCAGTATATTGTTGTTTATGTGTTTTTATAATTTGACTTTGCTGTTGCATTGAAAGTTGTTTCGATGTTCAATATTGTAAGCAATGTTCAATGCCATAGAAGGGTGTTCGTTGCAAGTAAATGGACTGATTGTGCTTCACAACAGCGTCACTTGAAACCCTCCTCTTATACCCATTTTTCTTTTATATTCCTGCAGTTGGAGTTGGTCACAAGCAGTGAGGAATTACTCCATATCCTTCGTTTTCTGTTAGAAAAAAGTGCGAGTTCGGGAAAAACTGTCAGCGATAGACTGGAGGATACAAAATATCCATCTGAATACCTGACAGATTTAGAAGTAAGCGATTTAATTAAAAAATGTAAATTTGATATCAGTGTGCTAGAAGCACTTGATCCGGTCAAATTTGACAATATTATGCTAGAAAAATCACAGCGGTATATAGACATGGAATTACCAGACAGCTCGACGATCGATCCTATGCATGCAGCGCTCGTGAACGCCATTTGCCATCCAAAAGTGATAAAACTAATAAAAGACAAAATTCTTACAACATATTGCAGCAGTAATTAATTTATTTGTTCGTCCGCAATTTATGTATTCAAAATAATTATAACACTAATTGCAAATAAAAAATAATAATGTTTATATCGTTTGCGGATAGTCTTACTTAAGTCTAAATGCTTGAAAACGGTCGTTTGCCATTACTCTCCCTCTTAGAACTAAGCGACTACTACAAATTAGTAACACTATCACAGGTTTTCTAAAATTAATTATAATTTATCGCTTCCTTATTATGTACACTATGCAATTCCTTAGGAACTTTTGGAATTTGAGACACTCCATTAGGAAGTGGTTGAGAAGTGTTGTACAACTATCGTCTACTCTGACCCATGTTTACCTCCCATAGCTTCAAATAGTTGTCTAGAACCTCACGGAACCATTCTTGTTTACTTGTGTCGGTAAAGATTACATTGAGCGATTTTAAATCCAACTGTAGGATAGCTTCGTTACCGAGCAATGTGTCTAGAGATCGCAGTAATGTGGCGTTTCCATGTAGTTTTAATAGAGTGACGTACTTAAATACATAATACTCGTACTGCAGCTTTCGCCGAGCCCATCGTTCGACTGTAGAGTTACCGCTTGCGGTACGTATTTGGCCCAAATGCTCTGCATACCATGGAGCGAAATAGTTGTATAAATCGAGTTTGGAAAGACCACCAACTCCTTTCGTTTTGAGACGATCTTTGATCATTTGATAGTTTTTCCGATTATATACGAAAACCTGTAAAAAACAAAAACAAAATTATTTGTGAGTTAATACACAAGTCAGTTAAAACCAAACGATTTATTCAGATTTACTTGCAGCCTGAAGAATGCTATCGATGACTGCGTATTTTTGCGTAAGCTTTTATATTTTCGAGCCACCTCATCAGGGGATCTGTCAAACAGTTATAGCTACTTGGGGAAGAGAACGGTAACGAACGTGTAAAAAACAACGCTGCTATGCATTTCTGCAAAAAGTGAGGGCTAATACTTTCGGTGAACGCTCTCAAAATGAATTACAACCAAAACAAATTGAAAAAGATTACGAGGGGGCATGTACAGCATAACATATTCACCATGTTTCATATTCGCCTAATCGACACCATCATCAATCAACTGGCTACCATCTTTAGCACTATGTACGACCTTGAATTTTAACAATAGAGGGAATCTCTTTGGTCACGATCGCGACCCGTAATTTAACAACATCTTCCTAAAATTATAGATTTGCTGCCCAATTTAAAAGTAGGTTTTACATAGTGGACAACTAATGAACTTAATTGGACGAGGGCTGTCAAAAACCAATAGTGATATCTGAAGGAACTGCAAAGATGAAGAGAAAGAGAATATTGTGCGCTTCTTAAGTTTTTATCGTAAGCTCATTAGAATCCGGCAGGATACCTTTTACTTAGTCTCAACAATGTAAAGGATATCTGTAAGAAAATTGATTCTCAAAGCCCTGCCTTGATCTAAAAGCACACCAACGAACCAAAGTCTCGTAGAGCTTTCTGTGGTGTACCATTAGAGAATTAGAAAAGTATCATATGAAATGTGTAGAAAAATGATCCTATAAGTCGGGCCGCATCTATGCCACACCTGATTTGGGCTACTCAGATCACATGAATCAAAATGAATTTAGTTATTCAACGCCACAATATGGTATTAACATAGTTTCAAGTTTTATATCGTAACGTGTGTAGTAGCACCTAACGCAACTAATTCACCCGGTCCTCTTACGTCTAAACTAAGCGGAAAACAAAAGACTGCAGTTTCGTATACAAGTATGGCTTCCTTTTACTTACCTGGTAAAGTGAATTGCCCGTAGTATATGAATTTATATAGTGCGTTCCAAATGCTTCCATAAATTTAACCGCAGATGTGATATTTCCAGTCTTCAATGTATCTACTCTATCAGCTACATCTGTCTCTAGTGATTGGTTAGGCGGAATACTTATTTTAAGTTTGCCAGTCTCACGAAATCGTACGACTCTGACTAGAACGTACGAAAAATCACCACGAACGAAGGAGGTGTTGATTCCCAACTTCCTCGCAGCTACATCGGCATGCCATCCACCTGTGAATGCTTCCCATGGTTTGTCTAATCGTTCGATTGTAAAATCGCGAAAGTACGCCTGGTACAATTGACGACGATTGTCACAAAACTCCATGTGAAAATCTCCATGGAATTTCCCGGGCTCGTTCTCCTCCCGAGTTTCGGTTAACGAATTTAAGTTCTAAAAAAAAAGAAAAAAAGTAGACGATAAAATTAGAATATTCCTCAGTTAATAATTGAGCATGAAATTTGTAACCGTACCTTATAGATAGTTTTAGTCGGCTCTTTAAAGAGCCAGCGTTCGGTGTCATTGAAAGAAATTACTTTCATTGAAATACCCAAGTAGCCATAGCGTACGAATATGTTGATGGCTTTACCGATCCTCAACTGCGATTCGTGGTTGCCACCAAAACAGATATCAGCAGCTAGCAGGAAAAGTGCCAGAAGCCAAATAAAACCATGAGTATGGTTCATTGCACATTTAAGTGGGTAATAAAGTTAAAGATCGTCACCTAGAAAGAACAACATATATTAACTCAGAGTTATGGAAATTTAATTGAGATGAAATAAAGTTTATACTTTATAGCGCTAGCTGTTATTTCACAAGGAGTACGCTACAACTTGGTAAAATTGGGCAAAGAGGACCTTACATTACCCTGTATTGTTTGCATTGTATATTTAAAATGTTATAGCTTATCGTTCTTATCGAACAATTTATTGAGAATTGCTTAAGTATGAAATACATGCAACACAATTGATTATGGTAAAAAATGTTAACACCAAATTTATAAACCTAACCTCAATAAAACTTGAAACGGTTTTTGTTCTTTTTAGAAAATTAGCCTTCTACGAGAAATATTCATTTCATAAATTTTTGTTGGAGATGACACGAAGTAGGTTGGTATCTAAGGATGTATATTTCAAATGCCCCACCTTGTATTTTAGACCAATATCTCTTTTTAACTTTCTCGATTACGTAGTTAAAGAAAGATATTGTTTTCGTACAAAATACAAACTTAGACTAGTATTATTGATATTCTCAAAATTATTGCGTCCTTAATTTTCAATTCGGATCACCGAAAACGCTAATTTTAAAAACTGCTCATATCTCGAAAACCCCATTTTCGACTTCGATATAACTTTGAAAACCAAGTAATGCTTACATCCCAAACAATCATTTAAAATCGGTTTTCAGCTATAGTGAAATATTTGGTATTGTTTTGTTTGGTTTTTTGTTATTTGCCAAATTTTACAAAAACCTCTCTAACGATTTTGATTAAAATGCATAGTAAAGATAATTTCAGAATTCTAAATAAGATCTCGTACTTAGTTTTTCTCAGAAAATTCGAGTAAATCGATTTTTTAAGTATTTCTCAAAAATGGCTACCCAAAAGCCGATCTCTGTTCATACATATTTTTAAAACTCAATACCGCACTTTAAAATTCAAATTTGCAACAGCCATTATAAATGCAATAACAGCAACGCAAAACTTATTTTCAGCAAATATTACCCACTCCTACTATTTCAACCATTTTGAATATGCACCTTAAAATAACTCCAATCACTTGGAGTTCAGAAAACCTCACTTCATTTGCAGTTCTTTCGTTCCAGTCGTGTACTTTTTTTCTTTTGTATTAAAGCCACACGAATTTCAAATTGAACTATTTATGATCATTTAAAATTTCACATAAACGTTTTACATTTTTGACTCAAAACCCAAAACATGATGTTACGCAGTAATTTTACAATAATAGTGCAAGTTAAGGCAACAAAACTAAAATGTATATACGTCCTCAAATTATAACTAACATTATGCATTTGCTGATATAAGGTTCCTAGCATTTAACACATATCCTTAATTTTAAATTAGACCCGCCCCTGCCATATGCACAAACGATATTACTTAATTATGTGCGTAGAACGTTTGTTCATGTCAATAATAATGTCTCTTGCAGACGTTGCATGTACAATAAATAATAGCGAACGGATATCGAATACGTAGTACCTACTATCGGAAATAAATGGGTACGTGACCGGAATTAACTAATTCCATTGAGAGTAAGTGTTTACGGGTTTGAAACCATCATTGTTAACGGAAGCTTTAAACGCTTTTTGACTAATTTCCAAATTATAAGTATTTGTTTGTAGATGAAAATTGGTAAAAACGCGTGATTGATTTGCTATACCTATATAAACATCCGTTCTGGCAATCCTTCTGTAGGCTCATAATTTAATTATGGAACTTCTACGTTGGCGACATGACAAGCATCATAAAAAATTGTGGATTTCATGCTGAGATATTTGTGGTACTTTTCGTGAATACAGTGATAACTACCTATTCCTAAAAAAGCATACATAATATTCTGTGGTTAAAAAGGTTTAAAGAATGCTGCAGTAACTGCTTGCTGTTTAAGTGGCGTTTAATCATTCAACATTATGTATTCAAAAATCTTTGAGAAATTAAAAATAAAGTGCACGACTGGGTCGAACAAAACTTTCTCGTTCATCAAAAGTTTTGTAAATATGAAATGCCTCAGGCGGTATACCTAAAGCCAGACCGAAGCGTGCTCTCGTGGTACATTAAATTGGGGTGGTGATCCCCTGAGATCAGTTTATTATCACTGGCCATCGCCCTAGCAACGTGCCTCCGAATCACTTTCATAAGGAAATTGTCGATCCTATTCAGTCGAGCTCCATTGTATAGGGTCTTGTTGGGATAGTATTTGATGTACTCAGATTCAGGAGCTCTAAACAACTCTAGACAGGCCTTGAGGCATTGCCCCTCAAACACCTGAATCTTTTCACCTTCACCCTGGAGTCAAGTTGACTGCTACGCAACAGTCTCCTTGTCAGAGCGTAGGCCCTCTTAGCCCCAGCAAGACAAGCATCTAGTTATATGATTGTCAAAATACAGATACTGGTCGAGCCGGATGCCAAGACACCTGACCGCGTTTCTCACCGCCAATGGTCGCCCCTGCTGTGCAATAATTGTTAGTTTTCTACAGTTTTTTTTTACTGGTATCCATAGAGGCCCCAGCCAATGGAGTTTTGAACAGGATTGTTTCCGATTTTTTGAACTTGATTTTCATCTTCTTATCATCGCAATACCTCTTAACTTGCTCGAAGTCACGCTGCAGAAGGATGTTGATGACCTCGATTTTTGGTCCTGACCTGTGCGCCACTAAATCGTCTGCGTACGTTAAGTAGGTACCATTAATATTGAGGTTACCGTGCGAAAAAGAAAATGGCCCCGAGCTGTAAGCCCCAAATCTCCAAATCCGAAGTTTGAACGAAATCCGGACAGCCGTTTATTCTGTATGCATCGGGACATACGGACTGACAGACAGACAGACTACAGAATTTTGCGACCCACTTTTACTACGTATCTTATCGAGAAAGTTAAAAACTTGTTGAACCAATAAAAATGTTTTCCGATTATTATTTCAGACATTTCAAACCATACCAACAATGCATCAACAGAGGTCTTGGTGATTATATTTAAACAGTTGGTTTTGACGGCCAATTTTCCGCATTTATAAGATAAGGCTATTACGAACAAAATCAACGTACCAGTTAGTAAATTTTATTACCGCTAAAATATAGTTTGCGGTAGTAAATCAATTTAAGGCCATACATTAAGAAGAGTGCAGACGGGAGTACCTACCTACCTTACTAAGAAAATGTTGGTCAGAAAATGGTTTTATGAATTTTGGGAATTTTAAATGAGGTTATTAGCCGACACACAAGCTTGAGACAAGTTAAATCTTCTTTTCATTTGTATAATTCACACGAGGTTCATTGTTCACGAATCCACATACACACAACTCAACGCCCCCAGATGTTGAATTGTTGAATACCTACTTCCTGTTAACCTGCTCCGTGGTTTTCTTCTAAATACCACTCGTTTTATAATAATAAAGTATAATATTATTGTACCCAAGAAATTTTGGTTTTTTGTTTGCTAATGACACAAACAAAATTATGCAAAAAACGTTTGATCATGATCTGATCATATCAATGACATCAATTGAACTGTGCAAGGGGCTTTCCTTCCGTGTCGACATTCCCATCGTAAGATCATACGCTCCGAATATACAATGGAACTGACTAAAGCATCAACGCATTCATCTAATAAGTACCATTTCAATATTTCCATGTAAATTACTTTTGGAAAACTTACGAAAACAAGGAAACAGCCCATCAATAATTACCAACCATCATCAATTATGTATTACCTACATATAAATGTAAATACAGTTTTCTTTATTCGCATTTCTAAGCCAATTTACGTAAGTAGCACAGGCACAGGCACAGTTTTTAGTAAAACAAATTGTAATCAGCTTCAAGTTCAAGATCGCCTTCGACACTCATTTGCACAATTCCGGAAAAAGGGGGGAGATATAACACGAAAACAAACATCAAGTCAAGATGATGAAAATCAAGCAAATAATCTCCAGATTGGCAACATGTTTAGAAACACTCGTATAAATATGCCTTTACTGTGCTAGAGTTTATACAAAAATTGAATTCAGCAAACATTCCGATTCGGTTGTAAACTTTTGTTTAGGCATCATGGTCAGTGTTGCCGCAGGTTGACGAAAGTATGAAATGGATCCAAGTTTTTGGCTGTTAGCTGACTTAAAATGTACGTCTGACAAAATATTTCAGTACAAATTTCGCAAATGCTATCGTTCTAAATTATAATAAATAATAATAAATTTGTAACATATATCTATTGAAATGTGTTAAAAGAAAACTTGTTGATGTCAATCAAATATGTTGTCATTTAGGAAAGTGGAATCAAACATTTAGCTGACACTATTTTCATGATAGAATTTCATGAATCACAAAAAATGCACCCAATATGTTGAGCTGTCAAATTGTATTGCCTATATGTAGTTTCAATGATAAGAAGTATTCAAGCTTGACAGCAAAGTTTCTAGTTTTGTAAGTCTGACAGCAGCTGTCTGACTTGTTGTGTTTCAGTTTCTTATGGGCTCAGATCGGCGGAAATCGCCGAAATCGAAAGCATGTAAACGATGGAACGTCAGAATTGAATGATTTGAATGTTTAGTTGTACAAAGAAATTCTTTTAAGACATCGTTTTGATTGATTGAGTGTAACACCATCAACAAGGCCGACTTTCTGAGTTTCAACGTTCAAAACTTGGTGTTATAAGTTTTCTTAGCACTTTCTCACCTCCTCCTCCGCATTGTACAAGAAATCGTATTCCATACACTACCTCCATACCTCCACAAGCTCGTACTTTAGTGTTGGAAGCGAAATAGAATCAGATCTGTAATCAAAATCTAAATGTTCTAATCACAGATAAACCAAATGATGGTTTTATTACCAAGAATAGCATTTGCACATATTTTTGAAAATTCTAAAAGTTAATACTATATTGAAAGTATTAGGGAACTGGGTGCACTAAGAATGTCAACACTACCTTCTACTAATGCAGCGCAAGCGCAACCAATCTCAGTATTTACAGCGAAGTTGAGGAAGAAGAAGAAGAGTAAATAAAACTGGTACGTGGATTGCTCGCAGCTTAACTACAAAATTAAGTTCTCCGATGAGCGTACGAAGATCTCCGCCATAATTACCACGAATGGTATGCAAACCTACTCACCTTGACTTGTCATGCCTTTCCTTATTGTCTACTTACCTCTCTGCTGCTCTTGGTCTTTCTATCCGCTACCAACAGGCCAGCGTTGCCAGACGGTCAACCTATTTCCCCCCAGATAAATCTGGAAAACCCCCAGATTTGGCTAAACCCCATATTTTTGTCCTTATTTTATTAACACGTTTTGTGTACGACTTAAAAATAAATAATAAGGCGCAACAGTTCCGTATGGACCCTAGCCTAGCTCCTCGCAGCCATTCGTTTTGTGTGAGTTTTTCATTTTTGAAACACATAGAAGAAATCTACAATAATTTTATGCCGAATTGAGAAGCTCTTTCATATGACAGTTATACTCTCGGATGTTTGCCATGCGTTTGCAAGAGGTGGCGTAGTGAAAAAAAAGCCACAAGATGGAATTATGGATTTTTTTTTTTCGGGAATCGAACCTGAGGCCCCTTGCTTAGTAGTCTATAACACTAATCACTAAGTCACTTCGCCTATGGCCTCAGGCTAGAGTGTGCGGCAGATAAATACATAGCCCTTACACAACTTTGATGAAATTTTGTTTATATAAAATTTACAGATGAGGTAGGTTATAAAATCATTTTCCTGAAACTGGCGTAAACCTTTTTTAAAATACTCCTTTTGTAAATGAATATAGTCCAATTGGCCTTTGAAAAAAAAATGTTCAATGGCAAATATAGCTTTAAAGATCGATAAAAAAAAACCCTTAATCCGGGTGAAAACCCGCAACTGGCAACGCTGCAATAGGCAATCTTTCGTGTTGTAGTAGCTGCAATCGGAATTCGCTAAAAGGTGTAATATATCTTAATCAGTTAATAAACTGTCCAAGAGGTGTGATGACGCTTCGGATGTGGCCATGATACTTGGGTATCTAGTGCAAAGTTTGACATTCTAGACACACCAGTGTTGACAACAACTTCTGTCCCAGTTTACTGCGGTAATGCTGATCTTCATGACCATCGCTATCCATTTTATATTTCGTATGCAATGCGTGTCTACCTCTGCATACTGAATTTCGACGGCCGTTACGGTTTAGCACCCTTCATAATAGTGCGGGCGGCTTTAAAGCGGGAATGAGGCAATTTGTAACACAGGAGGCAAGAGAAAGAAAATTAGAGAAAAAAAAAAAAAAAACGTTGCTGCTTATTGTTATGGATGATGGCAACGATGGTTTTAATTTTTGAGCACCATGTTTAATTGTGTATATTTGGAAACATAATGAAGGTAATGCATATACGATTGACCGTACATGAATTTTCGAGTATAAAAAAGAAATCAAAGTGCGGAGGTGCCTTTTGACATTTGGGTTTCTTTAAAGGTCATCGTAGGTGTATTTCCTACTATTACATAATTGCTGAATAAAAACAGTTCAAAACGCTTTTAGCAAGTATTAAGCCTACATAATGTCAAATTTCAAATAAAATGACATTTATTTTTTGCTGTTTGTCACTTGAAAATTGATTTGATTTGCTGTGTGCCTAGTTTCAAAGTCCCCACTACAATTAAAGAAATGAGAGAAATATTATAAAAAATAATATCTGAATTGATATTTTCCTTACATTATTATCAATTTTATCACAATGGGGACGTTCGGATTCATAGTTTAGTAAGTCTGACAGCTGTCTGACTAGATATATTTCAGTTTTTATTGGCCCAGAGTGGTCACGTGATTAGTTTTTGCAGTTGACGTTTATGGAGGGGAAGCCGACAAATCTAGTCAAGAAAATCCTGCCAGCATACTCAGTTGACATTTCGAAGAGTCAGATTTAAAATAAACAGAGTGGCCGTGGCAGAATTCTGAAGAGTCGAAAAAAGGGCCGGTGAGAGAAAAAGGTGTCATTTCTAAAGCTACTCTGCGAATTTCGACTTTTCGCCCAATATTTAACAACCATTAGTTCGCATAACAGTGGAATAGTGTTGTGATAGGCAACCGTGTTACATTTTGAATGTACCTACTTATTTGAAAATAACAATTTTTGAAAAATTTATGAAGGGCCTTTTCCGAATAAAAAAGGGCAAAATCACACAAAGCTAACGCTGACCGCGAGAATACAAAAACAATTCAAGTTGCTTAGTCAACGCGTTCGGATTCCTAGTCACGACGAATCTATTAGTTGACGTTTTAGATAAACTAGGTATAGTTGACGTTTTACATAAACTAGGTATCCGAACGTCCCCAATTAAATTTGCTCGGCTTCGTATTTATTTTCATTTTGTAAACGTTTGAACGATTTCCTTTGAAAGTTCGTTGTTTTTTTTTTTTTTTTCAATGCAGCGGGTAGTTTTCCGCTAGATTGAGAAATTTTCCTGAAAGGGATATATTACAAAAAGTGCTAGATTAGACATCTGCGCAAATGGTGAAATGTCAATTTTTTTTTATATATATGGAATTTGACATGCCGCTAGTCATCTAGCGGGCAGTGGAACGCGGCCAATGAAATACATTTTTTTTAGCTTCTGCTATCTACTTTTTAAAATTAATCCACTTTTACTTAGCTCCTGCAAATTTTAACACTACCTAGTTAAAGTACTTACTTAAAATGGTTACCGGAGTTCTGTTTAAATTCAATCGGATTAAAGGCCGAAGTTTAAAAAACTGAATTTATGTTCGGGTTTAATGACTGAATATTATAGTTTTTGGCCATAATTGAAATAATTTCATACTATGTTCGATTTATTTTAACAATTAGGAATATAGTACAAATAGTACCCAAAATTGAGAACTGGTACTTGCGTACTCGGGAAACTTGCGTACTCGGGAAAGTCAAATAGGAGGTACAGAAATCAGTACAATAGTAAGCATTTTTTCAACAATGGCTGTTGATAATTCTATTTAAAGAATACAGAGTCGTGCCTCTCGTAAACTTATGAGATAACCGAGTCGTTATTTCACTATTGAAATACACTTTTCTTAACTTATTTCTTCCGTGAACTCTTTCATCATTGGCATGAATGTGTTTGCGTATTATACAGCTTGTACTTCTGCGTATGGCAAGTTTTGATATTGATTTACAACATAATATGGGCCCCTTAGTACCCTATAACTCACACTATACAGCAGTATAGGCGGGATCCTTGAACTTTATGACCATAAAAATGTTGACATGATTGCTCAACATAGCTTTTGTTATTTTCATTGGATTAACGTTTGCTAGCTAATTGCCAGTTGGACCTTCATTTTCGATCGTATAAAATGTTAGATAGAGATTTAGGCTCTTAATCTGTTGCTTCTAAGTGTAGGTACATATTTGTAAGTAAGTTTGCATTATAATTAATAGCTCCATAAATAAATGCTAATTCATGTTCAACAATCAAGGGCAGACAGGGAGTAAAGTACCAGATCAGTCTTAAAATTAAATGTCATCTGTAGCAACGAGTCAAGTGTAGCGAGTACCCATTCGAAAAAGAACAGCACAACCAGTTTTGTTTTTAAACAAATTATGTATTCATACATATTAAACTATAGTCGATGGAAAAGTATTCACAGTTTATAGGTTGAAATGGTTTGGTGATTTAAAACAGAAAATATTAAAGTTGATAAAAGACTTGTGGCTCGAAAACTTCATCGAAATAGCCGTTTTAAGTTGTTTTCCACGAAAACACCAAGAAAATGACTTCCAAATTGTTTGGTTGTTGAAACAAACACATCTTTTGCAACATTCAGTAGAGCAGCTGACCGAACAAATGTCTCAACTCACAACTTAAAATCATTTTCCACACTTAATTGATGGGCTAATATTATTTTTGAATGCACTGAATTCTTTTTATAAGTTATTATTACGATCGAAATTTGTATTTAAAATAGTTTACACAGAAGTTTCTCGACTGGTGTCTCACAGCTGATTGAAACGTCAAACGAAAACTAGTTATTGTTCGGTGTGAATGCAATTTTGAGTTTTCGATGAACACACGGTTTTCGGTGCGGTGTGAAGAGGGTATATATTGGTACATTTCGATGTAAGGATGGGCTTCTATAAAGCATTGGGAGAGACAGGTCTATCAACAAAGTTTCGATTTCCGAGTAACCAACTTCTAAGTTTCTCGTTCAAAAATCAAATATTAAAATAACTTCAACTTGTAGGTTAGATTTTTCTGACATATCTCCAATGACATATTTGAAAAATGCCTATAAGAGAACATTATGCAGGTGCTATCTAATTTTAAAGCGTGGTCTTTATCTAATGTGTTTTTATATTCCTTTTTTTAGAAGCCGTACCTTTTGTTCGTCAAATCAAAACTAGGTAGGCAATAAAGCTACGATTCACGTGACATTTTTAGTGGCAATATTTAAAAAAAAATTCGGCATTCGGTGGTCATTCGTGTGTCTTTCGTGAAAGCGCGCTGCGACAGCCCGGGTGACCAGACGCTTGACAGGCGATCATACCTATAGTGACAAATTTAGTACAAATGTATACGATGTAATGATGTCAGCATGTCCAAATTTGACATGAAAAGTAGCATGTGTAGAAACACATTTTGGAATCCAAAACTGTTCGTATGCAATCTTTTATTTTCTTGAGAGGAAGGAATTCAGGAATTAATTTTCGTTTTTGCCGAATTACAGAAAACAAAATGTAAACAGCGAAGATCATGTTCTAATACACTGTTCCCATGCATTGGGTATTAACGTACTATACAACGTATTGGCGTATATCGTTTCAACCTCATTCAAGAGCAAAAAATCCATTGAAAAAAACTTTTCACAAGTTATTTTGTTCGGATGATCTGTATAATTTCGTACGAGTTTCTTCCCAGACTTTGCTCCACTTTAACGTGTTTTTTTGATGTGGTACACCGTGAAGTACACACATTCAACCTTCGTCTGGAATTTAATTTGTATCCGTACATATTTCTGCGAATAAACAATCCCAAAACTGGTTGGCTTTTAATACAACCGTCCAAAGTTTTGCAATGCACGATCATGTACAAATGCTTCTACTTGCACTTGCACTATATCCCCGCCAATACAAGGAAAACTAAAACAAAATCCAAACCAAATGAACACAAAAACCTGCAGAACATGTAACTACAACCAACGATCAAAGTTAGAGTTCACTGTGCGCTGCTACTGCCACCCTATGTTTTCCCAGTACCATAGATACGTTGAAATTTGGATGCAGTTCTCTGGGTTAAAAAGAAGTAACGATTTTCTTTAAGCATGCAACCATATCAGCGATTGGATAAAACATTTCTGGATAGTTTCTAAGCAAAAGTAGGTTACTTTTAACCACCAATCGCACATGGTTCGGTTTTGTTTATCCATCATGGTTCACGCTCGTATATTTTTTCGGGCGGAAAACAGTATATTGCACCAAAAATTTTGTATAGCAGTATAGTAATAGATTAAAAAAAAAGCGGTGTACAGTTTATTCAATGAAAATTTACAAAGATAGCAAATTAACCACCAAGCAATTCATTTCAATCATCTGAATCGTCTTCGTTTTCGATTTCTACATCTCCTTCTGTTATTTTGTATTAGTCCTTTGAAAAAATTTTACGAAACAGTTCCTGCTTAGTTTGGAGGTATTCAAAGAAATCAACGCATGAATATCTTAAGTTAGGTTAGGTTAGCAGTATAGGTACGAGCGTTAATCATGTTGGCTACAAAAGTCGGTTAATATAACGACCCCAAATTTCGTACACACAAGTTTGAAGCATCGTTGAATTCGAAACTTCCGTCAACATCTAAAGGACCATAAGTGAAGACGATAACAGTTTTAAAAGCGAAAGCAGTCGCAAATTTTAGGGTGTAGCTATTTGGTTTACTAAAGGTAATAAATGTGTCCCCGGTAAGTAGTGTTACCAAACGTCAGGATTTGGGCTGACGCGTCAGGCTTTTAAGGTCTCTGTCAATTTAAGTTTAACGAAAAAAAAAAATATCATCATAAAAGTTAAATTGTTGCTGAATAGAAATATAGATTTTTAATGCTTTCATTTTTATTTTCGTTTAGTGGAAGAGACAATAACATTATTAGGTCGTTTCCCTTATTTCACATTTTGTCACATTTCTCTCACCAAAATGAAATATAACCAAAAAAGATAAGGAATGCGTTGAAGCACAAATTTTAAAAATGCGAATTTTTACTAGGCGGGAATATTCAAATAATAGTAGAACAAAGAACAAATTTATATTTAAGACCAATATTTTGAATTGTTTTTATTGCAGAAATTAAAATGTTCAATTCTTTTACTTCTTACATCTATTTTAGTGCTATACAAGCACAAAATATATTATTAAAGTCAAATAAAAAGTCAGTTACAAATTAGCATTTGATCGAATTGACAACCATCTGTCAGCAATAACCAACTACCCCACAGAAATTTCTTGGGCAAATATTTGCAGGTTTTTTATGGAGGGAAAATGTTTTGTGCTCCCTTTTTGGCTTCCTTCTGCCGAACTTTTGCGTAAGGGAACGAAGTTGGACTAAATCTGGCTAATGTGTTGGAACTCCGTGACAGCTGTCATATGGGGCCATTTAATTCCAAATTTGAAAACCTAACGTGCGATCTGTTGCTTTGGTACCTTACGTAAGACACAAAATAAGTATATTTTGTACTAATTAATTAATATTGAATACTACCAATTTATTTATAAAATGTTTAGTTAATTAAATGCAAAGTGTGTTATTATCAGGATTTTTGCCTATAATCAGGCTTTTCTCTCCTATCTGTCTAATTTTTTTTATGGTAGCCCTATTGGTAAGTAATAGTATTAAGGATAACCTGCTAAATTCAAACATATTGCTTAAACTGCGAGAAGAGTAGTATACTTTCTAATTTTTACAGTTAAAAAACAGCAATATATTATGTACTACGATTCGCCGATATTTTATTTATTTAATCAAACGATTCATTTTACACTATTCGCATACATTCAAGAAATAAACTACAAATGAATTTCAGAGGGTAAGTTCTAAGTCTTTTTAATTTAATTTATTCACTCTTCTTAACAATTGATCAAAATCGACACATTCAATTATGTATTTTTTAGGTAATTTATTTCAATATCAAGGAAAACCATTGAATAGAGTACAATGGTCAAAGATGGGGTAGAGGTTAATTGAAACCATGAAAATATATGTCTATGCGTGTATCTAATCAATAGAACGTGTTTTTTTATTTCTTTAATTCGCTGACCTTTAAAAGGCCTCTATAGAAATTGCCTTAGAACTGTGAATAAATACGATGAACAAAAATGAGTACAAACACATGCACGGTCTACGGGAGTCTGTTTTTATTTGCATTTATTTATTATTTTCTGGTTCGTATGTATAAATAAGTCAGGTGACTTTTTAATGTTTCATTCTAATTAATTATGCATTCCTTTATTTTATGTTTATGTAACTAAACTAATTTAAAAAAGGACTCTTCTTTAACCTCAATTATATTTTAAGATGCAACCCATATAATTTGTATGTGTTAGGTGCGTGTGTTAACCCGAAAAGTGGTTTATGCTTGAGGTTAAATGGATATTTATTGTACTGTACTTAAGAAATTAAAAGCCAAAATAAATGCACAGGCCAAACTATAAAAGTTAACAGTTGGTGCAAAGAGCAGTTCGCTTCAAGTAACCTCTAAGCCTATGGGAAATGTATCCTATTCAAATATATGGCTAACTCCGTTGACTTTATATTTTATGTTCGCTCAGATATTATGTAACTCTGCGCTTCTAATATTGAACAAAAATGTAACAATTGTGTTATTATGGATTGTTCAATGAAAACTGAACTTTTCCATTTAAACTTATTTCCAAAGTGAGTGCTGTGTAGCCCAAACAGTTCGATTTTGAAAAGAAGTTTTGGCCGAAATGAAGCACCCGCCGCGACTGCGAAAAGTTTGTGCAAAAAGTTCGTCAGACTAGTATGCTAGTGGACAACACTCATGGTTCCCGTCGTCTTACGGTGCGCACAGACGAGATGTGACTGCTATATAGCCGATCCGCCACACAGCCCATGCCACAATTGATCTTTTGCGCACCAAATTCCCAAATCGCATTATCAGCCGTCCTGATGGCGATGTCAATGGGCCACATCGGAGCTGCGATTTGACCCCTTGAATGGCTTTTTTTTTTTTTGGGGAACCGTGAAGGACCGAAGTTATGCCAACAATCCGGAAACGATTCAAGCACTTAAGGCCAATATCATCCAAGCAATACGTGAACTACAGCCCGAAACAATCAACAAGGTCTTGGAAAATTGGAGTGACAGCTGACAGAATGCGCTACTGCGAAGCCAGCCGAGGCAGCCACTTGAAAGACGTTGTGTTCCATAATTAATGGGAATGTTTGCTTTTAGCCATAATATATACAGAAAACATTTAATTTTGTTAATTTTATTGCATTTTTAAAAAGAAACTTGTATTTGACCCACCCTTTATTCATTGACTTTCTATGCATGGACTGCTAGTAGCCGACTTCACGCATGTTTCAAAATACAGACGCGCTACTGTTTTGCAGGGGAAAACAAAGAAAACTTAAAAAGCCTAAGTTTAGTTTTATTACAAATTTAAATTTGCATGTGATGTATGCGTCGAGAGTTGGAACTACTTTAAATTATTTGTTAGTGCATAGGGTACCTCCCTCATGAATCTACTGCGCTCAATATTTATTTATTTATTGTCATTATAGGTATAACTAGTTATTTTTATTCAAATAAAAAATAGGTCATGGTACTCAAAAATTTAAGTGATAGCTAGATTTATTTACTAATGAGTTTGACAGCTGCTTTTTTTTTTTTTTACGTTTTTGTTAATTTTACCAAAACGTCATCGACAAGACTGACTGACACGACATTTCCACCGCATTGTGCATTAAACACAATTTTTGCATCACTGATGCGGCGTGAAAAGGGCATAATAAAAAATGCGGCTACGTTTACACACTTTGAGTTACTTTCAGTCACTTCCAATTAAGCCCCAATGTGTTTAAAATAAAATAATTGTAAACTGCAGTAACATTTTTTGCAAAATTAATATCAAATGCAGAACATTTCGTTTTCTATTATTAATAGTATTACGTATAAAACTTATGTATTTTCACAATTTTGCGTTCTTATTCCTTTTAGGTAAACAAGCTTTCTCATTTTTTTTTACAGTTTGCTATCTGTCAAATTTTTGACTCGTTACTCGTTATTTCTACTATGCATTTTTTTAATAAATAAATCATAATAAATCAGCACGCTCTAACGCATGAATACTTTCTGTTCGCAGCATGCTCTGTCCATTGCTCTGATCTGAATTTGAAAAAAGTATATAGCTATTTATAAGAATGCGTTACCCCCTTTCGGTAATCGACATCAATAAAAACGACTATTAAATAAAAAAAATCCATGAATCACTATAGGAGAATAGGCAAATGTCACGGTGATGGATCTCCGCCAACTGTGACTTTTTAAAAAAATGTGTTAAAATTATTACCTATTAATTAACATACTTAATTCATTTAAATCGAATTCCTACGGCTATGAGCCGACAATGTTAGCGGAAACAGATATTTTCAGATCAGCGAACACCTCTGCACTAATGGACTCAAGTCTCACTGCTAACCCTTTCCTGAGCATGAAATTTCCTGTGGATAGTAATTGCATGTAAATTGGAAACAAAATTATGGAATGAAAGCAAAGCATCAAAAATAAACAATGATCGGCAATTCATCCGCGCGTAACTTTGTGCGCATATGGTTATAGTTACAGACAAAGTCAAAAAGTTTTTTTCCGTTACCACGGGGTACACACAATATCCGTTTTTTTTTTCTTTTTGATTTAATTCCACCTGAGATAGTATCGTATATAGTAAAAAAAACGAATAAAGTGCAGTAGTAAGTAATGAAAAAAAAAAAAAAACAAATTTATTTCATATTCAGAACGAAAACATAACATTGACTCGTTTTTAGTTTGAAAATAATTGCAGCTTTAAAAGAATAAGTTTCATAAATTAATAGTTTTTTTTTTAATGCACTAGTGCTCAAGGGGTTTTTGACCCTTATAATGCTCATGCACAGCACGAGTGGAAGGATGAACAGGAACGATAGAGAAGAGGTACTGGTGCACCTTGGTTTTAAACAATTGTGAGCTGTAATGAGAGGGGAAAACCGTTTGAGGCAATGCATAGTCAGGGCTCACTTCGAAGATTTTGAAAAAGTCGCAAAAAAAGGGGATTTCCATTCAAAAATGGGCAATACTAACCTGTCAACAAATGGCAGAAAAAAACAAAAAACCGGTTTAATTCACCATATTTTTCTGTTTATTAAAATGATTTTATGTAACATAACTATATGTATAAGGACAATTTAAGAAATTAAGAAATCAGTCTTAGTAACACCTACTACATAAGTTTTTGGCTTTTATTTATTCATGACCTTGTCTCTATATTCTATCAGAAGCTCCCAATCTGGCATCCAATCTTCTAAACTTTGATCAGTTAATAAATTTCGAGCTGAAATTTTGGATTGACAAGTAGACACTTTAAGAGAATTTGTGAGCTTATTTTGCATAGGGCTTAATTTTGAAAAAAAAAAATCTTTCCGCACTTGCACTACTGTGTATGTGCATATGCATTGAATGAACTGGGACAACGTTTTAACGAAATACAGAAAAAGGGGCAAATCTGGACAATTTTGGAAAAGTGGTCTCATTGGGGACAGAGAGAAAAAAAGGGGAAAAATGCAACTTTAGTCGCATAAAGTGAGCCCTGTAGCATAGTACATAAGTTTATTTAAAAATTAGTAATTACTTTTTGTTGCATTCAACTCAATTCAATTCAAGTGCAAATTCTCCTCCATGACAAGAAGTTTGGCAGTTTGGACAACTGAAGACAAATAGTAATAGACTTTTGCGATGAGTGCATTCAGATCAAGCATGAAAATTATTTTTTTTTGATTTTTGGCAAAAATTAATCACTCAAATGAAATTTTGATCGTTATAATATAAAAATGAGTCAAACGAAGTAGAAATAAGTTGCTGCGTAGCAGATGCCTACAACAAAATAACTGAACTAGATCTGCTACATTACTATACATTGGAATAGCTCTGGTATCAAAGTAGTTTGTTGTACAATTCTTGTACTGTCTTATGACTGAGATCTTGATATCGAGCATAGATAGAATATTATCTATGGACACGCCAATAAACATTTTTAGTTTCGGCTTTAAATTTTAGTAGTTCACAGTGGCTATATTTTCCATACAAATTGCGCAATTGTGAGCTTCCCTAAATTTAAAGTCGAGACTAAAATTTGTTATTAGTACGGCGGTATGACTTTATACGAAGTCAATTTTAAGTACCTAATCATCGTTAGTAATTTAAGTCCTGCCGGTATTCACTAACAAGTTAGGTACTTCTAATTTTGCGAATGAGGTATATCACTCATTGCCCGACTGAAACCAAAAGTGCCTATATGTCAAATGGTAGTGGTACCTGTTCATTATTGCAAAACGGGTAATTTACTTACCCTCATAATAATTATTATAAAAAAAAAACAACAACTAAAGGTTGACGCCTATTTAAAATGTACTAAAGAAAATAAATTATGAATGGACCAGCAATTTATATATACCAACCATGCATGAATAGCTGTTTGTAGTAGCTACTCCTGGTTGAAGTGCACTGAATATTTTTGCTTTAATTTCCAATCGAACCATGCAAAGTTTACTTTTACTAAAAACCACCATCACACCATAGCATTTTCTTTGTAAATTGTTTCGTTAGAGCGTTGCAAGCTCTCGGAGAATTTAGCATAATGAGGTTCCATTCAATGCAATTTACAACGAGTTGATTAGGATCAACAAAAGGGCATGAATCACTTGACATTATTGAAATTCACACACATGTATAAATCAATACTGTGTGCTTATAAAATACAAAACAAATAAAGAAAAAAGGTCTCCTATATTGTTCTTGACCCCCCATCCTAGCACCAAACTTGACGAGTTGTGGGGGCTGAGTAGTGGTAAAGACTCTCGAGAATCTCTCCAGATGAACCATGAAACCAAAGGGTGCTCCCTCTCCCCTCCCTTCCCTTCTTGTCCCACTCCTTCCATTTTATTCCTTAACTCTTTCTCTTATCCTATCCTATTTCCGCCTGGGCCGGATAAAGGTGTCATACGACCCGTGCCGAATATCAGCCTGGCTGGGGGCCCAGTTTCAAAAATAGCTCAAGTCGTAAACGGAGTATCCGGATACCTGGCGACCTCCGGATTAGCCAGCCCTATCTGTGTAATGCGGATCTCTGCACAGACGGACCTCAATCCTCCGCTACTCGTGGGAATCAAAAAAAAAAAATGAACAAAAATAAAATTTAAAAAAAAAACAAAAACAAAATGAGACCGGTTCTCCTTTAAAACCGGGCAGTAGTGCGGCGACTTCGCTGACTACTGGCACAGCTCCTGCAGCGGTGAGCGGTGGAAAAATCGTGACCATCCATGGTTCTTCTACTGTGAACAGCGGCAGCGCGCTTAAAAAAGATACAAATCCTAGCAATGGTGGGATTGTGACCATACATGATCCTACCACTGCTACCAGCGGTAGCAATATCGCTCATTCGTCTCCTAGTGGGACAGGGCGGCATCGCGCTCCCTCGAAAAGGACGCATAACACTCGTCGTCGTGCTGTTCATATCCTAAAGGTCCTCGGAGCTACTTTGAGGGCTGATAGGACCGCCGAACAGAACAGCAGAGTTGAATGGGCACATCTCAGAAGTCGTTTAGTGACGTTCTTAAAAATAAAATTGTGCTTGCTGTGATCGATCGCAGTGATGATGATGGCACCATCTCCCCTGAACGATGGCAGGTGGTCAAGACGAAGCTTTCAGGCAGCTTCTTAAATGTCATGAGGGAAAACCCGGGACCACCTCCTATTACTTGCGATGGTGGATGGCATCAGGGCCACGTGAAGCTTATCGCCTGCGATGATCAGAGGTCCTGCGATCTCTATAAGTTTGCCATAGGCAAACTCGGAGAAGTTTGGCCGGGTGCGAAACTCGATGTCGTCGCAAGGGAGGATATCCCAAGCCGACCTAGAACTCGTACCTGGATCCCAGCCGAACCCTCATCAAGTGAGGAGGTTCTCGAAATTATTCGATTGAGCAATCCTACACTCCCGACTCACAACTGGAAGGTTGTAAAGCTGGAGGAGCAACGAGGTCTCTATAGGTGCGCTCTTATCGTCGTCAACAAAGAGTCGCTTGCTCCCTTAACGCTCAGTAAAGGGGTGATTAGATTCGGTTTCGAATCTATCACCCTTAAAGTTTACAAAAAAGATGAGCTTGATTCAGGCAACATGCCTCCCTACCCTACGGGTTCAGAACCTGGAGCCTCAGACCCTGGAGCATTGGTTTCATTTCCATCACTGGATGACGATGCCTCCAGCACAATCACTCCTACCATGGATCACGAACTTTCGGACATGGACATGGACGATTTTAACAAAATTCTTCTGAGCGAGGATGAACTTCTTGGTTCATCTTCAGAAGCGGAAGAACTTAACAACACCGTGGTGGAGGTCTCTCCGCCTGATTGTAGCAAGAATGCTGCAGTTAGTGCAGATTAACCTCCATCACTCCATAGAGGCTTCGGCCGCCCTCATCCTCCGCCTATCAAAGAGCAGAGAAGACATAGTCTTGATACAGGAACCATGGTTTGACAACAGCGTGGTTCGTGGACTCGAGACTCCTGGATACGAAAAGCTGTATGTGACTGATAAAGGTAGACCCAGATCATGTATACTAGCGAAACGTAGCCTTAAATTACTTTTACTCCCTATTTTCAGTGATCTAGATGTAACTGTTGCTAAACTAGTGACTCCGAAAGGCGCATACTGGATAGCATCGGCATATCTGGCCTATGACTACACGGGCCCTCTCCCTGGGGAAAAACTAGAGAGAGTGATCGCGGAAGCAGAGAGGACCAAAACCAACCTCATAATCGGGTGTGATGCTAATGCTCACCACTCGGTATGGGGTAGTACTGACATCAATGATAGAGGTGAGTTACTTTTTGATTACATTTTAAAAACAAACCTTATCATAAGCAATGTAGGAACCGAACCTACTTTCATAACAAAAAACCGACAAGAAGTTTTAGACATCACCCTTGTCTCCGATACCGTTAATCAACTGATTACCAACTGGAAAGTATCAGCTGAGCACTCCTTTTCAGATCATCGATATATTCAATTCAATTTAGCCGATGACTCTCCTTGCCAACTTCCTTTCAGAAATTTCAGGAAAACAGATTGGCTCAAATATAGGGAGACTCTGAAACAATCAATTACCCCAGAGCTCTCAAGTACCCCCTGTAATGCCAATGAGCTTGATCTTAAAGTTAAGAATCTTACGTTGGCTTTAAACAATGCAATGTCCTCCTCGTGTCTCCTAATTCTTCCAAGAGGGAAGAAGAAACCACATTGGTGGTCTTCGGAGTTGGGACTTAGTAAATCAAATTGCAGAAAACTTTTCAATCGTGCCAAAGACACAAGAAAAGCGACTGATTGGGACTCCTACAAAGAAGCCCTTAAATAATATAAGAAAGATTTAAGAAAAGCCAAACGAGTATCTTGGAGAATATTCTGTGGTAAGATAGAAGAATCCTCCGAAGCATCAAGGCTAAGAAAGATACTCTCGACAAACCCAACTATGTCAAGCTGTCTGAAAAAGACAGATGGCTCTTGGACGACTTCTAGCGAAGAATCGCTTAATCTGCTGCTCGACACCCATTTCCCAGGCAGCTCTAAAGGTATTGCCCAAACAGATCCAAACAGATCAAACTTGCAATGTACCAACTTACAAGGTCTGATCACTAGAGAAAAAGTGCTTTGGGCGCTGCATAGCTTCAAACCATACAAATCTTCGGGACCAGATGGCATAATACCGGCCGAGCTTCAAAGAACATCGGATATCATTCTGCCAACGCTAATGACAATCCTGAGAAGCTGTCTAGATCTGGTGTACATCCCATTGCTATGGAGAGAGGTTAAAGTAGTGTTCATACCCAAAGCAGGTAAATGCTCTCACGTGAGTCCGAAAGATCTCAGACCTATTAGTCTTTCATCATTTCTCCTAAAAACTTTGGAGCGACTGATTGAAATCCATTTACGCAATAGCATTGACAAAAATCGACTGTCAACAGCTCAACATGCTTACACTAAGGGCAAATCAGTAGAAACGGCCCTACACACGCTAACGCGCTCCATACAAGATTCCCTTCGTCATAAGGAGTATACAATGGTTGCATTCCTGGATATAGAGGGCGCCTTCAACAACGTCGACTCATCTGCAATCGCTGGTGCTCTGGCAGCTCTGAACGTTGACGTCTCACTTGGCAAGCTGATCAATTTGATGCTTAATAGCCGAATTATCAACTCAAGTCTAGGTGAGATATCTTCCAGAAGATCTGCCAGTAGAGGAACACCACAAGGTGGTGTCCTGTCTCCCCTTCTCTGGAATTTAGTGGTGAATCAACTGCTGATATCCCTGGAAGCGGAAGGCTACAATGTGATTGCCTATGCGGACGACGTTGCTATTGCCGTCTCGGGAAAGTACCTTAACACTTTAAAAGAACTTCTACAACACGCTCTCAACAAGCTAATAAAATGGACAAACAGTTGTGGGTTAGGTGTAAACCCTCACAAAACTGAACTTGTCCTCTTCTCTAGGAAATATATGATTCCACACATTGACCCTCCATCTATAAATGGCACTAGCTTGACGTTCTCAAATGAAGCTAAATACTTATGCCTTATTTTTGATAAAAAGTTAACCTGGAAGCCTACAACAAAGTGGATACAAAGCTGGATACGTTAAGCTGCGGGGCTTCGAAAAGAGACGTTTTAAAAACGCGCTGCGACAAGGCGTAGACAGAGAGAATGCTCTCATCTTTGCCAAAGCAGATCCCAAAGAAAGGCCGATCACTAAACGAGTTAGATCGGAAGACAACACTCCGCCAGCATCGGCCGCCAAGAAAGTTAGGAAAGGTCCCACACCTGAGGTCCCCACCTTTAGCCAGGTGGCTAACCTAGTTAGGTTGGGTATCGTTCCGACCGACTTGGTAAACCAACCCCTATCCTCTGAGCAAATGGCTCTTGTACAAGAGGCGGTCATTGACACCTCGATTGAATTGACCAATAGTGGCGTATGGCCCAAGTTTTCAGGGTCAGTTCCAAAATCGGGGTGGGTAATGTTTGTCTGCACAGATGGTGCTACCGCAGGTTGGATGCGCTCAAATTTTGGGAGCATCAGAGCAAAATGTGGCCTGGACCTGATGTTGGTGGAAGAGGATTCATTTCCAAAGCCACACATCGTCCGAGGTTTCTTCCCACATAGCCTGGAACTCTCAAATGAGAAAGTGCTTGCCACCCTGACGGCCCAAAATGCCGAATTGAAGGCTAACACCTGGAGAGTCGTCAAGAGGGTAAAGGATGGTGCATCCCTTCACCTAGTTCTGGCTATTGACGATGCTTCCATGGCCAAACTCCTTGAGCTGAGGGGCAAAGTGTCATACCGCTTTGGTCAGATTAAGCTAATTCTTAAGAACACCGACAAGAATCCTGCGTCTGACAGCGGTGCTCCCAAAGCAGATGTGGAGGCCAACTTGGCACCTTCCCTAGGAATCGTGTCCTCCCAAACGTCCACCATACCGTCCAATCCAAGTGGGGACAACATCGGAAAGGTGAAGGCGTTGGAAGTTGTTGCGGAAGGCACCCGAGAATTAGGCAGTGGCAGTGCTGTTGGGCACTCCACTCCCAGTGGTTCTGGGTGCAGAACTGTGACAGCGATCGGCGCTAAACCAATCCACTCCTCACCTACAAAGGGCGTAAAGGCTCGCAAGACCGGCAGTATGGCCGACTACCTAAAGAGCAACGCAGTCTCTGGGCGCGTTGTTTCTAAAAAACACGACAAGTCTGACAGGTTTAAGACAACAGGTCGTCCTGATCAGACTGCTTGTCGCAGAGGAAAGGGCCCGAAAAAAGCCCAACTACTCCGGCAGGCCGGCTCCTCCAAAGAGGACCAATGAACACCTTAAAGGTGTTACAGGCGAATCTACATCACGCTAAGGGCGCGTCCGCTACCCTTAACAAAAGATTCGCCGAGGAAAAGATAGCCCTTGGCCTTATCCAAGAACCATGGGTTATCAGCGGGCAAATAAAGGGTCTTGGAAATAAAGCAGGTGAGCTTATTTACAAAAGAGACGAAACAGTGCCACGAGCGGCCTGCTTAATCGACAAAAATATCAACTTTCTTCCAATTCCAGAATTCATCACAAAAGACTTGGCGACCCTGATAGTAGAAGTACCAAATGAACAGGGCACACATAACATCGTCTGTGCCTCAGCGTACTTCCCCGGCGATGACATCAACATTCCGCCCACAGAAGTCCAGAACCTAATCCGCTACTGCAAAAAGAACAATTTGCACTACATCATCGGGTGCGATGCAAATGCACATAACATGGCATGGGGCAGCAGCGACAATAACAAAAGAGGTGAGTGTCTTTTAGAATTTCTAGTTGGTAATAATGTTGATATCCTAAACAAAGGCTCTAAGCCTACCTTTATAAATGCGATACGGGAGGAGGTACTTGACCTTACTCTTGCTAGTCCATATATATCTAATTTCGTAGTAAATTGGCATGTGTCTGACGAAGCCTCGTTATCAGACCACCAACATATAAGGTTTGATATACCTGGTAAATCTACACTTGCACAAAACAGATACTACCCCAAGTCGACGGACTGGAATTTGTATCGAGAACTCGTAATCTCAAAAACTAATATGTTAGTCTCACCAATTGAATCCATATGGGACATTGATGAGGCTGCTTATCAGCTTAATAACGTACTAATAACCTCCTACCATGGCAGCTGTGTCAATAAAACCACTATGAGTAAACGTAAGGTTCCCTGGTGGAATGACAAACTTGCCAAACTTAGAAGGAAGGTTAGAAAACTCTTCAATCGAGCCAAAATAAACAAATTGTGGGACGAATACAGATCCGCTCTCACAGAATACAATCTCGAACTGAGAAGATCTAAAAGGGCCTCCTGGAGAAAGTGCTGCGACGACATATTAGATATGCCAGTGGCAGCTCGTATCCACAAAGCTCTAAGTAAAGATCATACTAACAGTGTAGGTCTGCTCAAAAAAACAGACGGAACCTACACGACGGACCGAACGGAAACTATCAAAACCTTACTTCAGGTTCATTTCCCGGGTTCGATCATATGTGAATCACAAGAAAACTCACACGACATTGATTCTAGGATCACTGTTTCTAGACGAGTTAATAGTCTATCTGGTAAGATTTTCAGTCCAGATAAGGTTAAATGGGCGGTTGGCTCTTTCAAACCTTTTAAAGCCCCTGGTGGTGACGGCATTTTTCCAGCGCTCTTTCAGAGGGTTATTGACGTCATACTGCCAGCAGTCATAACTCTATTTAGAGCTAGCTACAATTGGGGACATATTCCGTCTACTTGGAGACAGGTGAACGTAATTTTTATTCCTAAAAATGGCAACAGGCCAAGCGAGCTACCTAAATCTTACAGACCTATAAGTCTAACATCATTTATTCTTAAAACCATGGAAAGATTAATTGATGTTCATATCAGAGGCCGGATAGTAATATCTAACCCTCTACACCCAAAGCAGTTTGCTTACAGAAAGGGCAAATCCACTGAGGGTGCTCTTCACCATCTCGTTAAAAAAATAGAAAACGCCTTTCATCACAAAGAAATTGCCCTGGGCGCTTTTCTAGATGTTGAGGGTGCTTTTGACAATACCGGTTACGATTCGATTGCTAAGGCGATCAGAAGTAAAGGTATTGAAGACTCGACAAACCGATGGATCCGAGCCATGCTGGTAAATCGAGTCATAACATCCTCGTCAGGAGGAGTGGCTGTGTCGGTGACAGCAATCAAAGGCTGCCCCCAAGGGGGCGTGCTTTCCCCACTGCTATGGTCACTCGTCATAGACAGCCTACTAAGCAGTCTACATAACATAGGTTATGACGCCATTGGATATGCCGATGATTTGGCCATCATTATAACTGGAAAGCATTGCGATAACATTCTTAGAAGAATGAGTAATGCTCTAACACACGTCTCAGAATGGTGTAATACAGAAGGTTTATCCATAAATCCAAACAAAACCATACTAGTTCCGTTTACTAGAAGGAGACTGGTGCATCTAGAACCCATCATCCTAAATGGAACTACAATAAGCTACTCCAACGAAGTTAAATATCTCGGAATCATCCTTGATAAGAAACTAAACTGGAACTCACACATCAAATCCGTCACAGAGCGTGCTAATAGAGCCATGTGGGCCTGCAGGCGTCTGTATGGCAGAAAATGGGGTCTTAATCCCAGTATGATACATTGGTTATATACTATGATGGTAAGACCCATTATCTCGTACGCGGCAATCGTCTGGTGGCCGAAAGTTCGTGAACGAACTACGGCAAACAAGCTTCAGAAGCTTCAACGAATCGCCTGCCTCGGCATTACGGGTGCTATGCGCACCTGCCCAACAACAGCACTTGAGGCCATTATTGGGCTCTCACCATTGCAATTTTTCATCATGAAGACGGCCGCAAGATGCGCCATTAAAATGCAACTAGAATATAAATTTAAACCAGCTGATCATGTGGGGCACCTGGAAATACTTAAACAAATCCCAAACTTGGACATGTTCTGTACGGTCCCAGACACTATGGTTAGGGAGTACAGCTTCGGGAAACTATATGAGGTACAAATTCTCGAACGCGCTATTTGGACCAATGGTGTTCCAACAATAAGCCCGAAAAGCATAGTATGGTACACTGACGGATCAAAAATGGACTCCGGAGTTGGAGCTGGTGTTTTTGGACCCAACACCAAACTATCTATACCTATGGGAATGAGTCCCACGGTTTTTCAAGCGGAAATCCACGCGATCGAAACCTGCGCTAATCTAATCTCTAAAAAAGGTATGAAAGGTGCAATTATTCAAATTTTCTCAGACAGTCAGGCAGCTTTACTAGCTTTGGCGTCCCACACAATTGACTCCAAAACAGTTAAGTGTTGTCACGATGCTCTGCAAACCCTTGCGACACACAACAAGGTAAGACTTGGCTGGGTGCCGGGTCATCAGGGTATTGCAGGCAACGAGTATGCAGACAAACTAGCTAGGGCTGGTTCCGAATCCTCTCTGTGCGGACCAGAACCATACTGCACAGTCAATTGGACCTCTGCGTTAAGACAAATTAATGTTTGGGAAAAACAACTTCGTCTCAACCACTGGGAACATGTCCCTGGTCTAAGACAATCCAAACGTTTAATTAAGCCCTACTCCTATAATGAAATCCTTAGACTCAGCAAGGAAAACATAAGAAAGCTAGCGGGCTTCCTCACGGGTCATTGTGGCCTTAAATATCACCTCAACAAAATGAACCTCTGTCCGGAAGCAGAATGCAGATTTTGTCTAGAGGATGTTGAATCCTCTGAACACATTCTCTGCGACTGCCCGGCTTTTCATTGGTTAAGAAAACGTGTCTTCAATAGAGAGACCCGCACACCAGCAGATATAGCACATTCTGCTTCTAAGGACTTATTGACCTTCATTAGGGAGGTCTCACGTCTCTTAGATTAAACTTTCCCCACTGACACAATAGATCTTTTAGGTCGCAGTGTCAGCCTAACTGGGCTTGGGAATAATTAAAAAAAAAAAAAAAAAAAAAAAAAACCTGGAAGCCTAACATCCAAGAAAGAGTTAAGAAGGCCACTGTGGCACTTTTCTCTTGCAAAAAAGCCATAGGGAACAAATGGGGTTTACAGCCCCGCGTCACTCACTGGCTATATGTCTCGGTCATAAGACCTATACTCACGTACGGTGTGGTTGTCTGGTGGACTGCCTTAGAAAAAGCGATTAATCGCGATAAATTAAGCAAAGTCCAAAGAACGGCTTGCTTGTGCATCGGCGGAGCTCTTCGCAGCACCCCCTCCGCTGCACTTGACATCCTGTTTCATCTGACACCCATTGACATCTTCAGCAGGCAAACGGCAGCTTCGGCAGCCGTACGCCTCAAAGCTATTTCACAATGGACAAGCAAAACAACTGGCCATGCCGCTATCCTCAACAACATTAGGAACCTTCCAGTAAACATCGACTACACCACACCAGAACTACAATTTGATAAAAACTTCCAGGTCTCCATTCCTACTAGATCATTCTGGGAGGAGGAAGCATCCGTGGATGATGAATCGATCCACTTCTACACAGATGGTTCGAAAACTGTGGACGGTGTTGGTGGCGGTGTCTTCTCTAATAGACTTAATCTTAGTCTCTCCTTCCGTCTTCCTGATCACTGTAGCGTTTTTCAAGCGGAAATAATGGCGATAAAAGAGGTCTTATCTTGGCTAAGGGAAAACGTGATATCTGTATCTTCTCTGATAGCCAAGCCGCTATCAAGTGCCTGGAATCAGTTTCCACGAATTCCATAACAGCCCAAGACTGCCGTTCGTCTCTCATGGAGATGGCGGAGCAGTTCAACATTCACCTTTGCTGGGTGCCGGGGCATAGGGACATTCCAGGTAACTGCAGGGCTGATGAACTCGCCAAACAAGGAACTACGATACCTCTGCTCCCAATTAAGGATTCCTTAGGTATTCCACTCGCTACTTGCAAACTCAAAATAAAGCTGGACGCTATCGAAAGAACAAATCTTAGGTGGTCAACCGGCTCGACTTGTCTAGTGACAAAGCAGATCTGGCCAAAGCTGGATCTAAAGCGTTCTAGGCATCTGATCTCCCTCGATAGGAAGCATATTAGTGCTACAATAGGTGTCATCACGGGACACTGTCTTATCGGCAGGCATGCAAAAAGGCTTGGCGTATTCTCTAATGATTTTTGCAGAAGCTGTTTTGACGAGGAGGAGGAGGAGACTGTTCTCCATCTTCTCTGTACTTGTCCGGCTCTCTCACAGAGACGAAAACTCCACTTTGGAGCTTTCTACCTTAATGATCTGAACGATCTAAAAAACATAGACATCCGAAATCTACTACGCTTCATCAGAAGCTCCGATTGGTTCAACGAGTAGGAGGAATGAATTATAGATTCACGTGGTATCACAAGGGACCTTATAATGGTCTAAGTGTGTCGACTAACCTAACCAGTTAGCCGACAGCCATTTCAACCTAACCTAACCTAACCTTGTTCTTGACAGCAGAAATGACTGCTGCAGTCAACTTGCGATGGACTCCCGTTTCGATGTTTTTCTCATTTTACAAAGTTGATTACGAGCCTTCTTAAACTGTGCACCTATCTAAATTTGGGAACAACATAGCTGATCATCAATTTATTTCCTATTTGTATATCCATTCCATTTCGAAAGCAACAACTATTAATTACGCGATTCACAACGCACCTTTGGAAATTCAAATGTCAAGTACTAGCTTGGAAATCAAGTTTTCCAAATAAACAATGGCAACTGAAATAACTCGACTATTATATTATATGTAATGAAGCAATTGTCTTGGTGCTGTGCTTGAATAACAAAACACGTATAATGTTACGAAGACAATGACCCAGTAGTGTCAGTGACAACGAGTGACCATTTCATATTTGAAGGCGAAAAATTTGTTTTCTTTTAGCAACAAAGGATATTAAGCATTTATACACCAACAGCTAGACCTAGATAATTTGATTGCTTTGTGGCTCTTAACTGGAAAAATTGAGTTTTGTACAACTGGCGGTGGGACCTATAATCAGACGACCAACAGCTGGATGATTTGTTTTTCTTTCTTTAGAAGTAACATCGACCATCTATAGCTAGACGAAAAAATGAATGTCACATGACTATATAGGATGACATTGTTTTATTGTTGAGCTTGTCCTCCTACGAAGTAAGTCGATAAACTAGATTTTGCAGAAAATGAAACATCAACAGGTCTGTTGAGATCAAATTTAAACGTTGCACGAATAAATATTTGGGTGATCGGCGAGCATATGAAAATGGCAACAAATGCTGCCTATTTATTCAAAATTAATATGTAATTCATGCAAAAATGTATATGAAAATGCGTTCACCATTTTATTGATGACTTTTTTTCTAAACCATATCTCCATAGTGAAGTCAATCCAAGAAATTGCTACGTATGCAATACTAAGTTAATACAATTTATTCATAAAAAAATGTTCAGCGGAAGCTTACAGATAAGCAACGCTAGTTTTACAAACAAAATTCTGCGAATTATTGGCGTTTATTATAGTACAGGCACATAAATAATTTCGATCTAAATTTAGCTCGTGGGGATTAATCTGACAAAGAAAAAGTAAGCGGTTTGTCGTAGTTTAAGCTTGTTGATTAGAATAAACTGGAATTCAACACTCTTTTCCAAAAGTGTGAAAAAAAAACCGGAAACGTCTCAGTTTAGACTCTGTGGCTTACTTCGTTTGCAGCAAAGGCTTTAGATACCATCGTAGCCCAAGTTTTTCCATCAACAATTTATTTTAAAGCAGATTTTGTGGCAATACAATTTTTTTCTTAATTTTTTTTTACTTAGAGAGCAAGTTTCTGTCAAAGCAGACTCACTAAACAAGAAAAGTCAATCATCTATTTTAAGATAGTTAGATTATGACAACCTATCTAATTAAAAAAATATTTTTGGGGCTGACTAATTCGCGAAGCATATGAAGAAGTAGGGTGATAAGACTTTAGTTCACGGGGGTATATAGTATATACGTATAGTACCTAGTAGTAGTAACATTTTCTTTATATTCAACTTTTCATTATGAATTCATTAGGTCTATTCGCGTACTTTTCCGAGACAAACACTAAAAAATCTAGTGAAACTCTCCCAGAGAGCTGATAAAATACGTGGACACACAGGTTCGAGCTCCTTAAAACCACTTTCATCTTTGACATCTAATCCATATCACAAATCTATATATAATTTACCTTTAATGGCAACATATATGAAACTTTCTGGGAGAACATTCGAATACCGCCAAATTTTCTTTAATTGCACAGATTTTATTTTTTAGCGCAATTGATTTTGAATTAAGTTTCTTGACAACTTTATGCATTTAAAACAATTATCAGTACCTGCCGGTTGAAATTATCTGAGCTGTTTCGATGGATTATGGATATAATATATTTTTTAGCGTTGATTCAAACACCATATGTAAAATCTACAAATAGTACGTACGCTTGAATGTGAAAACAATATTTATGTCCATTCTACGTCAATAGTAGATGGCTGTTTAAAGAGAAATGAGAGAATATGTTTTGCGTTCTGTAAATAACCAATTCTGAAAAAGTGTTAAAAAGTTTCTTGCATTTTCTTAAAGGGGTTCGGACTATTTTGGAAAAGGCGGGTCCTGGGGTCACAGTTTGGAAGAAAGGTTCAATCGGACTCTGAGGAGTTCCCAAGTCTTATGCTCGGTACATCTATAATTATACCGGGAAAGAACTAACGTTAAAGACCGACTAGGTTGTGTAAAAATGAGTTTGTTATACAAATATGGTGGTTGTTTAAAGGTTATAATCCGATGATGGCATTTAAAAGTGCAAAATCTTAGGCATATTGTTCTAATGAACAACTCTCTCTCTTCTTTTATTCTAACTTTTCTCCCTTCTTGTCCTTTCTTTATTAGACCAATCCCAACACCCCTCCAATACGTGTTAAATTTTATTATTTTGTTTTCTCCTTTTTTTTTTTTGTTTAAGCGCATTTAATAAATTTTCACTTAATGTTTCTATTTATATTTATTTCGCTCGCTATTAAATTTAATGTAATTTTAATGTATACTTTGTTGAGCTTTAATGTACTATAAAAGACTATTGTTCTTATTTGTACTTTACCAAATAAATTAAACTTGAAACTTGAAAAAACTAAGAATATTTTTGGTGTAAGTTGAAACATGGTACCGTTAAAGGCCATAGACATAGCGAGTTATATTGTTGAACGCAACATTTTTAGTCTGCTCTTAATTTTAGCTTTGACGGAGCAGGGAGCAGTATATTTCGTAACCATAGGCTATGATGGGTATGCGAAAAGATTTAAATGGTGTAGCTTTGCAACACCGATAAATATCTTAGAGAACCATACATTTTACCAAATATAGCAGTTACATGATCTTCCAAACTTAGCTTAGAAATAAAACCAGATGCCGAGGTTCTTAGCCTTGCCGACATATCCGATTTGATATACA
Source organism: Cheilosia urbana (assembly GCA_946477585.1). NCBI lineage: Eukaryota > Metazoa > Arthropoda > Insecta > Diptera > Syrphidae > Cheilosia > Cheilosia urbana. The sequence goes on from OX297853.1 coordinate 180,009,533, forward strand.
GTGGGTTGCCAAATTAATAGGGACAGTCATGGATTTTAAGAAAAATTATGTTTCCGTATCAAATTAATGAAAATTAACCCATATAACATTGACAAAAAGTTATTTTATAAATAATATTGGTTATTATTACTTGTCGTTGGAAATTACTCGAATGAATTAATGAAGTTGGTGTTTCCTTTTTTTATTTTATTTTTCTTGGAGTGATATCAGTTCCTTGACCCAAAAAAAAAAAAAAAAAAAAAATGCCTGAAATCATTAAAAAATATTTTTTGATTTATTTTCTTTTTTAGAAAAATACATATTAAAGTTAGTACATTACTTACGTTTTAATAAAAAGAAGTTTAAAAAAAAGAAGAAGCATTTTTCGACTTCTGGCTTTGATTGCACTTAAAGAATAAAACCGGGTTTTTCCCGAATAAAACCGTTTTAAATATCCGCCAACAATGAAAAATAGCGGTAGGAAGCACGTAAGTTGTGAAATAAAAATCACCACGTACACTAAGAACCAAAACAAAAGCTCAAAAGACCACTGAAACATGAAAATTGAAAAAAAATTTACAATGTCCCTATTAATTTGGCAACCCACTGTACCTAGTCTCCTAGGCATATAGCCGGAGAACGACTTACATCATTACTGCATTTCGATTTAATAGGATTAAGTTTTAAAAAGTTTTCTTGAGACCAGTTTAAAATACTTTCAAGATCACTGAGTGGGAGAAGCGAGGAGTAACAACGATTCTCGCTTGTTTGGGAGTTTATGTCGAGTTTCAGTTTATGAATTGTTGTTTTTCGATCATCATTTAACTTTAGTATAACCTCAGAAATTTTGCCAGGTTTACAGCTGAGGTACAGTTGCACATCTACTGCGTACATAGAGCTAATAAATATTTAATTACTTTTGGGATATCATTGATAAGGAGCATGAAAAGAAGAGGACCAAGAACTGAACACCTGCCAATATTTCAGTAAATACGGGAAAATATTTTTGTAGAACAAACAAATACAGCTTGTTTTCTTTCCTGGAGATAATAGAGCCATATAACAACTTGAGTTTATTACGTTGGAAATATCTAACACCGTAAGGAATGTAACTAGGCCGTGGCCAAAATGCTCCGAATTTAAGTAAAGGGTTATTCAATAAGAGGTGTTATTGTGAAAGGATATGGCCCTGTATGCGTGCTCGTGGTGGCCATTTGGCTGATGTTCTTTTTCATTATTTTTCAATGCACGCTAAAACTGCCTAAAAAAAGCGACAGATCTAGCTCCGAAAGCGCTAAAATGGCAGCACTGCTGCCTTGCAAGGTTTCTGTGGCCAACGAATTTCTTGTTTTCGTTTTACTTAGGTTAACCGCCGAATTTGTTCATTAATGGAAATGCTATACTTTCATTACCATGTTTTGTTTGTAAAACGTTTTTCCCAAAAACTGTTATTGAGGTTCAGAAAAAGATTTTCAAAAATTAAGCTATTGATCTTACGAAATTCGGCATCGGCGAAATGAATTTTTTTATTCGATGAATACCTATTAAAAATCTTGGAAATTTATGCTTCTTTAGCTCAAAAATCGTGGAATAAGTTTGAAGCCCTAAAATCATAAAAATACGATTAATCGTGGAATCTGGCTTCGCTGTCTATACCGTCAAAAATTCTTTTTAAGATTTTGTCATTTGCGATAGTGAAATACACAATCCACTTTTCGTTAAGCGTTATAAACTTTTATTCAACTTCAAGTTCTACCAAAAGATTTAAAGGTTGACAATCGAATGACAAAATTGTAACAATTGAAGGGAGCAAGAAAGAAAAGACTGTGGAGAACTCAATCTTCTCAAGTTTTAAATAAAGAAAGTATATTTTACTAGGCGGGAAATTCAAAATTCAATGTGATAATTTAATTTAATTATATTTTTGGCGGCAACAGGTGTGATACCTATCTCCATTTTAAAGATGTATAACAACTTGACACACTATAGCCTCTGAGTCTGACCTTTTGTGGCTATGAAACTGGTTGTAGGTTCCAATACATTTCAGAGAGACAAATCATTGCGCGAAACTCAAAAATTATGAAAAATGTCTGTTTATTTTTTTTTTGCGTAAAATATAAATTATCAAATTATAGTTTTTATTTTTTAATTATTAATGAATTATAAATAACAAAAATAACATTTGTATTATGGCAGTAGGTATACACTTTTGAAAAGAAAAATAATTTCCTGCAACAACCTTCGAGTTTTGAATAAATTTAGTAAATAAACAAATCAAATTGCACATCAATCAACTTTGGGAACCTCCATACCGGATGGTGAATACAGACAAACGATTAGCCAATACATACATAAACAGGTACCTATGCCAATGGGAATGGGTATAGCATTTAAAAACCTAATGCGAAAAGTAACTTACCTACTCGAATGACAGCAGCAAATACAATTATTGACGTGCAAAATCAAAATGTTATCCCAAGAGTCGGCGAATAATTATTTATCTTTCCAACAGATCTCCACGTTACCTTATTCACTACTTTATTCTAGCAATTATTTTCTACGTCTGGTAGATCGAACACCACACACCAATAGTGGAAATATGTTAGATCTTTTTTTTGTTTTAAACTTTGCACTATTGATAATAAGTTAAATCAAATAAAATTATTATCGTTATTGGTTTCAACACATTTCTAAAGTACCAATGGCGCACAACAAAATTGAATAAGCGTACTAATAGTACAGAATACGCGAACAGCGCGGTGTTATGATTGCGAACACATGGACCTCGTTATACTCTATATACTTCTTAATATATTTCTTTTTTGTATACTTGTTTTCAAGATCGGTTATCAATAATTGTAATAGCGAGCGATGGGGGAATTGTATGCACAATGGGAGACAATCAATACAAAAAAAAAAAATATGTATAAAAATTGAGCGGAAAGACAAAACAAAAAATAAAGCGGACGCTAATTATAAATTTCGTTTCCAGTTTCTTTCAAAGTACGACTTCACCGATCTGTTACCCCGGTGCGACTACCGGTCAACTGACTTTTGACTGTTGCGTTCGGCCTGGGGGAGGTATGAAATAAACACGATCGGTTCGTTAAGCAGAGACGATGACGAGTGCTATTGGCTTGAGCTGTGGAAGAAACAGAATCTGCTTCCATTCCATGCCATCTACCAGTTTTTAGCCAGCAGCATGTTGCTAAACATTACCCATTCCAATGTTGCCGCAGTGATTTCAGAAAAAGGTACTAACCAAATTCAATCAAAAAGGTATCAAAATTGTCGAAGGTTTCACAAGTCATTCAACTTTTGTATGTAATTACCTGGGGAACAGTTGCAGTATTGGAAAAGGAGCAAATATTAAACTCATGAAATTTCGCTGAACATTTTTTAGAGTCCACATTTTGCAAAGGGGAAAACGTAATAAACGAATGTAGCAATAAGAAATACTTACAAATAAATATAAGACATACGTTTTAAGTTTTTATTTTATAAATAAATGTAAGTATTAAAAACGTACTAATAGACATTTTAGAATTTATCGAAAATTACTTTTACTATACAAGAGTACATAGGCAACGCTGGCTTCCTCAAATGTTTAAACTGCTGAATTGGTGTGTAGCAACAATATTGCCAGAATCCATACATAATTAGTATGGCAGTTGGTTCCAACAGTGCACTGCACTGCATATACCCACATTGAGACTGTAGAGAGTTAGACGGGAACCGCCGCGTCGTCGCCGCACAAATTTCATGCAAAAGGTTTTTAACTTCTAATTATAGGGAATGAATAGCAGCTCAGTGTCAGCTCTGTAGTTTGTATACCTACACTAGTCAGCAAAAGTATTTTGACTAAAATAAAAGTTATATTTTGCGAATTCTAGGAAGATTTGGAAAATAATTAATACACAGTTAACTTACTTAATTAACAGGTGAAGGCAATTTTTATATTTAAATACATTAATTTAAATTTATTAAAATTAATAAAATTTAACTTTTTTTTTGGCATAATTGTTTTGAAAAAAAAGTTTTACTTAAAAAAATGTATGTAGGTATGTAACAGGTGATTTTTTAGCTGGTTTGGTTTTGGCAACACTGGTTTTGACAGCTGACGTGTGTTTAGTACCTTGTGTCACTGTCAAACAGCTTCAGTTTGGTTTGCAATTTAACCATGGATCGTCTTACAAATGAACAACGCTTGCAAATTATTGAATTTTACTATCAAAATTCGTGCTCGGTTCGAAATGTTCATCGCGCGCTGCTTCCATTTTATGATCGGCATTCTCGACCTTCTGAGCAGTCTATTCGGAAGATTGTGACCTAATTTCGCACCAAATTTACTTTGTTGGACATTAAACCACCAACACGTTTACGTACTGTGCGTAGTGAAGAAAATATTGCGGTCGTATCAGCTAGTGTGACAGAAGACCGCGAAATGTCGATTCGGCGCCGTTCCCAGCAGTTAGGCCTTTGTTACAGCACTACGTGGAAAATTTTGCGGAAGGATTTGTGCGTAAAGCCTTTTAAGATACAGCTTGTGCAAGAACTAAAGCCAGCCGACCTACCACAACGCCGAATTTTTGGTGAATGGGCTCTTGGAAAGCTGGCCGAGGATCCGCTTTTTTATCGAAAAATTGTGTTCAGCGATGAGGCTCATTTTTGGTTGAATGGGTACGTAAATAAGCAAAATTGCCGCATTTGGAGTGAAGATCAGCCAGAAGCATTGCAACAGCTACCAATGCATCCCGAAAAAGCCACTGTTTGGTGCGGTTTATGGGCCGGCGGCATTATTGGGCCATATTTCTTCAAAGATGATGCGAATCGCAGCGTTACTGTCAATGGTGAACGCTACCGAGCGATGATAACAAACTTTTTTTTGCCCGAAATGGAAGTTCTTGACTTGCATGATATGTGGTTTCAACAAGACGGTGCCACATGCCACACAGCACGCGAAACAATGGCGCAATTGCGAGGCGAGTTTGGTGAACAGTTAATTTCACGTTTCGGGCCGGTCAATTGGCCGCCTAGATCGTGCGATTTGACACCATTAGATTATTTTTTGTGGGGGTATGTCAAGGCTAATGTGTACAGGGACAATCCCGCTTCGATTGATGCACTGGAAGCCAACATCCATGCATTCATTCGTGAGATACCGGCCGATATGTGTGAAAGAGTATGCCAAAATTGGACTCAGCGGATGGACTACCTGAGACGCAGCCGCGGTCAACATTTGCATGAAATTATCTTTAAACATTAAATTGCAAGGTTCAAACTATCGATTCAAATAAATATTTCATTCATTTTTTCGAATTTTTTGTATTTTTTTTTTTAAAAAAGTTCTAAACCTCTTAAAAAATCACCCGTTATATTGAAATTAAACCAGGAACAAAATAAAATTATTTTATAAAAAAATATATCAGCTTTAGCTGTGACTTTCTTGGAACCGTTAGGAACGTCAACCCAAAGCGTTGTTACTACAAAAACTATATCCTCTCTGATCCGTTTCAGAAAAAAAAAAAAAAAAAAAAAAACAGTAATTTTTCCTTTAACAAGGAGCGTTATTCTGTTGTATAATAAATGACTGCCCGTTTGGTCTAGCGCCAGATGGGAATGGATACATAATTTTTTTAAAGTTTCTGGGGTGGGAGTCGAGCCAACTTACTCCTATATTGCTCACGAAAACGACAAAAAATGTATGAAAGCGGCGACTAAAAAGCTGTCACAGGCAAGCGATGAAAAAAATGCGATAGTCAATTTGATAATCACCTTACGTGAAGCCAACGGGTGAAACTTTTGTTGTCAACTATCAATCGTCATCTTTGCCGATTCCAGACCTGGATCATCGTTCCAACGGTTGAAAGCTAATATACACAACCGTTGGACGGTATACAACCCTAAATTACATAACAAAACCGTGACCATGCTAACTGGTCTGAACGACTGGTGCGTATTTTTCCGAAATAGTTTCGCCATCCCAACATATATTCGTTAAGTTGATCCATGGCTCAAATGAACTCTCTTCCGTCCATAAAACCTGTTTCCACACCTCATGGGTTTATTTTTAAACTCTTGGGCGAATTGTAGCCTCTATAGTTTGTTTTCGTAGTTATATACGGTACTTTTCTTACAAGATATAATCCAAATCGAGTTCAGCAAGGCGCCTCTGAATTATCCTTTCGATAATCGGATTTTAAACATTTTTTCTTTATTTTAAGCTCGAGAATTCTATCAGTAACCTTTGACTTTGATCTAAAAAACAAAAAAATTCTGAATTTATCTTCCATACTTCCATCCTTTTACCTTTTTTGTTATAGGTAACTTTTTCGTTGTTTACCCGAGGGAGACAGTGACAGACAGAGCACAGAGATCGTTCTTTTGTGATTACCTATTAATTAGGATGTTTACAGTTCGCTTCGAAAAATTAAAATCCTCCCCTATTTTTTAACAAAAAAACAACAATCGTATTTCTGCTCGAAAACCTATTCGATCTTCCATAGTTAACTCTTTAATTTTTCACATCTTTTAATCAAAATGGACCTCTACACAATAAATCTATTATATTTAATTGAAATTCAAAGAAACGGCATTTTTAGCATTTGTCGAAATACTTTTGCCAGTCAAAAAATCGCACTTATGTCATTTGTCAAACTTTAAAGTGTGTTTACGTACGTTTTTAGACGAGAAATCTATGAAAAATAGAAAAAAAAATTATATCCGGCCA